>CM060924.1:391992668-394392668 GCA_030737875.1 Allium sativum | reverse complement strand
GAAATCCCCAAATTACAAACCGAACTCCCATTTGCCAATTGCTGAAACCCCATTTTGAACTCCTAAGTTGTTGCGCCTAAAGTCGAACACCCTATACATCACCGCTTCTCACATGACTTCACCAGATATGAATCGCAACAGTCATTATCCATCGCACCTCCACACAACTCTTTTGACAGAACCTCCATTCGAAATCCATCGCATCTCCTAACGCGAGTGCCTTCAGCGTGATTTGATCTTGGTTCCAGCTTCAGGCATCTCGAGAAAATCAATCGCGAACCCGATATCCTGAAACTCGATTAGTTCGAGTTCGAATAAGGTGACTGTCTGCCATCGAAACGAAATGATGTTGATTCATTATTATTTAGTTAATCGAACTGGGTTTTAATATGTTGAGGATTTGGGGGGGGGATGACTTTGATTTTATTTTGACTGAGAACAGGAGAAAGAAATAGGAAGAAGGCCTGAGGGATTTGTCGTGATATAAATACAAGTGAGAACATAGGTTAGGTCTGCGCGATTAATTGTTTAGGGTGTACTTGTTGGCATCCTTAGGTATGAAGGAAAACATGTTGTACAAACATTTATTACGTGAATTGCTTAATAAGGAAGGTAAGGAACATGTAGTATGAGAATTAAAGGCTTAGGGTGGCTTAGGAAGGAAGACAAAGTATGTATATATATTATTTGTTTTGAACAGGTACGATTTTATATAATTTAAAATACCTAGTGATTCTGAACTCCTTTTTGAACACAACAACTGACATTCGTAGGAATATACCACTATTCTGAACATGCTGAAACAAGTTTCAAAGCCTCAATTGATCATCTGGAGAAGATAATAATTTAAATTGATATAAATTAAATTCAAAATAATTAATTCTTCAATAATAAATTAATATTATTATTCTAATTCAAACATAAGTTTGTATTGATCATGCGAACTGTTTAAAAATTAGTTTTAAATTTTGAATTCAATTAAATTCATTTTCGTATTACGAAGATTATATATATTCAAAATAAATTGTTTATCGATTATTAATCGACAACTCAATATAAAAATTCTTTTATATTATCAACTCAATATTTAAAACCACATTAAATATTTAAAATAAATCGACCAAAAATCCGGGTCGTTACATTAGGGTAAAGTGTAGCTTTGTGTAACGAGACTTCGTCAAACCTTACACCTCGGTAATGACCTAAAACAGGATGAATGCAGCAAGGTTATATGGTTCATTCCCATTGAGGTATGGTCATTCCCTTCTAGTTAAAGAGTTATACCATGGTATGGAACCTAGGTATTTACTTATGAGGAAATACTAATTTACGTGGGTAATGGAAGGAGCACGCTTGGTTTAAGGTCGGTAATGACTGGGGAATGTCATATTCGACTTACCATCTAGCGAGTAGCATATAGAGATGGTCTGGCCTTTTATTAGTATGAGGAGCATCTGTTGATCCTCATACATCCCTCTATAGGTGTTCGAATTCAGTTTAGATAAGGAAGATCCTTTGCCTTAGTCATTGTTGTCATCCAATTTTCCACTATGAGCCCATACAATTCTAGTTGTATACATATGTCACATAATAGGATAAGGTATTATGCTGGCTAAGATTGATACATTTACTTACGAAATGATTTTTCGCACTATGCACTAATAATAATATCAAATGGTTTTGGTGTATCAAGCATTGTTGGTTGTCATAAGGACAAAACTCGCCCAAATGTGTGCGCTTGCATTGTGTGTTCTGTGGCAAGCCTTATGATTGCTTCATTTTCTAAAAAGCATTATGAATTTTATACACTGGTATTCTGTGACGGCCGGAAATTTCGCTCGATCTGAATCGGTCGTTAAACCGATCTAGACCGTTCGAAACCCCTGATCGTTTTGAGAACAGGACAAATCAGAACGCAGACGGGAGAACATTTCATTGTTATTACAACAATTCCATCAGATACAAGGATATACAGAGTATAAATGAATAAATTACATTCGATAAATATCAGAGATTACAATAAATTACATAGCAGCGGAAAAACAATATAAAACACAACTGAAGGTGATATACGGATACAGAGCTTTCCGGATATCATTCCAGCTGTAAACCAGGATCCTGTGAATATAAATCTGCAAAACCAAAACTACTAGCTGCCCGTGCGGAAAATAGGGGCACCCAGAGTTTAGGTTAAAACAATAAACTCCAGGTCAGTCATGTGACTGGTGTGAGAACTAAAACAGTTATTTAAAACTTTACTTTAAAAGAGAGTAATTCAAGGGACCACGCCGTATAACACGGAACGGGTTTCCTCCCAAGAATACCAGTGCATAGAACAAACAGCGCAATGCTTTTTCGAAAAATGAAGCTATTATAAGACCCAGGTCCCATCACACAATGCAACGCAAGCCGGAGGATAGGGTTTTCCCTTATAATAGCCAAACATGCTTGGTACGTTTAAAACAAATCATTTGATACTATAATAAGTGTATAGTGTCAAAACAATTTCAATCATAAATATAAATCATAGACAGCATAGCATCCCATGCTACTATGTCGCCATACTAGGCTCTACAATTAAAGTCGAAATATCTCGTATTGGAAATTGGATTTCCGTCATGAGTCGAGGCAAAGGGCAAGCTCCTCTCCGCTTCGAGACACTCTAGCAAATGCCTCAGGACTACATACTCTGGGTAACCCTGGATTCGGCTGGGCCGGTCCTCTCTTACGTTTGAGGATTGGCAATTCCTGAACACACGTTTCCCGGTCCTTACAGACCTATAATCGAGGCGCCTCATTCCAACAACCACAAAGGTGAAAAGTATATAAATGTCAGGGCTGGTAAGTCACTAACACCACCAAAGCTAGAAAGAAACGTCGTGTTCTCCCAACGGTCCGTATCCCGTTTTTAACTCATACCGAGGTGTGAGGCTCGCGAATTCACGCAATACACAAAGCTGCCACGTAGGCCGTGCTTTGATCATCAACCACAAGGCTTTGCTTTTCAATAGAAGCCTTGATCCATGCAACTCAGCGTGCCAGACGGGCAATTCATGCCATGCGATTGATATCTATCGATATATAACCTCTAAGCTCGTATGTCTTAGAGAAGGGCGTAAAGCAAGAGAATAAATTCTCCGCCGCCAAACAGATATATATTTAACAGAAATCAATCAACACAGAATAAAATCCAATGTCAGACACACAATCCATTTACAAGTTCATTCTGGGTCTGAACGAAACCGGAGGCACTTTCCTCGCATATCCATCGATCTCCAAGTACGTCTGGACGACCACCAACTGATTCCCTCATCTTGGGTGTACAGCCCAATCAAGATCATCAGTAATCACCCAAACGATGTGAAGACTTCCGGTCTTCAACCACCGTCTTCATCTTCGACTTATCGTCGAATCGGTTATTTAGAATGGGTATAAACCCGGCCTTTCCGAACAACCCGCGTATATTAAAACAAATGTTACACAAACACAACATACGCCTCATTCCAATTCATATTCTCAGGGAAAGGTTCCCATTAATTTTATCCAAGATAAATTCTTTAAATTTATTCTTTGATCTTCCTTTGGATGTCATTTCAAACCAAATTATGGTTTTCCCAAACTAGTCGAGATTAGCGAACCACACCGAAGTAATTATTTATTTTATTTCACAATCCCAACCTATTCATCCCATGAAGAAAAACTGGTAATACTCCATATCTAACACCACGGCGTTATCGGTAAAATTAATTACCATTTCACGTTCAAATCTAATTAAAGATGTAACTATCGCTTGGAGCAAAACTGGTGATACTCCATTCTCGCTCAATTTCTAAATTTGATAATTTAGATTGTCAATTCACATTTCAATCTAATTGCAGATTCATCAAAACTCCCTTTACTAGGTTAAAGAACTAGTGTTATTTAAAACACAGCTCACGACAAACCCAAATCACACTCTATTGATTATCGGGTTAAAGAACTAGTGTTATTTAAAACACTGAATGATAAACCCACAGATCAATTCTATTTAAAACCCGTTTCAAATCCAATTTATTTATTTAAAAATAAATGGGTTTTAATCTCAGTTCAAAACTAGTTCATTTCGATAAAAATCTATTTTTATCTTTTCAAATATGGAGTTTTTCATCCCAATTTTTCCCAAATCATTTCTTATGATTTTACACAAATTATTGATATTTTTAATAATTTTATCAAGGCCCGTACAGTCGATTTCCATCAACGGCCATCGAACTGCACTTACATCGACCTTTTTCAAAATTGATTTGGACGTATCTCCAAATCCAACCGTTAGATTTCAAATTTCCAATATTCGTTAGAAAGCTCTTTTCGATACGAACCCAACAGTTCTGGTTTTAGGAGAATCCGACGGTCGGATCTCCCGTAATGTCCGTTCGAAGTTAATGGTCGAAATTCGCGAACTGCCGCGGCGTGGCGCGTTCTATTCTGGCCATTATATTATATATATAATATATATTTCGTCGATTTCTATTTAAAACGGATTTTATAAATCGTTTTGAATTCGTTTCAAAAACAATTTCAACCTTTATTTCAAATTTAAATCAAAATTGAATTTTCTATTATAAATCCTCTTTATTTTCATTTCTATTTGATTTCAATTCAAATCGATTTTAATTCGATTCGAATTCATTTTCTTTTCAATTCAAATTCAATTCGTTTTCTATTCAAATCAAATTCAATTCGTTTTCTATTCAATTCAAATCAAATTCGTTTTCCATTCAATTCAAATTCAATTCGTTTTCTATTCAAATCAAATCGAATTCGTTTTCCATTCAATTCAATTCGTTTTCTATTCAAATCAAATTCAATTCGTTTTCTATTCAATTCAAATCAATTCGTTTTCTATTCAATTCAAATCAAATTCGTTTTCCATTCAATTCAAATTCAATTCATTTTCTATTCAAATCAAATCAAATTCGTTTTCCATTCAATTCAAATTCAATTCGTTTTCTATTCAAATCAAATTCAATTCGTTTTCTATTCAAATCAAATTCAATTCGTTTTCCATTCAAATCAAATTCAATTCGTTTTCCATTCAAATCAAATTCAATTCGTTTTCTATTCGATTCAATTCAAATTGGTTTTCTATTCGATTCAATTCAAATTGGTTTTCTATTCGATTCAATTCAAATTGGTTTTCTATTTGATTCAATTCAAATTGGTTTTCTATTCGATTCAATTCAAATTGGTTTTCTATTCGATTCAATTCAAATTGGTTTTCTATTCGATTCAATTCAAATTGGTTTTCTATTCGATTCAATTCAAATTTAAAAACGAATATAATCGATATAAATATCGTTCGCGTCAAAATAGCACATCTCTAATCAATAAGGCTTTATATATTTCAGTAAATTCGTTATTCTATTCAACAAATGAATATTTATCCTATTCAATACGTGAATCTAAATATTCCGTTCAACACATGACTAATCTCAACGAATGAGTACTGTCAACACATGAACCTTTATTTTATAGTGATAAAGATATAAGTTTTATTGTTAAAATATTTCGTTCAACACATGACTAGTCCCAACGGATGAGTACAGTCAACACATGAACCTTAACTTTATAATATTATTTATTTTCCCGATTGGAATGAGGCCCAATCAATTACCATATAAAGTTAATTATATGGATTCCATACAACACATGTATATAATAGCAACGATAAATAATCAACCATCATCCAAAGTGCACTACACTGTATAAGCATCAAATATAGATATCTAACGCTTATAACAGCCTGTCAATCAATCGATTGACATACAACTAATTATTGGGATTATTGTATGCCGTATTTTATCCCAATACCCATGTGGGGTTTCAAACAATCAAACACAGATTTTATTTGTGCAGTTGGGCGATGTGTAAAATTTATCGACCCAATCGATTTCAGTCAAATCAGTGTATATAAACAAATCGGTCGATTTGTTTATAAATATTTATTTATTCACACTCATGCTAAAAATTATATTTTTAACGATAAAATATTTTATTTTAACACATGGATTTTTATTCAGTTCATTTACAAAATAAAAATGATGTTTTTATTTTTCTAACTTATTTTAGAAAATTTCGGCGGCATAACGGCACGATACTAGAAACGGGACGAGGCCTAACCTTATCCCCGGTCTAGTGAAGGCCCACGCCATTCACACATCAATCAAATCCATTTAATTTCACCAAACAATTCAATTCAACCCAAATAATCTAACTAACTACACAGCCAAACAAACAAGTCCATGGTCTGTGGACGATTGTGTCGGGTGCTACTAAACACCGTCTGCATCCTAGTATATATATATATAACTAGAAAAAGAAATTGAAGAGTGAGAAGTTCTCACCAATAGCTATCCAATTCAATGACACTTCATTTATAGAAATCTTCGTCGTTCTTGCCTTTTTGTCACCTTCGTTGCCCGTAGCCACTACATATATAAAAATCGAATTTTTACTTCGCTATTCAATATATAAAAATCGAATTTTTTCAATCACGCTATATGGATAAAAATTCTATTTTTACCCCGCTACTATATAGACAAAAATTCTATTTTATCACGCTATTCTCTATATAAAGTTTCCGCCTTTCCAAAAGTAGATCTTTCACCTTTTCTAAAATAAAGATTTCGCCTTTTCAAAAATATAGATTTCATTTTTTCAAAAATATAGATTTCATCTTTTCAAAAATATAGATTTCATCTTTACTCTTTCTATAATATAAAAATCATATTTTTAATATCTATACTATATAAAGATCATATTTTTAATCCACTACATATGTAAAAATCACGCCCTTCTCCCCTTAAAAATATCGTTTTTCTTCCTTTAAAAATCTAATCTTTTCTATTTTAAAAATCTAACCGTTTCTATTTTAAAAATCTAATCTTTTCTATTTTAAAAATCTAACCTTTTCTATTTTAAAAATCTAACCTTTTCTATTTTAAAAATCTAACCTTTTTACTTAGTTAAAAATCAATTTTAAAATCAAATAAATTTCAGTTTTCAAATCAAATAAAATCAGTTTTAAAATCAAATAGAACGATAACTGAAGATTGAAAAATAAATAAATAAATAAAAACTTACAGTAAAGTTTTCTAGGGTTTCAGGGCCTCGGAGGGGCTTACTCAGCTGGAGCGTGGGTTTTGAGGGGGGGGGGGGGGCTGTCGCGCCGTGGCGCGCTCTGGCGGAGGAGCGTCGTGGATGAGGCAGGGGGGTTGCGGGTTCGGGTCTGGGTGCGAGGGTGTGGGGGTTTGGGCGTCGCTGGAGAGGAAGAAGAAGGGGAGTGGTGGCTCAAGAGGAGGAGGCGGCGACTGGGGGGGAGGGGTGCGACGAGGGGAACGGAAGAACGATGGTCAGTCGGCCATTTTTTTTTAATTCGATTTCCGATAACTGAATTTTGGGGGAGAAAGAAAACGAGGGGGGGTTGTCGCGTCGCACGCCAGTAGGGGGGCCTCGCGGTGGTCGGCGCCGCTGGGGGGGGGGGGGTTGTCTCCCTCTCGATCGCTTTTTTTTCTGAATTGAATGAACGAGGGAAAGGGGGGCCAACGGGTTAAGGGGGAGAGAGAGTGTTTTATTTTATATTTTTAATTATTTAATTTCAAAAAAAGTTGACTTTTTATTTCGACCTCGAAACAAGGCCCACCGCCTATCGTCCATAGCGTTTTACCCCCATTCCGAACACAATGGGATATGTATCGTAGGTTGATTCGATCGTTTCGATCAGTTTCTGTCAAAATCAACATATAACTCTATATATTGAATTTGAACGCGCATTTCAATTTACTGGGGTCACATACTAAATCTAAAAATTCCCGAAAAATATTTTCTAGCTTCGTATTGACGATACGGTCCTAACAAAACTAGTCTCGTCGAATTCTGAGACCGTTGGAAAAATGGCCATTTTCCAGTCGATTAAAATCAACTAAAACTGGTCAAACGCGTTTTCCTTTGCCACGCTCACATATTGATTCGAAAAATTATGAAATTTGGAATCTAGCAATAACTTGACATCACGGATCCAACAAAAGGGGTTTCGTCGAAATCCGAGGTCGTTTGCAAAATGTCTATTTTTAAGGGCCTGAATTTCATAGCGACTATTCAGAATTTTCAACTGGACATATCTTTTGATTCCCGCTATGAAATTTCGATTTTTCGGATTCGTTGGAAAGATATTCTCAAATAGATCTGTAAAGGCCCGCAAATCCGTGCTATCCGAGTTGACTAAATACACCACATGTCCAACCCAAATTGCACAGAAATACGAATCATTATTAGAAAGAAGTTAGAGGATGAGAAATAGAAAGAAAGAAATATTAGAATAGAAGAAAAACGAAGATCACAAACTCACAGCGGAACGAATAAAATATATTATATAACATAAGCTTTGAAATACAAATCTGTTTTGTACATATATACATACCATCATCAGAGTACACATAACATTTGATTCAGCGGAAGTAACTCTAAGTAACTAACGTTGAAGCCTCTTGCTTCAAGCTCCTCCAAGTGTATCTGTAAAAGCCTGAAACACTTGACTGCCCGTACAAATTTGGGCACCCAAGAGTTTAGGAAAAACAAAACAAACAAACTCTGGGTCAGTCATGGGACTGGTGTGAGTAAACTCCAACCACTTGTTTAACTTTCAAAAATCCTTTTCGAAAGAAAAGATAATAGTAAGACCAGCCCACACATAAACATGGACGGCTTTTACCTTACTATAACCCAAAACACTTTGATACGAAAATCCAGTGATATTATAATAATGTCTACATCAAGTAAATAACCAAATAGCAGAACGCTTGCATCTCACGCTCCACATATATAGTATAAAATCAAAAAAACCGCATGGCGCTTATTGGAGATTGGATTTCCAACATGACAAGGTATGGGACCACCTTCCGACAGTGCATCTCTAGAGGCGAATACACCTGGGTTCAACAAGAACATCTTGCAACCCGGCCCACACATGACCGACCACTCATTTCGCTTGAGTGTATCGAATGTATATCACCAACAGTTGGACTCAAACCACCGTTTCCCGAATGGGCAGAATCGATAGATTAAGAAACAAAAGGAATTTCTCTAGATAGGTGATTATACACCCTAATGGGTGCGACCCACATAGCCATGCTGCCTGCCCGATTTTTGTCCTTTCCCGGTTGTTGAGGCCTGAGGCTACGCATACTTACCATTCATTGATAGCACAATCACTTTGAATGCCACATTGTCAGATCCATTAATCACTAGTTGAGTTTGCACAAATATTCTGGATGTTATGCTAAGGGATAAATCCGTTGCAACCATATATATTCATACAGACCAACCCATTTGATCATTGGAAATACTTTGTCAGACATTCGTCCATTTACGTTCGTTCTGGGATTGAACGAAACCGAAGGCACCATTTCTATTACTAGAAAAGCCCTTGCACTTTACTCCGTCTTCAATATATTCAGCATACTTGGTTCGCAACGCTTATGCCAATACGGAGTGGTTTTTCGGATAATAATCCAACCGGTCTCTCCATATTGACAACGATGGTAAAAAACTTCGATAGTCTGTGATTTAACTATCGAATAAAAACAAGTGTTCATCCAAACATATCAACAAATCACTGGGCTCTTTAATTAATATTTCATTAATTAAATCACTTCTCCATTTCCTTATCAATATTTGTTAACCAAATATTTCAATAATCACCTCGCCTCTTATGCCATTTGGAAAACGTTTCCAAATATCAACTTCTTTTATTTTCCATATATTAGAAAATATCTTTATTTGCAATTGGAAACAATTTCAATCACTTATCTCTATCCCTTTTTGTTTACAACATTCGATTTTTTTATATTCACTTTACTATCGAATTCAATACGTCGATACAATGATTTCAGATTATCAAAATCTCTTAAAAATATTCTAACTCCTTAAATTTCCGGAAAATTTCGCCATAACCTCCCCTGTATCGGGAGCATCGGGAAATTTCAAATAGCTTCCCGGTATCTTCCTCAATCAAAAAGGAAAAGGAAAAGCCAAGCGGCTTGCCGATACGGCGCATAAATATTCATATATGAATTAAACATGTACCTTTTTGTCGAGCACATAAATTTAAATCTTCATATACTTCATATCAACCCTGCTTACACATGTTTACCTGTTTTCCATTCAATTCAATACCATCTAATCGTTTGAATTCAGTTTCGCCCATTTATTCTTTAAATCGGCCATTTTGCCTATTTCATTTTTTTGTTGAACATAACATGTTCAAACAAAAAATTTAACTTGCTCACAACCAAATCAAATTTCGATTTCAAATTCTAGTTTCCTTTTCTATTTCGAATATAAATTTTCAAATCGAATTCACTTATTTAAGGCCCAATATCCATTCAAAAGTTCCTTAACTAATTTCTATTCAATTTAGTTAATTCCATTCAATAAATCAAAATCTGGTTTCTGTTTCAAAAAAATCATATTCATTTACACAACTTGAATTCACATACGTTTTACAACTCACTCTGAAATTTTCTAAATAGAACTTCGGATTTCCTCTCTTAAAATCCTTTTATAATGTTAAATAAACCATTATGGTTTTAAACGATTCTGGCGCTGCTTTTCTGAAAATTTGATTTTGATATAACTCAAAATATATACGACGAAATTCAGATTTTTCTCCTTCATTAGAAAACTATTATCAAATCGGTCCTGACGTTTCTTGTTTCAAAGAATTTCGACTTCAATTGGGTTCTGTATATTCAATTGAAGTTCGAATCGCCAATTTACGAACTGCAGCGCTGCGGCGAGTTCGTTTTAATTATATTTATATATATAAACTTTAAACTTCGTTTAAAATGAATTCAACTCCATTTAACTCTATTTGAATTCCTTTATTCAAATTCCAATCTCACTTTTATTTGAATTCTATATTCAAATCCCAATCCCTTTTCTATTTGATATTCAAATTCAATACTTGAATTTCTATTTGAATTCCCTATATTCAAATTCTATGTTTGAATTCATTTGAATTCTCTTATTCAAACTCTATATTTAAATTCCATTTGAACTTCTATATTCCAATTTCTATATTTGAATTCTATTGAAATTCAAATATTCAAACTCCTTTTTAAATTCTATATTCAAAATTCCATAGTTTAAAACCCATTTGAATTTCATATTCAAATCCCATAGATTAAATCCTATTTGAATCAAATTTGAATCTCTTATATTCAAATTTCATTTTCCCTTTTCATTTGAATTCTAATATTCAAATTCATTTCCCACCTCATTTGAATTCTAATATCCAAACTTATTTTTAACACCCTTTGAATTTCTAATATTCAAATTCATTTTCAACACCATTTGAATTTCTTCACTCAAAACCATTTGAATTCCCTTGAATTCAAATTCCATTTCAAAATCATTTGGATTCCCTATTTTGAAATCCTATTTTGAAATTCTATTTCCAATTCTACGTTGAAAATCCTATTTCAAAGTTTATTTCAAATTCTATTTTGAAATTCTACATGCAAATCTCTATTTGAATTTCTTTATTCGAATTCCTTTGAATTCAAATTTTATTCTTATTCCTTGGATTCAAATTCTATTTTTCATTCTAATTTCGTTTATTCAAATTCTATTTGAACTTCTATTTGAATTTCTAATATTCAATCTCTTTTTAAAATTCAAATCTTTAAACTCCCTTTAAAATTCAAATGTTATACTCAAATTTCATTTGAGTTATATATTTAAAAATTTCATTTCACATCCTATTTTGAAATTTCATTTCAAATTCCAATTTCACGCTTGTATTTCTATTGCTGAATTATCAAATGATAATTCTTTTCATTTCATTTATAACTTCGTTATAAAAGAACTATTTCTAAACTTCGTTTAAAAAGAAACTACTTGTTTTATTTTTCAAAAACAAGTTTATGTTTTTATTCCCATTTAAAATTCAACTTCTATTTAAAAATAGAATTTCTCTTTTAAAATCTCCAATATCCTTTCACGATATTTTAAATTAACACTTAGCCCAGTGATATTTAAAACAATCAAATCACCCAATTTTCAATCATTTTATTTTTAACACGTCATATAGGAATATATGAAATCAGCAAACAACAGACAGATAATATATTTTTGAGGAATCCAGTTGGATTCCTCCAACCTGTTTTCCTGCATCCACAGATGTTAGCACATAAATAATACCCATTCTGCTTCGTGGCAGAATATCGCGGTATAGAAGGTCATCCACTAATCATAGCGTGGGGCGTATAGGGTAATCATCCGCTATGAAACTGCGGGCATCCGCTAATGAGACTGCGGGAATCCAACCAATCAATCAACCCAATATATATATATATATAATAGCCTAAATAACTAATATATATAAATCAACCATAAAGCATTCACACAAGCAACAGACAATTATTTTTAATGAAATAAAAATAATTCTAAAGGTGAGTGAGATTTACTCACCGTGATTTTAGTTGCTGAACATTCCTCAAAATTCCAAATCATCATAGCTATGAAATTGCTCGAGTTGATTATCTTGTACCTATGTTTATGTATTTTTAATTTATCGATTAAATTCTATAAACAAAATTAAATAAATTACCCTAGGGTTTCAATTTTCTAAAGGAAACGTATATCTTACTTTGCAGACCATGCGATCATTTCCCGACAGCTCCAACTATTTCAATTTCTCTCTTGGACTTTCCATCGAACACCTGGACTGCTCCACCTTCCTCCTCCCAAATCAGTGACTGACTTTCCCCGTGAACAAACTGCTTCCTTTCTCATCTCGTTCCCCCTTTTGATCACAGAACCGTGTACAGGAAACCCCTAGATCCAATTCGAGATCATCAGCAAACCTTTCTCGAAAATTTGAAAGGCTACTGCTGCTCGATACTGCTCTTGTTGAACGAGCGACACCCTCCCCCAAAAGCCACCGCGGTTGACCAGAAACACCCTACCGAACACCCAATCTTCATCGTACCCTCTTCTGAAAGTCGCGACTGCTTTCCCCTCCAACGCACCTCAATTCATCTCCGTTTCGAACTCCATTTCATCATCGAGCGCCTTTAATCCCGAGATAGCTTCCAGTCAGGATGCGACTCCGATTTCACCCCCTTTTGGTTTTAAAGCCGATTTCGATTTTGCTTTGAAGGATTCGGGTTCGGTTTTGAAAGTATGGATGTCGGCCATTTTGATTTCGAAGCCTTCGCTTGTTTTCTGTTGAATAAAGGAATGAAGTTGCGATGGTTTTAAACAAGCAAAGGAAGGGAAACAACTAGTACGAGCCATTAAAATTGTTGTTTGCTTGCTACGAAGTTGGGGAGCAGGAATTTGTGCTCGAGAAAATAATATGTCTGCCTATAAATGAAGATAGGTCGGCTTTAGGAATAATGTAGGGTGGCTGAAAAGAAGTTTAATAAATTTGATTAGATTTTTAATTAAATTAAATAATCAAAATATCTCGCGGTATTCTTACTCAAAAACTCGAACTGCTGTTCTAACGTAACGACCGACATTCTCAGATTATGGCGTTATTCTGAACTCCACAGAATTGGTTCTGGATTTTATTTCGATTGTGAAATAACAATTTAAAATAATGATTTAAAATAAATTTCAAAACAATTTACTTTAACGATAATCAATTATTATTATCGCTCTAATCCAATATAGAATTTATATTTATTATCTGAACTATTTTGATTCAATTCTAACTTCGAATTCAATATATCTCGTATTACGGTAATTAGATCTATAACTCAATATGAAAAATCGATTTATATTATCATCTCTATATTTAAAATAATATTAAATATTTAAAATAAACCGACCAGAAAATCTGGGTCGTTACATTCTTCCCCCCTTAAAATAATTTCGTCCTCGAAATTGCTAAGATAGGACAAATGGTACAAATCTATTATCTTTCAAAAATTCACTTATGTTAAAACTCAACTCCTCATATTTCTATGACTTTAATTTCAACCAAAACTTTTGGTTTCCATTCATATACATTCTAATTCATATTCATTTCAATTTATTTCAAATTGATTCTAGTCAATTTATTCACCTCGAACCATTTAACTTGCTTCAGTTAAATTTTAATTCCAGAATCCAAATCCCTGGGTTTTCATTTTAAATTCTTTTGAAATACATAAATGTATACTTATATTTATTTAATTCAAAACATTTGAATTTTCAATCTACTTGTTTTCTTTCAAACAAATTTCCATCAAAAACTTTTTCTAAGGTAGCAATTCATCACTTAGAAACTCGGAAATGAACACTGATGATGTTGCAATCATCATCAGAATTATTTCCCAGCCACTGAAGTGAGTTCAGTGCTTTATTATTTCAAAATCCATGATTTTCTCTCAAATCCTTTAAAACAAATCTATATTATTTTAATATACTTTGAAAAATATTTTTCAACTTCCCAGGATTTTGAATTCTTAATTCTGGTTTGAATTTAATTCTAATTCATCTCATTGGTATATATTATATACAAGTTTTATTTTGGTTATATATAACCATTCCAATTTTTATAATCAAATTTGATTATAACGATAACAATCAACACATCCAATAATTTCAGAAAATTATTAGTTATATATCAAAATAGAATTTTGGGTAAAATTATTTCATTCACCCACTTTAAAACAATATTGTGTTCAATTTCTCTGTTCAAGTGTTTAGAAATCCCTATCGACTTCGTGGCGTCCCACGATTCGACCAGAATTCATAAACCACTCACAGACTAGTCAACACAATATAAAACAATTTTTATATCAACTAACAAATACGCTCTCTCGTATCTATACACTCAACTCATTCTAGGGTACTACTGACCCTATCTCTAATGAGCACATGCCACACAAGCCTAGGTGTTCGCTCAACCTAAGCTCTGATACCAACTGTAAAGGCCCGCAAATCCGTGCTATCCGAGTTGACTAAATACACCACATGTCCAACCCAAATTGCACAGAAATACGAATCATTATTAGAAAGAAGTTAGAGGATGAGAAATAGAAAGAAAGAAATATTAGAATAGAAGAAAAACGAAGATCACAAACTCACAGCGGAACGAATAAAATATATTATATAACATAAGCTTTGAAATACAAATCTGTTTTGTACATATATACATACCATCATCAGAGTACACATAACATTTGATTCAGCGGAAGTAACTCTAAATAACTAACGTTGAAGCCTCTTGCTTCAAGCTCCTCCAAGTGTATCTGTAAAAGCCTGAAACACTTGACTGCCCGTACAAATTTGGGCACCCAAGAGTTTAGGAAAAACAAAACAAACAAACTCTGGGTCAGTCATGGGACTGGTGTGAGTAAACTCCAACCACTTGTTTAACTTTCAAAAATCCTTTTCGAAAGAAAAGATAATAGTAAGACCAGCCCACACATAAACATGGACGGCTTTTACCTTACTATAACCCAAAACACTTTGATACGAAAATCCAGTGATATTATAATAATGTCTACATCAAGTAAATAACCAAATAGTTGAACGCTTGCATCTCACGCTCCACATATATAGTATAAAATCAAAAAAACCGCATGGCGCTTATTGGAGATTGGATTTCCAACATGACAAGGTATGGGACCACCTTCCGACAGTGCATCTCTAGAGGCGAATACACCTGGGTTCAACAAGAACATCTTGCAACCCGGCCCACACATGACCGACCACTCATTTCGCTTGAGTGTATCGAATGTATATCACCAACGGTTGGACTCAAACCACCGTTTCCCGAATGGGCAGAATCGATAGATTAAGAAACAAAAGGAATTTCTCTAGATAGGTGATTATACACCCTAATGGGTGCGACCCACATAGCCATGCTGCCTGCCCGATTTTTGTCCTTTCCCGGTTGTTGAGGCCTGAGGCTACGCATACTTACCATTCATTGATAGCACAATCACTTTGAATGCCACGTTGTCAGATCCATTAATCACTAGTTGAGTTTGCACAAATATTCTGGATGTTATGCTAAGGGATAAATCCGTTGCAACCATATATATTCATACAGAGCAACCCATTTGATCATTGGAAATACTTTGTCAGACATTCGTCCATTTACGTTCGTTCTGGGATTGAACGAAACCGAAGGCACCATTTCTATTACTAGAAAAGCCCTTGCACTTTACTCCGTCTTCAATATATTCAGCATACTTGGTTCGCAACGCTTATGCCGATACGGAGTGGTTTTTCGGATAATAATCCAACCGGTCTCTCCATATTGACAACGATGGTCAAAAACTTCGATAGTCTGTGATTTAACTATCGAATAAAAACAAGTGTTCATCCAAACATATCAACAAATCACTGGGCTCTTTAATTAATATTTCATTAATTAAATCACTTCTCCATTTCCTTATCAATATTTGTTAACCAAATATTTCAATAATCACCTCGCCTCTTATGCCATTTGGAAAACGTTTCCAAATATCAACTTCTTTTATTTTCCATATATTAGAAAATATCTTTATTTGCAATTGGAAACAATTTCAATCACTTATCTCTATCCCTTTTTGTTTACAACATTCGATTTTTTTATATTCACTTTACTATCGAATTCAATACGTCGATACAATGATTTCAGATTATCAAAATCTCTTAAAAATATTCTAACTCCTTAAATTTCCGGAAAATTTCGCCATAACCTCCCCTGTATCGGGAGCATCGGGAAATTTCAAATAGCTTCCCGGTATCTTCCTCAATCAAAAAGGAAAAGGAAAAGCCAAGCGGCTTGCCGATACGGCGCATAAAATCTCATATATGAATTAAACATGTACCTTTTTGTCGAGCACATAAATTTAAATCTTCATATACTTCATATCAACCCTGCTTACACATGTTTACCTGTTTTCCATTCAATTCAATACCATCTAATCGTTTGAATTCAGTTTCGCCCATTTATTCTTTAAATCGGCCATTTTGCCTATTTCTTTTTTTTGTTGAACATAACATGTTCAAACAAAAAATTTAACTTGCTCACAACCAAATCAAATTTCGATTTCAAATTCTAGTTTCCTTTTCTATTTCGAATATAAATTTTCAAATCGAATTCACTTATTTAAGGCCCAATATCCATTCAAAAGCTCCTTAACTAATTTCTATTCAATTTAGTTAATTCCATTCAATAAATCAAAATCTGGTTTCTGTTTCAAAAAAATCATAATCATTTACACAACTTGAATTCACATACGTTTTACAACTCACTCTGAAATTTTCTAAATAGAACTTCGGATTTCCTCTCTTAAAATCCTTTTATAATGTTAAATAAACCATTATGGTTTTAAACGATTCTGGCGCTGCTTTTCTGAAAATTTGATTTTGATATAACTCAAAATATATACGACGAAATTCAGATTTTTCTCCTTCATTAGAAAACTATTATCAAATCGGTCCTGACGTTTCTTGTTTCAAAGAATTTCGACTTCAATTGGGTTCTGTATATTCAATTGAAGTTCGAATCGCCAATTTACGAACTGCAGCGCTGCGGCGAGTTCGTTTTAATTATATTTATATATATAAACTTTAAACTTCGTTTAAAATGAATTCAACTCCATTTAACTCTATTTGAATTCCTTTATTCAAATTCCAATCTCACTTTTATTTGAATTCTATATTCAAATCCCAATCCCTTTTCTATTTGATATTCAAATTCAATACTTGAATTTCTATTTGAATTCCCTATATTCAAATTCTATGTTTGAATTCATTTGAATTCTCTTATTCAAACTCTATATTTAAATTCCATTTGAACTTCTATATTCCAATTTCTATATTTGAATTCTATTGAAATTCAAATATTCAAACTCCTTTTTAAATTCTATATTCAAAATTCCATAGTTTAAAACCCATTTGAATTTCATATTCAAATCCCATAGATTAAATCCTATTTGAATCAAATTTGAATCTCTTATATTCAAATTTCATTTTCCCTTTTCATTTGAATTCTAATATTCAAATTCATTTCCCACCCCATTTGAATTCTAATATCCAAACTTATTTTTAACACCCTTTGAATTTCTAATATTCAAATTCATTTTCAACACCATTTGAATTTCTTCACTCAAAACCATTTGAATTCCCTTGAATTCAAATTCCATTTCAAAATCATTTGGATTCCCTATTTTGAAATCCTATTTTGAAATTCTATTTCCAATTCTACGTTGAAAATCCTATTTCAAAGTTTATTTCAAATTCTATTTTGAAATTCTACATGCAAATCTCTATTTGAATTTCTTTATTCGAATTCCTTTGAATTCAAATTTTATTCTTATTCCTTGGATTCAAATTCTATTTTTCATTCTAATTTCGTTTATTCAAATTCTATTTGAACTTCTATTTGAATTTCTAATATTCAATCTCTTTTTAAAATTCAAATCTTTAAACTCCCTTTAAAATTCAAATGTTATACTCAAATTTCATTTGAGTTATATATTTAAAAATTTCATTTCACATCCTATTTTGAAATTTCATTTCAAATTCCAATTTCACGCTTGTATTTCTATTGCTGAATTATCAAATGATAATTCTTTTCATTTCATTTATAACTTCGTTATAAAAGAACTATTTCTAAACTTCGTTTAAAAAGAAACTACTTGTTTTATTTTTCAAAAACAAGTTTATGTTTTTATTCCCATTTAAAATTCAAATTCTATTTAAAAATAGAATTTCTCTTTTAAAATATCCAATATCCTTTCACGATATTTTAAATTAACACTTAGCCCAGTGATATTTAAAACAAACAAATCACCCAATTTTCAATCATTTTATTTTTAACACGTCATATAGGAATATATGAAATCAGCAAACAACAGACAGATAATATATTTTTGAGGAATCCAGTTGGATTCCTCCAACCTGTTTTCCTGCATCCACAGATGTTAGCACATAAATAATACCCATTCTGCTTCGTGGCAGAATATCGCGGTATAGAAGGTCATCCACTAATCATAGCGTGGGGCGTATAGGGTAATCATCCGCTATGAAACTGCGGGCATCCGCTAATGAGACTGCGGGAATCCAACCAATCAATCAACCCAATATATATATATATAATAGCCTAAATAACTAATATATATAAATCAACCATAAAGCATTCACACAAGCAACAGACAATTATTTTTAATGAAATAAAAATAATTCTAAAGGTGAGTGAGATTTACTCACCGTGATTTTAGTTGCTGAACATCCCTCAAAATTCCAAATCATCATAGCTATGAAATTGCTCGAGTTGATTATCTTGTACCTATGTTTATGTATTTTTAATTTATCGATTAAATTCTATAAACAAAATTAAATAAATTACCCTAGGGTTTCAATTTTCTAAAGGAAACGTATATCTTACTTTGCAGACCATGCGATCATTTCCCGACAGCTCCAACTATTTCAATTTCTCTCTTGGACTTTCCATCGAACACCTGGACTGCTCCACCTTCCTCCTCCCAAATCAGTGACTGACTTTCCCCGTGAACAAACTGCTTCCTTTCTCATCTCGTTCCCCCTTTTGATCACAGAACCGTGTACAGGAAACCCCTAGATCCAATTCGAGATCATCAGCAAACCTTTCTCGAAAATTTGAAAGGCTACTGCTGCTCGATACTGCTCTTGTTGAACGAGCGACACCCTCCCCCAAAAGCCACCGCAGTTGACCAGAAACACCCTACCGAACACCCAATCTTCATCGTACCCTCTTCTGAAAGTCGCGACTGCTTTCCCCTCCAACGCACCTCAATTCATCTCCGTTTCGAACTCCATTTCATCATCGAGCGCCTTTAATCCCGAGATAGCTTCCAGTCAGGATGCGACTCCGATTTCACCCCCTTTTGGTTTTAAAGCCGATTTCGATTTTGCTTTGAAGGATTCGGGTTCGGTTTTGAAAGTATGGATGTCGGCCATTTTGATTTCGAAGCCTTCGCTTGTTTTCTGTTGAATAAAGGAATGAAGTTGCGATGGTTTTAAACAAGCAAAGGAAGGGAACAACTAGTACGAGCCATTAAAATTGTTGTTTGCTTGCTACGAAGTTGGGGAGCAGGAATTTGTGCTCGAGAAAATAATATGTCTGCCTATAAATGAAGATAGGTCGGCTTTAGGAATAATGTAGGGTGGCTGAAAAGAAGTTTAATAAATTTGATTAGATTTTTAATTAAATTAAATAATCAAAATATCTCGCGGTATTCTTACTCAAAAACTCGAACTGCTGTTCTAACGTAACGACCGACATTCTCAGATTATGGCGTTATTCTGAACTCCACAGAATTGGTTCTGGATTTTATTTCGACTGTGAAATAACAATTTAAAATAATGATTTAAAATAAATTTCAAAACAATTTACTTTAACGATAATCAATTATTATTATCGCTCTAATCCAATATAGAATTTATATTTATTATCTGAACTATTTTGATTCAATTCTAACTTCGAATTCAATATATCTCGTATTACGGTAATTAGATCTATAAC
Organism: Allium sativum; assembly: GCA_030737875.1. Taxonomy (NCBI): domain Eukaryota; kingdom Viridiplantae; phylum Streptophyta; class Magnoliopsida; order Asparagales; family Amaryllidaceae; genus Allium; species Allium sativum. Next base: position 394,372,132 of record CM060924.1, on the reverse strand, counting down.
TCAATATGAAAAATCGATTTATATTATCAGCTCTATATTTAAAATAATATTAAATATTTAAAATAAACCGACCAGAAAATCTGGGTCGTTACAAGATCCTATTATTTTTCGTTTCACTAAAATCCGGATTGTTTTGCACCCGGTACATTCAATTGAAGTTTGAAATCGAATTATCGAACTACCGCGCCATTTTCAATTCTATTTATAATTATATATAATTATTTATATTCTAACGACGACGTATATAAATATATTCGTTCTATTCTATATTCAAAATAAATTTCTCGTCGATATTATTTAAAATAATTCATTTTAAATATTCAAAATTCGCTAAAATTGCCAAAATAAAATTTTAAACTGGCTCAGATTTTCGGGTTGTTACAATCTCCCCCACTTAAAACTTTTCGTCCCCGAAAAGGAACAAAGTCGAAAGTGGTTTGATTAATCAACTCTACGTTCGATCTGGCTTCCATTCTCCAACTTTTCAGTTTCTGAGAATTTTCAAATTTTCAAAAATTCGGCTAACACCCTAAATTTTCGAAAAATTTCGCCATAACCTCCCCTGCACCGGGAGCCACGGGAAAATCCCGAAATTGCCATATAGCCTTCTGATCTCAAAAAGAAAAAGAAAAAGCCAAGCGGCTAGCCAATAGGCTCATAAAATCATCATCACCCAAACAAAACAGTAAATTATTAGTAAACATGTACCTATTTGTCGGGCAACAAATTTTATTCTTCGGCTCTAGCCTCCTTGCCATGACCTGTTCAATTTAAGTATATGTATATGCAAGCAAATGTGACCAATTTTCAATACAGTTCAATATTTGATTCAATTAGGCATAACGGTTCAAAATTATTAAACAAATAACCAAACCACGCAAACATCAATCAATTAGTGAGTTAACGTTTCAAATTCATAATTTTGATATATATACAGAAAATCATGTTTTTGATGCCAAATCACAACAATAAATCTGTTTATATAAGTTTTGGTTCTCACACCAGTCTAATGGAAATATATAGATATCACACCTTCGAAACACGAAAATAAATACTGGTGATGGCGCGCCATCATCAGAATCATGTCCGGGCGACTAGAATGTGATTCTATATCTATCTAATATATTAAAACTTCGAATATACGTTCATGACGCGTATATGCAAAATCTTTATATATTGGATTGTCCAAATTCAAAATAAATAAATAGTCAAATAGGTAGAATTGATTTAAATTTCAAAACAAAATTTTTTTCATTTGAAAAATATACTCTTCACACTCGTTCTAGGATACTACTGATCCTATCTCTAACGAGACATTCTAATTGGATATTACTAATCCAATATCTGATGAATTCTTTCGTATGGTTCTAATGTGTCTTGCTCTCGAGCTATGTAAACCAAAGCTCTGATACCAAATGTGACGGCCGGAAATTTCGCTCGATCTGAATCGGTCGTTAAACCGATCTAGACCGTTCGAAACCCCTGATCGTTTTGAGAACAGGACAAATCAGAACGCAGACGGGAGAACATTTCATTGTTATTATAACAATTCCATCAGATACAAGGATATACATAGTATAAATGAATAAATTACATTCGATAAATATCAGAGATTACAATAAATTACATAGCAGCGGAAAAACAATATAAAACACAACTGAAGGTGATATACGGATACAGAGCTTTCCGGATATCATTCCAGCTGTAAACCAGGATCCTGTGAATATAAATCTGCAAAACCAAAACTACTAGCTGCCCGTGCGGAAAATAGGGGTACCCAGAGTTTAGGTTAAAACAATAAACTCCAGGTCAGTCATGTGACTGGTGTGAGAACTAAAACAGTTATTTAAAACTTTACTTTAAAAGAGAGTAATTCAACGGACCCCGCCATATAACACGGAACGGGTTTCCTCCCAAGAATACCAGTGCATAGAACAAACAGCGCAATGCTTTTTCGAAAAATGAAGCTATTATAAGACCCAGGTCCCATCACACAATGCAACGCAAGCCGGAGGATAGGGTTTTCCCTTATAATAGCCAAACATGCTTGGTACGTTTAAAATAAATCATTTGATACTATAATAAGTGTATAGTGTCAAAACAATTTCAATCATAAATATAAATCATAGACGGCATAGCATCCCATGCTACTATGTCGCCATACTAGGCTCCACAATTAAAGCCGAAATATCTCGTATTGGAAATTGGATTTCCGTCATGAGCCGAGGCAAGGGGCAAGCTCCTCTCCGCTTCGAGACACTCTAGCAAATGCCTCAGGACTACACACTCTGGGTAACCCTGGATTCGGCTGGGCCGGTCCTCTCTTACGTTTGAGGATTGGCAATTCCTGAACACACGTTTCCCGGTCCTTACAGACCTATAATCGAGGCGCCTCATTCCAACAACCACAAAGGTGAAAAGTATATAAATATCAGGGCTGGTAAGTCACTGACACCACCAAAGCTAGAAAGAAACGTCGTGTTCTCCCAACGGTCCGTATCCCGTTTTTAACTCATACCGAGGTGTGAGGCTCGCGAATTCACGCTATACACAAAGCTGCCACGTAGGCCGTGCTTTGATCATCAACCACAAGACTTTGCTTTTCAACAGAAGCCTTGATCCATGCAACTCAGCGTGCCACACGGGCAATTCATGCCATGCGATTGATATCTATCGATATATAACCTCTAAGCTCGTATGTCTTAGAGTAGGGTGTTAAGCAAGAGAATAAATTCTCCGCCGCCAAACAAATATATATTTAACAGAAATCAATCAACACAGAATAAAATCCAATGTCAGACACACAATCCATTTACAAGTTCGTTCTGGGTCTGAACGAAACCGGAGGCACTTTCCTTGCATATCCATCGATCTCCAAGTACGTCTGGACGACCACCAACTGATTCCTTCATCTTGGGTGTACAGCCCAATCAAGATCATCAGTAATCACCCAAACGATGTGAAGACTTCCGGTCTTCAACCACCGTCTTCATCTTCGACTTATCGTCGAATCGGTTATTCAGAATGGGTATAAACCCGGCCTTTCCGAACAACCCGCGTATATTAAAACAAATGTTACACAAACACAACATACGCCTCATTCCAATTCATATTCTCAGGGAAAGGTTCCCATTAATTTTATCCAAGATAAATTCTTTAAATTTATTCTTTGATCTTCCTTTGGATGTCATTTCAAACCAAATTATGGTTTTCCCAAACTAGTCGAGATTAGCGAACCACACCGAAGTAATTATTTATTTTATTTCCCAATCCCAACCTATTCATCCCATGAAGCAAAATTGGTAATACTCCATATCTAACACCACGGCGTTATCGGTAAAATTAATTACCATTTCACGTTCAAATCTAATTAAAGATTTAACTATCGCTTGGAGCAAAACTGGTGATACTCCATTCTCGCTCAATTTCTAAATTTGATAATTTAGATTGTCAATTCACATTTCAATCTAATTGCAGATTCATCAAAACTCCCTTTACTAAGTTAAAGAACTAGTGTTATTTAAAACACAGCTCACGACAAACCCAAATCACACTCTATTGATTATCGGGTTAAAGAACTAGTGTTATTTAAAACACAGTTCATGATAAACCCACAGATCAATTCTATTTAAAACCCGTTTCAAATCCAATTTATTTATTTAAAAATAAATGGGTTTTAATCTCAGTTCAAAACTAGTTCATTTCGATAAAAATCTATTTTTATCTTTTCAAATATGGAGTTTTTCATCCCAATTTTTCCCAAATCATTTCTTATGATTTTACACAAATTATTGATATTTTTAATAATTTTATCAAGGCCCGTACAGTCGATTTCCATCAACGGCCATCGAACTGCACTTACAACGACCTTTTTCAAATTTTATTTGGACATATCTCCAAATCCAACCTTTAGATTTCAAATTTCCAATATTCGTTAGAAAGCTCTTTTCGATACGAACCCAACGGTTCCGGTTTTAGGAGAATCCGACGGTCGGATCTCCCGTAATGTCCGTTCGAAGTTAATGGTCGAAATTCGCGAACTGCCGCGGCGCGGCGCGTTCTATTCAGGCCATTATATTATATATATAATATATATAATATATATTTCGTCGATTTCTATTTAAAACGGATTTTATAAATCGTTTTGAATTCGTTTCAAAAACAATTTCAACCTTTATTTCAAATTTAAATCAAAATTGAATTTTCTATTATAAATCCTCTTTATTTTCATTTCTATTTGATTTCAATTCAAATCGATTTTAATTCGATTCGAATTCATTTTCTTTTCAATTCAAATTCAATTCGTTTTATATTCAAATCAAATTCAATTCGTTTTCTATTCAATTCAAATCAAATTCGTTTTCCATTCAATTCGTTTTCTATTCAAATCAAATCAAATTCGTTTTCCATTCAATTCAAATTCAATTCGTTTTCTATTCAAATCAAATTCAATTCGTTTTCTATTCAATTCAAATCAATTCGTTTTCTATTCAATTCAAATCAAATTCGTTTTCCATTCAATTCAAATTCAATTCGTTTTCTATTCAAATCAAATCAAATTCGTTTTCCATTCAATTCAAATTCAATTCGTTTTCCATTCAAATCAAATTCAATTCGTTTTCTATTCAAATCAAATTCAATTCGTTTTCCATTCAAATCAAATTCAATTCGTTTTCTATTCAAATCAAATTCAATTCGTTTTCTATTCGATTCAATTCAAATTGGTTTTCTATTCGATTCAATTCAAATTGGTTTTCTATTCGATTCAATTCAAATTGGTTTTCTATTCGATTCAATTCAAATTGGTTTTCTATTCGATTCAAATCAAATTGGTTTTCTATTCGATTCAATTCAAATTGGTTTTCTATTCGATTCAATTCAAATTGGTTTTCTATTCGATTCAATTCAAATTTAAAAACGAATATAATCGATATAAATATCGTTCGCGTCAAAATAGCGCATCTCTAATCAATACGGCTTTATATATTTCAATAAATTCGTTATTCTATTCAACAAATGAATATTTATCCTATTCAATACGTGAATCTAAATATTCCGTTCAACACATGACTAATCTCAACAAATGAGTACTGTCAACACATGAACCTTTATTTTATAGTGATAAAGATATAAGTTTTATTGTTAAAATATTTCGTTTAACACATGACTAGTCCCAACGGATGAGTACAGTCAACACATGAACCTTTACTTTATAATATTCTTTATTTTCCCGATTGGAATGAGGCCCAATCAATTACCATATAAAGTTAATTATATGGATTCCATACAACACATGTATATAATAGCAACGATAAATAATCAACCATCATCCAAAGTGCACTACACTGTATAAGCATCAAATATAGATATCTAACGCTTATAACAGCCTGTCAATCAATCGATTGACATACAACTAATTATTGGGATTAGTGTATGCCGTATTTTATCCCAATATCCGTGTGGGGTTTCAAACAATCAAACACAGATTTTATTTGTGCAGTTGGGCGATGTGTAAAATTTATCGACCCAATCGATATCAGTCAAATCAGTGTATATAAACAAATCGGTCGATTTGTTTATAAATATTTATTTATTCACACTAACGCTAAAAATTATATTTTTAACGATAAAATATTTTATTTTAACACATGGATTTTTATTCAGTTCATTTACAAAATAAAAATGATGTTTTTATTTTTCTAACTTATTTTAGAAAATTTCGGCGGCATAACGGCACGATACTAGAAACGGGACGAGGCCTAGCCTTATCCCCGGTCTAGTGAAGGCCCATGCCATTCACACATCAATCAAATCCATTTAATTTCACCAAACAATTCAATTCAACCCAAATAATCTAACCAACTACACAGCCAAACAAACAAGTCCATGGTCTGTGGACGATTGTGTCGGGTGCTACTAAACACCGTCTGCATCCTAGTATATATATATAACTAGAAAAAGAAATTGAAGAGTGAGAAGTTCTCACCAATAGCTATCCAATTCCACGACACTTCATTTATAGAAATCTTCGTCGTTCTCGCCTTTTTGTCACCTTCGTTGCCCGTAGCCACTACATATATAAAAATCGAATTTTTACTTCGCTATTCAATATATAAAAATCGAATTTTTTCAATCACGCTATATGGATAAAAATTCTATTTTTACCCCGCTACTATATAGACAAAAATTCTATTTTATCACGCTATTCTCTATATAAAGTTTCCGCCTTTTCAAAAATAGATCTTTCACCTTTTCTAAAATAAAGATTTCGCCTTTTCTAAAATAAAGATTTCGCCTTTTCAAAAATATAGATTTCATTTTTTCAAAAATATAGATTTCATCTTTTCAAAAATATAGATTTCATCTTTTCAAAAATATAGATTTCATCTTTACTCTTTCTATAATATAAAAATCATATTTTTAATATCTATACTATATAAAGATCATATTTTTAATCCACTACATATGTAAAAATCACGCCCTTCTCCCCTTAAAAATATCGTTTTTCTTCCTTTAAAAATCTAATCTTTTCTATTTTAAAAATCTAACCTTTTCTATTTTAAAAATCTAATCTTTTCTATTTTAAAAATCTAACCTTTTCTATTTTAAAAATCTAACCTTTTCTATTTTAAAAATCTAACCTTTTTACTTAGTTAAAAATCAATTTTAAAATCAAATAAATTTCATTTTTCAAATCAAATAAAATCAGTTTTAAAATCAAATAGAACGATAACTGAAGATTGAAAAATAAATAAATAAATAAAAACTTACAGTAAAGTTTTCTAGGGTTTCAGGGCCTTGGAGGGGCTTACTCAGCTGGAGCGTGGGTTTTGAGGGGAGGGGGGCTGTCGCGCGGTGGTGCGCTCTGGCGGAAGAGCGTCGTGGGTGAGGCAGGGGGGTTGCGGGTTCGGGTCTGGGTGCGAGCGCGTGGGGGTTTGGGTGGGGTTCGGGCGTCGCTGGAGAGGAAGAAGAAGGGGAGTGGTGGCTCAAGAGGGGGAGGCGGCGACTGGGGGGGTGCGACGAGGGGAACGGAAGAACGATGGTCACGTTGGCCATTTTTTTTTAATTCGATTTCCGATAACTGAATTTTGGGGGAGAAAGAAAACGAGGGGGGGTTGTCGAGTCACACGCCAGCAGGGGGGGCCTCGCGGTGGTCGGCGCCGCTGGGGGGTGTCTCCCTCTCGATCGCTTCTCTCTCTCTTTTTTTTCTGAATCGAATGAACGAGGGAAAGGGGGGCCAACGGGTTAAGGGGGAGAGAGAGTGTTTTATTTTATATTTTTAATTATTTAATTTCAAAAAAAGTTGACTTTTTATTTCGACCTCGAAACGATGCCTACCGCCTGTCGTCCATAGCGTTTTACCCCCATTCCGAACACAATGGGATATGTATCGTAGGTTGATTCGATCGTTTCGATCAGTTTCTGTCAAAATCAACATATAACTCTATATATTGAATTTGAACGCGCATTTCAATTTACTGGGGTCACATACTAACTCTAAAAATTCCCGAAAAATATTTTCTAGCTTCGTATTGACGATACGGTCCTAACAAAACTAGTCTCGTCGAATTCTGAGACCGTTGGAAAAATGGCCATTTTCCAGTCGATTAAAATCAACTAAAACTGGTCAAACGCGTTTTCCTTTGCCACGCTCACATATTGATTCGAAAAATTATGAAATTTGGAATCTAGCAATAACTTGACATCACGGATCCAACAAAAGTGGTTTCGTCGAAATCCGAGGTCGTTTGCAAAATGTCTATTTTTAAGGGCCTGAATTTCATAGCGACTATTCAGAATTTTCAACTGGACATATCTTTTGATTCCCGCTATGAAATTTCGATTTTTCGGATTCGTTGGAAAGATATTCTCAAATAGATCCTATTATTTTTTGTTTCACTAAAATCCGAATTGTTTTGCACCCGGTACATTCAATTGAAGTTTGAAATCGAATTATCGAACTACCGCGCCATTTTCAATTCTATTTATAATTATATATAATTATTTATATTCCAACGACGACGTATATAAATATATTCGTTCTATTCTATATTCAAAATAAATTTCTCATCGATATTATTTAAAATAATTCATTTTAAATATTCAAAATTCGCTAAAATTGCCAAAATAAAAATTTTAAACTGGCTCAGATTTTCGGGTTGTTACATATTCATAAGAGAAAAACTCGTTCTGTGTTTATACGGCGTGGTCTTATGAGTTACATCATCACTTTAAATAAATAATTGTTTTAAGTTCTCACACCAGTCCTGTGACTGACTTGGAGTTTATTGTTCTTCTACCTAAACTCTAGGTGCCTATATTTTTCACACGGGTAGCCTAATAGTTAAGGTTTTTAGATAAACTTAGAGTCAATTTAGAGCAGGTTTTGGATTAAGTCTACAGCTGTATTTTGGAGCATTCGTATTCTTCCGCTGGAGTCATTATATTTCTGCTGTGAAATCATTGTACTCTGATTTCTCTTGTAAGTCTGATGTAAAAATATTGTTATATAATAAAAGATTCATTTCGTTTCTATTCTTATGTGTTATCATCTTTGCCGATGTGGACTCCGACGTTTGAATCTCGTGCATTTAAATACTTGGATGTACTAAGTGTCGATCTTCAAAGGTCGAAAGTTTAGGTTGTTAGTTAAAGGTTTGTGAAGTTTTACCTTTTGGATCGGACTTGTGTCGTTTATAGTCGACTCAAAAGGAAGGAATTATCGAGTCTTTACAATTTGGTATCAAAGCTTTGGTTTATACAAAGCTTACGGGGTATGGCTCATTAGAGCAGAAGGAAAAGACTCATCAGAGATAGGAATAGTAATATCCTAGGGTGAGTAACTCATTAGAAATAGGGTTAGTAATGCCTTAGAATGATTCGAGAGTATTGTGTGTGTGTGTATATATATATATATGATAGAACGTATTTGCAAAATAAAATTGGTTTTAAAAGATTATATTTTAAATATAAAGAATATGTTTTATATATGGTTAGTTATAACATGGATTATTAGTTGAGTAATTAAGATGGCTAAAAATTGGATATGGACACATTGTGATTAGAATTTCACAATTTGACTAAAGAAGTTCATGTGTTTGTTAACTGATTAGAACAAATATTCCAAGTATAAAAAGGTAGAATAGTTTGAATCACTCAAATGAATAATTAAAACTTAGTTTATTTGTAGGGTATGTGGTAAAAAGGTTAAGAGAAAATCATGTTTTGAACTTATGAAATTTGAGAAGAACTTAAAATTAAGCCATTTAAGTTGGAATAAAGAATAGGAAGACAGTTGATAATTTCTGTAATACTACATAGATAAAAGCAGTTTGAATACCTTGTGAATTCAATTTCACAATTTGACTATAAGGCATTTGACGATATAGGGATTAGTGAGATCTTGAAATTTTGGTAGAATTATAAGAACTATATCAGGTAAACTAGATTTTAAGGGATAAGGCAGTAAATTTTTTTTGGCAAGTTAAGCCATTTTTACATTGGGCGTACCACTTTTATTATGACTAACAATAGAACTACGATATAGTACATGTGACTGTAGTTAGCAGTCAGCTAATCGGTTTTTAAGGTGGACCGTCCACCCATAACGGAATTATAAGTGTTCTGTGCACTCTACCTAACTAGCTTAAAGCACTGGAGCTAGCTAAAATACTAGACTACAATTTCTCCACGCAGGGAGATAAGTAATGCATAAATATAACATAGCAAGTGCTGAATATATAACATCACATGGTAGACCATATGTAACGAACTGGAAAGAATTCGATGCTCGAATTTTCGACACAAATACATCTCGTGTCCAAACTCGAGTACCGAAAATCTAGAACGTTTAAGAAAGAAGTTAGAGGGTGAGATAAGAAAGAAATATTAGAGTAGAAGAAAAAGAAGAAGAACAACTAACCACAATACACAGTCTCACATCACAGCGGAATAAAATATAATACAGAAATAAACCTTTATTGAAAACTTTAAGAACAATACTTACAATTTATCAGATTATAGCGGACATTCAATTCATCTGGACAGTTATAGTAGTCTGTCCCCATTTAAAACAAACAGCGGGATATTATATATCATACGTCTGATTTCCTCCAGCTCGTCTCCTGGAATCCGTATCATCTTATCATGAACCTGTATAACTCGGTCGGACCCAACTGGGTCTGACCAGAGCATTACAAACGTCATAGGTCAGTCTGGTGAACCAGCGTGAGAAAAACCCACTAAATTATTAGTATCATCTATCTTGATTTTAAATTTAAAAATCATTTCGAAAGAAAAGGATAATCGTAAGACCAATCCACACATAAACACGGACGGTTTTTACCTTACGATAACCCAAAACATTTTTGAAATCAATATCTTTTCTGATATTATAATAGTGTCTAAATACAAATAAATATTAATCTAGCAGAATGCTTGCATCTCACGCTCTACATATATAGTATACAATCAAAACCGCGGGCGCTTATTGGTGATTGGATTTCCAACTATGACAAGGTATGGGACTGTAACAACCTCAATTTAAGTATATTTTATTTAATGATTTAATTTAAATTTTGTTTTATTTCTTTTATTTGTTTGGATTTTTTTCTTTTATTTCTTCTATTATTTATTTGATTTGCAAAAATATTTATATTGTTTCCTTTATTTACCAACACTGTTTACATTTTAAAGATGACGTCCATTTAATTAGTTTAATTTCTTTCCTTGCATGTTCATTGTTTTAAAAATTAAATCTGTTTGTTCCCAAAATTCATGCGTATACATTCAATTTGTTGCTAAGCGTTAATAAAGCTCCTCCAATTTCTTTCCTTATTCTTACCGTTTTCCCTTGATTCTTCCCATTATTTAATTCATTATTTTCAAAATTTAAACCAATCATTCCTTAATGTTATAATCCATTCATTTCCTTTTATCTTAAAAATGTTTTCAATTGGTAAATGAAATTTGCAAACTATTTAATTCTTGTTCTATTTTTAACCGCACCATTAGTTTTTGGAATTTAAACAAAATAATTGTTATGAATGGAAAGCATTAATTCCGTACGTTTATTATTCCAAAAGAACCATTCAAATTCTTTCCAAACCACGCATGGGAAATTTAATATAAACCATTTCAGTTTCTTTTCGTTTTCTTCCTGTATATTTATACACTAGCAGCTTTTCGTATATAAAAAATAAAATTTTAGACTGTCTCATTTCTCAAAACCATCGCTTCATTTCTCTTTCACACCTTTTTTTAGAAGACTCTTCATTTTAATGTTTCCATTTTTTTTGTTTGTCTAGTATCCATCCGTTTAAATTTTCTAATATTACCCGTTTCAAGCAGCGTTCTTGATTTTTGATTTTTCCCTGTTTCCATGCATTCACTTATGTTTCCAATGGTAAGTTTCTATTTCTGAAATAGTCTTGTGCGTTTTGAATTTTGAAACTTTTGTTTTATTTATTTATTTATTTATTGCTAATCGTTATCAAGCATTAAATGCAAATAGACACCTTTCTCAGCATGCATTACGTTTCCATATATTTCTAAATCCATCTTTATTCATTTGTTCCCATTACCATATTTGTCTCCATTTCCATTCCATTTTTTTAGCTGCTCCATTCCCATATATTTATTCTTCATATTTCTCCCTTCTGTCCCTTTTATTTCTCATCTCTTCGCAGACAAAAGAAAAGATGGACATTGTAGCTCCAATTTATAAACACGCCAAATTTTCTTCTACCATTCTCCACGTTTGTATCATTTACCATGTTTTTCCTACTCATCGCCATTCCCTCTCCTCACGCAGACACAAGACCTCCGCTCTCTCATAACCCCAACCGATCAAACTTGTGCCTACAACCCACCAGCGTCACGTCACCAGATTAAGCTCAACCGTAGCTGCACCCTCCTGTAGCCCACGTCCACTCCCTCACCTCGCCTTTGAGCCATCTCTAATCGAACCCCTGCTTCCACGTTTTCCCTTTTCCCCTTGTGTGTATGTGTGTGTAATTTTTTTTTTATGTAAATGGCGTTAGTTTTGTTTTTCTTAATTGTGGTGTGTGTTACGTATATCTTTGTGTGTGCATGAGTGCCTTGTGTGAGTTCTTATTTTGGTGTATATTTATATGTTAATAAGAGTTGCTTTTTAAATTTATTTGTTTTGGAAAATTTATGTACAAATATATTTTGTATATGTATATATATATATATAATGATTTTGGTGTGAGTAATTTTGGAAAATTATTGGTTTTCAAATTATATGTATATACATAAACATACATACATACATATACATATATATATATATATATATATGCGTGTGTGTTTAATTGTTTATATGTAAATATATATGACTTGCGTGTGTTTGTGTGTGTATTGAGTTTTGTGTGTTTTGTTTAGGCGTGTGTGTTGGTGTGTGTGTATATATAATATTTGGGATAGACGTGTTTGTGTGTAGTTTGTGTGTGCTAATATACATATGTATGCGTTTGTTTGAGTTGTATATTTGTGGCGTGGTGTTGAGTGTCTAGTTTGGAGGGTGTTTGCATGTTGGTTGTATGTTGTGGGTGTGAGTTATTACATATGTACATATATACTTGTTTGAAAATTTATTTGTTTTAATTTATTTTATTTTTATAAAAAAAAGTTATATAATTGGTTTTGGGTGTTTATAAAATTTATAATATATATGTGTTATTATTTGTGTCGTGTGTACGGTGTGTGTGTATGTGTTTGTTTTAATATAAATTATGTATGTGTATATATATATATATATATATATGTGTGTGTGTGTGTGTGTGTTTTACAGTTTTATTTTTTGTGTGTTTATGTATAATTTATAATATATATACTGTTATAATTTGTGTTGTGTGTATGTGTGTTTCAAATTATATATTATATATAACTGTATATGATTTAGTATGCGTTGGCGTTGTGTTTTATTTAAATGTATAATTTATAAAATATATTTTTGTGCATCGAATTTTAAATATATATATATATATTTGTTAATTAAAAAGTTATATATATATATAAAGCTTTGGGTGTGTTTTATATAATTTATAATATATACGTTACAATTTACGTTGTGTGTTTGCGGTGTGCGTTGAATTTTAAATATATACATATATATGTTATGATTTTTTTCCTGTATGTACGTATATATATATAAATATATTTTTGTGTAAAGAATTATTGTGTTTTTATTTTGGTTTAATTGGGCTAGTGTTGTGTTTATTTTTGAGTCGAATGTAGTGTTGAGTTCCAAAACCCATTCCTAAACCCAACAGCTGTACAAATCCTTTGAAAACTCCCTAGCATCCTCTTATGAAAATAAAATATATCACCAGCGGTTATCAAGATATAAATATGTTCTGAATCGTGCCTACAAGTCGTCATTTCATTTTGGGCCACGAAAGGTGAGTTTATCTCACACCTGACTCACATTACTTCACAGATGTTAGATCAACTAAATGAACTGTTATGAAATGTATAGGATTGTCAATAGAAATTGTTTGTTTAAAATATACACTTTCATATGTGACACGATATTCATATGACATGTATGTACACTGATTTTATATGACTATGATGTGATTGATGATTTGTGATGATTTGTTATGTTGCAAATACCCCTAGTTTAGGAAAAATCACTAAGGGTTGAAATGATACATACCCGAACGGACATTAGATAGGAAAAAATCGTTATGGGTTGAAATGATAGACCTGAACGATTTTTACTGAATTTGGGATTGCGGGTTAAAATGATAAACCCGTAGAAATATTATAAATTGCGGGTTGAAATGATAAATATCCGTATCACTTGACCATAGGGTAGAAAACTATATACGGACACCATTGGTCATGTTTTCGAATTAAAATGATTTGGAAAGTTTGATTGTAATAATATTAATTTAAGATTTTATATTTTATATTTATATTTTAAAGATTTATACTTAAATTTTATAAATTATAAATTATATGTTTTAAAATGATTTTATAAGTAAAAATGTATTTAAATGCTTATTTAAGATTTTACTTATAATTTATTTATTTTAAACTATATTATTTAATCATATATATATTTTTAACTTTAAATTAATATATTATAATAAATTATTCTTTTTAAACGTATTTCTAAATTAATTTAAACCTATATATGTTATAAAGCTATTTTCTATATAAGTTTATAACTTATAGATAATATTTTCAAGGCTTATTTTATATATATTTTATAAACGTTAATAATAAACTCAAAAGGTGGATAAGTTTTGATTTTGCGATTTAAATTCGAGGTTTAAAGATTGAAATTTATATAATGATGCTTGATTCAATGAATTTGATTTTAAATCAACTAAATGCGAATTTTGAATTGACTTAAATATTGAATTGTATAGGAAATGAACGTGAACTACGTGATTAATTGGAATTTGAATTTATATTTGAATTCAATTATAAATTGACTGAGTATGAATTGAAATAATTTTATATATGGAATTGATTCATAAACTGTTTGGTTTGAATTAAAGAAATTTCTTAAATCAATTTATTTCAACATATGATTTTATTAAAATGGCCACAGTGTGAAAAATGTAAACGTTTGTTTGTTAAAGAGACCGGGATCAGATATTGTCATACCCTCTGCCAATACCGAAAACCACTTTAACAACTGTGTACGCGGTGGAGTTCCAGAATGAAGTAGGATGGTTTGGAGGCGATTACTGGATTGAAGAAAGAGAACGTTGATGGATAGCCTTGACCTTCAGGTCATAATTAAAATGACTAAAACAGGTGCTATACCGTGATTAAGTGAGGTCGCACCTCTATTGGACACACTTCTTCGAGCTATATCTATTACTTTGTGATTTGATTGGTGGCCACCCTTGATTATGGGAGTGTTGTTCGAGGTGGGTGGTAGTTGCGGCTATGCGTTACCACCGGTCCGGGCGTGCATCGGTAGAATCCTACCGTGGGTATTCCTCGTGTGCCTTGTCATATTATCCTGATCGAGCCCCCTACGATTTTGATTTAACGTTGTCGTATCACGGCGCATCCCTATCCACCGACGTACTGGTGTGTTATATGCAAACTGTACGATAACGGTATAAACGTTGTAAGGGTAATAATGGTAATCCCGCTTACACTATTTTCAATAGTATATTTAAACATAGACACTATTATAATAGCGTATTATATTATATGATATTAGTTTAACGGATCCTTAGAGGATGGTGATCCCAAACATCCTTTAAGTTACTGATGCATTTCATTGAACATTTCATTTAAGTTGATTTACTTCCATGAGAATGTTAGTCCTGATCCGAGTTGTTTTGTTTTGCATTATTGCTCGGGTCAGATCGAGTATTGTAGTGTCGAGATTTCACCTCTTGAAGCTGGAGACTATTGAAGATATCACCTCTACCTGTTGATTCTGGATATTTCTCCTTTGTATTAGAAATTCTTGTATTTAGATTTTGTAATAACCCGAAAATCTGGGCCAGTTTAAAAAAATTATTTTGGTAATTCTAGCGAATTTTGATTATTTAAAATGAATTATTTTAAATATAAACGATGAGAAAATTTCTTTTGAATAAAATTCAATCGTATATAGCTATATAGATCGACGTTAGAATATAAATAATTACTTTAAATTATAAATAGGAATTGAAAATGGCGCGGTAGTTCGATAATTCGATTTCAAACTTCAATTGAATGTACCGGGTGCAAAACAATCCGGATTTTAGTGAAACCAAAAATCATAGGATCTATTTGATAATATCTTTCCAACGAATCCGACAAATCAAGATTTCATAGCGGGAATCAAAAGATATGTCCAGTTGAAAATTCTGAATAGTCGCTATGGAATTCTGGCCCTTAAAAATGGAAATTTTGCAAATGACCTCGGATTTCGACGAAACCACTTTTGTTGGATCCGTGATGTCAAATTATTGCTAGATTCCAAATTTCATAATTTTTCGAATCAATATGTGAGCGTGGAAAAGGAAAACACGTTTGACCAATTTCAGTTGATTTTAATCGACTGGAAAATGGCCATTTTTCAGATGGTCTCAGAATTCGACGAAACTAGTTTTATTAGGACCGTATCGTCAGTACGAAGCTAGAAAATATTTTTCGGGAATTTTTCTAGTTATTATGTGACCCCAGTAAATTGAAATGCGCGTTCAAATTCAATATATAGAGTTATATGTTGATTTTGACGAAAACTGATCGAAAGAGTCGAATCAGCTTACGATACATATCCCATTGTGTTCGGAATAGGGGTAATTAGCTGCGGACGACAGGCGGTGGGCCTCGTTTAGAGGTCAAATAAAAAGGTCAACTTTCTGAAATTAAATAAAAATAATTAAAAAAAACTCTCTCTCTTCTCTCCCCCACTCTCTCTATACTACCAGACCCCCCCGTTTACTTTTCAAATCGATCAGAGAAAGTAGAAAAAAAAGAAAAACAAATCGCGCCGCCGCCTGGGGGCCCTCGAGCCACCGCCGACGCCTCACGCCCCCCCTCCATCTGCGCGCCACCGCGCGATACCCCCCCTCCATCTGCTGCGACGCCGCGGTACCCCCCCTCCATCTGCTGCGATGCCGCGGTACCCCCCCCCCCCCCTCCATCTGCTGCGACGCCGCGATACCCCCCTCCTCCTGCTGCCGACCGCGACCCCCCCCCCTTTCGACCAGAAACCCCCTTCTGCTCCAGCACCGCTCCAATCTCCTTCCTTCTTTAAATGAATGTAAGTTTTCTTTTATTCATCCATTTATAAAAATTAGATTTTTATTGCAAAGGAAAATCAGATGTTTACATATAGGAAGTTATCATTTTTGCCTTTGCAAAGTTGTGATTTTTATCGAACAAAGCTTTGATTTTTAAATCGAACGAAGATGTGATTTTTATCAAAACAAAGATAGGATATTTTAAACAAAGTAAAAATTCGATTTTTATATATAGAATAGCGAAGTAAAAATTCAATCTTTATATATTGAATAGCGAAGTAAAAATTCGTTTTTTATTTATTGAATAGCGAAGTAAAAATTCGATTTTTATATATTGAATAGCGAAGTAAAAATTCGATTTTTATATATTGAATAGCAAAGTAAAATGGGATTTTTATATATTGAATAGCGAAGTAAAAATTCGATTTTTATATATTGAATAACGAAGTAAAAATTTGATTTTTATATATTGAATAACGAAGTAAAAATTCGATTTTTATATATTGAATAGCGAGGTAAAAATGTGATTTTTACATATGTAGAGAATATGGGCAACGAAGGTGACAAAGAGGCAAGAACGGCGAAGATTTCTACAATGAAGAGTCATGGCGTTGGATTAGCTAATCTGTGAGAATTTCTCACCTTTAATTTATTTTTCTAGTTGAAATATATACTAGGATGCAGACGGTGTTTAGTAGCACCCGACACCCGTCGTCCACAGACCATGGACGGCTTGTATGCTTGTTTGTTTGATTTTGCTGTGTAGTTGATTGTGTGTTGTGATGTGAAATGAAATAAAATATTTTTTAGTGGAAAATATTTTATAGTTAAAAATAGAATTTTTAACGTGTATATGAAATGAAATAAAAATAAACAAATCGGACGATTTGTTTATATACACACATTTGACTGATATTGATTGGGACGATAAATTTTACACATCGCCCAACTGCACAAATAAAAATCTGTGTTGGATTGCTTGAAACCCCACACGGGTATTGGGATGATATTTGACGTACACTAATCCCGATTGTTTAGTTGTATGTCGATCGATTGATTGACAGACTGTTATAAACGTTAAATATCTATATTCGATGCTTATACAGTGTAGAATGCACTTTGGATGATGGTTGATTATTCATCGTTGTTGATATATACATGTGTTGTAGAAAATCCATATAATTAACATTATATGGTAATTGATTGGGCCTCATTCCAGTTTTAAAATAGAAATATTTGAAATAGAATATTTGAAAATAGAAATATAAGAAGTCGTGTTGAGTAGATTGACGCCATTTTGACGTGAACGATATGTATATCGATTTTATTCATTTTTCAACGAATATAGAAAGTGATTGTGACGATCCCAAAACCCCATGACACGGTGTTAAGGATAATCATTGGAATATAACACATTAATCATCATTAGCAGATCACAGATAATAGCATAAACAGAAAATAGAATAATTTACACACATATGATAGCGGAATCATATAGATATCATCACATCAGAGAAGCACAGTACATGATACAACTTAGTGCATAATGATACATAATCAGTCACCATCGCCTGAGGCGGAATCATACATAAAGAGTACTCAAAGTAAATATCAGTCTACATCGCCAATGGCGGAATCATAATATAGATACAATAATGGCGGAGAAAATCCAAGTCAGCACGGTGTAGTCAAGCCTCGCCATGAGCCAAAAGGTGCGTCAGAAACCTGTAACTAGGCTGCCCGTGTGAAAATGAGGGCACCCGAGTTTGCAAGGTGAAACAAACTACGAGTCAGTCATGGGACTGGTATGAGAAATCTACTCAACTTATTAACAACAATAATAAGGCAAATCAAAGGACCACGCCACTTTCGCGGAACGGGTTTACTCCAATGAGTGCTAGTGCATGAGATAAAGTAAACGATTAAATCAACGCAATGCTTTTTATAAAATGAAGCCATTATAAGACTCAGGTCCCATCACACAATGCAACGTAAGCCGGAGGATAGAGTTTTCCCTTATAATGGCCAAAGATTCTTCATACGAATAAAACAAAAGTGTTTGATATTATTACTAGTGCATATATGTTTCAAAAGCAAATTCAATCATAAATATCAATCCTAGGCGGCATAGCTACCATCTATTATATCGCCATACTAGTAATACAATCACGTCCGCATATTTCGTATTGGAAATTGGGTTCCTTCATGAGTCGAGGCAAGGGGCAAGCTCCTCTCCATTTGAGACACTCTAGCAAATGTCCCAGGACCCCACTATGATCCTTGGAATCGGCTGGGCCGGTCCTCTCTTACTTTTGAGGATTAGTTATTCCTGAACACACGTTTCCCGGTCCTTACAGACCTATAATCGAGGCGCCTCGCATTCCAACAACCACACAGGTGAAAAGTATATATAATGTCAGGGCTGGTAGGTCACCGACACCACCATAGCTAGAAAGAAACGTCGTGCTCTCCCAGCGGTCCGTCTCCCGTTTTTGACTCATACCGGGGTGTGAGGCTCGCGAATTCACGTTATACACAAAGCTACGTCACACAGACCATGCTTTGATCATCAACCACAAGACTTTGCTTTGCAACAGAAGCCTTGATCATATGCCACTTAGGCGTGCCACACAGGCAATCCACTCCA
The DNA here is from genome assembly GCA_030737875.1 of Allium sativum. Lineage (NCBI taxonomy): Eukaryota > Viridiplantae > Streptophyta > Magnoliopsida > Asparagales > Amaryllidaceae > Allium > Allium sativum. The sequence goes on along the minus strand of CM060924.1, from coordinate 394,352,752 downwards.
TGCGACTGATTTCTGTCAATACATAACCTCTGATCTCGTACGTCTCAGAGAAGGGCGTTAAGCAAGAGAATAAATTCTCCGCCGCCAAACAGATATATATTTAACAGAGATCAATCAACACAGAACAAAATCCAATGTCAGACACACAGTCCATTTACAAGTCCGTTCTGGGTCTGAACGAAACCGGAGGCACCAATTCCTCGCATATCCGTACAATCAACAGTATGTTTGGACGGCTACTACTTCAATTCCTTCATGGTAGCTACTCCAATCACGAGCATCAGTAGCGCCCATCCATCCAATGTGGAGATCGTCGGTCTTCAGCCGTCTTCGACTCTTCGACTTCTCAATGTCGATCGATTATTTGAAATGAGATAAACTCGGCCTTTTCAAATAACCCACGTATATTTAGACTTTCAAATCAATTAATCACATGGTTGGACTATTCAACATTCACATTTCGGTTATTTAGTTATAATTTTCATGTCAAATACATTCAACCATCACATATCAAGCAAACACAACGAAATTGGTTTATTTCCACTCTATATCGTCTATAGTATTTTGTAACGATATATCGCCATTTTTATTTAATTTAAAATGGCCATATTTAATTAAACGGCGTTTCAGGTCATGTCGATGCACTGGCGCAGCTTTTCACTAATTTTGTTTTACACATATCTGAAAATCTAACCGTTGGATCTTCACAAATTTGGTATCATTGGGAAGGTCATTTCAAAACGAATCCAACGGTTTCAGTTTTGGGAAAATCCGACAGTCGGATCTTCCACACTAGCCATTTGAAGTTACGATTTCAATTTACGAACTGCAGCGTCGTTATTCGATTTAATTTTAATTATATATATATATATAATCGTTTCTGGCGCTGTTTTTCTTCAGCTTTGAATTAAACATTCCAGACAATCCAACCGTTGGATCTTCACAAAGTTGGTGCCGTTGGAAAGATATTTCCAAGGCGAACCCAACGGTTGCGGTTTCGGGAAAATCCAATGGTCGGATTTCCCGCACTAGTCATTTGAAATCACGGTTTCAAAACACGAACTGCCCGACCACGTTTCGTTTTAATTTTATTTATATTTATATAAATATAGTTCATTCAAAAATTCTTATATCGTTTCCACTTCAATTATTTCACTAACACCTTTAAATTTCGGAAAATTTCTCCATAACATCCTTTGTACGGGAGGGTCTGGGAAAATTCCCAAATAGCCACACGGGCGTCTCATATCATAAAGAAAAAGAAAAAGCCAAGCGGCTAGCCAACAGGCTCATAAAATCATCACCCAAACAAAGCAGTAAATGTGTACCTATTTGTCGGGCACAAAATTTTATTCCTCTTCTCTAGCCCCTTTGCTATAACCTGTTCAATAGATGTGTATGTACATATATACAATTTCTATCACTTATCAATTTCCATTCAATTTCATATTTGATTTACTTTGGTTTAAAAACACCATTCATTCTAATGTTGCATGCATAGGCTAAAATCATATCATTAGCTAATTAATGTATATTTCAACTCATGCACATTTATTTGAACAAGTGGCTATTTTTAACACTTCACATTTCAAAGATGATAATTTTGGCGAACTAAAATATATTTCAACACATGACGATTTTATTTAGTTCCTATGCATGTTAAAAAGAATATTTCTTTCACAAATATTTATTTCAACGTCCGCATATCTTTAGCTTATCACATATATGATAAAAATGATATTTTTATCATTCAAAATATTTATTCGACAAATGGATGTTTCAACACTTCATAGTTTCAATAAAAATGTAATTTTTATTGTTCGATCTTTTTATTCAACACATGAACTTTTCCACTACACACACTTCTCAACAAATGAGCACTTCCACACATGGACATTTTATTTATGTTGTTCATATTAGAAAGATGGAATTTTTATTGTTGAAACTATTTATATAAGGCGAATATTTTTCATACTTCATATATATGTAAAAATGTGATTTTTACTGTTTAAACACTTCATAAACACTTCATTCATTCACAAATGAATTTAATTTTCACACGACACTTTTCAACACACAAACATTTCCACACATGGATATAGTTTCAACATATGGCTTTAATTTCAACGCATGAAAATAATTCCAACATATGAAAATAATTCTAACACACAAAGATTATTCAAAATTTCGGCATCATAACGGCAGGGTAGTTAAAACCGGCACCGTTCCTAGTACGGCTCCTCGCTCTACCTTAAAACCTCGCGGTTTTTGACAATGGGGATTCATGCATCTAATTCGCACGCAGGCGGCATGTTTATTTTTATTTCCACAAATATTTCCAATTCATTTCGATCACCAATGGGTATTTTTCAACCACAACCAAACAATGTCAACCACAAACAATTATTCAACCATTCGTATTTTTCATCCAATATTTCACACCAATTCACAACAATAAATATCGTCCATGGTTTGTGGACGAGGGGAGTACATATATATATATATATATAATTGTTATATTTCACTTGCATTTCAACACATATATCAATTATTCTATGCATGTAAAATTCATACTTCGCTTATATAGCTTACACTACGCATGTACATGAGGTATACAACACGTATGTAATTTATATTTCGCTAATATAAATTATACACGCCATTTTCCATTCAAATTCATGTTAATATAGATTTCTCACATTGGTTTTCGGAGCGCTAAAAATCGATACGATGTCAGAAAAATCCGCGGCTTCTTCTATTGGGTAGAGAGCTTCCTTACGGTCCCGATGTTTCCTGTTTCATCGAATTTCGTCAAAACATCAAAAAGATATGATTTTTCAAAGTGTAAAGATCAAAAAGAACTCACCTTTCACGATGGTTCAAAACTAGGTTTGCGGTTTTCGCGAGAACCGGGGCACGAGGGGATGATCGGCGAGTTGGACGTGGAAGAGCTTCGAGAGGGCTACAAGCGCGCGGCGGTTTGGTGTCGTTCGGTGGTCCAGATCGGCGGCGGCGGTTTAAAGGTCAGAACTTTGGAGGGGGATATCTCGACGTAGAAGCAACGATAGGGGGAGCTCCTTATATGGATTTGAAGAGGGGAAGGAGAACTACAAAAAGTTGAACTGGGGGAGGAGCTAATTCGGGCTGTGGCGATCGGAAATCGCCAGGGAAGGGGGGAAAGCCTTTCCGTCGTCGATGTCGGGGTCGGGGGGGGGGGGGGGGGGTTTCTGATATTATTTTTTTTATTTATGAATGGAGAATTATGATTGGTCGATGGTTTTATTAAATTTTTAAATAGTGTTTTCTCAAACGAACTCCTTTTCAAACCCAACGACTGTCGCCCCTAGCTAAATACCCCCATTCCGGACACAATGGGATATGTTTCGTAGGCCAATTCGACTGTTACAGTCGGTTATTTTTCAAATTAAAGTATAAAACATTTAATTTTTCACTCTGAACGTACATTTCAATTTGCCAGGGCCACAAACTGATTCGAAAAATTCCAGAAAAATATATCTAGCTATGTTTTGACGCTACGGTCCCAACAAAACTAGTTTCGTCGAATTCTGAGGTTGTTTGAAAAATGGCCATTTTCTGGTCGATCCAATTTAACAGAAATTGATTAATCACATTTTCTTTTGGCACGCTCACATACTAGCTTCAAAAATTATGAAATTTGAAACCTAGCAATAGTTTGACATCCCGGACCCAACAAAAGTGGTTTCGTCGAATTCCGAGGTCGTATGCAAAATATCAATTTTCCAGGGCTATATATTCTATATGGCGACCATTCTGAAAATTCATTCGGCCATAACTTTTGATTCCCGTTATGAAACTTCGATTTTTCGGATTCGTTAGAAAGGTATTGATAAACAGATTTAAATATTTTTGGTTTCGCTAAAATCCGTTATATTTTCCACCCTGCACGGTCAGCCAAAGTTTGAATTCAAATTTTCAAACTGACTCACTATTTCTAATTCACTATTTTATTGAAATATTCTATTTCAATTGTTCAAATCCTTTTGAAATCACCAATTTAAAAATTTTAAATTGGCTCGTATTTTCCGGGTTATCACAATCTCCCCCACTTAAAACTTTTCGTCCTCGAAAAGGAAACAACAGTAAAGTAGGAAATAAAATGTAAATGCAAAGTATTGTAAAGGTACCTTGCACCGGAGTTAGTCAGAGATATCCACTCTGCATTTGGGGTAAGCTTGCTTAATGCTTTCCTCAGTCTCCCAAGTACAGTCTCTAGGATCACTACTCCACTGCACTTTAACTAAATGAACCTTTTTGCTTCTGAGTTCTCTAGTTTCTTTGCCAACAATCTTTAATGGCTCTCTTCTGAGTGATAATTCTGGAGTTATCTCCACATCCTGTTGCGCTGCTTCTTCTACAACAAGATCCGGATCATGCACATGTCTTCTAAGTTGGGATACGTGAAATACATCGTGCACTCCAAGGAACCAATCAGGCAATTGAACCCTATAAGCAAGAGTTCCAATTCGTTCAAGTATAGGAAAGGGACCAATAAATCTTGGTGCCAACTTCCCGGTCTTGCCAAATCTGATTACTCCTCTCATCGGAGAAACCTTCAAATAGACATGATCACCAACAGCAAATGTCAAATCTCTCCTTCTAGAGTCTGCATAACTTTTCTGTCGGCTTTGGGCGGTTTTCAATCGCTTCTTGATGAAGTTGACTTTATCAGATGCTTCTCTAATCATATCAGGTCCTAACACAAGTCTGTTGCCAGGTTCTACCCAACATGATGGAGATCTGCAGGGTCTGCCATATAATGCTTCAAATGGCGACATTCCCAAACTTGCTTGATAGCTATTGTTATATGAGAATTCTGCCAAATGCAAATGATCTTCCCATGACCCACCAAAATCAATTATACAAGCCCGCAATAAATCTTCTAGAATTCTATTCACCCGCTTAGTTTGGCCATCTGTTTGAGGGTGATAAGCGGTGCTCATATTCAGTTTCGTTCCCAATTCTGTCTGGAAAGCCTCCTAGAACTTGCTAGTAAATAGGGGATCTCTATCACTGACTATGCTGATGGGAATTCCATGCAGCTTTACAATTTCTTTGAAGTATATCTGCGCTAGACTTTGAGCGGTTCTATTGGATCTGACAGGTATAAAATGGGCAGTCTTCGTGAAGCGATCTACGATTACCCAAATGATGTCATTACCTTTCCTGGTTCGTGGTAAACCATCTATGAAATCCATGGAAATCTGTTCCCATTTCCAACTTGGGACTTCCAACGGTTGCAACAGTCCAGCTAGCATCTGTTGGTCACTCTTGACCAATTGACAAGTAGGGCATCTGCTTACATACAAAGAAATGTCTCTTTTCATTGCCTTCCACCAAAAAGTGCGTTTGATATCGTTGTACATTTTACTCACCCCAGGATGGATGCAAAATTTGGATTTATGGCATTCGTCTAACACTTCTCTTCGAAGGCCTGGAATATTTGGAATGCAAATCCTATTATTTAACCTGAGAACCCCCTTATTGTCAATACAAAAACTCGTGGTTTCACCTTCCTCGATCCTCTGACTGATTCTCTGAATAAACTCATCGTCTTTTTGAAGGGCTGAAATCCTATCAATCAATCCAGGTGTAATTATAAGATTGGCAATGATTGCGGTTTTTCTACTAAGCGCATCCGCTACTACGTTAGCCTTCCCCGGCGTATACAGTATATCAAGATCATACGCTGCAAGAAATTCTAGCCAACGCTGCTGTCTCAAATTCAGATCTTTCTGGGTATATAAATACTTCAATGATTGATGATCTGTGTAGAGTATAAATTTCTCGCCCAATAAATAATGCCTCCAGATTTTCAATGCAAAAACGATGGCTAGCAACTCAAGATCATGAGTCACATAATTCTTCTCATGCGGTTTCAGTTGGCGGCTTGCATAAGCGACTACTTGGCCTCTCTGCATTAATACTGCACCAAGACCTCTAATAGAAGCATCTGTCCAAACCGTTAAATCCTGATTGCCATCGATAATAGTTAACACTGGAGCAGTGGTTAGTTTCGATTTCAATTCCTGGAAAGCTTCTTCACAGTCGGAAGTCCACTTAAACTTCTCATTTTTCTTTGTGAGCTTCGTTAACGGACCGGATATCTTCGAAAAATCCTTAACGAACTTTCGATAATAACTAGCCAACCCCATAAAACTTCTAACTTCCGTGGGAGTAGTGGGTTGTTTCCAGTCTTGAATCGCTGTTATTTTGCTTGGATCAACAGAAATTCCTCTCTCTGACACGACATGGCCAAGAAATTTGACTTCTTCTTGCCAGAAGACACATTTAGAGAATTTGGCTTTGAAGACGTTCTTCCTTAGAATCTCTAATACTTGTTCTAAGTGTTTTTCATGCTCGGGTTTTGATTTGGAGTAGATTAAAATATCATCGATGAAGACGAGGACAAATTTATTCAGAACTCCCCTGAACACTCTATTCATTAGATCGACAAAGTATGCTGGAGCGTTACACAGGCCAAACGGCATTACTAACCATTCATAAAATATGTCTGGACCTCTGAAAGCTGTCAAAGGAACACACTCTTCTGCTATTCTCAATTGATGAAAACCTGTAGCTAGGTCCATTCGGGAAAATACTTTCGCCCCATTCAATTGGTCTAGCAAATCATCGATGCGGGGTAATGGATATTTATTTTTGAGCGTCTGTTTGTTGAGGTCTCGGTAATCAACACATAATCTAAGAGTACCGTCTGACTTTGGTACAAACACAATAGCGGCACCCCAATTAGAAAAACTAGGTCTGATTAGACCCTTCCACAACAGTTGACGAGTTTGATCGCCTAATTCTTCTTTTTTCTTTCGGATTCATTCTGCGAATTGCATGTACCACTGGTCTGGCATTGGGAATTAGATCGATTCGGAATTCTATTTCTCTTTGCGGAGGTAAGTTTTCAACTTCTTCAAACACATCCGCATAGTTTCTAACAATCGGAATCTTTTCTATGGAAGTGGGGATAAGTTCTAATGCTGACCAAAATTCTTCTCTATTCGGATTCGAACCATGACAGGGTATATATATGTCCAAGCTCCGTTCGAATTTTAACGATTCTTTCCGCACACTTCACTTCGGCTTCATATTTCGTTAACCAATCTAGCCCGAGAATGATATCGAATTCGGGAAAATCCATAACGATTAAATTGAAAGGAAACTGGTATCGGGAGAAAGAAGTAGGAACCTTACAACACGAACTGAGGGTAATAGAACCTCCTATCGGGTTATGTACCTCAACCGATTCTTTAAGCTTCCTTTGTTTTAACTTTAATTTGTGCATGGTGTTACTAGCAATAAAACTACGCGATGCACCTGTGTCAAACAATACAGAAACGGGAATATTTTTAATTGTAAGGGTACCTCCCAAAACATCACGTTTACCTGCTCCATCGGAAGCAGCTGGCGGGCTCGACCCGTTATAGATGTGAGCAACTGTAGCTTTCTTCAGCAAAGGACAGTCTTTGACCAGATGATCGGTCTTTCGACAATTGAAGCACGAGCGAGGGTTCTGGGAGCCTTGGCTCGAGCCTTGAGAATTTGTCTTATGCCTCTTCGGAGCCGTGCAGACGTTTGAGTAGTGCCCCGACTTACCACAGTTAAAGCAATTTCCTCTTGGCGGCTTGCCAGTCTGAGGTTTTGAAGATGCTGCTTGGCTTGACTCGCCTTGATTTACAGCAGGCTTGCGCTTGTTTCCGTCTTGGCTTCTAGCGCGATCCTGATCTAGATGCCTTTGATCAAGGTCTTCGTAGTTGCATGTCATTTCCACCAGTTCGTTGAATTCCAGCTTGACATGGGCCATGGCTCTATCATGATATTGTCGTCTTAGTCCAAGGATAAACCTCTTATTTTTGGATTTCGCAATAGCCACGAGCTCCGGAGCATAGGGCGACAACAGTGTAAATTTATTCAGATAATCTTGCACGGAAAGATCCCCCTGTTGGAGATTGGCGAAGTCATCGTGCATTCTTTCTAGAGCTTGTTCGGGGACATATTTCTCCTTGAAGAGTTCTTTGAATCCATCCCATGTTCTTCCAGCTTCTCTATTCCCGGCGGTAAGAGATTCCCACCATAGTTCAGCTTGTTCCTGCATAAGCCAGGCGCCCATAATAGCCTTGTCTTCGTCTCCAAGCCTTAGGCCTTCAAGAATTTTCTCGCATGTTTTGAGCCATGCAAGGGCCTCTATTACGGTGCCAGTTCCCGAGAAGGTCTTGCCTCCTAAGTTCTTATATCTCTTGGCTACGCGGTCTAGCTCGAAGTATTGAGCTGCCGGAGGTTGTATCAAAGGTCCTTCTTGAGCTGGGACTTCTCCTCTTCCTCGGCCTCGGCCGGCGCGGCCTCCTCTAGCGGCGGCTGCTCTGGTAGCCATTTTTCAAATTCTGTATAAGCAAGAAAAAGTCAGCCAACAGAAATGATAGTCTATTGCATAATTAAGCAGAAAATTTTACGGAAAGATAACGATGGACTGATCAATTGTTTTTGCTATTTTGCTCGGCTCATTCTAGGACTTTACTAGTCCTATCTCTAATGAGCGACTCGCCTTAGAATACTACTGATTCTATTTTGATGAAGTGTTTAATGTGTTAGACTCCAGAACTAAGGTTAACCAAATCTCTGATACCAGCTGTGACGATCCCAAAACCCCGTGACACGGTGTTAAGGATAATCATTGGAATATAACACATTAATCATCATTAGCAGATCACAGATAATAGCATAAACAGAAAATAGAATAATTTACACACATATGACAGCGGAATCATATAGATATCATCACATCAGAGAAGCACAGTACAGGATACAACTTAGTGCATAATGATACATAATCAGTCACCATCGCCTGAGGCGGAATCATACATAAAGAGTACTCAAAGTAAATATCAGTCTACATCGCCAATGGCAGAATCATAATATAGATACAATAATGGCGGAGAAAATCCAAGTCAGCACGGTGTAGTCAAGCCTCGCCATGAGCCAAAAGGTGCGTCAAAAACCTGTAACTAGGCTGCCCGTGTGAAAATGAGGGCACCCGAGTTTGCAAGGTGAAACAAACTACGAGTCAGTCATGGGACTGGTATGAGAAATCTACTCAACTTATTAACAACAATAATAAGGCAAATCAAAGGACCACGCCACTTTCGCGGAACGGGTTTACTCCAATGAGTGCTAGTGCTTGAGATAAAGTAAACGATTAAATCAACACAATGCTTTTTATAAAATGAAGCCATTATAAGACTCAGGTCCCATCACACAATGCAACGCAAGCCGGAGGATAGAGTTTTCCCTTATAATGGCCAAAGATGCTTCATATGAATAAAACAAAAGTGTTTGATATTATTACTAGTGCATATATGTTTCAAAAGCAAATTCAATCATAAATATCAATCCTAGGCGGCATAGCTACCATCTACTATGTCGCCATACTAGTAATACAATCACGTCCGCATATTTCGTATTTTGGAAATTGGGTTCCTTCATGAGTCGAGGCAAGGGGCAAGCTCCTCTTCGTTCGAGACACTCTAGCAAATGTCCCAGGACCCCACTATGATCCTTGGAATCGATCGGGCCGGTCCTCTCTTACTTTTGAGGATTAGTTATTCCTGAATACACGTTTCCCGGTCCTTACAGACCTATAATCGAGGCGCCTCGCATTCCAACAACCACACAGGTGAAAAGTATATATAATGTCAGGGCTGGTAGGTCACTGACACCACCATAGCTAGAAAGAAACGTCGTGCTCTCCCAGCGGTCCGTCTCCCGTTTTTGACTCATACCGGGGTGTGAGGCTCGCGAATTCACGTTATACACAAAGCTACATCACACAGACCATGCTTTGATCATCAACCACAAAACTTTGCTTTGCAACAGAAGCCTTGATCATATGCCACTTAGGCGTGCCACACAGGCAATCCACTCCATGCGACTGATTTCTGTCAATACATAACCTCTGATCTCGTACGTCTCAGAGAAGGGCGTTAAGCAAGAGAATAAATTCTCCGCCGCCAAACAGATATATATTTAACAGAGATCAATCAACACAGAACAAAATCCAATGTCAGACACACAGTCCATTTACAAGTCTGTTCTGGGTCTGAACGAAACCGGAGGCACCAATTCCTCGCATATCCGTACAATCAACAGTATGTTTGGACGGCTACTACTTCAATTCCTTCATGGTAGCTACTCCAATCACGAGCATCAGTAGCGCCCATCCATCCAATGTGGAGATCGTCGGTCTTCAGCCGTCTTCGACTCTTCGACTTCTCAACGTCGATCGATTATTTGAAATGAGATAAACTCGGACTTTTCAAATAACCCACGTATATTTAGACTTTCAAATCAATTAATCACATGGTTGGACTATTCAACATTCCCATTTCGGTTATTTAGTTATAATTTTCATGTCAAATACATTCAACCATCACATATCAAGCAAACACAACGAAATTGGTTTATTTCCACTCTATATCGTCTATAGTATTTTATAACGATATATCGCCATTTTTATTTAATTTAAAATGGCCATATTTAATTAAACGACGTTTCAGGTCGTGTCGATGCACTGGCGTTGCTTTTCACTAATTTTGTTTTACACATATCTGAAAATCTAACCGTTGGATCTTCACAAATTTGGTATCATTGGGAAGTTCATTTCAAAACGAATCCAACGGTATCAGTTTTGGGAAAATCCGACGGTCGGATCTTCCACACTAGCCATTTGAAGTTACGATTTCAATTTACGAACTACAGCGTCGTTATTCGATTTAATTTTAATTATATATATATATATATATATATAAATATAATCGTTTCTGGCGCTGTTTTTCTTCAGTTTTGAATTAAACATTCCAGACAATCCAACCGTCGGGTATTCACAAAGTTGGTGCCGTTGGAAAGATATTTCCAAGGCGAACCCAACGGTTGCGGTTTCGGGAAAATCCAATGGTCGGATTTCCCGCACTAGTCGTTTGAAATCACGGTTTCAAAACACGAACTGCACGACCATGTTTCGTTTTAATTTTATTTATATTTATATATTTATATAAATATAGTTCATTCAAAAATTCCTATATCGTTTCCACTTTAATTATTTCACTAATGCCTTTAAATTTCGGAAAATTTCGCCATAACCTCCTTTGTACGGGAGGGTCTGGGAAAATTCCCAAATAGCCACACGGGCGTCTCATATCAAAAAGAAAAAGAAAAAGCCAAGCGGCTAGCCAACAGGCTCATAAAATCATCACCCAAACAAAGCAGTAAATGTGTACCTATTTGTCGGGCACAAAATTTTATTCCTCTTCTCTAGCCCCTTTGTTATAACCTGTTCAATAGATGTGTATGTACATATATACAATTTCTATCACTTATCATTTTCCATTCAATTTCATATTTGATTTACTTTGGTTTAAAAACACCATTCATTCTAATGTTGCATGCATAGGCTAAAATCATATCATTAGCTAATTAATGTATATTTCAACTCATGCACATTTATTTGAACAAGTGGCTATTTTTAACACTTCACATTTCAAAGATGATAATTTTGGCGAACTAAAATATATTTCAACACATGACCATTTTATTTAGTTCCTATGCATGTTAAAAAGAATATTTCTTTCACAAATATTTATTTCAATGTCCGCATATCTTTAGCTTATCACATATATGATAAAAATGATATTTTTATCATTCAAAATATTTATTCGACAAATGGATGTTTCAACACTTCATAGTTTCAATAAAAATGTAATTTTTGTTGTTCGATCTTTTTATTCAACACATGAACTTTTCCACTACACACACTTCTCAACAAATGAGCACTTCCACACATGGACATTTTATTTATGTTGTTCATATTAGAAAGATGGAATTTTTATTGTTGAAACTATTTATATAAGGCGAATATTTTTCATACTTCATATATATGTAAAAATGTGATTTTTACTGTTTAAACACTTCATTCATTCACAAATGAATTTAATTTTCACACGACACTTTTCAACACACAAACATTTCCACACATGGATATAGTTTCAACATATGGCTTTAATTTCAACGCATGAAAATAATTCCAACATATGAAAATAATTCTAACACACAAAGATTATTCAAAATTTCGACAGCATAACGGCAGGGTAGTTAAAACCGACAGCGTTCCTAGTACGGCTCCTCGCTCTACCTTAAAACCTCGCGGTTTTTGACAATGGGGATTCATGCATCTAATTCGCACGCAGGCGGCATGTTTATTTTTATTTCCACAAATATTTCTAATTCATTTCGATCACCAATGGGTATTTTTCAACCACAATCAAACAATGTCAACCACAAACAATTATTCAACCATTCGTATTTTTCATCCAATATTTCACACCAATTCACAACAATAAATATCGTCCATGGTTAGTGGACGAGGGGAGTACACATATATATATATATATATAATTGCTATATTTCACTTGCATTTCAACACATATATCAATTATTCTATGCATGTAAAATTCATACTTCGCTTATATAGCTTACACTACGCATGTACATGAGGTATACAACACGTATGTAATTTATATTTCGCTAATATAAATTATACACGCCATTTTCCATTCAAATTCATGTTAATATAGATTTCTCACATTGGTTTTCGGAGCGCTAAAAATCGATACGATGTCAGAAAAATCCACGGCTTCTTCTATTGGGTAGAGAGCTTCCTTACGGTCCCGATGTTTCCTGTTTCATCGAATTTCGTCAACACATCAAAAAGATATGATTTTTCAAAGTGTAAAGATAAAAAAGAACTCACCTTTCACGATGGTTCAAAACTAGGTTTGCGGTTTTCGCGAGAACCGGGGCACGAGGGGATGTTCGGCGAGTTGGACGTGGAAGAGCTTCGAGAGGGCTACAGGCGCGCGGCGGTTTGGTGGCGTTCGGTGGTCCAGATCGGCGGCGGCGGCGGTTTAAAGGTCGGAACTTTGGAGGGGGACATCTCGACGTAGAAGCAACGATAGGGGGAGCTCCTTATATGGATTTGAAGAGGGGAAGGAGAACTACAAAAAGTTAAACTGGGGGAGGAGCTAATTCGGGCTGTGGCGATCGGAAATCGCCAGGGAAGGGGGGAAAGCCTTTCCGTCGTCGATGTCGGGGTCGAGGGGGGGGTTTCTGATTTTTTTTATTTATGAATGGAGAATTATGATTGGTCGATGGTTTTATTAAATTTTTAAATAGTGTTTTCTCAAACGAACTCCTTTTCAAACCCAACGACTGTCGCCCCTAGCTAAATACCCCCATTCCGGACACAATGGGATATGTTTCGTAGGCCAATTCGATTGTTACAGTCAGTTATTTTTCAAATTAAAGTATAAAACATTTAATTTTTCACTTTGAACGTACATTTCAATTTGCCAGGGCCACAAACTGATTCGAAAAATTCCAGAAAAATAAATCTAGCTATGTTTTGACGCTACGGTCCTAACAAAACTAGTTTCGTTGAATTCTGGGGTTGTTTGAAAAATGGCCATTTTCTGGTCGATCCAATTTAACAGAAATTGATTAATCACATTTTCTTTTGCCACGCTCACATACTAGCTTCAAAAATTATGAAATTTGAAACCTAGCAATATTTGACATCCCGGACCCAACAAAAGTGGTTTCGTCGAATTCCGAGGTCGTATGCAAAATATCAATTTTCCAGGGCTATATATTCTATATGGCGACCATTCTGAAAATTCATTCGGCCATAACTTTTGATTCCCGTTATGAAACTTCGATTTTTCGGATTCGTTAGAAAGGTATTGATAAACAGATTTAAATATTTTTGGTTTCGCTAAAATCCGTTATATTTTCCACCCTGCACGGTCAGTCAAAGTTTGAATTCAAATTTTCAAACTGACTCACTATTTCTAATTCACTATTTTATTGAAAGATTCTATTTCAATTGTTCAAATCCTTTTGAAATCACCAATTTAAATTTTTTAAATTGGCTCGTATTTTCCGGGTTATCATAGTGATTTTGGAAATTCGAATTAAAATTGAAATATAAATGAATTCGAATTGAATAGAAATGAATTCGAATTGAAATTGAATTGAATTGAAAACGAACTGAAATTGAAATCAAAATCGATTTGAATTGAAATCAATTCGAAATGAATTTAAAACGAATTAGTAAGGGAAAATTCAATTTTGATTTGAATTTGAAAAGAAGTTGAAACCGTTTTGAAAACGAATTTAAAACGATTTATAAGATACGTTTTAAAAGGAAATCGACGAAGTATATATTATATATATTATATATATAATATAATGGCCTGAATAGAACGCGCCGCGGCAGTTCGCGAATTTCGACCATTGACTTCGAACGGGTATTACGGGAGATCCGACCGTCGGATTCTCCTAAAATCGGAACCGTTGGGTTCGTATCGAAAAGAGCTTTCTAATGAATATTAGAAATTAGAAATCTAACGGTTGGATTTGGAATTATGTCCAAATCAAATTTGGAAAAGGTCGCTGTAAGTGCAGTTCGATGGCCATTGGTGGAAACCGACTGTACGGGCCTTGATAAAATTATTAAAAATAGCAATAATTTGTGTAAAATCATAAGAAATGATTTGTGAAGATTTGGGATGAAAAACTCCATATTTGAAAAGATAAAAATAGATTTTTATCGAAATGAACTACTTTTGAACTAGAATTATAATTCTATTTATTTCTAAATAAATAAATTGGATTTGAAATGGTTCTGAAAATAACCAGAATTTCCAATAATTATATTGGAATGGATTTGAATCGAAATTGTCTTCGGAATATTTCGATGTTGGATTTCGTGATGGTACAAATATTGATATGGGAATTTGAAAGATATATTTATATCGTTATTTCCAATACGATATTTGTTGGTCGTAGAATTTGATATTGAATATAAGCCGGTATATTTTCTATTCAGAGCCTTGTATTTAATATCAAATGTGATTTGGGTTTGTCATGAATGGTGTCTTCATTAACACTGTTCTTAAGCCCAGTTGAGAAAAAGATTAAATCTTTTTAGTTAGATTTAATGAAGTGTACCAATTAAATAATATTTAATTGGAATTGAATTCGAATTGATTCTTGGGTTTATCGTGAACGGTGTTTTAAATAACACTCGTTCTTTAACCCGATAATTAATAGGATGTGATTTTGGGTCGTCGTGAACGGTATCTTCAATAATACTGTTCTTAGACCCAGCGAAGTTAAGAAAATCAGAAACTAACTGGAGATTAGTTAAGTCGAATGGTTTCCAGGATTTTGATCTGATGTTGGTTTCGGCCTTCGGGGTTAATATTTAGGGAATTTCTCACTTGCTAATTTACGGTTTGGGACTGATTGAATTATGATGTGATTTTGGGGTTTATCGTGAACCGTGTTTTAAAAGACACTGATTCTTTAACCCTGTCAAAGATTAAAACTAAGTGGAGTTTTTAATGAATCTTTAATTAGATTGAAAAGATCGAGAATGGAGTATCACCAGTTTTACTCCAGGCGGTAGTTAAATCTTTAATTAGATTTGAACGTGAAATGGTAATTGAATTTACCGATAACACCGTGGTGTTAGATATGAAGTAAGACCCGTTTTACTTCATGGGATGAATAAGTTGGGATTGGGAAATTAAAACAAATGATTACTTCGGTAAGGTTCGTTAATCCCGACTAGTTTGAATTGATATTCAAAAGAAGATTAAAGAATAAATTCAAGGAATTTATCTTTGATAAAATTAATGGGAACCTTTCCCTATGAATGTGAAATTTAGAAACTAACTGTCGGTTAGCTAAGCTGAATGGTTTTTTGGATATTGGTCTGATGTTGGTTTCGGCCTTCGGGGTTAATATTTGGGGAATTATTCTCTTGTTAATTTACGGTTAGTGACTGATGAATTGGAATGAGGCGTATGTTGTGTTTGTGTAGCACTTTTTTATTATATACGCGAGTTATTCGGAAAGACCGGGTTTATCCCATTCTGAATAACTAAATCGACGATAAGAAATCGAAGATGAAGACGGTGGTCGAAGACCGGAGATCTTCACCTCGTTTGGATGGTAACCGAGGTCCTGATTGGGAGGCATCCCGAAATATGGATGATGAGTGGTGATCGTCCAGACGTACGTTGTGATCGATGGGTTTGCGAGGTATATAGTGCCTCCGGTTTCATTCAGACCCAGAACGGACTTGCAAATGGAATGTGTGTCTGACATTGGAATTCATTCTGTGTGATTGATAGCCATCAGTTGCATGGCGTGAATTGTCTGTGTGGCATGCTAAGATGCAATGATCAGGGCTTCTGTTGAAAAGCAAAGTCTTGTGGTGATGATCAAAGCACCGCCTGTGTGGCGTAGCTTTGTGTATAACGTGAAATCGCGAGCCTCACACCCCGGTATGAATCAGAAACGGGAGAAAGGACCTCAGGGAGGGCCTACGTTTCCTCCTAGCTAAAAGTGGTGTAAGTGGTTTTACACGCCCTGACGAGTTTGACTTATGTGGTTGTTGCTGTTGCGAGGCGCCTCGGTTAGATCGGACGATCCGAGTCCGATGGAGTCATTTTTTGGCTCGCTTACGCCCCAAAGGGCGGCGAAACGTAGTGCTCAGGCATTTTAATCCACTCCGTGTGGACCGGCCCTGTCGCTCCAAGGGTCGATGCGTTCTGATCCTAAGACTCGGGCTAGGCAGTCTCGAATTCGGTAAGGACTATCTTTTGCCTTGGTTCATGACGGAAATCCAATTTCCAAATACGTGATTTTGCGGTTTTAATTGTAGAACTAGTATGGCGACATGATATATGGTACCCATGCCGTCTATGATTGATACTTATGATTTGAAATTGTTTTGACACTATACACTTATAATAGTATCAAATGATTTGTTTTAAACGTACTAAGCATGTTTGGCTATTATAAGGGAAAACCCTATCCCCCGGCTTGCGTTGCATTGTGTGATAGGACCTGGGTCTTATAATAGCTTCATTTTTCCAAAAAGCATTGCGTTGCGTTGTTATATGCACTGGTATTCTTGGGAGGAAACCCGTTCCGTGTTTTACGGCGTGGTCCCTTGATATATCTGATTTTAAAGTAAAGTTTTATATAACTGTTTTAGTTCTCACACCAGTCCCATGACTGACCTGGAGTTTATTGTTTTAACCTAAACTCTGGGTGCCCCTATTTTGACACGGGCAGCTAGTAGTTTTGGTTTTTCAGATTTATATTCACAGGATCCTGGTTTACAGCTGGAAGGATATCCGGAAAGCTTTGTATCCGTATATCTCCTTCAGTTGTGTATTGTATTATTTTCCGCTGCTATGTAATGTATTGTAATCTCTGATATTTATCGAATGTATATTATTTGTTTATACACTGTATATTCTTGTATTCTGATGAATTGTTGTAATATACAATGAAATGTTCTTCCGTCTGCGTTCTATTTTTTCGTGTTCTCAAAACAATCAGGCGTTTCGAACGGTCTAGATCGGTTTAGCGACTGATTCGGATCGAGCGAAATTCCTTTTCGTCACAGTTGGTATCAGAGCTTTGGTTTACAAAGCTCATAGAACAAGGCACATTAGAACCATATGAAAGAATTCATCAGATATTGGATTAGTATTATCCAATGGGAATGACTCGTTAGAGATAGGATCAGTAGTATCCTAGAACGAGTGTGAAGAGTATATTTTTAAAAGTGAAAACAAATTTTGTTTTGAAAATTTTAATCAACTATTCGTATTTGATTATTTATTCTATATTGATCGGGACAATCCGATATATAAAGATTTTGCATATATGTCTTGCAAACGTGTATTCGAAGTTTTAATATACTGGATAGTTATAGAATCATACTCTAGTTGCCCGGGGATAATTCTGGTGATGGGGCACCGTCGCCAGTATTTATTTTCGAGTAACGGAAGTGTGATTTCTATATTTCCATTATACTGGTGTGAGAACCGAAATTAGATAGGGCTTATTGTTGTGATTTGGCATCAAAAATCTGATTTTTGACTATATATCAAAGTTATGAATTTCAAAAGCTAATCAACTAATTGATTGATGGTTGTGTTGTTGATTATTGGTTGATTAATTAGAATTTGTACCATATAGCCAAATTGAACCAAATATTGACTTGTATTGAAAATTAGTCACATTTTCTTGCATATACATGTGCTTACATTGAACAGGTCATAGCAAGGAGGCTAGAGCAGAGAATAAAATTTGTTTTCCCGACAAATAGGTACATGTTTACTACAATTTACTGTTTTATTTGGGTGATGATGATTTTATGAGCCGATTGGCTAGCCGCTTGGATTTTTCTTTTTCTTTTTGAGATCAGAAGGCCTATATGGCAATTTCGGGATTTTCCCGTGGCTCCCGGTGCAGGGGAGGTTATGGCGAAATTTTTCGAAAATTTAGGGTGTTAGCCAAATTTTTGAAAAATTTGAAAAGTTCTTAGAAATTGAAAAGTTGAAGAACTTAAGTCGTAATCAAAATACTGGAAGTTGATTAGATTAGTGAAACAACCTTCGACTTTGTTCCTTTTCGGGGACGAAAAGTTTTAAGTGGGGGAGATTGTAATAACCCGAAAATCTGGGCCAGTTCAAAATTTTTATTTTGGCAATTCTAGCGAATTTTGATTATTTAAAATGAATTATTTTAAATATAAACGATGAGAAAATTTCTTTTGAATAAAATTCAATCGTATATAGTTATATAGATCGACGTTAGAATATAAATAATTATTTTAAATTATAAATAGGAATTGAAAATGGCGCGGTAGTTCGATAATTCGATTTCAAACTTCAATTGAATGTACCGAGTGCAAAACAATCCGGATTTTAGTGAAACTAAAAATCATAGGATCTATTTGATAATATCTTTCCAACGAATCCGACAAATCAAGATTTCATAGCGGGAATCAAAAGATATGTCCAGTTGAAAATTCTGAATAGTCGCTATGGAATTCTGGCCCTTAAAAGTGGAAATTTTGCAAATGACCTCGGATTTCGACGAAACCACTTTTGTTGGATCCGTGATGTCAAATTATTGCTAGATTCCAAATTTCATAATTTTTTGAATCAATATGTGAGCGTGGCAAAGGAAAACACGTTTGACCAATTTCAGTTGATTTTAATCGACTGGAAAATGGCCATTTTTTAGACGGTCTCAGAATTCGACGAAACTAGTTTTGTTAGGACCGTATCGTCAATACGAAGCTAGAAAATATTTTTTGGGAATTTTTCTAGTTAGTATGTGACCCCAGTAAATTGAAATGCGCGTTCAAATTCAATATATAGAGTTATATGTTGATTTTGACGAAAAATGATCGAAACAGTCGAATCAGCTTACGATACATATCCCATTGTGTTCGGAATGGGGGAAATTAGCTAGGGACGACAGGTGGTGGGCCTCGTTTAAAGGTCAAATAAAAAGGTCAACTTTCTGAAATTAAATAAAAAAAACACTCTCTCTTCTCTCCCCACTCTCTCTATACTACCAGACCCCCCCACCCCCCCGTTTACTTTTCAAATCGATCAGAGAAAGAAGAAAAAAAAGAGAAACAAATCGCGCCGCCGCCTGGGGGCCCTCGAGCCACCGCCGACGCCTCACGCCCCCCTCCATCTGCGCGCCACCGCGCGATACCCCCCCCCCTCCATCTGCTGCGACGCCGCGATACCCCCCCCCCCCTCCATCTGCTGCGACGCCGCGATACCCCCCCCCTCCATCTGCTGCGACGCCACGATACCCCCCCTCCTCCTGCAGCCGACCGCGACCCCCCCCCCCTTCCGACCAGAAACCCCTTTCTGCTCCAGCATCGCTCCAATCTCCATCCTTCTTTAAATGAATGTAAGTTTTCTTTTATTTATCCATTTATAAAAATTAGATTTTTATTGCAAAGGAAAATCAGATGTTTACATATAGGAAGTTATCATTTTTGCCTTTGCAAAGTTGTGATTTTTATCGAACAAAGCTTTGATTTTTAAATCGAACGAAGATGTGATTTTTATCAAAACAAAGATAGGATATTTTAAACAAAGTAAAAATTCGATTTTTATATATAGAATAGCGAAGTAAAAATTCAATCTTTATATATTGAATAGCGAAGTAAAAATTCGTTTTTTATTTATTGAATAGCGAAGTAAAAATTCGATTTTTATATATTGAATAGCGAAGTAAAAATTCAATTTTTATATATTGAATAGCAAAGTAAAAATGGGATTTTTATATATTGAATAGCGAAGTAAAAATTCGATTTTTATATATTGAATAACGAAGTAAAAATTCGATTTTTATATATTGAATAACGAAGTAAAAATTCGATTTTTATATATTGAATAGCGAGGTAAAAATGTGATTTTTACATATGTAGAGAATATGGGCAACGAAGGTGACAAAGAGGCAAGAACGGCGAAGATTTCTACAATGAAGAGTCGTGGCGTTGGATTAGCTAATCTGTGAGAATTTCTCACCTTTAATTTATTTTTCTAGTTGAAATATATACTAGGATGCAGACGGTGTTTAGTAGCACCCGACACCCGTCGTCCACAGACCATGGATGGCTTGTATGCTTGTTTGTTTGATTTTGTTGTGTAGTTGATTGTATGTTGTGATGTGAAATGAAATAAAATATTTTATAGTGGAAAATATTTTATAGTTAAAAATAGAATTTTTAACGTGTATATGAAATGAAATAAAAATAAACAAATCGGACGATTTGTTTATATACACATATTTGACTGATATTGATTGGGATGATAAATTTTACACATCGCCCAACTGCACAAATAAAAATCTGTGTTGGATTGCTTGAAACCCCACACGGGTATTGGGATGATATTTGACGTACACTAATCCCGATTGTTTAGTTGTATGTCGATCGATTGATTGACAGACTGTTATAAGCGTTAAATATCTATATTCGATGCTTATACAGTGTAGAATGCACTTTGGATGATGGTTGATTATTCATCGTTGTTGATATATACATGTGTTGTAGAAAATCCATATAATTAACATTATATGGTAATTGATTGGGCCTCATTCCAGTTTTAAAATAGAAATATTTGAAATAGAAATATTTGAAATAGAATATTTGAAAATAGAAATATAAGAAGCCGTGTTGAGTAGATTGACGCCATTTTGACGTGAACGATATGTATATCGATTTTATTCATTTTTCAACGAATATAGAAAGTGATTTTGGAAATTCGAATTAAAATTGAAATATAAATGAATTCGAATTGAAATTGAATAGAAATGAATTCGAATTGAAATTGAATTGAATTGAAAATGAACTGAAATTGAATTCAAAATCGATTTGAATTGAAATCAATTCGAAATGAATTTAAAACGAATTAGTAAGGGAAAATTCAATTTTGATTTGAATTTGAAAAGAAGTTGAAACCGTTTTGAAAACAAATTTAAAACAATTTATAAGATACGTTTTAAAAGGAAATCGACGAAGTATATATTATATATATTATATATATAATATAATGGCCTGAATAGAACGCGCCGCGCCGCGGCAGTTTGTGAATTTCGACCATTGACTTCGAACGAGTATTACGGGAGATCCGACCGTCGGATTCTCCTAAAACCGGAACCGTTGGGTTCGTATCTAAAAGAGCTTTCTAATGAATATTAGAAATTAGAAATCTAACGGTTGGATTTGGAATTATGTCCAAATCAAATTTGGAAAAGGTCGCTGTAAGTGCAGTTCGATGGCCATTGGTGGAAACCGACTGTATGGGCCTTGATAAAATTATTAAAAATAGCAATAATTTGTGTAAAATCATAAGAAATGATTTGTGAAGATTTGGGATGAAAAACTCCATATTTGAAAAGATAAAAATAGATTTTTATCGAAATGAACTACTTTTGAACTAGAATTATAATTCTATTTATTTCTAAATAAATAAATTGGATTTGAAATGGTTTTGAAAATAACCAGAATTTCCAATAATTATATTGGAATGGATTTGAATCGAAATTGTCTTCGGAATATTTCGATGTTGGATTTCGTGATGGTATAGATATTGATATGGGAATTTGAAAGATATATTTATATCGTTATTTCCAATACGATATTTGTTGGTCGTAGAATTTGATATTGAATATAAGCCGGTATATTTTCTATTCAGAGCCTTGTATTTAATATCAAATGTGATTTGGGTTTGTCGTGAATGGTGTCTTCATTAACACTGTTCTTACGCCTAGTTGAGAAAAAGATTAAATCTTTTTAGTTAGACTTAATGAAGTAATATTTAATTGGAATTGAATTCGAATTGATTCTTGGGTTTATTGTGAACGGTGTTTTAAATAACACTCGTTCTTTAACCCGATAATTAATAGGATGTGATTTTGGGTCGTCGTGAATGGTATCTTCAATAATACTGTTCTTAGACCCAGCGAAGTTAAGAAAATCAGAAACTAACTGGAGATTAGTTAAGTCGAATGGTTTCCAGGATTTTGATCTGATGTTGGTTTCGGCCTTCGGGGTTAATATTTAGGGAATTGCTCACTTGCTAATTTACGGTTAGGGACTGACTGAATTGTGATGTGATTTTGGGGTTTATCGTGAACCGTGTTTTAAAAGACACTGATTCTTTAACCCTGTCAAAGATTAAAACTAAGTGGAGTTTTTAATGAATCTTTAATTAGATTGAAAAGATCGAGAATGGAGTATCACCAGTTTTACTCCAGGCGGTAGTTAAATCTTTAATTAGATTTG
This sequence comes from Allium sativum, assembly GCA_030737875.1. Taxonomy (NCBI): domain Eukaryota; kingdom Viridiplantae; phylum Streptophyta; class Magnoliopsida; order Asparagales; family Amaryllidaceae; genus Allium; species Allium sativum. The sequence continues at coordinate 394,329,966 of CM060924.1, read as the reverse complement.
AATGTGAAATGGTAATTGAATTTACCGATAACACCGTGTTGTTAGATATGAAGTAAGACCCGTTTTACTTCATGGGATGAATAGGTTGGGATTGGGAAATTAAAACAAATGATTACTTCGGTAAGGTTCGTTAATCCCGACTAGTTTGAATTGATATTCAAAAGAAGATTAAAGAATAAATTCAAGGAATTTATCTTTGATAAAATTAATGGGAACCTTTCCCTATGAATGTGAAATTTAGAAACTAACTGTCGATTAGCTAAGCAGAATGGTTTTTTGGATATTGATCTGATGTTGGTTTCGGCCTTCGGGGTTAATATTTGGGGAATTATTCTCTTGTTAATTTACGGTTAGTGACTGATGAATTGGAATGAGGCGTATGTTGTGTTTGTGTAACACTTGTTTATCATATACGCGAGTTATTCGGAAAGACCGGGTTTATCCCATTCTGAATAACTAAATCGACGATAAGAAATCGAAGATAAAGACGGTGGTCGAAGACCGGAGATCTTCACCTCGTTTGGATGGTAACCGAGGTCCTGATTGGGAGGCATCCCGAAATATGGATGATGAGTGGTGATCGTCCAGACGTACGTGGTGATCGATGGGTTTGCGAGGTATATAGTGCCTCCGGTTTTGTTCAGACCCAGAACGGACTTGCAAATGGAATGTGTGTCTGACATTGGAATTCATTCTGTGTGATTGATAGCCATCAGTTGCACGGCGTGAATTGTCTGTGTGGCATGCTAAGATGCAATGATCAGGGCTTCTGTTGAAAAGCAAAGTCTTGTGGTGATGATCAAAGCACCGCCTGTGTGGCGTAGCTTTGTGTATAACGTGAAATCGTGAGCCTCACACCCCGGTATGAATCAGAAACGAGAGAAAGGACCTCAGGGAGGGCCTACGTTTCCTCCTAGCTAAAAGTGGCGTCAGTGGTTTTACACGCCCTGACGAGTTTGACTTATGTGGTTGTTGCTGTTGCGAGGCGCCTCGGTTAGATCGGACGATCCGAGTCCGATGGAGTCATTTTTTGGCTCGCTTACGCCCCAAAGGGCGGCGAAACGTAGTGCTCAGGCATTTTAATCCACTCCGTGTGGACCGGCCCTGTCGCTCCAAGGGTCGATGCATTCTGATCCTGAGACTCGGGCTAGGCAGTCTCGAATTCGGTAAGGACTATCTTTTGCCTTGGTTCATGACGGAAATCCAATTTCCAAATACGTGATTTTGCGGTTTTAATTGTAGAACTAGTATGGCGACATGATATATGGTACCCATGCCGTCTATGATTGATACTTATGATTTGAAATTGGTTTGACACTATACACTTATAATAGTATCAAATGATTTGTTTTAAACGTACTAAGCATGTTTGGCTATTATAAGGGAAAACCCTATCCCCCGGCTTGCGTTGCATTGTGTGATAGGACCTGGGTCTTATAATAGCTTCATTTTTCCAAAAAGCATTGCGCTGTGTTGTTATATGCACTGGTATTCTTGGGAGGAAACCCGTTCCGTGTTTTACGGCGTGGTCCCTTGATATATCTGATTTTAAAGTAAAGTTTTATATAACTGTTTTAGTTCTCACACCAGTCCCATGACTGACCTGGAGTTTATTGTTTTAACCTAAACTCTGGGTGCCCCTATTTTGACACGGGCAGCTAGTAGTTTTGGTTTTGCAGATTTATATTCACAGGATCCTGGTTTACAGCTGGAAGGATATCCGGAAAGCTTTGTATCTGTATATCTCCTTCAGTTGTGTATTGTATTATTTTCCGCTGCTATGTAATGTATTGTAATCTCTGATATTTATCGAATGTATATTATTTGTTTATACACTGTATATTCTTGTATTCTGATGAATTGTTGTAATATACAATGAAATGTTCTTCCGTCTGCATTCTATTTTGTCGTGTTCTCAAAACAATCAGGCGTTTCGAACGGTCTAGATCGGTTTAGCGACTGATTCGGATCGAGCGAAATTCCTTTTCGTCACAGATTTCCGCTGTATTAAATTTTGTAACTCTGATATTATGTATAAGTTTTGAAATTTTTTTAGTAGCTTCATGAACTACTATTGTATAATTTATTTATTCCGCTGTGAGATATTCTGTTTTTCTGTGTTTATGATTCTGTGATTTATTTTATTTACCTCAGAAGCTAATAACATTCTGTCATTTCGAACGGTTCAAGTTGGTTTAATTACCAGCTTGAAGTGGACGAAAGACGGTATGTTACATTTGGTATCAGAGCTTTGGTTTATCAAAGCTTTAGCTTATGAGGTAAAAACTCAATAGAGATAGGGTTGTGATACCCTAGAATGAGTGGAATTAGTCGCTTAATCCTTATTGCGAGAGAGCGTATTTTTAAAGTATAAATGGTTTTAAACAAATATTTTCAAATATAAATTTTTTTTTATATATTTTTAAATTCTTTTCCTGAGATTTCCTGTCCATTGAGTCTATCTTCCTTCGTAGATCCTCTTTGATTAGGTTCTTTCATTCGTTCAGCTTTTACCTCGAATTCTACAACTTATCCTTGTCTATAACGAGGTAAGAAGTAGAAGAAGAGTATTCTTATTTAATATTGATTTGAAATTTTGATATATATATATATATATATATATTCGTAAATAATATTATGTTATGGTAATACCAATATTTTTAAAGGATTTGATGTTTATACTTTAAGACTTTATATTTTATAAACTATACATTTTGAATAAGAGGTAAAGATGTAGATTTTGCAAGAAAATGATGTTATCTTAGTTGAAATCTATAACGATATAGTTTATAAAGTTATGCATATATCGGAATTTATAAATTTAAATGGATTATAAAGATTTTAATTTGTGATATATATATATATATATATATATATAGGTATGAATATAAATATGAACCTTTGGTTTAAATATATAAATTATTTAATTACTATTTCTCTACCTCGTTCCTTTTCGGGGACGAAAAGGATTGAGTACGGGAGATTGTAACAACCTCAATTTAAGTATATTTTATTTAATGATTTAATTTAAATTTTGTTTTATTTCTTTTATTTGTTTGGATTTTTTTCTTTTATTTCGTCTATTATTTATTTGATTTGCAGAAATATTTATATTGTTTCCTTTATTTACCAACACTGTTTACATTTAAAAGATGACGTCCATTTAATTAGTTTAATTTCTTTCCTTGCATGTTCATTGTTTTAAAAATTAAATCTGTTTGTTCCCAAAATTCATGCGTATACATTCAATTTGTTGCTAAGCGTTAATAAAGCTCCTCCAATTTCTTTCTTTATTCTTACTGTTTTCCCTTGATTCTTCCCATTATTTAATTCATTATTTTCAAAATTTAAACCAATCATTCCTTAATGTTATAATCCATTCATTTCCTTTTATCTTAAAAATGTTTTCAATTGGTAAATGAAATTTGCAAACTATTTAATTCTTGTTCTATTTTTAACCGCACCAATAGTTTTTGAAATTTAAACAAAATGATTGTTATGAATGGAAAACATTAATTCCGTACGTTTATTATTCCAAAAGAACCATTCAAATTCTTTCCAAAACACGCATGGGAAATTTAATATAAACCATGTCAGTTTATTTTCGTTTTCTTCCTGTATATTTATACACTAGCAGCTTTTCGTATATAAAAAATAAAATTTTAGATTGTCTCATTTCTCAAAACTATCGCTTCATTTCTCTTTCACACCTTTTTTTAGAAGACTCTTCATTTTAATGTTTCCATTTTTTTTGTTTGTCTAGTATCCATCCGTTTAAATTTTCTAATATTACCCGTTTCAAGCAGCGTTCTTGATTTTTGATTTTTCCCTGTTTCCATGCATTCACTTATGTTTCCAATGGTAAGTTTCTATTTCTGAAATAGTCTTGTGCATTTTGAATTTTGAAACTTTTGTTTTATTTATTTATTTATTGCTAATCGTTATCAAGCATTAAATGCAAATAGACACCTTTCTCAGCATGCATTACGTTTCCATATATTTCTAAATCCATCTTTATTCATTTGTTCCCATTACCATATTTGTCTCCATTTCCATTCCATTTTTTTAGCTGCTCCATTCCCATATATTTATTCTTCATATTTCTCCCTTTTGTCCCTTTTATTTCTCATCTCTTCGCAGACAAAAGAAAAGATGGACATTGTAGCTCCAATTTATAACCACGCCAAATTTTCTTCTACCATTCTCCACGTTTGTATCATTTACCATGTTTTTCCTACTCATCGCCATTCCCTCTCCTCACGCAGACACAAGACCTCCGCTCTCTCATAACCCCAACCGATCAAACTTGTGCCTACAACCCACCAGCGTCACGTCACCAGACTACGCTCAACCGTAGATGCACCCTCCTGAAGCCCACGTCCACTCCCTCGCCTCGCCTTTGAGCCATCTCCAATCGAACCCCTGCTTCCACGTTTTCCCTTTTCCCCTTGTGTGTATGTGTGTGTAAGTTTTTTTTATGTAAATGGCGTGAGTTTTGTTTTTTTTTAATTGTGGTGTGTGTTATGTATATCTTTGTGTGTGCATGAGTGCCTTGTGTGAGTTCTTATTTTGGTGTATATTTATATGTTAATAAGAGTTGCTTTTTAAATTTATTTGTTTTGGAAAATATATGTACAAATATATTTTGTATATGTGTATATATATAATGATTTTGGTGTGAGTAATTTTGTAAAATTATTGGTTTTCAAATTATATGTATATACATATACATATATATATATATATATATATATATATGCGTGTGTGTTTAATTGTTTATATGTAAATATATATGACTTGCGTGTGTTTGTGTGTGTATTGAGTTTTGTGTGTTTTGTTTAGGCGTGTGTGTTGGCGTGTGTATATATATAATATTTGGGATAGACGTGTTTGTGTGTAGTTTGTGTGTGCTAATATACATATGTATGCGTTTGTTTGAGTTGTATATTTGTGGCGTGGTGTTGAGTGTCTAGTTTGGAGGGTGTTTGCTTGTTGGTTGTATGTTGTGGGTGTGAGTTATTACATATGTACATATATACTTGTTTGAAAATTCATTTGTTTTAAAAAAAAATTTAAAAAAAAGTTATATAATTGGTTTTGGGTGTTTATAAAATTTATAATATATATATGTTATAATTTGTGTCGTGTGTACGGTGTGTGTGTATGTGTTTGTTTTAATATAAATTATGTATGTGTATATATATAGATATATGTGTGTGTGTGTGTGTGTGTTTTACGGTTTTATTTTTTGTGTGTTTATGTATAATTTATAATATATATACTGTTATAATTTGTGTTGTGTGTATGGTGTGTGTTTCAAATTATATATTATATATAACTGTATATGATTTAGTATGCGTTAGCGTTGTGTTTTATTTAAATGTATAATTTATAAAATATATTTTTGTGCATCGAATTTTAAATATATATATATATATATTTGTTAATTAAAAAGTTATATATATTTATAAATCTTTGGGTGTGTTTTATATAATTTATAATATATACGTTACAATTTACGTTGTGTGTTTGCGGTGTGCGTTGAATTTTAATTATATACATATATATGTTATGATTTTTTTCCTGTATGTACGTATATATATAAATATATTTTTGTGTAAAAAATTATTGTGTTTTTATTTTGGTTTAATTGTCCTAGTGTTGTGTTTATTTTTGAGTCGAATGTAGTGTTGAGTTCCAAAACCCATTCCTAAACCCAACAACTGTACCAATCCTTTGAAAACTCCCTAGCATCCTCTTATGAAAATAAAATATATCACCAGCGGTTATCAAGATATAAATATGTTCTGAATCGTGCCTACAAGTCGTCATTTCATTTTGGGCCACGAAAGGTGAGTTTATCTCACACCTGACTCACATTACTTCATAGATGTTAGATCAACTAAATGAACTGTTATGAAATGTATAGGATTGTCAATAGAAATTGTTTGTTTAAAATATACGCTTTCATATGTGACACGATATTCATATGAAATGTATGTACACTGATTTTATATGACTATGATGTGATTGATGATTTGTGATGATTTGTTAAGTTGCAAATACCCCTAGTTTAGGAAAAATCACTAAGGGTTGAAATGATACATACCCGAATGAACATTAGATAGGGAAAAATCGTTATGGGTTGAAATGATAGACCTGAACGATTTTTACTGAATTTGGGATTGCGGGTTGAAATGATAAGCCCGTAGAAATTTTATAAATTGCGGGTTGAAATGATAAATATCCGTATCACTTGACCATAGGGTAGAAAACTATATACGGACACCATTGGTCATGTTTTCGAATTAAAATGATTTGGAAAGTTTGATTGTAATAATATTAATTTAAGATTTTATATTTTATATTTATATTTTAAAGATTTATACTTAAATTTTGTAAATTATAAAGTATATGTTTTAAAATGATTTTATAAGTAAAAATGTATTTAAATGCTTATTTAAGATTTTACTTATAATTTATTTATTTTAAACTATATAATTTAATCATATATTTTTTTTAACTTTAAATTAATATATTATAATAAATTATTCTTTTTAAACCTATTTCTAAATTAATTTAAACCTATATATGTTATAAAGCTATTTTCTATATAAGTTTATAACTTATAGTGTAACAACCCGAAAATCTGGGCCAGTTTAAAAAATTTATTTTGGCAATTTTAGCGAATTTTGAATATTTAAAATGAATTATTTTAAATAATATCGACGAGAAATTTATTTTGAATAGAATTCGAACGTACGTATATATTATATACGTCGTCGTTAGAATATAAATAATTATATATAATTATAAAAGGAATTGAAAATGGCGCGGTAGTTCGATAATTTGATTTCAAATTTCAATTGAACGTACCGGGTGCAAAACAAACCGGATTTTAGTGAAACCAAAAATTATGGAATCTGTTTGTGAATATCTTTCCAACGAATCCAAAAAATTGAAATTTCATAGCGGGAATCAAAAGATACGTCCAGTGGAAATTTCTGAATAGTCGCTATGGAATTCAGGCCCTTAAAAATGGGAATTTTGCAAACGACCTCGGATTTTGACGAAACCACTTTTGTTGGGTCCGTGATGTCAAATTATTGCTAGGTTCCAAATTTCATAATTTTTCGAATCAATATGTGAGTGTGGAAAAGGAAAACGCGTTTGACCAGTTTCAGTTGATTTTAATCGACTGGAAAATGGCCATTTTTCCAACGGTCTCAGAATTCGACGAAACTAGTTTTATTAGGACCGTATCGTCAATACGAAGCTAGAAAATATTTTTCTAGAATTTTTAGAGTTCGTATGTGACCCCGGTAAATTGAAATGCGCGTTCAAATTCAATATATAGAGTTATATGTTGCTTTTAACGGAAAGTGATCGAAACGGTCGAATCATCATACGATACATATCCCATTGTGTTCGGAATAGGGGTGAAACGCTATGGACGACAGGCGGTGGGCCTCGTTTAGAGGTTGTATGAAAAAGTCAACTTTTTGTAAATTAAATAATAATTAAAAAAAAACCTTTCCTTTACTCCTCTGGCCCCCCTTCTTCAAAGTCGATCTCCAGAAATTAAAAAAAAAAGAGAAAAATGGGGCGACGGAGGGGGGCGATTCGCCGTCGCCGCCACTCCATCGCGGTCCCAGGTGGCGCGCCGAGCCCCCCTGCTACGCCGCTCCCTCTCCTTTTCTTCCCCCTTTCCTTTCTGAAACGCGACGCGCTCCAACCCGCATCGCCCCCTCTTCCTTCCTCCTCCTACTGTCGCCGCCTCCACTGCTTCTTCTTCCGCCTCCCCCTACTTCGCAGCTTCCTCTCCTCCTTCCCCTTCCGATTCGACAGCCCCCCCCCCACATCCTTCGATTTCGACTGTAAGCCCCTTTTTACTTATTTACTTTTATTTTATTTCTTTTTTCCTATGTAATTGGTATTAGCAAATTATAAAAATCAGTTTTTTATATATAGCATGATATAAAAGGTTATATTTTTATCATATAGAAAAGGTTAGACTTTTATATAGGAAAAAGTTAGAATTTTTAAAAAAGAAAAGATTTGATTTTACTATGTGAAAAGACCATATTTTTATAAGTGAAAGGCGAGATTTTTGTTATAGAAAAGAACGGATTTTTACAATAGAAAAGATTAGATTTTTAAAATAGAAAAGGCGAAATCTTTATAAATAGAAAAGGCGAGATCTTTATATATGAAAAGGGCGAAATCTTTATATAGAGAGTCGCATGATAAAAATAGAATTTTTATCTATATAGTAGGGTTGTAAAAATAGAATTTTTATCTATATAGTAGCGATGTAAAAATGGAATTTTTATCCATATGGAGTGATAATAAAAATATGATTTTATATACATAACAACAATATAAAAATGTGATTTTTATATATGTAGTGGCTACGGGCAACGAAAGTGGCAAAAAGGGCGAGAACGACGAAGATTTCTACATAGGAAGAGTCGTGGTATTGGATTAGCTATTGGTGAGAACTTCTCACTCAAATTTCTTTTTCTAGTTATATATATATACTAGGATGCAGACGGTGCTTAGCAGCACCCGACACCCGTCGTCCACAGACCATGGACGGCTTGTATGCTTGTTTGATGTGTTGTGATATTTGTTTGTGTCGTGGATGTGAAATCGATAATAAAATGTAGATGGTTGAAATAAATTAGTTATCGTTAAAAATATAATTTTTAACGTGAAAGTGAATAAATAAATATTTATAAACAAATCGGCCGATTTGTTTATATACACTGATTTGACTGATATTGATTGGGATGATAAATTTTACACATCGCCCAACTGCACAAATAAAAATCTGTGTTGGTTGATTTGAAACCCCACACGGGTGTTGGGATGATATTTGAGTACACTAATCCCAATTATTTAATTGTATGTCGATCGATTGGTCGACAGACTGTGTAATCGTTGATTATTTATATTTAATGCTTATGCAGTTGAGTGGTGCACTTTGGATGATAGTTGATTGGTTATCGTTGCTATTATATACATGTGTTGTATGGAATCCATATAATTAACATTATATGGTGATTGATTGGGCCTCATTCCAATCGGGAAAATAATGAATATTATAAAATAAGATTCATGTGTTGACAGTACTCATTTGTTGAGATTAGTCAAGTGTTGAAAGAAATATAGATTCATGTGTTGAATAGAATAAATATTCATTTGTTGAATAGAGTAACGAATTTATTGAAAGATATAAAGCCGTGTTGACTAGAGTTGCGCTATTTTGACGTGAACGATATTTATATCGATTATATTCGTTTTTATAATGAATATAGAAAGGAAGCGATTTCAAAATATAACGTTTTGAAAATATTATCATTTATATAGTAAGGATATGAAATATTCAATTTTGATTCGAAATTGAATGTAGCGTTGAAATGGTTTTGAAAACGAATTTAAAACGATTTATAAAATACGTTTTAAAAGGAAATCGACGAAATATATATATATATATATATATATATATATATATATATAATGGCCTGAATAGAACGCGCCCCGCCGCGGCAGTTCGTGAATTTCGACCATTGACTTCGAATAGACGCTGCGGGAGATCCGACCGTCGGATTCTCCTAAAACCGGAACCATTGGGTTCGTATCGAAAAGAGCTTTCCAATGAATATTAGAAATTTGAAATCTAATGGTTGGATTTGAAATTATGTCCAAATCAATTTCAGAAAAGGTCGCTGTAAGTGCAGTTCGATGGCCGTTGTTGGAAATCGACTGTACGGGCCTTGATAAAATTATTAAAAATATTAATAATTTGTGTAAAATCATAATATATGAATTGGAAAGAACTGGGATGAAAAACTCCATATTTGAAAGGATAAAAATAGATTTTTGTCGAAATGAACTAGTTTTGAACTAGAATTAAAATCAATTTATTTTTGAAATAAATAAATTGAATTTGAAAGTGATTTTAAAAATAATCAATATTCCCAATACGTGGATTGGACTGGAGTTGAATCGAAATTATCTTCGGAATATTTCGATGTGGGATTTCGTGACTATACCGATATTGTTATGGGAATTTGAAAGGTATATTTTATATCATTATTTCCAATACGGTATTTGTTGGTTTCAGAATTTGATATTGAATATAAGCCGATATATTTTCTATTTAGAGCCTTGTGTTTAATATTAAATGTGATTTGGGTTTATCGTGGATCGTGTTTTAGATGACATTGGTTCTTTAACCCGGTTAAAGGCAGGATGTTGATTTTTGAAAAGATTAAAACTAAGTGGAGTTTTAATGAATCTTTAATTAGATTGAAATGTGAATTGATAATTAAATTATCAAATTTGGAAAGTGATCGAGAATGGAGTATCACCAGTTTTGCTCCAAAGCGATAGTTAAATCTTTAATTAGATTTGATCGTGAAATGGTAATTAACTTTACCAATAACACCGTGGTGTTAGATATGGAGTATTACCAGTTTTGCTCCATGGGGTGAATAGGTTGGGACTGGGAAATAAAATAAATAATTACTTCGGTGTGGTTCGCTAATCCTGACTAGTTAGAAATGATATCCAAAGGAATATTAAAGAATAAATTTAGAAGAATTTATCTTGGATAAAATTAATGGGAACATTTCCCTAAGAATGTGATTTTGTGAATAAAAGAATATTCCGAATTGGAATGAGGCGTTTGATGTGTTTGTGTAACATTTGATTATTATATACGTGGGTTATTCAGAAAGGCCGGGTTTATACCCATTCTGAATAACCGATTCGACGAGATGTCGAAGATGAAGACGGTGGTTGAAGATCGGAAGTCTTCACATCGTTTGGGTGATTACTGATGATCACACAATGCTGCCTATGATTGATATTTATGATTGAAATTGTTTTGACACTATACACTTATAATAGTATCAAATGATTTGTATAAAACGTACCAAGCATGTTTGGCTATTATAAGGGAAAACCCTATCCTCCGGCTTGCGTTGCATTGTGTGATGGGACCTGGGTCTTATAATAGCTTCATTTTTCCAAAGAGCATTGCGCTGTTTTGTTATATGCACTAGTATTCTTGGGAGGAACCCCGTTCCATGTTATACGGCGTGGTCCCTTGAATTACTCTCTTTTAAAGTAAAGTTTTAAATAATTGTTTTAGTTCTCACACCAGTCACATGACTGACCTGGAGTTTATTGTTTTAACCTTAACTCTGGGTGCCCTTATTTTCCACACGGGCAGCTAGTAGTTTTGGTTTTGCAGATTTATATTCACAGGATCCTGATTTACAGCTGGAACGATGCTCGGAAAGCTCTGTATCTGTGTATCACTTTCAGTTGTGTTTTGTATATTTTTCCGCTGCTATGTAATTTATTGTAATCTCTGATATTTATCGAATGTAATTTATTCATTTATACTCTGTATATTCTTGTATTTGATGGAATTGTTGTAATAACAATGAAATGTTCTTCTGTTTGCGTTCTGATTCGTCTTGTCCTCAATTCTATCCGTGCTTTCCTTCACGGGGAAGTTCGGGTCGTCTTATATAGATAATATTTTCAAGGCTTATTTTATATATATTTTATAAACTTTAATAATAAACTCAAAAGGTGGATAAGTTTTGATTTTGCAATTTAAATTCGAGGTTTAAAGATTTAAATTTATAGAACTATGCTTGATTCAATGAGTTTGATTTTAAATCAACTAAATGCGAATTTTGAATTGACTTAAATATTGAATTGTATAGGAAATGAACGTGAACTACGTGATTAATTGGAATTTGAATTTATATTTGAATTCGATTATAAATTGACTAAGTATGAATTGAAATAATTTTATATATGGAATTGATTCATAAACTGTTTGGTTTGAATTAAAGGAATTTCTTAAATCAATTTATTTCAACGTATGATTTTATTAAAATGGCCACGGTGTAAAAAATGTAAACGTTTGGTTGTTAAAGAGACCGGGATCGGAAATTGTCATACGCTCTACCAATACCGAAAACCACTTTAACAACTGTGTACGGGGTGGAGTTCCAGAATGAAGTAGGATGGTTTGGAGGCGATTACTGGATTGATGAAAGAGAACGTTGATGGATAGCCTTGACCTTCGGGTCATAATTAAAATGACTAAAACAAGTGCTATACCGTGATTAAGTGAGGTCGCACCTCTATCGGACACACTTCTTCGAACTATATCTATTACTTTGTGATTTGATTGGTGGCCACCCTTGATTATGGGAGTGTTGTTCGAGGTGGGCGGTAGTTGCGGCTATGCGTTACCACCGGTCCGGGCGTGCATCGGTAGAATCCTACCGTGGGTATTTCTCGTGTGCCTTGTCATATTATCCTGATCGAGCCACCTACGATTTTGATTTAGCGTTGTCGTATCACGGCGCATCCCTATCCGTCGATGTACTGGTGTGTTATATGCAAACTGTACGATAACGGTATAAACGGTGTAAGGGTAATAATGGTAATCCCGCTTACACTATTTTCAATAGTATATTTAAACATAGACACTATTATAATAGCGTATTATATTATATGATATTAGTTTAACGGATCCTTAGAGGATGGTGATCCCAAACATCCTTTAAGTTACTGATGCATTTCATTGAATATTTCATTTAAGTTGATTTACTTCCATGAGAATGTTAGTCCTGATCCGAGTTGTTTTGTTTTGCATTATTGCTCGGGTCAGATCGAGTATTGCAGTGTCGAGATTTCACCTCTTGAAGCTGGAGACTATTGAAGATATCACCTCTACCTGTTGATTCTGGCTATTTCTCCTTTGTATTAGAAATTCTTGTATTTATATTTTCGCTGTATTAAATTTTGTAACTCTGATATTATGTATAAGTTTTGAAATTTTTTTTGTAGCTTCATAAACTACTATTGTATAATTTATTTATTCCGCTGCGAGATATTCTGTTTTTCTGTGTCTATGATTCTGTGATTTATTTTATTTACCTCAGAAGCTAATAACATTCTGTCATTTCGAACGGTTCAAGTTGGTTTAATTACCAGCTTGAAGTGGACGAAAGACAGTATGTTACATTGGGACCACCTTCCGATAGTGTATCTCTATAGAGGAATACACTGGGTTCAATAAGAACGTCTTGCAACCCGGCCCACACATGACCGACCACTCATTTCTCTTGAGTGTATCGAATATATTGTCACCTACGGTTGCTAGCAACATAACCGTTCCCAGGAGATACAGAAGCTAAAAGAAGTAATAAATATGAATGTTCTCTAGATGGTGACAATACACCCTAATGGGTGTGACCCACATAGCCATGCTGCCTGCCTGATTTTTGTCATTTCCCGGTTGTGAGGCTTGAGGTTATAATCGTATTTCTAGATCATTTGGCCACCATTACTTTGAATGCCACATCGTCAAATCCATCAGATATCACTAATTGACGTCCACAAAAATAATCTAGTTATCAGGCTAAAGAAAACCTTTTCTCCGCCATCAACTATGGTACGTTTTAAGAAATCAATGTACGTGATCCTTTGGAAATACTCTGTCAGACATTCATCCATACAAGTTGTCCTGGGACTGGACAAACCGAAGGCACTCTCCAACTGCATCCTAGGAATCACCTTATGGATCAGTAGCGAGTAGTCCTTGTCATCCGTCGATTTCAACCACGACAGGATCACCATCAAAATATCTCCGGGCGTGACTCCAGAGAATTCGACCAGTAGTCCTTTCGCTTATGAAGATCTACGGTCTTCACTGCTCCATCTGTAATCCGTATATTCTACGTTTACGTATTAGTTAGTTCAGAATGGTTTTCAAATAAATTCGATCCCAGTCTTTCCGTGCTAACCATCGTATAGGTCAGATTTGATAGTCGGTTATTTAACTATCAAATAAAATAACCATTCATCCATAAAAGAAAATTGAATTCACTATTCTAATATTCTTCATCACTTTATCCTCTTTTCGATTTACCATTCGTTAATTCAAAACTTCTCCTTTTTTCCAATAAATGGAATATTCATTTTTAAGACACGGTTTGCAAAACACTTGCTAATATTTATTTATTTCTAAAACTGAAACAAAGTACTTTTTATACGATATGTTTCATTTACCAATTCAATTTTATTTGAAACTTCGTATAAATAAATTCTTGATTTCATAAAACATCTTTACAGATTTACTACACCTTATCCCAACTTTATTCCAATAACTACATTCCATATATAAAATATTTGTATACCAATGTCATTGTAAATTCCTCACCATTGATATTTATTATCCAAAATCTTATATTTTTATCATTTGATTTAGTTTAATTCAAATACAATTAGAGTTTATAACTTCAAAACCCTTCTTATCGAATCAACTTATTTGCTTTAACATCTCTTTACGTCACCCGTGAATGATGTTTATCAATACCAGCTCATACATGACTTATTTAGTCATCCTTAATTCTTACTTGCAATTCAGGTTTAAATTCTATTTATAACTTCTATTGAGTTATTTCGTAATATTCCCTTTATACTTTCCTTTGAAATTGGAAAATTCTAATCCATTTCAAATGTTAGTTTTCAAACCACATTTCCACTTCCTTTTCCAAATCCACACTCAATTTATAGCTTTCTTAAATATTTCAAAATAATGGTTTTCATTTTATATAAATGTCACTTATAAAATCGAGTTCTCATCTTATTTGTTAAAACCAACATTTACTTTTTAATTCTATTTAATTTGGTTTCTAAATAAACATTTCTATTTCGAAATAAATATTTCCTTCTTTTAAGTTCTTTTAATATTTCAATCCTATTTTTGAAATCCATATTTTCCAAATTCTCAAATGGTAACATTCACCCCTTTATAAACATTGTTTATACAATCGCCTCATTAACACATTTGTTTAAACAAATCTTTTCCGTTAAACCGTATATATAATTCGGATTTCAAATAAACATTTCTATTTAAAAATAGATATTTTCCCTTGAGACAATTCCAATTTATATTAAAATAACGATTTATTTTACGATTCCTGTTTCTTTTCCAATTTCATACACACTTCATATTTTTCTCAAATTTCCCCCTTCTTATAATATGTTTAAATATTCACTTCTTCACGATATTTCTTTGAACGATTATTTGCTTTTAAATTCTATTCTAACTAACCGCTTCCATTTGGAACAAATATTATAAAATTCTTTTTATTTTACAAATTATGTTTTGAAATCGATATATTATTATTGAGGATATTTAAAATATCCAGAATCAACCATTTGTGGCACTAACATAGTCAAACATATCATAAGTTATCACAGGTTATAAACACATCACATATCAGTATATAAAAACAAATAATTTAAATGTGAGGAATCCAGTTGGATACCTCCAACCTGTTTTTCCTGCATCCACAGATGTTAGTCAACAATAACAATACCCATCCTGCTTCGAGGCAGGATATCGCGGTATAAAGGTACTGCGATATATCGTGGGGGCGCATAGGGAAATCATCCGCTAATGGTACTGCGGGCATTATCCAATCACCAATCACCAATATTATTTTTATATATTATTATTATATATTATTACGACTTTATATCAATCAATTAAGCAACCGGCAAGCAATAAAATAAATTTGAACTATTAAAAACAATTCAAATAATTAACTGAGTGAGTTTAACTCACCTTGATTTTCCACTGACGAATATCTGTTTAAAATTCCATACCATCTTAGCTACTCCTCTACTTCATTGTCTTGAATAAAATTCATTTGGCCCCTACAATAATTTAATTTATTTATCGATTAAATATTATTATTTATTTATTTTAAATGAACTTCTTAAATAAATAAATAGATTTTCTATGTAATTAAATTTATTAAAATGTATACCTTATTTAGCCTGCACACGTCGACCAACTATGAAGTGCCTCCTCAAACATCCTCAAATATACTGCAATCAGCCCCACATTTTCAATCATTTCACTATGGCAATTTATAAACACCTTATTGTCCATACTACCCACTTAACTCTATCATCGTTGCCTCAAATTCCCTTGTCCACTCCACCACCATTTGCATCCCAAATACACACAGACCAAACCCCAATAACCAACACCTGCCCAAAACGATGATTCTCCACTTCGGCATTTAATCGAATGGCTCAAAATCAATAGCCATTTCTTTTATTACCATATTCTATTATCTTCTACTGTATTGCCTCCCCCTTAGCCTAACTGAAATTCAAACAAGCCTCCTTCCCATGCCATTCCAGTTCAAACTCCCCGTTTCATCCATGTCCATCCCATTAATCCACCCAAAAAACCACCCTGTTGAATTCCCCATCCACTATACCATAAGACACAAATTTGAGCTCCCTTAATACAAGCATTTCATCACAATTCAATTTTCAACGTACTGACCTCAGTTGCCACTTCAACCCAGCACCGCTTCACACCATTTCATTTAATTACCGCACTCCAGAAATCTCCCTAGTTCGACATCAACAAGTTCGAGCTCCACTCGTTCGAACCCCTATCCCATCGCAGTGCTCGTCCCATCGCATCCTTCCTAATCGTCGACGTCCCCTTCTTCGATCACGCTACTCAACCCCGGCCTTGGTTCGAGTCATGGAAGCCTCGCGGTTTTCGATCGTGAGTTCTCTAAAGTGTCGAGCTTCGGGAAGTTGACCGGATTCCTATCGCGATGTTGGATTTCAATTTCTTTTTATTTTCACTTAATAAGGAGGATCGGTTTATTTTGACAGGGAAAGAAAAGTATGAAGCAAAGAGGAATTAAAACTGCTCGTTTGGTTTTTGAGATCTGGAAATACAAACGTGATGGATTTCATTTATAGGAGAGCGACGAGAGGATAGGAACACTGTCAAATTCAATAGGGTATAGCGTAGAGTAGGTTACAGTGTACATTTCTGAAGCTTGGAGAAGAAGGAATTGAATTCGTACCTAGTGTTGAAAAGAGAAGACGCTGAGATTTTTCAGAGTAGCATGTGCCTTAGAATTTAGGTCCTTCCCTATATTATGTTTTTATTTAATTTTTATTTTGATTTTATTTTATTTAACGCAGTGTGATTGAAATTAAAGGATATTACGGTTCCGTTCCCCTATTTGAACGCAACAAAAGACGTTCCTAAGGTTCTACCCCTGTTCTGAACATATTGGAACAGTTTCCACGGTTCAGTTTGACCATATACAGAAGATATTGATAATTTAACAATAAATTTGACTTAATATATATTGACTCCAATATGAACAATTCTATTTAAAATAAATTCTCATTATCAAATATATTTTCAAACTGAATTATATAAATTCTAGAATAAATTAACTCGAAATTCTAGACTCGATATTTCATTTTCCAATTTAAACTGATATTCTATTGATTTAAAATCGATTTATTTATTTAAATAAATCGTTATGGTTTATAAAGAATTTCACAGCGACTATTTGAAAATTTGATTTGGTCATAACTCTCAATATAAAATACGAAATTCTGATTTTTCTCGTTTTATTACGAAATTATAATCCAACAGGTTCAAATATTTCTTGTTTCAGCGAATTCCGACTTCAAACGGATCATGTACACTCAACTGAAGTTCAAACAAAATATTACGAACTGCCATGCCATTTACGAGCTCGTTTTAATTAATATATAATTATACATTTCAAAATCCATTTATATTACCATTTCAATATTTAAACTAATTTAAATATTCAAATCTTAAGTGATAAAAATACGAGTCGTTACATTCCTTCCCCCTTAAAAGAATTTCGTCCCCGAAATTACTAAGTAGGAAAGACAACTATATCTCACTAACTTCTCCCAATCCACTCATGTAACTCAATACTGATCTCAACATCCTTAATCTCCAACAACCCACCAACTTATTAGTTTCCATGTTTACTCAAAAATTCTAAACTTCAACTTCCAATTGAACATCAACCTTTTGTTAATAAAAAATTTCAAAACTGTTGAAATTTTTTCTAACTCCCTAAATTTTCGAAAAATTTCGCCAGCACCTCCTTTGTACCGTTCAATAGTTCAAACCTCAACTCGCCTCTCTAGGCCCTTCCCATTCAAAAAGAAAATCAAAAAGCCAAGCGGCTTGTTGATTCGGCGCATAAAATACCATATTGAATTAAACATGTACCTTTTTGTCGGGCATCTCATATTTATTCTTCACACTTGCTTCTATCCAATAAACCTGTATGATCACATACAAATCCATTCCTGTTCAACCACAATCAATTTAACTTTTTACTTCCAATTTTACCCATTCAACCAGTTATTGGTTTTCTTGATCACTTCCGATAATTTGAACAAATATGTTTCAATATATGTTCATGCCTACAAACAGGTCGAGCTTCTTTTAGAAATCAAATTCTAAGTTCTATTTTCAATCTACAAGTTCATTTATTTTCACTTGAGTTACAAGTTTTATTTACGAGTCCATATAAATATTGAGTTCAAATTTAAATCTCAATAAACCTTAATTTGATTGGTTCTTCATTCATTTTTGTTCAACTCAAGTTTATGCAATCCATGTTTATATTCACTAGTCGATATATACACACATATTTACTTCCATTTCAAAACTCGATTTCATAGCCCAACTCTATTGAATATTTTAAGTCATATTCAATTATTACTACTCAAACTGGATTGGTTGCAATCCAACTTTATTTTAGTCGACACATTTAAACTATATGTGTCGAGTTCTACTTAGGTTATCAACATCCACTTTATTTGTATTTCAACTTGAATTCAAGAGTTTTCAACCCATATTGATTCTATAATCCATTTTAGTTTAACGTGGTTCTAATATCAATCCAATCTGTTTAACTTATTTTTCAGCCAAGTTTCAATCCATCCAATTCATTTATATTGGGATTTGATTTCATAGCATCCAACTTATTTTCCTAATTCTAATTTTTATTTCAAACATCATTTATTTCATCTTCTGGTTATATTAAACCAGCTCAATTTCATAATACCATTTGAATTTTATTTAATTAATCAAGCAATCAAATATCAACAATAGTTTGATAAAATTATTCCTTTTATATACAAAAATAGATTTGGGCAAAATTATCTCATTTACCCGCTTTACAAAACAATATTGCATCAGTTTTCAGTTCAAAATTGAACCGATCAAATGACACAATACAAAACAATTTTTATAAAATATACAAATACGCATTCTCATATATATATACACTCAACTCAATCTAGGTTTTACTAACCCCATCTCTATCGAGTTACGCCACAGAGCCAAGGTTATTCCTAAACCATTGCTCCGATACCACTGTAACGAACCGGAAAAGAATTCGATGCTCGAATTTTCGACACAAATACATCTCATGTCCAAACTCGAGTACCGAAAATCTAGAACGTTTAAGAAAGAAGTTAGAGGGTGAGATAAGAAAGAAAGAAATATTAGAATAGAAGAAAAAGAAGAAGAAGAAGAACTAACCACAATACACAGTCTCACATCGCAGCGGAATAAAACATAATACAGAAATAAACCTTTATTGAAACCTTTAAGAACAATACTTACAATTTATCAGAGTACAACGGACATTCAGTTCATCTGGACAGTTATAATAGTTTGTCCCCATTTAAAACAAACAGCGGGATACTATATATCATACGTCTGATCTCCACCAGCTCGTCTCCTGGAATCTGTATCATCTTATCATGAACCAGTACAACTCGGTCGGACCCAATTGGGTCTGACCCGAGCATTACAAATGCCACAGGTCAGCCTGGTGAACCAGCGTGAGAAAAACCCACTAAATTATTGGTATCATCCATCTTGATTTTAAAGTTAAAAATCATTTCGAAAGAAAAGGATAATCGTAAGACCAATCCACACATAAACATGGACGGTTTTTACCTTACGATAACCTAAAACATTTTTGAAATCAATATCTTTTCTGATATTATAATAGTGTCTAAATACAAATAAATATTAATCTAGCAGAACCCTTGCATCTCACGCTCTACATATATAGTATACAATCAAAACCGCGGGTGCTTATCGGAGATTGGATTTCCAACTATGACAAGGTATGGGACCACCTTCCGATAGTGTATCTCTAGAGAGGAATACACTGGGTTCAACAAGAACAAATTGCAACCCAGCCCACACATGACCAACCACTCAGTTCTCTTGAGTGTATCGAATATATTGTCACCTACGGTTGCTAGCAACATAACCGTTCCCGGGAGATACAGAAGCTAAAAGAAGTAACAAATATGAATGTTCTCTAGATGGTGACAATACACTCTAATGGGTGTGACCCACATAGCCATGCTGCCTGCTCGATTTTTGTCATTTCCCGGTTGTGAGGCTTGAGGTTATAATCGTATTTCTAGATCATCCAGCCACCATTACTTTGAATGCCACATCGTCAAATCCATCAGATATCACTAATTGACGTCCATAAAAATACTCTAGTTATCAGGCTAAAGAAAACCTTTTCTCCGCCATCAACTATGGTACGTTTGAAGAAATCAATGTAAGTGATCCTTTGGAAATACTCTGTCATACATTCGTCCATACAAGTTGTCCTGGGACTGGACAAACCGAAGGCACTCTCCTACTGCATCCTAGGAATCACCTTATGGATCAGTAGCGAGTAGTCCTTGTCATCCGTCGATTCCAACCACAACAGGATCACCATATAAATATCTCCGGGCGCGATTCCGTATAATTCGACTAGTAGTCCTTTCTCTTATGAAGATCTACGGTCTTTACTGCTCCATCTTTGATCCGTATATTCTACGTTTACGTATTAGTTAGTTCGGAATGGCTTTCGAATAAATTCGATCCTCGTCTTTCCGTGCTAACCATCGTATAGGTCAGATTTGATAGTCGGTTATTTAACTATCAAATAAAACAACCACTCATCCATAAAAGAAAATTGAATTCATTATTCTAATATTCTTCATCACTTTATCCTCTTTTCGATTTACCATTCATTAATTCAAAACTTCTCCTTTTTTTTCAATAAATGGAATATTCATTTTTAAGATATGGTTTGCAAAACACTTGCTAATATTTATTTATTTCTAAAACTGAAACAAAGTACTTTTTATACGATATGTTTCATTTACCAATTCAAATTTATTTGAAACTTCGTATAAATAAAGTCTTGATTTCATAAAACATCTTTATAGATTTACTACACCTTATCCCAACTTTATTCCAATAACTACATTCCATATATAAAATATTTGTATACCAATGTCATTGTAAATTCCTCACCATTGATATTTATTATCCAAAATCTAATATTTTTATCATTTGAATTAGTTTAATTCAAATTCAATTAGAGTTTATAACTTCAAAACCCTTCTTATCGAATCAACTTATTTGCTTTAACACCTTTTTACATCACCCGTGAATGATGTTTATCAATACCAGCTCATACCTAACTTATTTAGTCATCCTTAATTCTTACTTGCAATTCAGGTTTAATGTCAGCACCCGTTACTTCCCCGTAAAGGAAAGAGCGGATACTTCGAGAACAAGCCACAACAGAGCGCAGACGGGAGAACATTTCATTGTATATTACAACAATACTATCAGATTACAAGAATATACAGAGTATAAATGAATATTACACAGAAATATCAGAGATTTAAAGTACATTTAAATACATAGCAGCGGAAAATAATACAATACACAACTAGAAGAGATATACGGATACAAAGCTTTCCGGATATCGTTCCAGCTGTAAACCAGGATCCTGTGAATATAAATCTGCAAAAGCAAAACTCTAGCTTCCCGTGTCAAAATAAGGGCACCCAGAGTTTAGGTTAAAACAATAAACTCCAGGTCAGTCATGGGACTGGTGCGAGAACTAAAACATTTATAAATCTTTATTTTAAAGTTAGGTAAATCAAGGGACCACGCCGTATAACACGGAACGGGTTTCCTCCCAAGAATACCAGTGCATAAAACCAACAGCGCAATGCTAAATAAAGAAAAATGAAACTATTATAAGACCCAGGTCCCATCACACAATGCAACACAAACCAGAGGATAGGGTTTTACCTTATAATAGCCAAAGAATGCTTGATACGTTAAAAC
Source organism: Allium sativum (assembly GCA_030737875.1). Lineage (NCBI taxonomy): Eukaryota > Viridiplantae > Streptophyta > Magnoliopsida > Asparagales > Amaryllidaceae > Allium > Allium sativum. The sequence continues at coordinate 394,307,864 of CM060924.1, read as the reverse complement.
AAATCTTTTATTATCGCTATAAGTGAAGAAATCAATTTCAAATCATAAGTATTAATCATAGGCGGCATGAATGCCCCATACCACTATGTCGCCATATATAGGTTATACAATCAAAATCGCAAAGTCACGTATTTGGAAATTGGGTTTCCATCTGTCAACCGAGGCAAAAGATAGTCCTCTACCGATTCGAGACTCTCTAGCCCGAGCCTCAGGCAAGTACTCAGTCAAGCCTTAGGAGCCACAGGGCCGGTCCACCGATGTGGATTAAAATGCCTGAACACTGCGTTTCCCCGCCCATTGGGGGCATAAATGAGTCCAATGACCGATCGGTCCCGGATCGACCGATATATCCGAGGCGCCTCGCAACAGCAACAACCACACAGGTGAAAAGTATATAAATGTCAGGGCTGGTAGGTCACTGACACCACCCTAGCTAGAAAGAAACGCATGCCCTCCCTGGATCCTTCTCCCGTTTTTAGTTCACAACCGGGGTGTGAGGCTCGCGAATCAACGTTACACAAAGCTATGCCACACAGGCCTTGCTTTGATCATCATCCACAAGACTTTGCTTTTCAACAGAAGCCTTGATCAATTGCTACTTAGGCATGCCACACAGGAAATTCACTCCATGCGATTGATATCCATCAATATATAACCCCTGAGCTCGTACGTCTCAGAGAAGGGCGTTAAGCAAGAGAATAAATTCTCCGCCGCCAAACAGATATATATTTAATAGAAATCAATCACACAGACTAAAATCCAATGTTAGACACACAGTCCATTTACAAGTCCGTTCTGGGTCTGAACGAAACCGGAGGCACTTTCCTCGCATATCCATCGATCTCCAAGCACATCTGGACGACCACGTCTGATTCCCTCATCTTGGGTGTACAGCCCAATCAAGATCATCAGTAATCACCCAAACAATGTGAAGACTTCCGGTCTTCAACCACCGTCTTCACCTTCGACACCACGTCGAATCAGTTATTCAGAATGGGATAAACCTGGTCTTTCTGAACAACTCGCGTATATATATAATAAACACGTGTTACACAAACACAACATACGCCTCATTCCAATCCAGAATATTCTTTTATTCAAATATTCTTATATTTTGGGAAAGGTTCCCATTAATTTTATCAAAGATAAATTCTTTAAATTTATTCTTTAATCTCCTTTGAATATCAATTCAAACTAGTCGGGATTAGCGAACCACACCGAAGTAATCATTTATTTTTATTTCCCAATCCCAACCTATTCATCCCATGAAGTAAAACTGGTCATACTTTATATCTAACACCACGGTGTTATCGGTAAATTCTATTACCATTTCACGTTTAAATCTAATTAAAGATTTAGCTATCGCCTGGAGCAAAACAGGTGATACTTCATTCTCGATCTTTTCAATCTAATTAAAGATTCATTAAAACTCCACTTAGTTTTAATCGTTAACTGGGTTAAAGAATCAGTGTCATTTAAAACACGGCCCACAATAAACCCAAAATCACATTCATTAATTATCGGGTAAAAGAACAAGTGTTATTTAAAACACTGTTCACGATAAACCCAAAAATCAATATCAATTCAATTCCAATTAAGATTATTTAATTGGCACACTTCATTAAATCTAAATAAAAGATTTAATCTTTTCTCAACTGGGCTTAAGAACAGTGTTAATGAAGACACCATTCACGACAAACCCAAATCTCATTTGATATTAAATACAAGGCTCTGAATAGAAAATATATCGGCTTACATTCAATATCAAATTCTACGACCAACAAATATCGTATTGGAAATAACGATATAAATATATATTTCAAATTTCCATAACAATATCTATGGAATCACGAAATCCAACCTCGAAATAATCCAAAGACCATTTCGATTCAAATCCATTCCAATTCAATTATTGGAAATTCTGGTTACTTTCAAAACCATTTTCAAATTCAATTTATTTATTTAAAAATAAATAGAATTTTAATTCTAGTTCAAAACTAGTTCATTTCGATAAAAATCTATCTTTATCTTTTCAAATATGGAGTTTTTTCATCCCAATTCTTCACAAATCATTTCTTATGATTTTACACAAATTATTACTATTTTTAATAATTTTATCAAGGCCTGTACAGTCGATTTCCATCAACGGCCATCGAACTGCACTTACAGCGACCTTTTCCAAATTTGATTTGGACATAATTCCAAATCCAACCGTTAGATTTCAAATTTCTAATATTCATTAGAAAGCTCTTTTCGATGCGAACCCAACGGTTCCGATTTTAGGAGAATCGGACGGTCGGATCTCCCGCAATATCCATTCGAAGTCAATGGTCGAAATTCGCGAACTGCCGCGGCGCAGCGCGTTCTATTCAGGCCATTATATTATATATATAATATATACTTCGTCGATTTCAATTCAAAACGTGCTTTATAAATCGTTTTAAATTCATTTTCAAAACGGTTTCAACTTCATATTCAATTTCAAATCAGAATTGAATATTCCAATATAAATTCGTTTTAAATTCATTTCAAATCGATTTCAATTCAAATTGATTTCTAATTCAATTTCAGTTCGTTTTCAATTCGATTCAATTTCAATTCGAATCTATTTATATTCAATTTCAATTCGAATTCATTTATATTCAATTTCAATTCGAATTCATTTATATTAAATTTCAATTCGAATTCATTTCTATTCAATTTCAATTCGAATTCATTTCTATCCAATTTCAATTCGAATTCATTTCTATTCAATTTCAATTCGAATTCATTTCTATTCAATTTCAATTCGAATTCATTTCTATTCAATTTCAATTTGAATTTCAATTCTTTTCAAAATATCAGATTTTGAAATCACTTTCGATATTCATTATAAAATGAATAAAATCGATATAAATATCGTTCACGTCAAAATGGCGTCAGTCTAATCAATACGGCTTCATATATTCCTATTTTCAAATATTTGATTTCAAACATTTCTATTTCAAATATTTCTATTCAAATATTTCTATTCAAAACTGGAATGAGGCCCAATCAATTACCATATAATGTTAATTATATAGATTTTCTACAACACATGTATACAAAAACAACAATAAATAATCAACCATCATCCAAAGTGCATTCTACACTGTATAAGCATCAAATATAAATATTCAACGCTTATAGCAGCTTGTCAATCAATCGATCGACATACAACTAATTATTTGGATTAGTGTACGTCAAATATCATCCCAATACCTGTGTGGGGTTTCAAATAATCAAACACGGATTTTATTTGTGCAGTTGGGCGATGTGTAAAATTTATCGTCCCAATCAATATCAGTCAAATGTGTGTATATAAACAAATCGTCCGATCTGTTTATTTTTATTTCATTTCATATACACGTTAAAATTTCTATTTTTAACTATAAAATATTTTTAACTATATAAATATTTTATTCCACATCACATCACACAATCAACTACACATCAAAATCAAACAAACAAGCATACAAGCCGTCCATGGTCTGTGGACGACGGGTGTCGGGTGCTACTAAACACCGTCTGCATTCTAGTATATATTTATAACTAGAAAAAGAGATTGAAGAGTGAGAAATTCTCACAGAATAGCTAATCCAACGCCACGACTCTTCTTAGGTAGAAATCTTCGTCGTTCTTGCCTCTTGTCACTTTCTCTGCCCGTATCCTCTACATATGTAAAAATCACATTTTTACTTTGTTATTCAATATATAAAAATCGAATTTTTACTTCGCTATTCAATATATAAAAATCGAATTTTTACCTTGCTAATCAATATATAAAAATCGAATTTTTACCTTGCTATTCAATATACAAAAATCGAATTTTTACCTTGCTATTCAATATATAAAAATCAAATTCTTACTTCGCTAATCAATATATAAAAATCGAATTTTTACCTTGCTATTCAATATATAAAAATCGAATTTTTACCTTGCTAATCAATATATAAAAATCGAATTTTTACCTTGCTATTAAATATACAAAAATCGAATTTTTACCTTGCTAATCAATATATAAAAATCGAATTTTTACCTTGCTAATCAATATATAAAAATCGCTATCTTTTATTTTTTTTTTAAAAAATCATTTCATAGAAGGATTCACACACAAAAACAATGCTTTTAAATTAAATCGAATTAGAAAAAGAAAGGGGGAAATACTCACTTTGTCACCGCTTCGCGGAGGAAGGGGTTGGAGCTGGTCGGAGGGCTGTCGGGCGAGGGTCGGAGGGCTCAGGGGGTTGGGAGGTCGGCAGGGGGTCACGGCGGCACTGGGGGTGGTGGCAGAGGCCGCGGGGTCAGCTAGGGTTTTGGGTAGGGGCGGTTTTCGCGACTGGAGGAAGGAGAAGAAGGGAAGGGAGGGAGGAGAGAGGTTGCGGAGGAGCTGAGAACGGCGGCGGCGATCGCTTGGGGGTGCGGCGGAGGAAAGCGCCTCATCATCGATCGTGATTTCGTCGGTTTTTTTTTTCTGAGCGGGGAGGGAATGAGGGAGAAAAGGATGGAGGAGGGGGTTTTATGCAAATGTTTATTTATTTTTCCCACTATAAAGTAACTTTTTATTTCGAACTCGAAACGAGACCCACCGCCAGTCGTCCCTAGCTAATTACCCCCATTACGAACACAATGGGATATGTATCGCAAGCTGATTCGATCGTTTCGATCAGTTTTCGTTAAAATCAACATATAACTCTATATATTGAATTTTGAACGCGCATTTCAATTTACTGGGGTCACATACTAACTCGAAAAATTCCAGAAAAATATTTTCTAGCTTCGTATTGACGATACGGTCCTAACAAAACTAATTTCGTCGAATTCTGAGACCGTTTGAAAAATGGCCATTTTCCAGTCGATTAAAATCAACTGAAACTGGTCAAACGCGTTTTCCTTCGCCACGCTCACATATTGATTCGAAAAATTATGAAATTTGGAATCTAGCAATAACTTGACATCACGGATCCAACAAAAGTGGTTTCGTCGAAAACCGAGGTCGTTTGCAAAATTCCCATTTTTAAGGGCCTGAATTTCATAGCGACTATTCAGAATTTTCAACTGGACATATCTTATGATCCCCGCTATGAAATTTTGATTTTTCGGATTCGTTGGAAAGATATTCACAATTAAATTCCATTATTTTTGGTTTCACTAAAATCCGTTTTATTTTGCACCCGCTACATTCATTTGAAGTTTGAAATCGAATTATCGAACTGCAGGGCCATTTTCAATTACTTTTATAATTTAAAATAAATATTTATATTCTAACGACGATCTATATAATATATACGTTCGAATTTTATTCAAATAAATTTCCCGTCGTTTTTATTTAAAATAATTCATTTTAAATAATCAAAATTCGCTAAAATTGCCAAAATAAAAATTTTAAACTGACCCAGATTTCCGGGTTATTACATTTAAATTCTATTTATAACTTCTATTGAGTTATTTCATAATATTCCCTTTATATTTTCCTTTGAAATTGCAAAATTCTAATCCATTTCAAATGTTAGTTTTCAAACCACATTTCCACTTCCTTTTCCAAATCAACACTCAATTTATAGCTTTCTCAAGTACTTCGAAATAACGGTTTTCATTTTTATATAAATGTCACTTATAAAATCGAGTTCTCATCTTATTTGTTAAAACCAACATTTACTTTTTAATTCTATTTAATTTGGTTTCTAAATAAACATTTTTATTTGAAAATAAATATTTCCTTCTTTTAAGTTCTTTTTATATTTCAAGACTATTTTTGAAATCCATATTTTCAGAATTCTTGAATGGTAATGTTCACCCCTTTATAAACATTGTTTATACAATTGCCTCATTAACACATTTGTTTAAACAAGTCTTTTCCTTTAAACCGTATATATAATTCAGATTTCAAATAAACATTTCTATTTAAAAATAGATATTTTCCCTTGAGACAATTCCAATTTATAATAAAATAACGATTTATTTTACGATTCCTGTTTCTTTTCCAATTTCATACACTTCATATTTTTCTCAAATTTCCCCCTTCTTATAATATGTTTAAAAATCCACTTCTTCACGAAATTTCTTTGAACGATTATTTGCTTTTAAATTCTATTCTAACTAACCGCTTCCATTTGGAATAAATATTATAAAATTCTTTTTATTTTACAGTTTCTGTTTTGAAATCGATATATTATTATTCAGGATATTTAAAATATCCAGAATCAACCGTTTGTGGCACAAACACAGTCAAACATATCATAAGCTATCACAGGTTATAAACACATCACATATCAGTATATAAAAACAAATAATTTAAATGTGAGGAATCCAGTTGGATCCCTCCAACCTGTTTTTCCTGCATCCACAGATGTTAGTCAACAATAATAATACCGATCCTGCTTCGAGGCAGGATATCGTGGTATAAAGGTCATCCACTATATATATTGTGGGGGCGCATAGGGAAATCATTTGCTAATGGTACTGCGGGCATCTGCTAATGGTATTGCGGGCATTATCCAATCACCAATCACCAATATTATTTTTATATATTATTATTATATATTATTACAACTTTATATCAATCAATTAAGCAGCCAACAAGCAATAAAATAAATTTGAACTATTAAAAGCAGTTCAAATAATTAACTGAGTGAGTTTAACTCACCTCGATTCTCCACTGACGAATATCTGTTTAAATTTCCATACTGTCTTAGCTACTCCTCTACTTCATTGTCTTGAATAAAATTCATTTGGCCCCCACGATAATTTAATTTATTTATCGATTAAATATTGTTATTTATTTATTTTAAATGAACTTCATAATTAAATAAATAGATTTTCTATGTAATTAAATTTATTAAAATGTATACCTTATTTAGCTTGCACACGTCGACCAACTATGAAGTGCCTCCTCAAACATCCTCAAATATACTGCAATCAGCCCCACATTTTCAATCATTTCACTATGGCGATTTATAAACTCCTTGCCCATACTACCCACTTAACTCCATCATCATTGCCTCAAATTCCCTTGTCCACTCCACCACCATTTGCATCCCAAATACACACAGACCAAACCCCAATAACCAACACCTGCCCAAAACGATGATTCTCCACTTCGGCATTTAATCGAATGGCTCAAAATCAATAGCCATTTCTTTTATTACCATATCCTATCATCTTCTACTGTATTGCCTCCCCCTTAGCCTTACTGAAATTCAAACAAGCATCCTTCCCATGCCATTCCGGTTCAAACTCCCCATTTCATCCCTGTCCATCCCATTAATCCACCCAAAAAATCACACTGTTGTACTTCCCCATCCACTATACCATAAGACACAAATTTGAGCTCCCTTAATACAAGCTGTTCATCAAAATTCAAGTTTCAATGTACTGACCTCAGTTGCCACTTCAACCCAGCGCCGCTTCACACCATTTCATTTAATTACCGCACTCTAGAAATCTCCCCAGTTCGACATCAACAAGTTCGAGCTCCACTCATTTGAACCCCTATCCCATCGCAGTGCTCGTCCCATCGCATCCTTCCTAATTGTCGACGTCCCCTTCTTCGATCACGCTACTCCACCCCAGCCTTGGTTCGAGTCAAGGAAGCCTCGCGGTTTTCAATCGCGAGTTCTCTAAAGTGTCGAGCTTCGGGAAGTTGACCGGATTCCTATCGCGATGTTGGATTTCAATTTCTTTTTATTTTCACTTAATAAGGAGGATCGGTTTATTTTGGCAGGGAAAGAAAAGTATGAAGCAAAGAGGAATTAAAACTGCTCATTTGGTTTTTGAGATCTGGAAATACAAACGCGATGGATTCCATTTATAGGAGAGCGACGAGAGGATAGGAACACTGTCAAATTCAATTGGGTATAGCGTAGAGTAGGTTACAGTGTACATTTCTGAAGCTTGGAGAAGAAGGAATTGAATTCGTACCTAGTGTTGAAAAGAGAAGATGCAGAGATTTTTAAGAGTAGCATGTGCCTTAGAATTTAGGTCCTCCCCTATATTATGTTTTTATTTAATTTTTATTTTGATTTTATTTTATTTAACGCGGTGTGATTCAAATTAAAGGATATTACGGTTCCGATCCCATATTTGAACCCAACAAAAGACGTTCCTAAGGTTCTACCCCTGTTTTGAACACATTGGAACAGTTTCCACGGTCCAATTTGACCATATACAGAAGATATTGATAATTTAACAATAAATTTGACTTAATATATATTGACTCCAATATGAACAATTCTATTTAAAATAATTTCTCATTATCAATTATATTTTCAAACTGAATTATATAAATTCTATAATAAACTAACTCAAAATTCTAGACTCGATATTTCATTTTTTCAATTGAAACCGATATTCTATTGATTTAAAATCGATTTATTTATTTAAATAAATCGTTATGGTTTATAAAGAATTTCACAGCGACTATTTGAAAATTTGATTTGGTCATAACTCTAAATATAAAATACGAAATTCTGATTTTTCTCTTTTTATTACAAAATTATAATTCAACAGGTTTAAATATTTCTTGTTTCTGCGAATTCCGACTTCAAACGGATCATATACACTCAATTGAAGTTCAAACAGAATATTACGAACTGTCGTGCCATTTACGAGCTCGTTTTAATTAATATATAATTATACATTTCAAAATCCATTTATATTACCATTTCAATATTTAAACTAATTTAAATATTCAAATCTTAAGTGATAAAAATACGGGTCGTTACACCCTATCCAATAAAGTAAAACAATAAGGTCAGCTTAATTCAAGGGCATGGCATCAGACATCTCGAGCACACGCAGCTTCCACATTTTCACCCAATGACTTGTACTAAACCATACTGTTGTAGCAAAAGGTACGAGACGATGTGACTTTGCTTTTGCAACAGGACTTTCTGACATCGAAACCTGCCGAAGCCATGGAAGAAGTGGACTCTCCACACAGCAAAAACAACAGTAATAGCATGCCTTATCAAAAACATAAACGAAGGATCAGTGGACAAGGCCAAGATGACCAAAACAAAAAACATGCATTGTCCAAAACATCACCTTGCAAGGCAGGGCAAAGCGGTTTGCATAACAGTACGTGCCAAAACAGAGATGTTCAGACCAGTAAACGCACGATAAGGTTTCATACCGAAGCATCGCATATTTAGCCAAAAACTGACGAATACCAACCAAGCAAGATTTTGCACAACGTACTGCATTACAATCAACGAAGAAAACACTCAAAAAGCAAACGCCCAAAGTACACCCGAGCTGACAATTCACTACAACAAGTCGAAAACCTCATTTGCAGCAAAGTACTAAAACCAAAGAAGAACCAACACAAACTACACCCTTGTACGAATAGCCATTCACAAACAACTCACTGAGCAAGAGGTTTAGCAATTCAATTCCTCGTCAACTAAGTAACTCAGTCACGTTTAAGGCTTGGAACTCAGTAAAATGAAGAAGAACATACCAGTGCAAAGGCATAATCGAGTCGCGATAACTTTAGGGTTAAAAGGACCATGCTACGTCTGAGGTAACACCACATTAATAATTACAGATGATGCTCTAGCAATTCGATACCAAATCTGAATTCCAGATCGACCACCATGTCAAAGCAAGGAGAGGTCAGCATAGGCAAGATTGTACAGATGTTTTTGAGGAGAGCAAAAGTAGTGTGATGAATGGAGAGGCACAGAAGCGATAGATCTAAAGATTAAAACAGGGTATGTGAAGACCCACGCACGGCAAAATCTAGGAGAAGATGAGAGAGTATCAGATTTATAGAGCGTGAACAACCGAGGAGAGAAAAAGAGATTGAAGAAAGGATTTCGAGGCTCTTAGTCGCCATTAACGGGTCTTCACGGACCTTACCGCTAAGAAGTTAGATTGTAAGGCAGTAAATTTAAATAGGGAGTAACAAAGATTTTTTAAATAAGTATTTTTTTGGTAAAGGTGTGAAAGATAGAATGGTCAAAAAAAAAAGTTGTATAACCCAAGGATTAGCCAGAAAGTTAAGAACTAAATTTAAGAAATATTTGTAAGAATATTAGAAATAATGATTAGGGGAAGTCTTTTAAATTCAAACCTCCTTAAATATATGATTAAGGATCAGAATTTTTGATAATTTTGGATAGTCGATAAGTTCTAAAACATGTTTAGGTAAGAAAATGTAGTGTTTAATTTAGTACAAATACTCGGTGAATTAAGTTTCATAATTTTGACTAAAGGGTATTTGATAAATAAAAGCAAATTAATGTTAAAATTTTATCTAAACTTAGACAAGCTAAATTAAAAGACAGTGTAACCTTTCCGTATTTCATAAGTAAAGATCAGAAGTTTGTCCAAATCAAGGTATTTGTATCAGTGGAATTCTTCCATATTTGTAAAGTAAAAAAATATGTAAGGGATAAATCTTAATTATTTTTGGAAACTTTGAAAATTGAAAATAAGTTTCATGACTTGGAATTAGGAATAATTATATAGGATATCAAGATAAGATTAACCCTAGGAAATTAATTTCTCTAACTCTAAATCCTTTGAAAATTTTAGAAGGGCAAGCTATTAGGAGTTTGAAAACCTATAAGTTATTTTATAAATAAGATTGTTTTTATAATTACAATTTTAGAACAACCTCTCCTGTTCGAGAACGAAAAGTTTTAAGAAGGGAAGAATGTAACTATGACGAGAAGGAATTTCGCTCGGTCCGAACCAGTCGCTAAACCGACCCAGACCGTTCGAAACGCCCTATCGTTTGAGAACACGGTAAAACAGAACACAAACAGAAGAACATTTCATTGTATATTACAACAATACCATCAGATTACAAGAAAAAATAGTATAAATAAACATTACACAGAAATATCAGAGATTTAAATTACATTTAAATACATAGCAGCGGAAAATAATACAATACACAACTAGACGAGATATAGGGATACAAAGCTTTCCGGATATCGTTCCAGCTGTAAACCAGGATCCTGTGAATAAAAATCTGCAAAACCAAAACTACTAGCTGCCCGTGTCAAAATAGGGCACCCAGAGTTTAGGTTAAAACAATAAACTCCAGGTCAGTCATGTGACTGATGTGAGAACTAAAACAGTTATTAATCTTTATTTTTAAAGTTTGGTAAATCAAGGGACCACGCCGAATAACACGGAACGGGTTTCCTCCCAAGAATACCAGTGCATAAAACAACAGCGCAATGCTAAATAAAGAAAAATGAAGCTATTATAAGACCCCGGTCCTATCACACAATGCAACGCAAGCCGGGGGATAGGGTTTTTACCTTATAATAGCCAAGAATGCTTGATACGTTTAAAAGAAATCATTTGATACTATTATAAGTGTATAGTGTATAAAACAACTTCAAATCATAAGTATCAATCATAGGCGGCATGAATGCCCCATACCACTATGTCGCCATATATAGGTTATACAATCAAAATCGCAAAGTCACGTATTTGGAAATTGGGTTTCCATCTATGAACCGAGGAAAAAGATAGTCCTCAACCGATTCGAGACTCCCTAGCCCGAGCCTCAGGCACAGCCGCAACCGTACCTTGGATCGTCAGGGCTGGTCCACCGATGTGGATTATAATGCCTGAACAATACGTTTCTCCGCCCTTTGGGGCGTAAGCCTGGCCCGTCAGCCGACCAGAAGCATCGGCCGAAACCGATATCACGAGGCGCCTCGCTTTTCAGCAAGTAATAATAAGCAACATCCACATGAGTCAAACTCGTCAGCCAGTTCAAGCACTGACGCCACTCCTAACTAGAAAGAAAACGCATGTCCCCCCTGAGGTCCGTCTCCCGTTTTTGGTTCACCACCGGGGTGTGAGGCTCGCGAATTCACGTTTCACAAAGCTGTGCCACATGGGCTATGCTTTGATCATCACCACAAGACTTTGCTTTTCAACAGAAGCCTTGATCATTTGCATCTTAGCATGTCACACAGGCAAACCACTCTATGCAACCGATATCAGTCACACAGAATGAAATCCAATGTCAGACACACAGTCCATTTACAAGTCCGTTCTGGGTCTGAACGAAACCGGAGGCACCTAGTACCCCGCATATCCATCGATCTCCAAGTACGTCTGGATGATCACCAACTGTTTCCATCTTTTTGGGTGTACAGCCCAATCAAGATTATCAGTAATCACCCAAACGACGTGAAGACATCCGGTCTTCGACCATCGTCTTCATCTTCGACTTATCGTCGTATCAGTTATTCAGAATGGGATAAACCCGGTCTTCCCGAATAACTCGCGTATATTTTAAATAAGTGTTACACAAACACAACATACGCCTCATTCCAATTCATCAGTCACTAACCGTAAATTAATCAAAAGAATAATTTCCCAAATATTAACCCCGAAGGTCGAAACCAACATCAGATCAATATCCAGAAAACCATTCTGCTTGGCTAACCGACAGTTAGTTTCTAAATTTCACATTCATAGGGAAAGGTTCCCATTAATTTTATCCAAGATAAATTCCTTGAATTTATTCTCTAATCTTCTTTTGAATTTCGATTCAACTAGTCGGGATTAACGAACCTTACCGAAGTAATCATTTGTTTTGATTTCCCAATCCCAACCTATTCATCCCATGAAGTAAAACTGGTTATACTTCGTATCTAACACCACGGTGTTATCGGTAAATTCAATTACCATTTCACGTTCAAATCTAATTAAAGATTTAACTATCTCCTGGAGCAAAACTGGTGATACTCCATTTCGATTATTTCAATCTAATTAAAGATTCATTAAAACTCCACTTAGTTTTAATCGTTAACTGGGTTAAAGAATCAGTGTCACCTAAAACACGGTTCACGATAAACCCAAAATCACATTCATTAATTAACGGGTTGAAGAACAAGTGTCATTTAAAACACTATTCACGATAAACCCAAAAATCAATACTAATTCGATTCCAATTAAATATTATTTAATTGGTACACTTCATTAAATCTAAATAAAAAGATTTAATCTTTTCTCAACTGGGTTCAAGAACAGTGTTAATGAAGACACCATTCACGACAAACCCAAATCACATTTGATATTAAACACAAGGCTCTGAATAGAAAATATACCGGCTTATATTCAATATCAAATTCCACGACTAACAAATATCGTATTGGAAATAACGATATATATATCTATATCTTTCAAATTCCCATAACAATATCTGTATCATCACGAAATCCAACATCGAAATATTCCGAAGACAATTTCGATTCAAATCCATTCCAATGCAATCATTGGAAATTCTGGTTATTTTCAAAACCATTTCAAATTTAATTTATTTATTTAAAAATAAATAGAATTATAATTCTAGTTCAAAACTAGTTCATTTCGATAAAAATCTATTTTTATCTTTTCAAATATGGAGTTTTTCATCCCAATTCTTTCTAAATCATTTCTTATGATTTTACACAAATTATTACTATTTTTAATAATTTTATCAAGACCCGTACAGTCGATTTCCATCAGCGGCCATCGAACTGCACTTACAACGACCTTTTTCAAATTTGATTTAGACGTATCTCCAAATCCAACCGTTAGATTTCAAATTTCAAATATCCGTTAGAAAGCTCTTTTCGATACGAACCCAACGGTTCCAGTTTTAGGAGAATCCGACGGTCGGATCTCCCGTAATGTCCATTTGAAATAAATGGTCGAAATTTACGAACTGCCGCGGCGCGGCGCATTCTATTCAGGCCATTATATAATATATATATATATATATATATATATATATATATATATATATATATATATATATATATATATATTTCGTCGATTACCATTCAAAACGAATTTTATAAATAGTTTTGAATTAGTTTCAAAAACAATTTCAACTTCCATCTCAATTCAAATCAAAATTGAATCTTTCCTTATAAATTCGTTTTAAAATTCATTTCTATTCAATTTAAGTTTCAATTCAATTTGAATTCATTTCACTTCGTTTTAAATTCGATTCGAATTCGTTTTCAATTCGATTCAATTCGAAGTGGTTTTCTATTCGATTCAATTCAAATTGGTTTTCTATTTGATTCAATTCAAATTGGTTTTCTATTCGATTCAATTCAAATTGGTTTTCTATTCGATTCAATTTAAATTGGTTTTCTATTTGATTCAATTCAAATTGGTTTTCTATTCGATTCAATTTAAATTGGTTTTCTATTCAATTCAATTCGAAATCGTTTTATATTCAATTCATTTCGAAATCGCTTTCCATTCGATTCAATTCGAAATCGTTTTTCAATTCAAATCAAATTCGTTATATATTAAATTGAAATCAAATTTGTTTTCCTTTCAAATCAAATTCATTTCGTTTTCTATTTGAATCAAATTCATTTCGTTTTCTATTTGAATCAAATTCATTTTCTATTCAAATCAAATTGGTTTTCTATCCAATTCAATTCAAATTGGTTTTCTATTCGATTCAATTTAAATTGGTTTTCTATTTGATTCAATTCAAATTTGGTTTTCTATTCGATTCAATTTAAATTGGTTTTCTATTCGATTCAATTTGAAATCGTTTTATATTCAATTCATTTCGAAATCGCTTTCCATTCGATTCAATTCGAAATCGTTTTTCAATTCAAATCAAATTTGTTTTCCTTTCAAATCAAATTCATTTCGTTTTCTATTTGAATCAAATTCATTTCGTTTTCTATTTGAATCAAATTCATTTTCTATTCAAATCAAATTGGTTTTCTATCCAATTCAATTCGAATTCCATTTCAAAATATTCGATTTCGAAATCACTTTTCAATATTCATTTTAAAATGAATAAAATCGATATAAATATCGTTCACGTCAAAATGGCGTCAATCTAATCAACACGGCTTCATATATTTCTATTTTCAAATATTCTATTTCAAATATTTCTTTTTCAAATATTTCGTTCAACACATGACTAATCTCAACGGATGAGTATAGTCAACACATGAACCTTTATTTTATATTGATAAAGATGTAAATTTTATTGTTAAAATATTTCGTTCAACACATGACTAATCTCAACAGATGAGTACAGTCAACACATGAACCTTTATATTATAATATTCTTTATCTTCTAAATTGGAATGAGGCCCAATCAATCACCATATAATGTTAATTATATGGATTTTCATACATCACACGCATATATAGCATTGAAAATAATCAACCATCAACCAAAGTGCACTACACTGTATAAGCATCAAATATAGATATCTAACGCTTATAACAGCCTGTCAATCCATCGATCGAAATATTTAATAAATCAGGATGAGTGAACTTCATATTTCATCCCAACACCCGTGTGGGGTTTCAAGCAATCAAACATAGATTTTAGTTGTGCAGTTGGGCGATGTGTAAAATTTATCGTCCCAATCAATGTCAATCAAATCGGTGTACATAAACAAACCGTCCGGTTTGTAAATGAATATTTATTTATTCACATTCACTATATTCATATTCACGTTAAAAATTATATTTTTAACGATAAAACATTTTATTCGACCTATGAATATTCTATTCGGTTCATTTATTAAATAAAATGATATTTTTATTTTTCTAACTTATTTTAGAAAATTTCGGCGGCATAACGGCACGATACTAGAAACGGGACAAGGCCTAGCCTTATCCCCGGTCTAGTGAAGGCCCACGCCATTCACACATCAATCAAATCAATTCTTTTCACCAAACAATTCAATTCAAACAAAATATTCTAACTAACCACACAACCAAACAATTTAACAAACAAGCCATCCATGGTCTGTGGATGACGGGTGTCGGGTGCTATTAAGCACCGTCTGCATCCTAGTATATATATATATATATAACTAAAAATAGAAATTTGAAGAGTGAGAAATTCTCACCCATAGCTATCCTAACTCCACGGCACTTCTTAGGTAGAAATCTTCGTCGTTCTTGCCTCTTGTCACTTTCTTTGCCCGTATTCACTACATATATAAAAATACATTTTTATTTTGCTATTCAATATATAAAAATCATCTTTTTAATCTGCTATTTCTATTTTGAAAACAATGTTAATTTTATTTTCAAAATCAATGCAAAATTCATTTTCAAAAAGAATGCAAACTTTGTTTTCAAAGCAAAATCATATTTCTAATCAAAGTATATTTATATATTTTCTAAACAAGGTATATATATATTTCTTAAACAAGGTATATATATATATATTTTCTTAACAAGGTATAAAAAAAGGATCAAATTTTTATTATCATGTTATTTACATTCAAAACAATGTTATAATTTTATTCTAAAAACTGATTTTAAAACAATACTTTATATTTTCAAAAAAAACAAGGTATATTTATGCTCAAAAACATATGTTATATTTATTTTTATAAAACATATGCTAATTTCTCTCATGTTTAATATATATATTTTTAAAAACTAATCTGAAAATTAATACTTTATATAAAAAAAACTGATCTAATAATAATGTTTTTATAAAAAAAACAAACTGCTTTTATATTTTTATCATGTCTAAAACTAACTAGGTTATTTCAATTAAAATAAAATAATAATAAAAAAGAAGATTACCTTTCTTCCTCTGTGTGTTTTTTTCTCTGGAGAACGTCGGACTGGGGTTCGACTTCGGAAATCTCCCTCGCCGGCCACCAGGGGTCGTCGGCCCTTCATACGACCCCGCCTTGTCAAAGCCCCCGCCTTCCTCCTCCGACGCTGGGAGCGCCAGCGAACTCGAGCCCCCTCAGTAGCCTCGATCGCGGTGGTAATCGAAAGCATCCAGGGGCGAGGGCGGCTGATCGGCGGCGCCATGGTGATCGACGATGAGGTGGAGTGTTCTGCGATGGTGGGTGCGGCCATCGCCGCCATGTTCTTCGAATAAATAAATAAATAAATAAATAAATCGATTTGGGGTATCGGGGTTTAATCTTTTGGGAGGGGCGGCTCCTACAGCGCGTTGACCACGCGAGAGAGGGAGAAAGGGTTTTGACCGAGCTTATGACCTTATATATATTTTATATTTTTATTATTTTAATTTTGAAAATATCTGTCTTTGCATTCGGACTCAGAATCAAATCCAACGACTGTCGCCCCTAGCTAAATACCCGCATTCCGAACACAATGGGATATGTTTCGTAAGCCAATTCTATCGTTCCAACTAGTTTTGGTTTAAATTAAAGTATAAATCCTTATATATTCAATTTAAACGCACATTTCAAATTGCCGGGGCCACACACTAACTCTAAGAATCCCCGAAAAATTATTTCTAGCTTCATATTAACGATACAGTCCTAACAAAACTAATTTCGTCAAATTCTGAGACCGTTAGAAAAATGACCATTTTCCAGTCGATTAAAATCAACTGAAACTGGTCAAACGCGTTTTCTTTTGCCACGCTCACATATTGAATCGGAAAATTATGAAATTTGAAACCAAGCAATAATTTGACATCACGGTTCCAACAAAAGTGGTTTCGTCGAAATCCGAGGTCGTTTGCAAAATGGTTATTTTTAAGGGCCTGAATTCCATAGCGACTGTTCAGAATTTTCAACTGGGCATATCTTTTTATCCCCGCTATGAAATTTCAATTTTTCGGATTCGTTGGAAAGATATTCTCAAATAGATCCTATTATTTTTGATTTCACTAAAATCCGGATTGTTTTGCACCCGGTACATTCAATTGAAGTTTGAAATCGAATTATCGAACTACCGCGCCATTTTCAATTCCTTTTATAATTATATATAATTATTTATATTCTAACGACGACGTATATAATATATACGATCGAATTATATTCAAAATATATTTCTCGTCGTTATTATTTAAAATAATTCATTTTAAATAATCAAAATTCGCTAAAATTGCTAAAATAAAAATTTTAAACTGGCCCAGATTTTCGGGTTGTTACAATCTCTCCCACTTAAAAATTTTCGTCCCCGAAAAGGAACAAAGTCGAAAGTGGTTTGATTAATCAACTCTACGTTCGATCTGGCTTCCATTCTCCAACTTTTCAATTTCTGAGAATTTTCAAAAATTTCAAAAATTTGGCTAACACCCGGAATTTTCGAAAAATTTCGCCATAACCTCCCCTGCACCGGGAGCCACGGGAAAATCCCGAAATTGCCATACAGGCCTTCTGATCTCAAAAAGAAAAAGCCAAGCGGCTAGCCAATAGGCTCATAAAATCATCATCACCCAAACAAAACAGTAAATTATGTAGTAAACATGTACCTATTTGTCGGGCAAACAAATTTTATTCTCTGCTCTAGCCTCCTTGCTATGACCTGTTCAATGTAAGTACATGTATGCAAGAAAATGCAACCAATTTTCAATATTATTCAATATTTGATACAATTAGGCGTAATGGTTCAAAATTATCGAACAAATAAATAAACAACACAAACATCAATCCATTAGTTGATTAGCTTTTCAAATTCATAACTTTGATACATAGTCAAAAATCAGATTTTTGATGCCAAATCACAACAATAGGCCCTATCTAATTTTGGTTCTCACACCAGTCAATAGGAAATATATAGAAATCTCACTTTCGTCACTCGAACATTAATTCTAATGATGGAGCTCCATCATCAAAATCATCTCCGGGCGATTAGAGTGTAATTCTATATCTATCCAGTATATTAAAATTTCAAATACACGTGGATCAGACGTATACGCAAAATCTTTATATACTGGACTGTCCAACTCAATTTAAATAGATAATCAAATACGAATAATTGATTTAAATTTTCAAAACAAAAATTTGTTTTCACTTTCAAAAATATACTCTTCACACTCGTTCTAGGATGCTACTGATCCCATCTCTAACGAGTCATTCCCGTTGGATATTACTAATCCAATTCTGATGAATTCTTCCGTATGGTTCTAATGTGTCTTGTTCTCTGAGCTTTGTAAACCAAAGCTCTGATACCAAATGTGACGAGAAGGAATTTCGCTCGGTCCGAACCAGTCGCTAAACCGACCCAGACCGTTCGAAACGCCCTATCGTTTGAGAACACGGCAAAACAGAACACAAACAGAAGAACATTTCATTGTATATTACAACAATACCATCAGATTACAAGAATATACAGAGTATAAATAAACATTACACAGAAATATCAGAGATTTAAATTACATTTAAATACATAGCAGCGGAAAATAATACAATACACAACTAGACGAGATATACGGATACAAAGCTTTCCGGATATCGTTCCAGCTGTAAACCAGGATCCTGTGAATAAAAATCTGCAAAACCAAAACTACTAGCTGCCCGTGTCAAAATAGGGGCACCCAGAGTTTAGGTTAAAACAATAAACTCCAGGTCAGTCATGTGACTGGTGTGAGAACTAAAACAGTTATTAATCTTTATTTTTAAAGTTTGGTAAATCAAGGGACCACGCCGAATAACACGGAACGGGTTTCCTCCCAAGAATACCAGTGCATAAAACAACAGCGCAATGCTAAATAAAGAAAAATGAAGCTATTATAAGACCCAGGTCCTATCACACAATGCAACGCAAGCCGGGGGATAGGGTTTTTACCTTATAATAGCCAAGAATGCTTGATACGTTTAAAAGAAATCATTTGATACTATTATAAGTGTATAGTGTATAAAACAACTTCAAATCATATGTATCAATCATAGGCGGCATGAATGCCCCATACCACTATGTCGCCATATATAGGTTATACAATCAAAATCGCAAAGTCACGTATTTGGAAATTGGGTTTCCATCTATGAACCGAGGCAAAAGATAGTCCTCAACCGATTCGAAACTCTCTAGCCCGAGCCTCAGGCACAGCCGCAACCGTACCTTGGATCGTCAGGGCCGGTCCACCGATGTGGATTATAATGCCTGAACAATACGTTTCTCCGCCCTTTGGGGCGTAAGCCTGGCCCGTCAGCCGACCAGAAGCATCGGCCGAAACCGATATCACGAAGCGCCTCGCTTTTCAGCAAGTAATAATAAGCAACATCCACATGAGTCAAACTCGTCAACCAGTTCAAGCACTGACGCCACTCCTAACTAGAAAGAAAACGCATGTCCCCCCTGAGGTCCGTCTCCCGTTTTTGGTTCACCACCGGGGTGTGAGGCTCGCGAATTCACGTTTCACAAAGCTGTGCCACATGGGCTATGCTTTGATCATCACCACAAGACTTTGCTTTTCAACAGAAGCCTTGATCATTTGCATCTTAGCATGCCACACAGGCAAACCACTCTATGCAACCGATATCAGTCACACAGAATGAAATCCAATGTCAGACACACAGTCCATTTACAAGTCCATTCTGGGTCTGAACGAAATCGGAGGCACCTAGTACCCCGCATATCCATCGATCTCTAAGTACGTCTGGACGATCACCAACTGTTTCCATCTTTTTGGGTGTACAACCCAATCAAGATTATCAGTAATCACCCAAACGACGTGAAGACATCCGGTCTTCGACCATCGTCTTCATCTTCAACTTATCGTCGTATCAGTTATTCAGAATGGGATAAACCCGGTCTTCCCGAATAACTCGCGTATATTTTAAATAAGTTTTACACAAACACAACATACGCCTCATTCCAATTCATCAGTCACTAACCGTAAATTAATCAAAAGAATAATTTCCCAAATATTAACCCCGAAGGCCGAAACCAACATCAGATCAATATCCAGAAAACCATTCTGCTTGGCTAACCGACAGTTAGTTTCTAAATTTCACATTCATAGGGAAAGGTTCCCATTAATTTTATCCAAGATAAATTCCTTGAATTTATTCTATAATCTTCTTTTGAATTTCGATTCAACTAGTCGGGATTAACGAACCTTACCGAAGTAATCATTTGTTTTGATTTCCCAATCCCAACCTATTCATCCCATGAAGTAAAACTGGTTATACTTCATATCTAACACCACGGTGTTATCGGTAAATTCAATTACCATTTCACGTTCAAATCTAATTAAAGATTTAACTATCGCCTGGAGCAAAACTGGTGATACTCCATTTCGATTATTTCAATCTAATTAAAGATTCATTAAAACTCCACTTAGTTTTAATCGTTAACTGGGTTAAAGAATCAGTATCACTTAAAACACGGTTCACAATAAACCCAAAATCACATTCATTAATTATCGGGTGAAGAACAAGTGTCATTTAAAACACTATTCACGATAAACCCAAAAATCAATACTAATTCGATTCCAATTAAATATTATTTAATTGGTACACTTCATTAAATCTAAATAAAAAGATTTAATCTTTTCTCAACTGGGTTCAAGAACAGTGTTAATGAAGACACCATTCACGACAAACCCAAATCACATTTGATATTAAACACAAGGCTCTGAATAGAAAATATACCGGCTTATATTCAATATCAAATTCCACGACTAACAAATATCGTATTGGAAATAACGATATATATATCTATATCTTTCAAATTCCCATAACAATATCTGTATCATCACGAAATCCAACATCGAAATATTCCGAAGACAATTTCGATTCAAATCCATTCCAATGCAATCATTAGAAATTCTGGTTATTTTCAAAACCATTTCAAATTTAATTTATTTATTTAAAAATAAATAGAATTATAATTCTAGTTCAAAACTAGTTCATTTCGATAAAAATATATTTTTATCTTTTCAAATATGGAGTTTTTCATCCCAATTCTTTCTAAATCATTTCTTATGATTTTACACAAATTATTACTATTTTTAATAATTTTATCAAGGCCCGTACAGTCGATTTCCATCAACGGCCATCGAACTGCACTTACAGCGACCTTTTTCAAATTTGATTTGGACGTATCTCCAAATCCAACCGTTAGATTTCAAATTTAAAATATCCGTTAGAAAGCTCTTTTCGATACGAACCCAACGGTTCCAGTTTTAGGAGAATCCGACGGTCGGAGCTCCCGTAATGTCCGTTTGAAATAAATGGTCGAAATTTACGAACTGCCGCGGCGCGGCGCGTTCTATTCAGGCCATTATATATATAATATATATATATATATATATATACATATATATATATATATTTCGTTGATTACCATTCAAAACGAAATTTATAAATAGTTTTGAATTAGTTTCAAAAACAATTTCAACTTCCATCTCAATTCAAATCAAAATTGAATCTTTCCTTATAAATTCGTTTTAAAATTCATTTCTATTCAATTTAATTTTCAATTTGAATTCATTTCACTTCGTTTTAAATTCGATTCGAAATCGTTTTCAATTCAATTCAATTCAAAGTGGTTTTCTATTCGATTCAATTCAAATTGGTTTTCTATTTGATTCAATTCAAATTGGTTTTCTATTCGATTCAATTCAAATTGGTTTTCTATTCGATTCAATTTAAATTGGTTTTCTATTTGACTCAATTCAAATTGGTTTTCTATTCGATTCAATTTAAATTGGTTTTCTATTCGATTCAATTCGAAATCGTTTTATATTCAATTCATTTCGAAATCGCTTTCCATTCGATTCAATTCGAAATCGTTTTTCAATTCAAATCAAATTCGTTATATATTAAATTGAAATCAAATTTGTTTTCCTTTCAAATCAAATTCATTCCGTTTTCTATTTGAATCAAATTCATTTCGTTTTTTATTTGAATCAAATTCATTTTCTATTCAAATCAAATTGGTTTTCTATCCAATTCAATTCAAATTGGTTTTCTATTCGATTCAATTTAAATTGGTTTTCTATTTGATTCAATTCAAATTGGTTTTCTTTTCGATTCAATTTAAATTGGTTTTCTATTCGAAATCGTTTTATATTCAATTCATTTCGAAATCGCTTTCCATTCGATTCAATTCGAAATCGTTTTTCAATTCAAATCAAATTCGTTATATATTAAATTGAAATCAAATTTGTTTTCCTTTCAAATCAAATTCATTTCGTTTTCTATTTGAATCAAATTCATTTCGTTTTCTATTTGAATCAAATTCATTTTCTATTCAAATCAAATTGGTTTTCTATCCAATTCAATTCGAATTCCATTTCAAAATATTCGATTTCGAAATCACTTTTCAATATTCATTTTAAAATGAATAAAATCGATATAAATATCGTTCACGTCAAAATGGCGTCAATCTAATCAACACGGCTTCATATATTTCTATTTTCAAATATTCTATTTCAAATATTTCTTTTTCAAATATTTCGTTCAATACATGACTAATCTCAACGGATGAGTATAGTCAACACATGAACCTTTATTTTATATTGATAAAGATGTAAATTTTATTGTTAAAATATTTCGTTCAACACATGACTAATCTCAACAGATGAGTACAGTCAACACATGAACCTTTATATTATAATATTCTTTATCTTCTAAATTGGAATGAGGCCCAATCAATCACCATATAATGTTAATTATATGGATTTTCATACATCACACGCATATATAGCATTGAAAATAATCAACCATCAACCAAAGTGCACTACACTGTATAAGCATCAAATATAGATATCTAACGCTTATAACAGCCTGTCAATCCATCGATCGAAATATTTAATAAATCAGGATGAGTGAACTTCATATTTCATCCCAACACCCGTGTGGGGTTTCAAGCAATCAAACATAGATTTTAGTTGTGCAGTTGGGCGATGTGTAAAATTTATCGTTCCAATCAATGTCAATCAAATCGGTGTACATAAACAAACCGTCCGGTTTGTAAATGAATATTTATTTATTCACATTCACTATATTCATATTCACGTTAAAAATTATATTTTTAACGATAAAACATTTTATTCGACCTATGAATATTCTATTCGGTTCATTTATTAAATAAAATGATATTTTTATTTTTCTAACTTATTTTAGAAAATTTCGGCGGCATAACGGCACGATACTAGAAACGGGACAAGGCCTAGCCTTATCCCCGGTCTAGTGAAGGCCCACGCCATTCACACATCAATCAAATCAATTCATTTCACCAAACAATTCAATTCAAACAAAATATTCTAACTAACCACACAACCAAACAATTTAACAAACAAGCCATCCATGGTCTGTGGATGACGGGTGTCGGGTGCTATTAAGCACCGTCTGCATCCTAGTATATATATATATATATATATATATATATAACTAAAAATAGAAATTTGAAGAGTGAGAAATTCTCACCCATAGCTATCCTAACTCCACGGCACTTCTTAGGTAGAAATCTTCGCCGTTCTTGCCTCTTGTCACTTTCTTTGCCCGTATTCACTACATATATAAAAATACATTTTTATTTTGCTATTCAATATATAAAAATCATCTTTTTAATCTGCTATTTCTATTTTGAAAACAATGTTAATTTTATTTTCAAAATCAATGCAAAATTCATTTTCAAAAAGAATGCAAACTTTGTTTTCAAAGCAAAATCATATTTCTAATCAAAGTATATTTATATATTTTCTAAACAAGGTATATATATATTTCTTAAACAAGGTATATATATATATATTTTCTTAACAAGGTATAAAAAAAGGATCAAATTTTTATTATCATGTTATTTACATTCAAAACAATGTTATAATTTTATTCTAAAAACTGATTTTAAAACAATACTTTATATTTTCAAAAAAAACAAGGTATATTTATGCTCAAAAACATATGTTATATTTATTTTTATAAAACATATGCTAATTTCTCTCATGTTTAATATATATATTTTTAAAAACTAATCTGAAAATTAATACTTTATATAAAAAAAACTGATCTAATAATAATGTTTTTATAAAAAAAACAAACTGCTTTTATATTTTTATCATGTCTAAAACTAACTAGGTTATTTCAATTAAAATAAAATAATAATAAAAAAGAAGATTACCTTTCTTCCTCTGTGTGTTTTTTTCTCTGGAGAACGTCGGACTGGGGTTCGACTTCGGAAATCTCCCTCGCCGGCCACCAGGGGTCGTCGGCCCTTCATACGACCCCGCCTTGTCAAAGCCCCCGCCTTCCTCCTCCGACGCTGGGAGCGCCAGCGAACTCGAGCCCCCTCAGTAGCCACGATCGCGGTGGTAATCGAAAGCATCCAGGGGCGAGGGCGGCTGATCGGCGGCGCCATGGTGATCGACGATGAGGTGGAGTGTTCTGCGATGGTGGGTGCGGCCATCGCCGCCATGTTCTTCGAATAAATAAATAAATAAATAAATAAATCGATTTGGGGTATCGGGGTTTAATCTTTTGGGAGGGGCGGCTCCTACAGCGCGTTGACCACGCGAGAGAGGGAGAAAGGGTTTTGACCGAGCTTATGACCTTATATATATTTTATATTTTTATTATTTTAATTTTGAAAATATCTGTCTTTGCATTCGGACTCAGAATCAAATCCAACGACTGTCGCCCCTAGCTAAATACCCGCATTCCGAACACAATGGGATATGTTTCGTAAGCCAATTCTATCGTTCCAACTAGTTTTGGTTTAAATTAAAGTATAAATCCTTATATATTCAATTTAAACGCACATTTCAAATTGCCGGGGCCACACACTAACTCTAAGAATCCCCGAAAAATTATTTCTAGCTTCGTATTGACGATACGGTCCTAACAAAACTAATTTCGTCAAATTCTGAGACCGTTAGAAAAATGACCATTTTCCAGTCGATTAAAATCAACTGAAACTGGTCAAACGCGTTTTCTTTTGCCACGCTCACATATTGAATCGGAAAATTATGAAATTTGAAACCAAGCAATAATTTGACATCACGGTTCCAACAAAAGTGGTTTCGTCGAAATCCGAGGTCGTTTGCAAAATGGTTATTTTTAAGGGCCTGAATTCCATAGCGACTATTCAGAATTTTCAACTGGGCATATCTTTTTATCCCCGCTATGAAATTTCAATTTTTCGGATTCGTTGGAAAGATATTCCCAAATAGATCCTATTATTTTTGATTTCACTAAAATCCGGATTGTTTTGCACCCGGTACATTCAATTGAAGTTTGAAATCGAATTATCGAACTACCGCGCCATTTTCAATTCCTTTTATAATTATATATAATTATTTATATTCTAACGATGACGTATATAATATATACGATCGAATTATATTCAAAATATATTTCTCGTCGTTATTATTTCAAATAATTCATTTTAAATAATCAAAATTCGCTAAAATTGCTAAAATAAAGTTTTTAAACTGGCCCAGATTTTCGGGTTGTTACAGTAACGACCCAGGATATTTAATCAAATTTAAATAGGGATTTTGAAAATGTATAAATACATGATATGAATCTCATTTTATTTTAATATGGATTGGGGTTAAGTAATGGTGATTTGAATTGAAATTTTTATGTTTTGGATAATACAAAGGGTATTTCAAACAAATTAGTAAATATAAGCCATTTAGAAACACTTTTGTGACGCTTTTGCAACATTTTTTTATTACCAATATTGAGATTTAACGATTTTAACTAAAGAATTACTATCTAAATCTTTTGTAAACATTTTCAAATGGTTAATGAAGTGTTTTATTGATAATTTGATATTGTATAACCTTGATAAGTTTTAAATTTTCCAATTATAAACCAATTAGATTTGAATGAAAATAATATTCAAATATTCGATATTTAAATCTGTAGTTAAATTTATACTATTCGAGGAATTTAAAAGCTATTTATACCATTATTCCACTTATAGTATTTGTTGATTATGAGAATTTGTATTGAATATAAGTAGATTAATTTATATACAAATCTTTTATTTAGTATCAATTTGTTTTGGCTTAGCTTGTAGAAAGCAGTAAGCTGATTTATCACAAATCATATATTTGATATCAATTGGTAAATAAATGCTTATTTGATTAAGAAATCATTTAATTAAGATTTAATAAGATAGTACTGGAATAATCTTTAAATATTGGATTTGGATGGAATAATTGAAGGTTTATCTTCAGTTTAATTTAATAGAAATGTCGTTAAGTAAAAATAATTCTTGTTAAGATTTAATGAATCTTTATTTAATAAAGAAAGTTTGTTAACAAGTTAATGAATTTTTTTATCTAAGTTGAAAGAGACTTAGCAAATCCTATATTTACATATGGTTTTAAATTAGCGCTTATTATTCGGAAAGACCAGGATCAGGTTTATATTTGAAAACCATTTCAAATAATAATGTGACGAACTAGAGCAAATGAAAATATTAAATACGCTGATTAAAAACCGAAAATCTCGACATTGAAAGGACTATATGTTGACTTTCTCTTAAATGAGTTGCTCCAATATTGAGATTTTATCTATATATTAGCAGTAAATTCAGACGTATTTGGAGAATTTACGGATTACATAGGATTCTCTCCTTTATTGGACGAGTAATAAAGTACCTTCGGTCTCGTTCAGTCCCAGAACGAACTAGTATGGATGTGTGTCTAATTGTAATGCATTGATTCATCTATACTAAACAAATTTATGTTGGCGGCGGGAAAATTGTTCTCTTAGCTTAACACCCTTTCTTGAGACATGCGAGCTCAAAGGTGATATGGTAAGTGATTATCAATTATATGTTATGAAATGACAATGTGGCATACCAAGTGATTAAGCTGCAGATGATCAAAGCATGACTTTAGGGTAAAGCATAGCTTTTTGTAACGAGACTTCATCAAACCTTACACCGCGGTAATGACCTAAAAGAGGATGAATGCAGTACGATTACGTGGGTCATTCCCATTAGGGTATGGTCATTCCCTTCTAGATAAAGACTTGTACCATGGTATGGATCCTAGGTATTTACTTATGTGGAAATTATACTTTATTGGATGATGGAAGAAGCCGCTCAGTTTAAGGTCGGTAATGACTGGGGAATGTCATATTCGAGTTACCGTCTAGCGAGTAGCATATAGAGATGGTCTGGCCTTTTGTTAGTATGAGGAGCATCTGTTGATCCTCGACATCGCTATAGAGGTGTTCGTATTTGGTTCGGATAAGGAAGATCCTTTGCCTTGGTCATTGTTGGTATCCAATTCTCCAATATGAGCTCATACAGTTTTGTTGTATACCTATGTCAAAATAATAGGATGGAGTATTATATAGGCTAAGATAGATACATTTACTTGCGAAATGATTTTCAACACTATGCACTAATAATATTATCAAATGGTTTTTGTGTATCAAGCACTTTTCATTGTCATAAGGATAAAACTCGTCCAAGTGTTTGCGCTTGCATTATATGTTCTATGGTGAGCCTTATGATAGCGTCATTTTCTAAAAGGCATTACGAATTTTCTACACTGGATTCATAAGGGGAAAAACTCGTTCTGTGTTTATACGGTGGACTCTTATGAGTTACTTCACCTTAGATAAATAACTATTTTAAGTTCTCACGCCATTCCCATGAATGACTTTAAGTTTATTGTTCTTCTACCTAAACTCTGTGTGCCTATATTTCTTACATGGGCAGTCTAATAGTTAAGGTTACATATATTCTTGGAGTCATTTTAGAGCAGGTTCTGGATTACGGCTAAAGCTGTATTTTAGAGCACTCATATTCTTCCACTAGATTCATTATAATTTCTACTTTGATATCATTGTACTTTGATTTTTTTGTAACTTCTGATGTAAAAATATAGTTTTATAATAAAAGTTTCATTTCGTTTCTATTCTATTATGTTATTATCCCAAGAAATTTGGACTCCGTCATTTGAATACTTAGATGTATTAGTTGTCGATCTACGATGGTCAAAAGTTCAGGTCGTTAGTTAAAGGTTCGTGAATATTTACCTTATAGGTCGGACATGTGTGGTTTATAGTCAATTCAAAAGGTAGGAATTTTCGGGTCTTTACATGATCTGTTTTTTGATTTTATTTAAATGCCATAGCTATGACAATTTTCTTTCTCAAACATTTTGAGTTGGTTTTATTATTGACTTGAGACGCACAAAGGGCAGGTCATTACATGTGATATCATAGCTTTGGTTTAATCAAAGCTTTATCTTATGGGGTTTAAACTCATTCGAGTTAGGGTAGCAATACCTCATAATGAGTAAAATCAGTCTCGAAATTATTCTTTAGAGAGCATATTTTTAATAGTATAAATAGTTTTAAGATGCTTTTAAATGGTTTTAAAAGGATTTTGTAATACAAAATTTATTCTTTTCCAAGATTTTTTTTAATCCAACTTCCTATATAGGTTTCTCTATAATTAGAATTTCCTAAATCTAAAATCTCGATCCTTGTTTTAAATCTAGCATTGGAATTATGACATATATAGTTTCCAAAATCCTCTAATTTATCTTATTAGAGACTTTATACTTTGTAGATTTCTTTTGGTTTGGTTCTTTCGCTATTCAGCTTCTAATTCAAGTTTTAGACTTTTTTTAACCTAACTAAACAGTGTAAGTGTTTTAAAGACAATTTACACTAAAAATTAATAGAAAATTATAAATATGTTGATAATTAGAGAAATAATCACTTATTTTATTAGTTGGAATAATCAAGAATTTTGAAATTATTATGTGAATACAAAGGTGTTGCGTTTAGAAATATATAAGTTGATTAATTTGTAAATAAAAAGGGGGTTGTTAAATTCATAAATCTGTATATGAAATGGTCTTGTTATACGAATAGTTTCAAATAAATAGCAATCTAGCAGAACTCTTGCATCTCACGCTCTACATACATAGTATACAATCAAAACCGCGGACTCATATTGGAGAAGGGATTCCAACTAGCAAGGTGTGGGGCCACCTTCTGATAGTGTATCTTCAGAGAGGAGTACACCGGGTTCAACAAGAACATCTTGCAACCCAGGCTAAACATGACCGGCCACTCACTTCGCTTGAGTGTTTTGAATACATTATCACCAACGGTTTGTTGGATCTAGATTAATCCTAGAGGGGGGGTGAATAGGGTTTATCACAGTTTTTAAACTGTATTGAAAAAAAAACTGACAGGATATTAAAATAATAAACAGATCACAGAATGCAGCAGAAATAAACGTGCAGAAAATAAATCACACACAGATATACCCAGCTTCGGCAAAACCCTGCCTACTGCTGCATTCCTAAGGTTTCTACTAGGTGTTATAAACAGATCCCGCATACTAGACCATGTACACTCGCAGCGCCTGCTCCTGTCCTAACCCTACGCTCAAAACCCTAGACTGACACGTATCCCCTAGGCCAGATTTTCCCGAATTTCAACCTCTTAATTCGTAACCCCTAGTTTTACAGACTAGTAAACTGTTCAGATGATTTTACAACTCGAAATAAAAAAAAAGAAATAAAACAACACAAATTAAACTAGCAAAACCCTAGAACAAAAAGAATAAAGGAATTAAAATCTAAAGGGTCATTCCCTTTTGAAATAGAACTAGGGTTTGCTTAATCCATCTGGGTCGGCTCGTTCATTTGTGTGCACCGCTATTATTTTGACCCGTTCCTTCTCTCTTTTCTCTGAGAAAAACAAATGGCGGCGGCTTGTAAAATCGAGCTAGGGTTTTCAGGAAATTTTCCCAAATCCATTTGCGATGGTTCTTCAACTCTGGATAATCTTCTGATGCTCAAATCTTGGTTAATATCTGAAGCCTTGATTTGAGATGCGCCGTGAGAAACAGATGATCGAAACCCTGATTTCAATTTGTGAGTTTTCTGATTTAAAAAATTTCTTGGAATTGTGATGCTTGTTGGTTTCGATGTTGATTTCTTTTGATCTGAAATGTTGGGTTGGATTTTTTCCTATCTGCCGATGATGAATTTTGGTGTAAATAATATAGGGTGTAGAAAAACCCTAACTCTGATTTCAATTAAAATTCGATCTGAAATTTTGCTGCTTTCCTCGATTGAAATATTTCCCTGATTTTGCGACTTCCTCTTCTGGTTGCCTTGATTAAGTTTCAACTTTGAATGATTGGATGAAACAGATTAATTGTTGCCTTGATATGCCTCAATTAAAAAAAACTGATTTGAATTTGAATATGCTTGAAAAAGAACTTGCCATGACTATCATACTTGATTTGCTCGGCTTTGCTTGAATTTGAAAAGATTATTTCTGGCCAAAAATAAAATGACAAGTAATATTCTGTGATTAAAATTTTCCCAAAAAAACTTTCTCCCTTTAAAACTGTTGCCAAAGAAAAAACTTGATTTATTCTGATTTTCCATGTGTATTTATCTCAAAAAAGAACTTTTGGCAATCTGGAATCAACATTAAATACTTGCCAAAAACTGTATTGATATATTTCCTGATCATCTCTCGGCTAATTCTGGAAATTGATTTCAGTTTTGTTGTGCCCTTGAACAATTCTTGATTGATTGATTTCTGGAAAGAATTCTTGTCAACAATATCCTTGCTTGATATTGCATGAAACAAAACAGGAAACATTTTAAATGATCTTCTTGCATGACTGAATTTTGCCCTGTATTTTTGAGACTTGGTTTTCTTTTCTGGAAACACTAAACACTTGCTAAAAAATGTTTGTTTCCCTTATTAGACGAAATTCCCCTTGAAACAAAACTGGAAGCTCTTGCATTTCTGAAAATCATTGATTTCTCTTGCTCAAAATGGTTTTTCTGACTTGCTGAGTGCCATGCATACATATTTCTGAGCAGTCGTATTTGTTGACTTGCACTTTAAAATGAACCTGCCTCGAATGTAGGCATTGATCATTTGAGAAACTTGAACCTGATTCTTAGCTGTGTATCCACTTTGTACCTAGCTTGAGACTTGAGTACATCTTCTTTGGTTTTGAATGAAACTTTGTTTTGCTGTGTTAATCATATCCATGCTTGCACTTGAAAAATGAGTTGTTTACTTGAGGACATTGCTATGCAGCTTTAACCTTCTTGTTGCGCCTTTATACATGTGTCTTCTTTTTGCTTGGCTGATTTGTGAAATTTATGCTTCTTTTTGTATGTTGTTCCACTTGTCAGCTATGCTGCTTCATTGACTTTCTTGTGCTTGTGCCATGAGCATGCTTTGACCTTTTGCTCGACCACTTTGGTTTGAGTTGACTTTTGCATACTGATTTGCATTTGAGCACTGAGTCGAGATGGTCCACGTGGCTACTCCTCAGTTGCTCACTGATTGGCGAGGCAGTGCATATGTGTATTTATACACATGTGTATTTGCAGCCATTCAGGAAATTTCCTGTCCCTATATATATACAAACTGTCTGCCTAGACACAGATTAATCAGATCAAGTCATGAAAAATGATGAGAAACACACCAGAAAACCGAGGCAAATAAATTTTTAAAATAAAAATTATATCTGCTAGAATTTAGAAATTATTTCTGTTCTAGATACTGTGTGTGTGTTTCTGTGACAGGTAAGCATGAAGATGATGACTGGACTGACGGACAACAATGAGCTGGACTGACAGTGAAGATTGTGAAGACAGAAGATCGACAGAAGTCTAAGAGATAGTGTCTATGAATGTAAATGTATCAGTGACTGTATATGGATATGAAAATGTAAAAACAGTGATTGTATATAAATATGAGATGTATAGACAGAGTGTTGTATTGATGAGCTGTGTAACAAGAGAAATTGTATATGAAAGAATTTTATTTCAGTGAATTACAATGATGAGTGAATAGTGGAGTTGTAAATCTATACTGTTAAATATTGAAATAAAATATTATATTTAAATAAAATACTGTGTGAATATATGAATTTCTGTACAGTCGTATTCTATTTAAACATAAATATTATATTCCTGTCTGTGATGTATAATAACAGTACAATATCAAACACATTAAAATAATATTTATTTGGTTGTTATCATCAAACAAAAATCATATAATTGTGTATACAACACTGTTATATACAACAATCTCCCCCTTTTGATGATGACAAACAAATAAAAGATTTTGAGCACAGCAAATGTGTTTGACAGTGAATATTGAACTCCCCCTATTTATTAGCTCCCCCTACAACAGACAGCTCCCCCTATAATTGTGCATGAGTGAAATGTATAAATTTTCAAAATTAAAAATATTTATAAAATATTCACTCATAAATCAAAATCTAATCCATTCTCCCCCTTTTGTTATCATCAAAAGGATACAGAATTTTAAAATATAGATGAAGAATGACTAAAAAAAATTTCAGCATAAGAGGAAGAATAGTCTTCATAAATCTCAATCAGTCAAACAAAAATCATAATAAACTAAGAACTGCTGGCATATCTCACATTGTAGAGAATGACGGATTTACGATGAATTTTATATAAAATGGGGAGAGTAAAAAAATGTATTCCAATTATCTTCAAAAAAAAATTAGGTTCAAAAACAGAGATAGAATTTGGACTATAATTAATAATTCAATTTAAGTGACAAGATCGAATAACCTCAAATCCCAATACCCATCGATCAGCAAATCATAATACGTCATAAAATATTAACACATTTCACAGATTAGAAAATGGATTGGTAAGCTGGTTTTTATACACAAAGGAGAATTTCAAGTTTATTTCAATTTATAGCACATTATTCCTTTTTCTTTTATTTTTATTTAAGAGCACACTGACCATGCATAACCAGAGCTTGGATTTTTAAATGAGGTCAGTCGCAGCTTAAATTATAAGTTGTCTCTTAACCATGCATGACCAGAGCTTGGATTTTTAAATGAGGTTAGAGACACACTTATATATTAATTATATTTATTATTTTCAGCATTTAAAGGAAAAACTCATCAGTATGTAAAACCAATATATGAATGATAGAAAATGGGGTAGGTACAGAGATGGACTGTGAAAATAAATTTCTAAATTATTTATATTATGAAATAAGCTCGACTGTACCGGGATTATTGAAAATTTCAATTATCACTAATTCTGAAAAATAATATAGTCCCATTTCTATCACAAATAATTTTCACTGTTTTAAAACAAGATGATTTTTTAAAAAAAAAATTAAACTCTCCACATTAATATAAAATCATGATGGATGGCAGACGGGTGATAGATAAAGGAGATGGTTGTGAAATATTTGCCAGTTCAAAGATATTATAATTAATATTCAACCATCATGAAAATCCAAATAAAATTTCCTCTTGTTGTGAAATACACTGCAGTCACAATTCATCACAATTTCAAAAACATAGCACAAATTGGATATTGATTTCAATTTCTGAATGAATACAAAATAGATAATTTTAAAATTGAAAAAACAATTACAAGAAGAAATCAAACAGATTTATAAAAAAATGAATCTATACAGGGTGATAATTCAAAAATAGATGAGTGAAAAAAAAGGCTGATACCAAATGTTCTCGCTTATCGAGGAATTTAATTACACCCTGATGGACTATCATGGACATCTTACACCAAAGAACTTTAAACACAAACCCAGCCAGACAAATTTAGCACATTTATTTGTATAAGGCAAAAAAAAGTGTGGATCTATACAAGGTGAAAATTTGAATCTCAGTACAGATAGGTGAAACAAAATATAAGAACTTCTGATACCACTTGGTGTCTCTATTTACGAGGAATTTTAACATGATACTGAACAAGAATGTCATAGACAAAAGAATTGTTAAGTACCAAGCCCAAACAGACGAGATAATAGATTATGCACATGTATCAGAGCAGCAAGCATGTGATTCCAGAACAACCAGTTTTTCAAAAAAGTATCAAAGCAACACAGAACATAGTTTCAAATCATACTTGTCAAGATGATGGCCATATATGATGATTTATGATCTAATGATTAAAATACTGTTTACTTAAAATCATTTGAGGAATATGAAAATATCAGAATTTACTGAATCAATCACATCGGATTATAAATTTTTGATTCGAGATATGTGTGAGATTCAATAAACCAATAATTTCAAATGATTTTAAACAAACAAATATTTAAATCAAATAATCATGAAATAAGAGTGAATTTCAAGACCATATTTTCAAAGGAATTTTTCAGAAGAATTTCTGACAAGCCCAAAGAATTTTTCAGCATATTTACATCAAGTTTGAAAGATAATTCATGATCCAAAAACATTTATTTGAATTCACTTGAAACAATGTAAAGTTTGAGATATAAAGAATTATTCACACAAGATTGGTAATTTCAATTTTTAAGTGGTGTGTGATATTCAAAATATCTGGAATCTCAAATGATTTCAAACAAAAACTAATTTCAATCATAATAATCATGAATAATGATGAAATTTCAAGATGTATCACTGATTCAAGACAGGTCAAAAAATATATCCAAGCCAATCTAAAAAACCAATGAAATTATCACAACTGTGAAATGATAATGTGCTGTAATGAGTATAAATTTTCAAGCCTTTCTAAAAAGAATTAGAAGAACTTCAGAACAGCAGAGATGTGTGAGATTTCAATCGTTTTTTAGATCTTCAAAAAAAAATAGAATTCATATTAACAGTGTTCAAGATATGACAAGAAGATTACGTTAACACTGTTAGAAATTCAGAAAACGAAAGGTGAGCTTCAAAAAACAATTACAGATATAAACAAGTTTAAATTTAAGATCTGGAAAAGATTAACAATATCATACTTTCAGTAAGACAAATTTCCAGACAGTCACGAGTTCTGCAACAAGACGTTAAGGAATCCCAAGAGAAAGGATATATGGCAGTGACAAGTTAAACCAAAAAAAATAAACAGAAGAGACAGAAGGAGATAGAAGAAGAAATAAACAAGAAAAATAAAAAGATATTTACAAAGATGAGTTCAGAGATCATACCTGAGATCAGTGTAAACCAGAATCTCTGACTCAACTAGTTTGGCTAAAGGAACTGAAAGTGATTCAATGATATGAAGCAAATTGAAGCCAGATTCTCTTTCTGCACAGCAGTTCCTCAGCCTGCTTCGGTACCTAACTGTTTATAGGATCGAGTGGTCTAACAAAGTTTGTAAAACCACTTACAGTTGTATTCATATGTTTTGGTACCCAGACTTGTTTATATAACAAACCATTAGAATTAACTTTCGTACCCTTAGGAACCCAATTCTGTTTGAACTTGACAAAGCCTGTTTTATTTTTTGGAATCCAAGAATGTTTAAATGGTTTATTATAAAACAGTTTCTCATTATATTTTGATTCAAAAATCCTTTGAAATCTTCAGAGTTCAAATTTTTAAAGGAGTTTTTTTTAAAGCAGTTTGAGAAATTTTTCAAAACACTTGAATTTTGTTTTCCAAAAACATCATTTTTCCCAAAGCCAAGACCAGATTTATTTCCAATAGAAACTTGGTTTTGTAACAGCATATTCAACGATTTTTCCCCATTAGAAAATTTATCCAAAATTGATTCTAATCGTTGAATTTTTGATTTTAGATCGCTATTTTCTTTTAGTAAATTTGAGCAGTTATTTATAGCGATCTTCTGTTCAGCATTGGACTGTTTCAAAACCAAATTCTCATTTTCAAGCAATTTAATTTTGACTTGGGATTTAGAAATTTCAAGTTCAAAATGATTTTGCTTTTCAGATTCAAGTTTGTTGAATCTTTCAATCTCAATTTCAAGCTCTTTTAAAATCGAATCACTTTTCAACAAATTTTCTTTTTCAGCAATTTCAAATTTGGAATTTATATCAGTTTTAAAAACTTCAAATTCCTTTTGTAGAAAATTGTTCAAATTTGATAACTCAATCTTGTTTGCTTTTATGATCAAAATTTCATCTTCAAACTTTTGAATATTTTTATTGAGATGAACAAGATTGGTTTTCAATTTCAAACAATTTTTACAATCTGAATCTGAAAGGTTTTTAAAATATTCAAGTTGTGATTCCAAATCATTAATTTTGCTGGTCAACTCAGAATTCCTAGATTTTAGAGTTTTGTTTTTAGATTTGAGTTTATCAACAGATTTAGTTAAATCAACACACATATAAACCAAATCTTCGTATGAGAAATTTTCTGTTTCAGCATTTGTTGATTCTCCATCATCTGATTCTTCTGAACTCTCATTTGTAAATCCTGTTAAACAGAGTTCTGAATCTGAGTTGACAATCTGGGGTTTTGAGCTGCAGTTGTCAATTTGACCATACTTCGTATTGAGAGCTATCCAGATTTCCTGCGCAGTTAAACAATGTGAGATCAGACTGTATTGATCATCATCAAGATAAGAATAAAGAATATGTGTAGCACGGGAATTAAAAACTTTATCTACCATATCGTACCCATTGATAACAACATCCCAACATTTAATATTAACAGATTTTAAATAAAACTCCATTTTGGATCTCCAGTTTAAAAAATCTGTTCCAGTGAATATAGTTGGAGATGAACTGGACTGACTCTCTATCAGTTGACAACTAGGAATCATCATTACTCTAGAGTTAATGGAATACCTGCTCTGATACCAAGTGTTGGATCTAGATTAACCCTAGAGGGGGGTGAATAGGGTTTATCACAGTTTTTAAACTGTATTGAAAAAAAAAACTGACAGGATATTAAAATAATAAACAGATCACAGAATGCAGCAGAAATAAACGTGAAGAAAATAAATCACACACAGATATACCCAGCTTCGGCAAAACCCTGCCTACTGCTGCATTCCTAAGGTTTCTACTAGGTGTTATAAACAGATCCCGCATACAAGACCATGTACACTCGCAGCGCCTGCTCCAGTCCTAACCCTACGCTCAAAACCCTAGACTGACCTGTATCCCCTAGGCCAGATTTTCCCAAATTTCAACCTCTTAATTCATAACCCCTAGTTTTACAGACTAGTAAACTGTTCAGATGATTTTACAACTCGAAATAAAAAAAAAGAAATAAAACAACACAAATTAAACTAGCAAAACCCTAGAACAAAAAGAATAAAGGAATTAAAATCTAAAGGGTCATTCCCTTTTGAAATAGAACTAGGGTTTGCTTAATCCATCTGGGTCGGCTCGTTCATTTGTGTGCACCGCTATTATTTTGACCCGTTCCTTCTCTCTTTTCTCTGAGAAAAACAAATGGCGGCGGCTTGTAAAACCGAGCTAGGGTTTTCAGGAAATTTTCCCAAATCAATTTGCGATGGTTCTTCAACTCTGGATAATCTTCTGATGCTCGAATCTTGGTTAATCTCTGAAGCCTTGATTTGAGATGCGCCGTGAGAAACAGATGATCGAAACCCTGATTTCAATTTGTGAGTTTTCTGATTTAAAAAATTTCTTGGAATTGTGATGCTTGTTGGTTTCGATGTTGATTTCTTTTGATCTGAAATGTTGGGTTGGATTTTTTCCTATCTGCCGATGATGAATTTTGGTGTAAATAATATAGGGTGTAGAAAAACCCTAACTCTGATTTCAATTAAAATTCGATCTGAAATTTTGCTGCTTTCCTCGATTGAAATATTTCCCTGATTTTGCGACTTCCTCTTCTGGTTGCCTAGATTAAGTTTCAACTTTGAATGATTGGATGAAACAGATTAATTGTTGCCTTGATATGCCTCAATTAAAAAAAACTGATTTGAATTTGAATATGCTTGAAAAAGAACTTGCCATGACTATCATACTTGATTTGCTCGGCTTTGCTTGAATTTGAAAAGATTATTTCTGGCCAAAAATAAAATGACAAGTAATATTCTGTGATTAAAGTTTTCCCAAAAAAACTTTCTCCCTTTAAAACTGTTGCCAAAGAAAAAACTTGATTTATTCTGATTTTCCATGTGTATTTATCTCAAAAAAGAACTTTTGGCAATCTGGAATCAACATTAAATACTTGCCAAAAACTGTATTGATATATTTCCTGATCATCTCTCGGCTAATTCTGGAAATTGATTTCAGTTTTGTTGTGCCCTTGAACAATTCTTGATTGATTGATTTCTGGAAAGAATTCTTGTCAACAATATCCTTGCTTGATATTGCGTGAAACAAAACAGGAAACATTTTAAATGATCTTCTTGCATGACTGAATTTTTCCCTGTATTTTTGAGACTTGGTTTTCTTTTCTGGAAACACTAAACACTTGCTAAAAAATGTTTGTTTCCCTTATTAGACGAAATTCCCCTTGAAACAAAACTGGAAGCTCTTGCATTTCTGAAAATCATTGATTTCTCTTGCTCAAAATGGTTTTTCTGACTTGCTGAGTGCCATGCATACATATTTCTGAGCAGTCGTATTTGTTGACTTGCACTTTAAAATGAACCTGCCTCGAATGTAGGCATTGATCATTTGAGAAACTTGAACCTGATTCTTAGCTGTGTATCCATTTTGTACCTAGCTTGAGACTTGAGTACATCTTCTTTGGTTTTGAATGAAACTTTGTTTTGCTGTGTTAATCATATCCATGCTTGCACTTGAAAAATGAGTTGTTTACTTGAGGACATTGCTATGCAGCTTTAACCTTCTTGTTGCGCCTTTATACATGTGTCTTCTTTTTGCTTGGCTGATTTGTGAAATTTCTGCTTCTTTTTGTATGTTGTTCCACTTGTCAACTATGCTGCTTCATTGACTTTCTTGTGCTTGTGCCATGAGCATGCTTTGACCTTTTGCTCGACCACTTTGGTTTGAGTTGACTTTTGCATACTGATTTGCATTTGAGCACTGAGTCGAGATGGTCCACGTGGCTACTCCTCAGTTGCTCACTGATTGGCGAGGCAGTGCACATGTGTATTTATACACATGTGTATTTGCAGCCATTCAGGAAATTTCCTGTCCCTATATATACACAAACTGTCTGCCTAGACACAGATTAATCAGATCAAGTCATGAAAAATGATGAGAAACACACCAGAAAACTGAGGCAAATAAATTTTTACAATAAAAATTATATCTGGTAGAATTTAGAAATTATTTCTGTTCTAGATACTGTGTGTGTGTGTTTCTGTGACAGGTAAGCATGAAGATGATGACTGGACTGACGGACAACAATGAGCTGGACTGACAGTGAAGATTGTGAAGACAGAAGATCGACAGAAGTCTAAGAGATAGTGTCTATGAATGTAAATGTATTAGTGATTGTATATGGATATGAAAATGTAAAAACAGTGATTGTATATAAATATGAGATGTATAGACAGAGTGTTGTATTGATGAGCTGTGTAACAAGAGAAATTGTATATGAAAGAATTTTATTTTAGTGAATTACAATGATGAGCGAATAGTGGAGTTGTAAATCTATACTGTTAAATATTGAAATAAAATATTATATTTAAATAAAATACTGTGTGAATATATGAATTTCTGTACAGTCGTATTCTATTTAAACATAAATATTATATTCCTGTCTGTGATGCATAAATAACAGTACAATATCAAACACATTAAAATAATATTTATTTGGTTGTTATCATCAAACAAAAATCATATAATTGTGTATACAACACGGTTGGGATCAGCAAGTGTTAACGAAGCATTCAACAGCGATAGAATGAAGAAGAAAATGGATTTGTATATGAAATGATCTTGTTATAAGAATAGTTTTCTAATAAGTATATTATTAGTTATATTCCATAAACTTGATATCTTGAAATTATTCATTTTAATTAGTATGAATCGTTAATTTGAATTTCAAAAATGGAACAGGAATATTAATCTGATTTTGGAATGATTATGAAATGACAAAATTTCCTTTATGTAAATATATAAAATTTACAAAGGGGTGGTGATTTTGAAATATATAATATAAGTAAAACTTGTAAGGATTAAGTGGACTTTAAAAGTATGATTTTTAGCAAACTTCATGAAATGTTGTAAAGCCAATGAAAGTTATCATTGTTATTTTAGTTTAAGTTTAATCATTCAGAAATGTTG
The DNA here is from genome assembly GCA_030737875.1 of Allium sativum. NCBI lineage: Eukaryota > Viridiplantae > Streptophyta > Magnoliopsida > Asparagales > Amaryllidaceae > Allium > Allium sativum. Next base: position 394,267,221 of record CM060924.1, on the reverse strand, counting down.
AAATAAATTTGAACTTGTTTTATTAAAGCTAAAAAGACAATAAAAGTGTTGGGTTTAGAAAATAATATTGATGTGAATTTGATTTAACGAAATTGAATTTGACATAAACTGGATTTTTTTGGTCAAAGCCGATTGGTTTTTAAAGTGATCGCAAACACTTATTGTTATAACAAAAAATAATTATAAATAATACAAGAGATTGGCAGATTGCAAACCAATTACGGTTTTTAAGATGGGCCGACCACTATTATCAGTTTTTAAAGTGGTCTGACACTACAACTAAACAAGCATACAGGACTAGAGCTAGTCAGATTGAATAGACTACAAAATTAAATTCCAATCTCCTTCTTCACGCAGGGAGACAAATGACAAGGAAGCTAAAAAGCAATATAATTACAAGTAAAAATTACATGTTGCGTAGCCTAGGGATGGACAACATACACAAAAGGTAAACAGAACGTGGCTTAGATAAGGCTACACAGTTGCATAGTACTAAATAAGAAGAGAACGGTAACAAGAAGAGAACATGAAGCTAAATAAGAAGAGAGTAGTAACAAGAAAGTTGACGTGATGAAGGTAAGGCATAGAGCAAAAAGCACCTACCCAAATGACTTGTTGATATGGCATAGCACTGTGCAGACCTCACCCTAATAAGAAAGCAGCGACCAACATGACCAAAGCTATGCAATGGGGAGAAAGATGACAACACCAAGAGGCTAGGCCTCAACAGTTAACAAGTAGCTATAGCAAGCCACGACATCCCAAACCATAGAATAGTGCCATAGGGTGTTGTTTGCGTAAATAAAAAAGACGCCACCACACAAGGCGCACAGAGCAGAGCTTCACAAACGTGTAGATAATGGTGCCGACAAACAATTGATATACCAGCCAAACAGCCCCAACTCCAGCAGACAAACTATCACGAACCGAAATCCCCGACCGGCCTAGACCGTACGAGAATGCAGATTGTTTGAGAATGCAACGTATCGAAACACAAAACAACAGAACTTTTCTTTGCTGTTACAACGACTTACATCAGAGTACAAGAATATCAGAGTGCAGAAAACAATACATGTAGCGGAAATACAATTATCAGAGAATAAAATATATAGCAGCGGAAATAAAAATGTATAAATACAATGCACAGCAGAAATACACCAATCAAACAAAACTGAAACAAATACACGGATATAAGCTTTCCAAATATAACTCCAGCTGTAAACCTGTAACAACCCGGAAATGCGAGCCAGTTTAAAATTTTTATTTTGGCAATTTTAGTGAATTTTGAACATTTAAAATAGATTATTTTGAAAAATATCGACGAGAAATTTATTTTGAATAGAATTCGAACATATATATTATATAAGTCGTCGTTAGAATATAAATAATTATATATAATTATAAATAGAATTAAAAATGGCGCGGTAGTTCGATAATTCGATTTCAAAGTTCAAATGAACGTACCGGGTGCAAAATAAACCGGATTTGAGTGAAACCAAAAATAATAGAATCTAATTGAGAATATCTTTCCAACGAATCTGAAAAATTAATATTTCATAGCGGGGATCAAAAGATATGCCCAGTTGAAAATTCTGAATAGTCGCTATGGAATTCAGGCCCTTAAAAATGGGAATTTTGCAAACGACCTCGGATTTCGACGAAATCACTTTTGTTGGATCCGGGATGTCAAATTATTGCTAGATTTCAAATTTCATAATTTTTCGAATCAATATGTGAGCGTGGCAAAGGAAAACGCGTTTGACCAGTTTTAGTTGATTTTAATCGACTGGAAAATGGCCATTTTTCAAATGGTCCCAGAATTCGACGAAACTAGTTTTGTTAGGACCGTATCGTCAATACGAAGCTAGAAAATATTTTTCTGTAATTTTTAGAGACTGTATGTGGCCTCGGTAATTTGAAATGTATGTTTAAATTGAATATACAAAGAATTATACTTTGATTTAAATGAAAACTGATTGTAACAGCCGAATCAGCTTACGATACATATCCCATTGTGTTCGGGATGGGGGTAATTAGCTATGGACGACAGGTAGTGGGCCTCGTTTAGAGGTCATATGAAAAAGTCAACTTTTTGTAAATTAAATAATTAAAATAATTAAAAATACCCCTTCCCTCTCCTTAACCCTTCAGCCCCCCCCCCCCCCCGATTTCATTTCTAAAGTAAAAAAAAAACTCCATCGTGGAAAACCGCAATCCGCCGCCGCCGCCCTGAACGGGTCCACCATCGCCTCCCTCCCCTTCTCTTCCTCCACCTCTACTTCCTTCGCCCGTTCTGCTCGAGAAAACCCACACCCCCCGTCGACTGCTCAGCCCGCACCATCCCCCAAAGACCCACGCTCCAGCCCTCCCTAAGCCAGATGTCACCACCTCACCGCTGTCACCCACCACCGCCGCACCCCCCTTTAAAACCCTAGCCGCCTAGATGAAGCCACCCCCCATCTCGCCCATGCTCCACCGACCACCGCGAGGATGCCACCAAGCCCAGAGACCGCCGCCGAACCCCTCCTCTCCTTCAAAGACAATGTAAGTTTTAATTTCAAGTTTTATTTATTTTCCTTGAGTTAAAAACTGATTTTTTATTCGATAAGAAAGTTAAAGATAGAATTTTTATTCGATAGGAAAGTTAAAAATATGATTTTTATATGATAAGGAAGTTAAAAATATAATTTTTATCGTATGTAAAGATTGAAAATATAATTTTCATATTATATAGATAATAAAAATATAATCTTTTATATTGTAGAAGTATAAAAATATAATTTTTATATAGGTAAGATAGTAAAAATATCATCTTTATATATGTAACGAAATAAAAATCTGATTTTTATTATATATATAATGAAGTAAAAATGTGATTTTTATAGTGATGAAATAACAAAAATTAAATCTTTATAAATGAAAAGGCGAAATCTTTATATTTGAAAAGGCGAAATCTTTATATTTGAAAAGGCGAAATCTTTATATAGAGAATAGCGTGATAAAAATATAATCTTTATTATATGAACACCGATGTTGTAAAGACCCGCATTCTACGCATCATAGGATCGTAGAATATTTATTTCTGTCACATACGAAGTCGTATGGTCATGTAACTTTGGGAGACGACTATTGGGGTCATTTCCCATGTTCAAGATTTTTCCCGATTTTTAAATGACCATTTTACCCCTAGTTGGCACTGTTTTGGCCATAACTTTTGACTTAAACTGAATTTTGACCTGAAACCACTTCCATTGGCTTCGGATGATGGTTTCTCTTTCCGTATAGTGGTCACATTAGCCAAACGGACTCACCGTTTGGGAGATATGACTGAAACAATTTTTCAGATGGTGAAAAACAACTTAATTGGGCTTAACTGGGTGATTAACAGCTAGGCCCAAAGGGAGATTTCGGGATTAGGAGTTTAAAAGGGCTGTTAGGGTTTGGAGGATACCTTTTTCTCATTTTTCAGCCGTCACTATTCATTCCTCTTAACCTAGCCATGGCCTCCACCCTCTAAATCTCTTCAAAACACCTCTTAATCACTTTCTAATTGAAGATTAGGCTTAGCAAACATCAAATCAAGGAGTATTAGCACGAGAACCGAGGTAGAGCTGCTGTGTAAGATTGGGAACAGCGCCAAATCAGAGAATATTTCAGTTTTGGGGTTTTAGTTGTGGCAAAGGTGAGTGATTTGCATAGTTTTTGCACTAATTACGGTAACTAAGGGTAATTAGTGAAGATTAGCGAATTTATACACTAATAAATTCTGGAAAAATGTTTAGAAATTCTTAAATAATATTTCATGCCTCTGTTAGAAATTTGGTTCGGTTTGATTAAGTTTGTTAACCCTATGATTAGTTTTACTTAAATATGCTTAAGGGAAAATAAGGAGTTTTGGCCACTTTTGATTCATTTTGATTCATTTGAATGGTTGTTTGTTGCTATTACATACTGCTATGACTCTATGGTGTGTTTTATGATTGATTAGAAGTGTTAGATTTGTCAAAAACGTCGTCGAATGGCGTAAACTGCTCGCTGGAAGAACTGCAGGAAATCATCTGAACCGGACCGGATCGGTGGAAGTAAGGGCGATCTGATCCGATGGTGCGATCCGATCCGATCCGTCGATGCTTGAAGACTCCGATCTGACCTGCTCTTGTGGGAGACTCCGATCCGACGGCGCGATACGATCCGATCCGATCAAGACTTCGCGAGGCGATCCGTGTTGCTTCACGAAGAGGAGCCCGAACCGATCCAGTGAGGTGACCACGATCCGAACCACTTGTGAGCAGAAAGTGCGACCCGAGCCGGTGTGCTTGGGAGGCCGATCCGAACCGCTACCAGATGGATGCCACGAACCGCACCGCGTTGATGATGGGGAGCTAAAGGCCGAACCGAACCGATGGCAAAGAGGGGATCCGAACCGATCCGGTGATGACAGAAACCCGAGAAGCAAAGGAAGCCCAAATGAGAAGTTAGAGCTCAAGATTCAGATGGAAATCAACGAGTTCGCTTCATGGTTGGGTTTTGCTGCGGGGCGCGTGCCAAGGAGTTATCGACGTCTATAGCTTTGGACCACTATGGTAGGAGGTACGAAGACGGATTCAGGGCCATTATGGCATAGGTAGAACCAAGGGCTACAACCAATGAAATGGGTCATTGAGATGTTTGGTCATGACTCCATATGTTTAGCTTGGTCATAGCAGGGTTTCTACAAGTCGGGATTCGTCGTTACCTCAGTTTGTCTAGTGTTCCAAAGTGGTAGATGTCGTACGCTTTACGCACTGAGTGAGAGATGTGAGGATGGTTGCTATGGATGATTTGTTTGCTATCATTGTGACATGCACCCCCCCCCCCCCCCCCGTATTCTTACACTATTTGTTATGGCACCTTGGAGTATTGTACGGTATGTGGTACTAACTCTTTGGTTGCAGGTCCAGGTTCAGGTATGGTTTAGTATACCTGTTATTATTCTGTTTAGATGCTTATCGCTCATACCAGGCTTTATGTCTGACCCAGAGTTTTATGTCTCCTCTTATTACTCTGGGTGCTCACACGAGAACACTAGAGACAGGTTAGCTGGTGATGCACGGGTAGATGATCCGGAGACGAGCAGGAGGCTTCCACGTAATACATATAAATAGTATTCTCCCTGTGTTGTTGAAGATCACTGCTTGGGCATTGGTGGTGAATCTTCTACTTTAGCTTTCTTTTGTTTAGAGACAGTAAATTTGAAAAATTGTAATAAGCTGTATTTGGATTTCCGCTGCTCTGATGATTGATGTTGATTTTAGTTATCAGCTTGTGCACTGTCTCACCTGTTTTATGTCAAGTATGTTATTATTATATTTTATTCCATGCGCTGTGAGACATTCTACAGGTTCCTTGATTAGTTCATTCCCTTCTTTCTTTTCTTCTGACGACCGTTCTGTGCTAGCTGGGCATGTGTACAGCGCACTTCCGGAGGAAAATGCAGGCTGGTGCGGGGCGGGCCGTCACACTTGGTATCAGAGCTCTAGGTTGCGCAGTTAACCTAGGGAAGTTATCAGGGAGAGATAATATACGTATACGAGAGAGCGTATTTGTGATTACTTTGGTTTTTAAAAGCTATATATATATATATACTATTAGTAGTATATGGATGAAGTCGTACTGTACTAGCACCACTATGGAGTCGTTAATCGTTTCCTTTTTCAGATTGACGATGAGCCGATATGTTAGAGGTACCGGTAGAGGGGCCAATAATGGGAATGCTGCTGACATGAGGACGATGTTTACTGACCTCATGAGAGAGATGCTTAGAGATGTACAGAGAGCAGCCCCCAATGGTGGAAATGGTGGTGGTCCAATGGTGCAGGCGCCAAGAGTCGACTTCGCCAAGATGAATAAGGATTATACTAGTCTTGGTGGGAAGCCGTTCCACGGAACGGAGTCGGCTACGGATGTTCAGGATTGGGTGGATAGTTGCGAACGTATCTTCGAGGATTTGGGTATCGAGGATGCGATGAAGAGAAAGCTAGCGTCCCGTCAGCTGCAAGGGCGGGCAATGAATTGGTGGAATGCTATAAAGGCAGCTACTCCCGAAGATCAGATTACTTGGGAGCAGTTTAAGGCTCGCTTTAGTGAGAAGTTCATTCCAGCTGCTCAGAAGTCAATGCTGTTTAAGAAGTTCTTGGAGCTCAAGCAGAATGGCAGAGCTGTCTCGGAGTATATTGCCGAATTTGACACTTTGTCAAAATATGGGTTATCTCTTATTGATACTGCCGAGAAAAAGATTGAGAAATTCATAACTGGGTTGGATCAGTACTTGGGGGAAAAACTTATTAACCACATCGATGAGACGTTTGAATCGATTGTGGGGAAAGCATTAAGATCAGAAAGTCTCTACCCTAAGTCGAAGACTGAGGTTGCATCTACAGATGAGCCAAAGCCACAAGCAAGTGGTGGAGGCAAGGGTGGTTCCCAGAATAAGAGAAAGCAGAACCAAGCTAAGGATGGCCAGAAGAAAAAGAATAAGCAAGATGTGGAGTGCTTCAGCTGTGGTAAGAAGGGCCATTATGCTAGTAATTGTCGGGCCAAGCCAGCGGATAGGAAGTGCTTCAACTGTGGCCAAATGGGACATCACAAGGACAAGTGTCCACAGCCCCCTAAAGAAAAGCAAATGGTGAAAGCATATGCTCTCAATGCTATTCCTTCTTCGTCGAATGCCCCCAACAGCGGCGGAGAAGGGAAAGAATGTCGTCATTCAAGGTATGCTTTCTGTTTATGATGTTCTTGTTAGAGTTTTGTTTGATACCAGAGCTTCCAGTTCTTTCATATCTAGTGACCTGGTAGATAGGTTGGGATTGGAGCCCGAGATTGTCGATAGACCTTTAGTAGTGACGAACCCGATTGGTGGTTCGACTAGCCTTAGCATGATTTGTCGTAATGTGGTCTTATCGAGTCATGGATGCATGTTTGTTTGTGATTGCTTTGTTTTGGGCTTTACTGGGTTCGGCATTATTTTGGGAGTAGATTGGCTCCGAAGGTACGGGGTGGTGGTAGACTGTGAGGGCTTGTTGGTGACAGCTAGAGCGGATGATGGGCGGAGGATAGTGTTTGGTGGTCTACCCAGTAAGGGGGTATTGGCTAGTTTTCTAAACTCCCTCGACATTCCGCATAGTGAGTTTTCAGGTTTGCCCGTGGTTGGCCAGTATCCGGATGTTTTCGAAGAAGTGACCGGACTTCCACCACACCGAGAGATTGAGTTTCGTATTGATTTGGTAAAGGATGCCAGGCCTATAGTGATGCCACTTCGTCGTATGGAACCAAGGGAGCAGCGAGAGCTCGAGGTGCAAGTCAGCGATCTTTTGAAGAAGGGATTTATCAGAAGGAGTGTTTCTGAATGGGGAGCACCAGTTGTGTTTGCTACCAAAGCGGATGGTTCCCTTCGTTTGTGTGTAGACTACCGCGAGTTGAATAAAGTGACGAGGAAGAATAAGTATCCTCTACCGCGGATAGATGATTTGTTCGATCAGTTGAGTGGCGCGAGAATATTTTCTCAGTTGGATCTCGCGACAGGTTTTCATCAGCTTAGAGTGGAAGCTGAGAGTATAGCTAAAACGGCATTTCGAACGCCGTCTGGATTTTATGAATGGTTGGTCATGCCATTTGGGCTGACTAATGCCCCGGCATATTTTGTGGATCTGATGAATAGGGTATTCAGAGATCAGTTGAATAAGTCTGTCCTTGTGTTCGTTGATGATATTTTGGTCTATTCGAGGACAGAGGAAGAACACAAGGAACATCTAAGAGTAGCGATGGAGGTGTTGAGAAAACACCAATTGAAAGCCAAGTTTTCTAAGTGTCACTTCTGGAAGAGGGAAGTGAGGTTCTTGGGCCATGTTGTATCAGAGAACGGTATTGCCGTGGACCCAGCAAAGGTGGCTACGGTACAAGATTGGCCTATGCCCAAGAATGCAACAGATGTAAGAAGTTTCTTGGGATTAGCTGGATATTATCGTAAGTTTATCCAAGGTTTCTCCAAGATAGCAGCACCATTGACCCAGTTGACCAAGAAGAATCAAGCTTTTGTCTGGGATGGAAGGTGCGAGAATGCATTTAAAAATCTAAAGGACAAGTTGACAAGCGCACCAGTGTTAGTCATTCCTAAGGGGGATGAAGAGATGACGGTATACACGGATGCCTGTGGTACCGGACTGGGTGCTGTATTGATGCAAGGCGGTAGGGTTGTAGCTTACGCAAGCCGGCAATTGAAACCGCACGAGAGAAGATACCCTACCCATGATTTAGAATTGGCAGCGATCGTGTTCGCGTTAAAGATATGGAGACACTATCTCTTGGGAGAAAGATTTGAGTTGTTTACAGATCATAAGTCGTTAAAGTATCTCTTCTCTCAGAAAGATCTGAATCTCCGTCAGCAGAGATGGTTAGAGTTCTCAGCTTCCTATGATTTTGACATCGCATACACACCGGGAAAGGGCAATGCGGTGGCTGATGCATTGAGTAGAAGACATGCCAGCTTAGGGGCTATGTTCCTTGAATGGAAGCAACTGGAGTTTACCGCGAGGTTTGATTTCAGACCAAAGTGCGAATTGGATCCAGAAATGTTAGCAAGTTTGACGATCAGACCCACTTTGATTGAACGGATCGGCTCTAGTCAGAGGGACGATCCTAACCTATTGGAAATCATCTCCAAGTTAGAGATGGGTATCGATGAGGAGATGAACAAGTATGGGCTTGTTCGAGATAGATGGCTTAGAAAGAATGGAAAGCTTGTTGTACCCAATGTCAATGGATTGAGGGATGAAGTGCTTAGAGAATGTCATCACTCAAAGCTGACTATACACCCCGGTGGTAACAAGATGTATCGAGATATGAAGCAGACTTACTACTGGGAAGGGATGAAAAGAGACGTTGGGAAGTTTATATCCAAGTGCATGAATTGCCAGCTAGTTAAAGCCGAGCAAAAGAAGCCTAGTGGGTTGTTACAGCCCTTAGAAATTCCCGAATGGAAATGGGAGCAAGTCTCGATGGATTTCATCGATGGTTTACCAAGGACTAGATCGGGATATGACAGCATTTGGGTAATTGTAGATCGACTGACTAAAAGTGCAAGGTTTATACCAGTCAAATCGACCAGAACGGCAGCTAAGTTAGCAGAATTGTATATAAAGTGGGTAGTGAGATTTCATGGAGTACCTAAAAGCATTGTGAGCGGCCGAGACCCGTTGTTCACTAGTGGGTTTTGGAAGAGCTTACAAGAGGCTCTAGGGTCAGAGTCACATCTCAGTACCGCATATCATCCTCAGACCGACGGTCAGACGAAGAGGGTGAATCGTATTTTGGAAGATCTCTTGAGAGCATGTATATTGGATTTTGGTGGATCATGGGATGACCATTTGCATCTAGTAGAGTTTGCATATAATAATAGCTACCAATCCAGTATCGGTATGGCTCCGTTTGAAGCTTTGTACGGAAGACCGTGTAACTCACCATCATGTTGGATAGAGACTGGCGAGAAGTTTATGCTTGGACCAGATGTGGTGAGGGAAACTTCAGATAAGATCAAGATCATTCAACAACGAATGAAGGCAGCCCAAGATAGGCAGAAAAGTTATGCTGATAAGAGAAGAAGAGACTTAAAATTCTCCGTTGGTGACTTGGTGTTTGTCAAGATCTCTCCGTTGAAGAGCGTAATACGATTTGGCAGGAGAGGCAAGTTGGCACCAAGATTCGTTGGCCCATTCCCTGTTCTTGACCTAGTCGGGATTTTGGCATATAGAATTGACTTACCAGAGAAAATGGCAGGAGTTCACAACGTATTTCATGTTTCCCAACTAAGGAAGTTCGTTCACGACTCAGATATGACTATTTCACCTGATCAGTTAGAGGACTTCGAAGTAGAACCCGAGGCGGTTGGGAACCGCAAGCCGGCCCGTATTGTCGAGCACGACATGAAGCAACTTCGAAGGAAGGCGGTGAAGCTAGTCAAGGTTCAGTGGGGCGAGGACGAGAATGATTGTACTTGGGAGACAGAGGAGAACATTAGAAAGACTTATCCGGAACTCTTTGCCTGGTAAGATTTTGACTTAGACTCAGTTTTCTGCATACTAGGGTAGGCTTGTTTGTTTGTTTTGCATGTTTGATTGTTGTATATGGCTGTTAGGCATGCGGAATCTTTTGTATGTTTTGGGTTAAGGAATTTCGGGGACGAAATTTCTTAAGGGGGGGAGAGTGTAACGACCCGCATTCTACGCATCATAGGATCGTAGAATATTTATTTCTGTCACATACGAAGTCGTATGGTCATGTAACTTTGGGAGACGACTATTGGGGTCATTTCCCATGTTCATGATTTTTCCCGATTTTTAAATGACCATTTTACCCCTAGTTGGCACTGTTTTGGCCATAACTTTTGACTTAAAATGAATTTTGACCTGAAACCACTTTCATTGGCTTCGGATGATGGTTTCTCTTTCCGTAGAGTGGTCACATTAGCCAAACGGACTCATCGTTTGGGAGATATGGCTGAAACAAGTTTCAGATGGTGAAAAACAGCTTAATTGGGCTTAACTGGGTGATTAACAGCTAGGCCCAAAGGGAGATTTCGGGATTAGGAGTTTAAAAGGGCTGTTAGGGTTTGGAGGATACCTTTTTCTCATTTTTCAGCCGTCACTATTCATTCCTCTTAACCTAGCCATGGCCTCCACCCTCTAAATCTCTTCAAAACACCTCTTAATCACTTTCTAATTGAAGATTAGGCTTAGCAAACATCAAATCAAGGAGTATTAGCACGAGAACCGAGGTAGAGCTGCTGTGTAAGATTGGGAACAGCGCCAAATCAGAGAATATTTCAGTTTTGGGGTTTTAGTTGTGGCAAAGGTGAGTGATTTGCATAGTTTTTGCACTAATTACGGTAACTAAGGGTAATTAGTGAAGATTAGCGAATTTATACACTAATAAATTCTGGAAAAATGTTTAGAAATTCTTAAATAATATTTCATGCCTCTGTTAGAAATTTGGTTCGGTTTGATTAAGTTTGTTAACCCTATGATTAGTTTTACTTAAATATGCTTAAGGGAAAATAAGGAGTTTTAGCCACTTTTGATCCATTTTGATTCATTTGAATGGTTGTTTGTTGCTATTACATACTGCTATGACTCTATGGTGTGTTTTATGATTGATTAGAAGTGTTAGATTTGTCAAAAACGCCGTCGAATGGCGTAAACTGCTCGCTGGAAGAACAACAGGAAATCATCCGAACCGGACCGGATCGGTGGAAGTAAGGGCGATCTGATCCGATGGTGCGATCCGATCCGATCCGTCGATGCTTGAAGACTCCGATCTGTCGATGCTTGAAGACTCTGATCCGTCGATGCTTGAAGACTCCGATCTGACCTGCTCTTGTGGGAGACTCCGATCCGACGGCGCGATACGATCCGATCCGATCAAGACTTCGCGAGGCGATCCGTGTTGCTTCACGAAGAGGAGCCCGAACCGATCCAGTGAGGTGACCACGATCCGAACCACTCGTGAGCAGAAAGTGCGACCCGAGCCGGTGTGCTTGGGAGGCCGATCCGAACTGCTACCAGATGGATGCCACGAACCGCACCGCGTTGATGATGGGGAGCTAAAGGCCGAACCGAACCGATGGCAAAGAGGGGATCCGAACCGATCCGGTGATGACAGAAACCCGAGATGCAAAGGAAGCCCAAATGAGAAGTTAGAGCTCAAGATTCAGATGGGAATCTACGAGTTCGCTTCATGGTTGGGTTTTGCTGCGGGGCGCGTGCCAAGGAGTTATCGACGTCTATAGCTTTGGACCACTATGGTAGGAGGTACGAAGACGGATTCAGGGCCATTATGGCATAGGTAGAACCAAGGGCTACAACCAATGAAATGGGTCATTGAGATGTTTGGTCATGACTCCATATGTTTAGCTTGGTCATAGCAGGGTTTCTACAAGTCGGGATTCGTCGTTACCTCAGTTTGTCTAGTGTTCCAAAGTGGTAGATGTCGTACGCTTTACGCACTGAGTGAGAGATGTGAGGATGGTTGCTATGGATGATTTGTTTGCTATCATTGTGACATGCACACCCCACCCCCGTATTCTTACACTATTTGTTATGGCACCTTGGAGTATTGTACGGTATGTGGTACTAACTCTTTGGTTGCAGGTCCAGGTTCAGGTATGGTTTAGTATACCTGTTATTATTCTGTTTAGATGCTTATCGCTCATACCAGGCTTTATGTCTGACCCAGAGTTTTATGTCTCCTCTTATTACTCTGGGTGCTCACACGAGCAGACTAGAGACAGGTTAGCTGGTGATGCACGGGTAGATGATCCGGAGACGAGCAGGAGGCTTCCACGTAATACATATAAATAGTATTCTCCCTGTGTTGTTGAAGATCACTGCTTGGGCATTGGTGGTGAATCTTCTACTTTAGCTTTCTTTTGTTTAGAGACAGTAAATTTGGAAAATTGTAATAAGCTGTATTTGGATTTCCGTTGCTCTGATGATTGATGTTGATTTTAGTTATCAGCTTGTGCACTGTCTCACCTGTTTTATGTCAAGTATGTTATTATTATATTTTATTCCATGCGCTGTGAGACATTCTACAGGTTCCTTGATTAGTTCATTCCCTTCTTTCTTTTCTTCTGACGACCGTTCTGTGCTAGCTGGGCATGTGTACAGCGCACTTCCGGAGGAAAATGCAGGCTGGTGCGGGGCGGGCCGTCACATATGTAAAAATAGAATTTTTATCTATATAGTAACGATGTAAAAATACAATTTTTATCTATATAGTAACGATGTAAAAATAGAATTTTTATTTATATAGTAGCGGTGTAAAAATAGAATTTTTATATACATAGCAACAATATAAAAATATGAATTTTATATATGTAGTGGCTACGGGCAACGAAAGTGATGAAAGGCGAGCACGGTGAAGATGTTCTACATAAGAAGAGTCGAGGCGTTTGGATTAGATTTGGTGAGAACTTCTCACTCTAAATTTCTTTTTCTAGTTATATATATATACTAGGATGCAGACGGTGCTTAGCAGCACCCGACACCCGTCATCCACAGACCATGGATGGCTTGTTTGTTTGATTGATGTGTTGTGAAAATTGTTTGTGATATGGATGTGAAATCGATAATAAATTGTAGATGGTTGAAATAAATTAATTATCGTTGAAAATATAATTTTTAACGTGAATGTGAATAAATGAATATTTATAAATAAATCGGCCGATTTGTTTATATACACTGATTTGACTGATATTGATTGGGATGATAAATTTTTCACATCGCCCAACTTCACAAATAAAAATCTGTGTTTGTTGATTTGAAACACCACACGGGTGTTGGGATGATATTTGACGTACACCAATCCCAATTATTTAATTATATGTCGATCGATTGGTCGACAGACTGTGTAAGCATTAATTATTTATATTTGATGCTTATGCAGTTGTGTGGTGCACTTTGAATGATGGTTGATTGTTTATCGTTGCTATTATATACATGTGTTGTATGGAATCCATATAATTGACATTATATGGTGATTGATTGGGCCTCATTCCAATCGGGAAAATAATGAATATTATAAAAGAAAATTCGTGTGTTGAGTAAAATATTTTTAATAATAAAATTTACATCTTTATCATATTTAAGATTAGACACTACTTTACGGTTGGAGTCTGATTGAAAATCAAACGATAGATACCATAGTTTTATAAAATATTTTACATAACAAAAATAGTTGTGTGTTGACAGTACTCATGTATTGAGATTAGTCGTGTGTTGAAAAAAAAATAGATTCATGTGTTGAATGGAATAAATATTCATTTGTTGAATAGAATAATGAATTTATCAATATATATAAAGTCGTGTTGATTAGAGTTGTGCCATTTTGACGTGAACGATATTTATATCGATTATATTCGTTTTTATAGTGAATATAGAAAAGGTAGTGATTTCAAAATATAACATTTTGAAAATATTATCATTTATATAGTAATGATATGAAATATTCAATTTTGATTTGAAATTAAATATAGAGTTGAAATGATTTTGAAAACGAATTTAAAACGATTTATAAAATACGTTTTAAAAGGAAATCGATGGAATATATAATATATATATTATATATATAATGGCCTGAATAGAACGTGCCGCGCCGCGGCAGTTCGTGAATTTTGACCATTGACTTCGAACTGGCTTTGCGGGAGATCCGACCGTTGGATTCTCCTAAAACCGGAACCATTGGGTTCGTATCGAAAAGAGCATCCCAATGAATATTAGAAATTTGAAATCTAACGGATGGATTTAGAATTATGTCCAAATCAAATTTGGAAAAGGTCGCTGTAAGTGCAGTTCGATGGCCGTGGATGGAAATCGACTGTACGGGCCTTGATAAAATTATTAAAAATATTAATAATTTGTGTAAAATCATAATATGTGAATTGGAAAGAACTGGGATGTAAAACTCCACATTTGAAATGATAAAAGGAGATTTTTATCGAAATGAACTAGTTTTGAACTAGAATTAAAATCAATTTATTTTTGAAATAAATAAATTGAATTTGAATAGGTTTTGAAAATAACCAGAATTTCCAATATACGTGAATTGGAATGGATTTGAATCGAAATTGTCTTTGGAATATTTCGTTGTTGGATTCCGTGATTATACAGATATTGTTATGGGAATTTGAAAGATATATTCATATCGTTATTTCCAATACGATATTTGTTGGTTTCAGAATTTGATATTGAATATAAGCCGATATATTTTCTATTCAAAGCCTTGTATTTAATATCAAATGTGATTTGGGTTTGTCGTGAATCGTGTTTTAGATGACATTGGTTCTTTAACCCAGTTAAAGACAGGATGTTGATTTTTGAAAAGATTAAAACTAAGTAGAGTTTTAATGAATCTTTAATTAGATTAAAATGTGAATTGATAATTTAAATTATCAAATCTGAAAGGTGATCGAGAATGGAGTACCACCAGTTTTGCTCCAAAGCGATAGTTAAATCTTTAATTAGATTTGAACGTGAAATGGTAATTAATTTTTACCGATAACACCGTGGTGTTAGATATGGAGTATTACCAGTTTTGCTCCATGGGATGAATAGGTTGGGATTGGGAAATAAAACAAATAATTACTTCGGTGTGGTTCGCTAATCCCGACTAGTTTGAAATGATATCCAAAGGAAGATTAAAGAATAAATTTAGAAGAATTTATCTTGGATAAAATTAATGTGAACCTTTCCCTAAGAATGTGATTTCGTGAATAAAAGGATATTCTGAATTGGAATGAGGCGTTTGTTGTGTTTGTGTAACATTTGTTTATCATATACGTGGATTATTCAGAAAGGCCAGGTATATACCCATTCTGAATAACCGATTCGATGAGATGTCGAAGATGAAGACGGTAGTCGAAGACCGAAAGTCTTCACATCGTTTGGGTGATTACTGATGATCTCGATTGGGCTGTACACCCAAGATGAGGGAAACAGTTGGTGATCGTCCAGACGTACTTGGAGATCGATGGATATGCGAGGAAAGTGCCTCCGGTTTCGTTCAGACCCAGAACGAACTTGTAAATGGATTGTGTGTCTGACATTGGATTTTATTCTGTGTTGATTGATCTCCATTAAATATACATCTGTTTGGCGGCGGAGAATTTATTCTCTTGCTTAACGCCCTTCTCTGAGACATACGAGCTCAGAGGTTGTATATCGATGGACATCAGTCACATGGAGTGAATTGCCAGTGTGGCACGCGTAAGTGGCAATTGATCAAGGCTTCTGTTGAAAAGCAAAGTCTTGTGGTTGATGATCAAAGAACGGCCTGTGTGGCGTAGCTTTGTGTATAGCGTGAATTCACGAGCCTCACACCTCGGTATGAGTCAAAAACGGGATAGTGACTGCAGGGAGAGCACGACGTTTCTTTCTAGCTAAGGTGGTGTTAGTGACCTACCAGCCCTGACATTTATATACTTTTCACCTATGTGGTTGTTGGATACGAGGCGCCTCGGATATAGGTCTGTAAGGATCGGGAAACGTGTGTTCAGGAATTGCCAATCCTCAAAAGTAAGAGAGGACCGGCCCTGAAGATCCAAGGATCATAGTGGGGTCCTGGGACATTTGCTAGAGTGTCTCGAATCGAAGAGGAGCTTGCCCCTTGCCTCGACTCATGACGGAAATCCAATTTCCAATACGTGATATTGCGGTTTTAATTGTAGAACTAGTATGGCGACATGATAGATGGTACCCATGCCGCCTATGATTGATATTTATGATTGAAATTGTTTTGACACTATAAACTTATAATAGTATCAAATGATTTGTTTTAAACGTACCAAGCATGTTTGGCTATTATAAGGGAAAACCCTATCCTCCGGCTTACGTTGCATTGTGTGATGGGACCTGGGTCTTATAATAGCTTCATTTTTCCAAAGAGCATTGCGCTGTTTTGTTATATGCACTAGTATTCTTGGGAGGAAACCCGTTCCGTGTTATACGGCGTGGTGAATTACTCTCTTTTAAAGTAAAGTTTTAAATAATTGTTTTAGTTCTCACACCAGTCACATGACTGACCTGGAGTTTATTGTTTTAACCTAAACTTTGGGTGCCCCTATTTTCGACACGGGCAGCTAGTAGTTTTGGTTTTGCAGATTTATATTCACAAGATCCTGATTTACAGCTGGAATGATGCTCGGAAAGCTCTGTATCCGTGTATTACTTTCAGTTGTGTTTTATATTGTTTTTCCGCTGCTATGTAATTTATTGTAATCTCTGATATTTTTCTGTTGTATAATATTTATTCATACTCTGTATATTCTTGTAATCTGATGGAATTGTTGTAATAACAATGAAATGTTCTTCCGTTTGCGTTCTATTTTGTCTTGTCCTCAATTTTATCCGTTCTTTCCTTCACGGGGAAGTTCGGGTCGTCTCAGTTTGGTATCAGAGCTTTGGTTTACAGAGCTCGAGAACAAGACACATTAGAACCAAACGAAAGAATTCATCAGATATTGGATTAGTAATATCCAATTAGAATTACTCGTTAGAGATAGGATCAGTAGTATCCTAGAACGAGTGAAGAGTATATTTTTCAAATGAAAACGAATTTTGTTTTGAAAATTTAATTCGTTTTAAACGTATTTGAATATTTATTTATTTTGAATTTGGACAATCCAATATATAAAGATTTCGCGTATACGCGTCATGAACGTATATTCGAAGTTTTAATATACTGGGTAGATATAGAATCACATTCTAGACATCCGGGGATGATTCTGATGATGGTGCATCATCATCAGTATTCATATTCGAGTTTCGAAGGTGTGATTTCTATATATTTCCATTAGACTGGTGTGAGAACCAAAACTTATATAGATAGATTTATTTGTTGTGATTTGGCATCAAAAACATGATTTTCTATATATATCAAAATTATGAATTTGAAACTCTAATTCACTAATTGATTGATGTTTGTGTTGTTTGTTTATTTGTTTGATAATTTTGAACCATTTAGCCTAATAGAATCGAATATTGAATTGTATTGAAAATTGGTTGCATTTGCTTGCATATACATGTACTTACATTGAACATGTCACAGCAAGGAGGCTAGAGCAGAAGAATAAAATTTGTTTTCCTGACAAATAGGTACATGTTTACCATAATTTACTGTTTTGTTTGGGTGATGATGATTTTATGAGCCGCTTGGCTTTTTCTTTTTCTTTTTGAGATCAAAAGGCCTGTATGGCAATTTCGGGATTTTCCCGGTGTAAGGGAGGTTATGGCAAAAAAATTCGAAAATTTAGGGTGTTAGCCAAATTTTTGAAAAATTTGAAAAGTTCTTAGAAATTGAAAAGTTGAAGAACTTAAGCCGTAATCAAAATAATGGAAGTTGAGTTGATTGGTAAAACAACTTCCAGCTTCGTTCCTTTTCAGGGACGAAAAGTTTTAAGTGGGGGAGATTGTAACAACCCGGAAATGCGAGCCAGTTTAAAATTTTTATTTTGGCAATTTTAGTGAATTTTGAACATTTAAAATAGATTATTTTGAAAAATATCGACGAGAAATTTATTTTGAATAGAATTCGAACGTATATATTATATACATCGTCGTTAGAATATAAATAATTATATATAATTATAAATAGAATTAAAAATGGCGCGGTAGTTCGATAATTCGATTTCAAAGTTCAAATGAACGTACCGGGTGCAAAATAAACCGTATTTGAGTGAAACCAAAAATAATAGAATCTAATTGAGAATAACTTTCCAATAAATCCGAAAAATTGAAATTTCATAGCGGGGATCAAAAGATATGTCCAGTTGAAAATTCTGAATAGTCGCTATGGAATTCAGGCCCTTAAAAATGGGAATTTTGCAAACGACCTCGGATTTCGACGAAACCACTTTTGTTGGATCCGGGATGTCAAATTATTGCTAGGTTTCAAATTTCATAATTTTTCGAATCAATATGTGAGCGTGGCAAAGGAAAACGCGTTTGACCAGTTTTAGTTGATTTTAATCGACTGGAAAATGGCCATTTTTTAAATGGTCCCAGAATTCGACGAAACTAGTTTTGTTAGGATCGTATCGTCAATACGAAGCTAGAAAATATTTTTCTGTAATTTTTAGAGACTGTATGTGGCCTCGGTAATTTGAAATGTATGTTTAAATTGAATATACAAAGAATTATACTTTGATTTAAATGAAAACTGATTGTAACAGCCGAATCAGCTTACGATACATATCCCATTGTGTTCGGGATGGGGGTAATTAGCTATGGACGACAGGCGGTGGGCCTCGTTTAGAGGTCGTATGAAAAATTCAACTTTTTGTAAATTAAATAATTAAAATAATTAAAAATAAAATCCCCCTTCCCTCTCCTTAACCCTTCAGCCCCCCTCCCATTTCATTTCTAAAGTAAAAAAAAACTCCAACGCGGAAAACCGCGATCCGCCGTCGCCGCCCTGAACGGGTCCACCACCTCCATCGCCTCCCTCCCCTTCTCTTCCTCCACCTCTCCTTCCTTCGCCCGTTCTGCTCGAGAAAACCCACACCCCCCGTCGACTGCTCAGCCCGCGCCATCCCCCAAAGACCCACGCTCCAGCCCTCCCTAAGCCCGATGTCACCACCTCACCGCTGTCACCCACCACCGTCGCACCCACCTTTAAAACCCTAGCCGCCTAGATGAAGCCACCCCCCCCCTCTCGCCCATGCTCCACCGACCACCGCGAGGATGCCACCAAGCCCAGAGACCGCCGCCGAACCCCTTGTCTCCTTCAAAGACAATGTAAATTTTAATTTCAAGTTTTATTTATTTTCCTTGAGTTAAAAACTGAATTTTTATTCGATAGGAAAGTTAAAGATAGAATTTTTATTCGATAGGAAAGTTAAAGATATGATTTTTATATGATAAGGAAGTTAAAATTATAATTTTTATCGTATGTAAAGGTTGAAAATATAATTTTCATATTATATAGATAATAAAAATGTAATCTTTTATATTGTAGAAGTATAAAAATATAATTTTTATATAGGTAAGATAGTAAAAATATCATCTTTATATATGTAACGAAATAAAAATCTGATTTTAATTATATATATATAATGAAGTAAAAATGTGATTTTTATAGTGATGAAATAATAAAAATTAAATCTTTATATATGAAAAGGCGAAATCTTTTTATATGAAAAGGCGAAATCTTTATATTTGAAAAGGCGAAATCTTTATATTTGAAAAGGCGAAATCTTTATATTTGAAAAGGCAAAATCTTTATATTTGAAAAGGCGAAATCTTTATATAGAGAATAGCGTGATAAAAATATAATCTTTATTATATTAACACCGATGTAAAAATAGAATTTTTATATATATAGTAACGATGTAAAAATAGAATTTTTATCTATATAGTAACGATGTAAAAATAGAATTTTTATTTATATAGTAGCGGTGTAAAAATAGAATTTTTATATACATAGCAACAATATAAAAATATGATTTTTATATATGTAGTGGCTACGGGCAACGAAAGTGATGAAAGGCGAGCACGGTGAAGATGTTCTACATAAGAAGAGTCGAGGCGTTTGGATTAGCTTTGGTGAGAACTTCTCACTCTAACTTTCTTTTTCTAGTTATATAAATATACTAGGATGCAGACGGTGCTTAGCAGCACCTGACACCCGTCATCCACAGACTATGGATGGCTTGTTTGTTTGATTGATGTGTTGTGAAAATTGTTTGTTATATGGATGTGAAATCGATAATAAATTGTAGATGGTTGAAATAAATTAATTATCGTTGAAAATATAATTTTTAACGTGAATGTGAATAAATGAATATTTATAAACAAATCGACCGATTTGTTTATATACATTGATTTGACTGATATTGATTGGGATGATAAATTTTACACATCGCTCAACTGCATAAATAAAAATCTATGTTTGTTGATTTGAAACCCCACACGGGTGTTGGGATGATATTTGGCATACACCAATCCCAATTATTTAATTATATTTCGATCGATTGGTCGACAGACTGTGTAAGAATTAATTATTTATATTTTATGCTTATGCAGTTGTGTGGTGCACTTTGGATGATGGTTGATTGTTTATCGTTGCTATTATATACATGTGTTGTATGGAATCCATATAATTGACATTATATGGTGATTGATTGGGCCTCATTCCAATCGAGAAAATAATGAATATTATAAAAGAAAATTCATGTGTTGAGTAAAATATTTTTAATAATAAAATTTACATCTTTATCATATTTAAGATTAGACACTACTTTACGGTTGGAGTCTGATTGAAAATCAAACGATAGATACCATAGTTTTATAAAATATTTTACATAACAAAATAGTTGTGTGTTGACAGTACTCATGTGTTGAGATTAGTCGTGTGTTGAAATTTTTTTTATAGATTCATGTGTTGAATGGAATAAATATTCATTTGTTGAATAGAATAACGAATTTATCAATATATATAAAGTCGTGTTGATTAGAGTTGTGCCATTTTGACGTGAACGATATTTATATCGATTATATTCGTTTTTATAGTGAATATAGAAAAGGTAGTGATTTCAAAATATAACGTTTTGAAAATATTATCATTTATATAGTAATGATATGAAATATTCAATTTTGATTTGAAATTGAACATAGAGTTGAAATGATTTTGAAAACGAATTTAAAACGATTTATAAAATACGTTTTAAAAGGAAATCGACGAAATATATATAATATACATAATATATATATATATATTATATATATAATGGCCTGAATAGAACGCGCCGCGCCGCGGCAGTTCGTGAATTTCGACCATTGACTTCGAACTGATGTTGCGGAAGATCCGACCGTTGGATTCTCCTAAATCCGGAACCGTTGGGTTCGTATCGGAAAGGGCTTTCCAATGAATATTAGAAATTTGAAATCTAACGGTTGGATTTGGAATTATGTCCAAATCAAATTTGAAAAAGGTCGCTGTAAGTGCAGTTCGATGGCCGTTGATGGAAATCGACTGTACGGGCCTTGATAAAATTATTAAAAATATTAATAATTTGTGTAAAATCATAATATGTGAATTGGAAAGAACTGGGATGTAAAACTCCACATTTGAAATGATAAAAGGAGATTTTTATCGAAATGAACTAGTTTTGAACTAGAATTAAAATCAATTTATTTTTGAAATAAATAAATTGAATTTGAATAGGTTTTGAAAATAACCAGAATTTCCAATATACGTGAATTGGAATGGATTTGAATCGAAATTGTCCTTGGAATATTTTTATGTTGGATTCCGTGATTATACAGATATTGTTATGGGAATTTGAAAGATATATTCATATCGTTATTTCCAATACGATATTTGTTGGTTTCAGAATTTGATATTGAATATAAGCCGATATATTTTCTATTCAAAGCCTTGTATTTAATATCAAATGTGATTTGGGTTTGTCGTGAATCGTGTTTTAGATGACATTGGTTCTTTAACCCAGTTAAAGACAGGATGTTGATTTTTGAAAAGATTAAAACTAAGTAGAGTTTTAATAAATCTTTAATTAGATTAAAATGTGAATTGATAATTTAAATTATCAAATCTGAAAGGTGATCGAGAATGGAGTACCACCAGTTTTGCTCCAAAGCGATAGTTAAATCTTTAATTAGATTTGAACGTGAAATGGTAATTAATTTTACCGATAACACCGTGGTGTTAGATATGGAGTATTACCAGTTTTTCTCCATGGGATGAATAGGTTGGGATTGGGGAATAAAACAAATAATTACTTCGGTGTGGTTCGCTAATCTCGACTAGTTTGAAATGATATCCAAAGGAAGATTAAAGAATAAATTTAGAAGAATTTATCTTGGATAAAATTAATGGGAACCTTTCCCTAAGAATGTGATTTCGTGAATAAAAGGATATTCTGAATTGGAATGAGGCGTTTGTTGTGTTTGTGTAACATTTTTTTATCATATACGTGGATTATTCAGAAAGCCCGGGTTTATACCCATTCTGAATAACCGATTCGATGAGATGTCGAAGATGAAGACGGTGGTCGAAGACCGGAAGTCTTCACATCGTTTGGGTGATTACTGATGATCTCGATTGGACTGTACACCCAAGATGAGGGAAACAGTTGGTGATCGTCCAGACGTACTTGGAGATCGATGGATATGCGAGGAAAGTGCCTCCGGTTTCGTTCAGACCCAGAATGAACTTGTAAATGGATTGTGTGTCTGACATTGGATTTTATTCTGTGTTGATTGATCTCCATTAAATATACATCTGTTTGGCGGTGGAGAATTTATTCTCTTGCTTAACGCCCTTCTCTGAGATGTACGAGCTCAGAGGTTGTATATCGATGGACATCAGTCACATGGAGTGAATTGCCAGTGTGGCACGCGTAAGTGGCAATTGATCAAGGCTTCTGTTGAAAAGCAAAGTCTTGTGGTTGATGATCAAAGCACGGCCTGTGTGGCGTAACTTTGTGTATAGCGTGAATTCGCGAGCCTCACACCTCGGTATGAGTCAAAAACGGGATAGTGACTGCAGGGAGAGCACGGCGTTTCTTTCTAGCTAAGGTGGTGTCAGTGACCTACCAGCCCTGACATTTATATACTTTTCACCTGTGTGGTTGTTGGATACGAGGCGCCTCGGATATAGGTCTGTAAGGACCGGGAAACGTGTGTTCAGGAATTGCCAATCCTCAAAAGTAAGAGACGACCGGCCCTGAAGATCCAAGGATCATAGTGGGGTCCTAGGACATTTTCTAGAGTGTCTCGAATCGGAGAGGAGCTTGCCCCTTGCCTCGACTCATGACGGAAATCCAATTTCCAATACGTGATATTGCGGTTTTAATTGTAGAACTAGTATGGCGACATGATAGATGGTACCCATGCTGCCTATGATTGATATTTATGATTGAAATTGTTTTGACACTATACACTTATAATAGTATCAAATGATTTGTATTAAACGTACCAAGCATGTTTGGCTATTATAAGGGAAAACCCTATCCTCCGGCTTGCATTGCACTGTGTGATGGGACCTGGGTCTTATAATAGCTTCATTTTTTCAAAGAGCATTGCGCTGTTTTGTTATATGCACTAGTATTCTTGGGAGGAAACCTGTTCCGTGTTATACGGCGTGGTGAATTACTCTCTTTTAAAGTAAAGTTTTAAATAACTGTTTTAGTTCTCACACCAGTCACATGGCTGACCTGGAGTTTATTGTTTTAACCTAAACTCTGAGTGCCTCTATTTTCGACACGGGCAGCTAGTAGGTTTGGTTTTGCAGATTTATATTCACAGGATCCTGATTTACAGCTGGAACGATGCTCGGAAAGCTCTATATCCGTGTATTACTTTCAGTTGTGTTTTATATTGTTTTTCCGCTGCTATGTAATTTATTGTAATCTCTGATATTTTTCTGTTGTATAATATTTATGCATACTCTGTATATTCTTGTAATCTGAAGGAATTGTTGTAATAACAATGAAATGTTCTTCCGTTTGCATTCTACTTTGTCTTGTCCTCAATTCTATCCGTGCTTTCCTTCACGGGGAAGTTCGGGTCGTCTCAAAACCAGTATCCTGTTAAATAAATATCTACAAAACCAAAACTACTAGTTGCTTGTATGGAAAATATGGGCACCCAGAGTTTAGGTGAAAGCAATATACTTCAGGTCAGTCATCGGACTGGTGTGAGAACTTAAAACAGTTATTAAATCTTTACTTTAGATGTTGGAAAATCATGGGACCACACCGTATGACACGGAACATGTTTTCTCCACATA
Source organism: Allium sativum (assembly GCA_030737875.1). Taxonomy (NCBI): domain Eukaryota; kingdom Viridiplantae; phylum Streptophyta; class Magnoliopsida; order Asparagales; family Amaryllidaceae; genus Allium; species Allium sativum. The sequence goes on along the minus strand of CM060924.1, from coordinate 394,242,885 downwards.
AATACTTGTTTAAAACATAAAACAACGCAATGCTTTTTGAAAAATGAAGCTATTATAAGACTCAGGTCCCATCAGACAATGCAACGCAAGCCGGAGGATAGAGTTTTACCTTATAATAGCCAAACATTCTTGATACGCTTTAAAACAAATAATTTTTATATTATTATAAGTGCATAGTGTATGAAACAACTTCGAATATAAATGTATCAATCATAGACGGCATAGTACCCCACCCTACTATGTCGTCATATAGGTTTATAACTAAAACCGAAAAGTTGCATATTGGAATTTGGATTCCATCTATGAGTCAAGGCAAGGGATCTTCCTTACCGGTTTCGAGACACTCTAGCACATGCCTCAGAATCATACTTATGGGCAACCCTTGGATCTTCACGGATGGTCCACACCTAACGTTTGTGGATTAGTTGTACCTAAACATACATTTTTTGGTCCAATCGAACCTGTCACCTGGTCAGTATGTCGACCAATCATATCCAAGGGCCCTCACATCCATCATCCACATAAGTAAAATGTTTGGGCTCCATACCATGACATCACCTCTAGGTCGAAAGAAACACATGCACTCCCAGCAGTCACTAATTCCGTCTTTGACTCATACTGGCGTGTGAGGCCCATGAATTAACGCTATACACAAAGCTGCGCTATTTAAAGCCATTCTTTGATCACCATCCACAAGGCCCTTTTTTTCAACAAAAGCCTTGATCATTGTATCCCAACATGCCACATTGTCAATCTGTACCATATGAATGATGTCTACCAATATATAACCTCTAAGCACGTATGTCTCAGAGAAGGGTGTTAAGTAAGAGATAAATTCTTCTCTACCAAACAGATATATATTTAATATCAATCAATCAATATAGCACAAAATACAACGTCAGACACTCAATCCATTTACAAGTCCGTTCTGGGTCTGAACAAAACCGGAGGCACCTTATTCCTCATCCCATATGTCCAATACAGGATAGAGGCCCTCGCATATCTGGACAATCAACAAGTACGTCCGGACAACTACCACTATAACCCCTTCAACCCAGCAACTCCAATCAAAAGGCATCAGTAGTAATCCGTTCGATGTGAAGATTGTCGGTCTTGCACCGTCTTCAATATCTTCGATTTTTAGTCGTTGTAACAGTTATTCAAAATGGGTTAAACTTGGTCTTTCCGAATAAATTGCACGTCTTATAATCAAGTGATATATATAAATAACACACATCTCATTCCAATCTAGAATATTCTTTTATCCAAATATTCTTTATACAGGGAATTATTCCCATTAATCTTATCAAAGATTTTAATTCATTTAAACCTCTTATTTAAATCTTTCTTTGAAAATCGTAGCAAAAGATTTTGTATTATCTTTTAACAATCTTAAACCGAATTAAGGTTTAAAAAAATAATTGGGATTATCGAGCCTAACTGAAGTAATCATTTATTTTATTATCCTATCCCAACCTATTCATCCCATGGAGCAAAACTGGTATTACTCCATACCTAACACCCATCGTTTTATCGGTAAATTTAATTACCATTTCACGTTCAAATCTAATTAAACATTTAACTATCGCATGAACTAAAACTGGTGGTACTCCATCTCGAATACTTATCGTGTTTGATAAATTTAATTACCCTTTAGCTTTCAATATAATTAAAGATTCATTAAAACTGCAACTTAGTTTTAATCTTCAAAAATCATTACTTAATGATTATTCAACATTAGGAAATTAATCCAAAATCCAATAGTTAAAGAACAAATGTCATTTAAAACATTGCTCAAAACCCAAAATCAACTTCCATTAACATGGAATCTTCATGGAAATCCGAACAATTTATAATCGATATAAATTTCCGTATCTGACCAATACTACAAGTGGAATAACGACAAAGCCTTTTTAAATTCCATAAATGGTAAAGGCCTTCCTTTACAGAAGGTCATTTCAATTATTGTGCATCGAATTCCATTCAATTCCTAATTAATTAAATAGATTGGAAAACTTTTCTATACCTTAATTAAAAGATTTATTCCATTCATAAATGGGTTCAAGAATGGTATTATTGAAGATACCATTCACAACAAACCCAAGATACCATTTTCCATTTAATTCTAATTTATTTAAATTGAAAATTTTCATTAAATCTTACTTAAAAGATTTATTCTATAACTTACATTTCAACAGGGTTTAAGAATAGTGTCATTAAAGAGTCCATTCACAACAAACCCAAAATCCAAATTGGTATTAAATATTAGGTCTTAAACGGAAATCACATCGACTTACGTTCAATATCAAATCCTGAAACTAATACATATCATTTTGGAATAACGATATTAATATCCTCCAAATTCTTCAATGATATCCGTGTAATCACGGAATCTAATATCAAAAATATCCGAAGATAATTTCCATTCAAATCCATTCCAATTTATATGTTGGAAACTTCTGGTTATGACAAAATCGTTCACAAATCAAATTTATTATTTTTAAAAATCATTTGATTATTATTCTAGTTATTAACTAGTTCATTTAAATGAAAATATCCTTTACCTTTTCAAATACGGAATATTTCATCCAAAAATCATTCCAAATCATTTATTATGATTTTACATAATTTATCTATATTTTTAATAATTTTATTAAGGCACTTACAGTTGGTTTCCAATATTGGCCATCGAATTGCATCCATAACAACCTTTTCCAGAACTGATTTGGACTTAAATTAAAATATATCTGTTGGATTTCAAAAATTCTTATTTTATTAGAAATTTGATTTCATTACGGTTCCAACAATTCCAATTTCAGGGGAATGTGACGGTTGGATCTCCCGGTACGTCAATTCGAAGTTACGGGTTGACGTTCGCGAATTGTCGTTGTGTGACGCGTTCTACTCAAGCCCAAATTCGATTTATAAATCGAAACGCCTCAAAACTATTTTTATAAATTATGTAAAATATATATAATCATCTTTGGAAACTCATTTTAGTCATTTATCTTTAAAATTGCGCGTTTCAATGTACAGTCGATTTTAATATTTCATGTCCATACAAAATCGGACATCAAAACCAAACTTCAAATGTTAACTGAATATTATATTAAAATATTTGTTTTATTACAGATTGAAATGAGATTCAATCAATTACCACATAATTTCAGTTATATGGATTTCATACATCACGTGTCTTCAACAGTAGTTATAAACAACTATTAAACATCCAAAGTGCACTTACATCCGTATAAGCCTTAAATAATTATTTAACGCTTAGATTGGTCTGTCAATCAATCAATTAACATTAAATCTAAACACTGGAGATTATTGTAAATCAAATATCATCCCAATACCCGTGTGGGTTTTCAACCAACAAATAACTAATTAATAAATTGCTTATTCCATCTTATCGATATTATTTAAATGGGTGAACATAAACAAGCCGTTCGACTTGTAAATGAATTTTAGTCCAATTTCAACTACCACCCATAATTTAACATTGTTTTCAACTTGTTAATTATTTCAAATTCACATTCAAATCATAACATAAATAATCATCCATTGCCATTTAAGGCGCCATAAAGTATTCGTCTATATTGTTTGAAATACGAGTGTCGTATATTCAAACAATGCTTCTAATAACAAATAAATTTGGTTAATATTTCGTGAGTTGTACTCAAGGGATATCACATGTAACAGATAAAAATCCTGTAACAACCCGTATTTTTGAATAACATGTTATAACATAAACCAAGGCAGAATTAAACTGAAAAATCTGAATCAATGGAAACGGGCTGTGCCATTGCGTTTGTCTCGGAAAAATACGCGAAATAGAGTCCGAGTTTTCGAAAATCGGAGTCCGTATGACCAAGTTATGGCCCGTCAAAGTTTTCAGAAAATTACAAGTTCAAAAATAGTTCGAATTTGAATTTAGAATTCAAATTCAGCCAAAACAGACTGGGCGGGAAAACGCCCGCCCAGACAGGTCGATAGGGGGGTCGACACTAGGGTCGACCTCCCCCCAACCAGGTCGACACTAGAGTCGACCTGGGGGTCGACCTCCCTGGTCGGCCAGGTCGGCCTGGTGCATCTATTTTGGCTGTTTGGACCTGTTTTGGAGGCTTGTGACGTGATTTGATGGCTCGGATTGGATCTAGGGTTAATCCTATGGCTAATACTATCCTAATCTTCTATAAAAGGACCCCTAAGCCTAGCCTAAATCATCATTATTCAACTCTACAACTAAACTATGCCAAATTTGTTCCTCTCATGGCCTCCACTCTCATGCTAAAATTTCTAAGTTTATTTATATGAGAGATTTTGAGTCCATACAAGTGTTTTCAAGCTTGTATGAGTGTTCTTAGTTTGCATTCAAGTCAAGTTGCAACATTTCTATTACAAAGCAAGGGTTTTTCATTTGGAGCTTTCATATTTGGGTTTTTTTTGGTGATTGCATAAGGGCTTCGTCTCAATCTTTATAATAAATATTCATTTGTGTCTTCATAGCATTGTAAGCCCTTTTCTACTTTCTTTTTTGAACTATAAAGTTAAATGAATGATGCAAGTTTGGGTTGATCATTATGATATGCAAGTTTGGTTGATCATTATGTTATGCAAGTTGGTTCAATCATTATGTATGACACATGTTGCTATGCTATGCAAGTTTGGGTTGATCATTATACACATGTTATCATGTTATGCAAGTTAAACTTGAGTTTGTGAGCTTAAAGCTTAAAGCTTTATATTAAAGGTTGCATTTTGGCAACATGGAAGTTATCATATCCCTTATGATAACTTGCATGTGAGGCTAAATGCGAACTCCTAGCAACTTCTACATGTCATTTATCACCATGTATCACTTATATGCTAAGTTTGGTTTTATGCATACTTTTGAAGCCTAATAATGCAATATGCAAGTATATGAACATATGTACATCTCATATGCCACCATGTTAAACTTGTGTCTTCAACACCTTTATGTCATGATTATGCCAAGTTCCCTATTTTATCCTTTACGCGTTGTTGCGATTATGTAAACGATGGGATTACGTTGGGGTTGGGTAACATTATGACATGAACATGATTTTTATAACATGACATGATATGTTAGCTTGTAATTATGTTTTGGAAACATAATGGACATGACACTTAGAAAATATAAGTGTGGCCAACTCGAGGTTGAGTTGAGTTTGAAGCATAAATCTACCCGGACCCGCCCGGCTTAACTAGTGGCTACAAACAATAAGACCCAATGTGAGAAGTTGGTCATGTTGTGCTCGAACCCGAGGTTAGACCAAGTTGTGGTGTAAAACTACCCGGACCCGCCCGGCTTAACTAGTAACCACAACAAGGTCTAATGTGAGAGGTTAAAGCACATTAAGTTAATTAATGCCTCCTGATTAGGGTTAAGTCATGGTCCACTTAATACTTAACCAATTTGGGCTTGATGGGTTAATCGGGGTTAAGTCATGAACCTTGGGTACACTTAACCAATTTAATCCACGTTTGGATCGGGTTAACCACATTTAACCCGTTAAGAAACCCTAGTTGCGTGGTCCTTTTCAGCAGTAACCCTCTTGATAGTATCATAAGACCCTAGGGACTAGGCTAGGGTGGGGCACGATTGCTGGGCTGACATGTAAGCGACCAAAACGACGGCTGAGTAGGTACGCCGGTGTAGGTCCAGGCGGACTATGGTCGTGCACATGGTCCGGAGTTGGAAAATCAGGCACGGGTACCAGTAGATCTAGACTGTGCATACTTGATTGGTGTCCGAGGTTGACACCCTAGGACTTGATTCACCCTAGGGTGGACCTAGCGCAGTTTAACTACATTTCATGTTTGGGCCGTATGACACCGACACTTGACGAGTTAGGCTTATAGGGAGCCGATCAATTAGACCGTGTAGTTGGACCTTGATTTAGGTCACCTCATGATATTGGGTCAAGCTTGGGCCAAGGGATCAATTCTTGTTTTTACTTGACATGTTAGAATGCTAGTACACCCGTGGTGCAAAACTTAACCTTGATTATGCGATGACACCTTTATCTATCTTGTTAGTTAATCACCATGTCAGTATGTTGTTATCCTTATGTTCATCTCAGCTTCTCATGCCAGTTAACTTTACTAGTTCATGAACTGATAGTAGTTAGGGCTTGCCAGTCTTTTTGACTGACCTGTTTTCTTTCGCCTCTTTTCTTCCGTTCCCCCCCCCCTTAGGTCCTCAGGGTGGGAACATTGGAGCTTAGCTTGGATCTTTATAGCTTGCTTACTGGATTTGCTCATGTACGGTTTTGGACATTGAGCTAGCTATGGTTTATCACTTCACTTTGGGGATAGTACTTTATGTATTTCAGTTTTTCAATTAATGCTTTTCTCTAGACTTTGTTTGTTGGAAAATAATGACCAAGTACTTTGTTGTAACTTAACTATGGTTTTGAAATGCTGGTTTTATCCGCTGCTTTACTACTCTGTTTTATTGATATGTTCTGTCTTGTGATATCTGCATGCATGTTTACCTTGTTTAACGCCCCTCCAAAGCTAATGTTCTTGCAAGAGTGGCATCAGCGGAGGTGGGGTGTTACATTTGGTATCAGAGCATAAGGTTTACAAGATTTGAGCAAAAGTGTTTTTGAAACTTACCTTTTGAAAAACTATTTTCAAAACCAATTAAGTATTTTCCAAGAAAAGTCTAGTTATTTTAAAAAGGCTATTCCCCAAAAGCCACTATCCTTCGTTTCTTCGTTCTGAATCTATCTTTTTCCTTTTTCAGTATGGCCGATCTTAACCTTCCCGAGGGAGTGACCATTCCCGGATGGTTCCGGAGGTACTTGGAAGCTAGGGCCAACGATGTGGGCCCAGCAAATACCCCCAATATAACTGAGGTTCCTCCTCCTCCTCCTCCTCAGAATCCGCAAGCAGATTTCGCTAAGATTTGCAAAGACTTTAAGGCGATGGGTGGCAAGAACTTTATTGGGACGGAGACTTTTGTGGAGGCAAGAAATTGGTTGAAAGAAACTGAAGATCTCTTCGCCATCTTTGATGTGGAAGATCATAGAAAGGTTTTATTGGCAGCATGGTTATTAAAAGAAGAAGCTGCTTATTGGTGGGAGGTCACCAATGCTACGAGGCCTATAGAGACTTGGGCCGACTTTAGGACGAGGTTTGGACTTAAGTTCCTATCATCAGCTGAGGCAAATCTTCAATTGGAGAAGTTTATATCTTTGAAGCAAGGGGACATGACAGTGAGGGAGTATGTGAATGAGTTTAACAAGCTCGCCCGATTCGGTTTGGACATGGTTAATACCCCCCCAGAAGAAGGCTTTACGCTTTGCACGAGGGTTGAACGAGCCATTACAAGGTTTAGCCCTATCTCATATACCCATGGGGGCCACTTTTGAAGGCCTAGTGGACATGGCATTGCTTCAAGGAGACGATAAGAATGGCAAGAAAGAAGTCAAGCCTAATGAGACTCAAGCCAAGAAGACAGACTCCAAGTGGGGAGGAAATCAGAGCAATCAGAACAACAAAAACAACAAGAACAACAAGGGCAACAAGGCCAAGGCAAAGGACCCAAGGAAATGCCACTACTGTGGAATTGTTGGGAACATAGCTAAAGACTGTAAGAAGAAGAAGAGGAAGTTGGGCAAATGCTCTCATTGTGGAGAGACCGGACATTTTAGCAAGGATTGCCCCAAGAAGCAAGGACAGAATCAGCGTGCAGGACCTTCTGGAGGGCAAGTGCATGCTCTCAATGCTGCTCCAGTTCAGGACCGAGGTAGTATTTCTGTAGAAAGTCTTGTTTATATTTCTGATTTTCCTGTTCGCACCTTATTTGATTCTGGCGCATCGCATAGTTTTATCTCTTCTGACATTGTTGAAAGTTTGCACCTAAGTACTAGTATAGTTGAAGATCCCGTTTGTGTTTCAAATCCAATTGGGGGTTCCGTCCATCTATCTATGATTTGTGTGGATTTGAAGATTTCTATCTTGACCGTAGAATTCACGTGTAATGCTTATGTTCTCGGGTTCACGGGATACGAGTTGATCTTGGGCATGGATTGGTTGTCCAGTTATGGAGCCATTCTCGATTGTGAGCATAGGGTGGTGAGGCTCATGACTCTCCTCGGTAATACCCTAGAAATCTCTTGTAACCCTAGAGGTCCCGTCATGTTATGTTATCTTGAATCTCTCGACTCGTCCATCGATGATCTGCAATCTGTAAGGGTGGTCCGAGACTATCCTGATGTCTTTGAAGAAGTTAAGGGGTTACCCCCTAAACGAGAGATAGACTTCCGCATTTATCTTGTCGATAATGCCAAGCCAGTATCTTTGCCCATGAGGCACATGGCCCCACGAGAAAGAAGAGAGCTCAGTAAGCAAATCAAGGAGTTGCTTGAGAAAATTTTTATTAGGCAAAGCATTTCTGAATGGGGTGCTCCGGTGGTATTCGCTACTAAGGCGGATGGTTCGCTTCGTCTATGTGTTGATTATCGAGAGTTGAACAAACTGACAAAGAAGAATAGGCACCCTTTACCGAGGATTGATGATCTCTTTGACCAGCTGGTTGGTGCTTCTGTTTTCTCTCAACTTGATCTAGCCACTGGATTCCATCAGCTTAGAGTGGCTGAGGATAGTATTGATAAGACTGCGTTTAGGACTCCAGATGGATTCTTTGAATGGCTTGTCATGCCATTCGGTTTGACTAATGCACCCGCATACTTCGTGGACTTGATGAGTAGGGTGTTCAGGGAGTTCCTTAACAAGTTTGTTGTTGTCTTTGTGGATGATATTCTGATCTTCTCAAAGGATGAGGAAGAACATGCTAGGCATCTCAAGGAAGTGATGGATACGCTTAGAGCGCATCAGTTGAAAGCCAAGTTCTCCAAATGTCATTTCTGGCGAAAGGAAGTTCGGTTTCTTGGACATATAGTCTCTAAGCAAGGCATAGCAGTGGATCCTGCGAAAGTGGTTGCAGTTCAAGACTGGAAGACTCCTAGGAATGCAACCGAAGTAAGAAGCTTTCTCGGTCTGGCGGGCTACTATAGGAAGTTCATCAGGGACTTCGCTAAGATTTTGGCCCCTCTTACTAAGTTGACGAAGAAGAACTTAGCCTTTGCATGGGACTTGGAGTGTGAGCTTGCTTTTCAAAGGCTCAAGAGAGCCCTTACCACAGCTCCAGTTTTGGCATTACCCGATGGTGGTAAGATGTTTACCGTGTACACAGATGCATGTGGCACGGGGTTGGGTGCCGTTCTGATGCAAGAGGGAAGAGTGATATGTTATGGGGGTAGGCAACTTAAAGTTCATGAGAAGAACTATCCCACTCATGATTTAGAGTTGGCGGCGATCGTCTTTGCACTCAAATCCTGGCGCCACTATCTTCTAGGCGAAAGGTTTGAGTTGTATACTGATCACAAGTCACTCAAGTACCTCTTCTCGCAGAAAGATCTGAATCTAAGGCAGCAAAGGTGGATGGAATTCCTGGCATCTTATGACTTCGAGATAGCTTATACCCCTGGCAAGGGTAATGTTGTGGCAGATGCACTAAGCAGAAGGAGGTTGACTTTGAGCCCTTTGTTCATTGAGATGAAGAACTTAGAATTCTTGGCAACCTTTGATCTCACGACGGTTGTTGAGTCGATGACGGGTTCATTAGCATCCCTTGAGCTTAGACCCGCACTTCTTAATCAAGTTGGGGCTTCGCAGAAGGAAGATCCGCAGATAGTCGAGGTCGTGGATAAGCTGATTCGTGGTGAGACGTCTAGTCACCTTGTTAGATATACTGTTGATGACAAAGGTTGGCTAAGGCATGATGGAAGGCTATGCGTTCCACAAGTAGGGGACTTGGTGCATAAAGTTCTCGAAGAAGCACATCATTCGAAGATGACTATACATCCTGGAGGAGATAAGATGTATAGGGATATGAAGTGCATTTTCTTTTGGGCCGGAATGAAGAAAGACGTGGCAGAGTATGTTTCAAGGTGCATGGTATGCCAACAAGTGAAAGCCGAGTCAAAGAAACCAGGTGGGCTATTACATCCATTGGAGGTCCCGCAATGGAAGTGGGAGAGTATTTCTATGGATTTTGTGGATGGATTGCCTAGGTCAAGGAGAGGGAACACGAGCATATGGGTCATAGTTGACAGACTTATGAAGAGTGCTCACTTCATTCCAGTAAAAATCAAGAGGACCGCATCATGGCTGGCATCTATTTATCTCCGAGAGATAGTGCGGTTGCATGGAGTTCCTTCTAGCATAATTAGCGATCGTGACCCAATTTTCACTAGCCAGTTCTGGAACAGTTTGCAAGAAGCGATGGGTACGCGATTGAATCTGAGTACAGCCTATCACCCCCAGACGGATGGCCAAACCGAAAGGGTGAATAGAGTGCTAGAAGATCTCTTGAGGCTTTGTGTTCTTGACTTTGGTGGTACTTGGGAAGACCACCTTCCTCTTGTAGAGTTTGCTTATAATAATAGCTATCAAGCCAGCATAGGGATGGCACCATTTGAAGCTTTGTATGGGAGGCCGTGTAGGTCACCATCTTGTTGGTGGGAGACAACAGATAGGCTTATACTTGGGCCCGATATGATACGGGATACATCCAAGAAAGTTGAATTGGTGAGAAGAAGGATGAAAGAGGCCCAAGATAGACAGAAATCCTATGCTGACAAGCGAAGGGCATAGTTGGAATTCGAAGCGGGAGACATGGTTTTCGTGAAGGTTTCTCCTTTGCGTAATTGTGGTACGTTTTGGAGCAGTAGGGAAGCTGGCACCAAGGTTCGTAGGACCCTTCCCTATCATAGAGAGAATTGGAAAGATGGACTATAAGGTGGAATTGCCCGAGAAGCTAGCCGGAGTGCATAATGTCTTTCATGTCTCGCATCTCCGAAAGTGCCTGCATGAGTCCGCTGAGGTGGTTGAACCAAGCATTCTGGAAGACATGGAGGTAGAGAAAGAGGCAACCTTGAGGAGAGCTCCGATTCGTATCTTGGGAACGGAGATCAAGAAGCTAAGGAATCGAGAAGTCAAATTGGTGAAAGTTCAGTGGAGTGAAGCCGATGAAGACGCAACTTGGGAAACCGAGGAGAAGATGTGTGGGCTTTATCCATTCCTTTTTGAGGGTACATTCTCGACCTCTTTCCTAATTAGCATATCTTTCTTTTTATCCGTGTTTATCCTGTTTATCTTATTATCTCGTTAAACTGGTCATGAGAACCTTAGGTAGAAACCCTTTGGATGAAACATGTATTTGAAACATGTTATGCTTGATGTGTGCAAGTGGTTTCAAATGTTTGCAAGTGGATACTCGTGGATGCATGATACACATTAGGCACTAAGATCGGCTCACACACTTTCATATTGCATATGCATGATTGCTTACACTTATTCATGGTTGAAACTTGTTGTGCAATCACATGGATGTTGCATATGGATGAATGTTATGTGCACTCATATAGATATTATAAATTATGTTAGGAAATTGCATACATATGGATTCATTTCACTAACATACATATGCATTGAGGAGGTTTACTGTCTCAGTAACCGCCTGATTTTCGCATTAGATAAGTACATATACACACACCTTTGCATATGTTCATACAGCATTTAGAATCCTTTAAGGACAATGATTGCTCGTGGATGATGATGTGAGTAGATGGATGATGGATGGTAGGATACGTTCTTCCTAACTTGGAGATTTCGGGGACGAAATCCTTTAAGGAGGGGAGAATGTAACAACCCGTATTTTTGAATAACATGTTATAACATAAATCAAGGAAGAATTAAACTGAAAAATCTGAATCAAGGGAAACGGGCTGTGCCATTGCGTTCGTCTCGGAAAAATACGCGAAATAGAGTCCGAGTTTTCGAAAATCGGAGTCCGTATGACCAAGTTATGGCCCATCAAAGTTTTCAGAAAATTAAAAATTCAAAAACAGTTCGAATTTGAATTTAGAATTCAAATTCAGCCAAAACAGACTGGGCGGGAAAACTCCCGCCCAGACAGGTCGACAGGGGGGTCGACACTAGGGTCGATCTTCCCCCAACCAGGTCGACACTAGAGTCGACCTGGGGGTCGACCTCCCTGGTCGGCCAGGTCGGCCTGGTGCATCTATTTTGGCTGTTTGGACCTGTTTTGGAGGCTTGTGACGTGATTTGATGGCTCGGATTGGATCTAGGGTTAATCCTATGGCTAATACTATCCTAATCTTCTATAAAAGGACCCCTAAGCCTAGCCTAAATCATCATTATTCAACTCTACAACTAAACTATCCCAAATTTGTTCCTCTCATGGCCTCCACTCTCATGCTAAAATTTCTAAGTTTATTTATATGAGAGATTTTGAGTTCATACAAGTGTTTTCAAGCTTGTATGAGTGTTCTTAGTTTGCATTCAAGTCAAGTTGCAACATTTCTATTACAAAGCAAGGGTTTTTCATTTGGAGCTTTCATATTTGGTTTTTTTTTGGTGATTGCATAAGGGCTTCGTCTCAATCTTTATAATAAATATTCATTTGTGTCTTCATAGCATTGTAAGCCCTTTTCTACTTTCTTTTTTGAACTATAAAGTTAAATGAATGATGCAAGTTTGGGTTGATCATTATGATATGCAAGTTTGGTTGATCATTATGTTATGCAAGTTGGTTCAATCATTATGTATGACACATGTTGCTATGCTATGCAAGTTTGGGTTGATCATTATACACATGTTATCATGTTATGCAAGTTAAACTTGAGTTTGTGAGCTTAAAGCTTAAAGCTTTATATTAAAGGTTGCATTTTGGCAACATGGAAGTTATCATATCCCTTATGATAACTTGCATGTAAGGCTAAATGCGAACTCCTAGCAACTTCTACATGTCATTTATCACCATGTATCACTTATATGCTAAGTTTGGTTTTATGCATACTTTTGAAGCCTAATAATGCAATATGCAAGTATATGAACATATGTACATCTCATATGCCACCATGTTAAACTTGTAGCTTCAACACCTTTATGTCATGATTATGCCAAGTTCCCTATTTTATCCTTTACGCGTTGTTGCGATTATGTAAACGATGGGATTACGTTGGGGTTGGGTAACATTATGACATGAACATGATTTTTATAACATGACATGATATGTTAGCTTGTAATTATGTTTTGGAAACATAATGGACATGACACTTAGAAAATATAAGTGTGGCCAACTCGAGGTTGAGTTGAGTTTGTAGCATAAATCTACCCGGACCCGCCCGGCTTAACTAGTGGCTACAAACAATAAGACCCAATGTGAGAAGTTGGTCATGTTGTGCTCGAACCCGAGGTTAGACCAAGTTGTGGTGTAAAACTACCCGGACCCGCCCGGCTTAACTAGTAACCACAACAAGGTCTAATGTGAGAGGTTAAAGCACATTAAGTTAATTAATGCCTCCTGATTAGGGTTAAGTCATGGTCCACTTAATACTTAACCAATTTGGGCTTGATGGGTTAATCGGGGTTAAGTCATGAACCTTGGGTACACTTAACCAATTTAATCCACGTTTGGATCGGGTTAACCACATTTAACCCGTTAAGAAACCCTAGTTGCGTGGTCCTTTTCAACAGTAACCCTCTTGATAGTATCATAAGACCCTAGGGACTAGGCTAGGGTGGGGCATGATTGCTGGGCTGACATGTAAGCGACCAAAACGACGGCTGAGTAGGTACGCCGGTGTAGGTCCAGGCGGACTATGGTCGTGCACATGGTCCGGAGTTGGAAAATCAGGCATGGGTACCAGTAGATCTAGACTGTGCATACTTGATTGGTGTTCGAGGTTGACACCCTAGGACTTGATACACCCTAGGGTGGACCTAGCGCAGTTTAACTACATTTCATGTTTGGGCCGTATGACACCGACACTTGACGAGTTAGGCTTATAGGGAGCCGATCAATTAGACTTTGTAGTTGGACCTTGATTTAGGTCACCTCATGATATTGGGCCAAGCTTGGGCCAAGGGATCAATTCTTGTTTTTACTTGACATGTTAGAATGCTAGTACACCCGTGGTGCAAAACTTAACCTTGATTATGCGATGACACCTTTATCTATCTTGTTAGTTAATCACCATGCCAGTATGTTGTTATCCTTATGTTCATCTCAGCTTCTCATGCCAGTTAACTTTACTAGTTCATGAACTGATAGTAGTTAGGGCTTACCAGTCTTTTTGACTGACCTGTTTTCTTTCGCCTCTTTTCTTCCGTTTCCCCCCATCAGGTCCTCAGGGTGGGAACATTGGAGCTTAGCTTGGATCTTTATAGCTTGCTTACTGGATTTGCTCATGTACGGTTTTGGACATTGAGCTAGCTATGGTTTATCACTTCACTTTGGGGATAGTACTTTATGTATTTCAGTTTTTCAGTTTATGCTTTTCTGTAGACTTTGTTTGTTGGAAAATAATGACCAAGTACTTTGTTGTAACTTAACTATGGTTTTGAAATGCTGGTTTTATCCGCTGCTTTACTACTCTGTTTTACTGATATGTTCTGTCTTGTGATATCTGCATGCATGTTTACCTTGTTTAACGCCCCTCCAAAGCTAATGTTCTTGCAAGAGTGGCATCAGCGGAGGTGGGGTGTTACAAATCCACATAGGAATTAATATGTTTCCAGTTATAAAAATAAATAACTGTACAAAATATTTGCGTGAGAGAGTTCTCACATTATTTGTTTGTCACTAAATAACTGTAAATGGTAGATTGACTGAATCATATGTTTTCTTCCACCAAAAATTGAAAGGAGCTCTAAATCACTCCAATTCCATTGCATTGCGAAGCTCTCTCTGTACGGTTCCAACGGATCCTGTTTTGTTGAATATCGAGTTCGTATGAAAAAGATATGCATGTTTCAAGTTTCTATGTACATATATGGTCATTAACATTAACACAAATTAATTACCCTGAATAAGCTTCTAATCTTCTCCTCTAATTACCTTTCCTCCCAATTTCCTGTGCACACACTTGGTAGCCGCTGCCATCTCCTCCTCTCGACAATTTTTGTTACCGTTTCGCCTCAAACATCACATACAAGTGCTAAACCCCCTCAAGAGCTCAAATATAACAATTAAAGCATGCATTGAAGCTTCAATTCCCCAAAAATCTCAACCCTAACACACATGAACTCAAGAAACGCTCGTTATAAAATTTAGGGTGCATAAAATCTTAAATAAACTCAACCAAACTCATACACATTGAAACTAATTGCCACACGAACTCAAATATATAATTTCGGGATTTATAGATTTTTCCTTGAATCGATTTCGAATTTAGAAGCTCTCTATTAGGTTTAGAAAAAGAAGTGAATGGGGCTGCCACTATTTTATGATTAGGTTAGGTTTAGGAATGTTTGAGAAGGTTTATAGTGAAGCCTAGTCATTATTCTAATGATTCTACGTTTTATTATACTCAAATATCGCTCATTTTCATTGTTTAAAAATCCGTGTGATCACCTACGATTTCCAATTTTGTTGAAAATTGACATATAGCTATACTCTAACTTTACAGACCCAACGAAACTATATTCGTTGAATTCCGACTCCGTTTGCTCAAACATCGAATTTTTAGAGTCAAAATATTGATTGTTTTTCACAGTAAAATCACACACGACCACATAATGATTCTAAAAATCATGAAATTTGGAATCTTACCATTACGCGATGCTATAGATTCAATAAAAAAAGTTTCGTTGAATTCCGAGGTCGTCTCAATAATATTCCTTTGTAAAAATGCTTAGATTATTACATCAAACAGTTTTAATGAGCACGGCCATATACTGATTCCGTTTGGAGCGAAATTTTAAATCTAGCAATAATTTAGTATTCCGGATCCAACAAAATTAGTTTCATCGAAAACGGAGGTCGTTTGCAAAATATCCATTTTTAAGGGCTATGTAATATTAATAAATACAAAAACAGTTTAAATAAATAATAATAAGTTATTATTATCATATATATCCAAATAAAATATCACATAGATGTAAAATAAACATATTTGAGTTTATAACTCGATATTACAATTTTCTAGTCAAACGGAGTACATTTTACATGAAAATTCTGTATTTACATAAATAAATCATTATAATTTATAAACGATTTCATAACAACTATTCTAAATTTTGAATTGGACATTACGTACAATTTATAAAGTGAAATCTCAATTTCTTATATTCGTCAGAAAGATATAGTTAATTAGATCCTAACGTTTCGTGTTTCATCCAATTCTGATTTATAATGAACACTGTAATTCATTTAAAGTTTAACACAAAATTTCCAAACTACCGCGCCATTACGAGCTCGTTTTAATTAAATTATAAATTCATACGCTCTAACTTCGTTATAAATAAATTCTAAATCATTTATTCACAAAATAAATTGTTTAAAATATTTAATTTTCATTAAAATCAATTGAAAATAAATTTTAAATTGGTTCCAAAATTCCGGGTTGTTACAATCTCCCCCACTTAAAACTTTTTCGTCCTTGAAAAAGGAACGGAGCTAAAAGTTGTTTAACCAACCAGCTCAACTTTCATTTTGGTTTGAGTTCTTCAACCTTTCAGTTTATAAGAACTTCAAATTTTCCTGAAATTTGGCTAACGCCTTAAATTTCTGAAAAATTTCGCCATAACGTCCTTTGTGCGGGTCCATCTGAACAAATATATATGGCCTTATCAGGCACCCAATAAATCAACATACATCAAACAAAACAATTGTGACTTATATACACTCAAGGGAGATGTGTGAAAAATCATTCCTTGACCCGGTGACAAGGATTAGTCTTGATCCATGTGACTTATATACTTTTGTCATCTCAAGATCCGTGTAGGGTTTGTTATTTAATCCTGCCAGTTTCGTTATATGTTTATTTTAGTCCGCAACCAGTCCTCAGTTCAACCTATAATCCAGTCCTCGCCATACAAGCATCAAACAAGTGCATGCTCATATGGTAATCCAAACCTCATCATATAAGCATAAAATAATTGCATGCTTATATAAATATGTTATGCTGTGTTGTGTTTTTCATAATATATGTTATGCGGTGCAGTCCGTACTTGTTTACTATCCAATGGTGCATGTTTAATTTCATAGAAGAATCCATCACAGTGTAACCAATTCACTCACAACAATATAATAATAAAATTGCACAACCAACTAAATATGGTGCACCTGTTTGTCGGGCACACAATTTATTTCTCTACTCAGCCTTAACTCAATAACTTGCTCAACATATATATATATATATATATCTCCAATTTCCAACTAATTTCAAATTGATTCAACATTTAAATTTGGTTTTGCTCAATTTATCTCTTATTTTCATATTGGTTTAATTATTCCAATTTTTTTTAACTTCACTTAAGTTAAATTCTTATTCGTTCGATTTACTTTTATATTTTCAATCAATTCAACTTGTATAAGTTAAATTTAAATCTAAAAACATTTCCAAATAATTACTTGAATTAGTTAAAGTATATTTCGACGTTTCAATTGGAATTATATAGTCATCCCACTTTCGAAACTCGAAAATAAACACTGATGATGTAGCAATCATCATCAGAATCATCCACAAGCGATTATAATGTGATTCTATATCAATCAAGTATATTCAAGACTTCGGATATACACTTGCAAGGCGTATGTGCAAAATCTTCTTACACTCAATAGTCCAACCTTAATGTCAAATAAAATACTCAAACTCATATTATAAAATAATCAAGTAGGTTATCCATATATTTTCAAAACACACCTTTTCTTTATATATAAAATATAATAGAAAATCAGATTATATATATACACTTAAAAATATGTCACTCTCAACTAATTCTAGGGTATTACTAACCTCATTTATAACGTGTCTCATTCTAGGATACTACTAATCCTATCACTAATGAGTATTCTTAAATAGAATGTTACTAATTCTATCTCCGATGAATTCTTTCGTTCAGTTCTAATGTGTCTTGTTCTCGAGTTTTGTAAACCAAAGCTCTGATACCAAGTTATCACGACCTGAAATCCCCGACCGGCCTAGACCGAACGAGAACGCGGATTGTTTGAGAACACAACACATCGGAACATAGAACAACAGAACTTTTCATTGTTCTTACAACAATTTACATAATAGTACAAGAATGTCAAAGTGCGGAAAATAGTACATGTAGCGGAAATACAATTATTAGAGAATAAAATACATAGCAGTGAAAATAAAAATGTATAAATAAAATGCACAGAGGAAATACATAAATCAAACACAATTCAACTATATCGCCATATAAGTTTACAAGTAAAACCGAAAAGTCGCGTATTGCAAATTGGATTCCATCTATGAGTCGAGGTAAGAGATCCTCACCAATTTCGAGATACTCTAGCACATGCCTCAGGATCAAACCTATGGGAAACCCATCTTCAGGGCCGGTCCACACCTAACGTTTGTGGGTTAGTTATTCCTACACATACATTTCCTGGTCATATCGGACCTGTCACCTGGTCAGTATGTCGACCAATCATATCCGATGGCCCTCAAATCTATTATCCACATAAGTTAAATGTATTGGCTCCATACCATGACATCACCTCTAGCTAGAAAGAAACGCATACACTCCCCGCAGTCACTAATCGCGTTTTTGACTCATACCGGGGTGTGAGAGTTGCGAATTAACGCTATACGAAGTTGCACTATTTAAAGTTGTTCTTTGATCATCATCCACAAGGCTCTTATTTTCAACAAAAGCCTTGATCATTGCATCTCAGCATGCCACATTGTCAATCCATACCATATGACTGATGTCTACCAGTATATAACTTCTAAGTTCGTACGTCTCAAAGAATGGTGATAAGCAAGAGAATAAATTCTCAGCCACCAAACAGATATATTTTAATAGCAATCAACCAATATTGCACAAAATACAACGTCGGACACACAATCCATTTACAAGTCCATTCTGTGTTTGAACGAAACCGGAGACACCTTATTCCTCATCCTATATGTCCAATACAGGAGAGAGGCCCTCACATATTCGGAAAATCAACAAGTATGTCCGGACAACTACCACTATAACCCCTTTAAGGCAGCAACTCCAATCAAAGAGTATCAGTAGTAGTCCATTCGATGTGAAGATTGTCAGTCTTGCAGCATCTTCAATATCTTCGAATTTTAATCATTGTAAAAGTTATTCACAATGGTTTAAACTTGGTCTTTCCGAATAACTTGTGCATCCTATAATCAAGTGATATGTAAAAATAGCACACATCTCATTCCAATCTAGAATATTCTTTTATCCAAATATTCTTCATACATGGAATTATTCCTATTAATCTTATCAAAGATTTTAATTCATTTAAACCTCTTATTTAAATCTTTCTTTGAAAACCATTGCAAAAGATTTTATTATTATCTTTTAACAATCTTAAATCGAATTAGGGTTTATAAAACTAGTCGGGATTATCAAGCCTTACTGAAGTAATGATTCATCTAATTATTCCAATCCCATCCTATTCATCCCATGGAGCAAAATTGGTATTACTCTATACCTAACACCCATTGTTTTAATGGAAAATTTAATTAACATATCACGTTCAAATCTAATTAAAGATTTAACTATCGCATGGAGTAAAAGTGGTGGTACTCCATCTCGAATACTCCTCGTGTTTGGTAAATTTAATTACCCTTCAACTTTCAATCTAATTAAATATTCATTAAAACTCCAACTAAGTTTTTATCTTCAAAAATCATTACTTAATGATTATTCAACATTAGGAAATTAATCCTTTTTTTAACTTGGTTAAAGAACAAATGCCATTTAAAACATTGCTCACAGTAAACCCAAAATCTACTTCCATTAATATGGAATCTTCATGGAAATCCAAACAATTTATAATTGATATAAATTTCCTTATTCGACCAATACTATAAGTGGAAAACCGACAAAGCCTTTTAAATTCCATAAATGGTAAAGGCCTTCCTTTACAGAAGCTCATTTCAATTATTGGGCATCGAATCCATTCAGTTCCAAATTAATTAAATAGATTGGAAAACTTTTCTATACCTTAATTAAAAGATTTATTCCATTTATAAATGGGTTCAAGAATGGTATTATTGAAGATATCATTCACGACAAACCCAAAATCCGTAGTGTTATTAAAGACATTATTCACAGCAAACCCAAAATCCAATTTGATATTAAATATAAGGTCTTAAAACGAAATCATGTATACTTTCATTCAATATCAAATCCTGAAACTAACACATAACGTTTTGGAATAACTATATAGATATCTTCCAAATTCTTCAACGATATCTGTATAATCATGAAATCCAATATCGAAAATATCCAAAGATAATTTCCATTCCAATTTATATGTTGGAAACTTCTGGTTATGACAAAACCGTTCACAAATCCAATTTATTATTTTTTAAAAACATTGGATTATTATTCTAGTTATTAATTAGTTCATTCAGGTGAAAATATCCTTTACCTTTTCAAATATGGAATATTTCATTCAAAAATCTTTCCAAATCATTTATTATGATTTTACAAAATTTATTTATATTCTTAATAATTTTATTACGACACTTACAGTCGGTTTCCAATATTGGCCACCGAATTGCATCCATAGCAACCTTTTCCAATACTGATTTGGACTTTAATTAAAATATAACCATCGGATTTCAAAAATTCTTATTTCATTAGAAATCTCATTTCATTATGGTTCCAACGATTCCAATTTCAGGAGAATCCGACGGTCGGATCTCCCATTATGTCAATTCGAAGTTACGGGTTGACGTTCGCGAACTATCACTGTGTGACGCATTTTATTCAAGCTCGAATTCGATTCATAAATCGAAATGCTTCAAAACCATTTTTATTAATTATATAAAATATATATAATCATATTTGGAAGCTCGTTTCAGTCGTTTATCTTTGAAATTGCACATTTCAATGTACAGTCAATTTTGATATTTTTATGTCCATCCAAAATCTGACATCAAAACCAAACTTCAACTGTTAACAGAATATTATATTAAAATATTCGTTTTATTCCAAATTGAAATGAGATTCAGTCAATTACCATATAATTTTAGTTATATGGATTTCATACATCATACGTATTCAGCAATAGTTATAAATAACTATTAAACATCCAATTCACATCCAAAGTGCACTTACATCCATATAAACCATAAATAATTATTTAACGCTTATATTGGTCTGTCAGTCAATCGATTAACATTCAATCTAAACCCTTGGGATTAGTGTAAATCAAATATCATCCCAATACCCTTGTGGGGTTTTCAACCAACAAATAACTAATTGATATATTATTTATTCCATCTAATCATTATTATTTAAATGGGTGAACATAAACAAGTCGTTCGACTTGTAAATGGATTTTTAATCCAATTTCAACTACCACCCAGAATTTAACATTGTTTTTAACATGTTAATTATTTCGAATTCACATTCAAATCATAACATAAATAATCATTTATTGCCATATAAGGCGCCACAAAGTGTCCATGCACATTGTTTGAAATACGAGTGTCGTATATTCAAACAACGCTTCTAATAACAAAAAAATTTGGTGAATATTTGATGTGTTGAACTCAAGTAATATCGCATGTAACAGATAAAAATCCACATATGCAATTAATATATTTCTAGTTGTAAAAATAAATAACTGTACTAAATATTTGAGTGAGAGAGTTCTCACATTGATTGTTTGTCGCTAAATAACTATAAACGGTGGATTCACTGAATCAGACGTTTTCTTCTGCCAAAAATTGAGACGAGCTCCAAACCAATTTCATTGCGAAGCTCTCGTCGGTACGATTCAATGGATCTTGTTTCACTGAATTTCGAGTTCGTATGAAAAAGTTATGCATTATTCAAGTTTCTATGTACATATATGGTCATTAACATAAATTAATTAATTACCCTAAATAAGCTTCTAATCCTCTCCTCTAATCACCTTCCCTCCCAATTTCCTGCGGACGCACCAGGTAATCGCTGCCCTCTCCTTCTCTCGTCACTTTTTGTCAATGTTCGCCTCAAACTTCGCGTACAAGTGCTAAACCCCTCACGAACTCAAATATAACAATTAAAATGTGCATTGAAGCTTCAATTCACCAAAAATTTCAACCCTAACTCGCATGAACTCAAGAAACGCACGTTATAAAATTTTACGCATACAAAATCTTCACCAAACTCAACAAAATTCATACATATCGAAGCTAATTGCTACACGAACTCAAATATATAATTTTGGGATTTATAGTTTTTTCTTTGAATTGATTTTGAATCTAGAAGCTCTCTTTTAGGTTTAGAAAAACAAGTGAAAGGGGCTACCGTTGTTTTGTGATTAGGCTAGGTTTAGGAATGTTTGAGATAGTTTATAGTGAAGCCTAATTATTATTCTAATGATTCTACATTTTATTATACTCAAATATCACTCATTTTCATTATTTAAAAATCTGTGTGATCACCTATGGATTCCGATTTTGATGAAAATTGACATGTAGCTATACTCTGACATTACAGACCCAACGGAACTAGTTTCGTCGAATTCTGAGTCTGTTTTCTCAAATAGCGAAAATTTAAAGTCAAAATATTGATTGTTTTTCACAGTAAAATCATGCATGACCACATACTGATTTTAAAAATCACGAAGTTCAGAATCTTACTATTATTCGACGCTACGGATACAATAAAAAAAATTCGTCGAATTCTGTGACACCCCACCTCCGTTAAGGTCACTCACAAAGGGAATGCCTTAACTTTAGTGGAGCATTTTAGTAAACAGAACAGAAACTTACAAGACAGATAAAACAGTACTTGAAAATTTTTAACTTTATTACAGCGGAAACAGAAATTAATATGGTTACATCCTTTCAATTTCAGAATTCAAGTACAAAATATCAGTCTTGTACAAAAGCCTTCAAAATGCATAGTTTAAAATCATAATCCCCATGGAACGGAAGCTATACAGAGCCAAGCCATACTTTAAGCACTTCAAGCAAAGAGAAATCCGGATCAAGCTAAAGTATTTCCCTCCTTGGATAACCTGGGGGGGAACGGAAGAAAGGAGGCGAAACAACAAGGGTCAGACAAAAAGTCTGGCAAGTCCAGTGACTTTCAGCATATGAACAGATAATAATAATATGATATGAACATAAAACTGGATGTGAGATAACTATAACAGATGTAGCAGATATAACAGAAAAACAGAATGATATAAACTATTGTTTTACACTTCTCTGCACTAATACTAGTATAGCAGAATTAGGTGTCACCCTAATGTCTAAATTGAAGCAGGAACGGGTACAGAATACTTTAACAGAAACAGAATGCTAATAATGGGCCTTTACTACCCAGACAGAAGGAGAAACAGATTTATCCCTATGGAGACAGAATGTGGAATTAGGTGTACACTAGTAATGGGCCTTTACCACCCGAACAGATGGTACCACACAGGAACAGACAGGTGTTACCACCCAACAGAAACAGACGGTACCAACAGAAACAGACAGAACTAAGCGTACCCTAAAACCCTACCCCAAGCGATCGGCTCCCTAATACATAAATATCCTGTGTCGGCCCCACAGTAGGGTGTATCACTCCCTAAAGTGACAACCAATTGGCACAGACCTATTTACAGATGTCACGGCGTCTTACATCCTCAGAGGCAGACCGGGATCCATGCACGCACATGACCTGGTTGGAACGCACCATCAACACCCCTCGCCATTATCAGAATGAACCACTTATAATTAGTTCAGTAAGCGTGCCCGGACCCTACCTATTGTTGGGTCAAAGTTTTGATACCAGAAAGGGTTACTGACTAATATGGGTCCCAAACAACAGATGACACAAGTAATTCCCCTCCTAACCTTGTGTCCCCAGACTAACAGATTTCAGATTAACTTGTTTACAAGTTCAGACATACAGAATTCAGATTTACTAATTCACAAATTAAGTTAACAAGTTTTCAGACTAACAGGTCAGATGTACAGATTTTTCAGATTTGTCTAACTTTGTATTGGGCCTACAGATTCATGGACGGGTTTTACTACATCTATTAATCCCTTTGGTTTAACCCTATTTTCCCCAATACGTTTTAGACGTCATTCTTACCTTAGATTTTGCATTAATTAATTATTAATGCACAGACCTCTCACATTAGGTCGGTAGCTTGTGGCCGCTGGATATGCCGGGCGGTTCCGGGCAGACTTCTGCCACAAGCCAGACCTAACCTCGTGTCTTACGCATGTTATGACTAACTTCTCACATTAGAACCTATTGTTTGCGGCCACTGGATGTGCCGGGCGGTTCCGGGAAGATTTACGCCGCAAACTCATTCTAACCTCGAGTTAGCCATGTTTATCTTTGCGGCCAATTAATTAATAATTTACCGTTTATGCGCACGCCCAATATATATGCCAATTCAGATTATATCAATAACAGGATGATTATATCAACATAGCAGATAACAGATTTTATATGACTTAACGGATTTAACAGATTTAGCAACTTAGCAGATTTTGGCATATAACAGGTTAGGCATTTCAACCGACAAATTTAACAGATTAGGCATTTCAATCTAATTAGCAGTCTAGGCAATATAACAAAACTAGTAGTTTAGGCAACTTGACAAATTAGCAGATTTAGCAAATTTAATATTTCTAAAAGTTCTATTTACATGCCTTGCCCAATCATAAATTGGCCTAAATTCATATACCTACATAATTGTCATGATTCACAACATATACTCCATGTTTGCATAAGCGCAGAATATGGACATAATTTGCCATATAACATATGTTCCAATTTTTGTTAAACTAGCATCTTACAGCAGATTCACATATAAATTATACCAAATATAACTATTAATTTCAATGCATGCCATATATCCAAAAATCCCTATTTAGGTGTAATCACAATAATAGATATCCTAATTAATGTAAATCTTTACACCTAAGTTTCCATATCTTCTTCTTTTTGAGTCATGAATCATTATGCAAACTATACCCAACAATATAAATCTTTAAATCATATCTTCTAAAAATCAGATCTTGACTTTTATATGCATTTTGTCCAAAGTCTCAAATCATATGTAATCTTACAATGGTTCCTCTTTTCTTCTATCATAGAATATGCATAGATCCAAATCTAGTTTACAACATATGCTCATTAATTACAGTTCTAAATTACAACATAACTATGCATACAACATGCATAAATTATATGTTCATAGTCAAATTTATGCATATGTCCAATATATTTTATGCCTCAGACCTAAAGTCATACATTCAATTTAGTCTTGTCCAATTTCGCATCATTCATTATTTATCCCAAAATTTGCGTTCATACGTTCATCTCTTATGAGATTAGGCACAGGCTCGTGGTAGCCTTGCTATAAAAACAGAAAAGAAGAAAAGGGATACAGAACAGTCACAGAAAAACAAATCTGACAGAAGAGAATATATATACAATCTCAGATTCAGAATTAAAAACATATCAAAATTATAATTAACGTTTATAGCGGAAAATAACTGTACTTGCCTTGATTGGATTAAAGAAAGAACTTTAACTTGTTGTAGAATCTTTGCAGAAACTTTAATCTCTAGTTTGAATTGAGTTGCTTAGGCTGATGTTGATTATCTTCTAGTTTTAATTCCAGCAGAGCAGCGACGCCATTTTTATTTTTTTATTAGAAGAAGAGAGCAATGGAGGCTAGAGAATTGTGTAAGAAACCTAGGTAGAGTCTAGGGTCATTTTTATAGAGTTTATGAACTGATTAGGACCATCGATGTTGCTTGGATTGATCGTAGCCATTCATTCGAAAGAGAGACCAATTAGAGCCTGCCACCTAGCTCTAATGACAAAGCAGACTACAGAAAATCGACCAACATAGACTAGGCCAGCCAGGGTGGACTGGGTTCGACCTGGCTCTGGACCAGGTCGACAGCCCTGTCGACAGCCCTGTCGACCTGGCTAGACCAGGTCGACAGCCCAGTCGACCTGGGTGTCTTAGGCGGGACTTTTCCTGCCCTGGCCAATTGGGCCCGATTTTTAATTTTAGACTTGATTCAGAAACTTCCGGAGGCTATATCTTCTTCATACGGACTCCGTTTTTCGAAAACTCGGACTCTATTTCGCGTATTTTTCCGAGACGAACGCAATGGCGTATCCCGTTTCCCTTAGTTCTTTGATTTCAAATCAATTATACTTTAATTTGTTAATTCCACAGTTATAGAATACACGGGGTGTTTAGAATACACGGGGTGTTACATTCTCCCCCACTTAAAAGGATTTCGTCCCCGAAATCTTCAAGTTAAGAAGAATGTGTCCTACCATCCAATCACCCATCTACTCAACCATCATCCACAAGCATCCATTGTCCTTAGAAAACTTCTAATGTTGTATGAACATATGCAAAAGTGTGTGTATATGTTCCTTATCTAATGCAAAGATCAGGCGGTCTACTGATTCAGTTGACCTCCTTAATGCGAATTATGTCAGTGCCATGAGTCCAACATGTATGCAATAGAATTCTGATGATATATATTATTTCTATATGAGTGCACAAACATTCACTCAAATGCAACATCCATGTGCTGAATCAACCAATTTGCATCCACAAGAATTGAAAAATGCTCACCCATCCATATGCAGTATGAGAGTGTTTTCGAGCCGATCTAGTGCCTAGTGTGTGTATATGCATCCACGGGCAACCACTAGCAACCACTTGCATCCACTTGCAACCATCAAACATAACATGTCTCAAACACATGTTTACACCCATTAGTTTCTACCTAAAGTTCAAATATTCGATCGATAGGATACAGTCGAATGATGGAAGCGAGTACAGATAGAACGAAAATTTGGTTCCCATTAGACATGGGTCCTAAG
This sequence comes from Allium sativum, assembly GCA_030737875.1. Taxonomy (NCBI): domain Eukaryota; kingdom Viridiplantae; phylum Streptophyta; class Magnoliopsida; order Asparagales; family Amaryllidaceae; genus Allium; species Allium sativum. Next base: position 394,215,954 of record CM060924.1, on the reverse strand, counting down.
TATCGGCCCCAAAGACCGAAACCAACATCAAATTGACACCCAGAGGATTACCTTCTTTAGACAATGTCAAAACTGGAAATCTTATAAATAGTATTTAGATATTTACAGACTACTGGTACAGATCAGGTTCCCTAATGATTCTTAGGAAGCTAAGCATGATAAAATCATACCCCACGAAAACTCAGAATGTATGCGTCATACTTGACGCCTAACACAGATATCCCTCAAACCCCAATCTCAAACAGATGATCCATAACCATTATGGGTCTGAGTCTATAGCGGAATTCAGAAATAATACTAGTATTAAAGTGCAGAGTATCGATTACAAAATCAAAATACCAGAATCAGAAAAAGTCTTAACTCCATAATCAGATAAAGAAATTAAACCTACTATAGAAATTTTCCTATTTCTATCCTAGCCACTAGCCTCAAGAGTGTTCGCCTGCCCTCCTTGTCCTCGTCTCTTCGGGCAGTCCCTAGTGAAGTGTCCCATCTCCCCACAGTTGAAGCAAGCGCCCTTCCTTTTTCTGCAATCCTTGTTCAGATGAGTTGAGCTCCCACAAGTAAAGCACTTTTTCCCCTTCTTATCTTCTGACTTCTCATCCTTCTTTTGTGTTTCCTTTTTGGGCCCCGCTTTCTTATTCTGTGGTTCTTCCTTCTTTGTCTCTTTCGGGCCCTTGCCTTCCTCGTGCAGTAGTGCCATATCCACCAATTTCTCGTAAGTTGCTCCCATGGGTACATGGGTCATGGCTAGGCTGTGCAGTGGCTCATTCAATCCTTTAACAAAGCGGAGAGCCTTTTTATGCTGAGTGTTGACTAAATCCAATCCGAATCTTGCTAGTTGGTTGAACTGGTTGACGTATTCCTTGACCGTCATACTTCCTTGCTTAAGAGACAAGAACTTTTCCAATTGTAAACTTCGTTCAGCTTGCGAGAGGAACTTTGTCTCAAACCTTGTTCTGAAATCCATCCATGTCTCAACCGGCCTCTCGGCGTTAGTGACTTCCCACCAGTAGGAAGCTTCGTCTTTGAGCAGCCATACTGCCAACTGTACCTTCTGCCTATCGTCCACCTCGAAGATAACGAATAGATCCTCAGTTTCTTTGAGCCAATTCCTTGCTTCTACGAATGATTCAGTTCCTTTGAAATCCTTCCCACCCATGGCCCTAAAATCTCTACAGATCTTTGAGAAAGCAATTGCACGAGGAGGGGGTGGAGGAGGGGGATCATTTGCTGGACCTGCAGCGGCGGTCCTAGCCTCAAGATATTGACGAAACCAACCGGGTACATGAACACCCTCTGGTATCTCAGATGCTTCAGACATGCTGGAACGAAAAAGGAAAGGTTCAATACAAAAAGGACTGAAAGAAAGATATATGGCTCTTGGGGATCATGTTTTTCAAAATAAGCTTTATTTTTGAAAATACTTCCTTTCAAAACCTTTTTGAAAACAGTTTTCAAAAACTTTACCCAATCTGGTAACCTTCAGCTCTGATACCAAGTGTGACACCCCACCTCCGTTAAGGTCACTCACAAAGGGAATGCCTTAACTTTAGTGGAGCATTTTAGTAAACAGAACAGAAACTTACAAGACAGATAAAACAGTACTTGAAAATTTTTAACTTTATTACAGCGGAAACAGAAATTAATATGGTTACATCCTTTCAATTTCAGAATTCAAGTACAAAATATCAGTCTTGTACAAAAGCCTTCAAAATGCATAGTTTAAAATCATAATCCCCATGGAACGGAAGCTATACAGAGCCAAGCCATACTTTAAGCACTTCAAGCAAAGAGAAATCCGGATCAAGCTAAAGTATTTCCCTCCTTGGATAACCTGGGGGGAAACGGAAGAAAGGAGGCGAAACAACAAGGGTCAGACAAAAAGTCTGGCAAGTCCAGTGACTTTCAGCATATGAACAGATAATAATAATATGATATGAACATAAAACTGGATGTGAGATAACTATAATAGATGTAGCAGATATAACAGAAAAACAGAATGATATAAACTATTGTTTTACACTTCTCTGCACTAATACTAGTATAGCAGAATTAGGTGTCACCCTAATGTCTAAATTGAAGCAGGAACGGGTACAGAATACTTTAACAGAAACAGAATGCTAATAATGGGCCTTTACTACCCAGACAGAAGGAGAAACAGATTTATCCCTATGGAGACAGAATGTGGAATTAGGTGTACACTAGTAATGGGCCTTTACCACCCGAACAGATGGTACCACACAGGAACAGACAGGTGTTATCACCCAACAGAAACAGACGGTACCAACAGAAACAGACAGAACTAAGCGTACCCTAAAACCCTACCCCAAGCGATCGGCTCCCTAATACATAAATATCCTGTGTCGGCCCCACAGTAGGGTGTATCACTCCCTAAAGTGACAACCAATTGGCACAGACCTATTTACAGATGTCACGGCGTCTTACATCCTCAGAGGCAGACCGGGATCCATGCACGCACATGACCCGGTTGGAACGCACCATCAACACCCCTCGCCATTATCAGAATAAACCACTTATAATTAGTTCAGTTAGCGTGCCCGGACCCTACCTATTGTTGGGTCAAAGTTTTGATACCAGAAAGGGTTACTGACTAATATGGGTCCCAAACAACAGATGACACAAGTAATTCCCCTCCTAACCTTGTGTCCCCAGACTAACAGATTTCAGATTAACTTGTTTACAAGTTCAGACATACAGAATTCAGATTTACTAATTCACAAATTAAGTTAACAAGTTTTCAGACTAACAGGTCAGATGTACAGATTTTTCAGATTTGTCTAACTTTGTATTGGGCCTACAGATTCATGGACGGGTTTTACTACATCTATTAATCCCTTTGGTTTAACCCTATTTTCCCCAATACGTTTTAGACGTCATTCTTACCTTAGATTTTTGCATTAATTAATTATTAATGCACAGACCTCTCACATTAGGTCGGTAGCTTGTGGCCGCTGGATATGCCGGGCGGTTCCGGGCAGACTTCTGCCACAAGCCAGACCTAACCTCGTGTCTTACGCATGTTATGACTAACTTCTCACATTAGAACCTATTGTTTGCGGCCACTGGATGTGCCGGGCGGTTCCGGGAAGATTTACGCCGCAAACTCATTCTAACCTCGAGTTAGCCATGTTTATCTTTGCGGCCAATTAATTAATAATTTACCGTTTATGCGCACGCCCAATATATATGCCAATTCAGATTATATCAATAACAGGATGATTATATCAACATAGCAGATAACAGATTTTATATGACTTAACGGATTTAACAGATTTAGCAACTTAGCAGATTTTGGCATATAACAGGTTAGGCATTTCAACCGACAAATTTAACAGATTAGGCATTTCAATCTAATTAGCAGTCTAGGCAATATAACAAAACTAGTAGTTTAGGCAACTTGACAAATTAGCAGATTTAGCAAATTTAATATTTCTAAAAGTTCTATTTACATGCCTTGCCCAATCATAAATTGGCCTAAATTCATATACCTACATAATTGTCATGATTCACAACATATACTCCATGTTTGCATAAGCGCAGAATATGGACATAATTTGCCATATAACATATGTTCCAATTTTTGTTAAACTAGCATCTTACAGCAGATTCACATATAAATTATACCAAATATAACCATTAATTTCAATGCATGCCATATATCCAAAAATCCCTATTTAGGTGTAATCACAATAATAGATATCCTAATTAATGTAAATCTTTACACCTAAGTTTCCATATCTTCTTCTTTTTGAGTCATGAATCATTATGCAAACTATACCCAACAATATAAATCTTTAAATCATATCTTCTAAAAATCAGATCTTGACTTTTATATGCATTTTGTCCAAAGTCTCAAATCATATGTAATCTTACAATGGTTCCTCTTTTCTTCTATCATAGAATATGCATAGATCCAAATCTAGTTTACAACATATGCTCATTAATTACAGTTCTAAATTACAACATAACTATGCATACAACATGCATAAATTATATGTTCATAGTCAAATTTATGCATATGTCCAATATATTTTATGCCTCAGACCTAAAGTCATACATTCAATTTAGTCTTGTCCAATTTCGCATCATTCATTATTTATCCCAAAATTTGCGTTCATACGTTCATCTCTTATGAGATTAGGCACAGGCTCGTGGTAGCCTGGCTATAAAAACAGAAAAGAAGAAAAGGGATACAGAACAGTCACAGAAAAACAAATCTGACAGAAGAGAATATATATACAATCTCAGATTCAGAATTAAAAACATATCAAAATTATAATTAACGTTTATAGCGGAAAATAACTGTACTTGCCTTGATTGGATTAAAGAAAGAACTTTAACTTGTTGTAGAATCTTTGCAGAAACTTTAATCTCTAGTTTGAATTGAGTTGCTTAGGCTGATGTTGATTATCTTCTAGTTTTAATTCCAGCAGAGCAGCGACGCCATTTTTATTTTTTTATTAGAAGAAGAGAGCAATGGAGGCTAGAGAATTGTGTAAGAAACCTAGGTAGAGTCTAGGGTCATTTTTATAGAGTTTATGAACTGATTAGGACCATCGATGTTGCTTGGATTGATCGTAGCCATTCATTCGAAAGAGAGACCAATTAGAGCCTGCCACCTAGCCCTAATGACAAAGCAGACTACAGAAAATCGACCAACATAGACTAGGCCAGCCAGGGTGGACTGGGTTCGACCTGGCTCTGGACCAGGTCGACAGCCCTGTCGACAGCCCTGTCGACCTGGCTAGACCAGGTCGACAGCCCAGTCGACCTGGGTGTCTTAGGCGGGACTTTTCCCGCCCTGGCCAATTGGGCCCGATTTTTAATTTTAGACTTGATTCAGAAACTTCCGGAGGCTATATCTTCTTCATACGGACTCCGTTTTTCGAAAACTCGGACTCTATTTCGCGTATTTTTCCGAGACGAACGCAATGGCGTATCCCGTTTCCCTTAGTTCTTTGATTTCAAATCAATTATACTTTAATTTGTTAATTCCACAGTTATAGAATACACGGGGTGTTACAAATTCCGAGGTCGTCTCAATAATGTTCCTTTGTAAAACTGTTCAAATTATTATATCAAGCGGTTTTATCGTGCACAACCATATACTGATTCCGTTTGGCGCAAAATTTGAAATCTAGCAATAATTTAGTGTTACAGATCCAACAAAATTGGTTTCGTCGAAAATGGAGATCATTTGCAAATTGTCCATTTTTAAGGACTATGTAATATTAAAATATTAATAAATTCAAAAACATTTTAAATAAATAATAATAATAAATTAATATTATTATATATATCCAAATAAAATATCATATATATGTGAAGTAAACATACTTGAATTTATAACTCAATATTACAATATTCTAGTCAAACGGTGTTCATTTTACATGAAAATCCTTCTATTTACATAAATAAATCGTTATAATTTATAAACGATTTCATAGCGACTATTCTAAATTTTGAATTGGACATAACTTAAAATTTATAAAGTGAAATCTCATTTTCTTACATTTGTTAGAAAGATAAAGTTAATTAGATCATAATGTTTCTTGTTTCATCCAACTCTGATCTATAATGAACATTGTACATTCATTTAAAGTTTAAAACTAAATTTCCAAACCACCACGCAATTACATGCTCGTTTTAATTAAATTATGAATTTATACACTCTAACTTTGTTTTAAATAAATTCTAAATCGTTTATTCTCAAAATAAATCGTTTAAAATATTAATTTTCATTAAAATCAATTAAAAATAAATTTTAAATTGGTTCCAAAATTCTGGGTTGTTACACAAACCCAACAAAAGACCCAAAAATCTCCAGCAAGACACTCCAAAACCCCATCCTAAACAAATACATGGTCCAACTGACAAACAAATCATAGCCAACACAATTAGAAAACCTAAAACCCGACATCAAATAACCTACCCTTATTCGTTGATACCAGTCACTTGCGAGGGAACGCGTAGCTTGAGAGAGGCCTAATCGGTTTCCAGGTAGCAACATGAATCTTTGCATACTTGAAAGCTTCTGGATCATCAAAGGAGTCGAAGGGGTTGGAGTGGAAATAAAGAAATTTAGATCTGAGCTAGCGGAATATTGGATTGCTCGGTGGACCTTAGCAAACATTCAAACAAGGCGAAAGCAGACATGTGTTGATGAGGAAAAAGAGAAGTTGAAAAGAGGAGGAATCGTGAAGAAAAGAGGAAGAGAATGGGAGGCGCATTGAGAAGAAGCCGTAAAGAAAAGAGGAAGAGAATGGGAGACACAGTGAGAAGAAGCCATATCTGTCACTATTTCCAGAAGCTTGGCCGAGGATGATTCTTGATAAACTGGATTTTTAGATTGATTGAACCTTACTTAGTATTCTTAATAATAATAAGACTAAAAATAAATTAAGATGGAATGTAGGTGTAATACTTCAATATGAATATAAGAATGAGTGTATGTATCAAACCACATGTACCTCAAGGCATATATATGTTAATATAATATAGGATTAATTGACAGGAATAATCCGAAGTTTAAGGTGTCTTCCCATAATAATCCCAAGTTTGGATTATTTATAAATAATCCCAAGTTTGAGGGGTCCCTTCCCATATTGATCCCATTAACCTGATAACCTGTTTAACCAGTTATATTTAGGACAGAAGTTAAATTTGAATAAATAAATGAGTGGGGAAGATATTATTTTATCTACTTGAAATTTATAATAAAGAGATGACCTGATATATATTATTTATAATTTATATTTTTGGAAATCTTCTATCTATTCTGTTTTAAGAGAAAACTTTCGAGTATTTCCTTTGACGCCATCAAGTATGTTAAGATTTTGGACATACGCCTAGTTAACGCATATGCTAAATCTCAAAATTGCTATATGGATATACGATTGCACTATAGTCACTTGAAAACGATTCAGATAATGACTATAGAATTATCGGTATTTATTTTCAGGTTTCGAAAGTGACATAGATATATAGTGCCAGTCAAGACGCCGAGTAAACATTTAAGACCATTTTGAAATATACTAGAACATATTTAAATCAAAAGTTTTGATAATTTTAATTTGAAAAATTGTCCGTATGTAAACTAAATAAGCGTTTAATTTGCGTAACTTAATTTTAAATATATTCAATTATTTGGTTATTTTTTCCCTGCCTCCTTCCTTTTCTGGGATGAAAAGGTCTGATAAGGGAGATTTTAACAACCTGGATTTTTTAACCAAATTCAATTTATGATTTATTTGAAAATTTGATTTCGAATTTTTAATTTTGAATTTAATTTATTTTGAATTATACGAAATTAATGAATGTGGTTTCTAGATTCAAATAAAACATGATAACAAAAATTAATGGTTGTTAATCCATTTTATGTGTTGAATAAATTAAATTTATATTATTATTTGAATGTGAATTCATGCTTAAAATTTTAATTTAAAATTTTTAATTTTAATATTAAGACTTTTTTTCCAAATGGATTGTTTTTCTTGAAAAGTCAATTTGGTCAAAATTTAAATTCGAGTTGAAAATGTAAAAGTCTCAAATTTTATATTTTTTATGAATTAACACTGAATTCTAAGTGTCTAGCATTTTTAACTACAAAGGTTAAATCATATGATTCAACTCAGTGCAGTTTAAGAGACAATAATTAAATTGTTTTGGATAAATTCAAATGATCAAGTGAAATTCAGCCTCGATTAACTCAAAGTGCCATAAAGCCTCAAAATCAAAAATATCACAAGTGTACAAAAAAATAAGGTTCTCAATTTTTGGTCAGCATCAACAAACCAATGTTATCAACAACATGGTCATATAAGCAACAACAACCATAAGACCAAGTTCAAGTTTCAAACTACTTATAAGGAAGTGAATTAGGTAAAGGTTACAAAGCAGTGGTGCCAAGCGTATATGCACAATATCAAACCAAACTTGAGGCAACATGATCAAAATATAGAGCTTAAATAATCAATTCAATAGGCCAACAGACGTAAAGTTTGAAAGTCATGATAGTGCACAAGTGCACAAATGAATCAAATCCCTAAAACATGTGCAGTACCAAATTCAAGTGCACAATTCAAGTCCGATGATCAAGTGTTGCAGAGTGAAATTTTGAAGTGCAGTATATGTTCTCATATCATCACACAAAAGAAAAGGAGGCCGGAGTTTTCAAAGTATAATATTACTGGGTAAAGCCGAGACAAGACACAAATTCATCATGTATAGTTTCAATTTTTATCAATGTGTAAACGGCCGAGTAAAAAACAGTGTCAACTGTATTTCTTATTTTTATCACGCAAAAGTCAAAAATCATATACAACTTTTGTTCGAAATCGAATAACAAAGTAGAATAAAAAAAAGTGTTGAAATGGTCAATAATTTCAAGTTGAAGCCAAGTCAGAACACGTAAATGTTTCAACCGATAGAAATATATTCGCAGTATATGGATATCACAGAAATAGTAGGGATTTTAAATCCTATATATAACCCTGAAACATCATTGGAAAAATCAACAAAAGTCGAGCAAGATAAAACCATAAAAGGGGCAAATAACATACCCATTTTTTCAGCATCAATTAAAACTCGACTAGGAAGCAACCGCGATTAGGATAGCAAAGGATCAATCAAGACATTTTAGATTCAATAACCGATCATAATAAAAAAGAGCGGCGGGCTTCAGAAAAACCCTAACTATTCCTTCACAACATACAACGAGTTCGGGAGAAAAAGATAAAAGTGGACGGGCTAAAGCAAAAGGGAACGGGATGTTAAAAAAAAGGCCCACTACTTACATAAATAAAAAATTGTTTTATTTTTTTAATTAAGGTTGTAGTGCTTTTAAGTTGATTTAATTCCAGTTCTATTTTCATTTTTACAAACTCTAGATTTTTTTTTCTATGCAGTAAACTACGGGGCATAGTTTTAGAATTCATAGCTCAGTGGCTGAGTTGTGATAGGATTTTAAGCGTAGGGTTAGAACAATTAGACAAGCAATAGTCATGAGTTTACTGGTGTGTGTAAACGTTGTATTGTTTAACTCTTAGTAGAAACTTTGAGGTAAAGTTTTGAGCATAGGTTTAGAACAATCAAGTGAGCGAGAATCGCGAGTATATAATGGATGCTTACAGTAAGCATCATATTGTTTAATTCCTAGTAGAAACTTTGGAGGCAGTAGCAGGAAGGGTTTTGCCGAACTTGGATAAATTCTATGTGTTATTTACTTTCCACAATTACTTTGATTATTATTTGTGTTGATATATTGATACTTATAAATTTGTAAAAGAAATGTTATAAACTCAATTCATCTTCCCTCTCCCCTCTTTAGGATTAATTTAGATCCTGTAAGATTTACTTGGATGGAACATTGGAATTGGATAAATGTGGAAACATGTGGTTTGGAAGCCATTTCGATATGATTCCCTGCTTGGGATCAGATCGACACAACACCAACGCAAGGGGTTAGTTCACCCATTATACTTCGGATCGGGTATGCTCACAGATGCAAGAAGGATCGGTATAAGCGAAAGCACGAAGAAACCAAAAGATCGGGTCGGATTAGTTTCACCCAAACTCGGGTGGATACGAACCGGTACAGATCCATGTTCGTCCTGAATCGGTACTGTTCCAGGTTCGTCCTAAATCGGTACCGATCAGGTTTCGTCCTAAATCGGTATCCATCTGGAACCTCAAGTATGGGTGATATGGTCCACACCCCTCTTTTTCGCTTCCACTACTCCGATTTTCTGTGGATTTTCAAACCAATTCGAGCACACTTGCAGCTATAAATATATGACCTTGGACACTGAAAATGATATATGTTTCCTTTCTACGTAGAAGCTCTAACATATTCAAAATTTAACTCTTTCTCTCTAGTTTCATACAAACAAAACTATAATGGTATTCTATCAGTATAAATAAGATACTTGCATCAACTGAACGTAGACCAAAGTTTATTTAACCATTATAAAAATTTATGGGCTCATTTTCTTTCTCTGCTGACTTTGAATCAGTGAGTTTATTCAGCTATGTGATAAAAAAACAACGCAAACACCCTCGTTTAGGGGCGAGCATTATTCGGTTAAACCAAATAAGCCAACAAAACCAATTTATTTTAGTCGGTTTGGTTCGGTTTTGAAATTAAATCGGTTTGTAATCGGCCCGAGAAATTATTAAGTTCGGTTATCGGTTTAACCAAATTAACCTAACTTTCACTAAATTTTCAAAATTATCAATATTATAATAAATATTTTAGGTTAGCTCAGTTATTTAAGTAAATTTTAATCATCACCCATGTGTCAAAATTGATATTAGAAAGCATAAAAATCTTAAATAATAATACTTTAATCATATATTTATAATTTATTTCAAATTATAGTGAAACCGAATAACAAACCGGATAACCAACCGAACCAACCAAATTTAATTTGGTTGATTTGGTTCGGTTTTCATTTTTATTGGTTCTAGTTTGATTTGACAAATTTCATTATGGGAAAAACCAAATCAACCAAACACTCATCCCAACTCCAAAACTCAAGAAAGATGGATGAGACCTCTAGTCTTTCAGACTTTCAGTTAAAATGGTATTCAACTATTCGTGTTCTTTCGGCAGGACGAGGAAAGAGGTGCGAACAGAAGTACTTTCGGTCAGAATGGTATTTCTGTTCTTAAATAGTTGCAGATGGGCCTTAGTCCAAACAATGACCTACAGCTTTCTCTACACTAGTTATTTTCTCCATTTCCCTTTTTCATATTTCTTCCATGTTTAGCATGAATTTCGGGGTCGATTTCCTCCCTCCTTTTCTTCGATTCTCTCTCTCTTCAATCTCCTCTCTAGGAATATAACAAACCGAAATCTCTCAATAACTTCTCGAGAAAAAAAATAAAAAAATTGGTTTGAATATAAAAACAATAATAAAAATCAATGTTTCCAAAAGATTGGCCGCCTCCTTGTAACAGCTGTTGCACAAAAAAATACGCTACATTGCTTCAGATTCCTTGTTAGTCTTACCTTTTGATTCTCTCCATTTTTTATGCTTGTTCGGATTGGTTATGATTCCAAAGATTGCAATTTTTATATGTATGATTCGGTTGTGAAATTGAATAACAAGTTTAGCGTTGGAGATTGATTTTTTTGCTAAACAATATGGTGTTTTTCACCTGAAGAAGTGAATTTATGGGTTAATCGTTTGATATTTGTCTGTAGGGCGAGTTTTTTGCAAAAAAGGATGTGACGCGGATGGCGATAGTTTTGAGGAATGTAAGTGCCTCAACTTTGGCCGTTGAACTACGATTTATGGTACAGCAAATTTGGGCATTACTGTTTTTACGATTTCAATTTGCAAGTAAGGTGCTTGCATGTATTGCTGTGAGAAGTTCTTCCATAGATACAATGTCAAATAAAGTCCATTCTGTTGTTGATTATACATCCAGTATTAATTTCTTGATGTATATGTATATGTAAGAGGCAGTTAACGTATTTGACATTTTCTGTGTCAGAGTTTATGTTTGATAGCAAAGGGACACATCAATCATCGTATATTCTTCGACCATTTACAGATTACATATTTTTGTTTATATATAGAGAAACATAGGTTTTTCTGACTATTTACACTAGTATTTAAGGAGGCATTCTTATCATGTTGCTTGTGTAATAATATATATTAGTTTTCGAAGTGTGGTCTTGGTTTAGATCATCCTTCTCTTCTTTTTCTTCTTTTTTGGTGCATAGGTATGTTTATGCGTGGCAACATGAACCAAATTGTTATACTGTGTCCAAATTCCAAAGTCCAAACAAATGCATGCAAACGAGACTAATAGCGTAAGGACTTCTTAATGCAACATTCTTTTAATATTCCTTTAATTGTGAAATTCAGAATAAATTTGCCAAGGGAAAAGGTTTTCTTAATATTTATAATAGAAACCTAAAAGTCAATTAGTTGAATCCGTCATTGTTTACGCACACTAGCGTTGCAGCTTTCAACGATTTCTTGATCTGAATTTGGAAGTATGGTGGCACTTATGAGCAACTTAATAGTTGCTCTTGGTCTGACATTCCATCTATGTACTTTTCTGCTGATATATGCTTATTAACCTTGGCAACATAATAGCTTGATCTAGTTACAAATTTGATTTTGTACCCATACACATGCCAGATAATTAGACACTTTCTTCAGTAAAGATATTCAATGACATTTTAGGAGTATGTTTCTATGCATCTATGTGAAAAGATCCATGTATTTTTGAACCATGAAGGTATGGGAGAGTGCGACGAGATATGCTATAAGGATCCAGTGTTCAAGGATCAGCAATGGAGCGCTTACATAGACAGATCACCTGGTGATGACAATTATTCTTTGGTCAGTTCAATTCTCACAAACGATTTAATTCGATATCTTCTTATATTGTGATTATAATATTTATTATCAGAAGTCTGCAAATAGGCAAAACCATATGTTCCTTCCTGCAATCAGAAAGGTACATAATTGAATCATGACAGCATGCACCTATGGCAGAGAAAGAGTTTTTAGTAATAGTATTTTGCAAGTAGCTTCATAATATACAAATAGGCAATCTTCATGGTTGAAAGAACAAAGCTTCTTGCCCGTTATTGAAAATATAGTAAAACCGACAATTATTAAGTTCTGAAGTGTATCTAGCATTGGATTGTGTAGTTTTGGTGATTATCATTGAACTCCATTGTTTAAGATATGTCTCTTTTCATGGTTACAATGGAAGTGGTAAAAATGAAAATATAAAAATAAAACATCATTTTCTAGATACAATCAGGGATTGTTTGATTATGTTTTTAGTCTTGAATCAAACAGAAATCCACTCTTGGTTACAATATACAGAAGGCATATCTGCAATTTGTTATGCTTGTATAGATAAATCCGATGGATATTGGTCGGTTAAAGGATGTTTATTTTAGAATGTAGTATCAGTCTAAAGAACATGACATTTGAGTTTCAGCACTCATATCTGAACCGATTCCAGTTTACCAAAGAACCTGCACTCATATAGCGAGGTAGCTGCTTCCTACCAACATCTGCATATGGATGGCATATTTTGAACTGACATAACTTTTAGAAAAAAAAAACCTGTATGTTAAAGACCAGGTATATACATTTAGTTTGTAGTTTAAGAGTTTGCATTTGTGCAGGAGTGCTTTCGTGCTTGCATCGCTGGATGTGGATTTAAGGTTAGCATTCTTCTGTGATGTTCTTGCTTATATCTCTTACCATTGTATTTTTTTATTGTAAATCATGATTTCTTGTTAATCATAAAGTGGAAGGTTTTCAAAAATCTATAGTAATTGATGCAGTTTGATATTCCTCGGGAAAAAGTGGATGAGATACAACCAAAGAGGCCACCCCCACCACCTCGAGCAACCAAACCGCCACCTAAACCCTATACCAGTCACACTCCAGCTACCGATGAGTTGCCTGGTGTTTCAGCATAATAGCTCTTCAACTATTTACAATTGCTAAATTTTTACTTCAGACTCATAGCAAGACCTTTAACTGAATTTTGTCCACCAAGTTTTGTACTAAATGTTAGTGATTATTATATTTTGTACTGAATTTGATCTGATTTAATTTATCAATCACCATTGTTAATTCAAAAATTGGACTGACACCAAAATCCAGGTAGGAAATAAAATCAAAAGGCTGAAAGCAGTAAAAAGAGATAGAAATTTACAGTGCTTCGGCATACTTTGACTTGCGTATATTTCAGTTACCTGTTATCATAGGTTTATTAGTTGACTCTATTTAGATTTCAACTAGTTTATCCCTTTGGAATAAGCATGGAGGCGATATATATATAAAAAAAAGTGAAAATAAGGAGCGAATCCTTAAAATTAAACTTTAGTAAAGGCCAGTCAGTGTTTCATTGTAAAGCGAGTTCCTAAAACTTTAGCAATATTGTTTTTTTAAATCTTTTGCTTCAGAATTGAAAAAAAAAATGTAAATATTAGAAGATTACAGAAAAAGGAATTTTTTTTATAAAAATGTCAACACTTATTTTATTTTATTTTTGAAAATTATGTCGACACTTGTATGAAAATATGCAGATATATCCGCGATTATTACCTCCCTATAAGCATGCATGGTTTCACTGAACTAAAAACTTGCAGACATGTTTGCAACTATAAAGTAAAGTTGCATTTTTATCGGTATTTTTTTGGAAATTAGTTATTTTTTAATTGTATGTAAGTTACATTATATTTTTAACGATTTTTCTACAATATTATGATATGGAACTAGTGCGGATTTAAAATTTTGAAAAATTTGAAGAATTTAGCGAAAATTGCATAAAAGCATGCAATTATTATTTATAATTGCATTACTATCTGCAGCTTTTCGAAAAACTCCATGTTTCCCAACAAGTTTGGTTGAAGCGTGGATTTTCTGTTTTTTTTTTTTTTTTTTTTTTTTTAATTTTTTTTGATTGATGCATTCTTTAATTTTCTTATATAAATACAAAGATGATTATAAATTGAATTTAGTTTTCAAGTTCGTTGATTTTTGATGCTTTTCGAAAAAGAGAGACATGATTTACATATATTTTTCGACACGAAGATTTTTTGTATTTTGAAACTAAATACGAACTTACCTAAATTGTCCCAAAGAAAGTAGTGAAGGTAAACTAGCACTAGTAGAGCAGTGACGTTTTAATTGTCCAGATCGTCCATAGGTCGTTTCTCTAATTGAAGGCAGGTATTTATAGGTGAATTGGAAAGGTATCAGGTTAGAAGCCCGACAACAACCAAGTTCAGAAAAAGATTTCGATCATGAAGTACAAGTCTGTTGTGATTTTTGCTTGATGATAACAAACATATATACTATTATATAATGTATTTATAACTGTACTATTCTACATTACATCTCATATAGAAATAATATTTATATTAAATAAAATGCTATTGCATAGAATTTGATATTTATTTTATTCAATTAAATAATTTATTTCAATATTTGAAATAGTACAATTTCATGATTCACTATTGTACAACTCACTGATATATAATACAGAGACACACTGATATACATACATTCCTCACTACATATCGAGCACTCAGTTCATTTAAGTTACACACTCATGTACATGTATACAGTCACTCACACTCATTATTTTTATTCTTGATCTTCAGTACATGTTCAGATTTCTGTCCAATCGTCCGTCGAACCTGTCAAATTAGTAAAACGCAGTAAACTGGAAAAACAATTAGTATGTAAATATAAAATTTAATTTTAAATTTTCATTTGCCTCATTTATTCAAATTGTTTCTCGTCATTTTTCTAAACATGGTCATATATATGCATATATGTCTCGATCAATGTATAATATTCACAACGGTACAATGTAAAGCATGTATTATTTTTCCCATGCGCAACTACAAAAGTCAAATCAACTAATTTAACTTAGTGCGGTCTACAATTATTTTGGCCACGACAGAGATTTATATTAAATTTCATATCTGTCGCTCGAAGAGCTCATATATATATATATATATATATATATATATATATATATATATATATATATATATGATAATAATGTGCAGGTGCATAGGTCAAACATCAAAGGATCAAGTTAGGCGAAACACATGAAAATGCACTCAAGACATGTGCCACAAACAAAGCAAGTTTCAAGTAACACATAATTGGAACATGCACGTACATGCACAACAACCAACATGGCGACAAAGTGAGACCAAAGCAACCATGGTGCATGGCCAGTAAAGACATGGTACAAGAATATCAAGCAAGCATATGGGATGAATAAAACCAGCATGAACAAGGCAGCTCCAACAACCAAGCAAGGGGGAACAAGTTGATGCAAAAGCAATAAGCACAAGGTAGTGCAAAACAATGCATGAAGGATGGGTAAAGGAAATTGCACAACAAAAACAAGTTTGATTATGGCATCAAGAACCCAATGGCATATGTACATGTAAATAAACACTGGTGCACAAGACAATCAAGTCATGGTCAAGCAATGTACAATGCAACAACATGGACTCAAGATTTCAAGCCAATACCATGAATCATAGTAAAGTCAAGTATCAAGCACATGCCAATAAAGCATAGCAAGAAACAAGAGAAAGTTTAGCATCTGTTCTTATCAGTGAATATCAATCGAAAAAGTGACAAGTATAAAAAATGAAAAAGTGTAGCATCTGATCGAATTAATTATGCAAAATCAAGTTATAACATAAGTTCATACCAGTTATGTTCAAAAGTAAATCACAGTGTAGGTCTAGATTCAACAAGTAAGCAAAACAGGTAACAAGGAACAAGTAAATTTAAAATCGTTGAAACAATCAAGGATATTAAGTCGAAGGGTATTATCACCGAAAGCCTACAAGATTCGCAATTTTTATTTTGGGCAAGAAGAATGAATCAAACTTTCCAGAAATCACAACTATTATTTTCAGCAAGGAGGAATTATTCAAATCAAAATAAATATCCAAAATCAGATTATATTGGGTATTCAAAACCCTATAAACGGAACCCAAATCATCGCAACCAAATTTGTGGATTGCAAAAGAGAAAAATTCAAGAAAAAGAAAATTCAAAATCATATAAATTTGCACAAGGATTCTTTCTGATTCACAAGCAAATTGAGAGCTAAATTTATTATCAGAGAACTAGGGCAAGAGTGAAACTGCAATAGAAACAGCAAATTCCTCGAAGCATAAAATCAATCAATCGAAGAGGAAGAGCAATATACCCTAAATTCTTATATAGGAAAGAGTCGATCGGCATTCAAGAGGAAGCAATGATAAAGCCATTTGTTTGAGCTAGTTAATTTTGCCTAGGATGGAGCACATATGTTATGGGAAGTCGATCGTGTTGTTTAAGGGTGTCGATCGAACATTTACAAAAGACCAGAGCAAAAGGGAAAAGCCTTTGTTTAAGTGTCATCATTGTTTTTATTTATAAACTACGGTTTAGTTTATTAGGGGTCTAGGTATTTAAGATTTTATTTATTGCATTGTAATACTTTTATTCCGTTAAACTCTAGTTTTAAGAAACTAGGGAGCAAACTAGGAGAACTGTAGTTTGAGAATTCGCAAATCAGGAGAATGGGTTGTAACAGGGTTTTGAGCGTATGAGTTAGGATAATTAAGAGCGAATGTTGTGAGTTTACAGGGATTGTAAGCTTAGAGATTGTCTAATTCCTAGTAGAAACCTTGGGGACGGCGGCAAATAGGATTTTGTCGAAGCTGGGTATTTCTCTGTGTTATATACTTTTCCGCATTTACTCCGATTATTATCTATGTTGATTTATTATTAATCATTGCTCTGTGAAAAATTATTATAAACGCTTTTCACCCCCTTCTAGGGGTAATTTAGATTCTTCAAGTGGTATCAGAGTAGATAATATTTTTTAAAATAAATCTAAAGCCAGGGATTTCTTAAACAGTAAATTTTCTAGCGAGATTTTTTCAAGAATAACTCCAACTATTTTTGATGGAATAGATTTTTTAATTGGAAATCAGAAATGGAATTTTGTTTAATGTAAGTTAATTCTGGATATTGGAATATTATTGAAAACGTGAGTGGTATATTAGATAAGAAAAATATTATTATCAATGCTCGTGTTATGCATATTATATATTCTTATCTTATTATTGATCAACTTAAACATATCTCTCATTATTCAACTGCACAGAAAATTTGGAACACTCTCAATGCGACGATGGGAAAAAAGACAACAAGAGTGCAAATCTCCCGAAAGCCAACTTAAATTCAGAATTATGCTTAACAGGATTTGCAGAAGTTGGAAGTGGATGGTGATAGTGATGGAGACACAACAGATGATGAGCTAGGTGAATTTTCTTTTAAAGATTTAGTTCTCCTTCGTGATAAATTAACTAAAACTGTTAATAGTCTCACAGTGAAGAATAAAAAATTGAAATTTGAAAATCTTGAGCTGAGTCACAAAAATTACGATTTGGAATTAAAACTTGAAAAAGTCAAAGAGGTTGAAAACTCTGATTGCAAAAAATGTTTAAACTTGGAAAATGATTTAGTTTATATCAATGAAAATTTTCAAAAACTTGAAAAAAGAAGTTATTATTTTAAAAGTGAACAAGATTGAGCTACAATGTAAAAACAATTTTCTACAAAAGGAGTTGGATAAGTTTAAGATGACTAAGAATTTCAAACATAATATTTTTGAAAAGGGAAGTTGGTAGAAAACTAAAAAGATTCTGAATGAATTTAAAATTAAAACCAAGAGAATCAGAAATCTCAAATGCAATAAATGTATGATTTTTCAAAACGAGCTAACTGAAATTAGAGATAATTTCAAAAACCTTGAAAAAGAAAACGTGATTTTGAAAAATAGCAAATTTGAAATTGCTCGAATAATCACGATTTGGAAAAAGAAATTGAAAAATTCAAGAAGTTTAATAAACTTGAAATTGAAAAGCGTAAACGATTTGAAACCGAGATTTCTTAGTCCAAGACTAAAATTAAAATGCTTCAAAATAAGAATATGGTTTTAAAACAATATGATTCTGAAAAGAGAAAGATCGCTGTTAATCGTTATTCCAATATAATGAAAGAAAATAGTGATGTTAAATCCAAAATTCAACGACTTGAATCATCATTAGCTAGATTTTAGAATGGATAAAATCATTGAATATGTTACCGAAAAACAATTAACTGTTCAGAATAAATAAGGACTTAGTTTTCATAAAATTGATCAAGTTGAAATGCGAAATTCAAATGATGTCAAAGATTTTTCAAGTAACTTGTTTAAACATTGAACCAGGACTTTGAGCTCTGAAAATGTCAAAGAAATCGTTGAATATAAATGTGATAAATGCTTGTTTAGAAATAAAAACAATCCAATTAAACAAATGTGGGTCCCAAAAGGAAATAAAATGAGTTTGGTTAAATTTAAATAAATTTGGCTTCCTAAAGGTACATTGGTAAATGAAAATGGATAGTTATATAAACGAGTTTGGGTACCAAAATATTTAAAAAAAGTTAAGAGTGGTAAGACATCTTTTGTTTGACCACTCGATCCTATAAACAGTTAGGTAACAAAGGTGGCTAAGGAACAACTTAGAGAGGGATAAAATTTAGGTTGCTCCATATTATTGTTGAATTGAATGTTCAGAGTTCCTTATCCAAGTGTGTCGAGTTAGAGAATCCACAACGTCAATGATAAGTCAGGTATGATCTTTAAACTCGTATTTTTATTTTATTCTTTTATTATTAATGGTTCATATTGACATTACTATAGTAATTTTAACATATCTTGAGCTTCCTAACTTCAAATTGCAAAATTCAAAATATTATGGAAAACAGATTCAATTGTCTACAACTTTTATATTTTGAGTATTTCTAGATTCTGAATTTAAATTAATGAAAAAATGCAATATATTTGAAGTATAGGTTATAGATTGTTCCCCCATAATTTCTGACAGTGCTGTAGTATTTTTCTCATATCTTGAACTTTGTTATTCAGAATTTCGAAATTTTTTATGTTCTGAAAAGATAATGAAATTTCACACAACTTTGCTCTTTTGATTTTCTGCTAGTTCACATTGGAAAGTCTTGAAAAACTATACTCATACCATACACTATTTGAAAATCTTCTTAGATAAGTTGTGAGAATTTCATATAATTTTGGCTTGTCTTAGCTATTTGGATTTGAAATCATTTGACTTGAATAGTTGTGTAACAACCCGAAAATCTGGGTCAGTTTAAAATTTTTATTTTGGCAATTTTAGCGAATTTTGAATATTTAAAATATATTATTTTAAATAATAACGACGAGAAATTTATTTTGAATAGAATTCGAACGAATATATTTATATACGTCGTCGTTAGAAATATAAATATTTATTTATAATTATAAAAGGAATCGAAAATGGCGCGGTAGTTCGATAATTCGATTTCAAATTTCAAACGAATGTACCGGGTGCAAAATAAACCGGATTTTAGTGAAACCAAAAATAATGGAATCTAATTGTGAATATCTTTCCAACGAATCCGAAAAATCGAAATTTCATAGCGGGGATAAAAAGATATGTCCAGTTGAAAATTCTGAATAGTCGCTATGAAATTCAGGCCCTTAAAAATGGGAATTTTGCAAACGACCTCGGATTTCGACGAAACCACTTTTGTTGGATCCGGGATGTCTAGTTATTGCTAAGTTTCAAATTTCATAATTTTTCGAATTAATATGTGAGCGTGGCAAAGGAAATCACATTTGACCAGTTTCAGTTGATTTTAATCGACCAGAAAATGGCCATTTTTCAAACGGTCTCAGAATTTGACGAAATTAGTTTTGTTAGGACCGTATCGTTAATACGAAGCTAGAAATATTTTTTCTGAAATTTTTAGGGTTAGTATGTGGCCCCGGTAATTTAAAATGCACGTTCAAATTGAATATATATAGATTTATACTTTAATTTGAATGAAAACCTATCGTAACGTTCGAATTGGCCTACGTGACATATCCCATTGTGTTCGGAATGGGGGTAATACGCTAGGGACGACAGTCGGCAGGTTCGATTTCGAGTTCGAATGGAAAGGGTACCTTATAGAATTTAAAATTCAAATTAAATAATATAAATTAATTAAAATATCTCCCCCATCTAAACCCTAACTCATCTCATTAAAAATCCGCCGCCACCGGTTAAAATAAACGGGCGAAATCGTCAGAAATTCAAGACCAAAATTTTCCCCATCGGATTCAAATTAAACCCAACCCTAAACCAATATCGAAGATCAAGGCAAGATCTTTCGATCCATATATGTGTGATTGGGTTTCCTGTTTCATGGTGCTCGATTTTATCACCTGGAGCTGCGTCGTTAGAAGGGGGTTTCAGGCGTGAGTGGGGCGTCGAGTTCGTCCAGACCTACGGCGGCGGGTGGCGCACCTGAAGGCGCGTGGAGGGGCATAGGCCGATCAACGTCCAGTCGACGCTGGTGGTGGCACATGACGGATTTCATTTGGAGCAGGGTACAGTCGATTTCAATAAGGAAAAGGAAATGCAGGGCGGCCTAGAATGTTTTGAACGAGATTAAGGTAGTTTACAAACCCTAATAAGATTAGTTAATTACTTAATTAAGTTTTAAAACAGAAAATAGAATTATTTTAAAACAGAAAATAGAATTATTTTAAAACAGAAAATAGCATTATTTTAAAACAAAAAATAGCATTATTTTGAAACTGAAATTAGCTTTGTTTCTTTTCTATAAAAATAGCATGGTTTTAGAAAGAAAATATGATTTTTTAAAATGAATTTGCTTAGAATATATATAGACCTTGTTTTGAAAAATATATAGACCTTGTTTTGAAGAATATATATAGACCTTGTTTTGAAAAATATATAGACCTTGTTTTGAAGAATATATTTACCTTGTTTTGAAAAATATATAGACCATGTTTTGAAGAATATATAGACCTTGTTTTGAAAAATATATAGACCTTGTTTTGAAGAATATATAGACCTTGTTTTGAAAAATATATAGACCTTGTTTTAAAAATATAAAGGACTTGATTTTGGAAAAAAAAAATTGAAGATACGATTTTTGAAATTATAAAAATGAGATTTTTATGCAGATGGTATAGAAATAAAATTAGCGATGTTTTTAAAATAGAAATAGCAGAATAAAAATTTGATTTTTATATATGTAGTGAATACGGGTGACGAAAGTGATGAAAGAAAAAACGGCGGAGATTTCTACAAAGAAGCGTCGAGGCGTTGGATTTAGCTTTAGGTGAGAACTCCTCACCTTTTATTTTATTTCTAGTTGAAATATATACTAGGATGCAGACGGTGTTAAGTAGCACCCGACACCCGTCGTCCACAGACCATGGACGGCTTGTATGCTTGTTTGTTTGATTTTGATGTGTAGTTGATTGTGTGATGTGATGTGAAATGAAATAAAATATTTATATAGTTAAAAATATTTTATAGTTAAAAATGGAATTTTTAACGTATATATGAAAGGAAATAAAAATAAACAAATCGGGCGATTTGTTTATATACACACATTTGACTGATATTGATTGGGACGATAAATTTTACACATCGCCCAACTGCACAAATAAAATCTATGTTTGATTGTTTGAAACCCCACACGGGTATTGGGATGATATATGACATACACTAATCCCAATAGTTAGTTGTATGTCGATCGATTGATTGACAAACTGTTATAAGCGTTAAATATTTATATTCGATGCTTATACAGTGTAGAGTGCACTTTGGATGATGGTTGATTATTCATCGTTGTTATTGTATACATGTGTTGTAGAAAATCCATATAATTAACATTATATGGTAATTGATTGGGCTTCATTCAATATTTGAAAAGGAAATATTTGAATAGAAATGTTTGAAAAAGAAATATTTGAATAGAAATATTTGAAAAAGAAATATTTGAAATAGAATATTTGAAAATAGAAATATATGAAGCCGTGTTGATTATTGACGCCATTTTGACGTGAACGATATTTATATCGATTTTATTCATTTTATAATGAATATCGATTTTATTCATTTTATAATGAATATCGAAAGTGATTTCAAAATCTGATATTTTGAAAAGAATTGAAATTCAAACTGAATTTGAATTGAATTGAATAGAAAACGAATTTGAATTGAATTTAATAGAAAACGAATTTGAATTGAATAGAATAGAAAACGAATTCGAATTGAATTGAATAGAAAACGAATTCGAAATGAATTGAACTGAAAACTGAATTTGAATTGAATCGAATAGAAAACAAATCTGAATTGAATTGAATTCAATTGAAAACGAATTGAAATAGAATTAAAATCGATTTGAATTGAAATCAAATAGAAGTGAATGTAAAAAGAATTTATAAGGGAAAATTCAATTTTGATTTGAATTTGAAATAAAGGTTGAAATTGTTTTTGAAACAAATTTGAAATGATTTATAAAATTCGTTTTAAAAAGGAAATCGGCGAAATATATATAATATATATATATATATATATTATATATATAATGGCCTGAATAGAACGCGCCGCGCCGCGGCAGTTCGTAAATTTCGACCATTGACTTCGAACGGACATTACGGGTGATCCGACCATCGGATTCTCCTAAAACCGGAACCGTTGGGTTCATATTGAAAAGAGCTTTCGAACGAATATTAGAAATTTGAAATCTAACGGTTGGATTTGGAATTATGTCCAAATCAAATTTGGAAAAGGTCGCTGTAAGTGCAGTTCGATGGCCGTTGATGGAAATCGACTGTACGGGCCTTGATAAAATTATTAAAAATAATAATAATTTGTGTAAAATCATAAGAAATGATTTGTGAAGAATTGGGATGAAAAACTCCATATTTGAAAGGATAAAAATAGATTTGTATCGAAATGAACTAGTTTTGAACTAGAATAATAATTTATTTATTTTTAAAATAAATAAAGTGGATTTGAAATGGTTTTGAAAATAACCAGGATTTCCAATATATAGATTGGAAATGGATTTGAATTGAAATTGTCTTCGGAATATTTCGATGTGGGATTTCATGATTATACAGATATTGTTATGGAAATTTGAAAGATATATTTATATCGTTATTTCCAATACGATATTTGTTGGTCGCAGAATTTGATATTGAATATAAGCCGATATATTTTCTATTCAGAGCCTTGTATTTAATATCAAATGTGATTTGGGTTTGTCGTGAATGGTGTCTTCATTAACACTGTTCTGAAGCCCAGTTGAGAAAAAGATTAAATCTTTTATTTAGATTTAATGAAGTGTACCAATTAAATAATATTTAATTGAAATTGAATTGGTATTGATTTTTGGGTTTATCGTGAACGGTGTTTTAAATAACACTTGTTCTTTAACAGGATAATTAATAGAATGTGATTTTGGGTTGTCGTGAACGGTATCTTCAATAATACTGTTCTTAGATCCAAAGAAGTTAAGAAAATTAGAAACTAACTGTAGGTTAGCTAAGAAGAATGGTTTCCTGGGTATTGATCTGATGTTGGTTTCGGCCTTCGGGGTTAATACTTAGGGAATTGCTCACTTGCTAATTTATGGTTAAGGTCTGATTGAAATGTAATGTGATTTTGGGTTTATAGTGAACCGTGTTTTAAATGACACTGATTCTTTAACCCAGTTAAAGATTAAAACTAAGTGGAGTTTTAATGAATCTTTAATTAGATTGAAAAGATCGAGAATGGAGTATCACTAGTTTTGCTCCAAAGCGATAGTTAAATCTTTAATTAGATTTGGGCGTGGAATGGTAATTGATTTTACCGATAACACCGTGATATTAGATATGGAGTATTACCAGTTTTGCTTCATGGGATGGATAGGTTGGGATTGGGAAATAAAATAAATAATTACTTCGGTGTGGTTCGCTAATCCCGACTAGTTTGTAAAACCATAATTTGGTTTGAAATGATATCCAAAGGATGATTAAAGAATAAATTTTAAAGAATTTATCTTTGATAAAAATTAATGGGAACCTTTCCCTAAGAATGCGAAATTTAGAAACTAACTATAGGTTAGCTAAGAAGAATGGTTTCCTGGGTATTGATCTGATGTTGGTTTCGGCCTTCGGGGTTAATATTTGGGAAATTGTTCTCTTGCTGATTTACGGTTAGTGACTGATGAATTGGATTGAGGCATATGTTGTGTTTGTGTAACATTTGTTTACTATATACGCGGGTTGTTTGGAAAGGCCGGGTTTATGTAACGAACCGGGATTTTCGACTCCGAAAATCAACATCAAACTATCATGTTGACCATTTAGACATCGAACGTTCCAGATCATTAATAGAAAGAAGTTAGAGGGTGAGAATAGATAAGATAGAAATATTAGAATAGAAGAAGAAGAAACACCACACAGAGTCTCACATCGCAGCGGAACAAAATATAATACAGAAATAATCTTTATTGAAAGCTTTAAAATACTTACAGTATCAGAGTACATCATACCATGGGACAGTTATACTAATCTGTCCTCATATAACACACAGCGGAATAATAATATCATACGTCTGGACTCTTCCAGCTCGTCTCTTCATAGCAGTCGATAACCTGAACCTGTACACTCCGGGCTAACCCGAGCATTTACAAAACACCGGGTCAGTCTGGTGAACCAGAGTGAGAAAAACTCGCACAGTATTAAGGGTAAATCATCCAATCATGATTTTAAAGTTCAAAAACCTTTTCAAAAGAAAAGGATAATCGTAAGACCAAATCCACACATAAACACGGACGGTTTTTACCTTACGATAACCCAAAACATTTTTGAAACCAATATCTTGTCTGATATTATAATAATGTCTAAATACAAGTAAATAGAATCTAGTGGAACGCTTGCATCTCACGCTCCACATATATAGTATACAATCAAAACCGCAGGCGCTTATTGGAAATTGGATTCCGACCTTGACAAGGTATGGGACCACCTGCCGATAGTGTATCTCTAGAGACGAATACACTGGGTTCAACAAGAACATCTTGCAACCCGGCCCTCACATGACCGACCCCTCATTTCGCTTGAGAGTATCGAATGTATATCACCGACGGTTGGGATCAGCAACCGTCTCCCGACAAGGGACAGCATCGAAACATAGATTAAAGAAGCAAATAGGATTTCCTCTAGATAGGTGATCATACACCCTAATGGGAGCGACCCACATAGCCATGCTGCCTGCCCGATTTTTGTCATTTCCCGGCTGATGAGGCTTGAGGTTTAGATTTACCTTTGAACACTTGGTCATCATTCACTTTGAATGCCACATCGTCAGATCCGTCAGATATCACTAATTGACGTCCACAAAAATACTCTAGCTGAAAGCTAGAGAATGGCAATTCCCTGCCAACAACTATCGTACGTTTGAAGAAATCAACGTACGTGACCCTTTGGAAATACTCTGTCAGACATTCGTCCATATACGTCATCCAGGAACAGGATGAACCGAAGGCACTCTCCTACTGCATCCATATAGGAATCACCCCATGGATCAGTAGCGAGGAGTCCTTGCAACCCGTAGATTCCAACTACGACAGAATCACAGTTTTCCTCTGCTTGCCAGGCCGAGAATATTAGTGGTTCTTCCGTTTATGAAAACCCACGGTCTTCAATGCTCCATCTCGACCATCTTCTGAGATCTTCACGTATTTGTTGGTCGGAATGGTTTTCGAATATAAATTCGATCCCGGTCTTTCCATACCAACAATCGTATTGGTCAGATTTGATAGTCGGTGTTTTAACTATCAAAATATTCAGTGTTTCAATCATGACACTCCAATGAGTTCACTGGTTCAGTATTTAGCATCATTTGGCCTTTAATTAAACTGATTTACTTTTGTTAAATTAAAACTTCTAACTCCTTCAAATATTCAAAAATACGATATTTGAATACTTCTAATTCGATTTAACTCTTAATCGATTAACTCTAATTGATTAACTGATACTTGACTTAAAACCACTCGCTTGACTCTAGATCACAGCGATCACAATGGTTACGCCTGATTCCCTCAGGAAACATCCGACCGCCGTAGGCTATCTGCAGCCCTGCGAATTTCGCTAGCAGTCGTACGAAATGGCAACTTAGCCGAATAACTATGTTTGGCTAATCCTATCTCGAATAAATATATTCAATTTCCCATTTTGAAATCTCATTTAAAATTCTCCTTTTTACTAGATCTCGTTTTCAAATAACGTTAATGTAAAATTAACGTCTTAACACTTTGAATCTTACTTAAAACCTCTGGTTTATAATAAATCCTTTTTATCGTAATCTCCTTTCACTTAATTCATATAATTGAGTACGTTTATTTCCTTTCACCATTCAATTGGCTTGCATCTCACATTCGGTAACTTTTTAAATGAATTCCCATTTAAAAATATATTCCTAAATTCATCATTAATTAAAATAATAACTTATTTCAAACATTAACTACTTTAGTAGTTAATCCCTTTATTAACTAAATTAAATATTAAATCCCTTTTAAATCCTTATTTAAATTCAAACAATATTCGTTTAACTATTTTAGTCAAAACACATTAACTTGATAAACAATTCTAATTCCAAACGGTCGATTTAATTAACTCAAAAACTTGATTATCTCATTAACCGATTTCAACAATCCTCGCTTTAAATTAATCAAAAATATAATTAATTTAAATAAATTCTAATTATTTGTTTTCTTTACAAAACAATTTTCAAGGTTTAACCATTTAATTCATTTCTTATTCTTCAACTGGTAAATCTGATTAACATCAGCATCTGCTTTGCAAAATAAATTCATAACAAATCAAAGTCTTAAACAAATAAAATATTTATTTATTTTTCTTACATAACTTTTATTCAAATAATATAATTCAAATCTAACCCTGGTTATAAAATTAAATTTTATAACCTCAACTCTATCGATTCACCTGACGGTGAATAAATATTTATAACTCGATTGGTTTTAAAGGCCATACTCTGCCAAACACTTAACCAATATCGCTCATTGGTTTAAACCAAACAGATGTTGAATATCCAGTCAATAATCAATCATCAAATCAATCACACAAACAGATCATATATGATCATATGAAAATAAATAATACATTTGAGGAATCCGGTTGGATCCCTCCAACCTGCTCTTCCCTGTATTCAAATGGTTATCTCAAATCACCACATTTAGTTTTGTTTAACTGATAACATTAAATAGCAACCATTCAACATCAACCACAAGCAATTCAAACGATTCAACCATTTAAACACGTTTATAAATAAACGTGACCAACCAAGGTGAGTCACCTTTATTGGAACCAATCGTTAAAAATAACGATTTGGTATTTCACTGAAATTAAACACAGTTTAAATTCATCGGTTAAATCAACAAACAAATGTATAACTAGCAAACAGTCAATTATTGGCAAGCAGGGCACACAAAATAAAAACCCAATTTATATAAAATATAAATAGGGAAACTGAGTGAGTTTAACTCACCTTGATTCGTCCGTCACTGAAACAGTTTGTTTTACACGCCTCTGACTGCGTTCAATTTTGTCCGTCCAATCCCACTACGTTCGTCGATACGGTCTCAACATTCCCGGTTTCATGGTATTCCGATACCCTGTACGCACTATCCATGCATTAACCCGCCACGTCCATCCCTTTCTCCCACCAGCTACTCACGCCCTTCCCTTTCCTCTACGTCTCAAACCACGTTTGTTCCCATAAACCCATCCTCCTACTCAAAGGCCAACGCCCTACATTCATTCTCAAACTATTACCACGTTTTGCTGCTGTCCTCATCTTCCCCCATCACCCACTTTTCTTTTGAAGCCTGCGCCTTAAACCCTCCCATCTTATTCACGTGTCCATCCTTATATCATGCACCTTTGTCCATTTCTTTCCTCATATTATCGTGAGCGCAACCACCCTTTTAACGCCGGAACCGATGCTTCAGGCACTCCGCTTGCACCCATATTTCCCTCTAACTTCCCACGTTCAGCTCTCTTGCTTCAGCACTCCACAAAAACAACTCACACTCCTCTCCCTTTAAATGCCTGCGCCTCTCTCTAACTCCGAAACCCACCGTATAGACCTTCCACTCGACCACACAACAACCCACTCTTCCGTTCCCATTTCATCCTCCCAGTAACGCAACTCTCTTTTCATGTATTATTATTATTATTATTCTTGTTGCCATGGAAGCTCGTTGTTTTTCTGAGACAAAACGAAGCGAACTGGTTGTGTATTTATAAGGTAAAGAACAAGGGATAGGAACAACGTCTTGTTTCACAGCGTACCATACAGGGATTAGGTTAGGTCTGCCTGTCTGAATGGTAGCATACAGAAAAGAAAGAAAAAGAAAGATCACTGCTGTGTGATATAAGTCATGGGTACTGTACATGTAGGTAGGAACGTAGCTGAACGAATAGGGTGGTTTCTAACATGCACATGTCGGCCTTGGTGATGTCTGCGTGATGGGGAGCATGTGCAAGGGAAAAGAATAACAGGTCGGTGGCAGAAATGCATGTGCCACTTTTAATGTTACCAGCATGTAAACAGTCGGTGAGAACAAATGAAAAGACTGATGTGCTATTTGCTTTATGAACGAGAAGAGAAAGCTCAGTTTGATATTTTGTTGAGAGGGTACGGTTTTCATCAAATAATATTACCCGATACTTCATCCTAAAGTAATGTGAAAAAAATCACCACAAATGATTTCGGTTTACTGATAAAAATGCTGTTCTTGATGTAAAACGATATTCCGGATCCAATGAGACAAGTTTCGTCGAAATCCGAGATCGTTTGAAAATTTTTCCTTTATGAAACCAGGAATGAATACGCGTTTAATTTTTCCACAGTCACCAGATAAATCAAATCCACTTGAAACTGCGAACATCGACAATAACTTTTCGATACGAACCCAACGGCACTAATTTCGTCGCATTCTGAGACTGTTGCCCCGGTAGGCTGTTTTTACCGCGAACCGCCCTACCCTTTTTAACGCCAAATTTTCCGGTCTCTAAAAATAACAGACTATATACTTATTCTGACTCTAATCGACGATACGAACTCAACGGAACTAGTTTCGTCGGAAACAGAGTCCGTTTGCAAAACGACTACTTTAAAGGCCTATAATTTAATAACGATTTTCCATAGCGACTATTTCAAATTTTGATTTGGCCATAACTATCAAACTATAACACGAAGTCTGGATTTTTCTCTTTCATATGAAAATTATCGTCAATACGGTTCCAACGTTTCTTGTTTCACAGAAATCCGACATAAATCGAATCCTGTATTCTCAGTTGAATTTCAAAACTCAAATTACGAACTGCACGCCATTTTAAAGCTCGATTTATAATTATAAATAGAATTAACATTCAACTTTGTTTTATTATCGAATTAAATATTTAATTCCATTAATATTCCAAATGTCATATTTAAAATAAATAAATTAAATTAAATATTTGACGGCCAAAAATGCGGGTCGTTACATTCTTCCCCCCTTAAAATAATTTCGTCCTCGAAATTGCTAAGGTAAGAAAGAACGTTAAAAATTCATTAACTTCAAATCTAATTTATTTTAAATTAGAAACCAATTTCAATACTATATATAGATAATTCCAAAAATATTGAAAATTTTCTAATACTTTAAATTTCTGAAAAATTTCGCCAGCACCTCCTCTGTACGGCTTAATCGGTACAACTACAACTTGCCATTCTAGGCCTTCTCCAATTCAAAAGAAAATGAAACAGCCAAGCGGCTTGCCACATAGGCTCACAAATCACCAAACCCATATAAATAAACATGTACCTTTTTGTCGGGCATATCTTTGTATACTTCCCATCTGCTACCCTGTCAGCTTATACAAACGCATTCTCCAACCAAAATTCCAATTTTATCCTTGAAATCAAATCCTTCACGCGTCCAAGCCAAATTCCATTCTTAACTCAATCATCATCCATCAATGATTTCAACTCTTAAATTACGAACCCAACACCATTTCAGATTCCTGTCTCCCAATTCAAAATCTAATTCAACCTGATATATTATATCCCGATAAATTTTCAGTTAATTGGTTTCAACTCATTTCATATTTGCTTTCACAATTCCTATTTAATCTTGTTCTCGTTCAAACACTTTCCCTGGGAGTTTTTAAACAGTAGCTCTTTCAAAAGTCAAAAATTCCTTTTCAGGATTCAAACAACTTGTCTTTCTCAAAGCAATTCAAAAAATTTGGTAGTAATCCGTCACTTGCAAACTCGAAAATGAACACCGATGATGTCCGGATCATCATCGAAATCTATTTTCCAGCCATCGAAGTGAGTTCAATACTATGTCACTTTCAAAAACAGTTCTAAACACTTTCATTTTGAAATCCATTTCAAAATATCCCTTTCAATGCTTGTAACAAAATTAAAATCTCCCAGGATCTTAAAATTCTCATATATTCAATTCAAGTTCATTTGTAAACACCTTTCCCACCTTTCACAATTTCAATCTAAATTTTGATTTAAATTGAGATTTAATTCATCTGACTGATTTATTACATTTCCACTAATCCTGACTAGTTATTTATAACCATCTTGATTATAATCTGATTCAATTATATTAACAAATTAACACAACCAATATATACATTATAATAATTTTAATATATATACCTTGTTTATATCAAAATATATTTCGGGTAAAAATTTCCATTTACCCTCTTTCAAAACATACTGTGTCGAATTATTCTGTTCAAGAGTTTAGAAACACTTATCGACACAGTTTGCATTACTGTATCGACCAGAATTCATAAACTACTCGACAAACCAACCAACACAATATAAACAGTTTTTATAACAATTTACAAATACGCGCTCATATATATACACTCAAACTCAATCTAGGGTATTACTAACCCCATCTCTACTGAGTCACGCCACAGAGCCAAGGTAATTACTTAACCAATAGCTCTGATACCACTGTAACGAACCGAGATTTTCGACTCCGAAAATCAACATCAAACTATCATGTTGACCATTCAGACATCGAACGTTCCAGATCATTAATAGAAAGAAGTTAGAGGGTGAGAATAGATAAGATAGAAATATTAGAATAGAAGAAGAAGAAACACCACACAGAGTCTCACATCGCAGCGGAACAAAATATAATACAGAAATAATCTTTATTGAAAGCTTTAAAATACTTACAGTATCAGAGTACATCATACCATGGGACAGTTATACTAATCTGTCCTCATATAACACACAGCGGAATAATAATATCATACGTCTGGACTCTTCCAGCTCGTCTCTTCATAGCAGTCGATAACCTGAACCTGTACACTCCGGGCTAACCCGAGCATTTACAAAACACCGGGTCAGTCTGGTGAACCAGAGTGAGAAAAACTCGCACAGTATTAAGGGTAAATCATCCAATCATGATTTTAAAGTTCAAAAACCTTTTCAAAAGAAAAGGATAATCGTAAGACCAAATCCACACATAAACACGGACGGTTTTTACCTTACGATAACCCAAAACATTTTTGAAACCAATATCTTGTCTGATATTATAATAATGTCTAAATACAAGTAAATAGAATCTAGTGGAACGCTTGCATCTCACGCTCCACATATATAGTATACAATCAAAACCGCAGGCGCTTATTGGAAATTGGATTCCGACCTTGACAAGGTATGGGACCACCTGCCGATAGTGTATCTCTAGAGACGAATACACTGGGTTCAACAAGAACATCTTGCAACCCGGCCCTCACATGACCGACCCCTCATTTCGCTTGAGAGTATTGAATGTATATCACCGACGGTTGGGATCAGCAACCGTCTCCCGACAAGGGACAGCATCGAAACATAGATTAAAGAAGCAAATAGGATTTCCTCTAGATAGG
This sequence comes from Allium sativum, assembly GCA_030737875.1. Taxonomy (NCBI): domain Eukaryota; kingdom Viridiplantae; phylum Streptophyta; class Magnoliopsida; order Asparagales; family Amaryllidaceae; genus Allium; species Allium sativum. Next base: position 394,183,539 of record CM060924.1, on the reverse strand, counting down.
TGATCATACACCCTAATGGGAGCGACCCACATAGCCATGCTGCCTGCCCGATTTTTGTCATTTCCCGGCTGATGAGGCTTGAGGTTTAGATTTACCTTTGAACACTTGGTCATCATTCACTTTGAATGCCACATCGTCAGATATCACTAATTGACGTCCACAAAAATACTCTAGCTGAAAGCTAGAGAATGGCAATTCCCTGCCAACAACTATCGTACGTTTGAAGAAATCAACGTACGTGACCCTTTGGAAATACTCTGTCAGACATTCGTCCATATACGTCATCCAGGAACAGGATGAACCGAAGGCACTCTCCTACTGCATCCATATAGGAATCACCCCATGGATCAGTAGCGAGGAGTCCTTGCAACCCGTAGATTCCAACTACGACAGAATCACAGTTTTCCTCTGCTTGCCAGGCCGAGAATATTAGTGGTTCTTCCGTTTATGAAAACCCACGGTCTTCAATGCTCCATCTCGACCATCTTCTGAGATCTTCACGTATTTGTTGGTCGGAATGGTTTTCGAATATAAATTCGATCCCGGTCTTTCCATACCAACAATCGTATTGGTCAGATTTGATAGTCGGTGTTTTAACTATCAAAATATTCAGTGTTTCAATCATGACACTCCAATGAGTTCACTGGTTCAGTATTTAGCATCATTTGGCCTTTAATTAAACTGATTTACTTTTGTTAAATTAAAACTTCTAACTCCTTCAAATATTCAAAAATACGATATTTGAATACTTCTAATTCGATTTAACTCTTAATCGATTAACTCTAATTGATTAACTGATACTTGACTTAAAACCACTCGCTTGACTCTAGATCACAGCGATCACAATGGTTACGCCTGATTCCCTCAGGAAACATCCGACCGCCGTAGGCTATCTGCAGCCCTGCGAATTTCGCTAGCAGTCGTACGAAATGGCAACTTAGCCGAATAACTATGTTTGGCTAATCCTATCTCGAATAAATATATTCAATTTCCCATTTTGAAATCTCATTTAAAATTCTCCTTTTTACTAGATCTCGTTTTCAAATAACGTTAATGTAAAATTAACGTCTTAACACTTTGAATCTTACTTAAAACCTCTGGTTTATAATAAATCCTTTTTATCGTAATCTCCTTTCACTTAATTCATATAATTGAGTACGTTTATTTCCTTTCACCATTCAATTGGCTTGCATCTCACATTCGGTAACTTTTTAAATGAATTCCCATTTAAAAATATATTCCTAAATTCATCATTAATTAAAATAATAACTTATTTCAAACATTAACTACTTTAGTAGTTAATCCCTTTATTAACTAAATTAAATATTAAATCCCTTTTAAATCCTTATTTAAATTCAAACAATATTCGTTTAACTATTTTAGTCAAAACACATTAACTTGATAAACAATTCTAATTCCAAACGGTCGATTTAATTAACTCAAAAACTTGATTATCTCATTAACCGATTTCAACAATCCTCGCTTTAAATTAATCAAAAATATAATTAATTTAAATAAATTCTAATTATTTGTTTTCTTTACAAAACAATTTTCAAGGTTTAACCATTTAATTCATTTCTTATTCTTCAACCGGTAAATCTGATTAACATCAGCATCTGCTTTGCAAAATAAATTCATAACAAATCAAAGTCTTAAACAAATAAAATATTTATTTATTTTTCTTACATAACTTTTATTCAAATAATATAATTCAAATCTAACCCTGGTTATAAAAATAAATTTTATAACCTCAACTCTATCGATTCACCTGACGGTGAATAAATATTTATAACTCGATTGGTTTTAAAGGCCATACTCTGCCAAACACTTAACCAATATCGCTCATTGGTTTAAACCAAACAGATGTTGAATATCCAGTCAATAATCAATCATCAAATCAATCACACAAACAGATCATATATGATCATATGAAAATAAATAATACATTTGAGGAATCCGGTTGGATCCCTCCAACCTGCTCTTCCCTGTATTCAAATGGTTATCTCAAATCACCACATTTAGTTTTGTTTAACTGATAACATTAAATAGCAACCATTCAACATCAACCACAAGCAATTCAAACGATTCAACCATTTAAACACGTTTATAAATAAACGTGACCAACCAAGGTGAGTCACCTTTATTGGAACCAATCGTTAAAAATAACGATTTGGTATTTCACTGAAATTAAACACAGTTTAAATTCATCGGTTAAATCAACAAACAAATGTATAACTAGCAAACAGTCAATTATTGGCAAGCAGGGCACACAAAATAAAAACCCAATTTATATAAAATATAAATAGGGAAACTGAGTGAGTTTAACTCACCTTGATTCGTCCGTCACTGAAACAGTTTGTTTTACACGCCTCTGACTGCGTTCAATTTTGTCCGTCCAATCCCACTACGTTCGTCGATACGGTCTCAACATTCCCGGTTTCATGGTATTCCGATACCCTGTACGCACTATCCATGCATTAACCCGCCACGTCCATCCCTTTCTCCCACCAGCTACTCACGCCCTTCCCTTTCCTCTACGTCTCAAACCACGTTTGTTCCCATAAACCCATCCTCCTACTCAAAGGCCAACGCCCTACATTCATTCTCAAACTATTACCACGTTTTGCTGCTGTCCTCATCTTCCCCCATCACCCACTTTTCTTTTGAAGCCTGCGCCTTAAACCCTCCCATCTTATTCACGTGTCCATCCTTATATCATGCACCTTTGTCCATTTCTTTCCTCATATTATCGTGAGCGCAACCACCCTTTTAACGCCGGAACCGATGCTTCAGGCACTCCGCTTGCACCCATATTTCCCTCTAACTTCCCACGTTCAGCTCTCTTGCTTCAGCACTCCACAAAAACAACTCACACTCCTCTCCCTTTAAATGCCTGCGCCTCTCTCTAACTCCGAAACCCACCGTATAGACCTTCCACTCGACCACACAACAACCCACTCTTCCGTTCCCATTTCATCCTCCCAGTAACGCAACTCTCTTTTCATGTATTATTATTATTATTATTATTCTTGTTGCCATGGAAGCTCGTTGTTTTTCTGAGACAAAACGAAGCGAACTGGTTGTGTATTTATAAGGTAAAGAACAAGGGATAGGAACAACGTCTTGTTTCACAGCGTACCATACAGGGATTAGGTTAGGTCTGCCTGTCTGAATGGTAGCATACAGAAAAGAAAGAAAAAGAAAGATCACTGCTGTGTGATATAAGTCATGGGTACTGTACATGTAGGTAGGAACGTAGCTGAACGAATAGGGTGGTTTCTAACATGCACATGTCGGCCTTGGTGATGTCTGCGTGATGGGGAGCATGTGCAAGGGAAAAGAATAGCAGGTCGGTGGCAGAAATGCATGTGCCACTTTTAATGTTACCAGCATGTAAACAGTCGGTGAGAACAAATGAAAAGACTGATGTGCTATTTGCTTTATGAACGAGAAGAGAAAGCTCAGTTTGATATTTTGTTGAGAGGGTACGGTTTTCATCAAATAATATTACCCGATACTTCATCCTAAAGTAATGTGAAAAAAATCACCACAAATGATTTCGGTTTACTGATAAAAATGCTGTTCTTGATGTAAAACGATATTCCGGATCCAATGAGACAAGTTTCGTCGAAATCCGAGATCGTTTGAAAAATTTTCCTTTATGAAACCAGGAATGAATACGCGTTTAATTTTTCCACAGTCACCAGATAAATCAAATCCACTTGAAACTGCGAACATCGACAATAACTTTTCGATACGAACCCAACGGCACTAATTTCGTCGCATTCTGAGACTGTTGCCCCGGTAGGCTGTTTTTACCGCGAACCGCCCTACCCTTTTTAACGCCAAATTTTCCGGTCTCTAAAAATAACAGACTATATACTTATTCTGACTCTAATCGACGATACGAACTCAACGGAACTAGTTTCGTCGGAAACAGAGTCCATTTGCAAAACGACTACTTTAAAGGCCTATAATTTAATAACGATTTTCCATAGCGACTATTTCAAATTTTGATTTGGCCATAACTATCAAACTATAACACGAAGTCTGGATTTTTCTCTTTCATATGAAAATTATCGTCAATACGGTTCCAACGTTTCTTGTTTCACAGAAATCCGACATAAATCGAATCCTGTATTCTCAGTTGAATTTCAAAACTCAAATTACGAACTGCACGCCATTTTAAAGCTCGATTTATAATTATAAATAGAATTAACATTCAACTTTGTTTTATTATCGAATTAAATATTTAATTCCATTAATATTCCAAATGTCATATTTAAAATAAATAAATTAAATTAAATATTTGACGGCCAAAAATGCGGGTCGTTACAGTTTATACCCATTCTGAATAACCGATTCGACGATAAGTCAAAGATGATGACGGTGGTCGAAGACCGAAAGTCTTCACATCATTTGGGTGATTACTGATGATCTTGATTGGGCTGTACACCCAAGATGAGGGAATCAGTTGGTGGTCGTCCAGACGTACTTGGAGATCGACGGATATGCAAGGAAAGTGCCTTCGGTTTCGTTCAGACCTAGAACGGACTTGTAAATGGATGGTGTGTCTGACATTGTATTCCTTTATATTGTATTCGTTGATCTCTGCTAAATATATATATCTGTTTGGCGGCGGGGAATTTATTCTCTTGCTTAACGCCCTTCTCTGAGACATACGAGCTCATAGGTTATATATTGGCAGAAATTAGTGGTACGATATGGATTGATAGTGTGGCATGCTGAGATGCAGTGATCCAGACTTTTGTTGAAAAGCAAAGTTTGGTGGATGATGATCAAAGCGCAGCTTTGATATAGCATGGCTTTGTGTATAGCATTGATTCGCGAGCCTCACACCCCGGTATGGTGGTAAACTGATGGTTTGATCAATATGCTTTTTAGTGGATGGGCACCTTAGTGGTGTCATGGATTTGGTCGACCGAGATGAGCTTAGTGCTCAGGGATATATAGAGTAAGTGGTGTTTTCTCTCGCTGGGACGTAAGCCGCTGTGATACTCTGGTCCCAAAAGTGCGGATGTGCAGACGGTGTTTTCTCTTGCTGGGACGTAAGCCGTGGGGAATTGCACTACGCGATCGATCTTTCGAATCAGGAGCCACCATGATGGAAATCCAATTTCCAATACGTGTATTTCGGTTTTATTTGTAGAGCCTAGTATGGCGACATAGTAGGATGGGGCGCTTATGCCGTCTATGATTGATACTTATGATTTGAAGATGTTTTATACAATATGCACTTATAATAGTATCAAATGATTTGTTTTAAACGTATCAAGCATTCTTGGCTATTATAAGGCAAAAACCCTATCCTCCGGCTTGCGTTGCATTGTGTGATAGGACCTGGGTCTTATAATAGCTTCATTTTTTCCAAAAAGCATTGCGTTGTTTTGTTATATGCACTGGTATTCTTGGGAGGAAACCCGTTCCGTGTTATACGGCGTGGTCCCTTGATTTACCTTACTTTGAAAATAAAGATAAATAACGGTTTTAGTTCTCACACCAGTCCCATGACTGACCTGGAGTTTATTGTTTTAACCTAAACTCTGGGTGCCCTTATTTGGACACGGGCAGCTAGTAGTTTTGGTTTTGCAGATTTATATTCACAGGATCCTGGTTTACAGCTGGAACAATACTTGGAAAGCTTTGTATCCGTGTATTACTTCTATTTGTGTATTGTATTATTTTCCGCTGCGATGTATTTAAATGTAATTTAAATCTCTGATATTTCTGTGTAATATTCATTTATACTCTGTATATTCTTGTATTCTGATGGAATTGTTGTAATAACAATGAAATGTTCTTCTGTGTGCGTTCTGATTTGTCTTGTCCTCACAGTAATTCGTTCTTTCTCATCTCTTCGGAGACCGGGGAAGTTCGGGTCGCTTCAAGTTGATGTTGAAATCATCTGTGATTGATGTTATGTTGAATTTCATGGACTATCATATTTGGACGTGAATTCTGAAAATCATTTGTGATTAATGTTATGTTGAATCTCATTGACTATTAAATTTCTGACTCATTTCCGAAACTTTGAAAATGAATCTCATTAGGTGATTTTGAATAAACTATTTTAGACTTGAATCATTAGTTGTCCCTCATGCTTGATAAAATAATGTGAAGAAAAATTCTCTTTAAATCTTGTTCTAAAATTGAAATTTTGCTGCTCTGATAAATAGAAATGAATTGTTAGAAATGTTTGATTGAGCTTGATGATTGCACAATAAGTTAAATTGAAAAATCAGTGTTTGAGAAACCATATAGTGTCACTATGAGCAATCGGAACTATAAGTGGCATCCGAGTTTACCAAACCCCTCTTTCAGAAAATTGATTTCACATATTTCAGATATTAAAAGTGTTTTTGATTGTTTTCTCGAAAAGTAAATGATTGACCAATTAAGCTAATTTGGAACTCATCAAAATCATTTTTAGATTTATGAAATTGTGATGAGTAATGACTATATTATATATCATAACAAGAGGAGATATAAATTTAGATCTCATGATGATTAGACATATTCTATAATATTTTTGAATTTGTGCTTATTTCATGATTAACTTCTTTTACAATCATTTTTATATCATTCATCATGGTTTTATATAATGTGCAGAGTTTAAATTGTGTTTTGGAAATAAGGAAATAGTTTTTAAAATAATTTTATCCTAAGTATTCACTCTCATTTAAAAGTCATCACAGTTTTGCATGAGTGAATCACCTTAATCTCTATATATGTGCTTTCATTCTCATTTAAAAGTCCTTACGGTTATGCATGGATGAAACTCATATAAGAGATGGAAAGAAATTAAGTATATTTCTAATCTCATTTAAAAGTCCTAATTGTTATGCATGGTTAGAAAGTACTTAACAAATTTTAAGTTACTACTAACCCCATTTAAAAATCTTAACGTGTAATAACCCGGAAATCCAAGCCAATTTAAAATTTTTATTTTGGCAATTTTAGCGAATTTTGGGTATTTAAAATGAATTATTTTAAATAATTACGACGAGAAATATATTTTGAACAGAAATAGAACGTATATATTTATATAGATCGTCGTTAGAATATAAATAATTATTTTTAATTATAAAAGGAATTGAAAATGGAGCGGTAGTTCGAAAATTCGATTTCAAATTTCAAATGAATGTACAGGATTCAAAATAAACCAGATTTTAGCGAAACCAAAAATATTAGAATCTATTTGAGAATATCTTTCCAACGAATCCGAAAAATTGAAATTTCATAGCGGGGATAAAAAGTTATGCCCAGTTGAAAATTCAGAATAGTCGCTATGGAATTCTGGCCCTTAAAAATGGAAATTTCGCAAACGACCTTCGTTTTCAACGAAACCACTTTTGTTGGGTCCGGGATTTCAAATTATTACTAGATTCAAATTTCCATAATTTTTGAAAGCAACAGGTGAGCGTGGCAAAAGAAAACGTGTTTGACCAATTTCAGTCAATTTCGATCGACCAGAAAATGGCCATTTTCAAACGGTCTCGGAATTTGACGAAATTAGTTTTGTTAGGACCGTATCGTCAATACGAAGCTAGAAATAATTTTTCTAGAATTTTTAGAGTCAGTATGTGGCCCCAGTAAATTAATATGTACGTTTGAATTGAATATATATAGATTTATATTTTAATTTAAATGGAAACTGATCGAAACAGCCGAATTGGCTTATGATACAAATCCCATTGTGTTCGAAATGGGGGTAATTAGCTAGGGGCGATAGTCGTTGGGTCTCGATTGGAGATCGTATTTAAAAGTTGCTTTTTAGAATTAACTAAATAATTAAATAAATATATATATATAATAACCCCCCCATCTCTAAACCTAAATCGGTCAAACCCCCCTCACCCCAATTCAGTTTCGAACCCGATAAAAAAAATAGAAAAAAAACGCTGATCGATCTCATCGCTCCCCACCTCCAAGCGGAGCACCGCCGTCGCGCCCCCCTACCGAAGTTGCCGCCTCCGATGCTCCCTCCTCCATACCCTCTTCCTTCCTCCTTCAAAACCCCCCCAAACCATTTCAAACTCGAACCCGCCAGTCAATGGAGCCCCACCACCGATTCGAGACAGCCTCGGCCACCACCCTCCGACGCAAAAGCCTGCAGCGCCACCCCTCCTTCCAGTGCTCCTCGCCCTGACGCCCCTCTCCTCTTTTCCCCTTCTCAGTTCGACAACAAACTGCCAACCCTCCGCTGTTGAGATCAAATCCGAAGCTCTAGCAACCGCGGTCCACCCCTCTGAAGGAAACAGTGAGCTTTCCTTCGTATAATTTATTTATAAATCTTGTAAAATTGCAGTAAGTGATTTTAAATATAATATCATTAAAGAAAAATTGGATTTCTTTTATATGGAACATCATTGAATAAAAATGCGATTTTCTTGTATAGAACACAATTGAATAAAAAGACTAGACTTTTAATAATAAAAAGATTATATTTTTAATTATAAAGATTTAATTTTTAACGATAAAAAGATTTGATTTTTAGAAATTATAAAAATATGATTTTTAGAGGAGTAAAAATAGGATCTTTATTTATAAACAAAAAGGTTTGGATTGTCATGGGATAAAGATACGATTTTTACGATTATAAAATTTGATTTTTATTAATGTAGCGAAATAAAAATCCAATTTTTATATATGTGAAGGCGAGGTATAAAAATGAATTTTGTGATATGAATAACGAAATAAAAATGTGATTTTTATCCATTTAGCGTTGATATAAAAATATAATTTTCATATAGTAGCCAAAAAAATATGATTTTTATATTTTTAGAATAATAAAAATATGATTTTTATTTAAGTGGAGTAATAAAAATATGATCTTTCGTATAAGAAGTGAAGTAAAATTGTGGTTTTTGTATTATGAAGTGGCGAATTAAAGAAATGGTTTTTATATGTGAAAAGATTATATTTTTATATAAGGAAAAGATATGATTTTCATAATATAAAAATGAGTTCTAGCGATATAAAAATGCGATTTTTGAATACATGATCATCATATTAAAAAGGTGATTTTAATATGAACAGCGTAGAGAAGACTGCGTTGGAATGTCAAGCAGATCCAGACAGTTCAGAATTTCAGAAATGAAATGGAGGAGTGGAACCCTCGGTGAGAACTTCTCACTTTTATTTTTGTTTTCTAGTTGAAATTATATACTAGGATGCAGACGGTGCTTAGCAGCACCTGACACCCGTCGTCCACAGACCATGGATGACTTGTTTGTTTGATTGATGTGTTGTGAAAAATGATTGTGTGTAGTGGAATGAAATAAATTATTTTATGGTTAAAAATATAATTTTTAACGTGTATATAAAATAAATAGTTATAAACAAATCGGAGGATTTGTTTATGTACACACATTTGACTGATATGGATTGGGACGATAAATTTTACATATCGCCCAACTGCACAAATAAAACCTGTGTTTGATTGTTTGAAAACCCCACACGGATGTTGGGATGAAATTGGCCATACACTAGTCCCAATAATTAGCTATATGTCGATCGATTGATTGACAGGCTGTTATAAGTGTTAAATATTTATATCTAATGCTTATGCAGTTGTGTGATGCACTCTGGATGATGGTTGATTATTTATCGTTGCTATTATATACATGTGTTGTATGGAACCCATATAATTAACATTATATGGTAATTGATTGGGCCTCATTCCAATTTGGAAAATAAGGAATATTATAGAAAAAAATTCATGTGTTGAATAGAATAAAAATTTATGTGTTGAATAGAAAAAAATTCATGTGTTGAATAGAATAAAAATTCATGTGTTGAATAGAATATAAATTCATGTGTTGAATAGAAAAATAAATATTCATGTGTTGAAGAAAATATTCATTTGTTGAATAGAATAACAAAGTTATTGAAATATATAAAGCCGTGTTGATTAGATTGACGCCATTTTGATGTGAACGATATTTATATCGATTTTATTCATTTTTATAATGAATATAGGAAAGAAAGTGATTTCAAAATATAATGTTTTGAAAATATTATCATTTATAGATTAATGATATGAAATATTCAATTTTGATTTGAAATTGAATGTGAAGTTGAAATCGTTTTGAAAACGAATTTAAAACGATTTATAAAATATGTTTTGAAAGAAAATCGACGAAATATAACATATATATATATATATACATATATACATACATACATACATACATATATATACATACATACATATATATATATATATAATGGCCTGAATAGAACGCGCCGCGCCGCGGCAGTTTGCGAATTTCGACCATTGACTTCGAATGGATGTTACGGAAGATCCGATCGTCGGATTCTCCTAAAACCGGAACCGTTGGGTTTGTATCGAAAAGAGCTCTGTAACGAATATTAGAGATTTGAAATCTAACGGTTGGATTTGGAATTATGTCCAAATCAAATTTGGAAAAGGTCGTTGTAAGTACAGTTCGATGGTCGTTGATGGAATTCGACTGTACGGGCCTTGATAAAATTATTAAAAATAGTAATAATTTGTGTAAAATCATAAGAAGAAAAATTGAGATGAGAAATTCCAAATTGGAAAAGATAAAAATAGATTTTTATCGAAATGAACTAGTTTAGAACTAGAATAATAATTTATTTATTTTTAAATAAATAAATTGGATTTGAAAGGGTTTTAAAAGTAACCAGAATTTCCAATAATTGAATTGGAATGGATTTGAATTGAAATTGACTTTGGAATATTTCGATGATGGATTTCGTGATTATGCAGATATTGTTATGGAAATTTGAAAGATATATTTATATCGTTATTTCCAATATGATATTTGTTGGTCGTAGAATTTGATATTGAATATAAGCCGATATATTTTCTATTCAGAGCCTTATATTTAATATCAAATGGGAATTGGGTTTATCGTGAACTGTGTTTTAACGACATTTTTTCTTTAACCCGATGATGAATGGAATGTGATTTTGGGTTTATAGTGAACCGTGTTTTAAATGACGTTGGTTCTTTAACCCTGTTAAAGACAGGATATGATTTCCCAAGTTAAACAATCATTAATATTGATTTTTGGGAAGATTAAAACCAAGTGGAGTTTTAATGAATCTTTAATTAGATTGAAATGATTAAGAATGAAGTATCACCAGTTTTGCTCCAGCCGATAGTTAAATCTTTAATTAGATTTGAACGTGAAATGGTAATTGAATTTACCGATAACACCGTGGTTTTAGATATGAAGTATTAACAGTTTTACTTCATGGGATGAATAGGTTGGGATTGGGAAATAAAATAAATGATTACTTTGGTGTGGTTCGCTAATCCCGACTAATTTGAATTGATATTCAAAAGGAGATTAAAGAATAAATTTAAAGAATTTATCTTTGATAAAATTAATGGGAACCTTTCCCAAAGTGTAAGAATATTTGAATAAAAGAATATTCTGAATTGGAATGAGGCGTATGTTGTGTTTGTGTAACACTTGTTTATTATATACGCGAGTTATTCAGAAAGACCGGGTTTATCCCATTATGAATAACTGATTCGATGATGTGTCGAGGATGAAGATGCTGGTCGAAGACCGGAGGTCTTCACATCGTTTGGGTGATTACTGATGATCTTGATTGGGCTGTACACCCAAGAGGAGGGAATCAGTTGGTGATCGTCCAGACGTACTTGGAGATTGATGGATATGCGAGGTACAAGTTGCCTCCGGTTTCGTTCAGACCCAAAACGAACTTGTAAATGACCTGTGTGTCTGACATTGTATTTTATTCTGTGTGATTGATTTCTATTGAATATATATCTGTTTGGCGGCGGAGAATTTATTCTCTTGCTTAACGCCCTTCTCTGAAACGTACGAGCTCAGGGGTTATATATTGATGGATATCAATCGTATGGAGTGAATTGCCTATGTGGCATGCCTAAGTGGCAAATGATCAAGGCTTTTGTTGAAAAGCAAAGTCTTGTGGGTGATGATCAAAGCATGGCCTGTGTGGCATAGCTTTGTGTAGCGTTGATTCGCGAGCCTCACACCCTGGTTGTGAACCAGAAACGGGAGAGGACATCAGGGAGGGCATGCGTTTCCTTCTAGCTAGGGTGGTGTCAGTGACCAACCAGCCCTGACATTTATATTATTTTCACCAGTGTGGTTGTTGCTGTTGCGAGGCGCCTCGGATATATCGATGACTGTGTGGAGCCGATGGAGTCATTTGGCTCATTTACGCCCCAAAGGGTGTGGAAACGCAGTGTTCAGGCATTTTAATCCACATCGGTGGACCGGCCCTGACGATCCAAGGGTCACTCGAGCTCTGATCCTAAGACATGGTAGGCTAGATTGTCTCGAATCGGTGAGGACTATCTTTTGCCTCGGTTCACAGGTGGAAATCCAACTTCCAATACGTGACTTTGCAGTTTTGATTGTAGAGCCTAGTATTGGCGACATGATATATGGTACCCATGCCGTCTATGATTGATACTTATGATTGAAATTGTTTTAACACCATACACTTATAGTAATAAAAGATGAAATTTAGCGTATCAAGCATTCTTTGGCTATTATAAGGTAAAACCCTATCCTTCGGCTTGTGTTGCATTGTGTGATGGGACCTGGGTCTTATAATAGCTTCATTGTTCTTTATTTAGCATTGCGCTGTTGTTTTATGCACTGGTATTCTTGGGAGGAAACCCGTTCCGTGTTATACGGCGTGGTCCCTTGATTTACCGAACTTTAAAATAAAGATTAATAACTGTTTTAGTTCTCACACCAGTCACATGACTAACCTGGAGTTTATTGTTTTAACCTAAACTCTGGGTGCCCTTATTTTGACACGGGCAGCTAGTAGTTTTGGTTTTGCAGATTTATATTCACAGGATCCTGGTTTATAACTGGAACAATACTCAGAAAGCCCTGTATCCGTGTATTACTTTCAGTTGTGTTTTGTATTGTTTTTCCGCTGCGATGTATTTAAATGTAATTTAAATCTCTGATATTTTCTGTGTAATATTCGTTCATACTCTGTATATTCTTGTATTCTGATGGAATTGTTGTAATATACAATGAAATGTTCTTTTGTTTGCGTTCCGATTGGTCGTGTTCTCAAACAATCAGGGGTTTCGAACGGTCTTGGTCGGTTTAGCGATCGATTCGGATCGAGCGAAATTCCCAATCGTTTCAGTTGGTATCAGAGCTTTGGTTTACAGAGCTTGGAGAACAAGACACGTTAGAACTAAGCAGAAGAATTCATCAGAGATTGGATTAGTAATATCCAATGAGAATGACTCGTTAGAGATGGGATCTGTAGTATCTTAGAACGAGTGTCAAGAGTGAGGTTTTTAAAATAAAATTGAAAATAAATTTGGTTTTGAAAATTTAATTCAATTATTCGTATTTGAATATTTATTTGTATTGATTTGGACAATTCAGTATATAAAGATTTTGCGTATACGTCTGATCCGCGTGTATTTGAAGTTTTAATATACTGGATAGATATGGAGTCACACTCTAGTCGCCAGGACATGGTCCTGATGATGAAGTATACCATCACCAGTATTTATTTTCGAGTGACGAAAGTGGGATTTCTATATGATTCCAATTGACTGGTGTGAGAACCAAAATTAGATAGGGCCTATTGTTGTGATTTGGCACCAAAAATCTGATTTTTTTGGACTATGTATTAAAATTATGAATTTGAAATGATAATCAACTAATTGATTGCTGGTTGTGTTGTTTGATTAATTAAATGTTGGACCATTTAGCCAAATTGTATCAAATAGTGAATTGTATTGAAAATTTGTCGCATTTGCATGCATATACATGTACTTACATTGAACAGGTCATAGCAAGGAGGCTAGAGAAGAGGAATAAAATTGTTTGCCCGACAAATAGGTACATGTTTATTGTATTTCTTGGGATTTTGATGATTTTATGAGCCGCTTGGCTGTTTCTTTTTCTTTTTGGATTGGTGAGGGCCATGGGAGGCTACTTGAAATATCCCGAAGCTCCCGGTGCAGGGGAGGTTATGGCGAAATTTTTCGAAAATTTAGGGTGTTAGCCAAATTTTTGAAAAATTTGAGAAGTTCTTAGAAACTGAAAAGTTGAAGAACTTAAGCCATAAAGAAAATAATGAAAGTTGAGTTGGTTTGTAAAACAACTTTCGGCTTTGTTCCTTTTCGGGGATGAAAAGTTTTAAGTGGGGGAGATTGTAATAAACTGGAAATCCGAGCTAATTTAAAATTTTTATTTTGGCAATTTTAGCGAATTTTGGGTATTTAAAATGAATTATTTTAAATAATTACAACGAGAAATATATTTTGAACAAAAATAGAACGTATATATTTATATAGACCGTCGTTAGAATATAAATAATTAATTTTAATTATAAAAGGAATTGAAAATGGCGCGGTAGTTCAAAAATTCGATTTCAAATTTCAAATTTCAAATTTCAAATGAATGTACAAGATTCAAAATAAACCGGATTTTAGCGAAACCAGAATCTATTTGAGAATATCTTTCCAACGAATCCGAAAAATTGAAATTTCATAGCGGGGATAAAAAGTTATGCCCAGTTGAAAATTCAGAATAGTCGCTATGGAATTCTGGCCCTTAAAAATGGAAATTTCGCAAACGACCTTCGTTTTCGACGAAACCACTTTTTTTGGATCTGGGATGTCAAATTATTACTAGATTCAAATTTCCATAATTTTTGAAAGCAATAGGTGAGCATGGCAAAATAAAACGTGTTTGACCAATTTCAGTCAATTTCGATTGACCAGAAAATGGCCATTTTTCAAACGGTCTCGGAATTTGACGAAATTAGTTTTGTTAGGACCGTATCGTTAATACGAAGCTAGAAATAATTTTATTTATATTTTAATTTAAACGGAAACTGATCGAAACAGCTGAACTGGCTTATGATACATATCCCATTGTGTTCGAAATGGGGGTAATTAGCTAGGGGCGACAGTCGTTGGGTCTCGATTGGAGATCGAATTTAAAATTTGCTTTTTAGAATTAATTAAATAATTAAATATATATATAATAACCCCCCATCTCTAAACCTAAATCAGTCAAACCCTGTAATGACCCGCATTGTCAAAGGTATTATAATTAATTTATTTAATTATATAAATAATGATTTAGGGAATTAAATCGTCGTTAATTAAATTATAGTGAATATTTAATTAAATTAAATAATTAAATAATATATTTAATTCAGAAATAATCAAAAATATTGGGAAATCACAATATTCTGTGAACAGGGTCGTCCCTTCGATTTAATTCAGCTTAGAGTTGAATTATATTGACGAATATATTCAATTGACGACAGTTTGAACGTATAATTATAATATAATTAAAATAGAGCTTGAAATGGCGCTGTAGTTCGCGATTTGGCGATTTGAACTTCAACTGAATGTACAGGATTCATCTTAAACCGGATTTCTGTGAAACAAGAAACGTGTGGAGCTGGTGGAGTATATCTTTCTAGTCGAAGAGAAAAATCGGGATTTCGTCATGTGGATTTTGAGATATGTCCAAATCAAATTTTAAAATGGTCGCTATAGAATCGTTTATCGACCGTAACGGTTTATTCGATATAAATAGAGATTGGGTTTGAATTTAAACAAGGTTCTTTTGGGAAATAGTGATAAAATAATTTTTAGAATTTTACTGTAATTTTTAATTAATTTAATAAGCGACTTTTTATTTGAAGTATTTCGCACCCTGAAATCAACATTTTGAAGTTTCACAATATGAGTCAAACTACCGGTATTATTATATTTCTGGGATCATGGCGCATTGATCGTCACGATGGTGTAGTCGATCCGGTCGATAGCAGTTCGTAATTAACGAAGTTTTGTAAAATGTGATGACCAAATTCTTTTAAACACAAAACAAATATATAATATAATCACCCCCTTCACGGGTAAGTATACTTCAGGGTGAAGCATGCTCCACGTCCTCTATATATACATGTATATAAATACCCCGCTTTGATTCCCTTAAGACCTAATTTTCTCATTTCATTCTTTGCGCCGCCACAATCTTTTTCCCCCTTCAGTAAATAACCGGTCTTCCAAAATCAATAAAATCCCAAGAAAAAATTCCTAAAATCAAAATATAGGTATTCATGGATTCCCGAAGTGCTACTCTTCAGTTTGGGGTCATTTTTGTTGGGTTCGACTACGTATTTGTCATGCTGGAAATTACACCGTGAAGTTAGGGTAGTTGAGATGAAGGGGTTTGAGTTCGGTCTTTTGTTGAGTAGAAGGCGGAGCCGAATTAGGGCTGACCACCGTGCTAGCGAAGGGGAGATTAGTCGAAAGGGTTCATCGCGGAGAGGAGTTGGTGGGGTTCGATAAGCCCTACTGACGGCGGCAAGAAGATGAACATGGAGATGATGTTGTGTTGTTATTTTGAGGTTTGGTTCATGAAGCTGTAGATCCAAATCAATCTGCTGTAAGGGTGAGAAGCACCAGTCCCGATATGTAGAAGGTAATGAGCGAACTGATTAAGTGTTAAACGTGGATTAAGGGAGGAAGGTGGGTGAGTGTGGTGCGGGTTTGTAGAAAATGGGGAGGTAGGCGTTGGGCCTGTGCAAAGAAGGCGGGCTGACTTAATCCTAGGGGTTGTGATATTAAGAAGGCAGAAAATTATGGTATTTGGTTGTTCGGGTTTTCATTGAAGAAGAGGAAAGGGATTTGGGATTATCTGTTTAAGGATGTATGAGGTGGTTGACCAGTACGTGAGCATTTGATAAGTGGAAGAAGATGGAGTAAAACTTTGGAAGGAGAAGTGCAAAACAGTTTGGGTAGTTGGAGTTCGCCTTTTTATTTGGAGATCGTAAGGAATTTATGACAGAACTAAACAACGGATCCGAATCATCGACCGTAAATCGTTAGTTAACGATTACGGACAATGTGAGTAAAACTCACCAACTCTGAATAGTTCTATTTTTACAGTGTATTCTAAGAACTGTTAAAAATTGTCTGTTTGATTGTGTGTTGACTGTTTGATTGAACTGCTAGTCAGTTAGTAGAAATTATATATATATATATTTATATGTGTATATATATATATATATATATAAACCGTTAGATATTTATATGTCGATTCTGTTTATCAGAATAATTCATATCAAAGTGAAATCGATGTTATTCTGTTGTCTAACATCTGTGATGCAGGGAAACAGGTTGGAGGAATCCAACTGGATTCCTCAACATTTATTTTGCTGTTATTCATATATTTTGTTATATGGTGTGGTATATAATCTGCTGTTGATTATGTGTGTTGAGACAATATTTATCGTTGTTATATGGTATGTTAAATACCATAAGAAATACCAGAATGTTGATAAGGGGATTTTCAAAGTGATATTGAAAATAAAATCTTTATAAAGTGAAATATTTATAAATAAGAGATATTTATAAAGTGGAATATTTATAAATAAGAGATATTTATAAAGTGGAATATTTATAAATAAGAAATGTTTATAAATTGGAATATTTATAAATATAAGATATTCAAAAAGGAAATAATTACAAACCATTTTCTTTTTGAATGGAAAGGCCTGTGTGGCGGGTTTGGGGATTTTCCCGATGCTCCCGTTACAAAGGAGGTTATGGCGAATTTTTCAGAGAATTTAAGGAGTTAGAATATTTCAAGAATAAATTTGAAAAGGGAATTTTTGTAAACCATTTACAAATAGAATTGAAAAGGAAACGTTATAAAAAGGAAATCATTTTTAAAGTGTAGAACCGTTATTTAAAAGTAAATCTTTCCAAATGAATAAAACGTTGTTAAAAAGGAAATCTTTATAAAGTGAATAAAGTAAATCGAATATGGTATTCGAAATGAGTTAAATCGAATATGGTAATCGAAGGGAGTAAATCGAATATGGTATTCGAAAGTTAGTAAAACGAATATGCTATTCGAAAGGGGTTAGTCGAGTCGAGTTAGTTGAATAGAGTTAACCAGTTCAATAGAGTTAACCAGTTCAGTAGAGTTAACCAGTTCAATAGAGTTAACCAGTGAGTTAAGTAAGTCAAGTTAACCAGTGAGTTAAGTAAGTCAAGTTAATCAGTTGGAGTTAATCGATTCGAGTTAAGATTTTCGAGTTGATAATCGAGTTAAGTTATCGAGTACCACTTATTCGAAGTAGAAGTTATCAAATATAGTTATTTGAGATAGAGTTAGTCAAACAGAGTAATTCAGGATAAGTTGCCATCTCGTACGACTGCTAGCGTAATTTGCAGGGCTGTAAATAGCCTACGGCAGTCGGATGTTTCCTGAGGGAGTCAGGCGTAACCATTGTGATTGCTGCGATCTAGAGTCAAGCGAATGAAGTTAAATCGAATATTAGTTATTCGATAGGAGTTAAGTTCTTGAGTTAGATTATCGAGATAAGTTAATGGAGTTAAGTTCTTGAGTTAGATTATCGAGATAAGTGAGTCGAGTTAAGTTCGTCGAGTTAAATTAATCGATGTTAGTTTCATCGAAAGGAGTATCGATGTTAGTTAATCGAAGGGAGTTATCGATTAGTTAAATCGAGAGGAGTTATCGATTTGTTAAATCGAAAGGAGTTATCAAATTTAGTTATTCGAAAAGGAGTTATCGATTTGTTAAATCGAAAGGGAAGATTATCGAATATCGTTTATTCGAGAGGAGATTTTAGAATGTAGTTTATTCGAAGGAGTTATCGATTATTAGTTAATCGAAGTGAGTTATAGAATATTAGTTAAATCGAAGGAGTTAATAGAATATAGTTTATTCGAATAGAGAAAAGGAGTTAATCGAATATAGTTTATTCGAATAGAGAAAAGGAATTAATCAAATATAGTTTATTCGAATAGAGTAAATGAGTTAATCAAATATAGTTTATTCGAATAGAGTTAGAGGAGTTATCGAATATAGTTTATTCGACAGCAGTTAAGTGAATTAGTTAAGTTAAACTAAGTGAATTAGTTAAGTGAATTGGTTAAGTTAACCAAAGTGAATTAGTCGAGTTAATCAAAGTGATTAGTTCAGTTAATCGAGATAAGTAAATCAAGTTAGGTTAATCGAGTTGAATTTGTCAGTCGAGTTAATAAATGGAGTTAGTCAAACCAAGTAAAACCAGTTACAGTTAATTAATTAAGGTTGACCAGTTAGAGTTAATCAATCAGAGTTAATCAAATAGAGTTAAGTAAAATTAGAACTGACTAGAGATTAGTAAATTGAATGGTTTTCTAAGTGTCTATCTGATGTTGGTTTCGGCCTTCGGGATTTATACTTTGGGGATTGTTCTCATACTAGTTCACAGTCAGGGACTGATAGTTGGGGAAGAGTAGTGATTTGTAAATAAGCAAATGGAAAACGTTTTCCAGTGTTAATAACATATATTTTCTAAACATAGAAAATAAGGCAATGTGAATATATATATAGATATATGTTGATGATTTACCGATATAATTTCCATCTGGAAATAATATCGTTGTTTGCACACTTGTTTTTCTTTGATGGTTAAATCACAGACTATCGAAGTTTTGACCATTTTAACGTTGTTAATATGGAGAGACCGGTTGGATTATTATCCGAAGAACCACTCTGTATTGGCATAAGCGTTGCGAATCATTTATGCCAAAGATAATTTGAAGACGGAGTAAAGTGCAAGGGCTGCTGTATAAGTCTTAGATAACAGTGACTAAGATGGATATACTGAGTAGTGCCTTCGGTTTGTCCAGTCCCAGGACAACTTGTATGGACGAAGGTCTGACAGAGTATATCCAATAGATCGCGTAAGTTGATCTGTTCAAACGTATTCACGTTTGGTGGCGGAGGAATTCGTTTCTCTTAGCTGTATACCCGTGTTATTTTTGGATAAGTCAATTTGTGATTTGGCGGGTATGACGATGTGACATTCTAAGTGAATGAGGATGACTTGTGTTGATGAATGTCTGACAGAGTATTTCCAGAAAGGTCACGTACATTGATTTCTTCAACTTTACTAAGAGTGGAAGCGGAGAAGTAAACTTCTTTAGCTAACACGTAACGTACTGTTGTAGACGCCAATTAGTGATTTTCGATGGATCTGACAATGTGGCATTCGAAGTGAATCTGATGTAATGATAAAGCGTAGCTTCTAGCCTCATCAACCGGTAATTGACAGAAATCGGGCAGGCAGCATGGCTAAGTCGGTCGCACCAAAGTAGGGTGTATAATCACCTATCTAGAGAATATTCATTTGTTTCTTAAATCTATCAATGTTGTCCCATATATATACGGGAACGGTTGCTGATCCCAACCGTTGGTGATATACATTCGATACACTCAAGCGAAATGAGTGGTCGGTCATGTGTGGCTGAGTTACAAGATGTTCTTGTTGAACTCCAGTGTATCGTTCCTAGAGTACACTGATCGGAAGGTGGTTCCATACCTTGTCATAGTTGGAAATCCATTATCCAATACGTGCTTGCGATTTTGATTGTATACTATATATGTAGAACGTGAGATGAAAGCGTTTCTGCTAGTTGATATCTATTTGTACATAGACATTATTATAATATCAAAAGGTTTTTGATATAAAGATATTTTGGATTCTCATTAGGGAAAATCCCGTTCCGTTCTACGGCGTGGTCTTATGAGATATCGTTTACTTGTTCATATACCTGTTTAAACTATTTTACTCATACCAGTCCCATGACTGACCCGGAGTTTACTTTGTTGTTTTCCCTAAACTCTTGGGTGCCTAAATTTGTACGGGCAGTCAAGTAGTCAGGATTTTACAGATATACTTGGAGAGCTTGGAGAAGGAGGCTTCAAGACCATATAACTATAGTTATTTCCGCTGTGTTGTAAGTGCTGTACTCTGATAAGTGCTGTTGTATACATAACTGTTATATTTCAAAGTTATGTTATCTATTATATGTTATTCGTTCCGCTGTGAGGTTCGTGTTACTCTGATGTTGTGTTCTTCTTCTTCTTCTATTCTAAGTTTCTATCTTATCTATTCTCACCTTCTAATTTCTTTCATTAATTACCGGGATTTTTCGATGTTTTGGTTATCGACATCGTGCTTATGTCGATAACCAAAGTCGCCGAAAATCCGGGTCGTTACAGTTCGTATCAGAGCATAAGTTAAGTTTTACCTTGGCTCTGTGGCGTGACTCGGTAGAGATAGGGTTAGTGATGCCCTAGATTGAGTTGAGTGTATATATACGGGAGAACGTATTTGTATTTGACATAAAAATGGTTTTATATTGTGGAGATTCATTGGCTGAGTTGTTTATGAATTCTGGTCGATCAGTTTGATCCACTGTATCGGTAGGAGTAAATAAGCACTTGAATACGATGGGTCCACACGATATGTTTTGAAAAGAGGGTAAATTAAAATAAGTTTACCCAAGGTATATCTTGATATAGAGAAGATATATATATATATATATATCAAAATTATAATATAGTGGATATATTGGTTGTTATTATAATCGAGTAAGATTATAAATATAATGGTTATGTAAATTGTAACAACCCGTATTTCGATAGCATGATTAAGACGAGAATCAAGGCAGAATTTAAAATTAAATTCTGAATCAAGTTAAACGGGCTATGCCATTGCGTTCGTCTCGGAAAAATACGCGAAATAGAGTCCGAGTTTTCGAAAATTGGAGTCCGTATGACCCGATTAAGGCCCAACGAAGTTTTCAGAAAATTTCTAAGTAAAAAACAGATTTCAAATTCAAACTTGAATTTGGAAAATTGGGCCAGCTGGGCCAGGCGGGAAAAATTCCCGCCACAGTACCCAAGTCGACAGCCCTGTCGACTTGGGAGTCGACTTGGTCTGACCAAGTCGACAGCCCTGTCGACTTGGCTGTCGACTTGGCTCAGACGAGCAGTCTTGCCTGGTGCACCTGTTTCTATCTTGGCTAGGTTTTTGGGCCTGGTTTGAGATCTGACGGTTCAGGTTGGTCCTTGGGTTAATCTAAGGGTCCTAACTAGCCTAATCTTCTATAAATAAGCCCCTAACCCTCCCCTAAACCCTCATTATTCACTCATGTAACTAAACTATGGCAAAATTTCTACTCTCATGGCCTCCACTCAACTATCCTAGCCTCCACTTCATTTCTATGAGAGGTTTCATGATCATGAGAGTATTAGAGAGTCCCTATGTTAGTATGAGAGCTTCTCAAGTTGATTCCAAGGCAAAAGCTTTGATCTTTGTTCATAAAGAGGGGGTTTTCATTGATTTGGAGGGTTCATCTTTGGATTTTTGGGTGATGGCATGCATAGGCTTCATCACAAGCTCTAGTTTAATCGATTTAGGCCTTCATAGCAAAGTAAGCCCTTCCCTACTCTTAGATATTAACTATGAAGTTAAATGTTCATGTTGCAAGTTTGGGTTTGATCATTGAGAATGATATATGCTATCATGTCATGCAAGTTTATGAAGTCATTATCTTGATCTTATGAGCTAAAAGCTACAACCTTTATGTTGAAATGTTGCATTATGCAACATGAGAACCTTCATAATCATTATGTCTACTTGCATATGAAGTCATAACCCTTATATGATGATATATGCGAGTTTCTAGTCATCATTCCATGTCTTTTGTCACCATGATTCGCTTATGTGCCAAGTTTCGGTTTTATGCATGTTTTGAGGCTTAAGAATGTAATATGCAAGCTAATGAACACATTTGTGCCTCATTTGCCACCATGATTAACTTGTGGCTTAATATCCATTTTTGTCATGCCTTTGTCAAGTCTCTTCTTTTAGTCCATTACGTTGTTGCGAACATATATGCGAGTTTAAAAGCGTTGGGTTATGTTATGGGTAATTTCTAATGACATGAAAATACAACTTGAGAACATGATTTGAAATATAACATGGAAGTTGACATGTAAGTGTGCATAAAAACATAAGCTTGGGAATTTACCTATTAAGTTAGGTCTACCCATTGGGAATTTACCTATTAAGTTAGGTCTACCCAATTGCTTGAAAACTTGACTATGGACATGACACTAAACTAAACAAGAAAGTGGCCAACTCGAGGTTGGGTTGAGTTTGCAATGTAAAACTACCCGGAACCGACCGGCCTAACTAGTAGTTGCAAACAATAGGACCCAATGTGAGAAGTTGGTCATGTTGTGCTTGAACCCGAGGTTAGACCAACTTGTGGTGTAAAGCTACCCGGAACCGACCGGCTTAACTAGTAACCACAACAAAGTCTAATGTGAGAGGTGAAGGTGCATTAAGTAATTAATGCCACATAATAGGGTTAAGTCAAAATTGGATTAATGACTCTTAACCAAATATGACATGGACAAGTGGGTTAAGTAATTAGATTGGGCTAATGATACTTAACAAAACATGACAAAGTTGGGTAGGTTAAGTAACTTGATTTGCCTAATGACACTTAACCATTTTTATACGACTAGTGGACGGGGTTAAGTTAATCAACACTTAATCAATCCAACACGATAACTTGGTAAGGTTAAGTAAGTTTCCTTAATGACACTTAACCGAAAGATACAGTTAATGGATGGGGTTAAGATTAGACTCAATTAGTCTAAACATGATAATCGGATGGGGTTAAGTTAACCTAAACTTAATTAATCCCACTTGGTAGTTTAATGGGGTTAAGTTAAACACTTAACCAATCTATCTCGTTAATTTGATGTGGTTAAGTGACCTATACTTAACCAATCTAACCCGTTAATTTGATGTGGTTAAGTGACCTAAACTTAACCAATCTAACTCGTTAATTTATTGAGGTTAAGTTAACCCATACTTAACCAATGTAACGTGAAAACATGATAAGGCTAAGTCACGAATCGCTTGAATACACTTGACCGGTTTGACTAAGAAATTTGATAGGGTCAAGTTAATATATACTTAACCAACTTGAGCATGGTTTGTAGGGTTAAGTCTTGAACTTGGATACTTAGCCAATTTTGACATGATTTGTAGACGGGTTAAGTCTTGAACTTGGATACTTAGCCAATTTGGACATGATTTGTAGACGGGATTAAGTCATGAACTTAAGTGACACTTAATCTGTTATATAAACCCTAATTCGGAGAATTAGGTGGGTAACCGTAATTAACAAGGATAACGGAAATAAGGCTAAGTGGTAAACCTTAGTTGAAGGATAACTAAGTAATGATTCTTAGTCAAGGAAATTTAGACCAGTTCATAGATAGATGAGTAACCTGATACGGTAGGTCATCGTTTAAGTATACAGGTAGGAGCAAGTATCTGATTTAGATAAAGGCTCCAGCGAACTGGGTAACGAAGCAGCGGCTTCGGGGAACGTGAGGATATTCTTGGGATCCCTCTGTGGGCTGCCAGGTAATTATACTAGGCTCATGAGAGGTTAAGGTCTGCGTTAGAAGGACCAAGAGTATGCCTTGGTTGCTATACGAGCAACCTAAAGACGGGGATGGATAGGGCATAGTCGACGAGACACGGTCGTACCCTAGATAGCATTTTCTCGTTAGGCTACCTTCCATCTTTGGTCAAGCGTGTACGTACGGAAAGGCAGAGAACACCCAATAGACCATAATTGCTATCTAATTATGGGTGCGGTAAGGCTCGGATTGGGGGTTGGCCAGTAGTGTGTTCTCGTACAGGATTTATCCTGTCTTGTCTTTCGCTAGTTGAGGGAGGGGTCGCGTGGGACCATAGCCACGTGTAGAAAAAAAGACCTTAGCATCTGCATCGGCAGATAAACCGAAATCTCCCGACCGAGTCCTGTATTTCTTGACCTGCCCTGTGACAGGACTCGGATGGCACGATGTGATACATGTGCATACAGTCATGGAAAAACGATTCACGATGAATGCGTGGGAAAAAGGGCGCGGTTGGCGGTTAGCGTAATCCCTAGTGGCACTAGGTGGCTGAACCCAAACCGAGACACGGAAACGTTCATTAGGTAGCATAATCCCTAGTGGTCCTAGGTGGCATAAATCCTAAGCGAACGCGCGATAGTTCATGGTAAGGAAACATAACTAGATCAAGGGTTGCAGTCCAAAACAACTTCAAGGATAAAACGTTTACATGGGAAAGCCCATATGGCCTGCGGCAAAGGACTGAACTTATACATGGAAAGAAACATACGAGTTGGGAAAACCTACATATGCTATATATTAGGTTGGCATGGACCATTACATGACATTGGGCAAGGGACATTCATAGTTAACACATGACGTGGGTTGGGATACTAGTACGAGAGGTGCAGAGCAAATATACATGTTAGAACCAGGAGAAATATACATGATAGAAACCGGGGGATGTTATACAGGATAGATACCTTGGGATATTATACTGGATAGAAACCTGACGATGTGATGCCTTGTTTTATCTTGACATCGTAATTTATCATGACACCTTAGTTTACCTGAGTTCAGTAGTTCATCCTGTTATTTTGATTTAGCTTATCTATCTTGTTATCATGCTTATGTTCATCTCAGTTTCTCATGTCAGTTAACTTTACTAGTTTTTATACTAATAGTAGATAGGGCTTACTCAGTCTTTTTGACTGACCCGTTTTGTTTCGCCTCTTTTCTTCCGTTTCCCCCCAGGTTACAGGGAGGAAATGCTGTTGTTTAGTTCAGACTTCTTCTGCTTGAAGGTCATCATGGATGGCTTGGACTTATCTTGGCTATGGCTACTTTACTGTTTTTACTTGGGAAATAATTTATGAAAAAGTCTTTATGCTTCTTTACTATTGTAAGACAGGTTTTGATGTACTCTGATGTAAAAGGCTTTAGACCTTAATTATTAATGTTTATGAAAGTTCGATTTTACTTCCGCTATTTTATATGTTCTGTCTTGTGATATTTCTGTGCATGTTTACCAATAATGCCCCTCTAAAGCTAGCGCATTCCTTTGCGAGTGACCCTAGCGGGGGACGGGGTGTTACATTTGGTATCAGAGCAGAAGGTTACCAGACTGGGCAAAAGTTTTTAAAGACCTTCTGAAAACTATTTGAAACCCGTTTACAAAGAAGCATTTTTCAAGAAAATTTTCTTTTAAAAGAAAAAGGCTATTCCCCAAAGGCCATTAGCACTATCCTTGTTTCCTTAATTTAATCTCTTTTCCTTTCTTTCCTCCATCTGAAGTCACAGTGGTTTTAACTGCGACTAGTCTTTTCCATCTACGAAAGTGCTTTCCATGCGATGGAGGTGGTTCTCGAGAGACCAGTGGCCGCGTTATAGGAAAGGATAGTGAGAAAGAGGATAAAGGATACGAGCTTAAGGATGAGCAACTTGTTGGCATAAGCTTAGTCCTCAAAGGAGGGAGAAAGATGAACAATGAAACCCATGACGAGAGAGTACCTTTGGCACGGTAAAACGGGGTGGATAGTTAAGTATCATGGGACAAGGACAAGATCATCGGGAGGGCAGTAGTATGCTCTCATTTCTAGGGTACCTCGGAAGGAGGGTAACGATCTTGTTAAAGGTTTAGCTTTTCTTCTCTATCATCCCGTTAGGACTTTGTTTTGATCATCGTATCATTTAAGTCTTCTTCGATAGTGGAGTCTCTGCACCTTAAGTACTAGCGTAATAGAGAATCCCAATTTTTGTCTCAAAGTCCTATTGGAGAGTCAGTCCATGTATACATGACTTATTTGGATTTGAGAATGTCTAGGCCAAGTGTTGAGTTTGGAAATAATGCTTATGTTTATAAGCTATGGATGGATTCTAGGGATAAAGTGGTTATCCAGTAAGGGGTGCCACTCCCGGTTTTGATAGGAGGGTAGTTAGACTTTTGACTAGCCTTGGTAATACCCTCGAAGTATCGTGTAACCTTTTTGAGGATTTGTCATGACTAGTTACTTAGAATCCCTGGATGCCTTTATTGGAAATTTGGAGCCCGATCGAGTGGTGTTCGCCGATAAGACGGATGGTTTATTTCACTTATGCATGGGTTATAGAAGTCACCCTAGTAAGTGCACTTGATAACCTGGTTGGCATCTGTTTACTTTCAAGAGAAAGTTCTTCTACGTGGAATACCTTATGGTACGAGGTCCGAGATTCACTAGTGAATTTTGGAAAGCTTGCATGAGATCATGAGTACGCAGTCATGTGTGCGTCAAGTATTTTAGAAAAAGGATAAGTGCAAGTGGAACGAGAGGCGACGAAGGAATGAGTTCCAGCTCATGTTATGGAAACAGGAAATAAGAAGCTACGAAATCGCGAAGTTAAAAGACGGTCAAGGCACAATGGAATTGAGCTCAAGGAAGTACGACTTTGATGGTCAAAGACTGGATACGCGCACGATATCTCTTTTTGGGAGTGTATCCTTGATCCCTGTTTTCTGTAGAGCTTACTTGTAGGCTATCTTTTGTGGACACCCTCTCGGTCCTATTTTCTGTTACAAACCCCGTAAGGAGTTTGTCTTGTTTATTTTCTCGACCCTGTTTCAGGGAATCCTAGGTAGAACCCTATGGATGTAAACATGTATTTGAAACATGTTATGATTGATATGGTTGCAAGTGGTTGCAAGTGGTTGCTCGTGGATGCGCGAATACACATTAGATGCTAGCTCGACTCGGTCACATTTCATATTGCATATGCACGAGTATTTATACTTGTTTATGGATGAAATTGAATGTGTTATCATGCGGTTGTTGCATATGAATGAATAGTTGTGCACGCATATAGTATCTATATGACTAGGACTATTTGCATACATGTTGGATTCATGGCACTATGCATATTTTTGCATTAGAAAAATTATTCAGGCCTGATCATTAGCATTAGCTAAGGAACATGTACACACACGTTTTGCATATATTCATATAGCATTAGAAATCATCTAAGGACAATGGTCGCTTGTGGATGATGTTTTGAGTAGATGGATGATGGATGGTAGGATATGTTCTTCCTAACTTGGAGATTTCGGGGACGAAATCCTAAAAGGTGGGGAGAATGTAACAACCCGTATTTCGATAGCATGATTAAGACGAGAATCAAGGCAGAATTTAAAATTAAATTCTGAATCAAGTTAAACGGGCTATGCCATTGCGTTCGTCTCGGAAAAATACGCGAAATAGAGTCCGAGTTTTCGAAAATCGGAGTCCGTATGACCCGATTAAGGCCCAACGAAGTTTTCAGAAAATTTCTAAGTAAAAAACAGATTTCAAATTCAAACTTGAATTTGGAAAATTGGGCCAGTTGGGCCAGGCGGGAAAAATTCCCGCCACAGTACCCAAGTCGACAGCCCTGTCGACTTGGGAGTCGACTTGGTCTGACCAAGTCGACAGCCCTGTCGACTTGGCTGTCGACTTGGCTCAGACGAGCAGTCTTGCCTGGTGCACCTGTTTCTATCTTGGCTAGGTTTTTGGGCCTGGTTTGAGATCTGACGGTTCAGGTTGGTCCTAGGGTTAATCTAAGGGTCCTAACTAGCCTAATCTTCGATAAATAAGCCCCTAACCCTCCCCTAAACCCTCATTATTCACTCATGTAACTAAACTATGGCAAAATTTCTACTCTCATGGCCTCCACTCAACTATCCTAGCCTCCACTTCATTTCTATGAGAGGTTTCATGATCATGAGAGTATTAGAGAGTCCCTATGTTAGTATGAGAGCTTCTCAAGTTGATTCCAAGGCAAAAGCTTTGATCTTTGTTCATAAAGAGGGGGTTTTCATTGATTTGGAGGGTTCATCTTTGGGTTTTTGGGTGATGGCATGCATAAGCTTCATCACAAGCTCTAGTTTAATCGATTTAGGCCTTCATAGCAAAGTAAGCCCTTCCCTACTCTTAGATATTAACTATGAAGTTAAATGTTCATGTTGCAAGTTTGGGTTTGATCATTGAGAATGATATATGCTATCATGTCATGCAAGTTTATGAAGTCATTATCTTGATCTTATGAGCTAAAAGCTACAACCTTTATGTTGAAATGTTGCATTATGCAACATGAGAACCTTCATAATCATTATGTCTACTTGCATATGAAGTCATAACCCTTATATGATGATATATGCGAGTTTCTAGTCATCATTCCATGTCTTTTGTCACCATGATTCGCTTATGTGCCAAGTATCGGTTTTATGCATGTTTTGAGGCTTAAGAATGTAATATGCAAGCTAATGAACACATTTGTGCCTCATTTGCCACCATGATTAACTTGTGGCTTAATATCCATTTTTGTCATGCCTTTGTCAAGTCTCTTCTTTTAGTCCATTACGTTGTTGTGAACGTATATGCGAGTTTAAAAGTGTTGGGTTATGTTATGGGTAATTTCTAATGACATGAAAATACAACTTGAGAACATGATTTGAAATATAACATGGAAGTTGACATGTAAGTGTGCATAAAAACATAAGCTTGGGAATTTACCTATTAAGTTAGGTCTACCCATTGGGAATTTACCTATTAAGTTAGGTCTACCCAATTGCTTGAAAACTTGACTATGGACACGACACTAGACTAAACAAGAAAGTGGCCAACTCGAGGTTGGGTTGAGTTTGCAACGTAAAACTACCTGGAACCGACCGGCCTAACTAGTAGTTGCAAACAATAGGACCCAATGTGAGAAGTTGGTCATGTTGTGCTTGAACCCGAGGTTAGACCAAGTTGTGGTGTAAAGCTACCCGGAACTGACCGGCTTAACTAGTAACCACAACAAAGTCTAATGTGAGAGGTGAAGGTGCATTAAGTAATTAATGCCACATAATAGGGTTAAGTCAAAATTGGATTAATGACTCTTAACCAAATATGACATGGACAAGTGGGTTAAGTAATTAGATTGGGCTAATGATACTTAACAAAACATGACAAAGTTGGGTAGGTTAAGTAATTTGATTTGCCTAATGACACTTAACCATTTTTATACGACTAGTGGACGGGGTTAAGTTAATCAACACTTAATCAATCCAACACGATAACTTGGTAAGGTTAAGTAAGTTTCCTTAATGACACTTAACCGAAAGATACAGTTAATGGATGGGGTTAAGATTAGACTCAATTAGTCTAAACATGGTAATCGGATGGGGTTAAGTTAACCTAAACTTAATTAATCCCACTTGGTAGTTTAATGGGGTTAAGTTAAACACTTAACCAATCTAACTCGTTAATTTGATGTGGTTAAGTGACCTATACTTAACCAATCTAACCCGTTAATTTGATGTGGTTAAGTGACCTAAACTTAACCAATCTAACTCGTTAATTTATTGAGGTTAAGTTAATCCATACTTAACCAATGTAATGTGAAAACATGATAAGGCTAAGTCACGAATCGCTTGAATACACTTGACCGGTTTGACTAAGAAATTTGATAGGGTCAAGTTAATATATACTTAACCAACTTGAGCATGGTTTGTAGGGTTAAGTCTTGAACTTGGATACTTAGCCAATTTTGACATGATTTGTAGACGGGTCAAGTCTTGAACTTGGATACTTAGCCAATTTGGACATGATTTGTAGACGGGATTAAGTCATGAACTTAAGTGACACTTAATATGTTATATAAACCCTAATTCAGAGAATTAGGTGGGTAACCGTAATTAACAAGGATAACGGAAATAAGGCTAAGTGGTAAACCTTAGTTGAAGGATAACTAAGTAATGATTCTTAGTCAAGGAAATTTAGACCAGTTCATAGATAGATGAGTAACCTGATACGGTAGGTCATCGTTTAAGTATACGGGTAGGAGCAAGTATCTGATTTAGATAAAGGCTCCAGCGAACTGGGTAACGAAGCAGCGGCTTCGGGGAACGTGAGGATATTCTTGGGATCCCTCTGTGGGCTGCCAGGTAATTATACTAGGCTCATGAGAGGTTAAGGTCTGCGTTAGAAGGACCAAGAGTATGCCTTGGTTGCTATACGAGCAACCTAAAGACGGGGATGGATAGGGCATAGTCGACGAGACACGGTCGTACCCTAGATAGCATTTTCTCGTCAGGCTACCTTCCATCTTTGGTCAAGCGTGTACGTACGGAAAGGCAGAGAACACCCAATAGACCATAATTGCTATCTAATTATGGGTGCGGTAAGGCTCGGATTGGGGGTTGGCCAGTAGTGTGTTCTCGTACAGGATTTATCCTGTCTTGTCTTTCGCTAGTTGAGGGAGGGGTCGCGTGGGACCATAGCCACGTGTAGAAAAACAGACCTTAGCATCTACATCGGCAGATAAACCGAAAGCTCCCGACCGAGTCCTGTATTTCTTGACCTGCCCTGTGACAGGACTCGGATGGCACGATGTGATACATGTGCATACAGTCATGGAAAAACGATTCACGATGAATGCGTGGGAAAAAGGGTGCGGTTGGCGGTTAGCGTAATCCCTAGTGGCCCTAGGTGGCTGAACCCAAATCGAGACACGGAAACGTTCATTAGGTAGCATAATCCCTAGTGGTCTTAGGTGGCATAAATCCTAAGCGAACGCGCGATAGTTCATTGTAACAACCCGTAAAATGCGAGCCAGTTTGAAATTTTTATTTTGGCAATTTTAGCGAGTTTTGATTATTTAAAATGAATTATTTTAAATAATATTGACGAGAAATTTATTTAGAACGGAATTCGACGTATATATTTATATACGTCGTCGTTAGAATATAAATATTTATATATAATTATAAATAGAATTGAAAATGGCGCGGTAGTTCGATAATTCGATTTCAAACTTCAATTGAATGTACCGGGTGCAAAACAATCCGGATTTCAGTGAAACCAAAAATAATGGAATCTAATTGATAATATCTTTCCAACGAATGCGAAAAATCAAGATTTCATATCGGGAATCAAAAGATATGTCCAGTTGAAAATTCTGAATAGTCGCTATGGAATTCAGGCCCTTAAAAATGGACATTTTGCAAATGACCTCGGATTTCGACGAAACCAGTTTTGTTGGGTCCGTGGTGCCAAGTTATTGCTAGGTTTCAAATTTCATAATTTTTCGATTCAATATGTGAGCGTGGCAAAGGAAAACGCGTTTGACCAGTTTCAGTTGATTTTAATCGACTGGAAATTGGCCATTTTTCAAACGGTCTCAGAATTCGACGAAACTAGTTTTGTTAGGACCGTATCGTCAATACGAAGCTAGAAAATATTTTTCGAGAATTTTTCTAGTTAGTATGTGACCCCGGTAATTTGAAATGTACGTTTAAAATTCAATATAGTGATTTAAATTGTAAATTCAACGGAAACTGATTGTAACAATCGAATCAGCTTGCGATACATATCCCATTGTGTTCGGAATGGGGGTAAAACGCTATGGGCGACAGGCGGTGGGCCTCGGTTCGAGGTCGGAAATAAAGGTTGCTTTTAGTGGAATTAAATAATAAAATATTAATAAAAAAAAAAATAAAAAAAATAAAAAACTTTTCTTTCCCCCATCCCCCGTTAACCCGCTCTGGCCCTCCTCCCTTTCCTCTTTATCGAAACAGAAATCAAAATCAAAATTAAAAAAAAAAAAAAAAAGGAGAAGGGATCGGAGGAAGCGCCTCCGACTGGAGGAGCTCAACGCCGCCGCCATCGCTGCCATCGCTCCCCTCAGACCGCCGCCTAACCCTCCCGCCTCCCTCCTCTCTCCAGCTCCCATCCTCTCTCTCCCCGAACCCAAACCGAGCCACCGCCGAACCACACAACCACCACCGCCCGCAGTCGACCGCCACTACCCCCTTCCACCTCCTCCGACGCCTTCTTCCCCCCCCCTTCTTCGCAGAGCTGTAAGTGATTTGATTTGATTTTATTTTTATTTTTAATTTCAGTAAAAAGATACTGTTTTTTTTTATTTTAACTTTAAAAAGAAACTGATTTTTTTTTATTTTATTTTAACTTTAAAAAGATACTGTTTTTTTTTATTTTAACTTTAAAAAGAAACTGATTTTTTTTATTTTATTTTATTTTAACTTTAAAAAGATACTGTTTTTTTATTTTAACTTTAAAAAGAAACTGATTTTTTTTATTTTTATTTTTAACTTTAAGAAGAAAAGGTTTTAAAAGATTGAATTTTTAAAATGGAAAAAGATTGAATTTTTAAAATGAAAATATGATTTTTAAATATTGAACTTCGAATTAAAAATATGATTTTTAAATATTGAACTTCGAATTAAAAATGTGATTTTTATATATTGAACTTCGAATTAAAAATATGATTTTTATATATTGAACTTCGAATTAAAAATATGATTTTTAAATATTGAACTTCGAATTAAAAATATGATTTTTATATATTGAACTTCGAATTAAAAATATGATTTTTATATATTGAACTTTGAAATAAAAATTCGATTTTTATGTATTGAACATCGAAGTAAAAATTCGATTTTTATGTATTGAACATTGAAATAAAAATTCGATTTTTATATATTGAACTTTGAAATAAAAATTCGATTTTTATATATTGAACTTTGAAATAAAAATTCGATTTTTATATATTGAACTTTGAAATAAAAATTCGATTTTTATATATTGAACTTTGAAGTAAAATCTCGATTTTTACATATGTAGTGAAAGCGGACAACGAAGGTGACAATAAGGCGAAACGACGAAGACTTCTGCAAATGAAGAGCCGTGGAGCTAGGATAGCTATATGTGAGAATTTCTCACCTTTCGTTTTCTTTTCTAATTATATATATATACTAGGATGCAGACGGTGCTTAGTAGCACCCGACACAATCGTCCACAGACCATGGACTTGTTTGGTTGGTTGCATAGGTTAGTTATATGATTTGATTTGAAATTGAATTGTTTGGTGAATTGAATGGTTTGATTGATGTGTGAATGGCGTGGGCCTTCACTAGACCGGGGATAAGGCTAGGCCTTGTCCCGTTTCTAGTATCGTGCCGTTATGCCGCCGAAATTTTCTAAAATATGTTAGAAAATAAAAATATCATTTTATTGTGTAAATGAATTGAATAGAAATTCATAGGTTGAAATAAAATGTTTTATCGTTAAAAATATAAATTTTAACGTGAATGTGAATAAATGAATAGTTATAAACAAATCGGCCGATTTGTTTGTATATACACTGATTTGACTGATATTGATTGGGTCGATAAATTTCACACATCGCCCAACTGCACAAATAAAATCTGTGTTTGATTGTTTGAAACCCCACACGGGTGTTGGGATGAAATTTGAAGTCCACTCATCCTGATTGATTGAATATGTCGATCGATTGATTGACAGGCTGTTATAGGCGTTGAATATCTATATTTGATGCCTTTACAGTGTAGTGCACTTTGGTTGATGGTTGATTATTTTCAATGTTATTATATACATGTGTTGTATGAAAATCCATATAATTAACTTTATATGGTAATTGATTGGGCCTCATTCCAATCGTGAAAATAAAGAATATTTTTATAATAAGAAATATTTGAAATAGAAATATTCGAAATGGAATATTTGAAAATATCAATATATGAAGCCGTGTTGATTAGATGCGCCATTTTGACGTGAACGATATTTTTATCGATTTTATTCCTTTTGAAATGGATATTGAAAAGTAATTTTGAAATCAAATATTTCGAAATGAATTGAATTGAAAACGAATTCAAATTGAATTGAAAACGATTTCGAAATGAATTGAATTGAAAACGATTTCGAAATGAATTGAATTGAAAACGATTTCGAAATGAATTGAATTGAAAACGATTTCGAAATGAATTGAATTGAAAACGATTTCGAAATGAATTGAATTGAAAACGATTTCGAAATGAATTGAATTGAAAACGATTTCGAAATGAATTGAAAACGATTTCGAAATGAATTGAATTGAAAACGAATTCAAAGTGAATTGAATTGAAAACGATTTCGAAATGAATTGAATTGAAAACGATTTCGAAATGAATTGAATTGAAAACGATTTCGAAATGAATTGAATTGAAAACGATTTCGAAATGAATTGAATTGAAAACGATTTCGAAATGAATTGAATTGAAAACGATTTCGAAATGAATTGAATTGAAAACGATTTCGAAATGAATTGAATTGAAAACGATTTCGAAATGAAATAAATTGAAAACGATTTCGAAATGAATTGAAAACGATTTCGAAATGAATTGAATTGAAAACGATTTCGAAATGAATTGAATTGAAAACGATTTCGAAATGAATTGAATTGAAAACGAATTCAAAGTGAATTGAATTGAAAACGATTTCGAAATGAATTGAAAACGATTTCGAAATGAATTGAATTGAAAACGATTTCGAAATGAATTGAATTGAAAACGATTTCGAAATGAATTGAATTGAAAACGATTTCGAAATGAATTGAAAACGATTTCGAAATGAATTGAATTGAAAACGAATTCAAAGTGAATTGAATTGAAAACGATTTCGAAATGAATTGAATTGAAAACGAATTCAAAATGAATTGAAAGCAAATTGAAATGAATTCAAATTGAATTGAAATTTGAATTGAATAGAAATGAATTTTAAAACAAATTTATAGAGAAGAATTCAATTTTGCTTTGAATTGAGATGGAAGTTGAAATAGATTTTGAAACGAATTTTAAACTATTTATATAATTCGTTTTAAATAGAAATCGACGAAGTATATATTATATATATTATATATATAATATAATGGCCTGAATAGAACGCGCCGCGCCGCGGCAGTTCGCGAATTTCGACCATTGATTTCAAATGGACGTTACGGGAGATCCGACCGTCGGATTCTCCTAAAACCGGAACCGTTGGGTTCGTATCGAAAAGAGCTTTCTAACGAAGATTAGAAATTTGAAATCTAACGGTTGGATTTGGAATTATGTCCAAATCAAATTCGAAAAAGGTCGCTGTAAGTGCAGTTCGATGGCCATTGATGGAAATCGACTGTACGGGCCTTGATAAAATTATTAAAAATATTAATAATTTGTGTAAAATCATAAGAAATGATTTGTGAAGAATTGGGATGAAAAACTCCATATTTGAAAAGATAAAAATGGATTTTTATCGAAATGAACTAGTTTTGAACTAGAATTATAATTCTATTTATTTTTAAATAAATAAATTGAATTCGAAAAGGGTTTTAAAAGTAACCAAAATTCCAATGATTGCATTGGAGTGGATTTGAATCGAAATTGTCTTCGGAATATTTCGATGTTGGAATTCGTGATTATACAGGTGTTGTTATGGGAATTTGAAAGATATATATGTATATCGTTATTTCCAATACGACATTTGTTAATCGTAGAATTTGATATTGAATATAAGCCGATATATTTTCTATTCAGAGCCTTATATTGAATATCAAATGGGATTTGGGTTTGTCGTGAACGGTGTCTTCACTAACACTGTTCTTGAACCCAGTTGAGAAATTATTAAATCTTTTTATTTAGATTTAATGAAGTGTACCAATTAAATGATATTTAATTGGAATTGAATTGATATTGATTTTTGGGTTTATCGTGAACAGTGTTTTAAATAACACTCGTTCTTTAACCCGATAATTAATGGAATGTGACTTTGGGTTTATCGCGAACCGTGTTTTTAGATGACACTGATTCTTTAACCCAGTCACAGATTAAAACTAAGTGGAGTTTTAATGAATCTTTAATTAGATTGAAAAGATCGAGAATGGAGTATCACCAGTTTTGCTCCAGGCGATAGTTAAATCTTTAATTAGATTTGAATGTAAAATTTAGAAACTAACTGGCGGTTAGCCAAGCAGAATGGTTTTCTGGATATTGATCTGATGTTGGTTTCGGCCTTCGGGGTTAATATTTGGGGAATTATTCTCTTGATTAATTTACGGTTAGTGACTAATGAATTGGAAAGAGGCGTATGTTGTGTTTGTGTAACACTTATTTAAATATACGCGAGTTATTCGGAAAGACCGGGTTTATCCCATTCTGGATAACTGATACGACGATAAGTCGAAGATGAAGACGATGGTCGAAGACCGGAGGTCTTCACGTCGTTTGGGTGATAACTGATGATCTTGATTGGGCTGTACACCCAAGAAGATGGAAACAGTTAGTGATCGTCCAGACGTACTTGGAGATCGATGGATATGCGGGGTACTAGGTGCCTCCGGTTTCGTTCAGGCCCAGGACGGACTTGTAAATGGACTGTGTGTCTGACATGGGATTTCATTCTGTGTGACTGATATCGGTTGCATAGGATGGTTTGCCTGTGTGGCATGCTAAGATGCAAATGATCAAGGCTTCTGTTGAAAAGCAAAGTCTTGTGGTGATGATCAAAGCACGGCCTTTGTGGCGTAGCTTTGTGTAACGTTTACCTCGCGTGTTTCACACCAGGTATGAACCAAAAACGGGAGACGGACGTCAGGGAGGGCATGCGTTTCTTTCTAGCTAGAAGTGGCGTCAGTGGTTTTACACGCCCTGACGAGTTTGACTTATGTGGTTGTTGCTGTTGCGAGGCGCCTCGGTTATATCGGTTTCGGCCGAATGCATTCTGGTCGGCTGACGGACCAGACTTACACCCCATAGGGTGGAGAGACGCATGTTCAGGCATTTTAATCCACATCGGTGGACCGGCCCTGAGGATCCAAGGGCCTACCTGAGTCTGGGTCCTGAGGGGCGGGCTAGAGCGTCTCGAATCGGTAGAGGATCTTGCCCCTAGCCTCGGTTCATAGATGGAAACCCAATTTCCAAATACGTGACATTTGCGGTTTTAATTGTAATCCTATTTATGGCGACATAGTGGGATGGGGCGCTTATGCCGCCTATGATTGATACTTATGATTTGAAGTGTTTTATACACTATGCACTTATAATAGTATCAAATGATTTGTTTTAAAACGTATCAAGCATTCTTTGGCTGTTATAAGGG
This sequence comes from Allium sativum, assembly GCA_030737875.1. NCBI lineage: Eukaryota > Viridiplantae > Streptophyta > Magnoliopsida > Asparagales > Amaryllidaceae > Allium > Allium sativum. Next base: position 394,145,801 of record CM060924.1, on the reverse strand, counting down.
AAAACCCTATCCCCCGGCTTGCGTCGCATTGTGTGATAGGACCTGGGTCTTATAACAGCTTCATTTTTCTTTATTTAGCATTGCGCTAGTTGTTTTATGCACTGGTATTCTTGGGAGGAAACCCGTTCCGTGTTATACGGCGTGGTCCCTTGATTTACCTAATGATTTAAAATAAAGATTAATAACTGTTTTAGTTCTCACACCAGTCACATGACTGACCTGGAGTTTATTGTTTTAACCTAAACTCTGGGTGCCCTTATTTTGACACGGGCAGCTAGTAGTTTTGGGTTTTGCAGATTTATATTCACAGGATCCTGGTTTACAGCTGGAATGATATCCGGAAAGCTTTGTATCCGTATATCTCTTCTAGTTGTGTATTGTATTATTTTTCCGCTGCTATGTATTTAAATGTAATTTAAATCTCTGATATTTCTGTGTAATATTCATTTATACTCTGTATATTCATGTAATCTGATGCATTGTTGTAATATACAATGAAATATTCTTCTTTATGTGTTCTGTTGTGGCTTGTTCTCGAACTATCCGTCGCTTTCCTTTACGGGGAAGTTGCGGGTCTTCACAGTTGGTATCAGAGCTTTGGTTTACAAAGCTTAGAGAACAAGGCACATTAGAACCATACGAAAGAATTCATCAGATATGAGATTAGTAATATCCAACGAGAATGACTCGTTAGAGATAGGATCAGTAGTATCCTAGAACGAGTGTGAAGAGTATATTTTTCAAATGAAAACAATTTTTGTTTTGAAAATTTAAATCAATTATTCGTATTTGGTTATTTATTTATATTGACGTGGACAATGCAGTATATAAAGATTTTGGGTATACGTCTGATCCACGTGTATTCGAAGTTTTAATATACTGGATAGATATAGAATTACACCCTAGTCGCACGGACCTGATTCTGATGGTTGACGCGTCATCATTAGTAATTAGCTTCGTGTTTCGAAGGTGTGATTTTCTATATATTTCCATTAGACTGGTGTGAGAACCAAAATTAGATAGGGCTAATTGTGTGATTTGGCATCAAAAACATGATTTTTGTATGTGTATCAAAATTATGAATTTGAAACTCTAATTCACTAATTGATTGATGTTTGTGTTGTTTGTTTAGTTGTTTGCTAATTTTTAGCCATTTAGCCTAATTGAATCAAACATTGACTTGTATTGAAATTTGGTCGCATTTGCTTGCATATACATGTATATCATTGAACAGGTCATAGCAAGGAGGCTAGAGCCGAGAATAAGATTTGTTTGCCCGACAAATAGGTACATGTTTACTACATAATTTCCTGTTTTGTTTGGGTGATGATGATTTTGTGAGCCTATGGGCTAGCCGCTTGGCTTTTTCTTTTTCTTTTTGAGATCCGAAGGACCGGGGAAGCTATTTGAAATTCCCCGATGCTCCCGGTGCAGGGGAGGTTATGGCGAAATTTTTCGAAAATTTAGGGTGTTAGCCAAATTTTTGAAATTTTGAAAATTCTCAGAAACTGAAAAGTTAGAGAATGCAAGCCAGATCGAGCGTAGTGTTGAATAATCAAACCACTTTCGACTTTGTTCCTTTTCGGGGACGAAAAGTTTTAAGTGGGGGAGATTGTAACAACCCGTAAAATGCGAGCCAGTTTGAAATTTTTATTTTGGCAATTTTAGCGAGTTTTGATTATTTAAAATGAATTATTTTAAATAATATTGACGAGAAATTTATTTAGAACGGAATTCGACGTATATATTTATATACGTCGTCGTTAGAATATAAATATTTATATATAATTATAAATAGAATTGAAAATGGCGCGGTAGTTCGATAATTCGATTTCAAACTTCAATTGAATGTACCGGGTGCAAAACAATCCGGATTTCAGTGAAACCAAAAATAATGGAATCTAATTGATAATATCTTTCCAACGAATGCGAAAAATCAAGATTTCATATCGGGAATCAAAAGATATGTCCAGTTGAAAATTCTGAATAGTCGCTATGGAATTCAGGCCCTTAAAAATGGACATTTTGCAAATGACCTCGGATTTCGACGAAACCAGTTTTGTTGGGTCCGTGGTGCCAAGTTATTGCTAGGTTTCAAATTTCATAATTTTTCGATTCAATATGTGAGCGTGGCAAAGGAAAACGCGTTTGACCAGTTTCAGTTGATTTTAATCGACTGGAAATTGGCCATTTTTCAAACGGTCTCAGAATTCGACGAAACTAGTTTTGTTAGGACCGTATCGTCAATACGAAGCTAGAAAATATTTTTCGAGAATTTTTCTAGTTAGTATGTGACCCCGGTAATTTGAAATGTACGTTTAAAATTCAATATAGTGATTTAAATTGTAAATTCAACGGAAACTGATTGTAACAATCGAATCAGCTTGCGATACATATCCCATTGTGTTCGGAATGGGGGTAAAACGCTATGGGCGACAGGCGGTGGGCCTCGGTTCGAGGTCGGAAATAAAGGTTGCTTTTAGTGGAATTAAATAATAAAATATTAATAAAAAAAAAAATAAAAAAAATAAAAAACTTTTCTTTCCCCCATCCCCCGTTAACCCGCTCTGGCCCTCCTCCCTTTCCTCTTTATCGAAACAGAAATCAAAATCAAAATTAAAAAAAAAAAAAAAAAGGAGAAGGGATCGGAGGAAGCGCCTCCGACTGGAGGAGCTCAACGCCGCCGCCATCGCTGCCATCGCTCCCCTCAGACCGCCGCCTAACCCTCCCGCCTCCCTCCTCTCTCCAGCTCCCATCCTCTCTCTCCCCGAACCCAAACCGAGCCACCGCCGAACCACACAACCACCACCGCCCGCAGTCGACCGCCACTACCCCCTTCCACCTCCTCCGACGCCTTCTTCCCCCCCCCTTCTTCGCAGAGCTGTAAGTGATTTGATTTGATTTTATTTTTATTTTTAATTTCAGTAAAAAGATACTGTTTTTTTTTATTTTAACTTTAAAAAGAAACTGATTTTTTTTTATTTTATTTTAACTTTAAAAAGATACTGTTTTTTTTTATTTTAACTTTAAAAAGAAACTGATTTTTTTTATTTTATTTTATTTTAACTTTAAAAAGATACTGTTTTTTTATTTTAACTTTAAAAAGAAACTGATTTTTTTTATTTTTATTTTTAACTTTAAGAAGAAAAGGTTTTAAAAGATTGAATTTTTAAAATGGAAAAAGATTGAATTTTTAAAATGAAAATATGATTTTTAAATATTGAACTTCGAATTAAAAATATGATTTTTAAATATTGAACTTCGAATTAAAAATGTGATTTTTATATATTGAACTTCGAATTAAAAATATGATTTTTATATATTGAACTTCGAATTAAAAATATGATTTTTAAATATTGAACTTCGAATTAAAAATATGATTTTTATATATTGAACTTCGAATTAAAAATATGATTTTTATATATTGAACTTTGAAATAAAAATTCGATTTTTATGTATTGAACATCGAAGTAAAAATTCGATTTTTATGTATTGAACATTGAAATAAAAATTCGATTTTTATATATTGAACTTTGAAATAAAAATTCGATTTTTATATATTGAACTTTGAAATAAAAATTCGATTTTTATATATTGAACTTTGAAATAAAAATTCGATTTTTATATATTGAACTTTGAAGTAAAATCTCGATTTTTACATATGTAGTGAAAGCGGACAACGAAGGTGACAATAAGGCGAAACGACGAAGACTTCTGCAAATGAAGAGCCGTGGAGCTAGGATAGCTATATGTGAGAATTTCTCACCTTTCGTTTTCTTTTCTAATTATATATATATACTAGGATGCAGACGGTGCTTAGTAGCACCCGACACAATCGTCCACAGACCATGGACTTGTTTGGTTGGTTGCATAGGTTAGTTATATGATTTGATTTGAAATTGAATTGTTTGGTGAATTGAATGGTTTGATTGATGTGTGAATGGCGTGGGCCTTCACTAGACCGGGGATAAGGCTAGGCCTTGTCCCGTTTCTAGTATCGTGCCGTTATGCCGCCGAAATTTTCTAAAATATGTTAGAAAATAAAAATATCATTTTATTGTGTAAATGAATTGAATAGAAATTCATAGGTTGAAATAAAATGTTTTATCGTTAAAAATATAAATTTTAACGTGAATGTGAATAAATGAATAGTTATAAACAAATCGGCCGATTTGTTTGTATATACACTGATTTGACTGATATTGATTGGGTCGATAAATTTCACACATCGCCCAACTGCACAAATAAAATCTGTGTTTGATTGTTTGAAACCCCACACGGGTGTTGGGATGAAATTTGAAGTCCACTCATCCTGATTGATTGAATATGTCGATCGATTGATTGACAGGCTGTTATAGGCGTTGAATATCTATATTTGATGCCTTTACAGTGTAGTGCACTTTGGTTGATGGTTGATTATTTTCAATGTTATTATATACATGTGTTGTATGAAAATCCATATAATTAACTTTATATGGTAATTGATTGGGCCTCATTCCAATCGTGAAAATAAAGAATATTTTTATAATAAGAAATATTTGAAATAGAAATATTCGAAATGGAATATTTGAAAATATCAATATATGAAGCCGTGTTGATTAGATGCGCCATTTTGACGTGAACGATATTTTTATCGATTTTATTCCTTTTGAAATGGATATTGAAAAGTAATTTTGAAATCAAATATTTCGAAATGAATTGAATTGAAAACGAATTCAAATTGAATTGAAAACGATTTCGAAATGAATTGAATTGAAAACGATTTCGAAATGAATTGAATTGAAAACGATTTCGAAATGAATTGAATTGAAAACGATTTCGAAATGAATTGAATTGAAAACGATTTCGAAATGAATTGAATTGAAAACGATTTCGAAATGAATTGAATTGAAAACGATTTCGAAATGAATTGAAAACGATTTCGAAATGAATTGAATTGAAAACGAATTCAAAGTGAATTGAATTGAAAACGATTTCGAAATGAATTGAATTGAAAACGATTTCGAAATGAATTGAATTGAAAACGATTTCGAAATGAATTGAATTGAAAACGATTTCGAAATGAATTGAATTGAAAACGATTTCGAAATGAATTGAATTGAAAACGATTTCGAAATGAATTGAATTGAAAACGATTTCGAAATGAATTGAATTGAAAACGATTTCGAAATGAAATAAATTGAAAACGATTTCGAAATGAATTGAAAACGATTTCGAAATGAATTGAATTGAAAACGATTTCGAAATGAATTGAATTGAAAACGATTTCGAAATGAATTGAATTGAAAACGAATTCAAAGTGAATTGAATTGAAAACGATTTCGAAATGAATTGAAAACGATTTCGAAATGAATTGAATTGAAAACGATTTCGAAATGAATTGAATTGAAAACGATTTCGAAATGAATTGAATTGAAAACGATTTCGAAATGAATTGAAAACGATTTCGAAATGAATTGAATTGAAAACGAATTCAAAGTGAATTGAATTGAAAACGATTTCGAAATGAATTGAATTGAAAACGAATTCAAAATGAATTGAAAGCAAATTGAAATGAATTCAAATTGAATTGAAATTTGAATTGAATAGAAATGAATTTTAAAACAAATTTATAGAGAAGAATTCAATTTTGCTTTGAATTGAGATGGAAGTTGAAATAGATTTTGAAACGAATTTTAAACTATTTATATAATTCGTTTTAAATAGAAATCGACGAAGTATATATTATATATATAATATAATGGCCTGAATAGAACGCGCCGCGCCGCGGCAGTTCGCGAATTTCGACCATTGATTTCAAATGGACGTTACGGGAGATCCGACCGTCGGATTCTCCTAAAACCGGAACCGTTGGGTTCGTATCGAAAAGAGCTTTCTAACGAAGATTAGAAATTTGAAATCTAACGGTTGGATTTGGAATTATGTCCAAATCAAATTCGAAAAAGGTCGCTGTAAGTGCAGTTCGATGGCCATTGATGGAAATCGACTGTACGGGCCTTGATAAAATTATTAAAAATATTAATAATTTGTGTAAAATCATAAGAAATGATTTGTGAAGAATTGGGATGAAAAACTCCATATTTGAAAAGATAAAAATGGATTTTTATCGAAATGAACTAGTTTTGAACTAGAATTATAATTCTATTTATTTTTAAATAAATAAATTGAATTCGAAAAGGGTTTTAAAAGTAACCAAAATTCCAATGATTGCATTGGAGTGGATTTGAATCGAAATTGTCTTCGGAATATTTCGATGTTGGAATTCGTGATTATACAGGTGTTGTTATGGGAATTTGAAAGATATATATGTATATCGTTATTTCCAATACGACATTTGTTAATCGTAGAATTTGATATTGAATATAAGCCGATATATTTTCTATTCAGAGCCTTATATTGAATATCAAATGGGATTTGGGTTTGTCGTGAACGGTGTCTTCACTAACACTGTTCTTGAACCCAGTTGAGAAATTATTAAATCTTTTTATTTAGATTTAATGAAGTGTACCAATTAAATGATATTTAATTGGAATTGAATTGATATTGATTTTTGGGTTTATCGTGAACAGTGTTTTAAATAACACTCGTTCTTTAACCCGATAATTAATGGAATGTGACTTTGGGTTTATCGCGAACCGTGTTTTTAGATGACACTGATTCTTTAACCCAGTCACAGATTAAAACTAAGTGGAGTTTTAATGAATCTTTAATTAGATTGAAAAGATCGAGAATGGAGTATCACCAGTTTTGCTCCAGGCGATAGTTAAATCTTTAATTAGATTTGAATGTAAAATTTAGAAACTAACTGGCGGTTAGCCAAGCAGAATGGTTTTCTGGATATTGATCTGATGTTGGTTTCGGCCTTCGGGGTTAATATTTGGGGAATTATTCTCTTGATTAATTTACGGTTAGTGACTAATGAATTGGAAAGAGGCGTATGTTGTGTTTGTGTAACACTTATTTAAATATACGCGAGTTATTCGGAAAGACCGGGTTTATCCCATTCTGGATAACTGATACGACGATAAGTCGAAGATGAAGACGATGGTCGAAGACCGGAGGTCTTCACGTCGTTTGGGTGATAACTGATGATCTTGATTGGGCTGTACACCCAAGAAGATGGAAACAGTTAGTGATCGTCCAGACGTACTTGGAGATCGATGGATATGCGGGGTACTAGGTGCCTCCGGTTTCGTTCAGGCCCAGGACGGACTTGTAAATGGACTGTGTGTCTGACATGGGATTTCATTCTGTGTGACTGATATCGGTTGCATAGGATGGTTTGCCTGTGTGGCATGCTAAGATGCAAATGATCAAGGCTTCTGTTGAAAAGCAAAGTCTTGTGGTGATGATCAAAGCACGGCCTTTGTGGCGTAGCTTTGTGTAACGTTTACCTCGCGTGTTTCACACCAGGTATGAACCAAAAACGGGAGACGGACGTCAGGGAGGGCATGCGTTTCTTTCTAGCTAGAAGTGGCGTCAGTGGTTTTACACGCCCTGACGAGTTTGACTTATGTGGTTGTTGCTGTTGCGAGGCGCCTCGGTTATATCGGTTTCGGCTGAATGCATTCTGGTCGGCTGACGGACCAGACTTACACCCCATAGGGTGGAGAGACGCATGTTCAGGCATTTTAATCCACATCGGTGGACCGGCCCTGAGGATCCAAGGGCCCACCTGAGTCTGGGTCCTGAGGGGCGGGCTAGAGCGTCTCGAATCGGTAGAGGATCTTGCCCCTAGCCTCGGTTCATAGATGGAAACCCAATTTCCAAATACGTGACATTTGCGGTTTTAATTGTAATCCTATTTATGGGACATAGTGGGATGGGGCGCTTATGCCGCCTATGATTGATACTTATGATTTGAAGTGTTTTATACACTATGCACTTATAATAGTATCAAATGATTTGTTTTAAAACGTATCAAGCATTCTTTGGCTGTTATAAGGGAAAACCCTATCCCCCGGCTTGCGTCGCATTGTGTGATAGGACCTGGGTCTTATAACAGCTTCATTTTTCTTTATTTAGCATTGCGCTAGTTGTTTTATGCACTGGTATTCTTGGGAGGAAACCCGTTCCGTGTTATACGGCGTGGTCCCTTGATTTACCTAATGATTTAAAATAAAGATTAATAACTGTTTTAGTTCTCACACCAGTCACATGACTGACCTGGAGTTTATTGTTTTAACCTAAACTCTGGGTGCCCTTATTTTGACACGGGCAGCTAGTAGTTTTGGGTTTTGCAGATTTATATTCACAGGATCCTGGTTTACAGCTGGAATGATATCCGGAAAGCTTTGTATCCGTATATCTCTTCTAGTTGTGTATTGTATTATTTTTCCGCTGCTATGTATTTAAATGTAATTTAAATCTCTGATATTTCTGTGTAATATTCATTTATACTCTGTATATTCATGTAATCTGATGCATTGTTGTAATATACAATGAAATATTCTTCTTTATGTGTTCTGTTGTGGCTTGTTCTCGAACTATCCGTCGCTTTCCTTTACGGGGAAGTTGCGGGTCTTCACATTCATGGTAAGGAAACATAACTAGATCAAGGGTTGCAGTCCAAAACAACTTCAAGGATAAAACGTTTACATGGGAAAGCCCGTATGGCCTGCGGCAAAGGACTGAACTTATACATGGAAAGAAACATACGAGTTGGGAAAACCTACATATGCTATATATTAGGTTGGCATGGACCATTACATGACATTGGGCAAGGGACATTCATAGTTAACACATGACGTGGGTTGGGATACTAGTACGAGAGGTGCAGAGCAAATATACATGTTAGAACCAGGAGAAATATACATGATAGAAACCGGGGGATGTTATACAGGATAGATACCTTGGGATATTATACTGGATAGAAACCTGACGATGTGATGCCTTGTTTTATCTTGACATCGTAATTTATCATGACACCTTAGTTTACCTGAGTTCAGTAGTTCATCCTGTTATTTTGATTTAGCTTATCTATCTTGTTATCATGCTTATGTTCATCTCAGTTTCTCATGTCAGTTAACTTTACTAGTTTTTATACTAATAGTAGATAGGGCTTACTCAGTCTTTTTGACTGACCCGTTTTGTTTCGCCTCTTTTCTTCCGTTTCCCCCCAGGTTACAGGGAGGAAATGCTGTTGTTTAGTTCAGACTTCTTCTGCTTGAAGGTCATCATGGATGGCTTGGACTTATCTTGGCTATGGCTACTTTACTGTTTTTACTTGGGGAATAATTTATGAAAAAGTCTTTATGCTTCTTTACTATTGCAAGACAGGTTTTGATGTACTCTGATGTAAAAGGCTTTAGACCTTAATTATTAATGTTTATGAAAGTTCGATTTTACTTCCGCTATTTTATATGTTCTGTCTTGTGATATTTCTGTGCATGTTTACCAATAATGCCCTCTAAAGCTAGCGCATTCCTTTGCGAGTGACCCTAGCGGGGGACGGGGTGTTAAATCGATTAGAATTCATATAAGTATAATATATGAAATAAGATGAAATAAATCTGAAATTAAAATCAGAATTGAATATTTAAAACTGGAAATTCAGATAAGTGTCTGTAATTGAATCTGGATTGGATATATGTGAATTTCAAAATCCTGGGAGGTTTTTAATTTTGTTTTAATAAGGATATTTTGAACTGATTCAAGATGGAAGTGTTTAAGTTGGAGTTTTGAAAAGGAATATAGTATTGAACTCACTTTGATCGCTGGAAAATAATTATGATGATGGTGTACACATCATCAGTGTGATTTTCGAGTTGTAAGTGACGGATTACAACCCAAGATTTTATTTTCAAATCTGTTTTACGAAAACAAGTGTTTAAGAATTCAAATGTTTTGAATTGGTATTATAATTTCAAATTTACTTGAAATAAAAGCCCAGGAATTTAAATTCCAAAATTTAAATTTAACTTGTTAAGTTAAGTAAAACTGGGGTGATAAGAGAATAATCTGAAATGGTCTTGTACTGATGAGTTAAGAGTTTGAAATCGAGAATCAAACTCGAGTTGAAATGATAATTGGCTTGGATATAAGCGAATGGTTGTGTTGGTGCTAAAACTGATTGGAATTTGATTGGGGTGGCATTGGTATCTGCTAAACTGATAGCAGATGGAAATGAGATAATGAAATGCTCGTCAAAAAGGTACAAGTTTATATTCGATATAAGCATGAGATTTATGAGCCGAATTGGCAAGCCGCTAGGCTGTTTGATTTTCTTTTGGGTTGGAGATGGCCCAGAGAGGCGAGTTGTGGTTTTACCGATAGGGCTGTACAAAGGAGGTTATGGCGAAATTTTCCTAAAATTTAAAGTGTTAGAAAATTTTCAGAATTTTTGAAAATTTTAGTTAGTCGGAATGAATAAATATTTTAATCGATATTAATTGGTTCAGTTGAAATCAGAAATAAGGGGTAAACAAATCTTAGGAATTCAAATAGATAGGGTCGTCCTCTAACTTAGCAATTTCGAGGACGAAATTATTTTAAGTGGGGAAGAATGTAATGACCCGCATTGTCAGAGGTATTATAATTAATTTATTTAATTATATAAATAGTGATTTAGGGAATTAAATCGTCGTTAATTAAATTATAGTGAATATTTAATATATTTAATTCAGAAATAATCAAAAATATTGGGAAATCACAATATTCTGTGAACAGGGTCGTCCCTTCGATTTAATTCAGCTTAGAGTTGAATTATATTGACGAATATATTCAATTGACGACAGTTTGAACGTATAATTATAATATAATTAAAATAGAGCTTGAAATGGCGCTGCAGTTCGCGATTTGGCGATTTGAACTTCAACTGAATGTACAGGATTCATCTTAAACCGGATTTCTGTGAAACAAGAAACGTGTGGAGCTGGTGGAGTATATCTTTCTAGTGGAAGAGAAAAATCGGGATTTCGTCATGTGGATTTTGAGATATGTCCAAATCAAATTTTAAAATAGTCGCTATAGAATCGTTTATCGACCGTAACGGTTTATTCGATATAACTAGAGATCGGGTTTGAATTTAGACAAGGTTCTTTTGGGAAATAGTGATAAAATAATTTTTAGAATTTTACTATAATTTTTAATTAATTTAATAAGCGACTTTTTATTTGAAGTATTTCGCACCCTGAAATCAACATTTTGAAGTTTCACAATATGAGTCAAACTACCGGTATTATTATATTTCTGGGATCATGGCGCATTGATCGTCACGATGGTGTAGTTGATCCGGTCGATAGCAGTTCATAATTAACGAAGTTTTGTAAAATGTGATGACCAAATTCTTTTAAACACAAAACAAATATATATAATCACCCCCTTCACGGGTAAGTATACTTCAGGGTGAAGCATGCTCCACGTCCTCTATATATACATGTATATAAATACCCCGCTTTGATTCCCTTAAGACCTAATTTTCTCATTTCATTCTTTGCGCCGCCACAATCTTTTTCCCCCTTCAGTAAATAACCGATCTTCCAAAATCAATAAAATCCCAGGAAAAAATTCCTAAAATCGAAATATAGGTATTCATGGATTCCCGAAATGCTACTCTTCAGTTTGGGGTCATTTTTGTTGGGTTCGACTTCGTATTTGTCATGCTGGAAATTACACCGTGAAGTTAGGGTAGTTGAGATGAAGGGGTTTGAGTTCGGTCTTTTGTTGAGTAGAAGGCGGAGCCGAATTAGGGCTGACCACCGTGCTAGCGAAGGGGAGATTAGTCGAAAGGGTTAATCGCGGAGAGGAGTTGGTGGGGTCCGATAAGCCCTACTGACGGCGGCAAGAAGATGAACATGGAGATGATGTTGTGTTGTTATTTTGAGGTTTGGTTCATGAAGCTGTAGATCCAAATCAATCGGCTGTAAGGGTGAGAAGCACCAGTCCCGATATGTAGAAGGTAATGAGCGAACTGATTAAGTGTTAAACGTGGATTAAGGGAGGAAGGTGGGTGAGTGTGGTGCGGGTTTGTAGAAAATGGGGAGGTAGGCGTTGGGCTTGTGCAAAGAAGGTGGGCTGACTTAATCCTAGGGGTTGTGATATTAAGAAGGCAGAAAATTATGGTATTTGGTTGTTCGGGTTTTCATTGAAGAAGCGGAAAGGGATTTGGGATTGTCTGTTTAAGGATGTATGAGGTGGTTGACCAGTACGTGAGCATTTGATAAGTGGAAGAAGATGGAGTAAAACTTTGGAAGGAGAAGTGCAAAACAGTTTGGGTAGTTGGAGTTCGCCTTTTTATTTGGAGATCGTAAGGAATTTATGACAGAACTAAACAACGGATCCGAATCATCGACCGTAAATCGTTAGTTAACGATTACGGACAATGTGAGTAAAACTCACCAACTCTGAATAGTTCTATTTTTACAGTGTATTCTTAGAACTGTTAAAAATTGTCTGTTTGATTGTGTGTTGACTGTTTGATTGAACTGCTAGTCAGTTAGTAGAAATTATATATATATATATATATATGTGTGTGTGTATATATATATAAACCGTTAGATATTTATATGTCGATTCTGTTTATCATAATAATTCATATCAAAGTGAAATCGATGTTATTCTGTTGTCTAACATCTGTGATGCAGGGAAACAGGTTGGAGGAATCCAACTGGATTCCTCAACATTTATTTTGCTGTTATTCATATATTTTGATATATGGTGTGATATATAATCTGCTGTTGATTATGTGTGTTGAGACGATATTTATCGTTGTTATATGGTATGTTAAATACCATAAGAAATACCAGAATGTTGATAAGGGGATTTTCAAAGTGATATTGAAAATAAAATCTTTACAAAGTGGAATATTTATAAATAAGAGATATTTATAAAGCGGAATATTTATAAATAAGAGATATTTATAAATTGGAATATTTATAAATAAGAAATGTTTATAAATTGGAATATTTATAAATAGGAGATATTCAAAAAGGAAATAATTACAAACCATTTTCTTTTTGAGTGGGAAGGCCTATGTGGCGGGTTTGGGGATTTTCCCGATGCTCCCGTTACAAAGGAGGTTATGGCGAATTTTTCAGAGAATTTAAGGAGTTAGAATATTTCAAGAATAAATTTGAAAAGGGAATATTTGTAAACCATTTACAAATAGAATTGAAAAGGAAACGTTATAAAAAGGAAATCATTTTTAAAGTGTAGAACCTTTATTTAAAAGTAAATCTTTTCAAATGAATAAAACGTTGTTAAAAAGGAAATCTTTATAAAGTGAATAAAGTAAATCAAATATGGTATTCGAAAGGAGTTAAATCGAATATGGTAATCGAAGGGAGTAAATCGAATATGGTATTCGAAAGTTAGTAAAACGAATATGCTATTCGAAAGGGGTTAGTCGAGTCGAGTTAGTTGAATAGAGTTAACCAGTTCAGTAGAGTTAACCAGTTCAGTAGAGTTAACCAGTTCAATAGAGTTAACCAGTGAGTTAAGTAAGTCAAGTTAACCAGTGAGTTAAGTAAGTCAAGTTAATCAGTTGGAGTTAATCGATTCGAGTTAAGATTTTCGAGTTGATAATCGAGTTAAGTTATCGAATACCACTTATTCGAAGTAGAAGTTATCAAATATAGTTATTTGAGATAGAGTTAGTCAAACAGAGTTATTCAGGATAAGTTGCCATCTCGTACGACTGCTAGCGTAATTTGCAGGGCTGTAAATAGCCTACGGCGGTCGGATGTTTCCTGAGGGAGTCAGGCGTAACCATTGTGATCGCTGCGATCTAGAGTCAAGCGAATGAAGTTAAATCGAATATTAGTTATTCGATAGGAGTTAAGTTCTTGAGTTAGATTATCGAGATAAGTTAATGGAGTTAAGTTCTTGAGTTAGATTATTGAGATAAGTGAGTCGAGTTAAGTTCGTCGAGTTAAATTAATCGATGTTAGTTTCATCGAAAGGAGTATCGATGTTAGTTAATCAAAGGGAGTTATCGATTAGTTAAATCGAGAGGAGTTATCGATTAGTTAAATCGAAAGGAGATATCGAATTTAGTTATTCGAAAAGGAGTTATCGATTTGTTAAATCGAAAGGGAAGATTATCGAATATCGTTTATTCGAGAGGAGATTTTCGAATGTAGTATATTCGAAGGAGTTATCGATTATTAGTTAATCGAAGTGAGTTATAGAATATTAGTTAAATCGAAGGAGTTAATCGAATATAGTTTATTCGAATAGAGAAAAGGAGTTAATCGAATATAGTTTATTCGAATAGAGAAAAGAGTTAATCGAATATAGTTTATTCGAATAGAGTAAATGAGTTAATCAAATATAGTTTATTCGAATAGAGTTAGAGGAGTTATCGAATATAGTTTATTCGACAGGAGTTAAGTGAATTAGTTAAGTTAAACTAAGTGAATTAGTTAAGTGAATTGGTTAAGTTAACCAAAGTGAATTAGTCGAGTTAATCAAAGTGATTAGTTCAGTTAATCGAGATAAGTTAATCAAGTTAGGTTAATCGAGTTGAATTTGTCAGTCGAGTTAATAAATGGAGTTAGTCAAACCAAGTAAAACCAATTAGAGTTAATTAATTAAGGTTGACTAGTTAGAGTTAATCAATCAGAGTTAATCAAATAGAGTTAAGTAAAATTAGAACTGACTAGAGATTAGTAAATTGAATGGTTTTCTAAGTGTCTATCTGATGTTGGTTTCGGCCTTCGAGATTTATACTTAGGGGATTGTTCTCATACTAGTTCACAGTCAGGGACTGATAGTTGGGGAAGAGTAGTGATTTGTAAATAAGCAAATGGAAAACGTTTTCCAGTGTTAATAACATATATTTTCTAAACATAGAAAATAAGGCAATGTGAATATATATATATATAGATATATGTTGATGATTTACCGATATAATTTCCATCTGGAAATAATATCGTTGTTTGCACACTTGTTTTTCTTTGATGGTTAAATCACAGACTATCGAAGTTTTGACCATTTTAACGTTGTTAATATGGAGAGACCGGTTGGATTATTATCCGAAGAACCACTCTGTATTGGCATAAGCGTTGCGAATCATTTATGCCAAAGATAATTTGAAGACGGAGTAAAGTGCAAGGGCTGCTGTATAAGTCTTAGATAACAGTGACTAAGATGGATATACTGAGTAGTGCCTTCGGTTTGTCCAGTCCCAGGACAACTTGTATGGACGAAGGTCTGACAGAGTATATCCAATAGATCGCGTAAGTTGATCTGTTCAAACGTATTCACGTTTGGTGGCGGAGGAATTCGTTTCTCTTAGCTGTATACCCGTGTTATTTTTGGATAAGTCAATTTTTGATTTGGAGGGTATGACGATGTGACATTCTAAGTGAATGAGGATGACTTGTGTTGATGAATGTCTGACAAAGTATTTCCAGAAAGGTCACGTACATTGATTTCTTCAACTTTACCAAGAGTGGAAGAGGAGAAGGAAACTTCTTTAGCTAACACGTAACGTACTGTTGTAGACGCCAATTAGTGATTTTTGATGGATCTGACAATGTGGCATTCGAAGTGAATCTGATGTAATGATAAAGCGTAGCTTCTAGCCTCATCAACCGGTAAATGACAGAAATCGGGCAGGCAGCATGGCTAAGTCGGTCGCACCGAAGTAGGGTGTATAATCACCTATCTAGAGAATATTCATTTGTTTCTTAAATCTATCAATGTTGTCCCATATATATACGGGAACGGTTGCTGATCCCAACCGTTGGTGATATACATTCGATACACTCAAGCGAAATGAGTGGTCGGTCATGTGTGGTTGAGTTACAAGATGTTCTTGTTGAACTCCAGTGTATCGTTCCTAGAGTACACTGATCGGAAGGTGGTTCCATAACTTGTCATGGTTGGAAATCCATTATCCAATACGTGATTGCGATTTTGATTGTATACTATATATGTAGAACGTGAGATGAAAGCGTTTCCGCTAGTTGATATCTATTTGTACATAGACATTATTATAATATCAAAAGGTTTTTGATATAAAGATATTTTGGATTCTCATAAGGGAAAAACCCGTTCCGTTTGGCGGCGTGGTCTTATGAGATATCGTTTACTTGTTCATATATCTGTTTAAACTATTTTACTCATACCAGTCCCATGACTGACCCGGAGTTTACTTTGTTGTTTTCCCTAAACTCTTGGGTGCCTAAATTTGTACGGGTAGTCAAGTAGTCGGGATTTTACAGATATACTTGGAGAGCTTGGAGCAGGAGGCTTCATGACCATATAACTATAGTTATTTCCGCTGTGTTGTAAGTGTTGTACTCTGATAAGTGCTATTGTATACATAACTGTTATATTTCAAAGTTATGTTATCTATTATATGTTATTCGTTCCGCTGTGAGGTTCGTGTTACTCTGATGTTGTGTTCTTCTTCTTCTTCTATTCTAATTTTCTATCTTATCTATTCTCACCTTCTAATTTCTTTCATTAATTACCGGGATTTTTCGATGTTTTGGTTATCGACATCGTGCTTATGTCGATAACTGAAGTCGCGGAAAATCCAGGTCGTTACAAACCTGTAACGACCCGGAAATTTCGACAGATAGAATACGGGATTAAATAACGAATTAACTATTTATGATCATTTTTATATTGATACTTGACTTAGAAATTGAAAATCAAATATATTGTTGGAGTATGAATTGAAGTCGATATTTAATTAAGACTGTTTGGTAGGGAGTCAAATAATTATCGTTGAATATTTGGATTGGATTGAAAATTCAATTGGAAAATGTAAATGGTTAAATTTAAAAATAAACGTTATCAGCGTCAAAAGAATTGGGGAAAATATATGGAACTTGGTCTAGATAGGTGTGTATTTGTGTATGTAAAGAAATGGAAAATTTAACGTTTCAAATTTGAAACAAACGGAGCTATGGGTAAATAAACGGAATAAAATCAGTAAACCAATAAACAATAAAAATAAAATAAAACAACGTCGTATATAAATGAAGTTGTAATTACAACCAAACAAATTGTATTGGATTCAGAACGCGACAGCAAAGAGTTACGTATAATTTTTGGTGCAACAGTACGAATACAGAACGTTAGTGATATTTCGCGGTAGGGATAAACATTGAATCCAAACGAATACAACCTCACCCGTATGTTACCTGCCTTGTTCCTTTTTCCCCAAGTAATATCGTACTTCAGCAAACAACCTACCTCAAATAAAACTCTGAAGCCATCGTCCTCTCGTTTTATCGCTAACCTAATCTATGGCCACTCTATGGAAACGACGCTGTTCTTTATTATTATTTCTCTTCTATAAATCACGCTTTGCTCCCAAATTCTTCAGCAAGGAAAAACCACTTCTTTTCCCTAAAATCGATTTTCCCCCCCCAAATCTTCTATTTCCAAATCGATGGATAACAGCTACCACCGGATCAGCTTTGCTGCTTTCTCCCTCCACCATTCTTCGTCACTCCACTTAAATCTACAGCCGCTTCGAAGCCGATGTCTCCTCTTCATCACTAGAAATCCGATTTTTGTTTCTATCGACCAACGTCAGGACCGAGGCCTGCAAACTCGCCGCCTGCATCAGCAAATAGAAGACCAATTCATCGCTTTGCTATCAGCTTCACAGTGTCGCGAACAATGTTGTGCCTTCCTTCTGCTGTTCAAGGTGAGTTTCTTTTGAAACTCACGATTGGTTAATTCTAGTTCAAGTACTTTAATTTTATTACAAACTAATGCTGATAGTATGATTTTTGTGGTGTTTCTGACTTGGATTTGAATTGATTTATAATGAATTTCGTTTTGAAAATGGTTGCTT
The DNA here is from genome assembly GCA_030737875.1 of Allium sativum. Taxonomy (NCBI): domain Eukaryota; kingdom Viridiplantae; phylum Streptophyta; class Magnoliopsida; order Asparagales; family Amaryllidaceae; genus Allium; species Allium sativum. The sequence goes on along the minus strand of CM060924.1, from coordinate 394,128,040 downwards.
GTTCTTTATTCACTGATTTGAGTTGTTGCACTATTTCTCTGTGGTTTTGGGGTCATCGTGCTGTCAATAGGATGGAGAAAAGGAAAAAAAAAAGAATTTGTAACACATGTATTCATAGAATTGGCAAAAACTTGTCATGTTAACTCATCATAATTATGAATGAAAGAAAAATGGTATTTTTGTCTAATTTTGGAAGGTATAACTAACTTAAAGTCTATAGCTATTGTTACATATGAGATTCTTGGCATACATGTGTGTTGACTCTTTGTAGACTTGGAGATATAAATCCATCGTGACCTGCATATGAAATGATTATCCTGCATATGGGTTTGTTACTTGGAAAACTGCGTATGTATATGTATCTTTAATGCTTACACGATGGGTCTTACTTAGCAATTTTCGACCAGTGACCTGCTTTCGTATTTCTGTAACATGTTTGTTAACTGTTAAAGAAAAACTTGTACTGTCTCACCTATGTTTGGTGACCTGTTCTATGATTATTAATGGGTCATGGAATGATGAAAGGAATGAAATAGATCCTTGGAAAGAATGACAGTATATTTGCGGAGTAATTATATCCATTTTTATTCAGAAACATCTGCATGTGTATAAGATTTCCTAAATATTGTGTCTAGTTAAGTTAACTTCAGGTTGTCCTGAAAGCAAAAAGGGTTCTTAATGTCATTAGTTATGTCATTTGGTACGTATTCAATACCACATAGTCCTTGAAATCAAATTATACTAGCTTGGGCTGTAGCCTTAAGTTGAAATTGCCACTTACATGTTAGTTGTGTTGATCAAATTTTAAACTGTTATGTTAGTGAAAGTGAACCTTTAAATTATTACGTTAAAGACAGTGAACCTTTAAACTGTTTTGCCAGTGACAGTGGGCATTCAATATATCAGCCATAGATCCATAACATAGTGAACCAATTGTCAAAACTGTAGTGAACCATTTGTTAGCTGAACGAAATTTCTGAACCATTTATTAGCTGAATGAAATCTACTGAACTATTGTTTAGTGAAATGAAACTTGCTCTCATGTTTAACCATAACATGTAAAGTGGGAAACTTGCTGTCATGTAAACCATAATGTGTAAAATAAACTTTACTGCCATATGACTACTGAAACCACTTGTTCACTGATGTATGTTACTGAAACTACTTATTCACTGAGATATGTCACTGAAACCATATTGTTTGCTGAGATAAAAATCCGAAACCACTTTCGTTACTGAAATGGAAAATCTGAAACTATATTGTCTACTGAAATGAATTGACCGAACCATTGGTCACTAAAATGAACATGCTGAACCCTCTTAAATGATATATGCTGTTATGCTACATGCAGTCCCACTTATTCACATATGTTTATGCTAAATGCAGTAGAGCCTGTTCATGTGTTAAACATGTATAGGTTATGCTAATCTTTTTGGTAGTATCACCTGTTCATGTGCCCTGACTTGGTTTATTTGCGCACACTTATGTACTCGCTGGTTATTTGTATTGATCTTATATTGCTATGCCCATGGGCCTTGTACACTTTATGACTGCTGCCTTGTTCCGTTGCATATTTGCGCATACTCTTTGAACATCAGTACACTTGTTATACGATCGGTTACGGGATGCTGGGGCAGTATACGCGTGTGCTTGTTCACGTGTGTACATGCAGGCTTCCGTGACCATTTGCCCTTGAAATAAAAAATTAGTAAATGCGTATAGTATGCCTGAGACCGAATATACGCTACACTTGTGTAACTACCATAACTAGTTGGTATTGAAGTTAATTTACTTGAACTATGATTAATCCTGACTCGAGTATTTTTATGTTTTGCATGGAATGCTCGAGTCAGACCCTGAGTATTTCAGATTTAAAGATTTCAGTCAGGATTCGAAGATCGACGAAGATGGGAATTCCAAGCTGGCGTGCTCTGAAGATTTATACAGTAAAGATTTTCTTGTATTCAAAGTATATTTTATTTTCCGCTGTAGAAAAATCCTTGTATTCAAAAATCATGATTTATAAATGAAAGTTTTATTTTTATATCTCATACTGTATTATTTATTATTCTGTATTCTCTGTGTTGATTCTGTTTCTAAACTCTGTAAGCTAAATACGCTCCGTCAGTTTGGACGTTTTAAGTTGGTTTAAATACCAATTTGGAACGGTAAAAAGGGCGGGACGTTACAAGTGGTATCAGAGCTTAGGTTTATTCAAAGCATAGCTTATCGAGTTTGAAATAGTATCGACACTGGAAAAGCGGATTTTGAAAATAAAAAGATTTCAAAATATAATTTTTGAAAAGTGTAAACAATTTTAAAATAAATTTTGAATGGAAAAATATTTTGGAAATATTATATATTTTGAAAATTAGTATTTTGGAAATAATGCAGCAGAAATAAAAATTTATTTTGAGATTTGAAATTTCTATTCGGAATCCCCAGTCTTCAGAAGTCTTCGAATCCAAGTCTGTGAGAGCCTTTCTTCGATAAGTTTACTTAGATTTGAGTCTTGAATCCATCGTCGAATAATATAAAAAAGAGGATAAGTATAAGGAATCGATGAGTCGATCTCTCTAATCGTGTACTTTTAGCAAATCAAAGATAACTGAAATATGTTGAAAATAAGAATTCAAATGGAATTTGAATGAAGAGGAGAAATTTTGAAATCATTTCAAAGATGAAACGAGAAACTTTATTTCGACATTCGAAATATGGAATTTTAATCAAGAAGGTAATAATTGGAATTAGGTAGTGCCAAATTTTAGTACTAATTTATTTAGAATTATGCGGAATGCGGCGTAATAAATTATAATTGGTTTCAAACTAATAATGTGTAATCCAATATATGAGTTTGATAGTGAGTTATACGAATGGTAAACGAGAGTTATAAATGAAGCGAATCTTAAATGAGATGAAGCAAAATATGAAGGAAGATTTTAAAGAGATTTGAACCTGTTTTTAAATGAAATCAAACTGATTTGATGTGACGAGTTCAAATTTGGGATAAAAAGAACAATATTTACTTTTAGAAGTAAATAATGTGTGAAGGCAAAAGTGTTGCAAATAAGATTGGGATAGAAAATGGAGTTGACTAGAACGGTGTGGTTATTCTGAAGTTCAGAATAGAAATCAAATGAGATTTTCCGAAGTTCGGAATATGGTATTGAATAATAGATTATTCGAAAAGAAGTTATTTATGGGAGACGATTATGTCGGGTTTCAGGAAAATATTATTTAATTATGTATTCAATGGGTAAAGTATATTTTAAAGTTAAATCTTTCGAGGCATGAACGATTGTTACAATCAACGATTTTCGTTAAAAAAGTAAAATTTTAATTTGAATTTGAAAGTTATGAGAATGAAAGTTTCGAAGTTGCGAACTTATCTGTTTCAAAGTTAATAATATTGTTCAGTTAAGGTCTGAGAGGTAAATATACCCCAACTTGATTGACCTCATCATTGACTAAGAAATGGATAAGATTCGATAGCAAGAATGGTTAAGTGAAGGAAGTAAATGAGCGCTAGCAGTTAAGTGAAAATATCAGTGTTTTATTTAATAACTGTTTAATGCAAATAACGAATTTAGAAATATTTCCCCTGAGAATAAAGTGATTTTGTAGAATTATAGAAATAAAATATGAAAATTGGAAATGTTTTCAAAAGATCATGGGAGGTGAGCAAATTTTGGAAAGAATGCTGCACGTCGAGAACGAATGATGACAGAACATAAAAGATGTATGTTCGTAAACTGAATTCGAGAATTTGCATAAACAATGATTTGATAAGAAATTAAGAACTGGCTAGAGATTAGTCAAGTTGGATGACTTTCTGAGTGTTGATCTGATGTTGGTTTCGGCCTTCGGGGTTGATACTTAGGAAATTGTTCGCTTGCTAATTAACGGTCGAGGTGTGGATGTGAAGGAGTGATAATGCATGAAGAAAAAAAAAAATTTGTGAAAAAAATATGGAATTTTGAGAGAATAAAGTTGTGACTGAAGTGATGAATTTTTAGAGGTTTGGAAGAAGAATTGGTTATAACCAATAGATTCATAAATTCGAGTTAAAGGAAATATTAGATATCTGAATTGGATAAGAGATCAAAACTGAAATTGAAGGGAGATTTGAGGATGCTCGATATGAGATAGTGGATATAGAAATTTTCAGAACTTATATGAGAAATGCATAAAAATATAGCGAAGTCGAGAACTATTGATTTGAAAGGTAATCGATTTAGATAAAAACTTATATAACGGAATTTATATAAGACGAGATGTTTGAAATATGATTTGGGAAAAAAATCTTATGTAAATGACATAAGTATGGTTTATGAAATAAAATACTATATGTATATAGTATAGTATGTTTTTCAAAGTAAAGATAAGGAAAGTACCATCCTTCTTCTTTGAATTTCGAGCTTAGGTAAAAGGACTGCAGATAGCGCAATCTGTAGTGCTGCTGGTGGCGGTAGGTTGTCCGGACATAAAACTCATGAGTTGCCGTTGAGCACGACTGCTAGCGTAATTCGCAGGGCTGCAGATAGCCTACGGCGGTCGGATGTTTCTTGAGGGAATCAGGCGTAACCATTGTGATCGTTGCGATCTAGAGTCGTTGGAATTCGACCGTGTAGCGAAATTCGCAGGGCTGCAGATAGCCTACGGCAGACGGATATTTCTTGGGGGAACCAAGCGTAACCATTGTGACTGTTGCGATCTACAGTCGAATTAGAAGGGCGTAATCCGCAGAGCTGTGAAAGCTTACGGGTATGGATGTTTCCTGGGGGACCCAGGCGTAACCATTGTATACCTGCGGTCCATATAGATATTTTAGTGATAGTGAGCCACCTGTTTGATGCAGCAGTTAGTCTTTGTGACTTGATTGGTCTTCGTGACCTGATTTGTCTTTGGGACTTGTTTTGTTCCCGTGACTTGAAGTATATTCATAATTCCCTGATTTGTTCCGTGATTCTGAGACAGAGCAATCAACGCTCAGTGACATCAGAATGTCTTTTGATTCTTAAAATATCTTCCGTTGATCTGTCCATGACGAAATTCGCAGGGAAGTGATTTCCTACGGATACGGATGTTTTCTGGGGGATCCAGACGAAACCATTGTGTATCTGCGATTCATGAACAATCAACATTACTGATATCACATTGGTACTTTCCGTATCTATTTTAAAGAGAATTTTTGAAATATATTTTCACTGGAAGTTGAAGCAAGGATATTTAGTACTTGGAGATTTTAGTTATGCGCCTGGCCAGCGTATGGCTAACATCTGTGAGAACGACAATAGGCTTGTTAGACTTCGAGTTATTAAATATTTCAAACAAATAAGTTGAAATTAAAATGCACTTAACTGGATAAATTAAGAAAAAGATTTCAAAGTATTTTCAACTTTATAGCTTTGGAGAAATAACACCAATAGGTTTGTACAGATTTCGTGTTATGTATAAAAATTATAAAAAGATTTCGGATTTTGAAAATTTCCAAGTCGTCAATTGGTAACTTGAAGACCAGGTGTTATTTACACTCCTCGATGAGTGTTGAGAAAGATTAAATGATTGAGTGTAAGGGGATTGAGTTGAGGGCTGCTAAGTCTGGACCTATTTCAATCGAAATGATGGATAAGTAAACTTTGACCGATGAGGTTGTAAGGAAATCTGGAATAATCCGAGATGCAACTTATGCAAAATTTGAAATTTAAGAAGTGATTGATTTTGTAAAGAAATTTGATTTCCCGAGTTAATGGGATACGATAAATAAGGACGATCGATGACCTAAATATCGATATATAATCAGTGGTGAAGGAATTTCACACAGATATGGAAATTTGAAGTATACGACGGTATAACTCTACCGATCTTTCCTTTTCGAGGACGAAAAGTTTTAAAGGGGGGAAGAATGTAACGACCCGGAAATTTCGACAGATAGAATACGGGATTAAATAACGAATTAACTATTTATGATCATTTTTATATTGATACTTGACTTAGAAATTGAAAATCAAATATATTGTTGGAGTATGAATTGAAGTCGATATTTAATTAAGACTGTTTGGTAGGGAGTCAAATAATTATCGTTGAATATTTGGATTGGATTGAAAATTCAATTGGAAAATGTAAATGGTTAAATTTAAAAATAAACGTTATCAGCGTCAAAAGAATTGGGGAAAATATATGGAACTTGGTCTAGATAGGTGTGTATTTGTGTATGTAAAGAAATGGAAAATTTAACGTTTCAAATTTGAAACAAACGGAGCTATGGGTAAATAAACGGAATAAAATCAGTAAACCAATAAACAATAAAAATAAAATAAAACAACGTCGTATATAAATGAAGTTGTAATTACAACCAAACAAATTGTATTGGATTCAGAACGCGACAGCAAAGAGTTACGTATAATTTTTGGTGCAACAGTACGAATACAGAACGTTAGTGATATTTCGCGGTAGGGATAAACATTGAATCCAAACGAATACAACCTCACCCGTATGTTACCTGCCTTGTTCCTTTTTCCCCAAGTAATATCGTACTTCAGCAAACAACCTACCTCAAATAAAACTCTGAAGCCATCGTCCTCTCGTTTTATCGCTAACCTAATCTATGGCCACTCTATGGAAACGACGCTGTTCTTTATTATTATTTCTCTTCTATAAATCACGCTTTGCTCCCAAATTCTTCAGCAAGGAAAAACCACTTCTTTTCCCTAAAATCGATTTTCCCCCCCCAAATCTTCTATTTCCAAATCGATGGATAACAGCTACCACCGGATCAGCTTTGCTGCTTTCTCCCTCCACCATTCTTCGTCACTCCACTTAAATCTACAGCCGCTTCGAAGCCGATGTCTCCTCTTCATCACTAGAAATCCGATTTTTGTTTCTATCGACCAACGTCAGGACCGAGGCCTGCAAACTCGCCGCCTGCATCAGCAAATAGAAGACCAATTCATCGCTTTGCTATCAGCTTCACAGTGTCGCGAACAATGTTGTGCCTTCCTTCTGCTGTTCAAGGTGAGTTTCTTTTGAAACTCACGATTGGTTAATTCTAGTTCAAGTACTTTAATTTTATTACAAACTAATGCTGATAGTATGATTTTTGTGGTGTTTCTGACTTGGATTTGAATTGATTTATAATGAATTTCGTTTTGAAAATGGTTGCTTGTTCTTTATTCACTGATTTGAGTTGTTGCACTATTTCTCTGTGGTTTTGGGGTCATCGTGCTGTCAATAGGATGGAGAAAAGGAAAAAAAAAAGAATTTGTAACACATGTATTCATAGAATTGGCAAAAACTTGTCATGTTAACTCATCATAATTATGAATGAAAGAAAAATGGTATTTTTGTCTAATTTTGGAAGGTATAACTAACTTAAAGTCTATAGCTATTGTTACATATGAGATTCTTGGCATACATGTGTGTTGACTCTTTGTAGACTTGGAGATATAAATCCATCGTGACCTGCATATGAAATGATTATCCTGCATATGGGTTTGTTACTTGGAAAACTGCGTATGTATATGTATCTTTAATGCTTACACGATGGGTCTTACTTAGCAATTTTCGACCAGTGACCTGCTTTCGTATTTCTGTAACATGTTTGTTAACTGTTAAAGAAAAACTTGTACTGTCTCACCTATGTTTGGTGACCTGTTCTATGATTATTAATGGGTCATGGAATGATGAAAGGAATGAAATAGATCCTTGGAAAGAATGACAGTATATTTGCGGAGTAATTATATCCATTTTTATTCAGAAACATCTGCATGTGTATAAGATTTCCTAAATATTGTGTCTAGTTAAGTTAACTTCAGGTTGTCCTGAAAGCAAAAAGGGTTCTTAATGTCATTAGTTATGTCATTTGGTACGTATTCAATACCACATAGTCCTTGAAATCAAATTATACTAGCTTGGGCTGTAGCCTTAAGTTGAAATTGCCACTTACATGTTAGTTGTGTTGATCAAATTTTAAACTGTTATGTTAGTGAAAGTGAACCTTTAAATTATTACGTTAAAGACAGTGAACCTTTAAACTGTTTTGCCAGTGACAGTGGGCATTCAATATATCAGCCATAGATCCATAACATAGTGAACCAATTGTCAAAACTGTAGTGAACCATTTGTTAGCTGAACGAAATTTCTGAACCATTTATTAGCTGAATGAAATCTACTGAACTATTGTTTAGTGAAATGAAACTTGCTCTCATGTTTAACCATAACATGTAAAGTGGGAAACTTGCTGTCATGTAAACCATAATGTGTAAAATAAACTTTACTGCCATATGACTACTGAAACCACTTGTTCACTGATGTATGTTACTGAAACTACTTATTCACTGAGATATGTCACTGAAACCATATTGTTTGCTGAGATAAAAATCCGAAACCACTTTCGTTACTGAAATGGAAAATCTGAAACTATATTGTCTACTGAAATGAATTGACCGAACCATTGGTCACTAAAATGAACATGCTGAACCCTCTTAAATGATATATGCTGTTATGCTACATGCAGTCCCACTTATTCACATATGTTTATGCTAAATGCAGTAGAGCCTGTTCATGTGTTAAACATGTATAGGTTATGCTAATCTTTTTGGTAGTATCACCTGTTCATGTGCCCTGACTTGGTTTATTTGCGCACACTTATGTACTCGCTGGTTATTTGTATTGATCTTATATTGCTATGCCCATGGGCCTTGTACACTTTATGACTGCTGCCTTGTTCCGTTGCATATTTGCGCATACTCTTTGAACATCAGTACACTTGTTATACGATCGGTTACGGGATGCTGGGGCAGTATACGCGTGTGCTTGTTCACGTGTGTACATGCAGGCTTCCGTGACCATTTGCCCTTGAAATAAAAAATTAGTAAATGCGTATAGTATGCCTGAGACCGAATATACGCTACACTTGTGTAACTATCATAACTAGTTGGTATTGAAGTTAATTTACTTGAACTATGATTAATCCTGACTCGAGTATTTTTATGTTTTGCATGGAATGCTCGAGTCAGACCCTGAGTATTTCAGATTTAAAGATTTCAGTCAGGATTCGAAGATCGACGAAGATGGGAATTCCAAGCTGGCGTGCTCTGAAGATTTATACAGTAAAGATTTTCTTGTATTCAAAGTATATTTTATTTTCCGCTGTAGAAAAATCCTTGTATTCAAAAATCATGATTTATAAATGAAAGTTTTATTTTTATATCTCATACTGTATTATTTATTATTCTGTATTCTCTGTGTTGATTCTGTTTCTAAACTCTGTAAGCTAAATACGCTCCGTCAGTTTGGACGTTTTAAGTTGGTTTAAATACCAATTTGGAACGGTAAAAAGGGCGGGACGTTACAAGTGGTATCAGAGCTTAGGTTTATTCAAAGCATAGCTTATCGAGTTTGAAATAGTATCGACACTGGAAAAGCGGATTTTGAAAATAAAAAGATTTCAAAATATAATTTTTGAAAAGTGTAAACAATTTTAAAATAAATTTTGAATGGAAAAATATTTTGGAAATATTATATATTTTGAAAATTAGTATTTTGGAAATAATGCAGCAGAAATAAAAATTTATTTTGAGATTTGAAATTTCTATTCGGAATCCCCAGTCTTCAGAAGTCTTCGAATCCAAGTCTGTGAGAGCCTTTCTTCGATAAGTTTACTTAGATTTGAGTCTTGAATCCATCGTCGAATAATATAAAAAAGAGGATAAGTATAAGGAATCGATGAGTCGATCTCTCTAATCGTGTACTTTTAGCAAATCAAAGATAACTGAAATATGTTGAAAATAAGAATTCAAATGGAATTTGAATGAAGAGGAGAAATTTTGAAATCATTTCAAAGATGAAACGAGAAACTTTATTTCGACATTCGAAATATGGAATTTTAATCAAGAAGGTAATAATTGGAATTAGGTAGTGCCAAATTTTAGTACTAATTTATTTAGAATTATGCGGAATGCGGCGTAATAAATTATAATTGGTTTCAAACTAATAATGTGTAATCCAATATATGAGTTTGATAGTGAGTTATACGAATGGTAAACGAGAGTTATAAATGAAGCGAATCTTAAATGAGATGAAGCAAAATATGAAGGAAGATTTTAAAGAGATTTGAACCTGTTTTTAAATGAAATCAAACTGATTTGATGTGACGAGTTCAAATTTGGGATAAAAAGAACAATATTTACTTTTAGAAGTAAATAATGTGTGAAGGCAAAAGTGTTGCAAATAAGATTGGGATAGAAAATGGAGTTGACTAGAACGGTGTGGTTATTCTGAAGTTCAGAATAGAAATCAAATGAGATTTTCCGAAGTTCGGAATATGGTATTGAATAATAGATTATTCGAAAAGAAGTTATTTATGGGAGACGATTATGTCGGGTTTCAGGAAAATATTATTTAATTATGTATTCAATGGGTAAAGTATATTTTAAAGTTAAATCTTTCGAGGCATGAACGATTGTTACAATCAACGATTTTCGTTAAAAAAGTAAAATTTTGATTTGAATTTGAAAGTTATGAGAATGAAAGTTTCGAAGTTGCGAACTTATCTGTTTCAAAGTTAATAATATTGTTCAGTTAAGGTCTGAGAGGTAAATATACCCCAACTTGATTGACCTCATCATTGACTAAGAAATGGATAAGATTCGATAGCAAGAATGGTTAAGTGAAGGAAGTAAATGAGCGCTAGCAGTTAAGTGAAAATATCAGTGTTTTATTTAATAACTGTTTAATGCAAATAACGAATTTAGAAATATTTCCCCTGAGAATAAAGTGATTTTGTAGAATTATAGAAATAAAATATGAAAATTGGAAATGTTTTCAAAAGATCATGGGAGGTGAGCAAATTTTGGAAAGAATGCTGCACGTCGAGAACGAATGATGACAGAACATAAAAGATGTATGTTCGTAAACTGAATTCGAGAATTTGCATAAACAATGATTTGATAAGAAATTAAGAACTGGCTAGAGATTAGTCAAGTTGGATGACTTTCTGAGTGTTGATCTGATGTTGGCAGCCCCACCACCGATTCGAGACAGCCTCGGCCACCACCCTCAGATGCAAAAGCCTGCAGCGCCACCCCTCCGTCCAGTGCTCCTCGCCCTGACGCCCCTCTCCTCTTTTCCCCTTCTCAGTTCGACAACAAACCGCCAACCCTCCGCTATTCAGATCAAATCCAAAGCTCTAGCAACCGCGGTCCACCCCTATGAAGGAAAAGGTGAGCTTTCCTTCGAATAATTTATTTATGAATCTTGTAAAATTGCAGTAAGTGATTTTATATATTATATCATTGAAGAAAAATTGGATTTCTTTTATACGGAACATCACTGAATAAAAATGCAATTTGTTTGTATAGAACACAATTGAATAAAAAGATTAGACTTTTAATAATAAAAAGATTATATTTTTAATTATAAAGATTTAATTTTTAATGATAAAAAGATTTGATTTTTAGAAATTATAAAAATATGATTTTTAGAGGAGTAAAAATAGGATCTTTATTTACAAACAAAAAGGTTTGAATTGTCATGGGATAAAGATATGATTTTTACGATTATAAAAATATGATTTTTATTAATGTAGCGAAATAAAAATCCGATTTTTATATATGTGAAGGCGAGGTATAAATATGATTTTTGTGATATGAATAACGAAATAAAAATGTGATTTTTATCCATTTAGCGTTGATATAAAAATATAATTTTCATATAGTAGCAAAAAAAATGATTTTTATATTTTTAGAATAATAAAAATATGATTTTTATTTAAGTGGAGTAATAAAAATATGATCTTTCATATAAGAAGTGAAGTAAAATTGTGGTTTTTGTATTATGAAGTGGCGAATTAAAGAAGTGGTTTTTATATGTGAAAAGATTATATTTTTATATAAGGAAAAGATATGATTTTCATAATATAAAAATGAGTTCTAGCGATATAAAAATGCGATTTTTGAATACATGATCATCATATTAAAAAAGTGATTTTAATATGAACAGCGTAGAGAAGACTGCGTTGGAATGTCATGCAGATCCAGACTATTCAGAATTTCAGAAATGAAATGGAGGAGTGGAACCCTCGGTGAGAACTTCTCACTTTTATTTTTGTTTTCTAGTTGAAATTATATACTAGGATGCAGACGGTGCTTAGCAACACCTAACACCCGTCGTCCACAGACCATGGATGACTTGTTTGTTTGATTGATATGTTGTGAAAAATGATTGTGTGTAGTGGAATGAAATAAATTATTTTATGGTTAAAAATATATTTTTTAACATGTATATAAAATATACAGTTATAAACAAATCGGACGATTTGTTTATGTACACACATTTGACTGATATGGATTGGGCGATAAATTTTACACATCGCCCAACTGCACAAATAAAACCTGTGTTTGATTGTTTGAAAACCCCACACAGGTGTTGGGATGAAATTGGCCATACACTAGTCCCAATAATTAGCTGTATGTCAATCGATTGATTGAAAGGCTGTTATAAGCGTTAAATATTTATATTTAATGCTTATGTAGTTGTGTGGTGCACTCTGGATGATGGTTGATTATTGATCGTTGCTATTATATACATGTGTTGTATGGAACCCATATAATTAACATTATATCGTAATTGATTGGGCCTCATTCCAATTTGGAAAATAAGGAATATTATAGAAAAAAATTCATGTGTTGAATAGAATAAAAATTCATGTGTTGAATAGAAAAAAATTCATGTGTTGAATAGAATAAAAATTCATGTGTTGAATAGAATAAAAATTCATGTGTTGAATAGAAAAATAAATATTCATGTGTTGAAGAAAATATTCATTTGTTGAATAGAATAACGAAGTTATTGAAATATATAAAGCCGTGTTGATTAGATTGACGCCATTTTGACGTGAACGATATTTATATCGATTTTATTCATTTTTATAATGAATATAGGGAAGAAAGTGATTTCAAAATATAACGTTTTGAAAATATTATCATTTATAGATTAATGATATGAAATATTCAATTTTGATTTGAAATTGAATGTGAAGTTGAAATCGTTTTGAAAATGAATTTAAAACGATTTATAAAATATGTTTTGATAGAAAATAGACGGAATATATATATTATATATATATATATATAATGGCCTGAATAGAACGCGCCGCGGTAGTTTGCGAATTTCGACCATTGACTTTGAATGGATATTACAGGAGATCCGACCGTCAGATTCTCCTAAAACCGGAACCGTTGGGTTCGTATGGAAAAGAGCTTTCTAACGAATATTAGAGATTTGAAATCTAATGGTTGGATTTGGAATTATGTCCAAATAAAATTTGGAAAAGGTCGCTGTAAGTGCAGTTCGATGGCCGTTGATGGAATTCGACTGTACGGGCCTTGATAAAATTATTAAAAATAGTAATAATTTGTGTAAAATCATAAGAAATGATTTGTGAAAAATTGAGATGAGAAATTCCAAATTGGAAAAGATAAAAATAGATTTTTATCGAAATGAACTAGTTTTGAACTAGAATAATAATTTATTTATTTTTAAATAAATAAATTGGATTTGAAAGGGTTTTAAAAGTAACCAGAATTTCCAATAATTGAAATGGAATGGATTTCGCTTTGCTTTGTTTATTCTTTAGTTCAGTCTTAATTTCGATTTCTTCTATAAAATGAATGAAATTTCAATAAAATAAAAAGTAGTTTTTACTTTATGTCTCGTTACCGAGGACCTCGTTTCAAAAAACTACGCCGTCTGGGGGCTTTACCTGGATTAACTAGTAAAAGAGATTTGAATCGAAATTGACTTTGGAATATTTCGATGTTGGATTTCGTGATTATGCAGATATTGTTATGGAAATTTGAAAGATATATTTATATTGTTATTTCCAACACGATATTTGTTGGTCGTAGAATTTGATATTGAATATAAGCTGATATATCTATTCAGAGCCTTATATTTAATATCAAATGGGAATTGGGTTTATCGTGAACTGTGTTTTAACGACATTTGTTCTTTAACCCGATGATGAATGGAATGTGATTTTGGGTTTATAGTGAACCGTGTTTTAAATGACGTTGGTTCTTTAACCCTGTTAAAGACAGGATATGATTTCCCAAGTTAAACAATCATTAATATTGATTTTTGGGAAGATTAAAACCAAGTGGAGTTTTAATGAATCTTTAATTAGATTGAAATGATCAAGAATGGAGTATCACCAGTTTTGCTCCAGCCGATAGTTAAATCTTTAATTAGATTTGAACGTGAAATGGTAATTGAATTTACCGATAACACCGTGGTGTTAGATATGAAGTATTACCAGTTTTAGTTCATGGGATGAATAGGTTGGGATTGGGAAATAAAACAAATGATTACTTTGGTGTGGTTCGCTAATCCCGGCTAATTTGAATTGATATTCAAAAGGAGATTAAAGAATAAATTTAAAGAATTTATCTTTGATAAAATTAATGGGAACCTTTCCCAAAGTGTAAGAATATTTGAATAAAAGAATATTCTGAATTGGAATGAGGCGTATGTTGTGTTTGTGTAACACTTGTTTATTATATACGCGAGTTATTCAGAAAGACCGGGTTTATCCCATTCTGAATAACTGATTCGACGATGTGTCGAGGATGAAGACGGTGGTCGAAGACCGGAGGTCTTCACATCGTTTGGGTGATTACTGATGATCTTGATTGGGCTGTACACCCAAGAGGAGGGAATCAGTTGGTGATCGTCCAGACGTACTTGGAGATCGATGGATATGCGAGGTACAAGGTGCCTCCAGTTTCGTTCAGACCCAGAACAAACTTGTAAATGGACTGTGTGTCTGACATTGGATTTTATTCTGTATGATTGATTTCTATTAAATATATATCCGTTTGGCTACGGAGAATTTATTCTCTTGCTTAACGCCCTTCTCTGAGACGTACGAGCTCAGGGGTTATATATTGATGGATATCAATCGTATGGAGTGAATTGCCTGTGTGGCATGCCTAAGTGGCAAATGATCAAGGCTTTTGTTGAAAAGCAAAGTCTTGTGGGTGATGATCAAAGCACGACCTGTGTGGCATAGCTTTGTGTAGCGTTGATTCGCGAGCCTCACACCCTGGTTGTGTACCAGAAACGGGGAGTACATCAGGAAGGGCATGCGTTTCCTTCTAGCTAGGGTGGTGTCAGTGACCTACCAGCCCTGACATTTATATTATTTTCACCTGTGTGGTTGTTGCTGTTGCGAGGCGCCTCGGATATATCGGTGATTGTGTGGAGCCGATGGAGTCATTTGGCTCATTTACGCCCCAAAGGGCGGGGAAATGCAGTGTTCAGGCATTTTAATCCACATCGGTGGACCGGCCCTGACGATCCAAGGGTCACTCGAGCTCTGATCCTGAGACATGATAGGCTAGATTGTCTCGAATCGGTGAGAACTATCTTTTGCCTCGTTTCACAGACGGAAATCCAACTTCCAATACGTGACTTTGCGGTTTTGATTGTAGAGCCTAGTATTGGCGACATGATATATGGTACCCATGCCGTCTATGATTGATACTTATGACTGAAATTGTTTTGACACTATACACTTATAGTAATAAAAGATGAAATTTAGCGTATCAAGCATTCTTTGACTATTATAAGGTAAAACCCTATCCTCCGGCTTGTGTTGCATTGTGTGATGGGACCTGGGTCTTATAATAGCTTCATTGTTCTTTATTTAGCATTGCGCTGTTGTTTTATGCACTGGTATTCTTGGGAGGAAACCCGATCTGTGTTATACGGCATGGTCCCTTGATTTACCGAACTTTAAAATAAAGATTGATAACTGTTTTAGTTCTCACACCAGTCACATGATTGACCTGGAGTTTATTGTTTTAACCTAAACTCTAGGTGCCCTTATTTTGACACGGGCAGCTATTAGTTTTGGTTTTGCAGATTTATATTCACAGGATCCTGGTTTATAACTGGAACAATACTCGGAAAGCCCTGTATCCGTGTATTATTTTCAGTTGTGTTTTGTATTGTTTTTCCGCTGCGATGTATTTAAATGTAATTTAAATCTCTGATATTTTCTGTGTAATATTTATTCATACTCTGTATATTCTTGTATTCTGATGGAATTGTTGTTATATACAATGAAATGTTCTCCTGTTTGCGTTCCGATTGGTCGTGTTCTCAAACAATCAGTGGTTTCGAACGGTCTTGGTCGGTTTAGCGATCGATTCGTGAGACGACCCGAATTCCCGTTCTCACGGAAACAGGGCTATCTTTGGAATATAACACAGAAACAGATAATGGCAGAACATAATTAAATAAATACACCAGATAATGAACAACGAAATATACTGGATAAAAGTAATCATCAGAGTTACACAGTGTACAGGATCTTACTTAGTACAAATACAGTTCAGCTATACATAAATGTCTACAGCGGAAATAAACAAAATATGTACAATAGGAGCTAAACAGCATAAAAGGAAATAAATGATAGAATCCATCTTCAGCTCCAGCTATCCAGAAAGAACCAGCTAAACCTGAATACAAGGCTGCCCGTGCAGAAAAAGGGGCACCCGAATTTGAAAGTGAAACAAACTACGAGTCAGTCATGGGACTGGTATGAGAAATCCACTCAACACATATATAATTGGCTAATCACAGGACCACGCCACTTTCGTGGAACGGGTTTACTCCATTGGATTGCCAGTGCTTTAAAACAAATCTTTCTTTTAAACATCGCTATGCTTTTTATAAAAATGAAGCCGTTATAAGACTCAGTTCCCATCACACAATGCAACGCAAACCGGAGGATAGAGTTTTTACCTTATAACGGCCAAAATATGATTGATACGAATAAAACAAAGGCATTTGATATTATTGCTAGTGTTTACATGTTTCGAAAACAATTTCAAATCATAACTATCAATCATAGACGACATGAGCGTCCCATGCCACTATGTCGCCAAATGTATATATACAATCGAAACCGCACGATGTCGTAGTTGGAAATTGGATTTCCGTCATGAACCAAGGCAAAAGATAGTCCTTACCGAATTCGAGACGCTCTAGCCCGCCCCTCAGGAACAGCCGCAACTGCCCCTTGGATCGTCAGGGCCGGTCCACACGAAGTGGATTATAATGCCTGAACAATGCGTTTCTCCACCCTTTGGGGTGTAAGTGAGCCAACGAATGACTCCATCGGACCCGGATCGTCCGATCAAACCGAGGCGCCTCGCAACAGCAACAACCACATAGGTGAAAAGTATATAAATGTCAGGGCTGGTAGGTCACTGACACCACCCTAGCTAGAAAGAAAACGCACGTCCCCCCTGAGGTCCTTCTTCCGTTTTAGGTTCATACCGGGGTGTGAGGCTCACGAATTCACGTTATACACAAAGCTACGCCACACAGGCGGTGCTTTGATCATCACCACAAGACTTTGCTTTTCAACAGAAGCCCTGATCACTGCATCTTAGCATGCCACACAGGCAATTCACACCGTGCAACTGATGGCTATCAATCACACAGAACAAATTCCAATGTCGGACACACAGTCCATTTACAAGTCCGTTCTGGGTCTGAACGAAACCGGAGGCACTAAATACCTCGCAAACCCTTCGATCACCACGTACGTCTGGACGATCACCACTTATTATCCGTATTTCGGGATGCCTCCCAATCAGGACCTCGGTTACCATCCAAACGAGGTGAAGATCTCCGGTCTTCGACCATCGTCTTCATCTTCGACTTTCAATCGTCGGTCAATTATTTGAAATGAGAATTAACTCGGCCTCCTCAAATAATTCACGTATATTTAGAATTTCAAATCAATTTATTTCAATGGTTAAATTATTCGACAACACCAATATTGTTCTTTAATGTAATTTTCACACCAAACACATTCAACCATCAAAAGCCACACCAATCAAGCAAATTTCAGTTTATTTCCATTCCATATCGCCTATGATATTTTATAACTATTTATCGCTATTTTTATTTATTTTAAAATAGCTAATATATTCAAAACGACGTTTCGGGCCATAACGTGGTCGTGGCGCTGTTTTTCTTCAGATTTGATTTACACATATCTGAAAATCTAACCGTTGGATCTTCACAAAATTTACATCATTAGAAAGGTCTTTTCAAAACGAATCCAACGGTTCCAATTTTGGGAAATTCCGACGGTCGGATCTCCCAGTACAATCGTTTGAAATTTCGATTTCAAAATACGAACTGCAGCGTCGTTATTCGATTAAATATAATTATATTTATATATATATATATAAATATAATCGATTCTGGCGCTGTTTTTCTTCAAATTTGAATTAAACATTCCAAACAATCCAACCGTTGGATTTTTACAAAGTTGGTGCCGTTGGGAAGATATTTCCAAGGCGAACCCGACGGTTGAGGTTTCGGGAAAATCCAATGGTCGGATTTCCCGTACTAGTCGTTTGAAATCACGGTTTCAAAATACGAACTGCACGGCCTCGTTTCGTTTTAATTTTATTTATATTTATATATTTATATAAATATAGTTCATTCAATGATTTCCATATCGTTTACACTTCAAATATTTTTCTAACACCTTAAAATTTTGGAAAATTTCGCCATAACCTCCCCTGCACCGGGAGCATCGGGAAATCGCAAATAGCTTTCCCGGTCCTTCTAATCTCAAAAAGAAAAGGAAAAAGCCAAGCGGCTAGCCAACAGGCTCAAAATCATCACCCAAATAAAGCAGTAAATGTGTACCTATTTGTCGGGCACAAAATTTTATTCCTCTTCTCTAGCCCCTTTGCTATAACCTGTTCAATAAATATGCATGTACATATATATACAGTTCTTATCATTTATCATTTTCTATTCGACTTCATATTTGATTTCTATTCGGTTTAAAGACACCATTCATTCTAATGTTACATAAATAGGTGCAAATCATTTCATTAGCTAATTAATGAATATTTCAACTCATATATGTTTATTTTGAACAAGTGGCTATTTTTAACACTTCACATTTCAACGATTTATGTATACAATAAAAATGTGATTTTTATTGTAAAACAATTCATTTCAAAACCTTTTTTTTTTCTATATAGTTCAAGTTGGTGATAAAAATAGGATTTTTATCATAAAACAATTTCTTTTAAAACGAGATTATTTTACACAGTTCATATAGTCGATAAAAGGTGATTTTTATTTTCAAACAATTTATCTTCAAAATATGAATACCATTCAACACATGAATTTCTAAACAACGAATGAATATCAATTCAACACATGAATGTTTTCTATAGTTTCTATATATAGATAAAAATGTGATTTTTATTATCGAACAATTTATTTCAAAATATGAATACCATTCAACACATGAATTTCTAAACAACGAATGAATATCAATTCAACACATGAATGTTTTCTATAGTTTCTATATATAGATAAAAATGTGATTTTTATTATCGAACAATTTATTTCAAAATATGAATACCATTCAACACATGAATTTCTAAACAACGAATGAATATCAATTCAACACATGAATGTTTTCTATAGTTTCTATATATAGATAAAAATGTGATTTTTATTATCGAACAATTTATTTCAAAATATGAATACCATTCAACACATGAATTTCTAAACAACGAATGAATATCAATTCAACACATGAATGTTTTCTATAGTTTCTATATATAGATAAAAATGTGATTTTTATTATCGAACAATTTATTTCAAAATATGAATACCATTCAACACATGAATTTCTAAACAACGAATGAATATCAATTCAACACATGAATGTTTTCTATAGTTTCTATATATAGATAAAAATGTGATTTTTATTATCGAACAATTTATTTCAAAATATGAATACCATTCAACACATGAATTTCTAAACAACGAATGAATATCAATTCAACACATGAATGTTTTCTATAGTTTCTATATATAGATAAAAATGTGATTTTTATTATCGAACAATTTATTTCAAAATATGAATACCATTCAACACATGAATTTCTAAACAACGAATGAATATCAATTCAACACATGAATGTTTTCTATAGTTTCTATATATAGATAAAAATGTGATTTTTATTATCGAACAATTTATTTCAAAATATGAATACCATTCAACACATGAATTTCTAAACAACGAATGAATATCAATTCAACACATGAATGTTTTCTATAGTTTCTATATATAGATAAAAATGTGATTTTTATTATCGAACAATTTATTTCAAAATATGAATACCATTCAACACATGAATTTCTAAACAACGAATGAATATCAATTCAACACATGAATGTTTTCTATAGTTTCTATATATAGATAAAAATGTGATTTTTATTATCGAACAATTTATTTCAAAATATGAATACCATTCAACACATGAATTTCTAAACAACGAATGAATATCAATTCAACACATGAATATTTTCTATAGTTTCTATATATAGATAAAAATGTGATTTTTATTATCGAACAATTTATTTCAAAATATGAATACCATTCAACACATGAATTTCTAAACAACGAATGAATATCAATTCAACACATGAATGTTTTCTATAGTTTCTATATATAGATAAAAATGTGATTTTTATTATCGAACAATTTATTTCAAAATATGAATACCATTCAACACATGAATTTCTAAACAACGAATGAATATCAATTCAACACATGAATGTTTTCTATAGTTTCTATATATAGATAAAAATGTGATTTTTATTATCGAACAATTTATTTCAAAATATGAATACCATTCAACACATGAATTTCTAAACAACGAATGAATATCAATTCAACACATGAATGTTTTCTATAGTTTCTATATATAGATAAAAATGTGATTTTTATTATCGAACAATTTATTTCAAAATATGAATACCATTCAACACATGAATTTCTAAACAACGAATGAATATCAATTCAACACATGAATGTTTTCTATAGTTTCTATATATAGATAAAAATGTGATTTTTATTATCGAACAATTTATTTCAAAATATGAATACCATTCAACACATGAATTTCTAAACAACGAATGAATATCAATTCAACACATGAATGTTTTCTATAGTTTCTATATATAGATAAAAATGTGATTTTTATTATCGAACAATTTATTTCAAAATATGAATACCATTCAACACATGAATTTCTAAACAACGAATGAATATCAATTCAACACATGAATGTTTTCTATAGTTTCTATATATAGATAAAAATGTGATTTTTATTATCGAACAATTTATTTCAAAATATGAATACCATTCAACACATGAATTTCTAAACAACGAATGAATATCAATTCAACACATGAATGTTTTCTATAGTTTCTATATATAGATAAAAATGTGATTTTTATTATCGAACAATTTATTTCAAAATATGAATACCATTCAACACATGAATTTCTAAACAACGAATGAATATCAATTCAACACATGAATGTTTTCTATAGTTTCTATATATAGATAAAAATGTGATTTTTATTATCGAACAATTTATTTCAAAATATGAATACCATTCAACACATGAATTTCTAAACAACGAATGAATATCAATTCAACACATGAATGTTTTCTATACAATGAATAAATATAGTTTAAGCATATGAAAATAATTCAAACACACGAATATTATTCAAAATTTCGGCAGCATAACGACAGGGTAGTTAAACCGGGACCGTCCCTAGTACGGCTCCTCGCTCTACCTTAAAACCTCGCGGTTTTTGACAATGGGGATCATGCATCTAGTTCGCACGCAGGCGGCATGTATATATTTATTTCATTTCCACAAACTAATCCTATGTGGTTTCAACCAAATATTTCTCAACCACAAATGGGTATTTTTCAACCACTATCAACCAATATCAATCACAAACAATCTCAAACAATCATTCGCTATCAATCAATTTTCACAACAATTTCAACCAATAAATATCGTCCATGGTTTGTGGACGAGGGGCGTATATATATATATTTATATTTATATATAGCAATTTATATATAGCTATTCACTTTCATTTCACACACATATATATTTTTTTAAATCAGAAATCTCACCAATAGCTATCCAACTTCACGACACTTCACTTAGAGAAATCTTCGCCAATCTCGCCTTTTGTCGCTTCGTTGCCTGTATTCTCTACATATGTAAAAATCGAATTTTTACTATGTTTGTAACGACCCGCGTTCTACACATCATAGGATCGTAGGATATTTATTTCTTTCACATACGAAGTCGTATGGTCATGTAACTTTGGGAGACGACTATTGGGGTCATTTCTCATGTTCATGATTTTTCCCGATTTTTAAATGACCATTTTACCCCTAGTTGGCACTGTTTTGGCCATAACTTTTGACTGGAAAGGAATTTTGACCTGAAACCACTTCCATTGGCTTCGGATGATGGTTTCTCTTTCCGTAGAGTGGTCACATTAGCCAAACGGACTTACCGTTTGGGAGATATGGCTGAAACAAGTTTCAGACGGTGAAAAACAGCTTAATTGGGCTTAAGCGGGTGATTAGCAGTTAGGCCCAAGGGGAATTTCGGGTTTAGGGGTATATGGAGGCTGATTAGGGTTAGAAAACATTTCTTTAGACATTTTCCAGCCGCCACTTTCGTTTCTCTTGACTTAGCCATGGCCTCCACTCTCTAAATCTCTCTAAAAACATCCAAAATCACTTCCTAATCAAGGATTAAGGCTTAGAGGCATCAAATCAAAGAGGATTAGCACAAGGACCGAGGTAAAGCTGCTGTTATCTATTGGAATTCGTGCAAATCAGAGGTTCACTTCAGATCTGAAAGTTTTATTGTGGCAAAGGTGAGTGATTTGCATAGTTTTTGCACTAATTACGGTAATTAAGGGTAATTAGTGAAGATTAGCGAATTTATACACTAATAGATTCTGGAAAAATGTTTAGAAATTCGAAAATAATATTTTATGCCTCTGTTAGAAATTTGGTTCGATTTAATTAAGTTTTGTTAACTCTATGATCAGTTTTACTTAAACATGCTTAAGGGAAAATAAGGAGCTTTGGCCACTTTTTGATCCATTTTGATTCATTTGAGTGATTGTTTGCTGTTGTGGTTGCTAGTACATGTTGTTATGACTCTATGGTGTGATTTGTGATTGCTCAGAAGTGTTAGTTTGGTCAAAAACGCCGACGAATGGCGAGAAACTGTCGCTGGAACGAAGTGCAGGAGTTTATCCGGATCGGATCGCCCCCATGCCAACGAACCGATCCGCCTTCTCGAACCGCGCCACATGCCAGAGTTCGGAGCCACGAAGGGAAGACTGCGACCCGATCCGATGGCGCGACCCGCTCCGCCGATGGCTGAAGACCCCGATCCGATGATCCGATCCGATTCGTCTCTCGTGAGAATAAGCTACTCCGACCCGAACCGATCCACTTAAGAAGCGCCACGATCCAGATGGGTAGCCCGACCCGAACCAGTGGGTTGCCACGAACTGATAAGCCCGATCCGACCCGACAAGGCGCCACGTGCTGACGAGGTGCGATCCATATGGTGCGACACGATCCGAGGCTTCCACGATCCGATCCGAGCTGGGGAGGAGGTTACTCACGATCCGGCTGTGATGACTACGAACTGAATGAAGACCGATCCGGAAGTGAAGATTATAACCCGAGATGCAAAGGAAGTCCAAATGAGAAGTTAGAGCTCAAGATTCAGATGGGAATCAATGAGTTCGCTTCATGGTTGGGCTTTGCTGCGGGACGCGTGTTAAGGGGTTATCGATGTCTATAGCTTTGGACCACTATGGTAGGAGGTACGAAGTCGGATTCAGGGCCATTATGGCATCGGTAGAACCAAGGGCTATGACCGATGAAGTGGGTCATTGAAATGTTTGGTCATGACTCCAAGTGTTTGGCTTGGTCACAGCAGGGTTTCTACAAGTCGGGATTCGTCGTTACCTCAGTTTGTCTAGTGTTCCAAAGTGGTAGATGTCGTACGCTTTACGCACTGAGTGAGAGATGTGAGGATGGTTGCTATGGATGATTTGTTTGCTATCATTGTGACATGCACACCCCACCCCCGTATTCTTACACTATTTATTATGGCACCTTGGAGTATTGTACGGTATGTGGTACTAACTCTTTGGTTGCAGGTCCAGGTTCAGGTATGGTTTAGTATACCTGTTATTATTCTGTTTAGATGCTTATCGCTCATACCAGGCTTTATGTCTGACCCAGAGTTTTATGTCTCCTCTTATTACTCTGGGTGCTCACACGAGCAGACTAGAGACAGGTTAGCTGGTGATGCACGGGTAGATGATCCGGAGACGAGCAGGAGGCTTCCACGTAATATATATAGTATTCTCCCTGTGTTGTTGAAGATCACTGCTTGGGCATTGTTGGTGTATCTTCTACTTCAGCTTTCTTTTGTTTAGAGACAGTTAATTTGGAAAATTGTAATAAGCTGTATTTGGATTTCCGCTGCTTTGATGATTGATGTTGATTCTAGTTATCAGCTTATGCACTGTCTCGCCTGTTTTGTGTTAAGTATGTTATTATTATATTTTATTCCATGCGCTGTGAGACTATCTACAGGTTTTCTTGATTAGTTCATTCTCTTCTTTTCTATCTTATGACGACCGTCTTGTGCTAGTCGGGCATGTGTACAGCGCACTTTTGGGGGAAATGCAGGCTGGTGCGGGGCGGGCCGTCACACTTGGTATCAGAGCTCTAGGTTGCGTAGTTAACCTAGGGAAGTTATCAGGGAGAGATATTATACGTATACGAGAGAGCGTATTTGTGATTACTTTGGTTTTTAAAAGCTATATATATATACTATTACTAGTATAAGGATGAAGTCGTATTGCACTAGCACCACTATGGAGTCGTTAATCATTTCCTTTTTCAGATTGACGATGAGCCGATATACTAGAGGTGCTGGTAGGGGAGCCAACAATGGGAATGCTGCTGACATGAGGACGATGTTTACTGACCTCATGAGAGAGATGCTTAGAGATGTACAGAGGGCAGCTCCCAATGGTGGAAATGGTGGTGGTCCAATAGTGCAGGCGCCAAGAGTCGACTTCGCCAAGCTGAATAAGGATTATATTAGCCTTGGTGGGAAGCCGTTCCACGGAACGGAGTCGGCTACAGATGTTCAAGATTGGGTGGATAGTTGCGAACGTATCTTCGAGGATTTGGGTATCGAGGATGCGATGAAGAGGAAGCTAGCGTCCCGTCAGCTGCAAGGGCGGGCAATGAATTGGTGGAATGCTATAAAGGTAGCTACTCCCGAAGATCAGATTACTTGGGAGCAGTTTAAAGCTCGCTTCAGTGAGAAGTTCATTCCAGCTGCTCAGAAGTCAATGCTGTTTAAGAAATTCTTGGAGCTCAAGCAGAATGGCAGAGCTGTCTCGGAGTATATTGCTGAATTTGACACTTTGTCAAAATATGGGTTATCTCTTATAGATACTGCCGAGAAAAAGAATGAGAAATTCATAACTGGTTTGGATCAGTACTTGGGGGAAAAACTTATTAACCACATCGATGAGACGTTTGAGTCGATTGTGGGGAAAGCGTTAAGGTCAGAAAGTCTCTACCCTAAGCCGAAGACTGAAGTTGCATCCGCAGATGAGCCAAAGCCACAAGCTAGTGGTGGAGGCAAAGGTGGTTCTCAGAATAAGAGAAAGCAGAATCAGGCTAAGGATGGCCAGAAGAAAAAGAATAAGCAAGATGTGGAGTGCTTCAGCTGTGGTAAGAAGGGCCATTATGCTAGTAATTGTCGGGCCAAGCCAGCGGATAGGAAGTGCTTCAATTGTGGCCAATTGGGACACCACAAGGACAAGTGTCCGCAACCCCCTAAGGAAAAGCAAATGGTGAAAGCATATGCTCTTAATGCTATTCCTTCTTCGTCGAATGCCCCAACTGCGGCGGAGAAGGGAAAGAATGTCGTCATTCAAGGTATGCTTTCTGTTTATGATGTTCCTGTTAGAGTTTTGTTTGATACCGGAGCTTCCAGTTCTTTCATATCTAGTGACCTGGTAGATAGGTTGGGATTGGAACCCGAGATTGTCGATAGACCTTTAGTAGTGACGAACCCGATTGGTGGTTCGACTAGTCTTAGCATGATTTGTCGTAATATAGTTCTATCGAGTCATGGATGCATGTTTGTTTGTGATTGCTTTGTTTTGGGCTTTACTGGGTTTGGCATTATTTTGGGAGTAGATTGGCTCCAAAGATACGGGGTGGTGGTAGACTGTGAGGGCTTGTTGGTGACAGCTAGAGCGGATGATGGGCGGAGGATAGTGTTTGGTGGTCTACCCAGTAAGGGGGTATTGGCTAGTTTTCTAAACTCCCTCGACATTCCGCATAGTGAGTTGTCAGGTTTGCCCGTGGTTGGCCAGTATCCGGATGTTTTCGAAGAAGTGACCGGACTTCCACCACACCGAGAGATTGAGTTTCGTATTGATTTGGTAAAAGGTGCCAGACCTATAGTGATGCCACTTCGTCGTATGGCACCAAGGGAGCAGCGAGAGCTCGAGGTGCAAGTCAGCGATCTTTTGAAGAAGGGATTTATCAGAAGGAGTGTTTCTGAATGGGGAGCACCAGTCGTGTTTGCTACCAAGGCGGATGGTTCCCTTCGTTTGTGTGTAGACTACCGCGAGTTGAATAAAGTGACGAGGAAGAACAAGTATCCTCTACCGCGGATAGATGATTTGTTTGATCAGTTGAGTGGCGCGAGAGTATTTTCTCAGTTGGATCTCGCGACAGGTTTTCATCAGCTTAGAGTGGAAGCTGAGAGTATAGCTAAAACGGCATTTCGAACGCCGTCTGGGTTTTATGAATGGTTGGTTATGCCATTTGGGCTGACTAATGCCCCGGCATATTTTGTGGATCTTATGAATAGGGTATTCAGAGACCAGTTGAATAAGTTTGTCCTTGTGTTCGTTGATGATATTTTGGTCTATTCGAGGACAGAGGAAGAACACAAGGGACATTTAAGAATAGTGATGGAGGTGTTGAGAAAACACCAATTGAAAGCAAAGTTTTCTAAGTGCCACTTCTGGAAGAGGGAAGTGAGGTTCTTGGGCCATGTTGTATCAGAAAATGGGATTGCCGTGGACCCGGCGAAGGTGGCTACGGTACAGGATTGGCCTACGCCCAAGAATGCAACAGATGTAAGAAGTTTCTTGGGGTTGGCGGGATATTATCGTAAGTTTATCCAAGGTTTCTCCAAGATAGCAGCACCATTGACCCAGTTGACCAAGAAGAATCAAGCATTTGTCTGGGATGAAAGGTGCGAGGATGCATTCAAAAGTCTAAAGGACAAGTTGACAAGCGCACCAGTGTTGGTCATTCCTAAGGGGGATGAAGAGATGACGGTATACACGGATGCCTGTGGTACCGGACTGGGTGCTGTATTGATGCAAGGCGGTAGGGTTGTAGCTTACGCAAGTCGGCAATTGAAACCGCACGAGAGAAGATACCCTACCCATGATTTAGAATTGGCAGCGATCGTGTTCGCGTTAAAGATGTGGAGACACTATCTCTTGGGAGAAAGATTTGAGCTGTTTACAGATCATAAGTCGTTGAAGTATCTGTTCTCCCAGAAGGATTTAAATCTCCGTCAGCAGAGATGGTTAGAGTTCTTAGCTTCCTATGATTTTGACCTCGCATATACACCGGGAAAGGGCAATGCGGTGGCTGATGCATTGAGTAGAAGACATGCCAGCTTAGGGGCTATGTTCCTTGAATGGAAGCAACTGGAGTTTATCGCGGGGTTTGATTTCAGACCAAAGTGCGAATTGGATCCAGAAATGTTAGCAAGTTTGACGATCAGACCCACTTTGATTGAACGGATCGGCTCTAGTCAGAGGGACGATCCTAACCTATTGGAAATCATCTCCAAGTTAGAGATGGGTATCGATGAGGAGGTGAACAAGTATGGGCTTGATCGAGATAGATGGCTTAGAAAGAATGGAAAGCTTGTTGTACCCAATGTCAATGGATTGAGGGATGAAGTGCTTAGAGAATGTCATCACTCAAAGTTGACTATACATCCCGGTGGTAATAAAATGTATAGAGACATGAAACAGACTTACTACTGGGAAGGAATGAAAAGAGACGTTGGGAAGTTTATATCCAAATGCATGAATTGCCAGCTAGTTAAAGCCGAGCAAAAGAAGCCTAGTGGGTTGTTGCAACCATTAGAAATTCCCGAATGGAAATGGGAGCAAGTCTCGATGGATTTCATCGATGGTTTACCAAGGACTAGATCGGGATATGACGGCATTTGGGTAATTGTAGATCGACTGACTAAAAGTGCAAGGTTTATACCAGTCAAATCGACCAGAACGGCAGCTAAGTTAGCAGAGTTGTATATGAAGTGGGTAGTGAGATTTCATGGAGTACCTAAAAGCATTGTGAGCGACCGAGACCCGTTGTTTACTAGTGGGTTTTGGAAGAGCTTACAAGAGGCTCTAGGGTCAGAGTTACATCTCAGTACCGCGTATCATCCTCAGACCGACGGTCAGACGGAGAGGGTGAACCGTATTTTGGAAGATCTCTTGAGAGCATGTATATTGGATTTTGGAGGATCAT
This sequence comes from Allium sativum, assembly GCA_030737875.1. NCBI lineage: Eukaryota > Viridiplantae > Streptophyta > Magnoliopsida > Asparagales > Amaryllidaceae > Allium > Allium sativum. The sequence goes on along the minus strand of CM060924.1, from coordinate 394,099,464 downwards.
GGGATGACCATTTGCATCTAGTAGAGTTTGCATATAATAATAGCTACCAATCCAGTATCGGTATGGCTCCGTTTGAAGCTTTGTACGGAAGGCCGTGTAACTCACCATCATGTTGGATAGAGACTGGCGAGAAGTTTATGCTTGGACCAGATGTGGTGAGGGAAACTTCAGATAAGATCAAGATCATTCAACAACTAATGAAGGCAGCCCAAGATAGGCAGAAGAGTTATGCTGATAAGAGGCGAAGAGACTTAAAATTCTCCGTTGGTGACTTGGTGTTTGTCAAGATTTCCCCGTTGAAGAGCGTAATACGATTTGGCAGGAGGGGCAAGTTGGCACCAAGATTTGTTGGCCCATTCCCTGTTCTTGAACTAGTCGGGAATTTGGCATATAGGATTGACTTACCAGAGAAGATGGCGGGAGTTCATAACGTATTTCATGTTTCCCAACTAAGGAAGTTCGTTCACGACTCAGATATGACTATTTCACCTGATCAGTTAGAGGACTTCGAAGTAGAACCCGAGGCGGTTGGGAACCGCAAGCAGGCCCGTATTGTCGAGCACGACATGAAGCAACTTCGAAGGAAGGCGGTGAAGCTAGTCAAGGTTCAGTGGAGCGAGGACGAGAATGATTGTACTTGGGAAACAGAGGAGGACATAAGGAAGAAGTATCCAGAACTCTTTGTCTGGTAAGATTTTGACTTCGATTTAGTTTTTCCGCATGCTAGGATAGGCTTGTTTGCTTGTTTTGCATATTTGATTGTTGTATATGGTTGTTAGGCATGCGGGATCCTTTGTATGTTTTGAGTTAAGGAATTTCGGGGGCGAAATTTCTTAAGGGTGGGAGAGTGTAACGACCCGCGTTCTACACATCATAGGATCGTAGGATATTTATTTCTTTCACATACGAAGTCGTATGGTCATGTAACTTTGGGAGACGACTATTGGGGTCATTTCCCATGTTCATGATTTTTCCCGATTTTTAAATGACCATTTTACCCCTAGTTGGCACTGTTTTGGCCATAACTTTTGACTGGAAAGGAATTTTGACCTAAAACTACTTCCATTGGCTTCGGATGATGGTTTCTCTTTCCGTAGAGTGGTCACATTAGCCAAACGGACTTACCGTTTGGGAGATATGGCTGAAACAAGTTTCAGACGGTGAAAAACAGCTTAATTCGGCTTAAGCGGGTGATTAGCAGTTAGGCCCAAGGGGAATTTCGGGTTTAGGGGTATATGGAGGCTGATTAGGGTTAGAAAACATTTCTTTAGACATTTTCCAGCCGCCACTTTCGTTTCTCTTGACTTAGCCATGGCCTCCACTCTCTAAATCTCTCTAAAAACATCCAAAATCACTTCCTAATCAAGGATTAAGGCTTAGAGGCATCAAATCAAAGAGGATTAGCACAAGGACCGAGGTAAAGCTGTTGTTATCTATTGGAATTCGTGCAAATCAGAGGTTCACTTCAGATCTGAAAGTTTTATTGTGGCAAATGTGAGTGATTTGCATAGTTTTTGCACTAATTACGGTAATTAAGGGTAATTAGTGAAGATTAGCGAATTTATACACTAATAGATTCTGGAAAAATGTTTAGAAATTCGAAAATAATATTTTATGCCTCTGTTAGAAATTTGGTTCGATTTAATTAAGTTTTGTTAACTCTATGATCAGTTTTACTTAAACATGCTTAAGGGAAAATAAGGAGCTTTGGCGACTTTTTGATCCATTTTGATTCATTTGAGTGATTGTTTGCTGTTGCGGTTGCTAGTACATGTTGCTATGACTCTATGGTGTGATTTGTGATTGCTCAGAAGTGTTAGTTTGGTCAAAAACGCCGACGAATGGCGAGAAACTGTCGCTGGAACGAAGTGCAGGAGTTTATCCGGATCGGATCGCCCCCATGCCAACGAACCGATCCGCCTTCTCGAACCGCGCCACATGCCAGAGTTCGGAGCCACGAAGGGAAGACTGCGACCCGATCCGATGGCGCGACCCGCTCCGCCGATGGCTGAAGACCCCGATCCGATGATCCGATCTGGTTCGTCTCTCGTGAGAATAAGCTACTCCGACCCGAACCGATCCACTTAAGAAGCGCCACGATCCAGATGGGTAGCCCGACCCGAACCAGTGGGTTGCCACGAACTGATAAGCCCGATCCGACCCGACAAGGCGCCACGTGCTGACGAGGTGCGATCCATATGGTGCGACACGATCCGAGGCTTCCACGATCCGATCCGAGCTGGGGAGGAGGTTACTCACGATCCGGCTGTGATGACTACGAACTGAATGAAGACCGATCCGGAAGTGAAGATTATAACCCGAGATGCAAAGGAAGTCCAAATGAGAAGTTAGAGCTCAAGATTCAGATGGGAATCAATGAGTTCGCTTCATGGTTGGGCTTTGCTGCGGGACGCGTGTTAAGGGGTTATCGATGTCTATAGCTTTGGACCACTATGGTAGGAGGTACGAAGGCGGATTCAGGGCCATTATGGCATCGGTAGAACCAAGGGCTATGACCGATGAAGTGGGTCATTGAAATGTTTGGTCATGACTCCAAGTGTTTGGCTTGGTCACAGCAGGGTTTCTACAAGTCGGGATTCGTCGTTACCTCAGTTTGTCTAGTGTTCCAAAGTGGTAGATGTCGTACGCTTTACGCACTGAGTGAGAGATGTGAGGATGGTTGCTATGGATGATTTGTTTGCTATCATTGTGACATGCACACCCCACCCCCGTATTCTTACACTATTTATTATGGCACCTTGGAGTATTGTACGGTATGTGGTACTAACTCTTTGGTTGCAGGTCCAGGTTCAGGTATGGTTTAGTATACCTGTTATTATTCTGTTTAGATGCTTATCGCTCATACCAGGCTTTATGTCTGACCCAGAGTTTTATGTCTCCTCTTATTACTCTGGGTGCTCACACGAGCAGACTAGAGACAGGTTAGCTGGTGATGCACGGGTAGATGATCCGGAGACGAGCAGGAGGCTTCCACGTAATATATATAGTATTCTCCCTGTGTTGTTGAAGATCACTGCTTGGGCATTGTTGGTGTATCTTCTACTTCAGCTTTCTTTTGTTTAGAGACAGTTAATTTGGAAAATTGTAATAAGCTGTATTTGGATTTCCGCTGCTTTGATGATTGATGTTGATTCTAGTTATCAGCTTATGCACTGTCTCGCCTGTTTTGTGTTAAGTATGTTATTATTATATTTTATTCCATGCGCTGTGAGACATTCTACAGGTTTTCTTGATTAGTTCATTCTCTTCTTTTCTATCTTATGACGACCGTCTTGTGCTAGTCGGGCATGTGTACAGCGCACTTTTGGGGGAAATGCAGGCTGGTGCGGGGCGGGCCGTCACAATGTTATTCAATATATAAAATTCGAATTTTTACTACGCTATTCAATATATAAAAATATGATTTTTACTTCGACTTTCAATATATAAAAATATGATTTTTACTTCGACTTTCAATATATAAAAATATGATTTTTACTTCGACTTTCAATATATGAAAATATGATTTTTACTTCGACTTTCAATATATAAAAATATGATTTTTACTTCGACTTTCAATATATAAAAATATGATTTTTTCTTCGACTTTCAATATATAAAAAATATGATTTTTACTTCGACTTTCAATATATAAAAATATGATTTTTACTTCGACTTTCAATATATAAAAAATATGATTTTTACTTCGACTTTCAATATATAAAAATATGATTTTTACTTTTTAAAGTTCAAATCTTTTTCTCTTTGAAGTTTAAACCTTTTCCAAAAATCAGTTTTTATATGCTTTTGAAAATCAGTTTTTATTTCCTTTAAAAAAATCAGTATTTACTTTATATAAAAATCAGTTTTAACATCCTTTTAAAATCAGTTTTTACTTTATATAAAAATCAGTTTTAATCTTTTACAAAAATCAGTTTTAATCTTTTACAAAAATCAGTTTTAATCTTTTATAAAAATCTTTTTTAATCTTTTACAAAAATCAGTTTTAATCTTTTACAAAAATCAGTTTTAATTTTTTATAAAAATCTGTTTTAATCTTTTACAAAAATCAGTTTTAAAATTCTTTAAAAAAAATCAGTTTTTACTTTCTTTAAAAATCAGTTTTAAAATCATTTTATAAAAATCTGTTTTAACCCCTTCTTTTTTTAAACAAACAGTTTTTAAATCAAAAAAAATAAAATAACAAAACAAAAAAACTTACAGAGGGGGGGGGGGGTTTCTGCAGTTCGTCGGAGGTGGATCCTGAGGGGGCGGCGCTCGGGGTTTCGAACGGGGGAGGCGATGGCTTCGGGGGGGGGGGGGGGGGTCGGATTGAAGGAGGAGGAGGGAGCGAGTGCAAGGAAGAGGGAGGGGAAGAAGATCGGAGGCGCGGTGGAGGTTCTGACCGACGGTGAAGGCGGCGGCTGCTGCTTTCTTCTTCCTTTTTTTTTCTTCTGTTTATTGAAATAAGAATGAACGGGGGGGGGGGGGGGGGCAGGAAGAAAGATAAAGGGAGGGAAAATATTTTTTTTTTCTTTTTTCTTATTTAATTATTTAATTTTGCAAAAAGTTGACTTTTACAAACGACCCCGAAACGAGGCCCACCGCCTGTCGTCCATAGCGTTTTACCCCCATTTCGAACACAATGGGACATGTATCGCAAGCTGATTTGATCGTTACAATCAGTTTCCTTTTGAATTTTCATTTAAATCACTATATTGAATTTTAAACGTACATTTCAATTTACTGGGGCCACATACTAACTAGAAAATTCTCGAAAAATATTTTCTAGCTTCGTATTGCCGATACGGTCCTAACAAAACTAGTTTCGTCGAATTCTGAGACTGTTTGAAAAATGGCCAATTTCCAGTCGATTAAAATCAACTGAAACTGGTCAAACGCGTTTTCCTTCGCCACGCTCACATATTGATTCGAGAAATTATGAAATTTGAAACCTAGCAATAACTTGACACTGCGGACCCAACAAAAGTGGTTTCGTCGAAATCCGAGGTCATCTGCAAAATGTCCATTTTTAAGGGCCTGAATTCCATAGCGACTATTCAGAATTTTCAACTGGACATATCTTTTGATTCCCGCTATCAAATTTCGATTTGTCAGATTCGTTAGAAAGATATTCACTAACAGAGTTAAATATTTTTGGTTTCACTAAAATCCGGATGGTTTTGCACCCGGTACAGTCCGACAAAGTTTGAATTCAATTTTTGAAACTGCCACGCCATTTCAGGCCTTGTTTATAATTATAATTAATTATATTCGTTTTCAATTGTCGATTCAAACTCAGTTTTCATCGCCATTATTTAAAATATTTATTTTAAATATTTAAAATCCATTATTTTAGCCAATTTAAAAAATTTAAATTGGTTCAGATTTTCTGGGTCGTTACAATTCGGATCGAGCGAAATTCCCAATCATTACATAACGGTTACGTGTGGTTAGAAAGTGCTTAAACTATTTAAATTTGTGCTTAAATTTGAAATCTATTTAAAAAATTTGTAATTCGTATTCCTATATTTGAAATTTAATTTATACAATCAATCGTAATTCCATCATTTTGAAATGTGAAGTTTGTTTCTAATTTGAGAATATTATGATTTTTGTTTGATTAAATGAGATTTACGATATATATATATATTCTCTCTTCATTTGAATTTATAATTTTAGTCTATGTTCATCATTATTTCGATTTCTATTTTTCTTTTAATGATAAAAAAAGAGGGAGAATGGTTAAAGTTTTTATTGATGAGTGAATAAATCAGGAATATTTTAATATTTGAAATTCAGTTGAATTTAAACTTTCTCATATGCATCTATACAAGGGGAGTTTAGTTGTAGGGGGAGGGGACATATAAATAAGGGAAGTACTACATTTCACAATCAAACAAATTTATCACATTCAAAATCTTAGCCTATGTTTATCACCATCAAATGAGGAAGATTGTTGAGTATAACAATATGATTTTTGTTTAATGATAATAGACATATATACTATTATATAAATGTGTTTATAACTATACTATTCTACATTACTTCTCATATAGAAATAAATATTTATATTAAATAAAATTCTATTGTACAGAATTTGATATTCAAACAGTTATTTTATTCAATATTTGAAATAGTACAATTTCCTGACTCCACTATGTCCAACACACTGATACTTAATACAAACACACACTTATATACATACATTCCTCACTACAGACTGGTCACTCAGTTCACTCAAGTTACAAACTCATATAATTGTATACAGTCACTCAACTCACTATTTTTATTCTTGATCTTCAATGTATGTTCAGATTTCTGCCTAATCGTCCGTCGAACCTATCAAATTAGAAAAACCCAGTAAACTGGAAAAGAAACAATTTAATATGAAAATATAAAATTTAATTTTAAGTCTTAATTTGCCTCAGTTATTCAGGTTGTTTCTCATCATTTTTCGAGACATGTTCATATATATATATATATATATATATATATATATATGCATCTATGCATCGATCAACGTATAATATTCACAGTGATAAACTGTAAAGCACATATTATTTTTCCTACGGACAAATGCAAATGTCAAATCAACTGATTCAAGTTAGTGCATTTTACAATTGTTTTTGGCCACGACATAAATTTATGTTAAATTTCATATTTCTCATTCGAAAAGCTCACAAATATATATATATATATATACACACACACACACACACACACACACACACATATATATATATATATATGTGTGTGTGTGTGTGTGTGTGTATCTCCTATCTTCTCAAGCACGATACGTACATACACATACATGTATATGTTTGTGTATATATGATAATAATATGCAGGTGCATAAGTCAAACAACAAAGGATCAAGTCAAGTGAAACACATGAAAGTGCACTCAAGACATGTGCATCAGACAAATATGAAACAAGTAGCAAGTTTACAACACATAACTGGAACATGCACAAACACATACATGCACAACAGTCAACATGGAAACAAAGCGAGATCAAAGCAACAATGGTGCATGGCCAATATAGACATGGCACAAGAATATCAAGCAAGCATATGGAATGAATAAAATCAGCATGAACAAGGTAGGTCCAGCAACCAAGCAAAGGGAAACAAGTTGATGCAAAAGCAATAAGCACAAGGTAGTGCAAAACAATGCATGAAGGATGGCTAAAGGAAACTGCACAACGAAAACTTGTTCGAATATGGCATCAAGAGCCCTGTAGCATATGTACATGTAAATAAACAATGGTGCACAAGACAACCAAGTCATGGTAAAGCAATCCACTATGCAACAACACGTACTCAACATTTCAAGCCAATATTAAGAATCATAGCAAGGTCAAGTATCAAGCACTTGCCAACAAAGCATAGCAAGAAACAAGAGGAAGCTCAGTATATGTTCTTATCAGTGAATATCAATCGAAAAAGTGGCAAGTATAAAAGATGAAAAAGTGTAGCATCTATTCGAATTAATTATGCAAAATCAAGTTATAGCATCTGTTCATACCAGTTATGTTCAAATGGAAACCACGGTGCAGGTCTAGATCCGTACAGGTAATCAAAATAAGTAAACAAGGAACAAGTAAATTTAAAATCGGTAAAACAATCAGGGATATCAAGCTGAAGGATATTATCACCAAAAGCTAATGAGATTCACAATTTTTATTTTAGGCAAGAAGACCCAATCAAACTTTTCAAAAATCGCAAGTATTATTTTCTACAAGGAGGAATTAATCAAAATAAATATCCAGAATCAGATTATATTTGGTATTCGAAACCTTATAAGTAGAACCCAAATCATCGCTAGCGAATTTGTGGATCGCAACAGAGAAAATTCTAGTAGAAGCAAAATCATACCAACTTATGCAAGGATTCCTTCTGATTCACAAACAAATCGAGAGTTAAATTTATCATCAGAGAACTAGGGCAAGTGTAACGACCCGCATTCTATGCATCGGAGGATCGTAGAATATTTATTTCGCTCACATACGAAGTCATATGGTCGTGTAACTTTGGGAGATGACTATTGGGTCCATTACCCATGTTCACGATTTTTGCCGAATTTTAAATGACCATTTAACCCCTAGCAAATTTTGTTTGCCTATAACTTTTGATTGGTAAGGAGTTTTGACCTGAATCCACTTCCATTGGATTCAGATGATGGTTTACCTTTTTGTAGAGTATCACATTAATCAAACGGACTTACTGTTTGGGAGATATGGCTGAAATAAGGTTTGGAAGGTGAATAATAGCTTAATCGGGCTTAATAGGGTAATTAGTGGAAGGGTCCATAACCCATTTCGGGATTAGGGTTATGGGGAGGCTGAAATTAGTTAGGAAACCATCTCATAGTAGTTTTCTAGCCGCCACTTTCATTTCTCTAACCATAGTAATGGCCTCCACCTTCTAAACTACCTCCTAATCACTTTCTAATCTAATAATAAGAAAATCTACACCAAATCAAGGCGGATTGGCATCAAATCAGAGTTAGGGCCACTGTGTTGCTAGGGCTGTATATCGGACAGGACAGTCTGTTGTCCGGCTTGGTCCGAAGTTATAAGGTGTCCGGTTCGTGTCCGTCCGATTCTCTTATAGGACAGAGCTTAGACACACTAGTGTTCGGTCCGATCTAAAATGTTCGATGTTTTTCTATTATCCAAGGCTATATCGGACAGGACAGTCCGTTGTTCGGCTCGGTCCGAGATTATATGATGTTCGGTCCTTGTCCGTCCGAATTCTTGTAGGATAGAGCTTGGACACACCTCCGTCCGGTCCGGTCTGACCCGTTTACACCCCTATGTGTTGCATAGAAATTCAACCCAAATCAGTGGAGTTTCAGATCTAAGAATTTATCTGTGGCTAAGGTGAGTGATTAGCATATTTTTACACTAATTACGGCTAATTAGAGGTAATTAGTGATAATTAGCGAAATTATGACTAAGAAAAATATTGAAAAAATATGCATAAATTTTGAAATATTATTTTATGACGTTACTGGTGAAAAATTGGGTTAATTTGGATTAAGTTTGCTAATCTTATTATTAAAACATGGGTAAGGGGATTAAGGGGAAAATCATGCTTTATGGGTATGTTTGATCTAAGTAACCTATATGCTTGATGTTTAGACCTTGTTGATTGATCATATATGTTGCTACTACTGTTTGGAATGTTTTATGATTGATTAGTAAAGTTAGAACGGTTGAAAACGCCGTCGTATGGCGAGAATGGACGAAAATTAGCTTGTTGGAAATGTTACAGAAATCCAGATCGGATAAGGGGATCGGATCGGCTACCCGAACCGAACCGGAACTTGGCATCTTCTGGAGCGTGCAAATGAAAGAGGCAACAAGGAAGGCCAGATCGGATCGGATTGGAGTAGGGTTGGAGTTCGAACGGGGCATTGAACCGGAGTAGCACCGAACCGAATTGCTTTAGGAGCACCAAACTGAGCCAGAAGGGGAGCACCGAACTGAGCAAGAAGGGGAGCACCGAACTGAACCGCACCATGGAGCTTCACGACCGAATCGAGGCAGTGACCACGGACCGGACCAAAAGGAGTTCGAGCCCCCACTACTACTACATGATGACTCTTTAGAAGACCAACTCCAATTCGACCAAAATCCAAGATGCAAAGGTAGTCCAAACGGGAAGTTAGGACTCAGGATCCAGATGGGAACCAACGAGTTAACTTCAAGGCTGGGTTTTGGTGCGGGACGTATGCAAAGGGGTTATCGATATCTGTAGATTTAGTTCACCATTGAGAGACGGATTAGTGGCTATGGATCAGCGCAATGGAATCATTAAGACTCCCAAGGGCAAATGATCGTAGCAGGGCTATGAGCCAGTGCAGTGGAGTCGTCATGACTCCATGGGGGTAAAGTGGACATAGCAAAGGATTAGCGGCTATGGATCAGTGCAATGGGGTCATTATGACTCTCAAAGGCAAGTGATCGTAGCAAAGGATTGGGTGATTAAAGTGGTGGATATCGCATACTTTACGCACTGAGTGAGAGATCTGAGGATGATTGCTATGTTTGATGTTTGCTATCACCATGTCATGCACACTCCCATTTTTACACTTTATGTTAGTGTTACCTTAGAGTACAATACATCTTGTTGTGCTAACTCTTTGGTTGCAGGTCCAGGTTCAGGTATGATTTTTTATAAATGTTATTGTTCTGTTTTGCTACTATCGCTCATGCCAGACTTTTTTCTGACCTAGAGTTTTATGTCTCTTCTTATTACTCTGGGTGCTCCTAAACAAGCAGACTAGAGATAGGTTAGGTGGTATGTACGAGTAGTTGTCCGGTGACAAGCAGGAGGCTTCCACGTACTATTTACATATATTCTCCCCGTGTTGTTGCTAGTCACTGCTTGGGCATTAGTAGTGTACCTTTTCTATCTTGCTTTGGAGACAATATTTTGAAGTTGTAATAATGATGGTTTGGATCATAAGCTATATTTTGGATTCCACTGCTATGATGGTTTAGTTTTCAGCTTATGCACTATCTTGCCTGTTTTATGTCTAGTATGATGTTATTATATTTTATTCCATGCGTTGTGAGATATACTACAGGTTCTTTGGTGATTCATAGTTTCAAACCCTTTTCTTTTGGCGACCGTCCCGTGCTAGTTGGACATTGGAACAACGCATTTCAGGGGAATGTCAGCTGGTCTGGGGCGGGCCATCACACTTGGTATCAGAGCCTAGGTCGAGTAGTTAACCTAGGGGAAGACATCAGGGAGAGATGGTATACGTAAATGAGAGCGCGTATTTGTGATATTTTGGTTTTCAAAAACTATATATATATACACACACTATTAGTATATCTAAGGATGAAGTCGCACTGCACGGGCACCACTAAGGAGATGGTTAATCATTTATCTCTTTACAGATTGAAGGATAAGCCAAAATACAAGGAGTACAGGGTCAGGGGCCAACAGTAGGAATGTCCCTGATATGAGGACAATGTTTACTGCCTTCATGCGAGAGATGCTTAGGGATGCTCAGGGAGTGGTCCCTAATGCTGCTAATTGTGGTGGTGTAGTAGTGCAAGCGCCTAGAGCCGATTTTGCCAAGATCTGTCAGGATTATACTAGCCTTAGAGGGAAGCCGTTCCACGGAACGAAATCGGCTACGGATGTTCAAGATTGGCTTGATAGTTGTGAGCGCATCTTCGAGGATTTGGGGATCGAGGATGCGATGAAGTGAAAGATAACATCGTCTCAGCTTCAAGGATGGGCTATGAATTGGTGGGATGCTTTTAAAATAGCTACCCCTGAAGATCAAGTTACTTGGAATTAGTTTAAGACCCGATTTAGTGATAAGTTTATCCCAGCTGCTCAGAAATCTAATTTGTTTAGCAAAATTTTGGAACTTAAGCAGAATGATACGGCAGTCTCGAAATATATTGTTGAATTCGATACTTTATCGAAATATGGATTACCTCTTATCGATACTGCCGAGAAGAAGAATGAAATTTTCATAATTGTCTTGGATGAGTACTTGGGAGAAAGGCTGATAAATCATATGATGAGACTTTCGAATCTATTATGGGGAAAACATTGAGATTTGAAAGCCTTTACCCTAAGTCGAAGGCAGAGGTTGCTATTACATCTACAAGGGAGCCAAAGCCGCAGGCAAGAGGTGGAGGCAAGAATAATTCGCAGAATAAGAGGAAACAGAACCAAGCTAAGGATGGTCAGAAGAAGAGTAAGAAAGATGTTGAGTGCTATAGCTGTGGCAAGAAGGGCCACTATGCCAAAGATTGTCGAGCAAAGCCAGCGGACAGGAAGTGCTTCAATTGCGGCCAAGTAGGACATCACAAGGATAAATGTCCACAACCTCCTAAAGAGAAGCAGATTGCAAAGCATATGCTATCAACGCCATTCCTTCTTCGTTGAATGCCCCAACCGCGACGGAGAAAGGAAAGGGTGTCGTTATCCAAGGTATGCTTTCCATTTATGATGTTCCTGTTCGAGTATTATTCGATAACAGGGCTTCGCATTCCTTCATATCTAGTGACCTGGTAGATAGGTTGGGACTGGAACCTGATATAGTCGATAGACCTTTAGTTGTGACGAACCCGATTGGTGGTTCGACTAGCCTTAGTATGATTTGTCGTAATTTGGTCTTATCGAGTCATGGATGTATGTTTGCTTGTGATTGCTTTGTTTTGGGCTTCACTGGGTTTGGCATTATTTTGGGAGTCAATTGGCTCCAAAGGTATGGGGTGGTGATAGACTGTGAGAGGTCTTCGATGACCATTGGACCGGATGATGGGTGGAGGGTACTGTTTGGTTGCCTACCTAGTGATGGGGTGATGGCTAGCTTTCTAAATTCCCTCGGCATCTCGCATGATGAGTTGTTAGATATGCCTATTGCTGGCTAGTATCCAGGCATCTTCGGGGAAGTGACCGGACTTCCACCACACCAAGAGATCGAGTTTCATATTGATTTAGTGAAAGATGCCAGACCTATAGTGATGCCTCTTCGTCGTATGGCGCCAAGGGAGCAGCGAGAGCTCGAAGTACAAGTTGGCTATCTTTTGAAGAAGGGATTTATCAAAAGAAGTGTTTCAGAGTGGGGAGCACTAGTTGTATTTGCTACCAAGACAGATGGTTCCCTTCGATTGTGCGTGGACTACCATGAGCTGAATAAGGTGACGAGGAAGAATAAGTATCCTCTTCCGCGGACAGACGACCTATTTGATCAGTTGAATGGAGAAAGAGTGTTCTCCCAGTTAGATCTCGTGACAGGTTTTCATCAGCTTCGAGTAGCAGCTGAAAGTATTCCTAAAACGACATTTTGGAGCCGTCCGGATTCTATGAGTGGTTGGTCATGCCATTCGGGTTGACCAATGCGCCCGCATATTTTGTGGATCTTATGAATAGGGTTTTCAGAGATCAATTGAATAAGTTTGTTCTTGTGTTTGTGGACGACATCTTAGTTTATTCGAGGACGAATGAAGAACACAAGGAACATTTGAGGATAGTGATGGAGGTGTTGAGGAAACACCAACTGAAAGCGAAATTTTCTAAATGTCACTTCTAGAGGACGAAAGTGAGGTTCTTAGGCCATGTTGTTTCGAAGAATGGTATAGCCGTGGATTCTACGAAAGTGGCTACGGTACAAGATTGGTCTACGCCCAAGAATGCAATAGACGTAAGAAGTTTTTTGGGGTTGGCTGGGTATTATCATAAGTTTATTCAAGACTTCTCCAAGATATCAACGCCGTTAACTCAGTTGACCAAGAAGAATCAAGTTTTTGTCTAGGACGAAAGATGTGAGAGTGCATTTAAGAGTTTAATGGAAAAGTTGATGCGCGCACTAGTGTTAGTCATTCCTAAGGGGAACGAAGAGATGATGGTATACACGGATGCCTGTGGTACCGGGCTAGGTGCTGTATTGATGCAAGGAGGTAGGGTTGTAGCTTATGCTAGTCGGTAACTGAAACCGCATGAGAAAAGATATCCTACCCATGATTTGGAGTTGGCAGCGATCGTGTTCGCGTTAAAGATATGGAGACATTATCTCTTAGGAGAAAGATTCGAGTTGTTTACATATCATAAGTCATTAAAGTACCTTTTCTTCCAAAAGGATTTAAATCTTCGTTAGCAGAGATGGTTAGAGTTCCTGGCTTCGTATGATTTCAATATCGCATACACACCCGAGAAGGGCAATGCGGTAACTGATGCATTGAGTAGGAGACATGCCATTTGAGGGGCTATGTTTCTGGAATGGAAGCAACTGGAGTATATCGCAGGATATGATTTCAGACCTAAGTGTGAACTAGATCCAGAGATGTTAGCAAGTTTGACGATCAGACCGACTTTGATTGGGAGGATTGGTTCCAGTCAGAGGGACGATCCTAACCTATTGGAAATCATCTCCAAGGTAGAGATGGGTATCGACGACGAGAAAATGAACAAGTATGCTCTTGATATGGAAGGATGGCTTCGAAAGAATGGGAGACTAGTTGTACCCAATGTTAATGGATTGAGAGATGAAGTGCTTAGAGAGTGTCATCACTCAAAACTAACTATACACCCCGGTGGTAACAAAATGTATCGAGACATGAAGCAGACCTACTACCGGGAAGGGATTGGAAGTTTATATCCAACTGCATGAACTGCCAGCTAGTCAAAGCCGAGCAAAATAAACCTAGTGGTTTGTTACAACCACCGGAAATTCCTGAATGGAAATGGAAACAAGTCTCAATGGATTTCATTGATGGTTTACCAAGGACTAGATCAGGTCATGATAGTATTTGGGTGATTGTGGATCGATTGACTAAGAGTGCAAGGTTTATACCGGTCAAGTCAAATTGAACGACAACTAAGTTGGCGGAACTGTATATGAAGTGGGTAGTGAGATTTCATGGAGTACCTAAAGGTATTGTGAGTGACCGAGATCCGTTATTTACCAGTGGGTTTTGGAAGAGCTTACAAGAGGCTTTAGGGTCAGAATTACATCTCAGTATCGCATACCATCCTCAAACCAACGGTCAAACATAGAGGGTGAATCGTGTATTAGAGGATCTCTTGAGAGCTTGTGTGTTGGATTTTGGAGGGTCATGGGATGACCATTTGCATCTAGTTGAGTTCGCATATAATAATAGTTATCAATCTGGTATTGGTATGGCTCCATTTGAAGCTTTATACGGGAGACCGTGCAACTCACCATCATGTTGGTTGGAAATCGGTGAGAAATTTGTGCTAGGCCCGGATGTAATAAGAGAAACTTCAGACAAGATCAAGGTTAACCAACAACGAATGAAGGCTGCCCAAGATAGGCAAAAGAGTTATGCTGATAAAAGGCGAAGAGATTCGAAATTCTCCATTGGCGACTTGGTATTCGTCAAGATTTCTCTGTTGAAGAGTGTGATTTGATTTGGTAGGAGAGGCAAGTTAGCATCAATGTTTGTTGGTCCATTCCCAGTTCTCGAGCAAGTTGGGAATTTAGCGTATAAAGTCGAATTGCCTGACAGGATGGCAGGAGTTCACGACGTATTTCATGTTTCCCATTTAAGGAAGTTCGTGCACGACCCTAATGTGGTTATTTCACCAGATCAGTTGGATGATATCGAGTTAGAATCCGAGGCAGTTGGGAGCCACAAGACGATTCGTATTATTGGACACGATACAAAGCAACTTCGGAAGAAGACGGTGAAACTAGTGAAAGCCCAGTGGGGTGATAATCAGCATGACTGTACTTGGGAAACAGAGGAGAGCATTAGAAAGTCATATCCAGAACTCTTTGCCTAGTAAGATTTTAATCGTGGTATAGTTATTCCTTTGTTGGTAAACCGCATGCTAGGATAGGCTTGTTGTATTGTCATGTATGTTTGATTGTTTGTAAATGACCGATAGGCATGCGGGACACCGTTCTATGTTTTGGTTAAGGAATTTCGAGGGCGAAATTTCTTTAGGAGGGGGAGGGGTGTAACGACCCGCATTCTACGCATTGGAGAATCGTAGAATATTTATTTCATTCACATACGAAGTCGTATGGTTGTGTAACTTTGGGAGACGACTATTGGGGCCATTTCCCATGTTCATGATTTTTTCCGAATTTTAAATGACCGTTTTACCCTTGGCGAATCTTTTTTTGCCTATAACTTTTGATTTGTAAAGAGTTTTGACCTGAAACCACTTCCATTGGATTCAGATGATGATTTACCCTTCCTTAGAGTGGTCACATTAATCAAACGGACTTACCATTTGGGAGATATGGCTGAAATACGGTTTGAAAGGTGAAAAACAGCTTAACCGGGCTTAATAGTGTAAATAGTGGAAGAGCCCATAACCCATTTCGGGATTAGGGTTATGGGGAGGCTAAAATCAGTTAGGAAACCATCTCATTTCAGTTTTCTAGCCGCCACTTTCATTTCTCTAACCCTAGTAATGGTCTTCACCTTCTAAACTACCTCCTAATCACTTTCTAATCCAATATTAAGCAAATCTACATCAAATCAAGGCGGATTGGCATCAAATA
Source organism: Allium sativum (assembly GCA_030737875.1). NCBI lineage: Eukaryota > Viridiplantae > Streptophyta > Magnoliopsida > Asparagales > Amaryllidaceae > Allium > Allium sativum. The sequence goes on along the minus strand of CM060924.1, from coordinate 394,083,445 downwards.
AGAGTTAGGGCTGCTGTGTTGCATAGGAATTCGACCCAAATCAGTGGATTTTCAGATCTAAGAATTTATTTGTGGCTAAGGTGAGTGATTAGCATATTTTTACACTAATTACGGCTAATTAGGGGTGATTAGTGATAATTAGCGAAATTATGACTCAGAAAAATATGGAAAAAAATATGCATAAATTCTAAAATATTATTTTATGTTACTGGTTAAAAATTGGGTTAATTTGGATTAAGTTTTCTAATCTTATTGTTAAAACATGGTTAAGCGGATTAAGGGGAAAATCATGCTTTTTTGGTATTTGTGATCTAAATAACCTATATGCTTGATGTTTAGACCTTGTTGATTGATCCTATACGTTGCTACTACTGTTTGGAATGTTTTATGATTGATTAGTAAAGTTAGAATGGTTGAAAACGCCATCGTATGGCGAGAATGGACGAAAATTAGCTTGCTGGAAATGCTGCAGAGAACCGGATCGGATCGGATAGGGGGATCGAATCGGCTACACGAACCGAACCGGAACTTGGCATCTTCTGGAGCATGCAAATGAAAGAGGCAACAAGGAAGGCCAGATCGGATCGGATTGGAGTAGGGTTGGAGTTCGAATGGAACATTGAACCAGAGTAGCACCGAACCGAACCGCTTCAGGAGCACCTAACCGAGCCAGAAGGGGAGCATCGAACCGAGAAAGAAGGGGAGCACCGAACCGCACCATGGAGCTTCACGACCGAACCGAGTTCGAGCCCCCACTACTACTACGCGACGACTCTTCTGAAGACCAACTCCAATTCGACCAAAACCCGAGATGCAAAGGTAGTCCAAATAGGAAGTTAGGACTCAGGATCCAGATGGGAACCAACGAGTTAACTTCATGGTTGGGCTTTGGTGCGGGACATGTGCAAAGGGGTTATCAATATCTATAGCTTTAGTTCACCATTGAGAGACGAATTAGTGGCTATGGATCAACGCAATGGGATCATTAAGACTCCCAAGGGCAAGTGATCATAGCATGGCTATGAGCCAGTGCAGTGGAGTCGTCATGACTCCATGGAGCAAAGTGGTCATAGCAAAGGATTAGCGGCTATGGATCAGTGCAATGGGGTCATTATGACTCCCAAGGGCAAGTGATCGTAGCAAAGGATTGGGTGATCAAAGTGGTGGATATCGCATACTTTACGCACTGAGTGAGAGATGTGAGGATGATTGCTATGTTTGATGTTTGCTATCACCATGTCATGCACACTCCCATTTTCAAACTTTATGTTAGTGTTACCTTAGAGTACTGTACATCTTGTTGTGCTAACTCTTTGATTGTAGATCCAAGTTCAGATATGATTATTTATACCTATTATTTTTCTGTTTAATTGCTATCGCTCGTACCAGACTTTTGTCTGACCCAGAGTTTTATGTCTCTTCTTATTACTCTGGGTGCTCCTAAACGAGCAGACTAGAGACAGGTTAGGTGGTATGCACGAGTAGTTATCCGGAGACGAGCAGGAGGCTTCCACGTACTATTTACATATATTCTCCCTGTGTTGTTGCTTGTCTCTGCTTGGGCATTAGTAGTGTACCTTTTCTATCTTGCTTTAGAGACAGTATTTTGAAGTTGTAATAATGATGGTTTGGATCATAAGCTGTATTTTGGATTCCGCTGCTATGATGGTTTAGTTTTCAGCTTATGCACTGTCTTGCCTGTTTTATGTCAAGTACGATGTTATAATATTTTATTCCATGCATTGTGAGATATACTGCAAGTTTTTTTGGTGATTCATAGTTTCAAACCCTTTTCTTTTGACGACCGTCCCGTGCTAGTTAGGCAATGGCATAGCGCATTTCAGGGAAATATTGGCTGGTCTGGGGCGGCCGTCACAGCAAGATACAAAATGCAAGAGAACTAGAATATTCCTTGAAGCATATAATCGATCGATCAGCGAGGAAGAGCAAAAAACCTTAGTTTTTTATCTAGTAAAGAGTCAGTCGCCATTAAAGAGGAAGAAAAGACAAAGCCATTTGTTTGAGCCGATCAATTTTGCAAAGGATAAAGCACATATGTTAAGGGAAGCCGATCATGTTGTTTAAGGATGTCGACCGAACATTTTATAAAAGACCAAAGAAAAAGGGAAAACCCCTTGTTTATGTATCATCATTATTTATATTTATAAACTAGGGCTTATTTTATTAGTGGTCTAGGTCTTTAAGTTTTTATTTATTGCATTGTATTACTTTCATTTCGTTAAATCTAGTTTAAGCAACTACAGAGAAAACTATGGGATTTGTAGATTGAGAACTCGCAACTCAAGGGATTGGGTTGTGATAGGGTCTTGAGCGTACAGTTAGGCCAGTTAGGAGCGAATGTCGCGAGTTTACAGGGATTGTGAGCGTAGAGATTGTCTAATTCCTAGTACAAATCTTGGGGGCAGTAGTAGACAGGGTTTTACTAAAACTGGGTATTTCTATGTGTTATTTACTTTTCCGCATTTACTTTGATTTTTATTTGTGCTGATTTATTATTAATCGTTATTCTGTGAAAATTATTATAAACCCTATTCACCTCGTATAGTGTTAATTTAGATCCTAGAAAGCCAACCTGAGTTTCAAGCATGACTCGTATCGTAACCCATACCCCATGAGTCGGGTCGAACATAAGTCATGCATATAATTGCATTTTTTTATGTACTTCTTGCTTCCCGCTTTGTTGGTTGATACCATGTTTAGTCGTTTTGAGTTGAACTGAGTATATGTTTCCTTAACACCCTGGATTGGCCAACTCATAGAGTATATCATTCAATCCTTATCCAATCCTTTCACCATCTCGTGAGTATGTAATGCTAGAGTAGGGAAATTGGAATATGGAGTTAGCGTAGTGACCATACTAGCCACTATGGGTTTGACCCGAGTCTGTTTAGTTAAGCCAAATTTTCTTGAAGTTTTCTAAGTTTTTTCTCATGATTTCCTATGTGCATCTTTCAAGTTTCAAGTCAATCAATTTTGTTTGAATTCTCCAACTCTAAAAGAAGCTGCTTGGGTCAAAAGTGAGTTAACACTTTCCCCCCTGCTGCTACAAAGTACGCCTTTTGAGCATAAGGTCTATTGTACTCAAATATTAATTTTAATAATCCATTATCCAAGTTCGGTAACTGAGCACTCCTTTTTTAAATTTAAGCCTTTATCTGATCCAATCAAAGTCCAATCTTCCATCTGATAAGGTTAACAGCTTACTCTTCGATTAATCCAGTTCAGAACTAGGCTTTCAAGCGAATTCTAATAAAGTGTGAACTCTCCGACTGAGTCAATTAATGTTGTGTTATTCGAATCTAAGTCCATTATCTGAAAATTCCATCTCTAGAATCTAAATTATCCTATACTCACTTTGGATTATTCTTCTTTATTCAATTCAAGGTGCTCTAATCCTTTTGTGTACTCCTTGTCCACTCTAGTGTACGGTCTCGTCTAACCATCCATCCTTCATGTGAGTTTCGTTCTCTCTGAATCGTCCTTCCACTCTAGGGTTCCATCCTTAGCGGTCAAATGATAAGTTCAATCTACTTGCTCTTTTGCAATGACACTTACTCTTGGGAAAAAGGGACCCAACGATGGGGTAGACCAATATACTCGCCCTCCAATGAGATGATATACCCTTAACCTCTTCTGGTTTTTACTCAATCGAATCCACTTAATTTCGGATAAGGACACTCACTCTTAAGTGACAGAATCCAATAAACTTATCCTATCTCTTTTCAACAAAACAATTTACTTTAGTAGTCCATCCTCGTCTCTCTAGATGGTAGATCTATGGAGATCAAAGCTTTTCGTTTTCATTATGCTGTGATGTGGCTCACTCATTTCCCGAAGGCAACCAAGAAAGCTAAGTCATTCATTTTTTGGTGACGTGACTTCCTCATAGAAGTATGACTTCATCTCTTTGGATGGTAGATCTAAGGCGATCCAAATTTGTATGTTTCCATGCACTCACTCTTAAGGGAGGGGACTCATACATCACTCCCCGACAACCACTTATATGAGTTCAACTACTGACTCTTCGACGAGGGAACTTGCACCTTACACCTTGCATTTTGGCTCTAACTCTTCGAATGGAAGATCTGAGGCGATACCGTCAGCCATCACTCTCTGATGGATCTTTAAAATTCAAATGTTCAAATTCAAGCAAATAAACAAAAATTCTAGGTATCAACCCTAGACAACCGATGTAATAACCCGGAAAATACGAGCCAATTTAAAATTTTTAAATTGGTCATTTCAAAGGAATTTGAACAATTGAAATAAAATATTTCAATAAAATAGTGAATTAGAAATAGTGAGTCAGTTTGAAAATTTGAATTCAAACTTTGACTGACTGTGCAGGGTGGAAAATATAACGTATTTTAGCGAAACCAAAAATATTTAAATCTGTTAGTCAATACCTTTCTAACGAATCTGAAAAACCGAAGTTTCATAACGGGAATCAAAAGTTATGGCCGAATGAATTTTCAGAATGGTCGCTATAAAGAATATATAGCCCTGGAAAATTGATATTTGGCATACGACCTCGGAATTCGACAAAACCACTTTTGTTGGGTCCGGGATGTCAAACTATTGCTAGGTTTCAAATTTCATAATTTTTGAAGCTTGTATGTGAGCGTGGCAAAAGAAAACGTGTTTGGTCAATTTCTGTTAAATTGGATCGACCAGAAAATGGCCATTTTTCAAACGATCTCAGAATTCGACGAAACTAGTTTTGTTGGGACCGTAGCGTCAAAACATAGCTAGATTTATTTTTCTGGAATTTTTCGAATCAGTTTGTGGCCTAGGCAAATTGAAATGTACGTTCAAAGTTAAAAATTAAATGTTTTATACTTTAATTTGAAAAATAACTGACTGTAGCAGTCGAATTGGCCTACGAAACATATCCCATTGTGTCCGGGATGGGGGTATTTAGCTAGGGGCGACAGTCGTTGGGTTTGAAAAGGAGTTCGTTTGAGAAAACACTATTTAAAAATTTATTAAAACCATCGACCAATCATATTTCTCCATTCATTATTTAAAAAAAAAACCTCAGAACCAACGGCGAAACCCGCTTCCCCCTTTCCAGGCGCGATCGCCGCTGCTACCGCCGCTTCCAGCCTCCGCCACCACCGCCGCTCGACGCGCCTTCGCCTCCCCTTCAAATCCGACCCCACCACGACCCCGACCAACCCCTCCTCCGCCTGAATCGAGCCCAGAAAGCCCCGACCTTCCCAGCGCCGCCGCCGACGATCCCGACCACCGAACGCCACCAAACCACCACCGACAGGAAGCCCTCTCTTCCCTCTTCCACGTCCAACCCGCCGATCACCCCCTCGTGCCTCGATTCTCGCGAAAACCGTAAACCTAGTTTTGAACCTTCGTGAAAGGTTAGTTTTTTGATGTTTACACTTTCAAAAATCATATCTTTTTAGTGTGTTGACGAAATACAATGAAACAGGAAACATTGGGACCGCAAGGAAGCTCTCTACCCAATAGAAGAAGCCGCGGATTTTTCTGACATCGTATCTATTTTTAGCGAAGCAACAAACCAATGTGAGAAATCTAAATTAAATAAATTTGAATGGAAAATGTCGTGTATAAATTATATTAGCGAAATATAAATTACACACGTGTTGTATACCTCATGTACATGCGTGGTGTAAGCTATATGAGCGAAGTATGAATTATACATGCATAAAATAATTGATATATTTGTTGAAATGCAAGTGAAATATAGCAATTATATATATATATATATATATATATATATATATATATATATATATATACTCCCCTCGTCCACAAACCATGGACGATATTTATTGTTGTGAATTGGTGTGAAATATTGGATGAAAAATACGAATGGTTGAATAATTGTTTGTGGTTGATATTGTTTTGTTGTGGTTGAAAAATACCCATTGGTGATTGAAATGAATTGGTAATAATTGTGGAAATAAAAATAAACATGCCGCCTGCGTGCGAATTAGATGCATGAATCCCCATTGTCCAAAACCGCGAGGTTTTAAGGTTGAGCGAGGAGCCGTACTAGGGACGGTGCCGGTTTTAACTACCCTGCCGTTATGCTGCCGAAATTTTGAATTATCTTTGTGTGTTAGAATTATTTTCATATGTTGAAATTATCTTCATGCGTTGAAATTAAAGCCATGTGTTGAAACTATATTCATGTATGGAAATTTCATGTGTTGAAAAGTGATGTGTGAAAATTAGATTCATGTGTGAATGAATGAAGTGTTTAAACAATAAAAATCACATTTTTATAATATATCGGAAGTAAGAAAAATATTCTCCTTATATATAAATAGTTTTAACAATAAAAATTCCATCTTTCTAATATGAACAAGATAAATAAAATATCCATGTGTGGAAATGCTCATGTGTTGAGAAGTGTGTGTAGTGGAAAAATTCATGTGTTGAATAAAAAGATCGAACAATAAAAATTACATTTTTATTGAAACTATGAAGTGTTGAAAACATCCATTTGTGGAATAAATAATTTAAATGATAAAAATATCATTTTTATCATATATGTGATATCCTAGAGATATGCGGACGTTGAAATAAATATTTGTGAATGAAATATTATTTTTAACATGCATAGAAACTAAATAAAATAGTCATGTGTTGAAATCTATTTTAGTTCACCAAAATTATCATCTTTGAAATGTGAAGTGTTAAAAATAGCCACTTGTTCAAATAAATGTGCAAGAGTTGAAATATACATTAATTAACTAATGATATGATTTTAGCCTATGCATGCAACATTAGAATGAATGGCGTTTTTAAACCAAAGTAAATCAAATATGACGTTGAATGGAAAATGATAAGTGATATAAATTGTATATATGTACATGCATATTTATTGAACAGGTTATAGCAAAGGGGCTAGAGAAGAGGAATAAAATTTTGTGCCCGACAAATAGGTACACATTTACTGTTTTGTTTGGGTGATGATTTTATGAGCCTGTTGGCTAGCAGCTTGGCTTTTTCTTTTTCTTTTTGATATGAGACGCCCGTATGGCTATTTGGGAATTTTCCCAGCCCCTCCCGTACAAAGGAGGTTATGGCGAAATTTTCCAAAATTTAAAGGTGTTAGTGAAATAATTGAAGTGAAAACGATATAGGAATTTTTGAATGAACTATATTTATATAAATATATAAATATAAATAAAATTTAAATGAAACGTGGCCGTGCAGTTCGTGTTTTGAAACCGTGATTTCAAACGACTAGTGCGGGAAATCCGACCATTGGATTTTCCCGAAACCGCAACCGTTGGGTTCGCCTTGGAAATATCTTTCCAACAGCACCAACTTTGTGAAGATCCGACGGTTGGATTGTTTGGAATGTTTAATTCAAATATGAAGAAAAACAGCGCCAGAAAAGATTATATATATATATAATTAAATTAAATCGAATAACGATGCTGCAGTTCGTAAATTGAAATCGTAACTTCAAATGACTAGTGTGGAAGATCCGACCGTCGGATTTTCCTAAAACTGAAACCGTTGGATTCGTTTTGAAATGACCTTCCTAATGATATAAAATTTGTGAAGATCCAACGGTTAGATTTTCAGATATGTGTAAAACAAAATTAGTGAAAAGCAGCGCCAGTGCATCGATACGACCTGAAATGTCGTTTAATTAAATTTGGCCGTTTTGAATTAAATAAAAATGGCGATATATCGTTATAAAATACTATAGACGGTATAGAGTGAAAATAATCCCATTTTGTTGAGTTTGCTTGAGATGTGATGGTTGAATGTATTTAACATGAAAATTATAACTAAAGAACTGAAATGTGAATGTTGAATAGTCCAACCATGTGACAAATTGATTTGAAAATCTAAATATACGTGGATTATTTGAAAAGGTCGAGTTCATCTCATTTCAAATAATCGATCGACGTTGAGAAGTCGAAGAGTCGAAGATGGTTGAAGACCGACGATCTTCACATTGGATGGATGGGCGCTACTGATGCTCGTGATTGGAGTAGCTACCATGAAGGAACCAAAGTAGTAGCCGTCCAAACATACTGTTGATTGTACGGATATGCGAGGAATTGGTGCCTCCGGTTTCGTTCAGACCCAGAACGGACTTGTAAATGGACTGTGTGTCTGACATTGGATTTTGTTCTGTACTGATTGATCTCTTTTAAATATATATCTGTTTGGCGGCGGAGAATTTATTCTCTTGCTTAACGCCCTTCTCTGATACGTACGAGCTCAGAGGTTATGTATTGATAGAAATCAGTCGCATGGAGTGGATTGCCTATGTGGCACGCCTAAGTGGCATATGATCAAGGCTTCTGTTGCAAAGCAAAGTCTTGTGGTTGATGATTAAAGCATGGTCTGTGTGACGTAGCTTTGTGTATAACGTGAATTCGCGAGCCTCACACCCCGGTATGAGTCAAAAACGGGAGACGGACCGCTGGGAGAGCACGACGTTTCTTTCTAGCTATGGTGGTGTCAGTGACCTACCAGCCCTGACATTATATATACTTTTCACCTGTGTGGTTGTTGGAATGCGAGGCGCCTTGATTATAGGTCTGTAAGGACCGGGAAACGTGTGTTCAGGAATTGCCAATCCTCAAAAGTAAGAGAGGACCGGCCCAGCCGATTCCAAGGATCATAGTGGGGTCCTTGGACATTTGCTAGAGTGTCTCGAACGGAGAGGAGCTTGCCCCTTGCCTCGACTCATGAAGGAATCCAATTTCCAATACGAAATATGCGGACGTGATTGTATTACTAGTATGGCGACATAGTAGATGGTAGCAATGCCGCCTAGGATTGATATTTATGATTGAATTTGCTTTTGAAACATATATGCACTAGTAATAATATCAAAAACTTTTGTTTAATTCGTATGAAGCATTTTTGGCCATTATAAGGTAAAAACTCTATCCTCCGGCTTGCGTTGCATTGTGTGATGGGACCTGAGTCTTATAATGGCTCCATTTTATAAAAAGCATTGCGATGATTTAATCATTTACTTTATTTCATGCACTAGCACTCATTGGAGTAAACCCGTTCCGAGAAAGTGGCGTGGTCCTTTGATTTGCCTTATTATTGTTGTTAATAAGTTAAGTAGATTTCTCATACCAGTCCCATGACTGACTCGTAGTTTGTTTCATCTTGCAAACTCGGGTGCCCTCACTTTCACACGGGCAGCCTAGTTACAGGTTTCTGACGCACTTTTGGCTCATGGCGAGGCTTGACTACACCGTGCTGACTTGGATTTTCTCCGCCATTATTGTATCTGTATTATGATTCCGCCATTGGCGATGTAGACTGATATTTATTTTGAGTAATCTTTATGTATGATTCCGCCTCAGGCGATGGTGACTGACTATGTATCATTATGCATTAAGTAGTATCATGTACTGTGCTTCTCTGATGTGATGATATCTATATGATTCCGCTGTCATATGTGTGTAAATTATTCTATTTTCTGTTTATGCTATTATATGTGATATGCTAATGATGATTAATGTGTTATATTCCAATGATCATCCTTAACACCGTGTCACGGGGTTTTGGGATCGTCACAACCGACTTAGAGTGTGCTTAGGGTTCGTTCTAGTTATTGTAAAATTGTAAGCAATTTGAGGTTATTGTAGTCTTAAGCAGTCATCCCAAACATCTGATTTACAATGTGATCAGTCCAGGTTTAGAACATATCTAAGCAACTTGGGTTATTATTCTAATTACGAAAAAGCATAGAGCAAGAAACAGACCTACCCCCAGTCCATATTAATTATGGAATACGGGTCTTGAACCAAATACTTAGTTATTTCTTACTACGGACGATGACTGCTTTGTCCATACCGCCGCAGTTGGGTTTCTAACGTATTGCTACAGTTGGTTGTTCTGAACCAGTTCCTTAATCTGATCACGTTAATGCTTACAATCTTTGGTGTTGTGTAAACCCACCTCATAGAACAAGTAGTATTTTCATTCTCTCTTCTTCTTAAGAGAGTTTGGGGTATTTCATAAGTTGTGTTATGTGTATATATATAACTTGATAATCAATCTTGTTAAAATATAAGATTTTTCTTTCCATTATATATTTAATATAATGTGTTATATTAATTAATTTAACTATAAGTATATTGAATAGAAAATGCATAAATGGTATATTTTATGATAGTAATCACAAAATGTTGTAACCATAAATAAATTATCACAATGAAAAATTACATCATTTTAAATATTCATATCAATATATACCGAGATCACATATCGATATAACCGTTAAGACTAGAGTACGTAACGCTCTCCAAATATTGAGCATTATGTTACTCATAGCTGTTGGGGGTACCATAGAGTTACGTACTAACAAGTATTGGATAATTATGGAATGATTCACTTGATAGTTTTCTGTTGGTCAGTATAACTAAGGTCAAGCAGAAAATATCGATGTAACTAATTTACACCATTTTGTTTACATGAGAATATCATTAATCTTCAATGTGGAAGATTGTAGTTAAGTCATGGTATGACATTCATCAAACAACTATAGCTGGACCAAGCGAAAGCATTGAAAATGAACTATTCAAGAGAGGGCTCGTCTCCTTATTTACATGAGGTTATTATCACGGTTAGCTGAAGTCACCTCAAAGTCAAAAAAAAAAAAAATAGATGAGTAGTAAGATTGATAATAATTCTTATTATTGAACTAAGAACTTTGTGCTTGGACTATAAAGTTAAATGTGGATGATATTGAGTTTTTTTACCATTACTAAATTCTAGAAGTCCTAATGTAAAATAGTTCTGAATAAGAAAATTGGTGTAAACAATTATCTCTATCAGATAATGCTTAATTATGTAAAATTGGACTTTACGAAAAGTAGTGTAAGTGATAAATTCAGCCAAAATATCACAACACTAGCTAATGTGACGTGTGACACCAATATTGGAATTGTTCAATATTAACCGTTAATCAAATTTACACCATTAAAATGTACAACCAAAAAGATGAATGCTTTGAATGAACCATATGATTTAATTAATTTACAATCTTTGTAAAATTAATATTTATTAAATATTAATTATTGAATTTATTCACTTTGTTTGAATGCCATCAGTATTTAGTAAAGTGCGTATATAGAAGTAATAAGTGCATGTATCGATATATGATACCTTTAGAATGTTTAGATTTGATCTAAACAGAACACTTATTAGAAAAGGCTTTGAATAAGTTAATTTAATGGGTGCGTTTTTTACAGGTCCCTATTAAATTTCAAAATTAGGCTCACATCCAGTCATAAACTTATTGTAAATTTAGTCCCTATTTTTCAAAAATTCAGAAAAAAAATTATATTAAAAAATCACATAAATTATTATTTAAATAAAACATGTTAACGCAAAAAAATCAGATAAAAAAAACATTAAACAACGCATCAAAAACAAAAAAATACCATAAATTAGCTAAAATGTAGTTAAATGCATACATCTGTGCAAGTTTTGCATATTTCTTGCATACAAATGTGCAAAAAAAACACTCGCATGCAAATCAGTTAACATTTATTTGCATTCATGCGTGCAGTAAAACAGAAAAGGTGCACACATGTGTGCAACAATTTGCAGGCATAAAATCAGTTAAGCATTCGTAATGCAATACTTTCATACATATATGCAAGTATTTCAAAATATTGCACACATGTATGCAAGTTTCTGTCCAGATGCAGTTTTGATCCCTAAAAAAATTGCAACATACTTGTCCTAATCAGTGATCAAAATCTCCTGAAGCATAAGACATTGCAGTCAAAACATAAATTTGTGATTAAAGCACTCTACATTAGGTGGGAAGTTTCTGTCCATAACTACCATTGTTACCATCTCTTACACTATATGGTACTCCAATATTGTGTACATGTGATTTGTTTCAGGCAATGCACTATTTAGAACAAATAGTCAAACCATGTTCGCCTCTGAAAGTCACAATGTACACACTTATTATGGCTAAAACGAAAAATAAAATTTCATTTATGTAAAACTGGAGCCTTTGGCCCTTATACTAACCACCAAGTAACAATACATAAAAAATAAAATAGAAAAGTTATGTTGTGAAATCGATTACTAACCATCTTTTTTCTACCAGGTTAGGACTTTATCTTGGTAGAACCATTTGCCTTGAATTGAAGATTTAGTTTATTCATTTTGACATATGAGATAAGAGCATTTATGAAATAATAATGTAAATAAAAACGCATGGGCTAACTTCTTCATTTTTCTTGGTCTTAACATATTTACGTCTTTTTTCCCGCTAGGATCTGTAAAAATTATAAAGTAGCAATCGATTATTTTGTAGAGAGTGGGCATATGCAACTACTGTATAAAGAATCAACTTTGCTTCTACTTTGTCCTAAGAAGGAGTGAACTATGGACATTCATTCCATTAATCCTACTCTATATGACTACATTAACCTTTTCCATGAAACATATCCATTTTTTTTTTTTCAATGAACATATTCACAAGATATTGAAATTGCACATGGTTTTGTATTTCTTTGTCTAGTATAAACTCAGACTAAAGGAAACTATTAAAGGATATTGGATATGTTTTTATATAAGCACAGTTGGCTCTACTTGTGTCAAGTGGTAATAAATTTATATCCAACATGGTAAACATCAGCTGGTCGAACGGGAAACCTAATTAAGTAAACATGTTTTGTAAACAATTACAGATTCCATCACTTCAGTTAACTATAAAGACAATTGTCAACTTCAGTTTGAACAGATGTAATAAACATGAATTCAGCATGAGTAAACAGAAAGTGGAAATTCGCCATAAGGGCTTCTTAACACATCTTAATTACTTTGCTGGACATGGCTTTGAACTAGTTAATTTACAGGACAAAAACGTCGCTTCTCCCATTTTCTATTTACCAGCCGAAAATCCTTAGTCCCAAGTCGAGAAAAATGGCTTTCACTTCAATCCCTCTCTAAATCACTCCTCCTTAATTCGTTTTCTACTTCAACCCAGAACTAAAACACCACCTATCTTCTCAAGTTCGTTAGTTTCTTTTGAAATCAAATTCGACTTTAATTATGGGAAATCGTGAGGCAATTTTGTTCAATTGGATTGTGGAATCGATTTTCGCTGCTGGATTGCTTGTTCTTTGGTGAGTGTCTATTTTATTTGGTCTTTTTCACATGTTTATTTTAACGAGCACCTGATTCATAGATATGAGCACCTGATTTCCACAAGCACCTGATTCAACATACGAGGAAAGTTTCGTTTGCTGTAGTTGGAATAATTGACTCTGAAAGGTATTCTTTTATTTTGATAAAATATGCACTGTATATTTAGGTTGGTTGCATCATTCACTTTAGATTATGTGTAACATACCGAGTTTTGCGACAATTTAAATTATTAAATTTAATGTGTTTTGAAAAAAATTGTTTTAAATATTAAAATTTATAATTTATGTCGTATATTGATAATTCTGATTTATTAATATGAATAATATAAATCGTTTGATTATGTAATGAATTTCTACTAGTTATAAAAATGTAATAGTTTGTATTGATTTGTTAATAATGAAAATTGAATTCACGATAAACAATTTTTGATTTATAAGTTTACATGAATTTTATTTTGATTTGAATTAAATTTATAAACTTTTGAATTTAATTTAAAAGTGAATGGATGAAAAATGAATATTTTAATGCATTAATGAACTGGTTAAAATTGTCATTTTGCAAACAATCTCAAAGTTCGATGAAATTGATTTTATTGGATTTGGAATTGTAAATTATGGTAAGATCTAAAATTTCGTAACCATCGGAATTATAGTTTGATCGTAAGAAATTAAAACGCGTATAAATCTGTATGTATAATTTAATTAAATAATTGAGATTTAGAAGAAACTGCTAGAGACTTTGGAATTGGGCTTTGAAACCTGTTCCATTGCGTTCAGAAGGCGTCTAAACATATTGTTAGGCAGTTAGCGGGCATGATTTGGATTCAGTCCGAATTTTGTCTTTATAACACGCAAAACGAAAAATATATTATTAAAATAATATCTTGGAACCCAAAATTTCTCAGGCCGCCGCCTATATCTATTTCCATAGCCGAAATTGCTTGATCTTTATGGCTTAAGATCTTCTAATCCAATCATCGAAATCAAAATTTTATAAAATGAAAATCGTAGATCTTCGAGAGATCATTCCATCCATACGGATGATGGTATCGATTTCATTACTGATTTTGGGATTTTGGGAGCGCTGTGGGCCATCGCAGGCCATGTGGCTCTAGGCGCAGGTGAAGTCGATGAAGGCGGTTCGTACGGTGGTGGTTGATCGGACTATAGAGCTTTGTAGGTGCGTGTGTGATTCATTGTTTGGACATGATTTGGGTTTGGTGAAAACGTTCCTATAAGTTGTTGCGTGATTTACAGAAAAAGGTGCGGACAAGAGGACGACGACGTGGCGCTATATTAGAGGTGAGATTTCTTTTACTTTATTTTATATAATTTGATATTTAAACATTCGAATGCATATACCTTTTTCATACGACATCAGTTTGACACGCGGTTTGTTGCGTTGGAATCGTATCGACGAGCTCTTCGCGATGGCACCGATTTGGACTGATTCTGAGACAATTAAATTTGGGCCTCAAATTGGATTTCAAACACGTTCAGAACCAAAGATGAGTGATTAAACCCACTCACACCTGACTAAAATATTTGATTATTAGTTAAATTGAATTCATGTTATGGTATGATTGTTTTGGTTGCTGTTTGACTATATAATTTATTATTTATGTTAAATTTGCATAAACTGTATAATTTAATTTAATTGTTGATACAAATTATACAGTTAGAATTTAGTTTCTGTTTAAAAAATCTCATATCTAATGACTAGTAAACTGATATCACATTGAACTGTTTAGATGTAGTGATTTTGATTGATGCCGTGGATTTATATATTTTTGTATTGATATGTAATTCATATTGTTATCGACATTGCCTATATACGCCTATTGATTTTTGCTGATTAATCCCAACTTTTACCCTAGATGTTACGGGCATCAAATAAACCCGGGATTAATCATTAAAATGAATCAAGAACGTAGGTTGCAATGATAGATACCTATGACCCTGATTTGGATTGAAATGATATATATCCTTTTCCAAAATACTAAAATTAAATTTTAAGTATTACTTGGCCATAGGATAGAAAATTATATACGGACACCGGTTGGTTAAATAAAAATTGTTTCTTTTTACCTTGAGTTTTGGAATATTGTTTTAAAGACAATATAAATAATATTATTAATCGATTTTCCTTGAATTTGAACTTTGAGCTTCGAAATTTAAAATTTTAAGGAATTAGTATATGTGGATAACTGAAGTTAAATCTAAGTTGAATATGAAATAAATTTATCAAAATTGAATTATTTATCCATCTTTGATATTTACTTTAAATTAACTTGATTTATAGTAATAATTGAACCGAGAACTAGAGATTTTTATAAACGAATAATTCAATGTGAGAATTATAATTGAAATTCAATTATTTGAATCAAATTATTAAATTGAATTGTTTGAAGTCGAACTGTTAAATCGAATTGAAATATAAATGGGAAGTCAAATCCTTTTGAATTAGGATATCGAAATTTAGTTGAGTTGATTTGAAACTGGAATATAATTTCCAGTTTGGTTAAATTTTGAAGAAACGATTCCAATCCCAACTATAGTATTTTAAACCATTTTATAAACTATTTTAACAATAATTACTTTTCTTCATAAACTATTTACCTTATAACTATTTTATTTTATTATTTATTTTAAATTAACTATTTTAATATTTAACTATTTATTTTATAAACTATTTAATATTTTACCTATAGATTTCACTAAATCTGAAATTTCTATTTTAAATACGAATTATTATTTTCAAATTATTTCAGATAAATATCTAAACTATATTAAATATATTTTTAACTATTTTAATATTCAAATTATTTTAAAGATTGGAATTGATTCAAGATTTTAAGTTTGGTTTTAAATGGAGATTTTATTATGAAATATTCTATCTTGAATATTGATACGAGTTTTAAAGCAAAATATGATATTTTGATATGAAGTATGAACATCTTTGAAATGTAAAAGAACTGACTGGTGGGAATAAAATGTAAACGATTGGTTATTAAAGAGACCGGGATTGGATATTGTCATACTCTCTGCCAATACTGAAAACCACTTTAACAACTGTTTACGCAGTGGAGTTCCAGAATGAAGTAGGTTGATTTGGAGGTGATTATTGGATTTGAAGAAAGAGAACGATGATGGATGTCCTTGACCTTCGGGTCATAATTAAAATGACTAAAATAGGGCTATACCGTGACCAAGTGGGGTTAGCTACCTCCATCGGCAACACTTCTTCCTTTATTACTATAGTCCATTGGTTTGATTGATTTGATGCGCATCCGTGATTTGGGAGTGTTGTTCGAGGTGGGCGGTAGTCGCGACTATGCGTTAGCACCAATCCGGGCGCGCAACTAGTATATTCAAACTCCGGGCATTCCTCGTGTGCCTTATCATATTATCCTGATCGAGCCCCCTACAATTTTGATTTAACGTTGTCGTATAGTGGCGCATCCCTGTTCACCGACCGTTACTGGTGTTTTATATGCAATGTTTATGATAACGTATAAATGGTGTAAGGGTAAAAATGTAATCCCGCTTACGCTATTTTAATATTTTATATTTAACCATAGACACTATTATAACAGCGTATTGTATTATATAGTATCTAGTTTGACGGATCCTTAGGAGATGGAAATTCCCGTAACGGCTCTTAAGTTATTGCACTCATATTGTCACATGAATTTGAATTAACTAATATAAGAATATTTTAGTTTTGATCCGAGTTTTTTTGTCTTTTCATTTGTGCTCAGGTAAGCCTGAGTTTTTCAGTTATTGAAGATACTATTATAAAGACGATGATGGAGCTCAACAAGTGTATTCTATTGCAAATATGGGTATGTTTATGATAGTTAACTCTTATAATTGTTGTAGAATATAATCAAATTTATGTTTTAACAGCTTCATGAACTGTTATTTATTTATTATATTTTGTCTTTCCACTGTGAGATTCTATCATTGTTTTTCTTCTTTCTTCCTTTTCTTATTTTAATCCAAATAATTATCTGTATTTTTTATTTGTTTAAGTCGACATTGAGGATCATTGTCGATTTGAACGGTCAAAAATCTCGAATCTTGCATTTGGTATTAGAGCTTTGTTTTAGCGAAAACCTTGGCTCTATTTGAGATTAACTCATCAGAGATAGGGTAGTAATACCCTAGAATGAGTTTGAGTTTATATGAGAGAGCGTACTTGTAATTTTGATATCAAATGATTTTATATTGTGTTGATTTGATCTGTTGAGTATTTATGAATTCTAGTCGGTACTTCGGATGCCAAGGCATCGATAGGGATTTCTAAACACTCGAATAGGGCTCATTGACATAATATTGTTTGAATTATATTTTATATATAAAGAATTATTTGAAAATCTATAAATTTTGATTTTGTTGATTATCATTATTTATTATTCGATTAATCAATAATTAAAACTATTGGTTATTGAATGGTTTAAGAAAAGTGAAATATAAATTTTTTAATTGATAATGAAATAAGAAGAAGTTAAATATGAATTTAAGAAATTTAATTTCGAGTGGTTTTGCAATATTGATTTGTAAATGGTTTAAAATAATAAAATTATACTTAAAAGTTGTTTCGTATAGAAATTGTTTCAAATGAAGTATTCAAATAAGTGTATACTCCTCTCTTGCCTTTGGAAAATGATTCCGGTGATGAGTGCCTGCATCATCAACATTTATTTTCAAGAGACTAAGTGAGGGAGACCACTTAGAACTTTTATACTTTGTTCTGCGAAACTTAATTTCATTCAAATCTTTTATAATATGGTTTTATATAAAAGATATATTATATTATAGCACAATATTTTGAAAGTTGTTTTGAAAACAAACTCGACATTGAATTCTTAACTTCTAAGATAGTGAATGATTTGCAAACAAGTGAAATGAATTAAGTTTGGAATTTTAGAAGACTTCTAAATTGTATAATGGAATTGAACTTAAAACGAGTAGAAAATGAACTTGAAACTCTTTGGAAATTGGAATTATAAATTTGAAATAGACTGAAACTATCAAACTTGTATAGTAATAACATTTCTATTGTAACGACCCGGAAAATCTGAACCAGTTTGAAAATTTTAAATTGGCTAAAATAGTGAATTTTAAGTATTTAAAATAAATATTTTAAATAATAATGATGAAAAGTAAGTTTGAATAAAAGTTGAAAATAAATATAATTACTTTGAATTGTAAACAAGGCCTGAAATGGCGCTGTAGTTTCAAAATTTGAATTCAAACTTTGACTGACTGGACCAAGTGCAAAACAAAACGGATTTGAGTGAAACCAAAAATATTTAAATCTGTTAGTGAATAACTTTCTAACGAATCTGAAAAATCAAAGTTTCATAGCGGGAAGCAAAAGTTATGGCCAAATGAATTTTCTGAAAGGTCGCTATGGAGTTTATATAGCCCGTGAAAATGGCCATTTTGCAAACGACCTCGGAATTCGACGAAACCGCTTTTGTTCGATCCGGGATGTTAAACTATTGCTAAGTTTCAAATTTCATAATTTTTGAAGCTAGTATATGAGCGTGGCAAAGGAAAATGTGTTTGGCCGATTTCTATTAAATCGGGTCGACCAGAAAATGACCATTTTGCAAACGACCTCGGAATTCGACAAAACCACTTTTGTTGGATCCGGGATGTTAAATTATTGCTAGGTTTCAAATTTCATAATTTTTGAAGCTAGTATGTGAGCGTGGCAAAGGAAAATGTGTTTGGTCGATTTCTATTAAATTGGATCAACCAGAAAAGGGCCATTTTTCAAACGGTCTCAGAATTCGACGAAACTAGTTTTGTTGGCACCGTATCGTCAAAACATAGCTAAATTTATTTCTCTGGAATTTTTCGAATCAGTATGTGGCCCCGACAAATTGAAATGTACGCTCAAATCAAATATTGAATGTTTTTGTAACAACCCGAAAATCTGGGCCAGTTTAAAATTTTTATTTTGGCGATTTTAGCGAATTTTGATTATTTAAAATGAATTATTTTAAATAATATCGACGAGAAATTTATTTTGAATAGAATTAGAATGTATATATTATACGCGTCGTCGTTAGAATATAAATATTTATATATAATTATAAATAGAATTGAAAATGGCGCGGTAGTTCGATAATTCGATTTCAAACTTCGATTGAATGTACCGGGTGCAAAACAATCCGGATTTTAGTGAAACCAAAAACATTGGGATCCATTCGTGAATATCTTTCCAACGAATCCGAAAAATCAAGATTTCATAGCGGGAATCAAAAGATATGTCCAGTTGAAAATTCTGAATAGTCGCTATGGAATTCAGGCCCTTAAAAATGGACATTTTGCAAATGACCTCGGATTTCGACGAAACCAGTTTTGTTGGGTCCGTGATGTCAAGTTATTGCTAGATTCCAAATTTCATAATTTTCTGAATCAATACGTGAGCGTGGCATAGGAAAACGCGTTTGACCAGTTTCAGTTGATTTTAATCGACTGGAAATTGGCCATTTTTCAAGCGGTCTCAGAATTCGACGAAACTAGTTTTGTTAGGACCGTATCGTCAATACGACGCTAGAAAATATTTTTCTGGAATTTTTCTAGTTAGTATGTGACCCCAGTAATTCGGAATGTACGGTTAAAATTCAATATAATGATTTAAATGAAAGTTCAACGGAAACGGATTCAAATGATCGAATCAACTTGCGATATATATTCCATTGTGTTCGGAATGGGGGTAAAACGCTATGGGCGACAGTCGGTGGGCCTCGTTTAGAGGTCGTATGTAAAAGTCAACACTTTGCAAAATAAAATAAATAAATAAATTAAAAAGTAAAATTTCTCTCTCCCTCCCCTTATTTCTCTCTGCCCCCCCCGTTCGTTTCATTTCAAAAAAAAAAAAAAAGGAGAACGCTGCTCCAGATCGACGGCCGCCTCCCACCGCCCTTCCCTCCACCGCGTTAGCCGCCACCCTCCCTGATTTCGCCGTCGACCTCTCCAGCAAGTCCGACCCCACCTCGCGGCTCCTCCCTTCTTCCCCCATCTCCTCTCGGTCCCCGCAACTGCAAGCCCTAGCCGCCGTTCACCTCACCTCCGCCGCCCCCTTGAATCACGCGCCACCAGTTTCTTCCCCCCCCCGACCCACTGATGAACGCACATACACCCCCCCTTCCATCTGTAAGTTTTCTTTTTAATTTTATTTTCCTTATTTATTTTGCTTTATTTGTTTTAATTTTATTTATTTATTTATTTCTTTTATAGGTAGGAAAGTTAATATTTTTAACCTTGTAAAGTTTGAATTTTTAACCTTGTAAAAGCGAGATTTTTAAATTGTAAAAGACCAAGATTTTTGAAATTAGAAAACGAGATATATGTAATCAAAAAGATTGGATTTTTAATGGTATAAAAATCGGATTTTTAAGTTAGAAAGTTTATGTTTCTATAGTTAGAAAATATAGGTTTTTATAGTAGGAAGGTTGGATTTTGATATAGTGGTGATGATAAAAATATAATTTTTATATAATGAACTTCGAAATAAAAATATAATTTTTATATATTGAACTTCGAAATAAAAATATAATTTTTATATATTGAACTTCGAAATAAAAATATAATTTTTAAATATTGAACTTCGAAATAAAAATATGATTTTTATATATTGAACTTCGAAATAAAAATATGATTTTTATATATTGAACTTCGAAATAAAAATATGATTTTTATATATTGAACTTCGAAATAAAAATATGATTTTTATATATTGAACTTCGAAATAAAAATATGATTTTTATATATTGAACTTCGAAATAAAAATATGATTTTTATATATTGAATAGCGTAGTAAAAATGTGATTTTTACATATGTAGTGAATACGGGCAACGAAAGCGACAAAAGGCGAGTTGGCGAAGATTTCTATCAAAGAAGTGTCGTGGAGTTAGGATAGCTATCGGTGAGAATTTCTCACTCTTCAATTTCTTTTCTAGTTATATATATATACTAGGATGCAGACGGTGCTTAGTAGCACCCGACACAATCGTCCACAGACCATGGACTTGTTTGTTTGATTGCAAAAATTAGTTAGATTATTTGATTGAAATTGAATTGTGTGGTGAAATGAATTGATTTGATGATGTGTGAATGGCGTGGGCCTTCACTAGACCGGGGATAAGGCTAGGCCTTGTCCCGTTTCTAGTATCGTGCCGTTATGCCGCCAAAATTTTCTAAAATATGTTAGAAAAATAAAAATATCATTTTATTGAATAAATGAACTGAATAGAAATTCATATGTTAAAATAAAATTGTTTGATTTTTAAAAACATAATTTTTAACGTGAAAGTGAGTAAATAGATATTTATATGCACTGATTTGACTGATATTGATTGGGTCGATAAATTTTACACATCGCCCAACTGCACGAATAAAAAATCTGTGTTTGATTGTTTGAAACCCCACACGGGTGTTGGGATGAAATTTGAAGTTCACTCATCCTGATTGATTAAATATGTCAATCGATTGATTGACAGGCTGTTATAAGCATTAGATATCTATATTTGATGCTTATACGGTGTAGTGCACTTTGGTTGATGGTTGATTATTTATCGTTGCTATTATGTACATGTGTTGTATGAAAATCCATATAATTAACTTTATATGGTAATTGATTGGGCCTCATTCCAATCGTGAAAATAAAGAATATTTTGATAATAACAAATATTTAGATAATAGGAAATATTTGAAATAGAATATTTGAAAATAGAAATATGTGAAGCCGTGATGATTAGATTGACGCCATTTTGACGTGAACGATATTTATATCGATTTTAAACGATTTCGAAATGAATTGAATTGAAAACGATTTCGAAAGGAAATGAATTGAAAACGATTTCGAAAGGAAATGAATTAAAAACGATTTCGAAATAAATTGAATTGAAAACGATTTCGAAATAAATTGAATTGAGAACGATTTCGAAATGAATTGAATTGAAAACGATTTCGAAATAAATTGAATTGAGAACGATTTCGAAATGAATTGAATTGAAAACGATTTCGAAATGAATTGAATGGAAAACGAATTCAAATTGAATTGAAAGCGAATTGAAATGAATTCAAATTGAATTGAAATTTGAATTGAATAGAAATGAATTTTAAAACGAATTTATAAAGAAGAATTCAATTTTGATTTGAATTGAAAAGGAAGTTGAAATTGCTTTTGAAACGAATTTAAAACTATTCATATAATTCGTTTTAAATAGAAATCGACGAAGTTTATATTATATATTATATATATATAATATAACGGCCTGAATAGAACGCGCCGCGCCGCGGCAGTTCGCGAATTTCGACCATTGATTTCAAATGGACATTACGGGAGATCCGACCGTCGGATTCTCCTAAAACCGGAACCGTTGGGTTCGTATCGAAAAGAGCTTTCTAGCGAATGTTAGAAATTTGAAATCTAACGGTTGGATTTGGAATTATGTCCAAATCAAATTTGAAAAAGGTCGCTGTAAGTGCAGTTCGATGGCCATTGATGGAAATCGACTGTACGGGCCTTGATAAAATTATTAAAAATAGTAATAATTTGTGTAAAATCATAAGAAATGATTTGTGAAGATTTGGGGTGAAAAACTTCATGTTTGAAAAGATAAAAATAGATTTTTATCGAAATAAACTAGTTTTGAACTAGAATGATAATTCTATTTATTTTTAAGTAAATAAATTGAATTTGAAAAGGGTTTTAAAAATAACCAGAATTTCCAATGATTGCATTGGAGTGGATTTGAATCGAAATTGTCTTTGGAATATTTCGATGTTGGAATTCGTGATTATACAGGTGTTGTTATGGAAATTTGAAAGATATATATTTATATCGTTATTTCCAATACGACATTTGTTAGTCGTAGAATTTGATATTGAATATAAGCCGATATATTTTCTATTCAGAGCCTTGTATTGAATATCGAATGTGATTTGGGTTTGTCGTGAATGGTGTCTTCACTAACACTGTTCTTGAACCCAGTTGAGAAAAGATTAAATCTTTTTAGTTAGATTTAATGAAGTGTACTAATTAAATGATATTTAATTGGAATTGAATTGGTATTGATTTTTGGGTTTATCGTGAACAGTGTTTTAAATAACACTCGTTCTTTAACCCGATAATTAATGGAAGGTGATTTTGGGTTTATCGTGAACCGTGTTTTAAATGACACTGATTCTTTAACCCAGTTAACGATTAAAACTAAGTGGAGTTTTAATGAATCTTTAATTAGATTGAAATGATCGAAAATGGAGTATCACCAGTTCTTGTTGCAGTCGTGATGGGGGGTTCTCGCTTCGCGGTTTGGTGGCGAACGGGAGACTCTTACCCCCACATGTCCCTTGTGGTGGGGGTTGGTTAGGCAGTGGCCGGGAGACTCGAGAGGGTCACCGTAAAACAAGTTACTGGGGGACCACTGTGAGCCGCGGTGGGTTTTACCTGCTGGAATGGAGGATGAAGGGATGGTTGCAAAGCCTACCGGATTTCGCGTTTTCGTCACATTTGGTATCAGAGCTTTGGTTTACAAAGCAGAGAACAAGGCACATTAGAACCATACGAAAGAATTTATCAGATATTGGATTAGTAATATCCAATTAGAATGACTCGTTAGAGATAGGATCAGTAGTATCCTAGAACGAGTGTGAAGAGTATATTTTTAAAATGAAAACAAATTTTGTTTTGAAAATCTAAATCAACTATTCGTATTTGGTTATTTATTTATATTGATGTGGACAATCCAGTATATATAGATTTTGCGTATACGTCTGATCCGCGTGTATTCGAAATTTTAATATACTGGATAGATATAGAATTACACTCTAGTCGCCCGGGAGTGATTCTGATGATTGATATATCATCATCAGAATTTATATTCGAGTGACGAACGTGTAATATCTATATATTTCCATTAGACTGGTGTGAGAACCAAAATTAGATAGGGCTAATTGTTGTGATTTGGCATCAAAAACATGATTTTTGACTATGTATCGAAATTATGAATTTGAAACGTTAATTCACTAATTGATTGATGTTTGTTTAATTGTTTGATAATTTTGAACCATTATGCCTAATTTGATCGAATAATGAATTATATTGAAAATTGGTCGCATTTGCTTGCATATACATGTATATCATTGAACAGGTCATAGCAAGGAGGCTAGAGCAGAGAATAAAATTTGTTTGCCCGACAAATAGGTACATGTTTACTACATAATTTACTGTTTTGTTTGGGTGATGATGATTTTTTGAGCCGATTGGCTAGCCGCTTGGCTTTTTCTTTTTGAGATCTGAAGGACCGGGGAAGCTATTTGAAATTCCCCGATGCTCCCGGTGCAGGGGAGGTTATGGCGAAATTTTTCGAAAATTTAGGGTGTTAGCCAAATTTTTGAAATTTTGAAAATTCTCAGAAACTGAAAAGTTGGAGAATGGAAGCCAGATCGAACGTAGTGTTGATTAATCAAACCACTTTCGACTTTGTTCCTTTTCGGGGACGAAAAGTTTTAAGTGGGGGAGATTGTAACAACCCGAAAATCTGGGCCAGTTTAAAATTTTTATTTTGGCGATTTTAGCGAATTTTGATTATTTAAAATGAATTATTTTAAATAATATCGACGAGAAATTTATTTTGAATAGAATTAGAATGTATATATTATACGCGTCGTCGTTAGAATATAAATATTTATATATAATTATAAATAGAATTGAAAATGGCGCGGTAGTTCGATAATTCGATTTCAAACTTCGATTGAATGTACCGGGTGCAAAACAATCCGGATTTTAGTGAAACCAAAAACATTGGGATCCATTCGTGAATATCTTTCCAACGAATCCGAAAAATCAAGATTTCATAGCGGGAATCAAAAGATATGTCCAGTTGAAAATTCTGAATAGTCGCTATGGAATTCAGGCCCTTAAAAATGGACATTTTGCAAATGACCTCGGATTTCGACGAAACCAGTTTTGTTGGGTCCGTGATGTCAAGTTATTGCTAGATTCCAAATTTCATAATTTTCTGAATCAATACGTGAGCGTGGCATAGGAAAACGCGTTTGACCAGTTTCAGTTGATTTTAATCGACTGGAAATTGGCCATTTTTCAAGCGGTCTCAGAATTCGACGAAACTAGTTTTGTTAGGACCGTATCGTCAATACGAAGCTAGAAAATATTTTTCTGGAATTTTTCTAGTTAGTATGTGACCCCAGTAATTCGGAATGTACGGTTAAAATTCAATATAATGATTTAAATGAAAGTTCAACGGAAACGGATTCAAATGATCGAATCAACTTGCGATATATATTCCATTGTGTTCGGAATGGGGGTAAAACGCTATGGGCGACAGTCGGTGGGCCTCGTTTAGAGGTCGTATGTAAAAGTCAACACTTTGCAAAATAAAATAAATAAATAAATTAAAAAGTAAAATTTCTCTCTCCCTCCCCTTATTTCTCTCTGGCCCCCCCCCCGTTCGTTTCATTTCAAAAAAAAAAAAAAAAAAAAGGAGAACGCTGCTCCAGATCGACGGCCCCCTCCCACCGCCCTTCCCTCCACCGCGTTAGCTGCCACCCTCCCTGATTTCACCGTCGACCTCTCCAGCAAGTCCGACCCCACCTCGCGGCTCCTCCCTTCTTCCCCCATCTCCTCTCGGTCCCCGCAACTGCAAGCCCTAGCCGCCGTTCACCTCACCTCCGCCGCCCCCTTGAATCACGCGCCACCAGTTTCTTCCCCCCCGACCCACTGATGAACGCACATACACCCCCCTTCCATCTGTAAGTTTTCTTTTTAATTTTATTTTCCTTATTTATTTTGCTTTATTTGTTTTAATTTTATTTATTTATTTATTTCTTTTATAGGTAGGAAAGTTAATATTTTTAACCTTGTAAAGTTTGAATTTTTAACCTTGTAAAAGCGAGATTTTTAAATTGTAAAAGAGCAAGATTTTTGAAATTAGAAAACGAGATATATGTAATCAAAAAGATTGGATTTTTAATGGTATAAAAATCGGATTTTTAAGTTAGAAAGTTTATGTTTCTATAGTTAGAAAATATAGGTTTTTATAGTAGGAAGGTTGGATTTTGATATAGTGGTGATGATAAAAATATAATTTTTATATATTGAACTTCGAAATAAAAATATAATTTTTATATATTGAACTTCGAAATAAAAATATAATTTTTATATATTGAACTTCGAAATAAAAATATGATTTTTATATATTGAACTTCGAAATAAAAATATGATTTTTATATATTGAACTTCGAAATAAAAATATGATTTTTATATATTGAACTTCGAAATAAAAATATGATTTTTATATATTGAACTTCGAAATAAAAATATGATTTTTATATATTGAACTTCGAAATAAAAATATGATTTTTATATATTGAATAGCGTAGTAAAAATGTGATTTTTACATATGTAGTGAATACGGGCAACGAAAGCGACAAAAGGCGAGTTGGCGAAGATTTCTATCAAAGAAGTGCCGTGGAGTTAGGATAGCTATCGGTGAGAATTTCTCACTCTTCAATTTCTTTTCTAGTTATATATATATACTAGGATGCAGACGGTGCTTAGTAGCACCCGACACAATCGTCCACAGACCATGGACTTGTTTGTTTGATTGCAAAAATTAGTTAGATTATTTGATTGAAATTGAATTGTGTGGTGAAATGAATTGATTTGATGATGTGTGAATGGCGTGGGCCTTCACTAGACCGGGGATAAGGCTAGGCCTTGTCCCGTTTCTAGTATCGTGCCGTTATGCCGCCAAAATTTTCTAAAATATGTTAGAAAAATAAAAATATCATTTTATTGAATAAATGAACTGAATAGAAATTCATATGTTAAAATAAAATTGTTTGATTGTTAAAAACATAATTTTTAACGTGAAAGTGAGTAAATAGATATTTATATGCACTGATTTGACTGATATTGATTGGGTCGATAAATTTTACACATCGCCCAACTGCACGAATAAAAAATCTGTGTTTGATTGTTTGAAACCCCACACGGGTGTTGGGATGAAATTTGAAGTTCACTCATCCTGATTGATTAAATATGTCAATCGATTGATTGACAGGCTGTTATAAGCATTAGATATCTATATTTGATGCTTATACGGTGTAGTGCACTTTGGTTGATGGTTGATTATTTATCGTTGCTATTATGTACATGTGTTGTATGAAAATCCATATAATTAACTTTATATGGTAATTGATTGGGCCTCATTCCAATCGTGAAAATAAAGAATATTTTGATAATAACAAATATTTAGATAATAGGAAATATTTGAAATAGAATATTTGAAAATAGAAATATGTGAAGCCGTGATGATTAGATTGACGCCATTTTGACGTGAACGATATTTATATCGATTTTAAACGATTTCGAAATGAATTGAATTGAAAACGATTTCGAAAGGAAATGAATTGAAAACGATTTCGAAAGGAAATGAATTAAAAACGATTTCGAAATAAATTGAATTGAAAACGATTTCGAAATAAATTGAATTGAGAACGATTTCGAAATGAATTGAATTGAAAACGATTTCGAAATAAATTGAATTGAGAACGATTTCGAAATGAATTGAATTGAAAACGATTTCGAAATGAATTGAATGGAAAACGAATTCAAATTGAATTGAAAGCGAATTGAAATGAATTCAAATTGAATTGAAATTTGAATTGAATAGAAATGAATTTTAAAACGAATTTATAAAGAAGAATTCAATTTTGATTTGAATTGAAAAGGAAGTTGAAATTGCTTTTGAAACGAATTTAAAACTATTCATATAATTCGTTTTAAATAGAAATCGACGAAGTTTATATTATATATTATATATATATATATAATATAATGGCCTGAATAGAACGCGCCGCGCCGCGGCAGTTCGCGAATTTCGACCATTGATTTCAAATGGACATTACGGGAGATCCGACCGTCGGATTCTCCTAAAACCGGAACCGTTGGGTTCGTATCGAAAAGAGCTTTCTAGCGAATGTTAGAAATTTGAAATCTAACGGTTGGATTTGGAATTATGTCCAAATCAAATTTGAAAAAGGTCGCTGTAAGTGCAGTTCGATGGCCATTGATGGAAATCGACTGTACGGGCCTTGATAAAATTATTAAAAATAGTAATAATTTGTGTAAAATCATAAGAAATGATTTGTGAAGATTTGGGGTGAAAAACTTCATGTTTGAAAAGATAAAAATAGATTTTTATCGAAATAAACTAGTTTTGAACTAGAATGATAATTCTATTTATTTTTAAGTAAATAAATTGAATTTGAAAAGGGTTTTAAAAATAACCAGAATTTCCAATGATTGCATTAGAGTGGATTTGAATCGAAATTGTCTTTGGAATATTTCGATGTTGGAATTCGTGATTATACAGGTGTTGTTATGGAAATTTGAAAGATATATATTTATATCGTTATTTCCAATACGACATTTGTTAGTCGTAGAATTTGATATTGAATATAAGCCGATATATTTTCTATTCAGAGCCTTGTATTGAATATCGAATGTGATTTGGGTTTGTCGTGAATGGTGTCTTCACTAACACTGTTCTTGAACCCAGTTGAGAAAAGATTAAATCTTTTTAGTTAGATTTAATGAAGTGTACTAATTAAATGATATTTAATTGGAATTGAATTGGTATTGATTTTTGGGTTTATCGTGAACAGTGTTTTAAATAACACTCGTTCTTTAACCCGATAATTAATGGAAGGTGATTTTGGGTTTATCGTGAACCGTGTTTTAAATGACACTGATTCTTTAACCCAGTTAACGATTAAAACTAACTGGAGTTTTAATGAATCTTTAATTAGATTGAAATGATCGAAAATGGAGTATCACCAGTTTTGCTCCAGGCGATAGTTAAATCTTTAATTAGATTTGAACGTGAAATGGTAATTGAATTTACCGATAACACCGTGGTGTTAAAGATGAAGTATAACCAGTTGTACTTCATGGGATGAATAGGTTGGGATTGGGAAATAAAATAAATGATTACTTCGGTGTGGTTCGCTAATCCCGACTAGTTTGAATTGATATTCAAAGGAGATTAAAGGATAAATTTAAAGAATTTATCTTGGATAAAATTAATGGGAACTTTTTCCCAAAGTATAGGAATATTTGAATAAAAGAATATTCTGAATTGGAATGAGGCGTATGTTGTGTTTGTGTAACACTTTTATAATATATACGCGAGTTATTCAGAAAGACCGGGTTTATCCCATTCTGAATAACTGATTCAACGTGGTGTCGAAGATGAAGACGGTGGTCGAAGACCAGAAGTCTTCACGTCGTTTGGGTGATTACTGATGATCTTGATTGGGCTGTACACCCAAGAAGATGGAAACAGTTGGTGATCGTCCAGACGTACTTGGAGATCGATGGATATGCGGGGTACTAGGTACCTCCGGTTTCGTTCAGACCCAGAACGGACTTGTAAATGGACCGTGTGTCTGACATTGGATTTTAGTCCGTGTGATTGATCTCTATTAAATATATATCTGTTTGGCGGCGGAGAATTTATTCTCTTGCTTAACGCCCTTCTCTGAGACGTACGAGCTCAGGGGTTATATATTGATGGATATCAAACGCATGGAGTGAATTGCCTGTGTGGCATGCCTAAGTGGCAATTGATCGAGGCTTCTGTTGAAAAGCAAAGTCTTGTGGTGATGATCAAAGCACGGCCTTTGTGGCGTAGCTTTGTGTAACGTTTACTTCGCGAGTTTCGCACCCCGGTTGTGAACCAAAAACGGGAGAGGACCTCAGGGAGGGCATGCGTTTCCTTCTAGCTAGGGTGGTGTCAGTGACCTACCAGCCCTGACATTTATATACTTTTCACCTGTGTGGTTGTTGCTGTTGCGAGGCGCCTCGGTTTGATCGGACGATCCGGGTCCGATGGAGTCATTCGTTGGCTCATTGACACCCCAAAGGGTGGGGAAACGCAGTGTTCAGGAATTTTAATCCACATCGGTGGACCGACCCTGACGATCCAAGGGTCACTCGAGCTCTGATCCTGAGACACGGGCTAGAGCGTCTCGAATCGGTTGAGGACTATCTTTTGCCTCGGTTCATAGATGGAAATCCAATTTCCAAATACGTGACATTTGCGGTTTTATTTGTAAACCTATATATGGCGACATAGTGGCATGGGACGCTCATGCCGCCTATGATTGATACTTATGATTTGAAGTTGCTTTATACACTATGCACTTATAATAGTATCAAACGATTTGTTTTAACCGTATCAAGCATTCTTTGGCTGTTATAAGGGAAAACCCTATCCCCCGGCTTGCGTTGCATTGTGTGATAGGACCTGGGTCTTATAACAGCTTCATTTTTCTTTATTTAGCATTGCGCTGTTTGTTTTATGCACTGGTATTCTTGGGAGGAAACCCGTTCCGTGTTATACGGCATGGTCCCTTGATTTACCTAACTTGAAAATAAAGAATTAATAACTGTTTTAGTTCTCACACCAGTCCCATGACTGACCTGGAGTTTATTGTTTTAACCTAAACTCTGGGTGCCCTTATTTCGACACGGGCAGCTAGTAGTTTTGGTTTTGCAGATTTATATTCACAGGATCCTGGTTTACAGCTGGAACGATATCCGGAAAGCTTTGTATCCGTATATCTCTTCTAGTTGTGTATTGTATTATTTTCCGCTGCTATGTATTTAAATGTAATTTAAATCTCTGATATTTCTGTGTAATATTCATTTAAACTCTGTATATTCTTGTAATCTGATGCATTGTTGTAATATACAATGAAACGTTCTTTCGTATGCGTTCCGTTGTGGTTTGTTCTCGAACTATCCGGCGCTTTCCTTTACGGGGAAGTTACGGGTTGTTTCAGTTTTGTATTTTAATTTGAATGATACCTGACTGAAATGGTTGAATGGGCCTACGAAACATATCCCATTGTGTTCGGAATGGGGGTAAAATGCTGGGGACGACAGTCGTTGGGTTTGGATTGGAGTTCGTGTGTGAAAGGGGGGTATTTTCGAAATTTAAAAATATATAAATTAAAGAAAAAACGTGATTGGCCATTCACTTTTATCTCTCCCCGTAAACCCCCCCGATCGACGATGGCTATCTTCCACTCCTTTTCTCCTCTTTTTCTCCGAGTCCACGCATCAGAATCGCCAGCTCGAGTTGGGGTTTTCGTGGAGAATCCTCCAAGCTTCAAATACGTACCAGCCTCGTCCCCTATCATCGAGTATTCACCGAGATCTGGCCCTCCAAAGTTCGAGTCTTTAAAGCGCCGCCGCACCTCTGATCGGCGATCGATCTGGGTGATACTACTAGCACCGAGGGCGCCTCTCCTAGCTCTACGCTGTGGTGCTGGCCGATCGTTCTGAAGTGGCACGGATTTCGAGGAAAGTGAAAACCTAATTTTGAATCAAAATAGAAAGGTACGACAGTTTATTTTATTTTATATTCTATAGCACTTCTAAGCGCTACAGTTTTTGATTTCACTGTAAAATCATATCTTTTTCGTTTGTTGACGAAGTTCAGTGAAACAATAGACAGTGGACGACTTCTACATTCTAGAAGAGACCGCATATTTTTCTGAGCCTTCTGCTATTTTTGGTGGAGTGGAACCCAATGTGAGATTTCTAAATTATAAACGATACGGAAAACGACGATGTATAAATTATATAGTCGATGTATGAGTTATATAAGCGTTGTACACCTCATGTATAAGCGTTGTATAAGCTGTACGTTTGATATATAAGTTATATATGCATTGTAAAAATTATATATGTGTTGAAATATAAGTGAAATGCTTATATATATATATATATATATATATACACACACACACACGCCCCTCGTCCACAAACCATGGACGATATTTATTGGTTGTGATTGGTGTGAAAATTGGTTGATTACGAATGGTTGATTGGAATTGTTTGTGGTTGAAATTGATTGATTGTGGTTGAAAAATACCCGCTTGTGGTTGAGAATTATTTGGTTCAAACCCACATAGGATTAGTTTGTGGAAATGGGAAGAAAAAAAATATACATGCCGCCTGCGTGCGAACTAGATGCATGAAATCCCCATTGTCAAAAGCAGCAAGGATTTTGGGTAGAGCGAGGAGCCGTACTAGGGATGGCCCCGGTTTTAACTACCCTGCCGTTATGCTGCCAAAATTTTGAATAATATTCATGTGTTAGAATTATTTTCATGTGTTGAAACTATATTCGTGTGTTGAATAGAAATTCATCTATTGAACGACATTCATGTTTTGTAATAAATTGTTTTGCAATAAAAATCACCTTTTTATCTCTATATATATATATATAAACTATAGAAAACCTTCGTGTGTTGAATAGAAATTCATCTATTGAACGACATTCATGTTTTGTAATAAATTGTTTTGCAATAAAAATCACCTTTTTATCTATATATATAAACTATAGAAAACCTTCATGTGTTGAATAGAAATTCATTCGTTGAATGGAAATTCATGTGTTGAATGGTATTCGTGTTTTAAATATAAAAATCACCTTTTTATCTATATATATAAACTATAGAAAACCTTCATGTGTTGAATAGAAATTCATTCGTTGAATGGAAATTCATGTGTTGAATGGTATTCGTGTTTTAAATATAAAAATCACCTTTTTATCTATATATGTAAACTATAGAAAACCTTCATGTGTTGAATAGAAATTCATTCGTTGAATGGAAATTCATGTGTTGAATGGTATTCGTGTTTTGAAATAAATTGTTTTATAAAAAAAATCATATTTTTATCATCTATATGAACTATATAAAATAGCCGTGTTTTGAAAGAAATTGTTTTATAATAAAAATCATATTTTTACCATCTATATAAACTATATAAAATAGTCATGTTTTGAAATAAATTGTTTAACAATAAAAATCATATTTTTATTATATACATGAATTTTTAAAAATAGTGAAGTGTTGAAATAGAAGTTAATTTGATAAAAATATCATTTTTATCAAAGGTATGAAATGAATATAGTTTTGAAATCGAAGAATCGATTATATTTATATATATATATAAAAATATAATTAAAATAAATCGAATAACGAAGCTGCAGTTCGTGATTTGAAACCGTGATTTCAAGTGATTAGTGCAGGAGATCCGACCATCGGATTTTCCTAAAACCGAAACCGTTGGGTTCGCTTTGGAAATATCTTTCCAACGACACCAACTTTGCAAAGATCCAAAGGTTGGATTGCCTGGAATGTTTAATTCAAATCTGAAGAAAATCAGCGCCAGAATCCATTATATATATATATAGTTAAATTAAATCGAATAATGACGCTGCAGTTCGTATTTTGAAATCGAAACTTCAAACGATTGTACCGGGAGATCCGACCGTCGGATTTTCCCGAAACTGGAACCATTGGATTTGTTTTGAAATGATCTTTCTAATGATATAAATTTTGTGATGATCCAACGGTTAGATTTTCAAATATGTGTAAATCAAATCTGAAGAAAAACAGCGCCACGGCCGCGTTATGGCCTGAAGCGTCGTTTAAATAAATTGGCTATTTTAAATAAATAAAAATAGCGATAAATCATTGTAAAATATTATAAACGACATGGAATATGAAATTTAGAAACTAACTGGAGGTTGGCTAAGTCGAATGGTTTCCTGGGTTTTGATCTGATGTTGGTTTCGGCCTTCGGGGTTAATATTTGGGAAATCGTTCTCTTACTGATTGACAGTTAGTGACTAATGAATTGGAATAAAGCGTGTGTGGTGTTTATGTAGCACTTATTTATTATATACGCGAGTTGTTCAGAAAGACCGGGTTTATCCCATTTTGAATAACTGAATCGACGATAAGAAATCGAAGATGAAGACGGTGGTCGAAGACCGGAGACCTTCACCTCATTTGGATGGTAACTGATGTCCTGATTGGGAGGCATCCCGAAATATGGATAATGAGTGGTGATCGTCCAGACGTACGTGGAGATCGATGGGTATGCGAGGTATATAGTTCCTCCGGTTTCGTTCCGACCTAGAACGGACTTTTAAATGGACTGTGTGTCCGACATTGGAATTCATTCTGTGTGACTGATAGCCATCAGTTGCACGGTGTGAATTGCCTGTGTGGCATGCTAAGATGCAGTGATCAGGGCTTCTATTGAAAAGCAAAGTCTTGTGATTGATGATCAAAGCACCGCCTGTGTGGCGTAGCTTTGTGTATAACGTGAATTCGCGAGCCTCACACCCCGGTATGAACCAGAAACGGGAGAGGACCTCAGGGAGGACATGCGTTTATTTCTAGCTAGAGGTGGTGTCGGTGCTTAAACTGGCTGACATTTATATTATTTTCACCTATTTGGTTGTTGCTGTTGCGAGGCGCCTCAGATATATCGGTCGATCCAAGACCGATGGAGTCATTTGTTGGCTCATTTACGCCCCAAAGGGCGGGGAAACGCAGTGTTCAGGAAATTTTAATCCACATCGGTGGACCGACCCTGACGATCCAAGGGTCGATCCGCTCTGACCCTGAGGCTCGGGCTAGACAGTCTCGAAGTCAGTAAGGACTATCCTTTGCCTTGGTTCATGAAGGAAATCCAATTTCCAAATACGTGACTTTGCGGTTTTGATTGTATACCTATATATGGCGACATAGTGGTATGGGGCATTAATGTCGTCTATGATTGATATTTATGATTGATTATAAAATTAGAAACTAACTGGAAATGAGCTAAGATGGGTGGTTTCCTGGGTATTGGTCTGATGTTGGTTTCGGCCTTCGGGGTTAATACTTAGGGGGTCGTCCTCTTGCTAGTTTACAGTTGGAGTCTGATTAAGAATTGATTTGTTTTTCTCGTATCAAGCATATTTTGGTCGATATAAGGTAAAACTCTCTCCTCCGGTTCGCGTTGCATTGTGTGATGGGACTTGAGTCTTATATCGGCTTCATTTTTACAAAAAGCATTATGATGTTTAAAAGATTTAATTGTTTTAAAGCACTGACAATCCAATGGAGTGAACCCATTCCGCGAAAGTGGCGTGGTCCTGTGATTAGCCAAATTATTAAAATGTGTTAAGTAGATTTCTCATACCAGTCCCATGACTGACTCGTAGTTTGTTTCACTTGCAAACTCGGGTGCCCCTTTTTCTACACGGGCAGCCTTGTATTCAGGTTTCAGCAGGTTTTCTGGATAGCTGGAGCTGAAGATGGATTCTATCACTTATCTCTTTTTATGCTGTTCAGCTCCTATTGTACATATTATGTTTGTTTTCCGCTGTAAACATTTATGCACAGCTGAACCGTATTTGTACTAAGTAGGATCCTGTATACTGTGTAACTCTGATGATTATTGTTTATCCAGTGATTATTTGTTCATTATCTGGTGTATTTATTTATTTCTGTTCTGCTATTATCTGTTTCTGTGTTATATTCCAAAGATTACCCTTGACACCGTAGTACGGGGTTTTGGGGTCGTCACATCGTGGTATCAGAGCTTTGGTTAAGCTTAGTGCTGGAATATAACATATGAACGAACTCGTCAGAAATAGAACCAGTAGTGTTCTAGGACGAGTAACTCATTACAGATAGGATCAGTAATATCCTAGTATGAGTAAAGCAGAACGAAATACACCCCAGTAGACACATTTACATTGAAGTATTTGTCTCTATATTTTGAAATATCTTTTCTGTGACCTGACACTTTGTCTGCTAATTGCAGACGCTCTAGAAAATGAGTGACAGGAACAGAAGAAATAATCGTATGGCTCGACCAGCTAATGAGCCAGTTGTGCTCCCGCAGCCAGAATCAGATATAGAAGTTTTATTCAAGAGATTTCGAAATCTGGGTGGATCGCCATTCTTAGGCAAAGAGTCCATTATGGAAACACAAGCTTGGATTCGTTCTACTGAGAAAATCTTTGAAGGTTTAAAGCTGAGAAATGACCAGAAAAGATTACTGGCATCTTGGGCACTCAAAGAAGAAGCTTTGTTTTGGTGGGATTCGACTATCAAAGATAATCCAGAAGGTGATATCACCTGGGATAGATTCAAAATGATTTTCCTAGAAAGATTTACTCCTCCTGAAGCGATTGAGCGATTATGTGATGAATTCTCTTATCTGATACAAGGAGATACGACCATTCCAGAATATCATAAGAAATTCAACGAACTTTCTCACTTTGCTCCTCATCTGATTCAAGATACAAAGAGGAAGAATCTGAGGTTTATTCATGGCCTGTAGAGAAAATATCAGAATAGTGTAATGAGGAATGTGAAGCTTCCTTTTTCTGAAATGATATACATGGCTTATCAGTATGAGGATCTCCATAAGAAAGGTATGTTGCGCGACGAAGAAGAAGTCAGTTCTAGTAACAAGAAGGAGTCTGAAACTGATCGTCCTGAGGCCAGTGGATGTCTGAGGTGAGTAAGAAGCCCAAAGTCAATCGGAAAAGGGTCAGATGTGAGAAAGAACCAGCAACGGCTGCCATATGCCTTAACTGCAATCAGAAAGGCCATTTGTCCAGAAATTGTAAATCTTTAAAGAAACAAGGAAAGGATGGTTATAGGGCAAATCGAAAGCAAAAGAAGAAGAGCTTTAGACCTGATGAGAATTTTCAAGAGAAAAGGGAGTGCAAATAATGCCATAAGACTGGTCATCTTGCAAAGGATTGCCAGCTCTTAAAGAAGCCTGAAATGGTGCAAGTGAATGAAGTGGCATAAACTTCTGAGCCCTCGGCTATTCAAGAAAGGCCAGATGTTTTAGAAGGCACGCTAACTGTTAAGGATATTCCCGTGAAAGTACTGTTTGACACCGACGCGTCACGAAGCTTTGTTGCAAAGAATGCGGTTAAGAAACTGGATTTGAATTTGAAGAAGCTCAAAGAACCAATGACTGTCCATAATCTGGTTGGGGGTTCCCTCGATCTCAGTTGTGTTTGTGGGGTGCCGGTTTCTTTTTCTTGTTATCAATTCCCTACCATCGCGGTCGTCATGAATTTTACAGAATTTGATCTTATCTTGGGGTTAGACTGGTTGACCAAATATGAAGCCGAGGTTAAATGCGCCGAAAGAGTCGTTAAGGCGAAGATTAAATCAGGTGATTATATAACCATTCCCTGTGAAGGTCAGAATTCTAATAGAAAAGACTTCTGGGCAGCTTTGGATGTTTCTCCTGCTCAAATAGAAAATATCCCTGTAGTCACGGATAATATTCCGGATCTCATCAAAGATATTCCTGTCGTCAAGAAATATGCGGATGTGTTCGAAGAAGTTGTCAGCTTACCTCCGCAGAGAGAAATTGATTTCAAGATCGCTTTAATTCTGAATGCTAGGCCAGTAGTGCACGCTATTCGGAGGATGACCCTAAAGGAGAAAGAAGAGTTAGATAATCAAACTCGACAGCTTGTATGGAAGGGTCTGATCAGGCCTAGTTTCTCTGATTGGGGAGCAGCAGTGGTGTTTGTCCCAAAATCTGACGGTACTCTGCGACTATGTGTGGATTACCGCGACTTGAACAAGCAGACAATAAAGAATAAATATCCATTGACGCGAATCGATGACTTATTGGATCGTCTGAATGGAGCACAAGTATTTTCAAGGATGGACCTAGCTACAGGTTTCCATCAGCTTCGTATTGCCGAAGAGTGTGTTCCTGTGACAACATTCAGAGGTCCAGACTTATTCTATGAGTGGTTGGTATTGCCGTTCGATTTATGTAACGCTCCAGCATACTTCGTCGATTTGATGAATCAAGTGTTCAAAGGAGTCTTGAATAAGTTTGTTCTGGTCTTTATTGATGATATTCTAATCTTCTCTAAGTCAAAAGCCGAACATGAAAAACATTTGGATCAAGTTCTAGAAATTCTGAGAAGGAATGTATTGAAAGCAAAACTTTCCAAATGTATATTCTGGCAAGATGAAGTGAAATTTCTTGGCCACATCGTATCAAAAGAAGGAATTGCTGTGGATCCAAGTAAAATCACGACTATTCAAAATTGGAAACAGCCTAGTACTCCTACAGAAGTCCGCAGTTTTCTTGGATTGGCTAGTTATTACTGGAAGTTCGTTAAAGATTTTTCGAAGATATCTAGTCACTTAACGAAGCTTACAAAGAAGCACTCAAAATTCAAGTGGACTTCAGAATGTGAGGAGGCTTTTGAGGAGCTAAAGTTAAGATTAACGACTGCTCCAGTGTTAACCATTATCGACGACAATCAGGACTTGAAAGTCTGGACAGATGCCTCTAAAGAAGGCCTTGGTGCAGTTTTAATGCAGAGAGGTCAAGTTGTTGCTTATGCTAGCCGCCAGCTGAAGCCACATGAAAAGAACTACGTCACTCATGATCTTGAGTTGTTGGCTATAGTATTCGCTTTGAAAATCTGGGGACACTATCTTTTGGGTGAGAAATTCGAGCTGTTTACGGATTACCAGTCGCTAAAGTATCTATTCACTCAGAAAGATTTGAATCTGAGGCAACAACGTTGGCTAGAGTTCCCTGCAGCATACGATTTTTAGATTCTATACACTCCAGGGAAAGCCAACGTCGTGGCCGATGCGTTAAGCCGAAAGAATGTTATGATCGCCATCTTTATTATTACGACTTCCTTGAATGACAAAATATCTATTCTTCAGAAGGATGATAATTTTATTAAGGATATGATCAAAAGGATTCAGAAAAGCGAACCCTCGTATTTTCAAATAGATAACGATGGAATCTTGAGATTGAAAGGAAGGATTTGTGTTCCTGACATCCCCGAGCTCAAAAGGGAATTGTTAGACGAGTGTCACAAGTCCAAGCTGAGTATCCATCCTGGTGTGGCCAAAATGTATAATGATCTCAAGCGAACATTCTGGTGGAAGGCCATGAAAAGGGACGTTTCAATATATGTTAGCCGATGCCCTACTTGCCAACTAGTCAAAAGCGACCAACAAAAACTGGCTGGATTGTTGCAACCGCTGGACGTTCCAGGTTGGAAGTGGGAACATATTTCCATGGACTTCATTGATGGTTTGACCAGAACCAGAAAAGGAAATGACAGTATTTGGGTGATCGTAGATCGCTTCACGAAGACCGCCCATTTCATACCTGTCAGATCAAACAGGACTGCTCAGAGTCCGGCGCAGATATATTTCAAGGAAATTGTTAGACTACACGGAGTGCCGATCAGTTTAGTGAGTGATAGAGATCCAATATTTACTAGCAAATTCTGGGAGGCATTTCAAGTAGAACTGGGAACCAAGCTGAATCTAAGCACCGCCTATCATCCTCAGACAGATGGTCAGACTGAGAGGGTGAATCGTATTCTAGAAGATTTATTGCGGGCTTGTTGTAACGACCCGCATTCTACACATCGGGGGATCGTAGAATATTTATTTCTTTCCCGTATGAAGTCGTATGATCATGTAACTTTGGGAAACGTCCATTAGAGTCATTTCCCATGCTTATGATTTTTGTCGATTTTTAAATGACCATTTTGCCCTTAGTTGGTACTGTTTTGGCCATAACTTTTGATTGGAAAGGAATTTTGACCTAAAACCACTTCCATTAGATTCGTTTGATGGTTTACCTTTCCGTAGAGTGGTCATAATAGCCAAACGGACTTACCGTTTGGGAGATATGACTGAAATAAGGTTTGGAGGGTAAAAAACTGCTTAACCGGGCCAAATCGGGTGATTAGTGAGTAGGCCCATAACCCATTTCGGGATTAGGGTTATGGGAAGGCTGAAATGAGATAAAGCATCATTCCATTTCAGTTTTCTAGCCTCTACTTATCACCAAGGAACCCTAAAAATGGCCTCCAACCTCTAAATCACCTCCAAATCACCTTTTAGTCAAGGATTTGGCTTAGCAACATCTAATCAAGGGAGATCTACACCAAATCAACATTGGAGCTACTGTTTAGCATTGGGATTTGCATCAAATCAGAGATTTATTTCAGATCTTAGTTTTGTTTGTGGCTAAGGTGAGTGATTTGCATAGTTTTGCACTAATTATGGCTAATTAAGGGTAATTAGTGTTAATTAGCGAATTTATACACTAATAAATTCGGGAAAAATGTTCATGAATTCCTAAATGATATTTTAGACCTCTGATATGAATTTGGGTTAATTTGGTTAATTTTTGCTAATCCTATCATTAGTTTCACCTAAACATGCTTAAGGGTAAATATGGGGTTTTGGGTATGTTTGATCCATTTTAACCTATCATATGGATGTTTTGATGTTTGTGGTTGATTATGCATGTTGCTATGACTGTATGATATGCTTTGTGATTGATTTCAATAGTTAGAATGGTCGAAAACGTCGTCGAATGGCGTAAACACTTGCTGGAACAGTTTCAGAAATCAGTGCAGGTTTCGGATCGGATCGGATATGGGGCTCGGATCAGATATATTGAACTGGGCAAGGGATTCGATCGGATCGGAACCTGACACTTGAGAAAATTGGCAAAAAGGAAGGCCATGCTAACTGAACTGGGATCGGATCGGATTAAGGAGGAGGGATCGGAGCGGATAGAGGAGGATGGATCGGATCGGAGCATGTGAAGGATGAGGAAGCGGATCGGAGCGGAAGCGCGAACTGAAGGGGAGATGACACCCGACCCGACACGAAGTGAGACACCCGACCCGACCCGAGGAGAACTACTCGACCCGAACCATACCAGAAGAAGACCCGACCCGAACCGATGGAAGA
Source organism: Allium sativum (assembly GCA_030737875.1). Classification (NCBI taxonomy): domain Eukaryota; kingdom Viridiplantae; phylum Streptophyta; class Magnoliopsida; order Asparagales; family Amaryllidaceae; genus Allium; species Allium sativum. Next base: position 394,042,564 of record CM060924.1, on the reverse strand, counting down.
CACCCGACCCGAACCGATGGCTTGAGGAGGAACCCGACCCGACCCAGTATTGACCAATAACCCGAGATGCAAAGGTAGTCCAATATGGGAAGTTAGAGCTCAGGATCTAGTTGGGAACCAATGAGTTCACTTCATGGTTGGGCTTCGCCGCGGGACGTGTGCTAAGGAGTTGTCGACGTTCATAACTTCGATTCACCACTAAAAATGAATGATGGGCTACTTACTAGTGCAGTAGAGTCATTATGACTCGAGGGGCAAGGTGATGGTAGCAAGACTACGTTATCAGTGCAGTAGAGTCATTACGACTCGAGGGGCAAGGTGATGCGTAGTAAAACTATGAGCCAGCGCAGATGGGGTGAATAACTCCATGGGGCAAGTGGACATAGTAAGGATGGGTAAGACTATGAGCCAGCGCAGATGGGGCGAATAACTCCATGGGGCAAGTGGACATAGTAAGGATTGGTAAGGCTATGAGCCAGCGCAGATGGGGTGAATAACTCCATGGGGCAAGTGGACATAGCAAAGGATCAGTGGCTACATTATCAGTGCAGTGAAGCCATTTATGACTTCATGGGGAAAAGTGATCGTAGCAAGGGTGGGTGATCGAAGTGGTGAATATCGTATGTTTTACGCACTGAGTGAGAGATGTGAGGATGGATGATATGTTTGATTGTTTGCCATCACTATGACATGTACACCTCCCCCACCTCCGTATCTTTATACCGTTTGATATGGCACCTTAGAGTGTTGTACAGTATGTAGTGCTAACTCTTTGGTTGCAGGTCCAGGTATGTTTTAGTCTACCTGTTATTGTTCACTTTAGATGCTTATCGCTCATACCAGGCTTTATGTCTGACCCAGAGTTTTATGTCTCCTCTTATTACTCTGGGTGCTCACACGAGCAGACTAGAGACATGTTAGCTGGTGATGCGCGAGTAGCTGATTCGGAGGCGGGCAGGAGGCTTCCACGTATGATATATATATATATATATATATATATATATATATATATATATATATACACATTCTCCCTGTGTCATTGGTGGTCACTACTTGGGCATTAGTAGTGTACCTCCTTTATCTTGCTTTTGCTTTGAGACAGTTGAAAAGTTGTAATAAGCTATATTTTGGATTTCCGCTGCTATGATGCTTAGTTCTGGTTTTTAGCTTATGCACTGTCTCTCCTGTTTTATGTCAAGTATGTTATTATTATATTTTGTTCTATGTGCTGTGAGACATTCTACAGGTTCTTTGTATGTTCATTTCCTTCTTCCCTTTCCTTCTAACGACCCGTTCCGTGCTAACTGAACATGTGTACAGCGCACCTTTGGAGTAAATGTCGGTTGGTGTGGGGCGGGCCGTCACACTTGGTATCAGAGCTCTAGGTTGCGTAGTTAACCTAGGGAAAGACACTAGGGAGAGATAGTACGTATATGAGAGCGCGTATTTGTGATTACTTTGGTTTTCAAAAGCTATATATATACTATTGGTAGTATAAGAATGAAGTCGCATTGCACTAGCACCACTATGGGGTCGTTAATCGTTTCCCTTTTTCAGATTGACGATGAGCCGAGACACGAGGGGTGCTGGTAGAGGGACCAACCATGGGAATGCCGCTGACATGAGGGCGATGTTTACTAACCTCATGAGAGACATGCTTAGAGAAGTGCAAGGGGCAGTTTCCAATCCCGGAGTTGGTGTTGGCCCAGTAGTGCAGGCGCCTAGGGTCGATTTCGCCAAGTTGTGTAAGGATTACACTAACCTTGGTGGAAAGTCGTTCCATGGGACGGAGTCGGCCACAGATGTTCAAGACTGGATGGATAGCTGTGATCGTATCTTTGATGACTTGGGTCTTGAGGATGCGATGAAGAGAAGGCTAGCGTCTCGTCAGCTGCAAGAGCGAGCGATGAATTGGTGGAATGCCATTAGAACAGCTACTCCAGAAGACCAGGTTACTTGGGTTCAGTTCAAAGCTCGCTTTAGCGAGAAGCTTATTCCAGCTGCCCAGAAGTCAGTGTTGTTCAAGAGGTTCTTGGAACTCAAGCAGAACGGAAGGGCAGTTTCTGACTATATTGCTGAGTTCGACACTTTGTCGAAGTATGGACTGTCTCTCATTGACACTCCTGAGAAGAAGAATGAGAAGTTCATCACTGGTTTGGATGGATACTTGGGGGGAAAGGCTTATCAACTACATCGATGAGACTTTTGAATCGATCGTGGGGAAAGCTTTGAGATCAGAGAGTCTTTACCCTAAGTCAAAGACTGAGGCTGCATCTGCAGAAGGGCCAAAGCCGCAAGCAGGCGGTGGAGGCAAGAATAACTCTCAGAATAAGAGGAAGCAGGACCAATCTAAAGGTGGCCAGAAAAAGAGCAAGAAGGATGTTGAGTGCTTCAGCTGTGGTAAGATGGGCCATTATGCTAAAGATTGTCGGGCCAAGCTAGCGGACAAGAAGTGCTTCAATTGTGGTCAAGTGGGACATTTCAAGGATAAGTGTCCGCAACCTCTTAAGGAGAAACAGATTGTGAAAGCATATGCTATTGATGCTGTTCCTTCTTCGTCGAATGCCCCAACTGCTGCGGAGAAAGGAAAGAATGTTGTTATTCAAGGTATGCTTTCTATTTATGATGTACCAGTTCGAGTTTTGTTTGATACTGGGGCTTCCCGTTCCTTCATATCTAGTGACCTGGTAGATAGGTTGGGACTGGAAATCGAGATAGTCGATAGACCATTGGTTGTGACGAACCCGATTGGTGGTTCGACTAGCCTTAGTATGATTTGCAGGAATTTGGTCTTATCGAGTCATGGATGTATGTTTGTTTGTGATTGCTTTGTTTTGGGCTTTACTGGGTATAGCATTATATTGGGAGTCGATTGGCTCTAAAGGTACGGGGTGGTGGTAGACTGTGAGGGCTTTTTGGTGACAGTGAGGGCGGATGATGGGCGGAGGGTAGTGTTTGGTAGTCGACCTAGTGATGGGGTTATGGCTAGTTTTGTAAATTCCCTCGACATCCCTCAGGATGAGTCGTCAGATGTGCCCGTGGTTGGCCAGTATCCGGACGTCTTCGAGGAGGTGACCGGGCTTCCACCACACCGAGAGATTGAGTTCCGTATTGATTTAGTGAAAGATGCCAGACCTATAGTGATGCCACTTCGTCGTATGGCACCAAGGGAGCAGCGAGAGCTCGGGGTGCAAGTCAGCAATCTTTTGAAGAAGGGATTTATTAGAAGGAGTGTCTCCGAGTGGGGAGCACCAGTTTTGTTTGCCACTAAGGCAGATGGTTCCCTTCGTTTGTGTGTGGACTATCGCGAGTTGAATAAGGTAACGAGGAAGAATAAGTATCCTCTACCACAGATAGATGATTTGTTTGATCAACTGGAAGGAGCAAGAGTGTTCTCCTAGTTGGACCTCGCGACAGGATTTCATCAGCTACGAGTAGCGGATGAGAGTGTTCCGAAAACGGCATTTAGGACGCTGTCTGGATTCTATGAGTGGTTGGTCATGCCGTTTGGGGTGACCAATGCACCAGTCTACTTTGTGGATCTTATGAATAGAGTATTCAGAGATCAGTTGAATAAGTTTGTTCTTGTGTTCGTGGATGATATCCTTGTTTACTCAAGGACAGAGGAGGAACACAAGGGACACTTGAGGATAGTGATGGAGGTGTTGAGGAAACACCAATTGAAAGCGAAATTCTCTAAGTGTCATTTTTGGAGAAGGGAAGTGAGATTCTTGGGTCATGTTGTTTCCGAGAGTGGTATTGCCGTAGACCCTGCGAAGGTGGCTACGGTACAGGATTGGCCTACGCCCAAGAATGCAACAGATGTAAGAAGTTTCTTGGGATTAGCTGGGTATTATCGTAAGTTTATCCAGGACTTCTCCAAGATAGCAGCACCGTTAACTCAATTGACTAAGAAGAATCAGTCCTTCGTCTGGGACGGAGTGTGTCAGAATGCATTCAAGAGTCTAAAAGAGAAGTTGACGCATGCGCCAGTGTTAGTCATTCCTAGAGGGAATGAAGAGATGACGGTATACACGGATGCTTGTGGTACCGGACTGGGTGCTGTATTGATGTAAGGAGGTAGGGTTGTAGCTTATGCTAGTCGACAGCTAAAGCCGCATGAGAAGAAGTATCCTACCCATGATTTGGAATTAGGAGCGATCGTGTTTGCGCTGAAGATGTGGAGACACTATCTCTTGGGAGAAAGATTTGAGTTGTTTACCGATCATAAATCGTTAAAGTATCTTTTCTCTCAGAAAGATTTGAATCTCCGTCAACAGAGATGGTTAGAGTTCTTGGCTTCGTATGATTTTGATATCGCATACACACCCGGGAAGGGTAATGCGGTAGCCGATTCCTTGAGTAGGAGACATGCCAGTTTAGGGGCAATGTTTCTTGAGTGGAAGCAACTGGAGTATATCGCGGGGTTTGATTTCAGACCAAAGTGCGAATTGGACCCAGTCATGCTAGCTAGTTTGACGATCAGACCCACTTTGATAGAGCGGATTGGTTCCAGCCAGAGGGACGATCCTAATCTATTGGAAATCATCTCCAAGTTAGAGATGAACATCGACGGTGAGGAGATGAATGTGTATGGGTTTGATCGAGATGGATGGCTTCGGAAGAATGGAAGACTAGTTGTGCCCAACGTGAATGGTTTGAGAGATGAAGTGCTTAGAGAATGTCATCACTCAAAACTGACTATACATCCTGGTGGTAATAAGATGTATCGAGACATGAAGCAGACTTACTACTGGGAAGGGATGAAAAGAGACGTTGGGAAGTTTATATCCAAATGCATGAATTGCCAGCTAGTTAAAGCCGAGCAAAAGAAGCCTAGTGGTTTGTTGCAACCATTAGAAATTCCCGGATGGAAATGGGAGCAAGTCTCGATGGATTTCATCGATGGTTTACCAAGGACTAAATCGGGATATGATAGCATTTGGGTAATTGTGGATCGATTGACTAAAAGTGCAAGATTTATACCAGTCAAATCGACCAGAACGGTAACTAAGTTAGTAGAATTGTATATGAAGTGGGTAGTGAGATTTCATGGAGTACCAAAAAGCATTGTGAGTGACCGAGACCCGTTGTTCACTAGTGGGTTTTGGAAGAGCTTACAAGAGGCTCTAGGGTCAGGATTACATCTCAGTACCACATATCATCCTCAGACCGACGGTCAGACGGAGAGGGTGAATCGTATATTGGAAGATCTCTTGAGAGCTTGTATATTGGATTTTGGTGGATCATGGGATGACCATTTGCATCTAGTAGAGTTTGCATATAATAATAGCTACCAATCCAGTATCGGTATGGCCCCATATGAAGCTTTGTACGGAAAACCGTGCAACTCACCATCGTGTTGGATAGAGACCAGCGAGAAGTTTATGCTTGGACCAGATGTGATGAGGGAAACTTCAGATAAGATCAAGATCATTCAGCAACGAATGAAAGCTGCCCAAGATAGGCAGAAGAGTTATGCTGATAAGAGGAGAAGAGATTTAAAATTCTCCGTTGGTGACTTGGTGTTTGTCAAAATTTCTCCGTTGAAGAGCGTGATACGATTTGGCAGGAGAGGCAAGTTGGCACCAAGATTTGTTGGCCCATTCCCTATTCTTGAATTAGTCGGGAATTTGGCATATAGAGTTGGCTTACCAGAGAAAATGGCGGGAGTTCACAATGTATTTCATGTTTCCCAACTAAGGAAGTTCGTTAACGACTCAGATATGACTATTTCACCTGATCAGTTAGAGGACTTCGAAGTAGAACCCGAGGCGGTTGGGAACTGCAAGCCGATTCGTATTGTGGGGCACGATACGAAGCAACTTCGGAGGAAGGCGGTGAAGCTAGTCAAGGTTCAGTGGGGCGAGGACGAGAATGATTGTACTTGGGAGGCAGAGGAGAGCATTAGGAAGGCATATCCAGAACTCTTTGCCTGGTAAGATTTACTTTGCAATTTAGTTTTCCGCATGCTAGGGTATACTTGTTTTGCTTGTTTGCATGTTTGATTGTTGTTTTATGATTGATAGGCATGCGGGACCTTTGTGTGTGTTTTGATTAGGGAATTTCGGGGGCGAAATTTCTTAAGGGGGGAGAGTGTAACGACCCGCATTCTACACATCGGGGGATCGTAGAATATTTATTTCTTTCCCGTATGAAGTCGTATGGTCATGTAACTTTGGGAAACGTCCATTAGAGTCATTTCCCATGCTTATGATTTTTGTTGATTTTTAAATGACCATTTTGCCCTTAGTTGGTACTGTTTTGGCCATAACTTTTGATTGGAAAGGAATTTTGACCTGAAACCACTTCCATTAGATTCGTTTGATGGTTTACCTTTCCGTAGAGTGGTCATAATAGCCAAACGGACTTACCGTTTGGGAGATATGGCTGAAATAAGGTTTGGAGGGTGAAAAACTGCTTAACCGGGCCAAATCGGGTGATTAGTGAGTAGGCCCATAACCCATTTCGGGATTAGGGTTATGGGAAGGCTGAAATGAGATAGAGCATCATTCCATTTCAGTTTTCTAGCCTCCACTTATCACCAAGAAACCCTAAAAATGGCCTCCAACCTCTAAATAACCTCCAAATCACCTTTTGGTCAAGGATTTGGCTTAGCAACATCTAATCAAGGGAGATCTACACCAAATCAACATTGGAGCTGCTGTTTAGCATTGGGATTTGCATCAAATCAGAGATTTATTTCAGATCTTAGTTTTGTTTGTGGCTAAGGTGAGTGATTTGCATAGTTTTGCACTAATTATGGCTAATTAAGGGTAATTAGTGTTAATTAGCGAATTTATACACTAATAAATTCGGGAAAAATGTTCATAAATTCCTAAATGATATTTTAGACCTCTGATATGAATTTGGGTTAATTTGGTTAAGTTTTGCTAATCCTATCATTAGTTTCACCTAAACATGCTTAAGGGGAAATATGGGGTTTTGGGTATGTTTGATCCATTTTAACCTATCATATGGATGTTTTGATGTTTGTGGTTGATTATGCATGTTGCTATGACTGTATGATATGCTTTGTGATTGATTTCAATAGTTAGAATGGTCGAAAACGTCGTCGAATGGCGTAAACACTTGCTGGAACAGTTTCAGAAAACAGTGCAGGTTTCGGATCGGATCGGATATGGGGCTCGGATCGGATATGTTGAACTGGGCAAGGGATTTGATCGGATCGGAACCTGACACTTGAGAAAATTGGCAAAAAGGAAGGCCATGCTAACTGAACTGGGATCGGATCGGATTAAGGAGGTGGGATCAGAGCGGATAGAGGAGGATGGATCGGATCGGAGCATGTGAAGGATGAGGAAGCGGATCGGAGCGGAAGCGCGAACTGGAGGGGAGATGACACCCGACCCGACCCGACCCGAATTGAGACACCTGACCCAACCCGAGGAGAACCACTTGACCCGAACCGTACCAGAAGAAGACCCGACCCAAACCGATGGAAGACACCCGACCCGAACCGATGGCTTGAGGAGGAACCCGACCCGACCCAGTATTGACCAATAACCCGAGATGCAAAGGTAGTCCAATATGGGAAGTTAGAGCTCAGGATACAATTGGGAACCAATGCGTTCACTTCATGGTTGGGCTTCGCTGCGGGACGTGTGCTAAGGAGTTGTCGACGTTCATAACTTCGATTCACCACTAAAAATGAATGATGGGCTACTTATCAGTGCAGTAGAGTCATTATGACTCGAGGGGCAAGGTGATGGTAGCAAGACTACGTTATCAGTGCAGTAGAGTCATTACGACTCGAGGGGCAAGGTGATGCGTAGTAAGACTATGAGCCAGCGCATATGGCGTGAATAACTCCATGAGGCAAGTGGACATAGTAAGGATTGGTAAGACTATGAGCCATTGCAGATGGGGTGAATAACTCCATGGGGCAAGTGGACATAGTAAGGATTGGTAAGGCTATGAGCCAGCGCAGATGGGGTGAATAACTCCATGGGGCAAGTGGACATAGCAAAGGATCAGTGGCTACGTTATCAGTGCAGTGAAGCCATTTATGACTTCATGGGGCAAAGTGATCGTAGCAAGGGTGGGTGATCGAAGTGGTGAATATCGTATGCTTTACGCACTGAGTGAGAGATGTGAGGATGTATGCTATGTTTGATTGTTTGCCATCACTATGACATGTACACCTCCCCCACCTCCGTATCTTTATACCGTTTGATATGGCACCTTAGAGTGTTGTACAGTATGTAGTGCTAACTCTTTGGTTGCAGGTCCAGGTATGTTTTAGTCTACCTGTTATTGTTTACTTTAGATGCTTATCGCTCATACCAGGCTTTATGTCTGACCCAGAGTTTTATGTCTCCTCTTATTACTCTGGGTGCTCACACGAGCAGACTAGAGACAGGTTAGCTGGTGATGCGCGAGTAGCTGATTCGGAGGCGGGCAGGAGGCTTCCACGTATGATATATATATATACATTCTCCATGTGTCGTTGGTGGTCGCTACTTGGGCATTAGTAGTGTACCTCCTTTATCTTGCTTTTGCTTTGAGACAGTTGAAAAGTTGTAATAAGCTATATTTTGGATTTCCGCTGCTATGATGCTTAGTTCTGGTTTTTAGCTTATGCACTGTCTCTCCTGTTTTATATCAAGTATGTTATTATTATATTTTGTTCTATGCGCTGTGAGACATTCTACAGGTTCTTTGTATGTTCATTTCCTTCTTCCCTTTCCTTCTAACGACCCATTCCGTGCTAACTGGACATGTGTACAGCGCACCTTTGGAGTAAATGTCGGTTGGTGCGGGGCGGGCCGTCACACTTGTGTTCTAGATTTCGGTGGATCATGGGAAGACCATCTGCATTTGGCTGAATTCTCATATAACAACAGCTACCAGGCGAGCCTGACAATGTCGCCATTCGAAGCATTATATGGTAGACCGTGCCGATCTCCTGCTTGTTGTGTCGAACCCGGTAATAGACTTGTGTTGGGGCCAGATATGATCCGAGAAGCTACCGACAAAGTCGATTTCGTTAAGAAACGATTACTCGCCGCTCAAATCTGACAGAAGAGCTATGATGATAAGAGAAGAAGAGACATATCATTTGCTGTTGGCGACTATGTATATTTGAAAGTATCGCCGATGAGGGGAGTTATCCGGTTCGGTAAAACTGGGAAATTGGCGCCCAAATTCATTGGTCCGTTTCCTATTCTTGAACGGATTGGAACTCTCGCTTATAGGGTTCAATTTCCTGATTGGTTGCCTGGAGTGCATGATGTATTTCACGTATCTCAACTTCGAAAGCACGCTCATGATCCAGACTTGATCGTGGAAGAAACTGCACAACAGAATATTGAAATTACTCCAGAATTAGCTGTGAGAAGAGAGCCGCTAAAGATTATCGGCAAAGAAACCAAAGAGCTGAGGAAGAAGAAGGTTCACTTAGTCAAATTGCAATTGAGTGGAGATCCATGAGATTGTACTTGGGAAACTGAGGAGAGCATTCAGAAAGCCTATCCTAGGTATCGAGTGGATATCTCTGATTGACTCTGGTGCAAGGTACATTTACCATACTTTGCATTACCATTTAGTTCTCTACTCTGTTGTTCTTTTCTTTCCATGGATGTGTACTTTTAATTTTATAGTCTGATTAATTTAACAAGAGAGTATGAATTAATTTGTATGATTTTGAAAAGTTAAAAACATATTGGTTGTTGTTTTCATTGTGTGATAGTAGATTTGATTAATTAAAGTATTAAAACGATAGTTAATTTAATCAATAAGAGAATGAATGGTAGAATTTATTCGATTAAATCACACATTAAACTGATATGAAAATAGATAGAAATATATACATGTGCATCATATATGTTTGAACAGGTAAATGGATAGCTATTGAGTAAAGAAATTATTTGCGTTCCCGACAAATAGGTAAACCTTAATGAGTTGGATGCGAAATATTATTATATCAACTCCTGTGAATGCCATTGGATGCGGAGTGCTGGTCATTCTGTGTGTAATAATAAACGTCGCCATAGGATAGTAACAATTAATTTTGAAATACACTACATGGCATACTTCTTGAAGATAGGCATACTTCATCATATACCACATAAGTATTTGGAGCTTGTGTGACGAGGTGGAAGATTTACCATACGAGCGAGAGGCTTGTATGGCGATGACTATATTTTACAGGTTGAACTGATGACTGATATGACCATATAAAATTGTAACGATAAATTGCCAGAATAATAAAAACCCCACACGGGTCTGGAGTTGACAATAATCACGTCTCTCTAGTTATTAGATACGGCACATGGACTATTTATTTCCCACACGGGACGAGGTGACGAGAATTTATTCTCTGGAGCAATTAAAATACACACTCCCTCAGGCTTTGACAGGGTGACGAGAATGTATTCTCTGGAGTTATTATCTATACACGCTACCCTGTAAACACCAGAATATATCACTATAAATATGTGTATGCTTTATAGGATTTATTGGGTACCTAATACGGCCTAATAAATTTCCAAACCCCTCCCCATACAAAGGAGGTTATGGCGAAATTTTTCGAAAATTCCGGGTGTTAGCCAAATTTTTGAAGAATTTGAAAATTCTCAGAAACTGAAAAGTTGGAGAATGGAAGCCAGACTGAACGTAGTGTTGATTAATCAAACCATTTTCGACTTTGTTCCTTTTCGGGGATGAAAAGTTTTAAGTGGGGGAGATTGTAACGACCCGGAAAATCTGAACCAGTTTGAAAATTTAAAATTGGCTAAAATAGTGAATTTTAAGTATTTAAAATAAATATTTTAAATAATAATGATGAAAAGTAAGTTTGAATCGAAGTTGAAAATAAATATAATTACTTTGAATTATAAACAAGGCCTGAAATGGCGCGGTAGTTTCAAAATTTGAATTCAAACTTTGACTGACTGTACCGGGTGCAAAACAAAACGGATTTGATTAAAACTAAAAATATTTAAATCTGTCAGTGAATACCTTTCTAACGAATCTGAAAAATCAAAGTTTCATAGCAGGAAGAAAAAGTTATGGCCAAATGAATTTTCTGAAAGGTCGCTATGGAGTTTATATAGCCCGTGAAAATGGCCATTTTGCAAACGACCTCGGAATTCGACGAAACCACTTTTGCTCGATCCGAGATGTTAAACTATTGCTAAATTTCATATTTCATAATTTTTGGAGGTAGTATGTGAGCGTGGCAAAGGAAAATGTGTTTGGTCGATTTCTATTAAATTGGATCGACCAGAAAAGGGCCATTTTTCAAACGGTCTCAAAATTCGACGAAACTAGTTTTTTTGGGACCGTATCGTCAAAACATAGCTAGATTTATTTTTCTGGAATTTTTCGAATCAGTATGTGGCCCCGACAAATTGAAATGTACGTTCAAATCAAATATTGAATGTTTTATATTTTAATTTGAATGAAAACTGACTGAAACGGTCGAATGGGCCTACGAAACATATCCCATTGTGTTTGGAATTGGGGTAAAACACTAGGAATGACAGTCGTTGGGTTCGGATTGGAGTTCGTGTGTGAAAGGGGGGTATTTTCGAAATTTAAAAATATATAAATTAAAGAAAAAACGTGATTGGCCATTCACTTTTATCTCTCCCCGTAAACCCCCCCGATCGACGACGGCTATCTTCCACTCCTTCTCTCCTCTTTTTCTCCGAATCCACGTATCATAATCGCCAGCTCCAGTTGGGGTTTTTGTGGAGAATCCTCCATGCTTCAAATCAGTACCAGCCTTGTCCCCTATCATCGAGTATTCACCGAGATCTGGCCCTCCAAAGTTCGAGTCTTTAAAGCGCCGTCGCGCCTCTGATCGGCGATCGATCTGGGTGAAACTACTAGCACCGAGGGCACCTCTCCTAGCTCTACGCTGTGGTGCTGGCCGATCGTTCTGAAGTGGCACGGATTTCGAGGAAAGTGAAAACCTAGTTTTTAATCAAAATAGAAAGGTACGGCATTTTATTTTATTTTATATTCTATAGCACTTCTAAGCGCTACGGTTTTTGATTTCACTGTAAAAATCATATCTTTTTCGTTTGTTGATGAAATTCAGTGAAACAAGAGACAGTGGACTCGTGTGGACGCCTTCTACATTCTAGAAGTGACCGCATATTTTTCTGAGCCTTCTGCTATTTTTGGTGGAGTGAAATCCAATGTGAGATTTCTAAATTATAAACGATATGGAAAACGATGATGTATAAAATATATAGTCGATGTATGAGTTATATAAGCGTTGTACACCTCATGTGTAAGCGTTGTATAAGTCGTACGTTCGATATATAAGTTATATATGCGTTGTAAAAATTATATATGTGTAGAAATAGAAGTGAAATGCTTATATATATATATATATATATATATACATGCCGCTCGTCCATAAACCATGGACGATATTTATTGGTTGTGATTGGTGTGAAAATTGGTTGATTACGAATGGTTGATTGGAATTGTTTGTGGTTGAAATTGATTGATTGTGGTTGAAAAATAACCGCTTGTGGTTGAGAATTATTTGGTTGAAACCCATATAGGATTAGTTTGTGGAAATGGGAAGAAAAAAATATACATGCCGCCTGCGTGCGAACTAGATGCATGAAATCCCCATTGTCAAAAGCTGCGAGGCGTTAAGGTAGAGCGAGGAGCCGTACTTGGTACGGCCCCGGTTTTAACTACCCCACCGTTATGCTGCCGAAATTTTGAATAATATTCATGTGTTAGAATTATTTTCATGTGTTGAAACTATATTCGTGTGTTGAATAGAAATTCATCTATTGAACGACATTCATGTTTTGTAATAAATTGTTTTGCAATAAAAATCACCTTTTTATCTATATATATAAACTATAGAAAACCTTCGTGTGTTGAATAGAAATTCATCTATTGAACGACATTCATGTTTTGTAATAAATTGTTTTGCAATAAAAATCACCTTTTTATCTATATATATAAACTATAGAAAACCTTCATGTGTTTAATAGAAATTCATTCGTTGAATGGAAATTCATGTGTTGAATGGTACTCGTGTTTTAAATATAAAAATCACCATTTTATCTATATATATAAACTATAGAAAACCTTCATGTGTTGAATATAAATTCATTCGTTGAATGGAAAATCATGTGTTGAATGGTATTCGTGTTTTAAATGTAAAAATCACCTTTTTATCTATATATGTAAACTATAGAAAACCTTAATGTGTTGAATAGAAATTCATTCGTTGAATGGAAATTCATGTGTTGAATGGTATTCGTGTTTTGAAATAAATTGTTTTATAATAAAAAACATATTTTTATCATCTATATGAACTATATAAAATAGCCGTGTTTTGGAAGAAATAGTTTTATATTAAAAATCATATTTTTACCATCTATATGAACTATATAAAATAGTCGTGTTTTGAAATAAATTGTTTAACAATAAAAATCATATTTTTATTATATACATGAATTGTTAAAAATAGTGAAGTGTTGAAATAGAATTTAATTTGATAAAAATATCATTTTTATCAAAGGTATGAAATGAATATGGTTATGAAATTGAAGAATCGATTATATATATATAAATATAAATATAATTAAAATAAATCTAATAACGAAGCTACAGTTCGTGATTTGAAACCGTGATTTCAAATGATTAGTGCGGGAGATCTGACCATCGGATTTTCCCGAAACCGAAACCGTTGGGTTCGCTTTGGAAATATCTTTCCAACGACACCAACTTTGCAAAGATCCAACGGTTGGATTGTCTGGAATGTTTAATTCAAATCTGAAGAAAAACAGCGCCAGAATCGATTATATATATATATATATATATATATATATAATTAAATTAAACCGAATAACAACGCCGCAGTTCGTATTTTGAAATCGAAACTTCAAACGATTGTACCGGGAGATCCGACCATCAGATTTTCCCGAAAGTGGAACCATTGGATTCGTTTTGAAAAGATCTTTCTAATGATATAAATTTTATGATGATATAACGGTTAGATTTTCAAATATGTGTAAATCAAATTTGAAGAAAAACAACGCCACGGCCGCGTTATGGCCTGAAGCATCGTTTAAATAAATTGGCTATTTTAAATAAATAAAAATAGCGATAAATCATTGTAAAATATTATAAACGATATGGAATATGAAATTTAGAAACTAACTGGAGGTTGGCTAAGTCGAATGGTTTCCTGGTTTTTGATCTGATGTTGCTTTCGGCCTTCAGGGTTAATATTTGGGAAATCATTCTCTTACTGATTGACAGTTAGTGACTAATGAATTAGAATAAAGCGTGTGTGGTATTTATGTAGCACTTATTTATTATATACGCGAGTTGTTCAGAAAGACCGGGTTTATCCCATTTTAAATAACTGAATTGACGATAAGAAATCAAAGATGAAGACGGTGGTCGAAGACCGGAGACCTTCACCTCGTTTGGATGGTAACTGATGTCCTGATTGGGAGGCATCCCAAAATATGGATAATGAGTGGTGATCGTCCAGACGTACGTGGAGATCGATGGGTATGCGAGGTATATAGTGCCTCCGGTTTCGTTCCGACCCAGAACGGACTTGTAAATGGACTGTGTGTCTGACATTGGAATTCATTCTATGTGACTGATAGCCAACAGTTGCACGGTGTGAATTGCTTGTGTGGCATGCTAAGATGCAGTGATCAGGGCTTCTGTTGAAAAGCAAAGTCTTGTGATTCATGATCAAAGCACCGCCTGTGTGGTGTAGCTTTGTGTATAACGTGAATTCGCGAGCCTCACACCCCGGTAAGAACCAGAAACGGGAGAGGACCTCAGGGAGGACATGCGTTTCTTTCTAGCTAGAGGTGGGTCGGTGCTTAAACTGGCTGACATTTATATTATTTTCACCTATGTGGTTGTTGCTGTTGCGAGGCGCCTCGGATATATCAGTCGATCCGGGACCGATTGAGTCATTCGTTGGCTCATTTACGCCCCAAAGGGCGGGGAAACGCAGTGTTCAGGAAATTTTAATTCACATCGGTGGACCGGCCCTGACGATCCAAGGGTCGATGCGCTCTGACCCTGAGGCTCGGGCTAGACAGTCTCGAAGTCGGTAAGGACTATCCTTTGTCTTGGTTCATGAAGGAAATCCAATTTCCAAATACGTGACTTTGCGGTTTTGATTGTATACCTATATATGGCGACATAGTGGTATGGGGCATTAATGCCGTCTATGATTGATATTTATGATTAATTATAAAATTAGAAACTAACTGGAAACGAGCTAAGATGGGTGGTTTCCTGGGTATTGGTCTGATGTTGGTTTCGGCCTTCGGGGTTAATACTTAGGGGGTCGTCCTCTTGCTAATTTACAGTTGGAGTCTGATTAAGAATTGATTTGTTTTGCTCGTATCAAGCATATTTTGGTCGATATAAGGTAAAACTTTATCCTCCGGTTTGCGTTGCATTGTGTGATGGGACTTGAGTCTTATATCGGCTTCATTTTTACAAAAAGCATTGCGATGTTTAAAAGATTTAATTGTTTTAAAGCACTGGCAATCCAATGGAGTGAACCCGTTCCGCGAAAGTGGCGTGGTCCTGTGAGTAGCCAAATTATTAAAATTTGTTAAGTAGATTTCTCATACTAGTCCCATGACTGACTTGTAGTTTGTTTCACGTGCAAACTCGGGTGCCCCTTTTTCTACACGGGCAGCCTTGTATTCAGGTTTCAGCTGGTTTTTCTGGATAGCTGGAGCTGAAGATGGATTCTATCACTTATCTCTTTTTATGCTGTTCAGCTCCTATTGTACATATTATGTTGTTTTCCGCTGTAAACATTTATGCATAGCTGAACTGTATCTGTACTAAGTAGGATCCTGTATACTGTGTAACTTTGATGATTATTGTTTATCCAGTGATTATTTGTTCGTTATCTGGTGTATTTATTTATTTCTGTTCTGCTATTATCTGTTTCTGTGTTATATTCCAAAGATTACCCTTGACACCGTAGTACGGGGTTTTGGGGTCGTCACATCTATAGCATAGATACAACTTACTATATATATATATAATAAATTAAAATGTTATGGGAATAAGCAATTTGATAATATATAAGTTTGATATCAACCAAAAAAGGGGAATTTAAGTGAGAAACTTTAAATATGGATAAAACCGAAGTTATAACTATAAATGATGTATACTGAGTTTTTGTATAAAAATGGGATCAAACCTGAAGTGAAAGAATTAAAATAAGTATAATGAGCAGTATTGGACGAAAATAAGTAAGTTGGATTTAAGTAGCTTAAATAAGCGGTAATGGACTCATTTTAAATAGATAAGCATAAAAATTATCAAATTTGAAATGAAATGGATTTCCAACGATTTTGGATTGTTGGAATTTTCTATTTAAATCCGTAACTAAAGTTGAGTGTGAGAAATCTAGAGAGAAATAAGTTTATGGATTATAATAAAAAGTTAACTTGAATTTATAATTTATAAACTTAATAAGGCTTAACGAATTAATTAAATTAAATTAAAACAAGCTCGTCGCATAGCGGTAGTTCATAATTTTATGAATTAATTTTTAAATCAATATATAGAATCCAAAATAAGTCAGAATTCTTTGAAACAAGAATCTTCTGGATCTATTGGATTAAAGTTTTCTAATAAAAGAGAAAATTTTAAAATTCAACTGGTAAATTTTAAAATATGTTTAAATCAAATTTTCGGAAAAATCGCGGTATGGTAATTTCTGATTTAAAATTAAAATTAAGTAGAATATATGTTTTTAAATATGGAATTTGAGAAATTAAATGGTTATATATATAAATCGACAACTTGCTTACTACGCCTTTTAGAGGACAAAAATTTTTTAAGTGGGGGAGAGTGTAACATCTCGAGTTTTGCGATAATTTAAAATATTAAATTTAATGTGTTTTGAACAAAATTTATTTTAAATATTAAAATTTATGATTTATGTCGTATATTGATAATTCCTATTTATTAATATGAATAATATAAATCGTTTTATTATGTAATGAATTTCTACTATGAAGCGACCCGAACTTCCCGGCCGGCCTAAACCGAACAAGAAGGCAGATTGAGTTGAGGACAAGACGATTCAGAACACAAACAGATGAATATTTCATTGCTTATTACAACAATTTACATCAGAGTACATGAATATACATAGTATGAATAAATATTACACATAAGACAAATATCAGAGACTTACAAATTACAATGCAGCGGAAAATAATACAAAACACAACTGAAAGGAATATACGGATACAGAGCTTTCCGAATATCATTCCAGCCGTGAACTAGGATCCTGTGATGCAAGAGCAAAACTACTAGCTGCCCGTGTAGAAAATAGGGGCACCCAGAGTTTAGGTTAAAGCAATAAACTCCAGGTCAGTCATGTGGCTGGTGTGAGAACTAAAACAGTTATTTAAGACTTTACTTTAAATCAGATATATCAAGGTACCACGCCATATAACACGGAACAGGTTTCCTCCCAAGAATACCAGTGCATATAACAAAACAGCGCAATGCTTTTTGGAAAAATGAAGCTATTACAAGACCCAAGTCCTATCACACAATGCAACGCAAGCCGGGGGATAGGGTTTTCCCTTATAATAGCCAAACATGCTTGATACGTTAAAACAAATCATTTGATAATATTATAAGTGCATAGTGTATAAAACAACTTCAAATATAAATGAATCAATCCTAGGCGGCATGGGTACCACATATCATGTCGCCAATACTAGGCCCTATAATCAAAACCGCAAAGTCACGTATTGGAAGTTGGATTTCCATCTGTGAACCAAGGCAAGGGATCGTCCTTACTGCTTCGAGACAATCTAGCCCACCATGTCTCAGGATCAGAACGCATCGACCCTTGGATCTTCATGACCGGTCCACACGGAGTGGATTAAAATGCCTAAACATTGCGTTTTCCCGCCCTATGGGGCGTAAACTGGTCATACCCCGACCAGACCATCGGTCCCAGATCGACCAATATAACTAAGGCGCCTCGCTATCCATCATCCACATAAATAAAATGCCAGGGCGTGTAAAACCACTAACACCACTCCTAGCTAGAAGGAAACGCATGCCCTCCCTGCACTCCTCTCCCGTTTCTGGTTCACACCGGGGTGTGAGGCTCGCGAATTAACGCTACACAAAGCTACGCTATATTAAAGCCGTGCTTTGATCATCAACCACAAGACTCTGCTTTACAATAGAAGCCTTGATCATTTGCATCTCAGCATGCCACACAGGCAATTCACGCTATGCAACCGATGTATATCAATCACACAGAATGAAATCCAATGTCAGACACACATCAATTTACAAGTTTGTTCTGGGTCTGAACGAAACCGGAGGCACCTTATTCCTCATCCCGTATGTCCAATACAGGAGAGAGGTCCTCGCATATCCGGTCGATCTCCAAGTACGTCTAAACGATCACCACTTATTACCTTGTCTTGGGTGTACAACCCAATTAAGACATCAGTAATCATCCAAACGATGTGAAGACCTCGGGTCTTTAACCACCGTCTTCATCCTCGACACATCGTCGAATCAGTTATTCAGAATGGGATAAACCCGGTCTTTCTGAATAACTCGCGTATATAATAAACAAGTGTTACAAAAACACAACAAAAGCCTCATTCCAATCCAGAATATTCCTTTATTCAAATATTCTTTTACTTTGGGAAAGGTTCCCATTAATTTTATAAAAGATAAATTCTTGAAATTTATTCTCTAATCTTCCTTTGAACACCAATTCAAACCAAATTATGGTTTATCCAAACTAGTCGGGATTAGCGCACCTTACCGAAGTAATCATTTGTTTAATTTCCCAATCCCAACCTATTCATCCCATGAAGCAAAACTGGTAATACTTCATATCTAACACCACGTTGTTATCGGTAAATTCAGTTACCATTTCTCATTCAAATCTAATTAAAGATATAACTATTGCCTGGAGTAAAAGTGGTGGTACTCCATTCTCGATCATTTCAATCTAATTAAAGATTCATTAAAACTCCACTTGGTTTTAATCTTCGCAAAAATCAATATTAATGATTATTTAACTTGGGAAATCATATCCTGTCTTTAACTGGGTTAAAGAACCAATGTCATATAAACCCAAAATCACATTCCATTCCATCAGCCTTTAACCGTAAATTAGCAAGTGAACAATTCCCTAAGTATTAACCCCGAAGGCCGAAACCAACATCAGATCAATACCCAGGAAACCATTCAACTTAACTAATCTCCAGTTAGTTTCTGATTTTCTTAACTCCATTGGGTCTAAGGACAACAATATTAAAGATACCATTCATGACAACCCAAAATCACATTCCATTAACAATGGAATTTTCATGGAAAACAAATCGATATATATATAATCGATATAAATTTCCATATCCAACCGACAATATCAATGAAATAACGACTAGGCCTTTTAAATTCCATATATATTAACCGTCTGCCTCTACAGAAGCTTACTTCGATTTTCCATTCAATTCCAATTTAATATTTTACATTGGAAAACTTTACTTTGGAAAATCTCCTTTAAATCTTAACAAAAGATTTATAAATTCCAAATCTCATTTCACTGTAAATTGGGTTAAAGAAAAAATGTCGCTAAAACACAGTTCACAACAAACCTAATTCACATTCCATCAGTCTCTAACCGTAAATTAGTAAGAGAACAATTCCCTAAGTGTTAACCCCGAAGGCCGAAACCAACATCAGATCAATACCTAGGAAACCATTCAACTTAACTAATCTCCAGTCAGTTTCTAATTCTCTTAACTCCATTGGGTTTAAGAACAGTATTATTAAAGATACCATTCACGACAAACCCAAAATCCAATTTGATATTAAATACAAGGCTCTGAATAGAAAATATATTGGCTTATATTCAATATCAAATTCTGGAATCAACAAGTATCGTATTGGAATAACGATATATCTATATCTTCCAAATTCCTCCACAATATCCGTATAATCACGGAATCCAATATCGAAATATTCTGAAGATAATTTCGATTTAAATCCATTCCAATTCATATATTGGAAATCCTGATTATTTTTAAAACCATTTCAAATCCAATTTATTTATTTAAAAATATTGGAATTTTAATTCTAGTTCAAAACTAGTTCATTTCGACAAAAATATATTTTTATCTTTTCAAATATGGGATTTTTCAACCCAATTCTTTCCAAATCATTTATTATGATTTTACACAAATTATTGATATTTTTAATAATTTTATCAAGGCCTGTACAGTCGATTTCCATAAACGACCATCGAACTGCACTTATAGCGACCTTTTCCAAATTTGATTTGGACATAATTCCAAATCCAACCGTTAGATTTCAAATCTCTAATATTCATTAGAAAGCTCTTTTCGATAAGAACCCAACGGTTCCGGTTTTAGGAGGCCAAGGGGGTGGCGGCTTCACTGGCGGCGGCTAGGGTTTTGGGTGTTGGAAGCTTGGTGGGTTTAAATTAGAGGAGAAGGAGACCGAGGGGGTGAGGGCGTAGATGGGGGGGGGAAGGCCGCAGCGGTGGCGGCTCCGCCTGGGGCGGTGGCAACGGCGCCTGTCGCGCTCAGCACGATGGGTTTCCCCTTTTTTCTTTCTGTTTTTCGATTTCAACGAACGAGATGAATGGGAAAGGGGGTTGACCTAGGTTTGTGGAGAGAGGGAGGGAGTTTTTATTTAATTATTTTATTTTATTTTATTACCCAAAAAGCAACTTTTTATTTCGGTCTCTAAACGAAACCCATCGACTGTCGCCCCTAGCTAATTACTCTCATTCTGAACACAATGGGATATGTCCGGTAAGCCGATTCAACTGTTTCGATCAGTTTTCGTCAAAATCAAAATATAAATCTACATATTGAATTTGAATGCACATTTTAATTTACCGGGGCCACATACTGACTTCAAAATTCCAGAAATATTATTTCTAGCTTCGTACTGACGATACGGTTCTATCAAAACTAATTTCGTCAAATTTGAAGACTGTTTGAAAAATGGTCATTTTCTGGTCGATCCAAATTGACTAAAACTGTCAAAACATGTTTTCCTTTGCCACGCTCACATATTGACTCCAAAAATTATGAATTTTGGAATCTAGCAATAACATGACATCCCGGATCAAATAAAAGAGGTTTTGTCGAAAACGGAGGTCATTTGCAAAATTTCCATTTTTAAGGGCTACATTTTCCATAGCTACTATTCTGAATTTTCAAGTGGGCATAAATTTTTATTCCCGCTATGAAATTTTGATTTTTCGGATTCATTGGAAATATTTTCTCAAATAGATTCAAATATTTTTGGTTTTGCTAAAATCCGGTTTATTTTGAATCCTGTACATTCATTTGAAATCCAATTTTCAAACTACCGCGCCATTTTCAATTCCTTTTATAATTAAAAATAAATATTTATATTCTAACGTCAATTCAAATAAATATATACATTCTAATTCTATTCAAAATAAATTTCTCGTCATTATTATTTAAAATAATTCATTTTAAATATTCAAAATTCATTAAAATCTCCAAAATAAATTTTTTAAATTGGTTCTGATTTTCCGGGTTGTTACATTCTAGTTATAAAAATATAAAAGTTTGTATTGATTTGTTAATAATGAAAATTGAATTCACAATAAACGATTTTTGATTTATAAGTTTACATGAATTTTATTTTTATTTGAATTGGATTTATAAACTTTTGAATTTTATTTAAAAGTGAATGAACTAAAAATGAATATTTTAATACATTAATGGACTGGTTAAAATTGTCATTTTGCAAACAATCTCAGAATTCGATGAAATTAATTTTATTGGATCTGAAATTGTAAATTATGGTAAGATCTAAAATTTTGTAACCATCGGAATATAGTTTGATCGTAAGAAATTAAAACGCGTATGAATCTATATGTATAATTTAATTAAATAATTGAGTTTTAGAAGAAACTGCTAGAGACTTTGGAATTGGGCTTCGCAACCTATTAGATTACATTCAAAAGGCGTCAAAACGTATTGTTAGGTAGTAAGCGGGCCTGATTTAGACTCAGTCCGAATTTTGGCTTAATAACGCGCAAAAAGAAAAAATATATTGCTAAAATAATATCTTGGAACCCTAAATTTCTCAGGCCGCTGCCTTTATTTATTTCCACGGCCGAAATTGTTCTATCTTTATAGCTTAAGATCATCCAATCCAAACATCGAAATCAAAATTTTATAAAACGAAAATCGTAGATCTTCGAGAGATCTTTCTATCCATACGGATGATGGTATCGATTTCATCACTGATTCACCATGATTTTGCCATGAAGGCAGCAACTGTTAGGGGATTTGGGAGAGTTGTGGGCCACTGCAGGCCACGTGGCTCCAGGCGCAGGTGAAGTCGATGAAGGCGGTTCGTACGGTGGTGGTTGATCGGACTACGGAGATATGTAGGTGCGTGCATGATTCATTGTTTGGACACGATTTGGGTCTGGTGAAAACGTTCCTGTAAGTTGTTACGTGATTTACAGAAAAAGGGGCGGACAAGAGGACGCTGACGTGGCGCTAGATTAGCGGTGAGATTTCTTTTAATTTATTTTATATAACTTGAAATTTAAACATTCGAACACATATAACCTTTTCATTGACCTCAATTTGACATACGGTTTTGTTGCATTGGAATCGTATGGACGAGCTCTTCGCGATGGCACTGATTTGGACTGATTCTGAGACAATTAAATTTGGGCCTCAAATTGGATTTCAAACACATTCAGAACCAAAGGTGAGTGATTAAACCCACTCACACCTGACTAAAATATTTGATTGTTAGTTAAATTGAATTCATGTTATGATATGATTGTTTTGGTTGTTGTTTGACTATTTAATTTATTATTTATGTTAAATTTGTATAGACTGTATAATTTAATTTAATTGTTGATATAAATTGTATAGTTAGAATTTAATTTCTGTTTAAAAATTTCATATCTAATGACAAGTAAACTGGTATCACATTGAACTATTTAGACGTAGTGATTTTGATTGATGCCGTGGATTTATATATTTATTTATTGATATGTAATTCATATTGTTATCGACATTGTCTATATACGCCTATTATTTTTGCTGATTAATCCTAACTTTTACCCTAGATGTTACCGGCATCAAATAAACCCAGGATTAATCATTAAAATGAATTAAGAACATAGGTTGAAATGATAAATATCTATGACCCTTATTTAGACTGAAATGATATATTCTTTCCCAAAATACTAAAATTAAATTTTAAGTATTACTTGGCCATAGGATAGAAAATTGTATATGGACATCGGTTGTTGTTGTTTTTTAACTTGAATTTTGGAATATAGTTTTAAAGACAATATAAATGATATTATTAATTGATTTTCTTTGAATTTGGACTTTGAGCTTTGAAATTTAAAATTAAAACTTTAAGGAATTCGTATATCTGGATAACTGAAGTTAATTCTTAATTGAATATGAAATAAATTTATCAAAATTGAATTGTTTATCCATATTTGATATTTACTTTAAATTAACTTGATTTATAGTAATAATTGAACAAGAAATTTTTAAAAATGAATAATTTAAAGTGAGAATTATAATTAAAATTCAATTATTTGAATCAAATTATTAAATCGAATTGTTTGAAGTCGAACTGTTGAATCAAACTGAAATATAAATGGGAAGTCAAATCCTTTTGAAGTAAGATATTGAAATTTAGTTGAGTTGATTTGAAATTGGAATTTAATTTCCAGTTTGGTTAAATTTTGAAGAAACGATTCTAATTCCAACTGTAGTATTTTAAACCGTTTTAATAATAATTACTTTTCTTTATAAACTATTTACCTTATAACTATTTTATTTTATTATTTGTTTTAAATTAACTACTTTAATAGTTAACTATTTATTTTATAAACTATTTTAATATTTTACTTATAGATTTTACTAAATTTGAAACTTCTATTTTAAATATGAATTATTTATTCTCAAACTATTTTAAATATATATCTAAACTATTTTAAATATATTTTTAACTATTTTAATATTCAAATTATTTTAAAGATAGGAATTTATTCAAGATTTTAAGTTTGGTTTTAAATGGGGATTTTATTATGAAATATTCTGTCTTGACTATTGAAACAAGTTTTAAAGCAAAATATAATATTTTGATATGAAGTATGAACATCTTTAAAATGTAGAAGAACTGGCTGGTGTGAAAAATGTAATGGATTGGTTGTTAAAGAGACTGGGATCGGATATTGTCGTACTCTCTGCCAATACCGAAAACCACTTTAATAACTGTGTACGCGGTGGAGTTCCAGAATGAAGTCGGTTGATTTGGAGGCGATTACTGGATTTGAAGAAAGAGAACGATGATGTATGTCTATGACCTTCGGGTCATAATTAAAATGACTAAAACAGGATTACACCATGACCAAGTGGGGTTAGCTACCTCCATCGGCAACACATCTTCCTTTATTACTATAGTCCATCGGTTTGATTGATTTGATGCGCATCCTTGATTTGGGAGTGTTGTTCGAGGTGGGCGGTAGTCACGGCTAAGCGTTACCACCAGTCCGGGCATGCAACTAGTATATTCGTACTCTAGGCATTCCTCGTGTGCCTTGTCATATTATCCTGGTCGTTCCCCCTACGATTTTGATTTAACGTTGTCGTATAGCGGCGTATCCGTATCCACCAACCGTTACTGCTGTTTTATATGCAATGTTTACGATAACGTATAAATGGTGTAAGAGTAAAAATGTAATCCCGCTTATGCTATTTTAATATGTTATATTTAACCATAGACACTATTATAATAGGTATTGTATTATATAGTATCTAGTTTGACGGATCCTTAGGAGATGGAAATTCCCGTAACATCTCTTAAGTTATTATAATCATATTGTCACATGAATTTGAATTAACTAATATGAGAATATTTTAGTCCTGATCCGAGTGCTTTTTTCTTTTAATTTGTGCTTGGGTCAGCCTAAGTTTTTCAGTTATTGAAGATACCATTATGAAGATGATGATGGAGCTCAACGGATGTATTTATTATTATTATTCTGCTGCAAATATGGGTATGTTTATGATAGTTAACTCTGATAATTGTTGTAAAATATAATCAAATATATGTTTTAACAGCTTCATGAACTGTTATTTTTTTATTATATTTTATCCTTCCGCTGTGAGATTCTATGATTGTTTTTCTTCTCACTTCTTTTTCTTGTTTTTCCCAATAACTATCTGTATTTTTGATTTGTTTAAGTCAACATTGAGGATCATTGTCGATTTGAACAGTCAAAAATCTCGGATGTTACATTATGATTTTAGTATTTAGACTATCATTTCAGTTTTTGTTAAAGCAAGCAAACGAGTTACTTTTGTCAGTCAATTCTGTTTGTACTCACTTTGGGTATGAAGTTGGATTGGAAATAATTTTAGTTGACGATGCTTGTTCTTTAGTTTTTCGTGATTTGTGATCTGTAAAAGATAAATGATTTTATCTTTTTGTTATTTTAATGAAATCACACAAAGAATGAAAGAAATATAACTACATAAAAGGATACATGCAGGGGAACAGTGGGATGACCACAAATGCGTCAGGAATCCTTAAAATCAATGCATTATAATGCTTTGATTTTAATGGCTCGTTCAACGTAAGAAATTGTTGAATTATTCATGGAACTGTTGAAAAGGATAAATATCTTTTTCGTAAACTACGAGCAGCTTATAACTAAAAATGTTAAAAAGATCCCTAACTCTATATCAGACCTTAATTAACAAAATATTTGAAAAAAACAGACTGCATGAAAGATTCCTTTTTATCCCACTATTCAATAAAGATAAAAACATTAATCTTTTGCCAGTAAAACATTTGTCTGCGTAAAACAAACACAAACAAACATTTGTCTGTGTAAACCATTTATCTTTTGCATGTATAAAACATTTGTCTGTGTAAATTATAAGTGCAGCTTTAATATTAAAATTTAATAATCATATGCATGATTAATTAATTTGAAGCAAAAATGAAATGATTAAACAAAACAATACAACTTATTTTGAAACATAAATTAATTAAAAAGATAAATATACTTATCTTTTGGTCTACTTGTTTTTAAATGGAAAAATAAGCTATTCTATGAAGTATTTAGAATAATAAACATATTTCATAAAGTATAATAGATTTACAATCTTTTTGAAAATACTAATATGTATTAATCTTACGGGAAAACATAAACTGTTTAAAAAGATAAATATATTTATCTTTTGTCTATGTATTACATAAAGTAATGTTGAAAATGATATATACATTAAAAAATAAATAGATATTTTATTGAAAAAACCTGTAAGTACATAAAAAAATATAATTTCACAATTTTCGTTAAAAAAGTAATATGTATATTAGTTTTTATTAAAACGTCTTACTTATTTAAAAAGATAATTGTGTTTATCTTATTAAACTAGTATAAACTTTAAAAAGATATATACATTTACCTTTTTAAAGCCATACATCAACTTTATATTGATAATGTAGGAAACAAGATAAATACATTTATCTTTCTAAACTAAACAAGTAATATTTTTTCAATTCAACAACATTTAGTAGAATATCTTATTTTATTTTGGATTTAGAAAACATAGTTGCATCTATCTTTCTAAAACTGAACTTCAGATTTAAAAAAGATAGTTGAATATATGTCATGTGTTAATTGTTAGTTACAAATATGCAATGTTGATGATAAAACTGAACTTTTGATTACAAAATTACAATTTTTTAATTAACTATTTTTAAATGTTTATTAGAATATCTTATATTATTTCAGGTTTAAAAAGATAGTTGCATCTATCTTTTCCAAACTGAACTTCAGATTTAAAAAGATAGTTGAATATATATATATATATATTGTTAGTTGCAAATATGCAATGTTAATGATAAAACTATACTTTTGATTACAAATTGCAATTTTTTAATTAACAATTTATAAATATTTAGTAGAATATCTTATTTTATTTCAGATTTAAAAAAGATAGTTGCATCTACCTTTTCAAAACTGAACTTCAAATTTAAAAAAGATAGTTGAATATATGTGTCATGTGTTAATTGTTAGTTGCAAATATGCAATGTTGATGATAAAACTGAATTTTTTATTATAAAATTGCAATTTTTTAGTTAATAATTCTTAAATGTTTAGGATAATATCTTATTTTATTTCAGATTTAAAAAAGATAGTTGCATTTATCTTTTCAAAATAAAACTTCAGATTTAAAAAAGATAGTTGAATTTATATGTCATGTGTTAATTGTTAGGAGCAAATATGCAATGTTAATGATAAAACTGAAATTTTGATTTCAAAATTGCAATTTTTTAATTAACAATTTTTAAATGTTTAGTACAATATCTTATTTTATTTTAGATTTAAAAAAGGTAGTTGCATCTATCTTTTCAAAACTGAACTTCAAATTTTAAAAAGATAGTTGAATATATATGTCATGGGTTAATTGTTAGATGCAAATATGCAATATTATTGATAAAATTAAACTTTTGATTACAAAATTTGCATTTACGTAATTAACAACTTTTAAATGTTTAGTCGTATATCCTATTTTATTTTAGATTTAAAAAAGATAGTTGCATCTATCTTTTCAAAACTGAACTTTAGATTTAAAAAAGATAATTAGATGTTTAGCTCTATTTATTGTGTGACATAAATGTTTAGTTATAACATATGACATATATTCAATTATCATTTGAGATTATGGTTATGATTTTAGTATTGAATAATGGGCTAAGAACAGACATATATTTATCTTTTTAAATAGTTTATGTTTTTCTCATACGATTTACACATATTACTATTTTCAATAAGATTGTAAATCTATTATACTGTTTAAAAAGATAAAACCATTTAGCTTTACCTACATACGATTAATCAGCTATATGTATTTATCTTTATTTCAAAATAACCGTATTAATTAACTGATGATTTGTTTTATCTTTATGCCAAAATAAATTTATTTCATGATTTCTTTTTATATAAACAACTTCTAATCTACAATAGGTTGAGGAAAATAAAATTTAGCTCAACCAGTTCATTAAACTGCGATATTTACATTGTAAAAAAATGGCCTCTAAACCTTTGAAACTGGATTGATCATGATAATGCAAAAAGATAGAGTTATAACCTTTTCTAAACTGAGTTGTTCCACTTTAGGTTGCCTAAAACATTGTCTTAAAAGATCCCGAAACTTGGAATGGTGTGCCGTCTTGTCCACCTCTTCTATGTTCCTACTTAATTATATCACCAACAAAGGCATTTTAAGGTTGTTGTGAATGTTCTGTTGCAGGGTGTTCTATTGAAATTCATGCTTTGCTGTAGGGTGTTCTATTGAAATTTGTGCACAGAATTTATGTGATAATTTTGTGCTCTTCTAATTCAGGTGTGGATTGGCTTCGTCCTTGTAAAGGTGCAGACCAAAGGGAAACTCACTAAAACGGGTTCTGAAGATTACAAAATTCAAGAAGAATTATATTTTGTAAAAGAGCGGGAATGGAAACAACTGAAGATTTTAGATAGTTGCAGCAATGAAAGTGGTTAATTTTGTTGGTAGTCTTGATAGTAAGAAGAAGTTCAAAGTCGACAGCATGTATAATATTTTTTCTCAGCAAAAATGAAGATTAAACCGTGTTTTGCAAAAAAGCTAAATGCATATATCTTTTTCGATTCTGTCATATAGTATTTGTTTTTTGTTTTGCTTTTGTTGGTGTATATGATTAATTGGTGGATTTTGTTGGTGTGCATGATTAATTGGTAGCATATTGTAACAAAGACATAATAAAAGGGGGTGTTCTTTGAATAATTCAGTTGAGCGTTTTAGTCCAATGTATTTGATTGGTTGTTCTATGAATACTTTGACTTGAATATTTGAATAATTGGGTATGTTGAATTGTTTTTGATCTAATTTTTATTACTTTTGGTTATGTGCAATTGTTTGTGTTTAACTGTTATTTGGAATACAATGTTGTTAGTTCTGTTAAAAAGATAAATTGATTTATCTTTTTTATTCTTATGTTGTGTTTTTATGTGTTTTGATTATGTTGTTGTGTCTGATTAATTGGTTGATTTTGTTCTAATTTTGCTGTTGGTTTTGCTACGTAGATTATGTACAATGAGTGACACGTTTGTTATTTTGGGCCAAGTGTACAGTAGATAATTTGCTAACCATGTATGACATAACATCATTGCCAAATACTGATAAAGTTTTGCAAAGTCATTATAGGTGATAGTATGTTAGTACGGTACTGTCGTTCTCGTCACATGTTTTACTTTTTATTTGTGGCTCAGTACAAAATAGTCATGTAAGGGTCTGGTGCGTTTTTTAAATTTAATCTAGCTATTGTTTTTTATTTTTACATGCATCAATTACAGCATGTCCGTAGATTGTATACAGGAGGTACATACCACCAATCGAGTGGGATAGAATGCTCTCTAGACTTTGTCGTTCAATAACTTGACATATTAAAAAAAATTAATGCAGTTAATTAGTAATTGATCCTTTTCATTCAAATTACTTTATCCAAATGTGGCATTAATGTCCGCTTCTCATAAATAATTAAACTAACGATTTTTCCTTTCTACAGCATCCATTGATCCTTTCATTATGAATTAGAATACAATTGCACTATCAGAAATAGTTTATGGCGTTAATGCCTAGTGCACTATGCAGTTTCTTAATTTCCAGGACATGCATTTGTGCACTCTTTTTAATAATGTTGCATCCTTATTTTGGAATTTTCCTTTTTGCAAATTCTTTCATAAAAAAACATTTATGACTCTAAAAACATGCATGAACTAACAATATCACAAAATAAATTAAGTACACAATATTTTTATGCAATTACTTAATCATTATTTTAAAAAGATAAACACATTTGTCTTTTTAAGCTGTCAAAAAAATATAAAATGATAAACATGTTTTCACTGTTAAAATATATCTCTAAGTTAAAATGATAAACATATATATTTAGCAAATTAATCATTAAAGTTTCAACATCGGCCATTACAAAATCATCAATAAATTCATGTAAATTAAAAATAATATCAATAAAAGATAAAATGATTTATCTTTCTTTAAAAAGCAGCAGAACCTTATTACAGAATACAAACTCATGCTCAGTTTTCTTAGTAACATCATTGGCCATTAGAAATTCCATATCAAATTCATTATTGAAGTTTCAACATCAGCCATTACAAAATCATCAAAAAGAACAACAGAACACCTGTTAATAAAATTTCACCATCATTTATGTCACTGACTTACGTCCATGCACAGGAACATAACATCTAACTCCATTAAACTCCACAAATACCAAAAGAAAATCAGATCTAATAGAAAAACGAATAATAAGATACACAACAAGTATGCATCATTAGGCAAATGTTTAGATCTAATATATGCGACAAAATAAATCGCCTGATAATAAAAGGACTGAAAATCGATGCTTCAAATAGGAACAATCGAATCATAAGTTACAAAAAAAATCAATTAATTCCGACGAATGTTTACTGGATATGTTTGAAGCACGAGATGTTTTTGAAAATCTTCTGTTTAATGAAGATCAATTTAACAATTTGAGAAAGGAACGGGTATGTGAAATAAAGAGCGCACTAATTTTTGTCCTTAAACTAATTCCGACGAAGCTGTGTCCTAGAAAAAAATTAAACCACAATGGTAATCCCTTAACACAAATTTCCCCTATCAAAAATTTGATAACAGATAAATGACTCGGTCAAAAAAATAATTCAATAAACATGAGTTCAACGCTGATAGTGAATGAAAATCATAAATCCATGACAGTCAAAATCAAAATGTTAAAACAGTTTCATAACAAATCAACTACACTTTGAGGAAAATTGTTGCAGTAAAAATAAGTATTAACTCAAAAATAAAAAATTGAAATCAGATCACCTTTCTTGAAAAAAGAAAGCGGCTTCTAACGCTCCAATGGCGACTGGGCATTTCTTTCTCCCTTTATTTTCTTCATTCCTTTTCTTTTTCCTCTTTCAATCGATTTTCCCCACTTATCATCAAATCAAACCACCTCGATCTCGAATCCTCAATCCGCTACCCTCTGCCCTGTTTTCGCCATCGTGGCTTAGACCGCCTCTTTCCCTAACCAAATCTACAACCAATATTAGGGTTTTTGGTCACTAGGGAAGAGGAAGAAAGTAGAAACGAAAAAAACATAGGATGAACCATTGGTTTTTTTATCCACACATATAACAATCTATCCAGTCCGACGAAATCCGACGTCCCCCGTTTATATTTTATAATCAAATGGTTCATGTTATTTCGTTCCTTCCACATGGATCAGTTGCTTGTAGTAATTATATTTAAGCTTGAGCTGGTCGGTTCGATTTGTATTATTAATTATATTTAAGCTTATAATAAATTAATATAACACTAATTAATTTTATTTCTGTTTTCGTAGAGTTGGCGTAGAAGCTTTCTATGCCATCACTAATCCAATCTGCATTTGTAGAAAAATATCATAGATGTTGGAATGACATAGGAGATTATTCACGTCTTCGCTACGATGATAATTTTAATGTAGTGAATTTTCTATGACTTTTATACATCTTAATTAATTTTCTGCATATTTTGAAAAAAAAGGAAATGCATCGAAAATATCCTACGACTTTCCTATGCCATTACATGTTTGTACTTACTTCGTACGCCTTTTCTATGCCCCATATTTTTGCGTATGAACGGCGTAGGAAATTTGTAACGGCCCGAAAATCCGTACCAATTTGAGCTGACTAATATCCTACACATTCATCTTAAAGTGCACGAAAATTCAGGTCATTAATAGAAAGAATTAAGAGGATGAGAAAGATAAGATAGAACTAATAGAATAGAAGAAGAAGAAGAACATAAGAATCAGAGTAAACACAAAACTCACAGCGAAACGAATAAAATGTATTATATAACATAACTTTGAATACAAAATTGTATTGTATATACATACCATTATCAGAGTACAATACATAATATCACAGCGGAAATAATCTCTAAATACTAACAGTGGAGCCTTCTGCTTCGAGCTCCTCCAAGTGGATCTGCAAAGCCTGAAACACTTGACTGCCCGTACAAATTTGGGCACCCAAAAGTTTAGGGAAAACACAAACAAAAAAAACTCTGGGTCAGTGATGGGACTGGTGTGAGTAAATTCCAACCATATCGTTTAACTTTGAAAATCCTTTTGAAACAAAATGATAATAGTAAGACCAGCCCACACATAAACATGGACGGTTTTTACCTTACTATAACCCAAATATCTTTGATATCAAAATCGAGTGATATTATAATAATGTTTAAACAAATAAATATCCAAGTAATAAAACGCTTGCATCTCACGCTCCACATATATATAGTATAAAATCATAAAACGCAGGGCGCTTATTGGAGATTGGATTCCAATAGACAAGGTATGGAAGCACCTTCTGATCAGTGTACTCTAGAGGGGATACACTCAAGGTTCAACAAGAACGTCTTGCAACCCGGCCACACATGACCGACCACTCATTTAGCTTGAGTGTATTGAATATAATGCAACCACGGTTGTTGGCCATCCAACCGTCATCCGAAGATACAGAATTGAAAAGAAGACAAATATGAATTTTCTCTAGATCGGTGACAATACATCCTGCTTGGGTATGACCCAACTAGCCATGCTGCCTAGCCCAACTTCTGTCATTTCGCAGCTGTGAGGCGAGAGGCTACGTCTATCTTCAGAACATCTGATCACCATTCACTTTGAATGCCACATCGTCAAACCCATCAATTCACTAATCGATTCCCAAATATATCACGGGTATAAAAAGCTAAGAGGAACGAATTCCTCCGCTACCAGACGTAATACCTTTTAGAGATCAACCTTATGTGATTTGTCAGGTATACTCTGTCAGACACTCGTCCATACAAGTTGTCCTGTGACTGGACAAACAAAAAGCACCATTCTGGAACAGGACGACCCTTGCATTTAACTCCATCTTCAATTTCTTCAGCATAATATAATTAGCAGTGCTTATGCCTATACGGACTGGTTTCCAGATAGCATATCCAACCGGTCTCTCTGTATTGACAACGATGGTCAAAACACTCCGATAGTCGGTTATTTAACTATCGAAGTAAAAACAACATTCATTCAAATGTATCACACAATCATGGGCACTTTTTAATTTATATTGATTTTCCAACTTCTCATATCCCAGAAAATATACGTTATTAATGTTCGGAAACATTCCTATCATTTTCCCCATTTCTTATTTTCTATATTTTAGAAAATATACCTTATAAATCTTTGGAAAATATTTCCAGTTCTCATTTAATCATTTCAATCTGCAAATTGTTTGCTTAACTCTTCATTCTAGAAATAAATACCCTTACAGGTTCATATCCTATTTACCGACTTCCTCTTATGATTTATATTCCCATTATACTTGATAAACTCTATTTCTAAGTCAGGTTCTTATTAAATCAATATTAAGTTTATAACTAATTATTGATTTCATATCCTAATATAATTTATTGGTTTAAAACTAAATATTAACTATCCTATCAGATTATAATTCCTAGAAATATATTTACTTTATTACATTCGACATCGTCAAATTATAGTTCCAAATCCTAATGGTTTAATTCTAATCACATTTCGAACATCGAAATGCTGTCATCATTTTCTAACACGATTCTCTAATTTCTCTTTCTAAACTTATTCTTATATTTTCTTTGGACAATTATCATTACTTAATACTTTCGAATAAGTGGATTTCAAAACAACTGTTTACATACCCTAGGGATAGTGTTGTATATAAAGATCATGCTTAAGTTTTGTCAACAACGTTAATTTATCATTATAGTTCAAAAACTTGTCATACGCTGTAATATTCCCTTTTATAACTAATCTCTACATAACAGTCACGCTTAAGCCAAGTCAACAACGTTATTTTATCGTTATGGTTCAAAGACTTGCAATACGCAGCTATATTCTATTTTGGGTTCAAACAGTGCATATATAAATAATATAAAACAAGCAGTACATATAAATATTGAGGAATCCGGTTGGATTCCTCCAACCGATTTTGTGAAGACCCATAACTTCCCCGTAAAGGAAAGCGACGGATAGTTCGAGAACAAACCACAACAGAACGCATATAGAAGAACATTTCATTGTATATTACAACAATGCATCAGATTACAAGAATATTCAGAGTATAAATGAATAAACATTACACAGAAATATCAGAGATTTAAATTACATTTAAATACATCGCAGCGGAAAATAATACAATACACAACTAGAAGAGATATACGGATACAAAGCTTTCCGGATATCGTTCCAGCTGTAAACCAGGATCCTGTGAATATAAATCTGCACAACCAAAACTACTAGCTGCCCGTGTCAAAATAAGGGCACCCAGAGTTTAGGTTAAAACAATAAACTCCAGGTCAGTCATGTGACTGGTGTGAGAACTAAAACGGTTATTAATCTTTATTTTCAAAGGTAAATCAAGGGACCACGCCGTATAACACGGAACGGGTTTCCTCCCAAGAATACCAGTGCATAAAATAAACAGCGCAATGCTAAATAAAGAAAAAATGAAGCTGTTATAAGACCCAGGTCCCATCACACAATGCAATCGCAAGCCGGAGGATAGGGTTTTTACCTTATAATAGCCAAGAATGCTTGATACGTTGAAAACAAATCATTTGCTACTAATATAAGTGCATAGTGTATAAAACACTTCAAATCATAAGTATCAATCATAGGCGGCATGAATGCCCCATACCACTATGTCGCCATATATAGGTTATACAATCAAAATCGCAAAGTCTCGTATTTGGAAATTGGATTTCCGTCTATGAACCGAGGCTAGGGGCAAGATCCTCAACCGATTCGTGACTCTCTAGCCCGAGCCACAGGCAAGTACTCAGTCAAGCCTTGGAGCGACAGGGCCGGTCCACCGATGTGGATTAAAATGCCTGAACACTACGTTTCCCCACCCTATGGGGTGTAAGTCTGGTCCGTCAGCCGACCAGAAGCATCGGCCGAAACCGATATAACCGAGGCGCCTCGCAACAGCAACAACCACATAAGTCAAACTCGTCAGGGCGTGAAAAAAACCACTGACGCCACTTCTAGCTAGAAAGAAACGCAAGTCCTCCCTGAGGTCCGTCTCCCGTTTTTGGTTCATACCGGGTGTGAAACACGCGAGGTAAACGTTACACAAAGCTACGCCACAAAGGCCGTGCTTTGATCATCACCACAAGACTTTGCTTTTCAACAGAAGCCTTGATCATTTGCATCTTAGCATGCCACACAGGCAAACCATCCTATGCAACCGATATCAGTCACACAGAATGAAATCCGATGTCAGACACACAGTCCATTTACAAGTCCGTCCTGGGTCTGAACGAAACCGGAGGCACCTAGTACCCCGCATATCCATCGATCTCCAAGTACGTCTGGACGATCACTAACTGTTTCCATCTTCTTGGGTGTACAGCCCAATCAAGATCATCAGTTATCACCCAAACGACGTGAAGACCTCCGGTCTTCGACCATCGTCTTCATCTTCGACTTATCGTCGCATCAGTTATTCAGAATGGGATAAACCCGGTCTTTCCGAATAACTCGCGTATATTTTAAATAAGTGTTACACAAACACAACATACGCCTCATTCCAATTCATTAGTCACTAACCGTAAATTAATCAAGAGAATAATTCCCCAAATATTAACCCCGAAGGCCGAAACCAACATCAGATCAATATCCAGAAAACCATTCTGCTTGGCTAACCGCCAGTTAGTTTCTAAATTTCACATTCAAATCTAATTAAAGATTTAACTATCGCCTGGAGCAAAACTGGTGATACTCCATTCTCGATCTTTTCAATCTAATTAAAGATTCATTAAAACTCCACTTAGTTTTAATCTGTGACTGGGTTAAAGAATCAGTGTCATTTAAAACACGGTTCACGATAAACCCAAAGTCACATCCCATTAATTATCGGGTTAAAGAACAAGTGTTATTTAAAACACTGTTCACGATAAACCCAAAAATCAATATCCATTCAATTCCAATTAAATATCATTTAATTGGTACACTTCATTAAATCTTAATCAAAAGATTTAATCTTTTCTCAGCTGGGTTCAAGAACAGTGTTAGTGAAGACACCATTCACGACAAACCCAAATCACATTCATTAATTATCGGGTTAAAGAACAAGTGTTATTTAAAACACTGTTCACGATAAACCCAAAAATCAATATCAATTCAATTCCAATTAAATATCATTTAATTGGTACACTTCATTAAATCTAAATAAAAAGATTTAATCTTTTCTCAACTGGGTTCAAGAACAGTGTTAGTGAAGACACCATTCACGACAAACCCAAATCACGTTCCATTAATTATCGGGTTAAAGAACAAGTGTTATTTAAAACACTGTTCACGATAAACCCAAAAATCAATACCAATTCAATTCCAATTAAATATCATTTAATTGGTACACTTCATTAAATCTAAATAAAAAGATTTAATCTTTTCTCAACTGGGTTCAAGAACAGTGTTAGTGAAGACACCATTCACGACAAACCCAAATCACATTCGATATTCAATACAAGGCTCTGAATAGAAAATATATCGGCTTATATTCAATATCGAATTCTACGACTAACAAATGTCGTATTGGAAATAACGATATACATATATATCTTTCAAATTTCCATAACAACACCTGTATAATCACGAATTCCAACATCGAAACATTCCGAAGACAATTTCGATTCAAATCCACTCCAATGCAATCATTGGAAATTTTGGTTATTTTCAAAACCCTTTTCGAATTCAATTTATTTACTTAAAAATAAATAGAATTATAATTCTAGTTCAAAACTAGTTCATTTCGATAAAAATCTATTTTTATCTTTTCAAATATGGAGTTTTTCATCCCAAATCTTCACAAATCATTTCTTATGATTTTACATAAATTATTACTATTTTTAATAATTTTATCAAGGCCCGTACAGTCGATTTCCATCAACGGCCATCGAACTGCACTTACAGCGACCTTTTTCGAATTTGATTTGGACATAATTCCAAATCCAACCGTTAGATTTCAAATTTCTAATATTCGTTAGAAAGCTCTTTTCGATACGAACCCAACGGTCCCGGTTTTAGGAGAATCCGACGGTCGGATCTCCCGTAATGTCCGTTTGAAATAAATGGTCGAAATT
Source organism: Allium sativum (assembly GCA_030737875.1). Lineage (NCBI taxonomy): Eukaryota > Viridiplantae > Streptophyta > Magnoliopsida > Asparagales > Amaryllidaceae > Allium > Allium sativum. The sequence goes on along the minus strand of CM060924.1, from coordinate 394,005,227 downwards.
CGCGAACTGCCGCGGCGCGGCGCGTTCTATTCAGGCCATTATATTATATATATAATATATATAATATATATTTCGTCGATTTCTATTTAAAACGAATTATATAAATAGTTTTAAAATCCGTTTCAAAAGCAAATTCAACTTCCATTTCAATTCAAATCAAAATTGAATTCTTCTTTATAAATTCGTTTTAAAATTCATTTCTATTCAATTCAAATTTCAATTCAATTTGAATTCATTTCTATTCGCTTCCAATTCAATTTGAATTCGTTTTCAATTCATTTCATTTCGAAATCGTTTTCAATTCAATTCATTTCGAAATCGTTTTCAATTCAATTCATTTCGAAATCGTTTTCAATTCAATTCATTTCGAAATCGTTTTCAATTCAATTCATTTCGAAATCGTTTTCAATTCAATTTATTTCGAAATCGATAAAATCGATATAAATATCGTTCACGTCAAAATGGCGTCAATCTAATCAACACGGCTTCATAAAGTTCTATTTTCAAATATTCTATTTCAAATATTTCTTTTTCAAATATTTCTATTTTAAAACTGGAATGAGGCCCAATCAATTACCATATAAAGTCAATTATATGGATTTTCATACAACACATGTATAATAGCCTTGAAGAATAATCAACCATCAACCAAAGTGCACTACACTGTATAAGCATCAAATATAGATATCTAATGCTTATAACAGCCTGTCAATCAATCGATTGACATATTTAATCAATCAGGATGAGTGAACTTCAAATTTCATCCTAACACCCGTGTGGGGTTTCAAACAATCAAACACATATTTTATTTGTGCAGTTAGGCGATGTGTAAAATTTATCGACCCAATCAACGTCATTCAAATAGGTGTACATAAACAAACCGTCTGGTTTGTAAATGAATATTTATTTATTCACATTCACGTTAAAATTTATATTTTTAACGATAAAACATTTTATTTCAACCTATGAATTTCTATTCAATTCATTTACACAATAAAATGATATTTTTATTTTCTAACATATTTTAGAAAATTTCGGCGGCATAACGGCACGATACTAGAAACGGGACAAGGCCTAGCCTTATCCCCGGTCTAGTGAAGGCCCATGCCATTCACACATCAATCAAATTCACTTTCGTTATGCAAACCATAAAATTTGGAGTAAGGGTCTAACCTAGCCTTACTCCTTCGCCTTATAACGGCGCACGTCTAATCCTAACCAATTCATCGATTCGATTTTTCATACCACAAATCACATTCAAACCAATATCGCAATCAATCACCAATCAATCAAACAAACAAGTCCATGGTCTGTGGACGATTGTGTCGGGTGCTACTAAGCACCGTCTGCATCCTAGTATATATATATATATCTAGAAAAGAAATAGAAAGGTGAGAAATTCTCACAGATTAGCTATCCTAGCTCCACGGCACTTCATTTGCAGAAGTCTTCGTCGCTTCGCCTTTTTGTCACCTTCGTTGTCCGCTTTCACTACATATGTAAAAATCACATTTTTACCTCGCTATTCAATATATAAGAAATCGAATTTTTATTTCGAAGTTTAATATATAAAAACTATATTTTTAACTCGAAGTTCAATATATAAAAACTATATTTTTAATTCTATGTTCAATATATAAAAATCATATTTTTCTTTCGAAGTTCAATATATAAAAATTCTATTTTCTTTCGAAGTTCAAAACATAAAAACTATATTTTTTTCTTTCGAACTTCAAAACATAAAAACTATATTTTTTTCTTTCGAACTTTCGATATATAGACATCTGATTTTTTTTTCCTTTTAAATTTCTAATCTCTTCCTAGTTTAGAAATCATTTTAAATTCAGTTTAAAAAAGCATTTTCCCTAACAAAATAAAATCAGTTTTACTTCCTATAAAAATCAGTTTTTATTTTCTTTATAGATCAGTTTTTAAATTCTTTTGAAATCAGTTTTATACTTTATAAAATAAATCAGTTTTATTTCTTTATTTTTAAAACAGTTTCAGTTTTAAACTTTATTTAATTTATTCAGTTCTTAATTTACTTTTCAAAACAGTTTTTATATTTTATAAAAATTTCAGTTTTAAACCTTTAACAAAAATCAGTTTTAACAAAATATAAAAATCAGTTTTTCTAAACTGAAAAATAAAATCAGTTTTATCTTTTTATTTAAAAATCAGTTTTAAAAATAAGGTTAAAAATCAGTTTTTAATAAAAATAAAATAAAATCAGTTTTTAAAAATGCTTTAAAATCAGTTTTTAAAATGTCTTAAAAATCAGTTTTCTAATTATGTTTAAAATCAAAATAAAAGTAAAATAAAATAAATAAATAAAACTTACAGGGGGGGGGGGGGGGGCTGACGCGAGGGCTTCAAGGGGGGGGCCGCCTTCTTCGTCGGCGTCGAGGGCTTCAAGGGGGGGGAGTGCGGTGCCTGAGGGCGGCGCGACGTTGGCGTCGCTGGAGAAGAGGCGACGGGTTCGTGCCCATTAGGGTTTAGGGCTTGCTTCATCGGAGAAGGAAGAGAGAGGGAGGCCGCGGTTGCTGGTAGCTGGAGGAGGAAGGGGTGCGATGCAATAGGCGGCGGCGGATGCGATGGGAGGTGCGTCGTGGAGGAGTGGCGGCTTCAGACTCCATCGGGGTTTTTTTTTTTTTTATTTCTGAATCGACTGAAGGGAGAGGAGAGAGAAGAGTTAAGGGTGAATATATATTTTTAATTTAATTTCAATTTTCAAATTCAAAAAGTTGACTTTTTCATACGATCTCTAAACGAGGTCCACCGCCTGTCGTCCATAGCGTTTTACCCCCATTCCGAACACAATGGGATATGTATCGCAAGCTGATTCGATCACTTTGATCAGTTTCTGTTGAATTTACATTTAAATCATTATATTGAATTTTAAACGTACATTTCAAATTCCCGGGGCCACATATTAACTAGAAAAATTCCCGAAAAATATTTTCTAGCTTCGTATTGACGATACGGTCTTAACAAAACTAGTTTCGTCGAATTCTGAGACTGTTTGAAAAATGGCCAATTTTCAGTCGATTAAAATCAACTGAAACTGGTCAAACGCGTTTTCATTTGCCACGCTCACATATTGATTCGAAAAATTATGAAATTTGAAATCTAGCAATAACTTAACACCACGGACCCAACAAAACTGGTTTCGTCGGAATCCGAGGTCGTTTGCAAAATTGCTATTTTTAAGGGCCTTATATATATAAAAATATATATAAATTCCACAGCGACTATTTCTAATTTTAAACTGGACATATCTTATCATTTCTAAGATGAAATCTCAGTTTGTTAACTTCGTTACAAAGATATAGTTATACAGATTCAAATATTTCTTGTTTCGTTCAATTCTGACTTATATTGAATTCTGTATATTCAATTGAAATTAGAAATCGAATTTTCGAACTACCGCGCCACTTTCAATTCCTTTTATAATTATATATAAATATTTATATTCTAGCGACGACGCGTATATTATATACGTTCGAATTATATTCAAAATAAATTTCTCGTCGATATTATTTAAAATAATTCATTTTAAATAATCAAAATTCGCTAAAATTGCCAAAATAAAAATTTTAAACTGGCCCAGAATTTCCGGGTTGTTACAATCTCCCCCACTTAAAACTTTTCGTCCCCGAAAAGGAACAAAGTCGAAAGTGGTTTGATAATTCAACTCTACGCTCGATCTGGCTTCCATTCTCCAACTCTTTAGTTTCTGAGAATTTCCAAAATTTCAAAAATTTGGCTAACACCCTAAATTTTTGAAAAATTTCGCCATAACCTCCCCTGCACCGGGAGCATCGGGGAATTTCAAATAGCTTCCCCGGTCCTTCAGATCTCAAAAAGAAAAAGAAAAAGCCAAGCGGCTAGCCAATAGGCTCACAAAATCATCATCACCCAAACAAAACAGGAAATTATGTAGTAAACATGTACCTATTTGTCGGGCAAACAAATTTTATTCTCTGGCTCTAGCCTCCTTGCTATGACCTGTTCAAAGATATATATGTATATGCAAGCAAATGCAACCAATTTTCAATATAATCCAATATTTGATGTTATTTGGCAAAATGGTTCAAAATTAGCAAACAAATAAACAAACAACACAAACATCAATCATTTAACGGATTAACGTTTCAAATTCATAACTTTGATACATAGTCAAAAATCAGGTTTTTGATGCCAATTCACAACAATAGATCCTATATAGTTTTTGGTTCTCACACCAGTCAATAGGAAATATATAGAAAATCACACCTTCGAAACTCGAATACCAATTCTGATGATGTCTAGACTATCATCAGAATCGTCTCCGGGCGACTAGAGTGTGACTCTATATCTATCCAGTATATTAAAACTTTGAATATACGTTTGCAAGGCGTATATGCAAATTCTTTATATACTGAATTGTCCAAATCAATACAAATAAATAATCAAATACGAATGATTGATTTAGATTCTCAAAACAAAATTTGTTTTCACTTTAAAAATATACTCTTCACACTCGTTCTAGGATACTACTGATCCTATCTCTAACGAGTCATTCTCATTGGATATAGCTAATCCAATATCTGATGAATTCTTTCGTAAGGTTCTAATGTGTCTTGTTCTCAGCTTTGTAAACCAAAGCTCTGATACCAACTGTGAAGACCCATAACTTCCCCGTAAAGGAAAGCGACGGATAGTTCGAGAACAAACCACAACAGAACGCATATAGAAGAACATTTCATTGTATATTACAACAATGCATCAGATTACAAGAATATTCAGAGTATAAATGAATAAACATTACACAGAAATATCAGAGATTTAAATTACATTTAAATACATCGCAGCGGAAAATAATACAATACACAACTAGAAGAGATATACGGATACAAAGCTTTCCGGATATCGTTCCAGCTGTAAACCAGGATCCTGTGAATATAAATCTGCACAACCAAAACTACTAGCTGCCCGTGTCAAAATAAGGGCACCCAGAGTTTAGGTTAAAACAATAAACTCCAGGTCAGTCATGTGACTGGTGTGAGAACTAAAACGGTTATTAATCTTTATTTTCAAAGGTAAATCAAGGGACCACGCCGTATAACACGGAACGGGTTTCCTCCCAAGAATACCAGTGCATAAAATAAACAGCGCAATGCTAAATAAAGAAAAAATGAAGCTGTTATAAGACCCAGGTCCCATCACACAATGCAATCGCAAGCCGGAGGATAGGGTTTTTACCTTATAATAGCCAAGAATGCTTGATACGTTGAAAACAAATCATTTGCTACTAATATAAGTGCATAGTGTATAAAACACTTCAAATCATAAGTATCAATCATAGGCGGCATGAATGCCCCATACCACTATGTCGCCATATATAGGTTATACAATCAAAATCGCAAAGTCTCGTATTTGGAAATTGGATTTCCGTCTATGAACCGAGGCTAGGGGCAAGATCCTCAACCGATTCGTGACTCTCTAGCCCGAGCCACAGGCAAGTACTCAGTCAAGCCTTGGAGCGACAGGGCCGGTCCACCGATGTGGATTAAAATGCCTGAACACTACGTTTCCCCACCCTATGGGGTGTAAGTCTGGTCCGTCAGCCGACCAGAAGCATCGGCCGAAACCGATATAACCGAGGCGCCTCGCAACAGCAACAACCACATAAGTCAAACTCGTCAGGGCGTGAAAAAAACCACTGACGCCACTTCTAGCTAGAAAGAAACGCAAGTCCTCCCTGAGGTCCGTCTCCCGTTTTTGGTTCATACCGGGTGTGAAACACGCGAGGTAAACGTTACACAAAGCTACGCCACAAAGGCCGTGCTTTGATCATCACCACAAGACTTTGCTTTTCAACAGAAGCCTTGATCATTTGCATCTTAGCATGCCACACAGGCAAACCATCCTATGCAACCGATATCAGTCACACAGAATGAAATCCGATGTCAGACACACAGTCCATTTACAAGTCCGTCCTGGGTCTGAACGAAACCGGAGGCACCTAGTACCCCGCATATCCATCGATCTCCAAGTACGTCTGGACGATCACTAACTGTTTCCATCTTCTTGGGTGTACAGCCCAATCAAGATCATCAGTTATCACCCAAACGACGTGAAGACCTCCGGTCTTCGACCATCGTCTTCATCTTCGACTTATCGTCGCATCAGTTATTCAGAATGGGATAAACCCGGTCTTTCCGAATAACTCGCGTATATTTTAAATAAGTGTTACACAAACACAACATACGCCTCATTCCAATTCATTAGTCACTAACCGTAAATTAATCAAGAGAATAATTCCCCAAATATTAACCCCGAAGGCCGAAACCAACATCAGATCAATATCCAGAAAACCATTCTGCTTGGCTAACCGCCAGTTAGTTTCTAAATTTCACATTCAAATCTAATTAAAGATTTAACTATCGCCTGGAGCAAAACTGGTGATACTCCATTCTCGATCTTTTCAATCTAATTAAAGATTCATTAAAACTCCACTTAGTTTTAATCTGTGACTGGGTTAAAGAATCAGTGTCATTTAAAACACGGTTCACGATAAACCCAAAGTCACATCCCATTAATTATCGGGTTAAAGAACAAGTGTTATTTAAAACACTGTTCACGATAAACCCAAAAATCAATATCCATTCAATTCCAATTAAATATCATTTAATTGGTACACTTCATTAAATCTTAATCAAAAGATTTAATCTTTTCTCAGCTGGGTTCAAGAACAGTGTTAGTGAAGACACCATTCACGACAAACCCAAATCACATTCATTAATTATCGGGTTAAAGAACAAGTGTTATTTAAAACACTGTTCACGATAAACCCAAAAATCAATATCAATTCAATTCCAATTAAATATCATTTAATTGGTACACTTCATTAAATCTAAATAAAAAGATTTAATCTTTTCTCAACTGGGTTCAAGAACAGTGTTAGTGAAGACACCATTCACGACAAACCCAAATCACGTTCCATTAATTATCGGGTTAAAGAACAAGTGTTATTTAAAACACTGTTCACGATAAACCCAAAAATCAATACCAATTCAATTCCAATTAAATATCATTTAATTGGTACACTTCATTAAATCTAAATAAAAAGATTTAATCTTTTCTCAACTGGGTTCAAGAACAGTGTTAGTGAAGACACCATTCACGACAAACCCAAATCACATTCGATATTCAATACAAGGCTCTGAATAGAAAATATATCGGCTTATATTCAATATCGAATTCTACGACTAACAAATGTCGTATTGGAAATAACGATATACATATATATCTTTCAAATTTCCATAACAACACCTGTATAATCACGAATTCCAACATCGAAACATTCCGAAGACAATTTCGATTCAAATCCACTCCAATGCAATCATTGGAAATTTTGGTTATTTTCAAAACCCTTTTCGAATTCAATTTATTTACTTAAAAATAAATAGAATTATAATTCTAGTTCAAAACTAGTTCATTTCGATAAAAATCTATTTTTATCTTTTCAAATATGGAGTTTTTCATCCCAAATCTTCACAAATCATTTCTTATGATTTTACATAAATTATTACTATTTTTAATAATTTTATCAAGGCCCGTACAGTCGATTTCCATCAACGGCCATCGAACTGCACTTACAGCGACCTTTTTCGAATTTGATTTGGACATAATTCCAAATCCAACCGTTAGATTTCAAATTTCTAATATTCGTTAGAAAGCTCTTTTCGATACGAACCCAACGGTCCCGGTTTTAGGAGAATCCGACGGTCGGATCTCCCGTAATGTCCGTTTGAAATAAATGGTCGAAATTCGCGAACTGCCGCGGCGCGGCGCGTTCTATTCAGGCCATTATATTATATATATAATATATATAATATATATTTCGTCGATTTCTATTTAAAACGAATTATATAAATAGTTTTAAAATCCGTTTCAAAAGCAAATTCAACTTCCATTTCAATTCAAATCAAAATTGAATTCTTCTTTATAAATTCGTTTTAAAATTCATTTCTATTCAATTCAAATTTCAATTCAATTTGAATTCATTTCTATTCGCTTCCAATTCAATTTGAATTCGTTTTCAATTCATTTCATTTCGAAATCGTTTTCAATTCAATTCATTTCGAAATCGTTTTCAATTCAATTCATTTCGAAATCGTTTTCAATTCAATTCATTTCGAAATCGTTTTCAATTCAATTCATTTCGAAATCGTTTTCAATTCAATTTATTTCGAAATCGATAAAATCGATATAAATATCGTTCACGTCAAAATGGCGTCAATCTAATCAACACGGCTTCATAAAGTTCTATTTTCAAATATTCTATTTCAAATATTTCTTTTTCAAATATTTCTATTTTAAAACTGGAATGAGGCCCAATCAATTACCATATAAAGTCAATTATATGGATTTTCATACAACACATGTATAATAGCCTTGAAGAATAATCAACCATCAACCAAAGTGCACTACACTGTATAAGCATCAAATATAGATATCTAATGCTTATAACAGCCTGTCAATCAATCGATTGACATATTTAATCAATCAGGATGAGTGAACTTCAAATTTCATCCTAACACCCGTGTGGGGTTTCAAACAATCAAACACATATTTTATTTGTGCAGTTAGGCGATGTGTAAAATTTATCGACCCAATCAACGTCATTCAAATAGGTGTACATAAACAAACCGTCTGGTTTGTAAATGAATATTTATTTATTCACATTCACGTTAAAATTTATATTTTTAACGATAAAACATTTTATTTCAACCTATGAATTTCTATTCAATTCATTTACACAATAAAATGATATTTTTATTTTCTAACATATTTTAGAAAATTTCGGCGGCATAACGGCACGATACTAGAAACGGGACAAGGCCTAGCCTTATCCCCGGTCTAGTGAAGGCCCATGCCATTCACACATCAATCAAATTCACTTTCGTTATGCAAACCATAAAATTTGGAGTAAGGGTCTAACCTAGCCTTACTCCTTCGCCTTATAACGGCGCACGTCTAATCCTAACCAATTCATCGATTCGATTTTTCATACCACAAATCACATTCAAACCAATATCGCAATCAATCACCAATCAATCAAACAAACAAGTCCATGGTCTGTGGACGATTGTGTCGGGTGCTACTAAGCACCGTCTGCATCCTAGTATATATATATATATCTAGAAAAGAAATAGAAAGGTGAGAAATTCTCACAGATTAGCTATCCTAGCTCCACGGCACTTCATTTGCAGAAGTCTTCGTCGCTTCGCCTTTTTGTCACCTTCGTTGTCCGCTTTCACTACATATGTAAAAATCACATTTTTACCTCGCTATTCAATATATAAGAAATCGAATTTTTATTTCGAAGTTTAATATATAAAAACTATATTTTTAACTCGAAGTTCAATATATAAAAACTATATTTTTAATTCTATGTTCAATATATAAAAATCATATTTTTCTTTCGAAGTTCAATATATAAAAATTCTATTTTCTTTCGAAGTTCAAAACATAAAAACTATATTTTTTTCTTTCGAACTTCAAAACATAAAAACTATATTTTTTTCTTTCGAACTTTCGATATATAGACATCTGATTTTTTTTTCCTTTTAAATTTCTAATCTCTTCCTAGTTTAGAAATCATTTTAAATTCAGTTTAAAAAAGCATTTTCCCTAACAAAATAAAATCAGTTTTACTTCCTATAAAAATCAGTTTTTATTTTCTTTATAGATCAGTTTTTAAATTCTTTTGAAATCAGTTTTATACTTTATAAAATAAATCAGTTTTATTTCTTTATTTTTAAAACAGTTTCAGTTTTAAACTTTATTTAATTTATTCAGTTCTTAATTTACTTTTCAAAACAGTTTTTATATTTTATAAAAATTTCAGTTTTAAACCTTTAACAAAAATCAGTTTTAACAAAATATAAAAATCAGTTTTTCTAAACTGAAAAATAAAATCAGTTTTATCTTTTTATTTAAAAATCAGTTTTAAAAATAAGGTTAAAAATCAGTTTTTAATAAAAATAAAATAAAATCAGTTTTTAAAAATGCTTTAAAATCAGTTTTTAAAATGTCTTAAAAATCAGTTTTCTAATTATGTTTAAAATCAAAATAAAAGTAAAATAAAATAAATAAATAAAACTTACAGGGGGGGGGGGGGCTGACGCGAGGGCTTCAAGGGGGGGGCCGCCTTCTTCGTCGGCGTCGAGGGCTTCAAGGGGGGGGAGTGCGGTGCCTGAGGGCGGCGCGACGTTGGCGTCGCTGGAGAAGAGGCGACGGGTTCGTGCCCATTAGGGTTTAGGGCTTGCTTCATCGGAGAAGGAAGAGAGAGGGAGGCCGCGGTTGCTGGTAGCTGGAGGAGGAAGGGGTGCGATGCAATAGGCGGCGGCGGATGCGATGGGAGGTGCGTCGTGGAGGAGTGGCGGCTTCAGACTCCATCGGGGTTTTTTTTTTTTTTATTTCTGAATCGACTGAAGGGAGAGGAGAGAGAAGAGTTAAGGGTGAATATATATTTTTAATTTAATTTCAATTTTCAAATTCAAAAAGTTGACTTTTTCATACGATCTCTAAACGAGGTCCACCGCCTGTCGTCCATAGCGTTTTACCCCCATTCCGAACACAATGGGATATGTATCGCAAGCTGATTCGATCACTTTGATCAGTTTCTGTTGAATTTACATTTAAATCATTATATTGAATTTTAAACGTACATTTCAAATTCCCGGGGCCACATATTAACTAGAAAAATTCCCGAAAAATATTTTCTAGCTTCGTATTGACGATACGGTCTTAACAAAACTAGTTTCGTCGAATTCTGAGACTGTTTGAAAAATGGCCAATTTTCAGTCGATTAAAATCAACTGAAACTGGTCAAACGCGTTTTCATTTGCCACGCTCACATATTGATTCGAAAAATTATGAAATTTGAAATCTAGCAATAACTTAACACCACGGACCCAACAAAACTGGTTTCGTCGGAATCCGAGGTCGTTTGCAAAATTGCTATTTTTAAGGGCCTTATATATATAAAAATATATATAAATTCCACAGCGACTATTTCTAATTTTAAACTGGACATATCTTATCATTTCTAAGATGAAATCTCAGTTTGTTAACTTCGTTACAAAGATATAGTTATACAGATTCAAATATTTCTTGTTTCGTTCAATTCTGACTTATATTGAATTCTGTATATTCAATTGAAATTAGAAATCGAATTTTCGAACTACCGCGCCACTTTCAATTCCTTTTATAATTATATATAAATATTTATATTCTAGCGACGACGCGTATATTATATACGTTCGAATTATATTCAAAATAAATTTCTCGTCGATATTATTTAAAATAATTCATTTTAAATAATCAAAATTCGCTAAAATTGCCAAAATAAAAATTTTAAACTGGCCCAGAATTTCCGGGTTGTTACAGATTTCCTGCATTAACATATGTTAGTCCATACAATTTACACTAATTCCATACTAGGGAATATTTTAATCGATGGAGTCAGTATCCGACCACTGATGTGTTTATATGCAACAATATATATATTATTTAACCAATTTAACTGAAATCTACCTACACGACCATCACACAACATTCAACCAATATTAAAATATAATTATAATATTTTGAAATAGATCAGAGTTAGTGAATTTACTCACCTTTGCGCGTTAACCGTTAAATAACGATTTGCGTTGGTACACCGGATCCGACGTTATAATTTCCAACGAGCTTTCAAAGGGTTCCGAACTGATTTCGCTCCGTAGCCTTGATTGAGAATGGCTCAAACCGAAGTTTTACTTAAACCTGCATGTCGATCATCCCTTCTTCATACTGATCATCCCTGGTACATACTTGAAACCGATCCCCTAGTTATCCTTATTTTCTTTATTTCCACCCTTCAAGTTTTCCCCTTCTCTTACATATTTTTCTTTCTTGGGCTTTTCCCATGTATGTCGGCCCATCTGCAAGTTACACACAAGACCCGCGTCATTTCATATATGGACGTTACTACTTCAGCCTATATTTAACTGCTCACGCTATGGACTCCTTCTAGATTTTGGAAGCCACTGGAAAACACTCCATGCCAAACGTTGAACCCCCGGACCGTTACCACTTTTCCGCTTTTCAGCATGCACGTGCCATGAACAAAATGGCCAACCTCCTACTGATCCATTCACGTTCTCATGCTTAAACCCATTTCTCCTTACTTCTCACTTTCTTCCACTACTTCGAAAACAAAACAGTACAGTGACCAGGCCATTTCATTTCTACTTACATGAACTCCAGTATACCACTTCATGACCCACGTATACCTGATACTCTTCCATACTTTTTAACTTGTCTCCGTCTTCACACTGGAAGGCCACGCTAATCCCACGATCTGCTCCTTCAACTACTTCCCCCATCATTCATGTTAACTTTCTCCACCCTTGCGTGTATCGAACTACCATAAAAACCTCTCCTTTCAACCTTGCACTTCCGTCACTCACATGCTACATGCTGCCATAAAAACTCCACCATCTGCAGCGACTCACCCACCATTCCACTTAATTCTATACCCGCATGTCCAGACCTTCAGATCGCCGTTCTTCCACCGTGACTTAGACGAACTCCTGCCTTCACGTAGCTTACTACCTTACTGTGTTAAAAGCATCCTCACGCCTATCGATCTCCCAACGTATAAAATTTCATGCGTCAAAAGTTGTGGCAATCCCACTGAAATCCGTATTTAAAGTGATGCTTAAGTAGACTGGGAGTTCGAAGAAATGTATTTTAAATTTTTAGAGGAGCATCTGTTTTGATTCAACGTGGAGTATTGAGTTTGAAAGCCATAGAAAACTCATCCAGTAATGGATTCTTGATCCCAAGAAGTAAAAGTGTTTGTGCGTTTTATATAGTTCAATGCCTTAGTTGCAAAGTAATAGCGGACAGTAGGGGATGATGTAGGAGATAGGTTAGCCATATGGTTCATTAAATAAAAGCGTGTTGTTGCAGTTCCTTTGCCATGAAGTTTTTAGTATTTATTTTATAAAGACAAAAGCAAATGGTCATTCAATAGCGCATAGGGTATCACCAACTATTTAAATATATATGCATGTGCTTAGAGTCTTTGGGTAGGTACACATATATATAGGTAGCTTAGGATAGGATGGCTTCTACGTATGGTCATTTCCATTGAAGGTGTCGTGTAAGTGTGTACAAGTGGCTTCATGGCTACGGAAAAGAAATGTACAGCAGTATTTCAATATTTATATGTACAGGAGGAAACTTAAGTATTAAGCTAGTGTATATATTCATAAGTTAAAGTTTAAGTGTATTGTGTTATATAAAATTACGTTCGTGTCCGAGCTGCTAGGGACGGAAATAAGAATACGGTCGTGTCCGGCGAGGTGCCACGGTTCCAAAAATATAATAATATCGATAGGTTAATTTATTCTGTGAAACCCTAAAATATCGATATAGGGTGCGAAATACTCCAAATAAAAAGTTGCTTATTTTACGAAATAAAAATTACAGTAAAATTCTAAAAATTAAATTATCACTACGCCTCAAAAGAACGTTATCTAAATTCGAGTCCGGTATCTAGTTATTTCAAATAAACCGTTACGGTCGATATACGATTTTATAGCGACTTTCTGAATATTAAATTTGGACATAACTCACAATCTATAACACGAAATCTTGGTTTTTCACTTCTGTTAGAAAAATATAGTTCAACAGATTCCAACGTTTCTTGTTTCGAAGAAATCCGGTTTATAACGAGTCATGTACACTCATTTGAAGTTCAGAACGTTAAATTACGAACTGCAGTGATATTACAGACTCGATTATAATTAATATATATTTTTATATGTTCAACTTCGTTTTAATTAATATATAATTCCACTTATATTACGAATTCAATATTTAAACTAATTTAAATATTCAAATCCAAACCGATAAAAATGCGGGACGTTACATTCCTTCCCCTTAAAATAATTTCATCCTCGAAATTGCTAAGAAGTGAAGATGCTCTAATTCTAACTCCTCACAACCTGCTTGGTTGAAATTTCATACTTCACATCCCCATAACTCAATCCTTGCATCGAATCTTTTATCCTTATATCCATAATTCTCTTATACTCAAGCCCTATTTCATTTCAACTTCCAGTTCAACTTCCAGTTCCACCTCACTTCCAAATTCTTGGTCAACAATCCAATTCCGTAACCAAACTCGGTTCCAATCCAATATCTTATTTCACAAATTCTCTTATTTCACCAAGTTTAATTCTATTCAATACGATTTCCACTTACTCGGTTCCAGTTCAACTCCCGTTTTATTCAACTTAGTTAAAATTCTATTTATCTGCTTCATAAGTAAATTTTAAATTTCAGAATTCAAATTCCTGAGGTTTTTATTTCAAATCAGTTTGAAATCATATATAATTCAAAACATTTGAATTTCTGACAAATTGTATCCTCACAATAATTCAAAAAAAAAATCTTTGGTAGTAATCCGTCACTTAGAAACTCGAAAGTGAATACCGATAATGGCGCGCTTCATCATCGAAATTTATTTCCCAGTAATCGAAGTGAGTTCAATACTATATTACTTTCAAAACTTATTTTCAAACATTTATATTTGAATTTTTTTTCAAAATATCTTTCACAGCACTTGGAAAATAATTTCAAATCTCCCAGGATTTTAAAATTCTCATATATTTAATCCAACATTATTTCCAACTCTTTTCCAAGTTTCTAGAGTTTTATTTCAATTCTGGTTTTAAACTCAGATTTAGTTCATCTGATTCTAGATATTATACTTACATAATATTTCGATTGGTTACTTGTATAACCAACTCAATTATAAATCCTATTTGATCATAATAATGATCAACACTTTCAATGTATATTAGATAACTACAATATATATGCTTTCTTTATATCAAAATATATTTTGAGTAAGATTATTTCATTTACCCTTTTTCAAAACATACTGTGTCGAATTACTCTGTTCAAGAGTTTAGAAACACCTATCGACACAGTTTGCATTACTATTTCTACCAGAATTTATAAACCACTCTACTAACCAATCAACACAATATAAAATAGTTTTTATATCAATTTACAAATACGCGCTCATATATATACACTCAAACTCAACCTAGGGTATTACTAACCCTATCTGTATCGAGTCCCGCCACATAGCCAAGGAAATCACTTAACCTTCAGCTCTGATACCAACTGTAACGGCCCGAAAATCCGTACCAATTTGAGCTGACTAATATCCTACACATTCAACTCAAAGTGCACGAAAATTTAGGTCTATAATAGAAAGAATTAAGAGGATGAAAAAGATAAGATAGAACTAATAGAATAGAAGAAGAAGAACATCAGAATCAGAGTAAACACGAAACTCACAGCGGAACGAATAAAATGTATTATATAACATAACTTTGAATAGAAAATTGTATTGTATATACATACCATTATCAGAGTACAATACATCATATCACTGCGGAAATAATATCTAAATACTAACGGTGGAGCCTTCTGCTTCGAGCTCCTCCAAGTGAATCTGCAAAGCCTGAAACACTTGACTGCCCGTACAAATTTGGGCACCCAAGAGTTTAGGGAAAACACAAACAAAATAAACTCTGGGTCAGTCATGGGACTGGTGTGAGTAAATTCCAACCATATCGTTTAACTTTGAAAATCCTTTTGAAACAAAAAGATAATAGTAAGACCAGCCCACGCATAAACATGGACGGTTTTTACCTTACTAAAACCCAAATATCTTTGATATCAAAATCCAGTGATATTATAATAATGTTTAAACAAATAAATATCCAAGTAGCAGAACGCTTGCATCTAACGCTCCACATATATATAGTATAAAATCATAAACCGCAGGGCGCTTATTGGAGATTGGATTCCAACAGACAAGGTATGGGAGCACCTTCTGATCAGTGTACTCTAGAGGGGATACACTCAGGGTTCAATAAGAACGTCTTGCAACCCGGCCACACATGACCGACCACTCATTTAGCTTGAGTGTATCGAATATATTGCCACCCACGGTTGTTGGCCATCCAACCGTCATCCGAAGATACAGAATCGAAAAGAAGACAAATATGAATTTTCTCTAGATCGGTGACAATACATCCTGCTTGGGTATGACCCAACTAGCCATGCTGCCTAGCCCAACTTCTGTCATTTCGCAGCTGTGAGGCGAGAGGCTACGTCTATCTTCAGAACATCTGATCACCATTCACTTTGAATGCCACATCGTCAAACCCATCAATTCACTAATCGATTCCCAAATATATCACGGGTATAAAAAGCTAAGAGGAACGAATTCCTCCGCTACCAGACGTAATACCTTTTAGAGATCAACCTTATGTGATTTGTCAGGTATACTCTGTCAGACACTCGTCCATACAAGTTGTCCTGTGACTGGACAAACAAAAAGCACCATTCTGGAACAGGACGACCCTTGCATTTAACTCCATCTTCAATTTCTTCAGCATAATATAATTAGCAGTGCTTATGCCTATACGGACTGGTTTCCAGATAGCATATCCAACCGGTCTCTCTGTATTGACAACGATGGTCAAAACACTCCGATAGTCGGTTATTTAACTATCGAAGTAAAAACAACATTCATTCAAATGTATCACACAATCATGGGCACTTTTTAATTTATATTGATTTTCCAACTTCTCATATCCCAGAAAATATACGTTATTAATGTTCGGAAACATTCCTATCATTTTCCCCATTTCTTATTTTCTATATTTTAGAAAATATACCTTATAAATCTTTGGAAAATATTTCCAGTTCTCATTTAATCATTTCAATCTGCAAATTGTTTGCTTAACTCTTCATTCTAGAAATAAATACCCTTACAGGTTCATATCCTATTTACCGACTTCCTCTTATGATTTATATTCCCATTATACTTGATAAACTCTATTTCTAAGTCAGGTTCTTATTAAATCAATATTAAGTTTATAACTAATTATTGATTTCATATCCTAATATAATTTATTGGTTTAAAACTAAATATTAACTATCCTATCAGATTATAATTCCTAGAAATATATTTACTTTATTACATTCGACATCGTCAAATTATAGTTCCAAATCCTAATGGTTTAATTCTAATCACATTTCGAACATCGAAATGCTGTCATCATTTTCTAACACGATTCTCTAATTTCTCTTTCTAAACTTATTCTTATATTTTCTTTGGACAATTATCATTACTTAATACTTTCGAATAAGTGGATTTCAAAACAACTGTTTACATACCCTAGGGATAGTGTTGTATATAAAGATCATGCTTAAGTTTTGTCAACAACGTTAATTTATCGTTATAGTTCAAAAACTTGTCATACGCTGTAATATTCCCTTTTATAACTAATCTTTACATAACAGTCACGCTTAAGCCAAGTCAACAACGTTATTTTATCGTTATGGTTCAAAGACTTGCAATACGTAGCTATATTCTATTTTGGGTTCAAACAGTGCATATATAAATAATATAAAACAAGCAGTACATATAAATATTGAGGAATCCGGTTGGATTCCTCCAACCGATTTCCTGCATCAACATATGTTAGTCCATACAATTTACACTAATTCCATACTAGGGATTATTTTAATCGATGGAGTCAGGTTCCGACCACTGATGTGTTTATATGCAACGATATATATATTATTTAACCAATTTAACTGAAATCTACCTATGCGACCATCACACAACATTCAACCAATATTAAAATATAGTTATAATATTTTGAAATAGATCAGAGTTAGTGAATTTACTCACCTTTGCGCGTTAACCGTTAAATAATGATTTGCGTCGGTACACCGGATCCGACGTTATAATTTCCAACGAGCTTTCAAAGGGTTCCGAACTGATTTCGCTCCGTAGCCTTGATTGAGAATGGCTCAAACCGAAGTTTTACTTAAACCCGCATGTCGATCATCCCTTCTTCATACTGATCATCCCTGGTACATACTTGAAACCGATCCCCCAGTTATCCTTATTTTCTTTATTTCCACCCTTCACGTTTTCCCCTTCTCTTACATATTTTTCTTTCTTGGGCTTTTCCCATGTATGTCGGCCCATCCGCAAGTTACACACCAGACCCGCGTCATTTCATATATGGACGTTACTACTTTAGCCTATATTTAACTGCTCACGCTATGGACTCCTTCTAGATTTTGGAAGCCACTGGAAAACACTCCATGCCAAACGTTGAACCCCCAGACCGTTACCACTTTTCCCCTTTTCAGCATGCACATGCCATGAACAAAATAGCCAACCTCCTACTGATCCATTCACGTTCTCATGCTTAAACCCATTTCTCCTTACTTCTCACTTTCTTCCACTACTTCGAAAACAAAACAGTACAGTGACCAGGCCATTTCATTTCTACTTACATGAACTCCAGTATACCACTTCATGACCCACGTATACCTGATACTCTTCCATACTTTTTAACTTGTCTCCGTCTTCACACTGGAAGGCCACGCTAATCCCACGATCTGCTCCTTCAACTACTTCCCCCATTGTTCATGTTAGCTTTCTCCACCCTTGCGTGTATCGAACTGCCAAACAAACCTCTCCTTTCAACCTTGCACTTCCGTCACTCACACGCCACATGCTGCCTTAAAAACTCAAAAACATCTGCAGTGACTCACCCATCATTCCACTTAATTCCGTACCTGCATGTCCAGACCTTCAGATCACCCTTCTTCCACCATGACTTAGACGAACTCCAGCCTTCACGTTGCTTCCTACCTTACTGTGTTAAAAGCATCCTCACGCCTATCGATCTCCCAACGTATAAAATTTCATGCATCAAAAGTTGTGGCAATCCCACTGAAATCCGTATTTAAAGTGATGCTTCAGTAGACTGGGAGTTCGAAGATATGTATTTTAAATTTTTAGAGGAGCATCTTTTTTGATTTAACGTGGAGTATTGAGTTTGAAAGCCATAGAAAACTCGTCCAATAATGGATTCTTGATCCCAAGAAGTGAAAGTGTTTCTGCGTTTTATATAGTTCAATGCCTTAGTTGCAAAGTAATAGCGGACAGTAGGGGATGATGTAGGAGATAGGTTAGCCGTATGGTTCATTAAATAAAAGCGTGTTGTTGCAGTTCCTTTGCCATGAAGTTTTTAGTATTTATTTTATAAAGTCAAAAGCAAATGGTCATTCAATAGCGTATATGGTATCACCAGCTATTTAAATATAGTATGCATGTGCTTAGAGTCTTTGGGTAGGTACACATATATAGGTAGCTTAGGATAGGATGGCTTCTACGTATGGTCATTTCCATTGAAGGTGTCGTGTAAGTGTGTACAAGTGGCTTCATGGCTACGGAAAAGAAATGTACAGCAGTATTTCGATATTTATATGTACAGGAGGAAATTTAAGTATTAAGCTAGTGTATATATTCATGTGTTAAAGTTTAAGTGTACTATGTTACATAAAATTATGTTCGTGTCCAAGCTGCTAGGGACGGAAATAAGAATACGGTCGTGTCCAGTGAGGTGCCACGGTTCCAAAAATATAATAATATCGATAGGTTAATTTATTCTGTGAAACCCCAAAATATCGATATAGGGTGCGAAATACTCCAAATAAAAAGTTGCTTATTTTACGAAATAAAAATTACAGTAAAATTCTAAAAATTAAATTGTCACTACGCCTCAAAAGAACCTTATCTAAATTCGAGTCTGATATCTAGTTATTTCAAATAAACCGTTACGGTCGATATACGATTTTATAGCGACTTTCTGAATATTAAATTTGGACATAACTCACAATTTGTAACCCGAAATCTTGGTTTTTAACTTCTGTTAGAAAAATATAGTTCAACAGATTCTAGCGTTTCTTGTTTCGAAGAAATCCGGTTTATAACGAGTCATGTACACTCAGTTGAAATTCAGAACGTTAAATTACGAACTGCAGTGATATTACGGGCTCGATTATAATTAATATATATTTTTATACGTTCAACTTCATTTTAATTAATATATAATTCCACTTATATTATGAATTCAATATTTAAACTGATTTAAATATTCAAATCCAAACCGATAAAAATGCGGGACGTTACATTCCTTCCCCTTAAAATTATTTCGTCCTAGAAATTGCTAAGAAGTGAAGATGCTCTAATTCTAACTCCTTACAACCTGCTTGGTTGAAATTTCATACTTCACATCCCCATAACTCAATCCTTGCATCGAATCTTTTATCCTTATATACATAATTCTCTTATACTCAAGCCCTATTTCATTTCAACTTCCAGTTCCACCTCACTTCCAAATTCTTGGTCAACAATCCAATTCCGTAACCAAACTCGGTTCCAATCCAATATCTTATTTCACAAATTCTCTTATTTCACCAAGTTTAATTCCATTCAATACGATTTCCACTTACTCGGTTCTAGTACTCGGTTCCAGTTCAACTCCCGTTTTATTCAACTTAGTTAAATTTCTATTTATCTGCTTCATAAGTAAATTTTAAATTTCAGAATTCAAATTCCTGAGGTTTTTATTTCAAATCAGTTTGAAATCATATATAATTCAAAACATTTGAATTTCTGACAACTTGTTTCCTCACAATAATTCAAAAACTAAATCTTTGGTAGTAATCCGTCACTTAGAAACTCGAAAATGAATACCGATAATGGCGCGCTTCATCATCGGAATTTATTACCCAGCAATCGAAGTGAGTTCAATACTATATTAATTTCAAAACTTATTTTCAAACATTTATATTTGAAAATTTCTTCAAAATATCTTTCACAGCACTTGGAAAATAATTTCAAATCTCCCAGGATTTTAAAATTCTCATATATTTAATCCAACTTTTTTCCAAGTTTCTAGAGTTTTATTTCAATTCTGGTTTTAAACTCAGATTTAGTTCATCTGATTCTAGATATTATACTTACATAATATTTCGATTGGTTATTTGTATAAACAACTCAATTATAAATCTTATTTGATCATAATAACGATCAACACTTTCAATATATATTAGATAACTACAATATATATGCTTTCTTTATATCAAAATATATTTTGGGTAAGATTATTTCATTTACCCTTTTTCAAAACATACTGTGTCGAATTACTCTGTTCAAGAGTTTAGAAACACCTATCGACATAGTTTGCATTACTATTTCGACCAGAATTTATAAACCACTCTACTAACCAATCAACACAATATAAAATAGTTTTTATATCAATTTACAAATACGCGCTCATATATATACACTCAAACTCAATCTAGGGTATTACTAACCCCATCTGTATCGAGTCCCGCCACATAGCCAAGGAAATCACTTAACCTTCAGCTCTGATACCAACGGTAACGGCCCGAAAATCCGTACCAATTTGAGCTGACTAATATCCTACACATTCAACTCAAAGTGCATGAAAATTCAGGTCATTAATAGAAAGAATTAAGAGGATGAGAAAGATAAGATAGAACTAATAGAATAGAAGAAGAAGAAGAACATCAGAATCAGAGTAAACACGAAACTCATAGCGGAACGAATAAAATGTATTATATAACAAAACTTTGAATAGAAAATTGTATTGTACATACATACCATTATCAGAGTACAATACATCATATCACTACGGAAATAATCTCTAAATACTAACGGTGGAGCCTTCTGCTTCGAGCTCCTCCAAGTGAATCTGCAAAGCCTAAAACACTTGACTGCCCGTACAAATTTGGGCACCCAAGTGTTTAGGGAAAACACAAACAAAATAAACTCTGGGTCAGTCATGGGACTGGTGTGAGTAAATTCCAACCATATCGTTTAACTTTGAAAATCCTTTTGAAACAAAAAGATAATAGTAAGACCAACCCACGCATAAACATGGACGGTTTTTACCTTACTAAAACCCAAATATCTTTGATATCAAAATCCAGTGATATTATAATAATGTTTAAACAAATAAATATCCAAGTAGCAGAACGCTTGCATCTAACGCTCCACATATATATAGTATAAAATCATAAACCGCAGGGCGCTTATTGGAGATTGGATTCCAACAGACAAGGTATGGGAGCACCTTCTGATCAGTGTACTCTAGAGGGGATACACTCAGGGTTCAATAAGAACGTCTTGCAACCCGGCCACACATGACCGACCACTCATTTAGCTTGAGTGTATCGAATATATTGCCACCCACGGTTGTTGGCCATCCAACCGTCATCCGAAGATACAGAATCGAAAAGAAGACAAATATGAATTTTCTCTAGATCGGTGACAATACACCCTGCTTGGGTATGATCCAACTAGCCATGCTGCCTAGCCCAACTTCTGTCATTTCCCGGCTGTGAGGCTACGTCTATCTTCAGAACATCTGATCACCATTCACTTTGAATGCCACATCGTCAAACCCGTCAATCCACTAATCGATTCCCAAATATATCACGGGTATAAAAAGCTAAGAGGAACGAATTCCTCCGCCACCAGACGTAATACCTTTTAGAGATCAACCTGATGTGATTTGTCAGGTATACTCTGTCAAACACTCATCCATACAAGTTGTCCTGGGACTGGACAAAGAGAAAGCACCATTCTGGAACAGGACAACCCTTGCATTTAACTCCATCTTCAATTTCTTCAACATAATATAATTCGCAGCGCTTATGCCTATACGGAGTGGTTTCCAGATAACATAGCCAACCGATCTCTCCGTATTGACAACGATGGTCAAAACACTCCGATAGTCGGCTATTTAACTATCGAAGTAAAAACAACATTCATTCAAATCTATCACACAATCATGGGCACTTTTTAATTTATATTGATTTTCCAACTTCTCATATCCCAGAAAATATACATTATTAATGTTCGGAAACATTCCTATCATTTTCCTCATTTCTTATTTTCTATATTTTAGAAAATATACCTTATAAATCTTTGGAAAACATTTCCAGTTCTCATTTAATCATTTCAATCTGCAAATTATTTGCTTAACTCTTCATTCTAGAAATAAATACCCTTACAGGTTCATATCCTATTTACCGACTTCCTTTTATAATTTATATTCCCATTATACTTGATAAACTCTATTTCTAAATCAGGTTCTTATTAAATCAATATTAAGTTTATAACTAAATATTGATTTCATATCCTAATATAATTTATTGGTTCAAAACTAAATATTAACTATCCTATCAGGTTATAATTCCAAGAAATATATTTACTTTATTACATTCGACATCGTCGAATTATAGTTCCAAATCCTAATGGTTTAATTCTAATCACATTTCGACCATCGAAATGCTGTCATCATTTTCTAACACGATTCTCTAATTTCTCTTTCTAAAATTATTCTTATATTTTCTTTAGACAATTATCATTACTTATTACTTTCGAATAAGTGGATTTCAAACCAACTGTTTACATTCCCTAGGGATAGTGTCGTATATAAAGATCATGCTTAAGTTTTATCAACAGCGTTAATTTATCGTTATAGTTCAAAAACTTGTCATACGCTGTAATATTCCCTTTTATAACTAATCTCTACATAACAGTCACGCTTAAGCTAAGTCAACAATGTTATTTTATCGTTACGGTTCAAAGACTTGCAATACGTAGCTATATTCTATTTTGGGTTCAAACAGTGCATATATAAATAATATAAAACAAGCAGTACATATAAATATTGAGGAATCCGGTTGGATTCCTCCAACCGATTTCCTGCATCAACATATGTTAGTCCATACAATTTACACTAATTCCATACTAGGGATTATTTTAATCGATGGAGTCAGGTTCCGACCACTGATGTGTTTATATGCAACGATATATATATTATTTAACCAATTTAACTGAAATCTACCTACGCGACCATCACACAGCATTCAACCAATATTAAAATATAATTATAATATTTTGAAATAGATCAGAGTTAGTGAATTTACTCACCTTTGCGCGTTAACCGTTAAATAACGATTTGCGTCGGTACACCGGATCCGACGTTATAATTTCCAACGAGCTTTCAAAGGGTTCCGAACTGATTTCGCTCCGCAGCCTTGATTGAGAATGGCTCAAACCGAAGTTTTACTTAAACCCGCATGTCGATCATCCCTTCTTCATACTGATCATCCCTGGTACATACTTGAAACCGATCCCCCAGTTATCCTTATTTTCTTTATTTCCACCCTTCATGTTTTCCCCTTCTCTTACATATTTTTCTTTCTTGGGCTTTTCCCATGTATGTCGCCCCATCCGCAAGTTACACACCAGACCCACGTCATTTCATATATGGACGTTACTACTTCAGCCTATATTTAACTGCTCACGCTATGGACTCCTTCTAGATTTTGGAAGCCACTGGAAAACACTCCATGCCAAACGTTGAACCCCCAGTCCGTTACCACTTTTCCCCTTTTCAGCATGCACGTGCCATGAACAAAATAGCCAACCTCCTACTGATCCATTCACGTTCTCATGCTTAAACCCATTTCTCCTTACTTCTCGCTTTCTTCCACTACTTCGAAAACAAAACAGTACAGTGACCAGGCCATTTCATTTCTACTTACATGAACTCCAGTATACCACTTCATGACCCACGTATACCTGATACTCTTCCATACTTTTTAACTTGTCTCCGTCTTCACACTGGAAGGCCACGCTAATCCCGATCTGCTCCTTCAACTACTTCCCCCCATCGTTCATGTTAGCTTTCTCCACCCATGCGTGTATCGAACTGCCAAACAAACCTCTCCTTTCAACCTTGCACTTCCGTCACTCACACGCCACATGCTGCCTTAAAAACTCAAAAACATCTGCAGTGACTCACCCTTCATTCCACTTAATTCCGTACCCGCATGTCCAGACCTTCAGATCACCATTCTTCCACCGTGACTTAGACGAACTCCAGCCTTCACGTTGCTTCCTACCTTACTGTGTTAAAAGCATCCTCACGCCTATCGATCTCCCAATGTATAAAATTTCATGCGTCAAAAGTTGTGGCAATCCCAATAAAATCCGTATTTAAAGTGATGCTTCAGTAGACTGGGAGTTCGAAGATATGTATTTTAAATTTTTAGAGGAGCATCTATTTTGATTTAACGTGGAGTATTGAGTTTGAAAGCCATAGAAAACTCGTCCAGTAATGGATTCTTGATCCCAAGAAGTGAAAGTGTTTCTGCGTTTTATATAGTTCAATGCCTTAGTTGCAAATTAATAGCGGACAGTAGGGGATGATGTAGGAGATAGGTTAGCCGTATGGTTCATTAAATAAAAGCGTGTTGTTGCAGTTCCTTTGCCATGAAGTTTTTAGTATTTATTTTATAAAGTCAAAAGCAAATGGTCATTCAATAGCGTATATGGTATCACCAGCTATTTAAATATAGTATGCATGTGCTTAGAGTCTTTGGGTAGGTACACATATATAGGTAGCTTAGGATAGGATGGCTTCTACGTATGGTCATTTCCATTGAAGGTGTCATGTAAGTGTGTACAAGTGGCTTCATGGCTATGGAAAAGAAATGTACAGCAGTATTTCGATATTTATATGTACAGGAGGAAATTTAAGTATTAAGCTAGTGTATATATTCATGTGTTAAAGTTTAAGTGTATTGTGTTACATAAAATTATGTTCGTGTCCAAGCTGCTAGGGACGGAAATAAGAATACGGTCGTGTCCAGCGAGGTGCCACGGTTCCAAAAATATAATAATATCGATAGGTTAATTTATTCTGTGAAACCCCAAAATATCGATATAGGGTGCGAAATACTCCAAATAAAAAGTTGCTTATTTTACGAAATAAAAATTACAGTAAAATTCTAAAAATTAAATTGTCACTACACCTCAAAAGAACCTTATCTAAATTCGAGTCCGATATCTAGTTATTTCAAATAAACCGTTACGGTCGATATACGATTTTATAGCGACTTTCTGAATATTAAATTTGGACATAACTCACAATTTGTAACACGAAATCTTGGTTTTTCACTTCTGATAGAAAAATATAGTTCAACAGATTCTAGCGTTTCTTGTTTCGAAGAAATCCGGTTTATAACGAGTCATGTACACTCAGTTGAAATTCAGAACGTTAAATTACGAACTGCAGTGATATTACGGGCTCGATTATAATTAATATATATTTTTATACGTTCAACTTCATTTTAATTAATATATAATTCCATTTGTATTATGAATTCAATATTTAAACTGATTTAAATATTCAAATCCAAACCAATAAAAATGCGGGACTTTACATTCCTTCCCCTTAAAATAATTTCGTCCTCGAAATTGATAAGAAGTGAAGATGCTCTAATTCTAACTTCTTACAACCTGCTTGGTTGAAATTTCATACTTCACATCCCCATAAATCCATCCTTGCATCGAATCTTTTATCCTTATATACATAATTCTCTTATACTCAAGCCCTATTTCATTTCAACTTCCAGTTCCACCTCACTTCCAAATTCTTGGTCAACAATCCAATTCCGTAACCAAACTCGGTTCCAATCCAATATCTTATTTCACAAATTCTCTTATTTCACCAAGTTTAATTCTATTCAATACGATTTCCACTTACTCAGTTCTAGTACTCGGTTCCAGTTCAACTCCCGTTTTATTCAACTTAGTTAAATTTCTATTTATCTGCTTCATAAGTAAATTTTAAATTTCAGAATTCAAATTCCTGAGGTTTTTATTTCAAATCAGCTTGAAATCATATATAATTCAAAACGTTTGAATTTCTGACAACTTGTTTCCTCACAATAATTCAAAAACAAAATCTTTGGTAGTAATCCGTCACTTAGAAACTCGAAAATGAATACTGATAATGGCGTGCTTCATCATCGGAATTTATTTCCCAGCAATCGAAGTGAGTTCAATACTATATTACTTTCAAAACTTATTTTCAAACATTTATATTTGAAAATTTCTTCAAAATATCTTTCACAGCACTTGGAAAATAATTTCAAATCTCCCAGGATTTTAAAATTCTCATATATTTAATCCAACTTTTTTCCAAGTTTCTAGAGTTTTATTTCAATTCTGGTTTTAAACTCAGATTTAGTTCATCTGATTCTAGATATTATACTTACATAATATTTCGATTGGTTATTTGTATAAACAACTCAATTATAAATCTTATTTGATCATAATAACGATCAACACTTTCAATATATATTAGATAACTACAATATATATGCTTTCTTTATATCAAAATATATTTTGGGTAAGATTATTTCATTTACCCTTTTTCAAAACATACTGTGTCGAATTACTCAGTTCAAGAGTTTAGAAACACCTATCGACACAGTTTGCATTACTATTTCGACCAGAATTTATAAACCACTCTACTAACCAATCAACACAATATAAAATAGTTTTTATATCAATTTACAAATACGGGCTCATATATATACACTCAAACTCAATCTAGGGTATTACTAACCCCATCTGTATCGAGTCCCGCCACATAGCCAAGGAAATCACTTAACCTTCAGCTCTGATACCAACGGTAACGGCCCGAAAATCCGTACCAATTTGAGCTGACTAATATCCTACACATTCAACTCAAAGTGCACGAAAATTCAGGTCATTAATAGAAAGAATTAAGAGGATGAGAAAGATAAGATAGAACTAATAGAATAGAAGAAGAACATCAGAATCAGAGTAAACACGAAACTCACAGCGGAACGAATAAAATGTATTATATAACAAAACTTTGAATAGAAAATTGTATTGTACATACATACCATTATCAGAGTACAATACATCATATCACTGCGGAAATAATCTCTAAATACTAACGGTGGAGCCTTCTGCTTCGAGCTCCTCCAAGTGAATCTGCAAAGCCTGAAACACTTGACTGCCCGTACAAATTTGGGCACCCAAGTGTTTAGGGAAAACACAAACAAAATAAACTTTGGGTCAGTCATGGGACTGGTGTGAGTAAATTCCAACCATATCGTTTAACTTTGAAAATCCTTTTGAAACAAAAAGATAATAGTAAGACCAACCCACGCATAAACATGGACGGTTTTTACCTTACTAAAACCCAAATATCTTTGATATCAAAATCCAGTGATATTATAATAATGTTTAAAAAAATAAATATCCAAGTAGCAGAACGCTTGCATCTAACGCTCCACATATATATAGTATAAAATCATAAACCGCAGGGAGCTTATTGGAGATTGGATTCCAACAGACAAGGTATGGGAGCACCTTCTGATCAGTGTACTCTAGAGGGGATACACTCAGGGTTCAATAAGAACGTCTTGCAACCCGGCCACACATGACCGACCACTCATTTAGCTTGAGTGTATCGAATATATTGCCACCCACGGTTGTTGGCCATCCAACCGTCATCCGAAGATACAAAATCGAAAAGAAGACAAATATGAATTTTCTCTAGATCGGTGACAATACACCCTGCTTGGGTATGATCCAACTAGCCATGCTGCCTAGCCCAACTTCTGTCATTTCCCGGCTGTGAGGCTACGTCTATCTTCAGAACATCTGATCACCATTCACTTTGAATGCCACATCGTCAAACCCGTCAATCCACTAATCGATTCCCAAATATATCACGGGTATAAAAAGCTAAGAGGAACGAATTCCTCCGCCACCAGACGTAATACCTTTTAGAGATCAACCTGATGTGATTTGTCAGGTATACTCTGTCAAACACTCATCCATACAAGTTGTCCTGGGACTGGACAAACAGAAAGCACCATTCTGGAACAGGACAACCCTTGCATTTAACTCCATCTTCAATTTCTTCAACATAATATAATTCGCAGCGCTTATGCCTATACGGGGTGGTTTCCAGATAACATATCCAACCGGTCTCTCCGTATTGACAACGATGGTCAAAACACTCCGATAGTCGGCTATTTAACTATCGAAGTAAAAACATCATTCATTCAAATCTATCACACAATCATGGGCACTTTTTAATTTATATTGATTTTCCAACTTCTCATATCCCAGAAAATATACATTATTAATGTATGGGAACATTCCTATCATTTTCCTCATTTCTTATTTTCTATATTTTAGAAAATATACCTTATAAATCTTTGGAAAACATTTCCAGTTCTCATTTAATCATTTCAATCTGCAAATTATTTGCTTAACTCTTCATTCTAGAAATAAATACCCTTACAGGTTCATATCCTATTTACCGACTTCCTTTTATAATTTATATTCCCATTATACTTGATAAACTCTATTTCTAAATCAGGTTCTTATTAAATCAATATTAAGTTTATAACTAAATATTGATTTCATATCCTAATATAATTTATTGGTTCAAAACTAAATATTAACTATCCTATCAGGTTATAATTCCAAGAAATATATTTACTTTATTACATTCGACATCGTCGAATTATAGTTCCAAATCCTAATGGTTTAATTCTAATCACATTTCGAACATCGAAATGCTGTCATCATTTTCTAACACGATTCTCTAGTTTCTCTTTCTAAAATTATTCTTATATTTTCTTTAGACAATTATCATTACTTATTACTTTCGAATAAGTGGATTTCAAACCAACTGTTTACATTCCCTAGGGATAGTGTCGTATATAAAGATCATGCTTAAGTTTTGTCAACAATGTTAATTTATCGTTATAGTTCAAAAACTTGTCATACGCTATAATATTCCCTTTTATAACTAATCTCTACATAACAGTCACGCTTAAGCCAAGTCAACAATGTTATTTTATCGTTATGGTTCAAAGACATGCAATAAGCAGCTATATTCTATTTTGGGTTCAAACAGTGCATATATAAATATTATAAAACAAGCAGTACATATAAATATTGAGGAATCCGGTTGGATTCCTCCAACTGATTTCCTGCATCAACATATGTTAGTCTATATAATTTACACTAATTCCATACTAGGGAATATTTTAATCGATGGAGTCAGTATCCGACCATTGATGTGTTTATATGCAACAATATATAT
The DNA here is from genome assembly GCA_030737875.1 of Allium sativum. Lineage (NCBI taxonomy): Eukaryota > Viridiplantae > Streptophyta > Magnoliopsida > Asparagales > Amaryllidaceae > Allium > Allium sativum. Next base: position 393,975,237 of record CM060924.1, on the reverse strand, counting down.
ATATTATTTAACCAATTTAACTGAAATCTACCTACGCGACCATCACACAGTATTCAACCCATATTAAAATATAATTATAATATTTTGAAATAGATCAGAGTTAGTGAATTTACTCACCTTTGCGCGTTAACCGTTAAATAACGATTTGCGTCGGTACACCGGATCCGACGTTATAATTTCCAACGAGCTTTCAAAGGGTTCCGAACTGATTTCGCTCCGTAGCCTTGATTTAGAATGGCTCAAACCGAAGTTTTACTTAAACCTGCATGTCGATCATCCCTTCTTCATACTGATCATCCCTGGTACATACTTGAAACCGATCCCCCAGTTATCCTTATTTTTTTTATTTCCACCCTTCACGTTTTCCCCTTCTCTTACATATTTTTCTTTCTTGGGCTTTTCCCATGTATGTCGGCCCATCCGCAAGTTACACACCAGACCCGCGTCATTTCATATATGGACGTTACTACTTCAGCTTATATTTAACTACTCACGCTATGGACTCCTTCTAGATTTTGGAAGCCACTGGAAAACACTCCATGCCAAACGTTGAACCCCCAGACCGTTACCACTTTTCCCCTTTTCAGCATGCACGTGCCATGAACAAAATGGCCAACCTCCTACTGATCCATTCACGTTCTCATGCTTAAACCCATTTCTCCTTACTTCTCACTTTCTTCCACTAATTCGAAAACAAAACAGTACAGTGACCAGGCCATTTCATTTCTACTTACATGAACTCCAGTATAACACTTCATGATCCACGTATACCTGATACTCTTCCATACTTTTTAACTTGTCTCTGTCTTCACACTGGAAGGCCACGCTAATCCCACGACTTGCTCCTTCAACTACTTCCTCTCATCGTTCATGTTAGCTTTCTCCACCCTTGCGTGTATCGAACTGCCATACAAACCTCTCCTTTCAACCTCGCACTTCCGTCACTCAAACGCCACATGCTGCCTTAAAAACTCCAACATCTGCAGTGACTCACCCTCCATTCCACTTAATTCCGTACCCACATGTCCAGACCTTTAGATCACCCTTCTTCTACCATGACTTGGACGAACTCCTGCCGTCACGTTGCTTCCTACCTTACTGTGTTAAAAGCATCCTCACGCCTATCGATCTCCCAACGTATAAAATTTCATGCGTCAAAAGTTGTGGCAATCCCACTGAAATCCGTATTTAAGGTGATGCTTAAGTAGACTGGGAGTTCGAAGATATGTATTTTAAATTTTTAGAGGAGCATCTATTTTGATTTAACGTGGAGTATTGAGTTTGAAAGCCATAGAAAACTCGTCCAGTAATGGATTCTTGATCCCAAGAAGTGAAAGTGTTTGTGCGTTTTATATAGTTCAATGCCTTAGTTGCAAAGTAATAGCGGACAATAGGGGATGATGTAGGAGATAGGTTAGCCGTATGGTTCATTAAATAAAAGCGTGTTGTTGCAGTTCCTTTGCCATGAAGTTTTTAGTATTTATTTTATAAAGACAAAAGCAAATGGTCATTCAATAGCGTATAGGGTATCACCAGTTATTTAAATATAGTATGCATGTGCTTAGACTCTTTGGGTAGGTACACATATATATAGGTAGCTTAGGATAGGATGGCTTCTACGTATGGTCATTTCCATTGAAGGTGTCATGTAAGTGTGTACAAGTGGCTTCATGGCTACGGAAAAGAAATGTACAGCAGTATTTCGATATTTATATGTACAGGAGGAAACTTAAGTATTAAGCTAGTGTATATATTCATGTGTTAAAGTTAAAGTTACTGTGTTACATAAAATTACGTTCGTGTCTGAGCTGCTAGGGACGGAAATGTGAATACGGTCGTGTCCAGCGAGGTGCCACAGTTCCAAAAATATAATAATATCGGTAGGTTAGTTTATTCTGTGAAACCCCAAAATATCGATATAGAATGCGAAATACTCCAAATAAAAAGTTGCTTATTTTACGAAATAAAAATTACAGTTAAATTCTAAAAATTAAATTATCACTATGCCTTAAAGGAACCTTATCTAAATTCGAATCCGATATCTAGTTATTTCAAATAAACCGTTACGGTCGATATACGATTTTATAGCGACTTTCTGAATAATAAATTTGGACATAACTCTCAATTTGTAACACGAAATCTTGGTTTTTCACTTCTGTTAGAAAAATATAGTTCAACAGATTCTAGCGTTTCTTGTTTCGAAGAAATCCGGTTTATAACGAGTCATGTACACTTAGTTGAAGTTCAGAACGTTAAATTACGAACTGCAGTGATATTACGGGCTCGATTATAATTAATATATATTTTTATACGTTGAAATTCATTTTAATTAATATATAATTCCACTTATATTACGAATTCAATATTTAAACTGATTTAAATATTCATATCCAAACCGATAAAAATGCGGGACGTTACAAAATTCTACCTGAAAAATTGAAGTGTTTTCTTGTAGTGTTCATTGTTATTTCCAAAGTTGCTGGAGATAAAGGCCATGAATGTGAATGTAACAGTGATTTGGATTTAGGGAGGAAAGAAAGTTGGGTGGGGTTCGTATATTGTAGCCTGAATTTGAATAGTTTGTGTATACACACACACACACACTTTATATTTGCTTGTGTTTCAATTTCAAATTGAAACCAATCCTGCATTTTAATTCATTCTGATCAGACGATACATCCAATCGCTACGAAACTTGAGAGTGTGCATTACCTCAACAACGTGGCCTTGATGGTGTAAGTTTCATCGAAATTCGAGAATGCTTAAAAAAATGATAATTTATATGTTTTTTGATGCTCTTTAAATTGCTTGACTTTGAAATAGAGTGATCGTATACTTTTTCCTCATGTAACGAACCATCCAAACTCAGTGGAACCAATCTTTAGTCCTACTTTAATTGTTTAAGAAAAAACCCATTTTGGAACCATTAAATAATTAATGATTAATATTTATATATTTTGTTTAAATATCTAATCCTAAAATAAGGTCGTTACATTCTCCCTTCCTTAAAATATTTTGTCCTCGAAATCTTGAAGGATGAAACAACTTATCTTAATACTCTCGAATAAGTGACGATAAAAGATAAATCATCACTCGCCGCTCTCAAGAACAACCATTGAAAGCAAGTACAACAAAAGAAATAGACTCAGAATTTGGCGTAGAGTCACGATTCTCGTTCCTTTTTACAACCACATTCAAATTCCGAGATCGACGTAGCTAAGCCAATCACCTAAGTTGTAACAATTTAATTTAGCATCACATATTGAATTTCCTTCCCACTTTGGCTAACTTCACGAAAAACTTCGGCAACACATCTTTTGTGCTATTCAATTTGGAAAAACTACAACTTTCCAATTATGTCCTAACTCAACAAAAGAAAAGAAAAGCCTAAAAATGACTTCCCATATCTAGGGTAAAAAATCATCAAAATGCACCAAGAGCAAAAACCACAACTTTACATCTACTACTTACCGCTTTCATAGCTAACTTAGAATTTAGATGCGAGTAGCATCCAAACAATCAGCTTCTACGTATTTGGTCGTGTACTCAACAAGAAGATTAAACACAATAGAAAAAGCAACAAGAAGAAAATAAGCATAAATAGAATCTATCTAACATAAGCATATCAAGTCATGTATTTAGTTTTATATCAAATAGATGGGTTATACAATAATAAAATCATACCTAACAGTCATAGAAATGCAAAAAGTAATGTCAGACATTGTCAATCAAACATGCATAAGCAACACAATAGCAATCATAAAAATAACATCCATATCTACCCTTGCATGCAACACATTGATCTAACTAATATATGACATCACTATAACATGCAATCCATATATGACTTGCCACTTGGTTACCATTCCAAAATAAGGTACATTAGTCCAGCATCTCTCGTCAATTGATCGAGCATGGCTTAAGTGCTATCATACAATCCTTAGCTCTATGGCAACCAATCGATGGAAACCATCGACAATTATCCGCGCATCAATTTGGGTATTTTGAATAGTTATAAGGAACTACTTGATCCATCCCGTTCACATAGCTAGATGACGTCGCGTTCATCAACTGGATTCCCAACTAATTCTTCTAATAATGCCTGGAAATAACTTACTCCTCTTCCATATGGAACCAACCACCATGATCAGGTCTGTATTACGTAACTTTTAGTTATGGAGCCCAAACTAGTAATAAGCACAAGTGACGTCCGCCGGATGGATATTGCCTATAAACCAGTACATCTCCAACTCAAGCAAAAATAACTATATTTCTCAAATGAATATATAGGAAGCAACAATGTTGTAGGAGTCCAGGCTTCCAACCGTCACTCTGGCGAGGTTTGAGATACCTTTTAGGAAAGAGAAACTCTAGTGATGTGACATCGCTAGACGACTCTAACCCCTTCTCTAAAAAATAGTGCCTCCAACCATCCAAGGCAAAATCTATTTCAATCGACTCTAAATCGGGATTCAAATACTCCTCATGAGTTTCTGATTGTTGACTAGAATGCTACAACCTTCCATTCGAAAACATACCGCATCTGAACCATCCGTACCATCAAGTATTTACTACTGGCTCGTCGTTCTTGCTAAGAAGGAGTAATCGATGCACTTAAGGGTAAACTTCGAATTCCAAATCATTAAAACTCTCATATGACTTACAACGATATCCTACTAAAGACGACATGACCTAAGCACTTCGCTTCTCTTATCGAAAAGTGAAACTCCAACAAGCTAACAACCAAATGGTGTTTCCTCAACACTTACAACATAAACTTTTCCTTATGCTCTCTTTTCACCCCCTAAGAAGATGAAAATACAACCAGATAGCACAAGTATAACTCATCCAAGTGATATTTGGAACATGGTCTAAGAAATCAACAAGATAAGCCAACTCGGTAGTTAACTTGAACGACATAACCTGCCAACTAGAATAAATGCAGCGTGAAATGCTATAATCAGCATACACCATCCAATTACCCACAATTGTTAAATCCCCTTGGGATTCCTAATCAAAAGAACACCCTTGCACTTTAGAGCCAATAAAACAAGCCTCTTATTGATGAGAATGCGTACTTACTTGCCTCCCGCTCCAAGGATACCATAATCCGCAGAGGCATAACTACTGGTTCAACTTCTATAACTAGATTGATACAGAACCCAACTAAAATATAGCGGTAATTTGGTTATCTCGTCGTATTTGCCCATATACTTTCAAGCTACAAGCTCAGATGATGACTCACTATTAGAGAACTAAGTGTCTCGGCGTTCTATCGTCGAATCATAAACGACTCACCTACTGAAGATCAAATCTCATCCCAGCATCGCTAAATTGAGGATGACTCGCTACCAAAGAGAAAAATGCCCTAGCCTACTATCGTCACCAATAGCCTCTTACAACCACCAATATTCCATATTCTCTTTGCCATATAACAACTAGGCTCAAAATATTGTATCTGGTTAAGCTCAAACAGTTAATAATAAGAAAAAAAACAATCATGACTGGATGGGATTAAATTTTGACGAACCATGTATAAAACCAAGTATAAATAGACTATGTTATAATAATCCTCCACCACAAGGCCTAAAACTAAGTGTCATAGATGTTGTAGTCATTCATAATATTAATCTGAAACGACCCGAAACTTCCCCGTGAAGGAAAGCGCGAATACTTCGAGGACAAGACACAAAAGAACGCAGACAGAAGAACATTTCATTGTTATTTACAACAATTCCATCAGAATACAAGAATATACAGAGTATGAATAAATATTACACAACAGAAAAATATCAGAGATTACAATACATTACATAGCAGCAGAAAAATAATACAATACACAACTGAAAGGAATACGCGGATACAGAGCTTTTCCGAGTATAATTCCAGCTGTAATTCAGGATCCTGTGAATATAAATCTGCAAAACCAAAACTACTAGCTGCCCGTGTCAAAATAAGGGCACCCAGAGTTTAGGTTAAAACAATAAACTCCAGATCAGTCATGGGACTGGTGTGAGAACTAAAAAAGTTATTAATCTTTATTTTTAAAGTTAGTTAAATCAAGGGACCACGCCGTATAACACGGAACGAGTTTCCTCCCAAGAATACCAGTGCATATAACAAACAACGCAATGCTAAATAAAGAAAAATGAAGCTATTATAAGACCCAGGTCCCATCACACAATGCAACGCAAGCCGGAGGATACGGTTTTTACCTTATAATAGCCAAGAATGCTTGGTACGTGAAATTTCATGTTTTATTATTACTATAAGTGTATAGTGTCAAAACAATTTCAAATCATAAGTATCAATCATTGACGGCATGAGTGCCCCATCCCACTATGTCGCCATACTAGGCTCTACAAATAAAACCGCAAAGTCACGTATTGGAAGTTGGATTTCCATCTGTGAACCAAGGCAAAAGATAGTCCTCAACCGATTCGTGACAATCTAGCCCATGTCTCAGGTCAGAGCTCGAGTGACCCTTGGATCGTCAGGGCCGGTCCACCGATGTAGATTAAAATTCTTGAACACTGCGTTTCCCCACCCTTTGGGGCGTAAATGAGCCAAATGACTCCATCGACTCCACACAGTCACCGATATATCTGAGGCGCCTCGCAACAGCAACAACCACATAAGTCAAACTCGTCAGGGCGTGTAAAACCACTGACGCCACTTCTAGCTAGAAAGAAACGCATGTCCTCCCTGAGGTCCTCTCCCGTTTCTGGTTCACAACCGGGGTGTGAGGCTCGCGAATCAACGCTACACAAAGCTATTCCACGCAGGCTGTGCTTTGATCATCAACCACAAGACTCTGCTTTTCAACAGAAGCCTTGATCATATTGCCACTTAGGCATGCCACACATGCAATTCACTCCATGCGTTTGATATCCATCAATATATAACCTCTGAGCTCGTACGTCTCAGAGAAGGGCGTTAAGCAAGAGAATAAATTCTCCGCCGCCAAACAGATATATATTTAATAGAAATCAATCACATAGACTAAAATCCAATGTCAGACATACAGTCCATTTACAAGTTCGTTCTGGGTCTGAACGAAACCGGAGGCACCTAGTACCCCGCATATCCATCGATCTCCTAGTACGTCTGGACGACCACTAACTGATTCCCTCCTCTTGGGTGTACAACCCAATCAAGATCATCAGTAATCACCCAAACGACGTAAAGACCTCCGGTCTTCGACCACCGTCTTCATCCTCGACACCACGTCGAATCCGTTATTCAGAATGGGATAAACCCGGTCTTTCTGAATAACTCGCGTATATAATAAACAAGTGTTACACAAACACAACATACGCCTCATTCCAATTCAGAATATTCTTTTATTCAATTATTCTTATACTTTGGGAAAGGTTCCCATTAATTTTACAAAAGATAAATTCTTTAAATTTATTCTTTAATCTTCTTTGAATATCAATTCAAACTAGTCGGGATTAGCGAACCACACCGAAGTAATCATTTATTTTATTTCCCAATCTCAACCTATTCATCCCATGAAGTAAAAATGGTCATACTTCATATCTAACACCATGGTGTTATCGGTAAATTCAATTACCATTCCACATTCAAATCTAATTAAAGATTTAACTATCGCCTGGAGCAAAACTGGTGATACTCCATTTTTGACCATTTCAATCTAATTAAAGATTCATTAAAACCCCACTTAGTTTTAATCTTCACAGAAATCAATATCCTGTCTTTAACTGGGTTAAAGAACCAATGTTATTTAAAACACGGTCCACGAAAAAACCCAAAATCACATTCTATTAATTATCGGGTTTAAGAACAAGTGTTATTTAAAACACCGTTCACGATAAACCCAAAAATCAATTCAAGTTCAATTCCAATTAAATACCATTTAATTGGTACACTTCACTAAATCACTACAACAAAAACACCATATTACAACTTTAATTTTACAACGGTGGTAAAAGCACCGTTGTAATAAATGGTTTTTTACAACGGTGGTAAACGCACCGTTGTAATAAATGGTTTTTTACAACGGTGGTAAAGACACCGTTGTAATAAATGGTTTTTTACAACGGTGGTAAAAGCACCGTTGTAATAAATGGTTTTTTACAATGGTGGTATTCCCTAAAGTTGTAATAAACATATTTTTAACAACTTTTTGTTTTGTTAGTTGTAATAGATGCCCATTACAAACTTCATGTTTATAATATCTATATTTAATAACTAATTATATTAATATTTAATAATAATTAATAATTAATAATAAACTTAGGAATCAATAATATTTATTAAATAATTAATAGTTAATAAGTGGTAATTAATGTTTAATAGTTAATGTTAACTGCTTATTAATTAATATTTAGGTGACATATACATTATAAGCTTTTAATAGTTATTACTCGATTATAACTAAGTAGAAATAAGTAAAAGTTAAATAATAACTATTGTTAATATGAAATAATCCTAATTAATAATTAACATTTAATTAATAACTAATTAGTAAGTAATAATTAATAATCAATAATAAGTAAACAAATAAATATTACTTAATTAATTAATAATTTACAAATAATTCATCTGTCTGGAGTTCACATGTATTTGCGTGTGAGGTTCAAGTATGTTTTTTTAAGATGTACCAATTAGTTTATAATCTATGATGAACGTAATTTTTTAATTTAATAATTATTAACTAATAATAACTATAAAAAATAAATTTAATAAATAATCAATATGTAACAAAATATTTAATAATTCAAAATTAATCACCATATTACAATTAACTAAATATTTGCAACGTTCGATAGACGACAATTGCAATAACAAATTTATAAAAATTGATTTTTCTCGACATTTGTAATAAAGGGTTTTTATAATTGGTTTTTCTTGATAATAACTTATACACGTCATTATTTATAATTTAATATTTAACATCAAATGTTTGATGATCAATATTTAACATTTAATATTTCATTTATAAGTAATATTTAATATGTAACATTAATAGGTAATAACTAATAACAAAAAGTAATATCTAATACTATTAATAAGTATATTTACCCTTATGATCCGTCGGCCCAACCAAACGTACCCGACCCGCCATCCCTTATAACCCTAATTCCATCGTAACCCCCTTCATTCACTCAAGCCGCCTCACAAATTTCTCAAAACCGAATTGAAGAAAAACCCTAGATCCCCTTTTCTTCCTCCGTAACACGAGATAACCGACTTCGCAACTACCCCTTCGACCTCCTCAATGATTCGCCATCAACCCTAAACCCCCACAGACCACCAGTTCGGCCATCGCCAGCCAACCCCCGAGCCTTCACGACGAGCGATCTCGAATTAAGCTAAGTTTCTCCTTTTTACTCGTTTTAAATTAGCTGTAATATTTTGTTTGTTTAATTTGGGTTAGATCTATATTTCGATTCATGTGATTTCAGAACCATGGGGCTCGTATTGGGTTAGATCTATAGTTCGACCATCAGATTGTCTGATTTCAGATATGATTTCGTATTGGGTGTGATATGAATTAAGCTTTGCACTGCTACGGTATGTCTATTTTGCTTTTTTCGATGGGTTCTTTGCTTGTTGAGTGGATTTTGGAATTGGTTTATTGAGTTATCGAGGAATTTGAGGAACTGTTAGTTGGTTGTTGGTTTTGAGGAAGTTTCGAAGGGTTTGTTGTGGTTCTATGGTTTTGCAGCCTTGTGGTTCTATGGTTTTGCTGCTTGGGATTATTGTGATCTGTTCTTGCAAGTTTTATTTTGGTTTGTCTGTGCATTTTGTGTTCTAATTCTAGGCACAGGAGGCTATTTTGCTTATAAACTTGATGAATATGCAAAAAAGCTTTGCTGCGGCATAGCTATGCAGTGATTGCACTGCAAAGCTTTGCCTAAGCTTGCAAAGCTTTGCCTAAGCTTTGCATTGCAAAGCTTTGCACTGCTATTTGCAGTGCAAAAGCTTTGCCAAAGCTTTGCTGCGGCAAAGCTTTGCACTGCTATTTGCAGTGCAAAGCTTTGCTATGTAAAAGCTTTGCCAAAGCTTTGCTGCGGCAAAGCTTTGCAGTGCAAAGCTATGCAGTGATTGCACTGCATAGCTTTGCCGCGGCAAAGCTTTGCAGTGCATAGCTTTGCCGCGGCAATGCTTTGCAGTGCAAAGCTTGCCGCGACAAAGCTTTGCACTGCTATTTACAGTGCAAAGCTTTGCTGCGGCAAAGCTTTGCACACTGTGCAAAGCTTTGCCAAAGCTTTGCTGCCGCAAAGCTTTGCTGTGCAAAGCTTTGCTGCAGCAAATCTTTGCACTGCAAGTAGCAGTGCAAAGCTTTGCTGCAACAAGCTTTGCACTGCAAAGCTTTGCCGCGGCAAAGTGATTGCACTGCATAGCTTTGCCACGACTAAGCTTTTCAGTGCATTGTATATAACGAAATGAATCATCCAACGTTACATGCATTGTATATAATGGTCAGGTTATTTACGTATATAATGGTTTGAATGCATTGTATTAGCTGTTTATTTTGTGCACTCACATTTTTCCAATTTTTGTTACATGCATAAATCTATACTGCAGCACTAACAGTTTGATAATTTCTTTCTTAGGAACGGATATTAAGGAGAAAAAGGAGCACAAGGAGATTAACAGGAGCAGAAGAAAGTTAGAACTGTTATAAAGTCTTTGTATCTTCAGTTTTGTCAATGTATTATGTAAAAAAAATGATGAGTTTGAAATTAATAATATATTGTTTTGGTTCATGGTTTAAGTTTGTTTGATATTTTCAGTTTTGTAGATAATATGTTCTGCAATGAATTCTTTTATTAGTAATATGTATATAATTTGTGGATATATTACAATTGTAAAATATAAAAATTGTAATAAAATGTAAAAATTAAAACAACAACGGTGCATAACTGTTGTAATAAACTTATTACAACGGTGGAAAAAAGTTGTAAAATATACATATTACAACGGTCTTGCAACAGTGCAGAAAAGTTGTAAAAGATATTAGGCTATTACAACTTCTTAAGACACGACGGTTTGCCCACCGTCGTAAAAACCCTATTACAACGGTGTTCCACCGTTGTAATAGGGTCATTTTGTTGTAGTGAATCTAAATAAAAAGATTTAATCTGTTTCTCAACTGGGTTTAAGAACAGTGTTAATGAAGACACCATCCACGACAAACCCAAATCCCATTTGATATTAAATACAAGGCTCTGAATAGAAAATATATCGGCTTATATTCAATATCAAATTTTACGACCAACAAATATCGTATTGGAAATAACGATATAAATATATCTTTCAAATTTCCCTAACAATATCTGTATAATCACGAAATCCAACATCGAAATATTCCAAAGACAATTTTGATTCAAATACGTTTCCACTTTATATATTGGAAATTCTGGTTATTTTCAAAACCATTTCAAATCCACTTTATTTATTTTAGAAATAAATAGAATTATAATTCTAGTTCAAAACTAGTTCATTACGATAAAAATCTATTTTTATCTTTTCAAATATGGAGTTTTTCATCCCAATTCTTCACAAATCATTTCTTATGATTTAACACAAATTATCACTATTTTTAATAATTTTATCAAGGCCCGTACAGTCGATTTCCATCTACGGCCATCGAACTGCACTTACAGCGAACTTTTCCAAATTTGATTTGGACATAATTCCAAATCCAACCGTTTGATTTCAAATTTCTAATATTCGTTGGAAAGCTCTTTTCGATACGAACCCAACGGTTCTGGTTTTAGGAGAATCCGACGGTCGGATCTCCCGAAATATCCATTCGAAATCAATGGTCGAAATTAGCGAACTGCCGCGGCGCGGCGCGTTTTATTCAGGCCATTATATTATATATATATATAATATACACTTCGTCGATTTTCCTTTCGAAACGAATTTTATAAATCGTTTTAAATTCGTTTTCAAAACGATTTCAACTTCCATCTCAAATTCAAATCAAAATTGAATCTTTCCAATATAAATTCGTTTTAAATTCATTTCAACTCGATTTCAATTCAAGTTGAATTTAATTCGAATTTCAATTCATTTCAATTTAATTCGAATTTCAAATCTATTCAATTTAATTTAATTCGAATTTCAAATCTATTCAATATAATTTAATTCGAATTTCAAATCTATTCAATATAATTTAATTCGAATTTCAAATCTATTCAATATAATTTAATTTCAAAACTATTCAATTTAATTTGAATATCAAAATCACTTTCAATATTCATCAAAAAATGAATAAAATCGATTTAAATATCGTTCGCGTCAAAATGGCGTCAATCTAATCAACTCGGCTTCATATATTTCTATTTTCAAATATTCTATTTCAAATATTTCTATTTCAAATATTTCTTTTTCAAAACTGGAATGAGGCCCAATCAATTACCATATAATGTTAATTATATGGATTTTCTACAACACATGTATAAAATAACAACGATAAATAATCAACCATCATCCAGAGTGCACCACACAACTGCATAAGCATTAAATATAAATAATTAACGCTTACACACTCTGTCGACCAATCGATCGACATACAACAAAACATATCTTGGGATTAGTGTACGTCAAATATCATCCCAATACCCGTGTGGGGTTTCAAACAATCAAACACAGATTTTATTTGTGCAGTTGGGCGATGTGTAAAATTTATCGTCCCAATCAATATCAGTCAAATCAGTGTGTATAAACAAATCGTCCGATTTGTTTATATTTATTTCGCTTTAAATACACGTTAAAAATTCTATTTTTAACTATAAAATATTTTCCACTATAAAATATTTTATTTCAACTATATAAATATTTTATTTCATTTCACATCACATCACACAATCAACTACACATCAAAATCAAACAAACAAGCATACAAGCCGTCCATGGTCTGTGGACGACGGGTGTCGGGTGCTACTAAACACCGTCTACATCCTAGCATATATTTTAACTAGAAAAATTAAATTTAAGGTGAGGAGTTCTCACCGACTAGCTAAACCAACGCCACGACTCTTCATATGTAGAAATCTTCGTCATGCTCGCCTTTTGTCAATTTCTCGTCGTTATTATTTAAAATAATTCATTTTAAATAATCAAAATTCGCTAAAATCGCCAAAATAAAAATTTTAAATTGGCTCGGATTTCCGGGTTATTACATAATCTCTAGCGACCAAACATGAGATGTTACACATATACATAGTCTAATTGATCCCTCAATGTGGTAAGTTACAATAAAGGAAAGCAAACTAATTATCACGAGTCCCATCTCATTCATCCACCAACCCACAAGATCAAATGGAATGAAAAAACGATGTCATATTAAAGCACATATAGAAACACCACTGTGGAAAATATATATCTATGGCGATGTCATTTCGCCTTCTCTTTCATTGAAGGATCACTTGACGAAGCGGGAACAACAATAAATACATATGTCTTCATATTTTTTTTCCTATACAATAGGGAAACTCTCTATACTAGGAACAAGATCAAACACTGTGAGCTTTCCTAATCAGCTCATTAAAGCCACCATTTCCTTGTCGAACGAAATCAATTGTTTTCCAAATTGATCACTTAGCCCAAGTATAGACTCCCAACTTGCTTATGTGGTGTGACAATAAGAAAATAAACTAAACTTTGATGGCACATAGAATTTATCACACACTCTAGCACAAACATATTGCTTAAATTGATCAACTCCTCATTTAATATCGACTTCTAAGAATTCATCACAAATTCCTTCGAAGTAAACCATGAACTAGTCTCGAGCGAATCCGTTTTAGAAAATCGAAGCAATAAGAACTCTCGACCAATTCAAATTCAACCTTTCAAGTTTCCTAGGAGTAAACTCCTACTTTATTAAACATCCAACTCCAAGTAGTCGAAGAACTCCTCGCAAAAGCCAAACAGATACGACAACACAACAGTTGACAATGTTCTAAGGAACGGTTTGCCATATAGACACGTAAGTGTTCACACAGTGCGACATAGTCGATTCGTTGCACTAGAGCACCATAACTAATTAGAAATATTAGAGCATACCGTATAATAGGTCATACCATTACTGGAAACACAAACCATAAATCGAGGTTAGTCAACCTCGATTCTACCCAACTCTCAACTCTAGAGATGAAGTACTTAACAGTGTTTCTTGTTCGCTTGATTGTCTCTAATAAGTGGTCAGGATGATTAGTTGCTGATAAAAAGAATTATTCCAGTGGCACTCATGTGCAGAACAACCTATACTTTACATATACTAATAATATATATATATATATATGAAAGAAAAATATATACAAATACTTAATCTCTCATATATTTTAACTCTCTATTTTGATACTGTTAGGTTAAACAACACAACCTAAGCTCTAATACCAAGTGTGACGAGCGCCATACAACACCAGTGCTTATCTAACTCAATAACGCATTTTACAAGCACCCCATCAATGAATAATGGTTGTTAGGAGAAATAAATAATAGAAAAGAAGAGAAACGAGAAAGGAAAGAGAAATGAAGAGAGAAGAGGAAGAAGAACACAACAAACATAAAACATTATCACATTGTCTGTCGTGTATCTCATAGCCCATATGATAACATATAATAGCCAAAATCACTAATATAAAATAGGTAAGATAACTATATAAACTTTAACACCCCGTATTTTTACATTAATAATAAAATGAAATATCGAAAATTATATTTTTAGAATTTAACCCTGAAACATTTACCAATGTGTTCGTGGTAATTTTCTTATTCACTTTGATATATGGCATGACCAAAATGGAGCATGTATGCATAAGTTATCAGTGAATTAAATAACCAGAATTGTGTGTATATATATATACGTATAGAGTTGAAATTCAAACTTAACCATGGTTTATACTAGGAATTAAATAAATCAAGAAAAAGCATACAAAGCAAGTAATCAATGTTTTAATTAAATGTTAAATTCAGAAAAATTCAACGTCACAGAAAACTTGCCTGGACCCGAATAGGTCGACCCATGTTCTGCCTGGGTCAACCTATAGGTCGACCCTCCTAGAGGCGGGTCGACACAGGGGTCGACCCAAGCCGGTCCAGATCTGTTTTCTATGGCGTGTAATTTTTTATATGTGTGGCTCGTATTTTAATGGATTAAATCTGAGGGTCTAGAGTTTCTTGTTCTCCTATAAATAGACTAGCAATGCCTAGCCTTAATCTTATATTTTCTAATGTGCTGCCCAGGCTCTGCCATTCTCTTTTCTCCCCAAATCTTTTCAGAAAATTTGAGTACTAGTTCATAAGGGTTCTGATTCAAGATTTGAAGATAAGAGATATAAATCTACAAATAGGTGTTCAGAATTCTGATGAACATGAGTTAAGTTCTTGGATCTGATTTATATAGGTTTCCCTCTCTCTTTTCTTCTTCTTTTATCATCAGATTTGTGAATCCATGGTTGTTTTAAATAGATTCATTTAGGTATACCACAGAACAACAAACCTAGATAAGATTCATGGAATGGAAAGCTGTTAGGTGAGTGGATTCAAATTATACCTTTCTAAATAATGGTATATTTACCTTTTAGATTCCCCATCATTCTTAGCGTGTAAATAACTGTAAGTTGTGATAATTGCGGTATAATTCATTTTCAGTTATGTTAAGAAAATTATTGTTGTATAGATCTATACTATGAACTAGTTAATAGGATAAATATTACTATAATACTGAATTTGTGAGATTTACAATAAAAGGGAATGTGTTGCAGAAAATATGGTAAATGGAAAATTGGATATTGTAAATCAAAGTACAGTGAAATTGGAAATAATTGTGATAAATGAGATTAAATCTGCGTAAAATATGTTGGGAACATTTCTGTTGCATAAAGCCTATTTCCCTTAATCATCTGTCTGAATTGAAAATTACTGTAACATTAATTATGGAATTTACAATAAACATGAATAGTTTCTTAAGGGTATTATTATGCTAATAGGTTGTAAATAAAATTACAATAAAATATAGGAATAATGAAAAGGAACATATATGCCTAATTTGCAACAAAAATTTATAGTAATTGGGAAATTGTAGATAACCACACTGAGACACGAGGTTGAGTTCAACTTGTGGAAGAAGCCTGGTCGGAACCGCCCAACAAATCCAGCATCCACAAGTGGTCAACTTAATGTGAGAGGTTTGATGCCTGAGCATATATTAAAAATATATGTATACAACAGACAATGAATAAATAAGTAAATAAATGGAAAGTGTGAAAATATACAAGTCGTTAAAGAAATGGAAGCTACAATAGTAAAAGTTTGGTTAAAAAAGTGAAAATGTGATAAATATGGAATATAACCTATTATAATTAATTACATTAATGAGAGTGCAATATAATATATAAGCTTATCCTACGGACAAACAGAAATATAACATGGGTTATAATAAATAAAAGGGAAACTTATTAATGTACCTAAGTTAAGAGAAATAAGTTAATAAGTAGATAACAACAAGCTGTAATGGCAGTGTAAGATGAGGATATGATTAAATAAGAAAGAATGAGGTAGACTTATGGAATGAAATAAGTTATTTTTAATCATATACATTAAGTACAACATGTTATTGTAACTTGTAAACGTGAAATTGGAAAATGAGTTACATGATAATAATGGAAAGGTATTGTAGATTACATTCGTTAATTATAATCCATGGAATAACATGTTGTGGGATTATTAATGAACTTAAATAAGTTAGGTTATATAACTGAATTAATAAGCGAGAGGGATCCGTTCCATCGAGATATAAGGGGCACAGAGAAAACCCGGTAACTTGAATAATTAAGTCAATTGGTAAGTTAATAAGATAAAGCAAGTGTGTGATTGAACGATTAGACATGGTGTCTAATAACGCAACGTTGTGACGTGCTTGGACCAGTCCGTATGTTTGAGGGAGAAGAACCCAATGAGGGTAGATCATCGAGGTGTCCGGAGGCACTAGAGGAGCATGCCCATCTGATTCTTCTTCTTATATTCTGCTTCCTGGCTCTGCGGGAATGGAAGAAGCACACAGCTTTTGAGGGACATGGGAGGGTACTCTGTTGTGGTCCTTTGTTGCAGTGCATGCTCAGGCTATACTCGCAGAGGTTGGGTCTGCGCGTTACCACTCGGTGATTATATCTTTACTAAAACAGTAACTTGGCATTCATAAGGCTATGGCGGTATGGCATTGGGTGATTCGATGATTTGCCTATAGAAAGGCTGGTCAGGACCAAATAAAGGATAGTAATCATCGGGTACCTGTCATCGGTAGTCAGTGTGATGCGAAAAGACTAGAGCTAAACCTATAGACTATCTATCTTTCACTATCGAGACTTTGTTTGCGGGACACGCCAATTTGGATGTAGATTGTTTGCTAGGGGCACGTCACTCAGCTCTTGATGTAGTCTTTCACTGGTTGAGGGAGGGGTAGGACCATAGCTAACGTGAGAAATGAAGACCATAGTTTAGATATATGTACTTTAGGCCATTTTAGCAGACCTATACAGATATGGAAAGGCTCCCGACCGAGTTCCGTGCATTCGATGTAGACCTATTACAGGACTCAGTGTACAATACACAAAACGTACGTGTAAGAGTCTAGGTACATGCACACTGCACCGGGTGGTGTATCATAGACGTTAGGGCATTACTCCGATTTGAGACTGAGCTTGATCGAGAAACTTTGGATATGGCAGTCCGAACACTTATGTAGCATAGCGATGGTATTTCTATGCAGAATGTGGCATAGTAATATGAAGGTCCGTACGTCGTTCGACATATGATGAGAGTTGTATATGCTTCTGAAGCGTGACGATGGAGACCGCACGAGAAGGGTTCCATGGGAAATACATTGATATATTGGGGAGTAGCTGTATATATACCATATTAGGTTAATCTACTGGGAGGTAGATGGGCACGATGTGTGTGTAGAGACTTAAGTGCTACTAACCCAAACTAACCTAATAAACAAGAAAGCATAACTGAACGGTATATGTAGAGTTATTTCAGAATGTATAATTTAGTCCAGTCACCAGAACTTATGCTCTGACCCCCTCCTCATATCACACTCGGATGTTAGGTTTATGGAAAAGATATGATAGCTTTGGATACTGGTTAGGCAGTATTATTTCTTCGGTAAGACTATATTTTGATTATATTATATTATATTCCATTCCGCTGTGAGATGTTTTCTGAGCTCTGATATATTTTATATCTCTGTCTTTTCTACAGGAAACCAAACAAGCCAATTCGAGTTTCGATAGATTGGAATTTTTGCAAAAAAAATCGGACTATTAGAATTTGGGTTGTTACATCTGGTATCATAGCAGTTGGTTAAGAGAGTATACAAGATAAATTCGTTAAGGTAATAATAGGAAAGATCAGTTCAAAAGAAACTGTTTAAGAATAACGGTACATCAAAGGAAGATGGTTGGAAAGGAAATGCGGACAGTCGACTGAACCTTTTCATTTTCTTCTTTTCTTGGGTTTGAACATGGTTGGGAATCAGGTGGAGAAGCGAAAAAAAAGTTTTCTAAAGAGTCGGATTGACCCACGGATCGACACTCCCGCTAAAGTGGGTCGACCAACGGCTTTAGATCAAAAAAAAATAAAAAGACGAAGCCGAGAGGCTTCAAAGTTTTATTTCCTCACCCTCTAAAAACCACCAAAAACCCATTTTCCCCAATATTTTAATAGACACCATTGCCCCCAAAACTCCACCGTTTTGCGCAACTTTGGTACCGAATCAAAGCTCTCAACGTTTCCATCCAGATTTACATAAGTTTCTTTCATATTTGAAGAAAAATCACCATGCTCTGCGACCTTCTTTAACCTCTCAATTTCCACAGTTAACCACATAGGAGATCACTTGGTGTCAGAATTGGAAGAGCATAGTGAAAGTATATGCGAAGTCTAATGGGTACAGTATATTGCTGGGAAGACTGGTCTAGTTTGCGGAATTTTTAGGCACCCCTTTGGTGCTGTTATTTAGTGTCATGGGGTTAGATAACATCCTGGACCACAACATAATAGAGAGGAACGCTTATCCAAGGTTAGTACGTCTCTTTGATGCTAATCTAGAGAATAGGGAAGAGGATGGAGTAGTAGTTTTTGAGTCAGAAGTAAAGGGGACACATATTTTTTCACTGAGGCATAGTTTGGGCATATGCTTGGTATACAAGGCAAGGGCCTACGTTTGCAGGAGGTGGAGATGACGAGTGTGGAAGTGACACGTAGGATTTTAGTGGAAGAGAATGTTAGGCTTTGGGAGGTGGCACATTTGCGCCCATTAGCTAGAGTGGTTATACGTATCCTGCAGTATATCTGGCAGCAAAGACAAGCAATTTTAATAGAGTTTCTCCCATGATTAGGTCGGTTACATATGTAGTTTTTGCGGGGATCGAGATTAATTGGGCTCGTTTGATTATGCAGTATTTTGCCTCATCCTTTGAGACGAGACAGCCCACCATTCCTTTTGGGCACCTACGGATGGCAGCTTTTGACATGCTGGGGTTGCCTTAGGGAATGAGAGTTACATTTCACGGCCCCACCATCGTATAGACCTATCCATGATGACAAGGATGCACATTGAGATAAATGAGATATGGGAGGTGGGGCGGCAGCCGATGGAGTATGAGGAGAGTGATGTTGGTCATGACGGAGGTGAGCAGTTTGACGGAGGTGCTAGAGGAAGGCAGTTTTCGGATGTAGATGCTGCAGATATGGATCACCTGGACCAGGGAGGCCAACAGGACTAGGAAGAGTAGCAGTTTCCTCTAGGATTTCCATATGGGTCTTTGGTTGGATATCAGCCCATGGAAGAGATTGAGCCCCAGGTTGCTCCACCAGAGGAGCAAGGGCAGTATCAGTATTTCTATCCTCTGGAGGGATATCAGTATACTGGTGCAGAGCAGCACTGGGGAGGCACTGGGTCTTCCCAGTAATCTGAGTGGGTCACATGGTCAACCAGAGAGCCTAGGTATTTGATAGCTGAGGTTAGGAATATCTCAGAGAGGCAGGCTCAACCAGCTAAAGAGCATCTGGACATCTTGCTT
Organism: Allium sativum; assembly: GCA_030737875.1. Taxonomy (NCBI): domain Eukaryota; kingdom Viridiplantae; phylum Streptophyta; class Magnoliopsida; order Asparagales; family Amaryllidaceae; genus Allium; species Allium sativum. The sequence continues at coordinate 393,955,165 of CM060924.1, read as the reverse complement.
GGACATCAAGATATGGCATGAGCCCAGATAGAGGCTGCATAGACACATCAACAGAGCTTGCAACAGATATACGCTACTCGGTAGCAGTTCGAACATATGCGGGAAGATATGTAGGATATGCATCTAGAGGTTAAGGATGGTAATAGGCGTCAGGAGGAGCGTTTAGGTAGGGTTGAGGAGACCCTAGGTGGGTTGGATTCGTTTATCTATGGTATTTTTGGGCAGGGACCTAGACCTCCATTCCAGTGATTGATAGTTGTGATGTTGTTTGTCGGACCACATGTCTTAGGACTTGACTATCTAGCTTGACCTTTGTGTTAGAACTTATGTCTTAGAACTTATGCTTTAAAATTTAACCCTCGTTGTAGTAATGTACTATTTGTAATGAAAACTTTGCTTTTGGTAAGAAAGTTCATGTTATAATCACTATAATTATAATTAAACAAGCGGAACACTAATATTACAAGATAATGATAGTAAACAAGATTTCCTCAAAGGTATTGCGAGGAGAGAAGGTTCGAAAATTTAAACTTTTTCCAAATTTATAAATTTGAAAAGTTAGATGGTAGGATTTTGGATGCAAAAAAACAAATTTGGGTGAACTATACTTTTTCTTTGCAAAGGTATGGAAAAAATTGGTTGAAAAATGTGTTTTTATTTTTTAAAAAATACTCCACTCATGTAGAATTGCCAGTATATTTAGGATATGTGCATCATATTTTCAAGATTTTTTTCCAAGAAATTTGCAATCATATAGGAGGTACCGTTTATGCATTCATTACATTCATATTGTTATGCATGTAACACTTTGCACAAGTGTACAGATGGTTGAAAAGTTGGACAAACACCAATTGATTGCTATTTATATGAGGAAGAACATTACTCCATTCTTATCACATTTCGGGGACGAAATTTCCTAAGGAGGGGAGAATGGAACACCCCATATTTTTACATGAATAATAAAATGAAAATATCAAAAATTATACTTTTAGAATTTAACCCCGAAACATTTAACAATGTGTTCGTGGTAAATGGAATTATAATAAACATGAATATTTTCTTAAGGGTATTATTATGCCAATAGGTTGTAAATAGAATTACAGTAAAATTTGGGGATAATGAAAAGGAATGGATATGCCTAATTTTGAAGTGAAATTTACAGTAATTGGGAAATTGTAGATAACCGCACTGATACACGAAGTTAAATTCAACTTGTTCCTGCCCGGAACCTCTCGACAAATCTATTATCCACAAGTGGTCAACTTAATATGAGAGGTCTGGTGCCTAAGCATATAATAAAAATATATGTATATAACAAACAAGGAATAAATAAGTAAATAAAAGGCAAGTGTGAAACTATAAAAGTCGTTAAAGAAATGGAAGCTACAACAGTAAAAGTTTGGTTAAAATAGTGAAAATGTGATAAATGGGGAATATAACCTATCATAATTAATTACATTAATGAGAGTGCAATATAATATGTAAGCTTATCCTAGAGACAAATGGAAATATAACATGGGTTATAATAAATAAAAGGGAAACTTATTAATGAACCTTAGTTAAGAGAAATAAGTTAATAAGTAAACAACAACAAGCTATAATGGCAGTGTAAGATGAGGATATGATTAAATAAGAAAGAATGAGGTAGACTTATGGAATGAATTACATGGTAATAATTGAAAGGTATTGTAGATTACATTCGTTAATTACAATCTAGGGAATAACATGTTGTGGGCTTATTAGTGAACTTAAATAAGTTAAGTTATATCACTGAATTAATAAGCGAGAGGGATTCATTCCTTCGAGATATAAGGGGCACTGAGAAAACCCAGTAACTCGAATATTTAAGTCAATTGGTAAGTTAATAAGATAAAGAAAGCGCGTGATTGAACGATTAGACATGGGGTCATATAACACAATGGTGTGACGTTCTTTAACCAGTCCGTATGTTTGAAGATGAAGAACCCAATGGGGTAGATCATTGAGGTGTTTGGAGGGACGAGAGGGGCATGCACATCTGACTCTTCTTCTTTATATTCTGCTTCCTGGCTCTACGGGACTGGAAGGAAGAACGCGACTTTCGAGGGATGTGGGAGGGTACTCTGTGGTGGTCCTTTGTTGCGGTGCATGCTCAGGCTATACTCGCAGAGGTTGGGTCTGCATGTTACCACCCGGTGATTATACCATGATTGCAACGATAGCTTGGCAGTCGTAAGGCTGTGGCAGTATGACATTGGGGTGATTCGACGATTTGCCTACAGATGGGATGGTCAGGACCAAATCAAGGATAGTAATCGTTGGGTACCTATCATCAACATTTAATATCATGCGAAAAGACTAGAGCTAAATCTACAGACCATTTATCTTTCACTATCGAGACTTTGGTTGCGGGACACACCAATTTGGATGTAGATTGTTTTCTATGGGCACATCACTTAGCTCTTGATGTAGTCTTTCACTAGTTGAGGGAGTGGTCAAGATGTGACCATAGCTACCATGAAAATACATACCATAGTTCATATATATGAACTTTAGGCCTTTTTAGCAGATCTATACAGATATGGAAAGGCTCCCGACCGAGTTCCATGCATTCAGATGCATCTGTATTACGGGAATCAGTGGGCAATAGGCAAAACGTACGTGTGAGAGTCTAGGCACATTGTAACGACTCGGGGATTTTCAACTCCGAAAATCAACACAAAACCCATGTCGACTATTCAGTCATCGGAAATACCGGATAGTTAATAGAAAGAAGTTAGAGGGTGAGAATAGATAAGATAGAAAATTAGAATAGAAGAAGAAGAAGAACGTACAACACATCAGAGTAACACGAATCTCACAACGGAACGAATAAAATATAACATAACTTTGAAATAAAACGATGTATATGTATAATAACATTATCAAAGTACAACACTTACAACACAGCGGAAATAACAATACTAGGTAACGTTGAAGCCTCCTGCTCCAAGCTCCTCCAATGATATCTGAGAATACCTGAACTACTTGACTGCCCGTACAAATTTGGACACCCAAAAGTTTAGGGAAAACAAACAAAATAAACTCTGGGTCAGTCATGGGACTGGTGTGAGTAAACTCCAAACACTTGATTTAACTTTTAAAAATCATTTTTCAAAAGAAATGATAATCGTAAGACCAATCCACACATAAATACAGATGCTTTTTACCTTACGATAACCCAAAACATTTTCAAAATCAATACTTTTCTGATATTATAATAATGTATAATCACAAATAATTAACAATCTAGCCGAACGCTTGCATCTCATGCTCACATATATATAGTATACAATCAAAATCGCAGGCACTTATTGGAGATTGGATTCCGACTATGATAAGGTATGGGACCACCTGCCGATAGTGTATCTCTAGAGAGGAATACACTGGGTTCAACAAGAACGTCTTGCAACCCGGCCCACACATGACCGACCACTCGTTTCTCTTAAGTGTATCGAATATATTGCCACCTACGGTTTCTAACAACATAACCATTCCTGGGAGATACAGAAGTGAAAAGAAGCAACAAATATGAATATTCTCTAGATGGTGACAATACACCCTAATGGGGGCGACCCACTTAGCCATGCTGCCTGCCCGATTTTTGTCATTTCCTATTTGGTGAGGCTTGAGGTCATAACGTATCTTTTGACAGATCACACCTCCAATTTACTTTGAATGCCACATCGACATACCCACCAAATCACAAATTGATTTCCCCAAAAATATCACAGGTATAAAGCTAAGAGAAATGAATTCCTCCGGCACCAAACGTGGATACGTTTGAAGCGATCAACTTACGTGATCCATTTAGATATACTCTGTCAGACATTCGTCCATACACGTTGTTCTGGGTCTAGACAAACCAAAGGCATTATTCTATAAATCCATCTAAGGCCATTTCTACCTAGGATCGCCAGAACAGCCCTTGCACAACTCCATCTTCAATTATCTTCATCATATTTTATTCGCAAAGCTAACGCCCATACGGAGTGGTTTTCAGCTAATAAATCTGATCCCGGTCTCTCTGTATTGACAACAGAAATGGTCAAAAATCTTTGATAGTCGGTGATTTAACTATCAAAGGAAAACAAGTGTGCAAACAACGGTTGTATTTCCAAATGGGAATCTTACCAAGCAAATCATCAATCAACACTGATTCCCTTTTTAATTAATTTGTCATTTATTTATTCATTTCCCGATTTCCCATTTCCATATATTCGTAAATCCTTATTTTCTATATTAGAAAATATACGTTATTAATCATTTGAAAACATTTTCATATTTTCTCCCATTTCTTATTTCCTATATTAGAAACCATTTCTGGTTCTTATTTGGAAAATATTTCCAAACTCCTTCATTTGGATTTAAACAGATGTTTAAATAAAAAAGCGCTATGCTGACTCGAACCATTAACGCTTATTAACTCATTTCAATTAACTAACCTTCACTTTCGAACTTTAACCATTCCTCAGTTAAAAATGGAGTCAATCAAGTTGGGGTATAAGTACCTCTCAAACCTTAACTGAACAACATTTCTAACCACGAAATAGACAAAGTTCACCTTTTAAATCTTAAATAAACTTCCCTACGTAACTCTCGGATTCTATTGATGAATCCACTTCTTTTACAGAAATCATTTGATTGTAACGATAACATTAAAACCCCTACTTTCAAAATAATTAACTTTAAAAGAACTTTTATTTCTTAATTTGAATAAATAAATAAATGATTTATTTAATAAATAAATCTTAATTTAAAAACCAGAAAGTAAATAAACCTTCCTACATTCGATATAGTCAATCCCAATGTATAATTCTCTCTCAAATAATCTCTATTTGATAATTTTCTGTCGAATAACTATATTCAATAACTCTTTCGAATAAACTATATTCGATTATCTCTTTTTCGAATAAACTATATTCGATAATATCTCTTTTTCGAATAAACTATATTCGATTAACTCTCATCGAATAACTTATATTTGATTAACTCTCGTCGAATAACTTATATTCGATTATAACTATAAGTTTCTAGTCGAATGCTAATTACACATCTTTCCGAATTTTGTTTTAAATCCTTTTTACATTTCGAACATCGAAATGGATTTCATTATCTTCTTTTTAAAACTTCCAATTTTCCATTTTATATTCACAGTTGAATTTGCAAATCTTAATTATCCACTGATAATTATATTTTTAATTCATTTATAAACTTTGTTTATAAATCCGACTACTTGTTTTTATTATTAAATAAGTTATTCATTTATAATCATTCGGAATTTCATTTCTGTTTGGATTCCTGTTTCAAAAACCCAATTTCCTTTACAAATGTTTTTATTTGCAAAATCTTTACTTAAAACTATTATTCACATTGAACGTGAATAATATTTCTTTTATATCATTTATTAAGTTTGATTTCGTATTTAACTAATATCCCATTTCCATACTTCTATTTATACTCCTATTTGTAGAATTATTCATACGAAATTTCCTTATTATTTCTAACACGTAAATCTCTTTTATAACTCCTATTATAAATGTTGAGTTCATAGTCCATTTAAAATATCGGTGTTAAAACCGATTTTTGCTTCTCTATATAAGTTCGTACTTATATATTCGATTTATCAAATGATAAATATTTTATTTCATTTATAAAATATTATTTATAAATTAATCATTTTCATTTATCTGTTTAAAACAGATTAAAATCTACTTTGAATTCATCTTCTCATTGTTCTTTGATATCTTGTTAATCCCCTTTTATAATGTCTATTCAATTTTATAAATAATTCCCTTTATAAAATTCTATTCATTTTACAAATGATTCCTTTTATAAAATCTATTCATTGCATAAATGTTCTTTTCATAAAAATGTCTTCGTTTCATAAATGTTCATTTTATAAAAATGTCTTTGTTTCATAAATGTTCATTTTATAAAATCTTTTTCATTGTATTAATGTTCTCTTTTCTAAAATATTTTCATTTTATACAAATGTTCTCTTTTTATAGAATCTATTCATTTTAAAATATTTCTTTCCATACAGTCTGTTCATTGCATAAATGTCCTTTTTTATACAATCTATTCATTTTAAAATGTTTCTTTCCATATAGTCTATTCATTGCATAAATGTCCTTTTTTATACAATCTATTTATTTTAAAATGTTTCTTTTAAAATGTCTATTTATTTTATATAAATATTTTATTTTCAATCTACACTGTAAAAATTCTCTTTTCACATTCCAGTACTTCTTATAGTATTTATCGTACCATATAACAATGATCGGTATCATTCAAACATACAAAATCAGCAATAGATTGCATATCACATCATATAACACAATATATGAAAAACAGTAAAATAAATGTTGAGGAATCCAGTTGGATCCCTCGGACCTGTTTCCCTACATCCACAGATGTTACACAGTATAATTCATATCAATTTCAGTTCAACATGTAATATTCTGATAAACAGAATCAATGTTGTTTAATGATATGTGTATTTATCATTATCTGTAATTTCAACCAATCAAACAACAATTCAACCAACCAATCATCACACAACAGTCAATCATTATTTATCAGTACTAGATTTTATTAAAAAAAATATAAATTAGACAGAGTTAGTGTGTTTTACTCACCTTGGTCGATTATCATTAATTAACGATATTCGATCGTCGGACTAGTTCAGGTGTTTTATTTCGCCATAAATTGAGACGAGCACCAAATCACTCCAAACTAGTTTCATTGTGAAGCCTACGTCCATATGATCCCAACGCGACCAGTTTCGTTGAATTTCGATTTCGTATGACAAAGTTATTATATTTTAAATTTAGCGTACATTTTATATAACTAAAACATAGGTTTATAATTTAAATGGGCTTTACCATTTTAACAGTCAGCCCAATACCCAATCGCCCAATAGCCCAAACCGCTCCCTTTCTTCTGCAACGCTAAAACATAGCAAGCTCCAATGTGACCTCCTCCATTTCACCAACTTCACCGATCCAAATCTCCTCCATCTCTCAACGAAATTAAAAACCGAAAACACCGATGAACTTTTCTTCGAAATCTCCACAGACCCATCACCTTCAATCCACACTCGCACCCCTAGGAAAAATCCCATTCTCAGCCTCCTCCATCGCTGTACCGTGCATGGTGCGACACCCCTTGGCACCAAATACCCCCAAAAACTTCACACAACATGCTATTCAGCCTCCTGAATCCAAAAACAATACTTAAAACGAGCATCGATGCTTGTATTGATCGAAAACTCCAACCCTAGCTAGAAAATCGTGCACTGTACAGTTTTGCACCTTCGGCAAACACCACCGAATCCAACAACTTGTACACAGAATCGAAGAGCGTTGAATAACAATCACAAATATATGAAGTTTGGAATTGTTAGCATTTGTTTTGATTTGTAATGATTTTTCAAAGAAGAGGGTTTACTATGAAAATTTATTTATGGAGGCGGCGTTGGTTTTGACCAGAGGAAAAATGTGATTAGGGTTAGAAAGGGTTAGGATTATTTATAGGTAGCTTTTTATATTTTATATTTTTTTATAGTCAAAAGCTCATTTTTCCGTCTTCTAAAAATCTGCGTGATCGCATAAAATAACCAAAAATCATGGAAATTGACATGCTGCTAGAGTTTTACATTACGGACCCAATGAAACTTGTTTTGTTGAATTCCGACTCCGTTTGCTCACATAGCTTATTTTTAACTGTCAAAATATCGACTGTTTTCCACATTAAAATTCGGCACGGCCACATACTGACTCCAAAAATCATGAAAGTTGTATTCTAACAATAATTTAACATTACGGATCCAACAAAATTGGTTTCGTTGAATTTAGAGGTCGTTTGAAAAATGGCTATTTTCTAGAACTCTAAATGGACCTATTTAAATATTAATATATTTAAAAATAATTTAATTAAATAAAAATAATTAAATATTATCATATATATTCACATAGAATATTATACTACTCTAAAATAAACCAGTTTGGATTTATAACTCGATATTTAAAAATATCAGTTTATATCGCTATTCGAATTATACTAAAATTCCTTTATAATATAAATAAATCATATAATATAAACGAATTCCATAACGATTATTTTCAATTTTGATTTGGACATAACTCGCAATCTACATGACGAAACCTCGATTTTTCTCTTTTATTAAAAAATATACTTTATCAGCTCTGAAAGTTTCTTGTTTCATAGAAATCCGACTTAAAACGAATTCTGTATATTCAATTAAAGTTCGAATCGCCAAATAACGAACTGCCACGACGTTACGGGCTCGATTATAATTAAATTATAATTTATATGTTTTAACGTCAATTGAATAATATATTCGCTATTCTAATCCAATTCTAAACTGAATTATAATATATGATCTAATTCACACTGTATTGTGAATTCAGCTAATTTTGACTATTTCGGAATTATAATATATTTTTATATTATAGTATTAATTAAATATTCAACATTATTTAATTAAATAACCATTTGAATCTATAAATCACTATTTACATAATTAAATTAATCAATTATTACACCGTAAAAATACGGGACATTACACACATGCACACCGCACCGGGTGGTGTATCGTAATATTTGGGAATTACTCCAATTTGAGACCAAGCTTGATCGAGGAGATTGGATATAACAATCTGTACGCTTACGTAGCATAGTGATGGTAGTTCTGTGCGGAACGTGGCGTAGTAATATGGAGGTCGTACGTCGTTCGGCATAGGATGAGAGTTGTTATGCTTTCGAGACATGACGACGGATTCTATGTGAGAAGGGTACCATGGAGAGTATCTTGATATATTGGTGGTAGCTACGTATATACCATATTAGGTTAATCTACAGGGAGGTAGATGGATACGATGTGTGTGTAAAGCCTTGAGTGCTATTAACCCAAACTAACCTAATAAAAACGAAAACATAACTGAACGTTATATGTAGGGTTATTTTAGAATGTACAATTTAGTCCAGTCACCAGAGCTTATGTTCCGAATCCTTCCTCATAACACACTCGTAGGTTAGGTTTATGGATGAGATATGATAGCTTTGGACACTGGTTAGGCAATATTATTACTTTGGTAAGGCTATATTTTGATTATATTATATTTATTTTATTCTATTTCATTGTGAGATGTTTTCTGAGCTCTGATGTATTTTGTGTCTCTGTCTTTCTGCAGGATACAAGACAAGCTAATTCGAGTTTTGGCAGATTAGAATTTTCGAAAAAAAATCGATCTTTCAGAATTCGGGTTGTTACGTAAACCACATAATCAGAGTATACAGGCTCATACATTTATACAAAATAGGAACATAGTTTATGGAAGAAATAAGTAAACTCAATTGATAAACTGTCTCTACTAAGAATACACAACACTGTCAAGGCTTCTGAAACATCCCACCTTCGCTAAGGTCACTCACAAAGGGAATGCCTTAACTACGGTGGAGAATTATAGGTAAAAGATACAGATAATTTACAAGACAAACATATGAACAATGGAAAAAACTAAATTTATTTCATAAGTACGTGGTTCAGTTAAAACATTACAGCAACTGTCTCAAACCAACTTCCAAATTATTACAACAAAATTTCTATCTTGATTAAAACATAAAGAAGTATGAAATAACAATAAGGTAGCATAAATCCCCAATAAGAGTGTATCCAAAGCCATAGCCCAAGGAAAGAGAATCCAAGCAATACATCTACTCTCTTCAAGCTCGAAATGATCCAAACTAAGTTGAAGAATTCCCTCCCTGCGGACCGGGGGGGGGGGGGGGGGGGGAAGGAAACGGAAGAAAAGAAGATGAAAGAAAATGGGTCAAAAATGAGTCTGGTAAGTGCAGTGATTGTTTAGCATGTAAACAGGAAAAATGATCATGACATGAATAAACTGAACCAAGGACAACATTCTAGAAATAAGATAATAAGACTGAATATGCTATCGCAGTCATTACTATTTCTCTGCACCCACTTACAAGTGTTTCAACTAGCACCATGTGTTCAAGTTAAATGGTCCCCTTTATCAATCGGCTCCTACTCGTATATATTCACTACTTGTGTCATTTGGCCCCGCTTGATTGTAGATACATGTGCTGGTCCCACCATGGGGTGTAACAAATCCTATGGTGGCAACTCGACACAATTCAAGATGCACAGTGTATAACTACTGATGCCCAGTGCCTACTTTTTCCACTACGGAGTACGTGCAAGCCCGCACTTCGTTGGAACCTACACTGACTCACCACCCGCCGTTGTATTGACCGCTTATAATCAGCCCAGTAATCGTGCCCCACCCTGCCTAGTTTAGGGTACCATGATACATCTATGTGGGTTACTGCTGAAATGGGTCCACGTTACTAGTGTTTCCTAATCAACATGTTAAAATGGTTAAGTGTTCTCAAAATAACCTAACCCCACCCATCAGTTTAGTTAACATGTTGTATTGGTTAAGGGTTGCCTTAATTAACTTAACACTACCATTCCTGTCTTAGCTTTAATTCATTCATTAAAGCACCAACCGCTCACATTAGATATGTATTGTTGCGGTCACTGGATGTGTCGGCCGGTTCCGGACAGTCTTACACCGCAACTCAATCTAACCTCGGGTTCTTTTGGGCTTGATGCGCTAACCTCTCACATTAGATCTATATTGTTACAGTTGCTGGATGTGCCGGGCGGTTCCGAACAGTCTTATACCGTAACTCAATCTAACCTCGGGTTAGGCATATTCGTCTTTTACTTAATTTACATATTTACCCTTCACATTTATATGTAAATTATCCACAATTATTTCCATTCAAGTCATGCCCCATCTACCCTCTAAATCATGTTCATAATTTTTAGGTATATAAATTAAACCAATCTATGCCACTAATCATTTATATGATTATGAGCCAAACTATGCCAATAATTTGAAATTTAAGGTTTTGTAATGGCGCGTTTTGTTAGCTGTCGAATAATTTATTTATTTAATTATTAAATATCGATTGGGCGATATCGATGACTTGAATTAAATAATATTGAATATTTAATTAAAATAATATATATAATGATATATTATAATGTCGAAATAATCGGAAATCACCGAATTCACAATACTGTGTGAATTGGATCAGCTAAAATATTTAATTCAGTTTAGAATTGAAATTGGAATAACGAATCGATTTAATAATCGACGTTAAAACGTATTAATTATATTATAATTAAAATAGAGCGCGTAACGACGCGACAGTTCGTTATTTGGCGACTTAGACTTCAAGTGGATGTACAGGATTCGTTTTAAACCGGATTTCTGTGAAACAAGAAACGTGTGGAGCTGGTGGAGTATATCTTTCTAGTGGAAGAGAAATATCGGGATTTCATCATGTAGATTTTGATTTACGTCCAAATCAAATTTTAGAAAAGTCGCTGTGGAATTCCTTTATAATTTGCAACGCTTTATTTACGTTATAAAAGAGTTTTCAATATATTTGAATATCGGGTTTGAATTTAGACGAGATTCTTTTGGGACATAGCGATAATTTAATTTTTAGAATTTTACTATAATTTTTAATTATTTAAATAAGCAACTTTTTATTTGGAGTATTTGGCACCCTGTAATCAACATTTCGAGGTTTCACAATATGAGTCAACCTACCGATATTTTTATATTTTTGGAACCCTGGCACATTGCTCGATACGATGATATATTTATATCTGTTATAGCAGGGTGTGTGGGAACTGAGTTTTTGAACTGGATACGCTAAACATTTTGGAAACAAGATGTATATACTTAAAACAACTTTAACACAATCCAAAATGTAATAGTACATGCGCATGGGATTTGAAGGACTAGGTGAACATGAGGACGTGCAGGCAAAATGGGGTGGATTTGTGGTGAACAAAGGAAGTCAGTGGACACATTTTTGGGTTCAACGTGGAAAGAGGCCATCCTCTAAATCAAAAGAAAAGAGACCCTATATAATACCCTTTACAAAACATTCTAACCTAATACTAAATCCTCCCATCAATGTAGCAGCCGCCATCAAATGCTTCAACAACACCAAAACGTGAAAACCGCTACTTCAAAAATCAAAACAATTCCAGAAAAATCCTATAAATCCCAAACTATATATCTTTGAATTCAGCAAGGCTCGAGTTTCCTTTCTACATCAAAACCTTGAGTTCGATCCACGATTTGGGAGGTCGGGATCCAGCAGCGAGAGCAAGAACGCAGGAAGCAAATGGGTCGGAGGAAGGTGGATCTCTGCTGTGGAGTTCGCTGCCGGGCTTCGAAGAAGACAATGAGAAGAGGAGCGGAATAGGAGGTTCGGTTCTGCTAAATACTGGAAGGAGGATTTTTCTTTGGGAGATGAAGCGCGATATTTGTGCAGATGGGGTTTAAGGGAGTTCGAATTCAAGTGTGGAGGTGGACGCAAGTCGCTGAGACGTGTTGCTTGAGGTGGAGTGTTTAACGGTTGTTATGTTTTCTTTTTAACAGTGGAGTAAAAGGGGAATAAGGGTGGATGGAAATCAAGTGTTGGGTACGACAGAAGATCATGAGTGGAAGAAGAATGGTGCTCACGTATTTATCTGGAGGGCAACGTTCTTTTAAGTATCAAATGCGGTTATACTTTGAAGTTAGGTGGTTACTAAATGGTGTGATAACAATGGAGTGAAGGGGTGGATGTTCTGAAATGCATGAAAACCGTGAATGGTCAGAGGAGGAACTGCGAATTTAATGGGTTGGCGTTGGGTTAGGTGAAGGCGAGGCTTCGATTTCCGGTGGAGGTCTCGACTTCGGCGGGCTGAGGGAATGGTGTAGTGGGGTATTATACGGGAGCAATATTTTGTAGATGATTACACTGTTTTGAATGACGTTGGGTATTTTTCTTGAGCAGGAGAAGTTTAGTATCGGTGGGGGAAAAATAATGGGAGGTGGATTGAAGCTTTGAGTGGGCCGAGATCGTGCTAAGCCCAAGTACCGGAAAATGTATGAAGCCAAATTTAGATTAAAAAAAAATATAGGAAGAGAAAAGAACTGGCTATGGGATTAGAAAGGCAGGAGGTACGCTTGGATTTATTAACTGGTGACGTGCTGACGGAGACTTTAAGACCATGATCAAGCAGTTAAATCGTGATGAGAAAGACAATTGCGGCTGGGTTATGACGTTATAAAAGAATTGGGCGCCGTCAGTTGCGTTGAACTCGTAGCAGCGATATCTACACCCTGGAACGGGTTGGACCTCGATAGAATTTACGGCAGAATAAAACGTCAGATATAATCCACTGACGCAAACCGTTATTTAACGATTAACGCGCAAATGTGAGTAAAACTCACTAACTCTGAACAGTTTATAATTTCATGTTGTATTGTTAGAACTGTTAAAATTGTCTGTTTGACTGTGTGTTGATTGTTTGATTGAACTGCTAGTCAGTTAGTTAAATTTCTATATTGATTCTGTTTAACAGAATATATCATATGGAACTGAAAGTGATGTTATCTATATTGTCTAACATCTGTGATGCAGAGAAACAGGTTGGAGGAATCCGACTGGATTCCTCAACATTTATTTTACCGTTTTTCATATATTGTGATATATGATGTGTTATGAAATCTGTTATTGATTTCATATGTTTGAATGATACCAATCATTGTTATACGACACGGTAAACACCGTAGGTGATACTAGAATGTAAAAAGGGAATTTTCAATGTTTATATTGAAAATAAATCTTATTTATAAAATCGATAGGATTTTATAAAATGAAAACATTTTTTTATTTAGGAAATAAATAAAGGAACATTTATTTAGATTATAAATAAATGGAATAAAGGAATATTTATTTAGGGAATAAATAAAGGAACACTTGTTCGGAAAATAAATAGAATTATACAAGGATAGATTTAAACACGTGCTTCGCACACGGTATAACACGATATGGATTTAAATAAGATATTAAATAGGAAATCTGTTTTAAACAGATAAATTGAAGTAGATTAATTTATAAATAATGTTTTATAAATTAAATAAATTATTTATCATTGATAAATGGAATATATATAAGTCTGGACTTATATAGAGAAGTAGAAACGTTATTAAAAGGACATTTATAAAGTGAAGAACCGTTACTAAAAGTAAATCTTTATCAATGGATAAACGTTGTAAAAAGGAAACCTTTTGAAATGAATAAACGTAAATAAAAGGAGTTAATCGAATTTAGTTATTCGAAATGAGTTATTCGAATTAGATATTTGAATAGAGTTAAACACATTAGAGTGATTCGAATTACTTATTCGAATAGAGTAAACAAAGTAATTTGTTAGGTTAACCAAAGCGAGTTAGTCGAGTTAATCAAAGTAATTGGTTAAGTTAACCAAAGTAAATTAGTTAAGATAAACTAAGCGGTTAATCGAAGTGAATTAGTTAAGTTAAACTAATTGGTAAATCAAAGTGAATTAGTTGCGTCAAACTAAGTGAATTAGTTAAGTTAAACTAATTGGTTAATCGAAGTAAATTAGTTGGGTTAATCAAAGTGAATTAGCTGAGTTAAACTAAGTAAATCGGTTAGAGTTAATCAAAGTGAATTAACTAAGCTAAACTAAGTGGATTAGTTCAGTTAATCGAGACAAGTAAATCAAGTTAGGTTAAACCATTTGAGTTAACCAGTTAAAATTTACCAGTTAAAGGTAAACAGTTAGAGTTACTCAGTTAGAGTTGACCAATTAGAGTTGACCAGTTAGAGTTATCCAAGTGGAGTTAATCGAGTAGAGTTGCCGAATATCACTTATTCGAAGTAGAGTTATAGAATATAGTGTATTCGAGGGAAGAGTAATCAAATATAGTTTATTCGAGTGGAGAAATCAAATGTTACTCATTTGAGAAGAGTTACCGAATATTATTTATTCGAAGAGTAGTTATCGAATATTGGTTATTCGAAGTTAGTTAATCCAAAGGAGTTATTCGAAGTTAGTTAATCCAAAGGAGTTATTCGAAGTTAGTTAATCCAAAGGAGTATTCGAAGTTAGTTAATCCAAAGGAGTTATTCGAAGTTAGTTAATCCAAAGGAGTTATTCGAAGTTAGTTAATCCAAAGGAGTATTCGAAGTTAGTTAATCCAAAGGAGTTATTCGAATATTAGTTATTCGAAGGTAAGTTATTCGAATTAGTTATTCGAATAGAGTTAAACACGTAAGAGTTAATTGAATATTAGTTGTTCTATTTGAGTTAATCGAATTTAGTTATTCGAAAAGAGTTAAATCGAATTTAGTTATTCGAAAGGAGATAATCAATTTGAGTTAAGTTAATCGATTTGAATTAAGTTGAATCGAAATGGAGTAAATCGATTAGAATTAAGTTAATCGAGTTAGAGTAAATTGAATATTGGTTATTCGAAGGTAAGTTATTCGAATTAGTTATTCGAAGGAGTTAATCAAATGAGTTGATCCAAAGGAGTTAGTCGAATATTAGTTATTCGAATAGAGTTAAAGGAGTTATCGATTTTAGTTTGATCGAAAGGAGTTATCGATTAGTAAATCGAAAGGAGATTTTCGAATATAGCATATTCGAAAGAAAGAGATCGAATATTGTTTATTCGAAAGAGAGAGATTTCGAATATGAGTTATTCGAAGAGAGATAATCGAATATAGGTTATTCGAAGAAGAGTTAATCAAATAGAGATTACTCGAAAGAGAGTTATACGTCGAATTCGATTATAGCGAATTCGGGAAAGTACTATTTACCTTCCAGGGTTTAAATCAAGATTTAGTTATTGATTTAGATATTAGGTGTCTGTTAAATTATTCGAGTTAGGAGATAAAGTTATAATTTAGGAGATATTGCAGAAGTAGAAATTATAACGTTATAGTTATAATCAAACGTTTTCATTTGAGAAATGGATTCGTAACCTGAATCCAAGAATTTGCGTAAACAGATGATTGTAAAAAGTGAGTGATGAGCTTCATCTATTTCACGGTAAAGGACGTTGTTAAATTAAGGTTTGAGAGGTAATTATACCCCAACTTGATTGACTTCAGAATTGACAAAGGAATAGTTGTGGTTCGATCTAAAAGGTTGATTAGGAATAAAGTTAAGGAATAAGCGATAAATGGATTAAGCGAAACGATGTTTTATACAACGTTCATTGGAAATCCGTAAATGAGTTTTGGAAACGTTTTCCAAATATAGTCAGATATGTTTTCTAAACATAGAAAATGAAATGTTTCATGATAAGAATTTAAGAAATAGAGTTAAGCAAATTCAGAAACTAACTGGAGAGGGTAAGTTGAACGGTTTTCTAAGTGACGATCTGATGTTGGTTTCGACTTTCCGGATTGATACTTAGAGAATTGTTCTCATACTAGTTACAGTTAGGGACTGATAGTTGCGAAATAATAGTGATGTGAAATTAAGATATGGAAATGTTTTCCAATGATTAATAACAGATATTTTCTAAATATATGAAATAAGGAAATATGAACATATGATGATTGATCGATCAAATTTCCATTTGGAAATAAGATCGTTGTTTGTACACCGACATGTTTTCATCTGATAGTTGAATCACAGACTATCAAAGTTTTTACCATTTTAACGTTGTTAATATGGAGAGACCGGTTGGATTATTATCCAAAGAACCACTCTGTATTGGCATAAGCGTTGCGAGCAATATATGCCAGAGATAAATTGAAGACGGAGTAAAGTGCAAGGGCTGTTGTATAAGTCTTAGATAACAGTGACTAAGATGGATATACTGAATAGTGCCTTCGGTTTGTCCAGTCCCAGGACAACGTATATGGAAGAAGGTCTGACAGAGTATATCCAATGGATCGCGTAAGTTGATCTGTGCAAACGTATTCACGTTTGGTGGCGGAGGAATTCGTTTCTCTTAGCTGTATACCCGTGTTATTTTTGAATAAGTCAATTTGTGATTTGGCGGGTATGACGATGTGGCATTCAAAGTGAATGGTGATCAGATGTTCTGAAGATAGACGTAGCTTCTAGCCTCACACCAGGAAGTAACAAAAGTTGGGCTAGGCAGCATGGCTAGTTGGGTCATTCCCAAGCAGGGTGTATTGTCACCGATCTAGGGAATATTCATATTTATACTTCTTTTTGATTCTGTATCTTCGGATGACGGTTTGATGGCCTATAACCGTGGTGGCAATATATTCGCGACACTCAAGCTAAATGAGTGAGCGGTCATGTGTGGCCGGGTTGCAAGACGTTCTTGTTGAACCCTGAGTGTATCACCTATAGAGTACACTATTCAGAAGGTGCTCCCATACCTTGTCTGTTGGAATCCATTTTCCGTTAAGCGCCCTGCGGTTTATGATTTTATACTATGTATGTAGAACGTGAGATGCAAGCGTTTCTGCTAGATTGATATCTATTTGTACTTAGACATTATTATAATATCACAATGATATGCTTGTCAAAGTTGTTCAGATACTCATAAGGGAAAAACCCGTTCCGTATTCACGGCGTGGTCTTATGAGATATCCTATACCTGTTTTGAACTATTTTACTCACACCAGTCCCATGACTGACCCGGAGTTTACTTTGTTGTTTTCCCTAAACTCTTGGGTGCCTAAATTTGTACGGGCAGTCAAGTAGTCGGGATTTACAGATATACTTGGAGAGCTTGGAGCAGGAGACTTCAAGATTCTATAGCTATAGTTATTTCCGCTGTGTTGTAAGTGTTGTACTCTGATAAGTGCTATTGTATATATATAACTGTTTACTTCAAAGTTATGTTATATATTATATGTTATTCGTTCCGCTGTGAGATTTGTGTTACTCTGATGATTCTGATGTTCTTCTTCTTCTTCTATTCTATTAGTTCTATCTTTTCTTTCTCACCTTCTAAATTCTTTCACTAACGTCGCGGAATTTCCGACTCTCGAGGAGTCGGAAATTTCCAGCCGTTACAGGTTTTCCCAACGTTACCCTCGTTATACATTCGCAAAATTCACATAGAATGTTAGGCTCGCAACTTAGCCTAACTTATATACAAAAGGGAAAAGAAAGGAGCATGTACCATTCCCACAACATAAAATAATAAGGATCTATCTAAACATGTGTCATATAAATTTGGCATAAAACAATGAACTTGCATTTTAACATGAATCTTAAACATATGAACGGACTTACATAGAATTACACAAATCCAATTAGGCATGTAAATGTGAACTTGCATTTTGGATCCAATTAACATAGATCTAAACATAGGAGAATGTAGATCTAAACATATATGTGACTTAGCCTAAAAACTTGCATGTAACATAACATGAAAGAGTCACCAAATCTATATAATACACGATTTGTTTAACATACAACATGATAAGTCCAATAAACCACAATAGTCTCATAGGCATATATAATAGAGTCGTTACAAGAATAGACATGAATCAGCATCACCATTATCTTACAACTAGACGCAGCTCTAGTTTCATTTTATTTCAAATCACGACTTTTAATTGTTTACATCTAAATAATAACAGGACTTACAAACAAAGAAAAATCTTGTTTTCTGGGATCTTTTTTCTAAAACTGAAAAGCAATCCCTTGACATAGATTATTGATTCTCTAATTTAGATTTGATTCGTAGCTTCTAACTTGCTTTCTAGTTTGCTTCCTAGTTGGAGAAGAATAGTGGCTATGCTAGGTTGACCATGGACAACATGGTGGCTCCTTGGAATGAAATTGTGTGGCTTAGGGTTAAGGATTGGGGTTGCTTTTATAGAGGTTTAGACTTATATGAGCTGTTAGATCAACCTAGGAGCAATCAGAACCGTCCAGACTAGATAGAGCTATCCAGAAATTGCCACCTATGCCCTAGTGACTCAACAATAGATCAGAAAATTGTCACTGTTTGGATCTGGGCGAGGGGGTCGACCCCTACAGGGGGGGTCGACACCCCAATCGACACCCCTCTTGGGGGGTCGACACCTATGTCGACCCCTATGGGCGGGAATTTCCCGCCCTGCTGATTTATGTGATTTTGAAATTCGAACTGTTTTGTTTATTTAATTATTAAATTATATAATTTTCTGTTTAAACATGAAATCTTCTGAACTCCATAACTTCTTCATACGGAGTCCGATTCACGCAAACTCGGACACTATCTCAAGCAGAATTCCGAGACGAACGCAATTGCATAACCTATTTCCCTTAATTCTCACTTTTACAATTAGGTATTCTTTAATTCGTTACTTTAATAAACCTAGAAAATACAAGGTGTTACATTCTCCCCTCCTTAAAGGATTTCGTCCCCGAAATCTTCAAGTCACGAAGAATGTATATCCTACCATCCAATCATCCATCTACTCAACCATCAACCATAACATGTTTCAAATACATGTTTACATCCATTGGTTTCTATCTAAGGATCAAGAATAGGACCGAGGAGATATACTTAAAAGATAGATATAAGCATGCATAAACTTATGGAAAAGTGATTAAGGATGTACCCCCAAAAATAAAAGGGTAGGCGGCGCGTGTTTTTCCCTCAGTTTCCCAAGTCACATCTTCCTCAGCGTCACTCCATTGAACTTTAACAAGCTTGACTTCACGGTTGCGTAGCTTTTTGACTTTCGTACCCAAGATACGAGTTGGAACTCTTCTCACAGTCGCTTCTCGTTCCACTTCTACTTCCTCTAGTATAATTGGCTCCACAACTTCCGCAGACTCATGTAAGCACTTTTGTAGTTGAGAAACATGAAAAACATTATGAACTCCAGCCAGTCTTTTGGGTAGCTCTACTCTGTAAGCCATCGTCCCAACCCTTTCAATGATAGGAAATGGTCGTACAAATCTTGGTGCCAACTTTCCTATGGACCCAAAGCGAATGACATTCCTTAAAGGAGATACTTTAAGGAACACCCTATCTCCAACCTCAAACTCAAGGTCGGTCCTTCTTTTGTTTGCGTAGGACTTATGTCTATCTTGTGCATTCGTCTTCTTACCAAGTCCACCTTTTCTGAAGTTTCTCTAATCATGTCTGGCCCAAGTACGAGCTTGTTTGTAGACTCCCACTAATAAGTTGGTGATCGACATGGTCTTCCATATAAAGCCTCGAAGGGTGCCATGCCTATGGTGGCTTGGTAGCTATTGTTGTTAGCGAATTACACCAAAGGAAGATGATCCTCCATGTTCCTCCAAAGTCAAGAATGCACAATCTCAAGAGGTCTTCTAACACTCTGTTCACCCTTTCCGTCTGACCATCGGTTTGGGGGTGATAGGCCGTTCTTAAGCATAGTTGTGTGCCTACAGCCTCTTGCAAAGTCCTCCAAAACTCGCTCGTAAAGATAGGATCTCGATCACTCACTATACTGGAGGGTATCCCATGGAGTCGAACTATCTCTTTAAGATAAATAGACGCTAGAGACGAGGCAGTCCTTCTACTCTTAAAAGGTATAAAGTGGGCACTTTTAGTGAGCCTGTCCACTATTACCCAAATACTGGTATTGCCCCTTCTTGACCTAGGCAACCCATCAACAAAGTCCATCAAAATGTTATCCCATTTCCACTGTGGGACCTCTAGAGGATGAAGCAGACCACCAGGCTTCTTCTGCTTCGCTTTGACTTGTTGGCATATCAAGCACTTAGTGACGAACTTAGCTACATCCCTCTTCATGTCATTCCAAAAGAAAACCCTTTTTATGTCTTTATACATCTTGTCTCCAACTGGGTGTATGGTCATCTTAGAATGGTGTGCTTCTTCGAGAACCGTGATCTTCACCAAATCCCTTACTTGTGTGACGCATAGTCTTCCATCCCGTCGCAACCAACCCTTATCATCGATGGAGTATCTATTGAGGTGACTAAGAGTCTCATCCATAATGAGCTTATCCATCATATCAACTAGCTGAGGGTCTTCACGTTGCGCGGTTCCTATTGAGTCCAAAAGAGTAGGCCGCACCTCTAGCGGTGCTAACAAACCAGGTACCAATTCAGAGGAGGATCTAAAGTCAAAGTTTACTATGTACTCCAAGCTTTGCCTTTCTACAAAGAGAGGACTTAAAGTAAGCTTCTTTCTACTCAAGGCATCTTCCACTACATTGCCCTTGCCAGGGGTATAGGAAATCTCAAAATCATATGAGTCAAGTAACTCTGTTAGACCAAATTCTGGACCTAACACCCAAATGCAGTGTGAGATCCTCACAGTCACAGATCATAGAGAATAAATGCAGAAAAAGAAGTAAATAATAGGAGATACACGGTTTTTTTTATAGTGGTTTGGCTCAAACCAAGCCTACGTCCACTTTATATCCTCTTAAATCCTAAGAAGTTACAATTACAACGTAATCCCACAATCCGTGAGGTCTGTTTATACACAATAGCCTTCTGTTTTCATGAAGAAGAAGAGAAAAGAGGAGTGATTTTATACACGAAATCCTCATGTTAGATTGGTTTGAAGAAGACACAATGTCCTTGTGTAGCTGGTGATGGAGGCCGAAAGGTGTTAATGCCGAGAAGCCAAGAGAATCCCTGAAAAATGCCTTCCAGTGGTGTATTTATAACCATTTCCATATAACGGTTCGTGAGACGCGTGGCACACATCCCAAAAATCTCGAAATGAGGTGGAAAACCTCCAGAAACCCTCTCCAAATCATCATATTCCATGTGTAATCAGATCCATGCAAGTTGGAGTGAAAATAGCCATCAGAATAGGTCAAAACATGTTGTCCAGGAGCAGGTTCGGGGGTCGAGTCGTGACCCAAGGGGCGACTCCTAGGATCGGATCGTGACCTAGGAGGGCGACCCCTAGGATCGGTTCGTGACCTTGGAGTGCGACCGCTAGGAATGGGTCGTGACCTAGGAGGGCGACCCCTAGGATCGGTTCGTGACCTAGGAGGGCGACCCTTAGGATCAGGTCGTGACCTAGGAGTGCAACCACTAGGAACGGGTCATGACCTAGGAGTGCGACCCCTAGGAATGGGTCGTGACCTAGGGGGCAAATCCTCGGAAGGTCACGAAACCTAGGAGTGTGACCCCTAGGAAGGTCACGAACCCTAGGGTGGCGACCCCTGGGATGGTCAGCCGGTCCAGGAGGGTAAGAGATGATACAAATTCCAAGCTAGCGACGCTCCGCCACTTGATCCAAGTGACTGCCAATCTACACTCAGGTCCCGAGTTGTTCCAGATGATAGAAATTCATGTTGAGACGATCTTTGTTAAAAGATTGTGTAACAAGTTGCCCCCCAGAACATATCTTGCTGATTGAAGGAAGATGTGTTCTGGATAATCCAAGAAATCCATAATCCACAGAGCTCCACAATGCCATGATCATGCCAGATCGTATTAAGGCCAGAAAACCGACGATCGCGCGGGATCGTATTAAGGCCGAAAGAGATCCAAGAAGACCAGAAGTCGATACCTGCAAGAAGAAAAGACAAGCAATGCAAGAATAGTTCCGAGACGGCCTTACCGGAGTAAGACAATCAAGGAAATGCCAAGAGAATTATTTTATACTGGACGGATCCAGTTCGGAGCTAGAGCACATCAACTACGAGTATAATCCATACTCGAGTTCCGAAGTAAGTATAAACCATACTTTAATCGAGATTGCGAATCTCGTCACATCCTGACAAGACACTAAAGTTTGCTGAGCGTAATCCACGCTCGGATAATCCATCCTGAGGAGAGATGTGAGAGTGATGTTATCCACGTCTGCCTGTGAAGTGCTGGTGCCCCCCAGCGTTGAATTCAAGAGAGTGAGGGGGTCTTGCTGAGTATCGACGTTCGGGTCGAAGTTGCCCCCGAGTCATGGGTCGCGGTTCGCATGTACCGATCCGACCTGGTTCTCATGGTGCTCCCATCCGAAGCATTTCCTAGTGAAGTCATGTTGGGCCATGAATTGCACTGCCCATCCCAACCGAGGCTGATGTGGGTCAATCTTGGCTCGTGCCTAGATATCCAGTATTGCCGACGTTTTCATCCAAAACGCCAAGATATGCAGGTTGGTATCTTTCAGAAGGGTGGCTCGTGCCCCTGGGTCGTGGTTCACGATATCGATCCGACCCGGGTCGTGATGCCTGGTAGTCAGTTTGTGAGGACCGGTTCGCGATTCGTGGGGGCGAGCCGATGGGGGGCGAGCCAGGTCCCTGGTCACGAACCGGGGTTTGTCTTATTGATGCTGTCGAACTGGATGCACTTCTATGCATGTGACGATCGTGCCAGGTCCTCTCACCATGACCAGAATGATGGTGGAGCTGTTTGCGTAACATTTCCAATGAGTTGTATGCTGATTGGCCTTCCATCCATCCAATATCCAAGCAATCCGCTTCTTTTTGAGCTAGAAGTCGAATTAGTATCGTGTGCGCCCTTCCTGGCACGCCAAAATGTTAGACCAAATTCTGGGCCTAACACCCAAATGCAGTGTGAGATCCTCACAGTCACAGATCATAGAGAATAAATGCAGAAAAAGCAGTAAATAATAGGAGACACACGGGTTTTTATAGTGGTTCAGTTCAAACCAGGCCTACGTCCACTTTATATCCTATTAAATCCTAAGAAGTTACAATTACAATGTAACCCACAATCCGTGAGGTCTGTTTATACACAATAGCCTTGTGTTTTCATGAAGAAGAAGAGAAAAGAGGAGTGATTTTATATACGAAATCCTCGTGTTAGATTGGTTTGAAGAAGACACAATGTCCTTGTGTAGCTGGTGATGGAGGCCGAAAGGTGTTAGTGCCGAGAAGCCAAGAGAATCCCTGAAAAATGCCTTCCAGTGGTGTATTTATAACCATTTCCTGATAACGATTCGTGAGATGCGTGACACGCATCCCAAAAATCTCGAAATGAGGTGGAAAACCTCCAGAAACCCTCTCCAAATCGTCATATTCCATGTGTTATCAGATCCATGCAAGTTGGAGTGAAAATAGCCATTAGAATAGGTCAAAACATGTTGTCCAGGAGCAGGTTCGGGGGTCGGGTCGTGACCCGGGGGCGACTCCTAGAATCGGATCGTGACCTACGAGGGTGACCCATAGGATCGGTTCGTGACCTAGGAGTGCGACCCCTAGGAATGGGTCGTGACCTAGGAGGGCGACCCCTAGGATCGGGTCGTGACCTAGGAGGGCGACCCCTAGGATCGGGTCGTGACCTAGGATTGCTACCCCTAGGAATGGGTCGTGACCTAGGGAGGCGAATCCTAGGAAGGTCACGAAACCTAGGAGTGCGACCCCTGGGATGGTCAGCCGGTCCAGTAGGGTGAGAGATGATACAAATTCCAAGCTCGCGACGCTCCGCCACTTGATCCAAGTGACT
The DNA here is from genome assembly GCA_030737875.1 of Allium sativum. Classification (NCBI taxonomy): domain Eukaryota; kingdom Viridiplantae; phylum Streptophyta; class Magnoliopsida; order Asparagales; family Amaryllidaceae; genus Allium; species Allium sativum. The sequence goes on along the minus strand of CM060924.1, from coordinate 393,930,855 downwards.
GCCAGTCTACAATCAGGTCCCGAGTTGTTCCAGATGATAGAAATTCATGTTGAGACGATCTTTGCTAAAAGATTGTGTAACAAGTTGCCCCCCAGAACATATCTTACTGATTGAAGGAAGATGTGTTCTGTATAATCCAAGAAATCCATAATCCACAGAGCTCCACAATGCCACGATCATGCCAGATCGTATTAAGGCCAGAAAACCGACGATCGCGCGGGATCGTATTAAGGCCGAAAGAGATCCAAGAAGACCAGAAGTCGATACCTGCAAGAAGAAAAGATAAGCAATGCAAGAATAGTTCCGAGATGGCCTTACCGGAGTAAGACAATCAAGGAAATGCCAAGAGAATTTCTTTATACTGGACGGATCCAGTTCGGAGCCAGAGCTCATCAACTACGAGTATAATCCATACTCGAGTTCTTTTGTCACATCCAGACAAGATCAATTGTCATTCCTAAGTATAATCCATACTTAGGATTCCAAAGTGAGTATAAACCATACTCTGTCGTTCCTAAGTATAATCAATACTTAGGATTCCAAAGTGAGCATAAACCATACTCATATCCAGAGTGAGCTATACTTGCCACAGCCTGACAAGATAGTCCATCCCTAGGCATAATCCATACCTAAGGTTCCGAAGTAAGTATAAACCATACTTTAATCGAGATTGCGAATCTCGCCACATCCTGACAAGACACTTAAGTTTGCTGAGCGTAATCCATGCTCGGATAATCCATCCTGAGGAGAGATGTGAGAGTGATGTTATCCACGTCTGCCTGTGAAGTGCTGGTGCCCCCAGCGTTGAATTCAAGAGAGTGAGGGGGTCTTGCTGAGTATCGGCGTTCGGGTCGAAGTTGCCCCCGAGTCATGGGTCGCGGTTCGCATATACCGATCCGACCCGGTTCTCATGGTGCTCCCATCCGAAGCATTTCCTGGTGAAGTCATGTTGGGCCGTGAATTGCACTGCCTATCCCAACCGAGGCTGATGTGGGTCATGCTTGGCTCGTGCCTAGATATCCAGTATTGCCGACGTTTTCATCCAAAACGCCAAGATATGCAGGTTGGTATCTTTCAGAAGGGTGGCTCGTGCCCCTGGGTCGTGGTTCACGATACCGATCCGACCCGGGTCGTGATGCCTGGTAGTCAGTTTGTGAGGACCGGTTCGCGATTCATGGGGGCGAGCCAATGGGGGCGAGCCAGGTCCTTGCTCACGAACCGGGGTTCGTCTGATTGATGCTGTCGAGCTGGATGCACTTCTGTGCGTGTGACGATCGTGCCAGGTCCTCTCACCATGACCAGAATGATGGTGGAGCTGTTTGTGTAACATTTCCAGTGAGTTGTATGCTGATTGGCCTTCCATCCATCCAATAGCCAAGCAATCCGCTTCTTTTTGAGCAGAAGTCAAATTAGTATCGTGTGCCCCCTTCCTGGCATGCCAAAATGTTAGACCAAATTCTGGGCCTAACACCTAAATGCAATGTGAAATCCTCACAGTCACAGATCATAGAGAATAAATGCAGAAAAAGCAGTAAATAATAGGAGATACACGGGGACTTTATAGCGGTTCGGCTCAAACCAAGCCTACGTCCACTTTATATCCTCTTAAATCCTAAGAAGTTACAATTACAATGTAATCCCACAATCCGTGAGGTCTGTTTATACACAATATCCTTGTGTTTTCATGAAGAAGAAGAGAAAAGAGGAGTGATTTTATACATGAAATCCTCGTGTTAGATTGGTTTGAAGAAGACACAATGTCCTTGTGTAGCTGGTGATGGAGGCCGAAAGGTGTTAGTGCCGAGAAGCCAAGAGAATCCTTGAAAAATGCCTTCCAGTGGTGTATTTATAACCATTTCCTTATAACGGTTCGTGAGATGCGTGGCACGCATCCCAAAAATCTCAAAATGAGGTGGAAAACCTCCAGAAACCCTCTCAAAATGGTCATATTCCATGTGTAATCAGATCCATGCAAGTTGGAGTGAAAATAGCCATCAGAATAGGTCAAAACATGTTGTCCAGGAGCAGGTTCAGGGGTCGGGTCGCGACCCAGGGGGCGACTCCTAGGATCGGATCGTGACCTAGGAGGGCGACCCCTAGGATCGGTTCGTGACCTAGGAGTGCGACCCCTAGGAATGGGTCGTGACCTAGAAGGGCGACCCCTAGGATCAAGTCATGACCTAGGAGGGCGACCCCTAGGATCAGGTCGTGACCTAGGAGTGCGACCGCTAGGAACGGGTCGTGACCTAGGAGTGCGACCCCTAGGAATGGGTCGTGACCTAGGGGGCGAATCCTAGGGAGGTCACGAAACCTAGGAGTGCGACCCCTAGTAAGGGCACGAACCCTAGGGGGGCGACCCCTGGGATGGTCAGCCGGTCCAGGAGGGTGAGAGATGATACAAATTCCAAGCTAGCGACGCTCCGCCACTTCATCCAAGTGACTGCCAGTCTACACTCAGGTCCCGAGTTGTTCCAGATGATAGAAATTCGTGTTGAGACGATCTTTGCTAAAAGATTGTGTAAAAACTCCATCCACCTTTGTTGTCTTAAGTTAAGATCTTTCTGTGAGAAAAGGTACTTTAACGATTTATGGTTAGTAAACAATTCAAACCTTTCTCCTAGTAGGTAATGACGCCATGACTTAAGAGCGAAAACAATGGCAGCTAGCTCTAAATCATGAGTTGGGTAGTTCTTCTCATGTACCTTCAGCTGCCTTACCCTACAACAAACTACCTTGCCTTCTTGCATCAAGACAACGCCTAATCCTGTACCGCATGCGTCTGTGTATACGGTAAACATTTTTCTCTCATCAGGCAATGTCAGAACTGGGGCTATTGTTAGAGCCCTTTTCAAACGTTGGAAAGCAACATCGCAATCCAAATCCCAAGTGAAAGTTAGGTTCTTCTTTGTCAATCTTGTGAGTGGGGCTAAGATTTTCGCAAATTCTTTAATGAACTTCCGGTAAAAGCCCGCTAGCCCGAGAAAGCTTCAGACTTCTGTTGCATTCCTTGGAACCTTCCAATCTTGCACCGCAACTACTTTTGCGGGGTCCACAGCTATCCTCTCTTTGGACACCACATGTCCAAGAAACCTTACTTCTTCTCTCCAGAAATGACATTTAGAGAATTTGGCTTTCAGCTGATGTGCACAAAGAGTATCCATGACTTCCCTTAAATGCAGGGCATGCTCTTCTTCATTCTTCGAGAAAACCAAAATGTCGTCTACGAAGACTTCCACAAACTTATTAAGGAACTCCCTGAACACCCTGCTCATCAAATCAACGAAATAAGCGGGTGTGTTTGTCAAGCCGAAAGGCATGACAAGCCATTCGAAGAAATCATCTGGGGTTCTGAACGCGGTCTTATCAATGGTATCTTCAGCCACTCTTAGCTGATGAAACCCGATAGCCAGATCTAACTGGGAGAAAACCGATGCACCTACAAGCTGATCAAACAAATCGTCTATTCTTGGAAGTGGGTGCCTACTCTTCTTGGTCAGCTTGTTTGGCTCCCTATAGTCAACGCATAGGCGAAGTGAACCATCTGCTTTGGTTGCGAATACTACTGGAGCACCCCACTCAGAAATATTCCGCCTTATAAACCCCTTTTTGAGTAGATCTTTAACTTGCTTGCTGAGCTATTTCCTCTCCCTTGGAGCCATGTGTCAAACGGGTAGAGCTACGGGTTTTGCATTATCAACAAGGTATATGCGGAAGTCTATCTCCCACTTCGGAGGTAAGCCCTTCACCACTTCAAATACATCTGAGTATTCACGGACTACTCGAATAGACTTCAAGTTTTCAATAGACGCATCTAGAGATTCTAGGTAGCTAAGCATAACAGAATTCATGGGATTACAAGTGATTTCGAGAGTGTTACTGAGGCGAGTCATAAGTCCAACCACTCTCTTTTCACAATCGAGGATGGCACCATTACTGGATAACCAATCCATGCCTAGAATCAACCCATAGCCCGTGAAGCCCAAAACATAGACATTACATCTAAACCCAACGCTTAGTATAGAAATTTCCAAATCCAAACAAATCATTGACAAATAAGCCGAGCCCCCAATTGGATTTGAAACAACCAAGGGATCCTCTACTATACTGGTGTCTAGGTGCAGAGATTTAACTAAAGCAGTAGATGTTAAAGAGTGTGATGCGCCAGAATCAAAGAGTGTACGAACAGGATAATCAAAAAGATAAACTAAACTCTCAACAGAAATATTTCTACCTCGTTCTTGCGGAGGTGCTATGAGAGCGTGAACCTGCCCTCCAGAAGTAGATCCAGTCCTCTTCCCTTGCCCTTGCTTTCCTAGGCAGTCCTTATCCATGTGTCCTGTCTCGCCAAACTGAAAACAACCACCCATCTTCCTCTTCTTTTTTCTGCAGTCCTTAATCAGATGTCCAGGAATGCCACAAAAATTATACTTCCTTTTGTCACGGGGTTTGTTGTTCTTCCCGTCCTTCTTTGAATCTGTCTTCTTATTCTATGATCCCTCCACTTTCTTATCTTGAGGTACTTCCACCTTTGCCTCTTTCTTTCCATCCTTGTCTTCCTCCTGTAACAATGCCATGTCCACCAGTCTCTCATAAGTCGTACCCATAGGTATATGGGACATAGCTAGGCTGTGCAGTGGCTCATTCAACCCTTTAACAAAACGGAGAGCCTTCTTATGGGGAGTGTTCACTAACTCCAGTCTGAATCTAGCCAGCTGGTTGATTTGGTTGACGTATTCCTTGACCTACATACTTCCCTGTTTGAGAGCTAAGAACTTCTCCATCTGTAAGCTTCATTCAGCTTGTGAGAGGAATTTCATTTCAAACCTCATTCTGAAATCCACCCAAGTTTCAACTGGTCTCTCAACATTAGTAACTTCCCACCTATGAGAGGCTTTGTCTTTAAGCAACCATACGTCAACCTGTATCTTCTGCCTATCGTCCACTTCGAAGATAGCAAACAAGTCCTCCGTTTTCTTTGAGCCAGTTTCTTGCTTCTACAATTGACTCAGTCCCATTAAAGTTCTTTCCACCCATGGCTCGAAAATATCTACATATATTTGAGAAAGCATTTGCACGAGGAGGAGGAGGAGGAGGAGGAACAACTGCAACAGGGGGAGGAGGAACGTCCGCTGGGCGTGCATTATTATCCCTAGCCTCTAGGTACCTTCTGAACCAGCCAGGTACCGGTACGCCCTCTGGAAGGTTAAGATCCCCAGACATGCTGAAATGAAAAAGAAAATATTCAAAACAAATGATAGAAAGACAGTGCATATGGCTTTGGGGATTATGCCTTTTAAAACAAAAACAACACTTTTTCTTGAAAATGCTTCTTTAAACTTCTTTTTGAAAATTAGTTTCAAAAAATTTTATCTGATCTTGCAACCATTAGCCCTGATACCAAGTGAGCCACCCCACTTTCGTTAAGGTCACTCACAAAGGGAATGCCTTAACTACGGTGGAGCATTATAGGTAAAATATACAGATAATTTACAAGACAAACATATGAACAGCAGAAAAAACTAAATTTATTTCATAAGTACGTGGTTTAGTTAAAACATTATAGCAAATGTCTCAAACCAACTTCCAAATTATTACAACAAAATCTCTGTCTTGATTAAAACATAAAGAAGCATGAAATAACAATAAGGTAGCATAAATCCCCAATAAGAGTGTATCCAAAGCCATAGCCCAATGAAAGAGAATCCAAGCAAAACGTCTACTCTCTTCAAGCTCGAAATGATCCAAACTAAGCTGAAGTATTCCCTCCCTGCGGACCTTGGGGGGGGGGGGACGGAAGAAAAGAAGACGAAAGAAAATGGGTCAGACATGAATATGGTAAGTCCAGTGATTATTTGGCATGTAAACAGGAAAAAGGATCATGACATGAATAAACTGAATCTAGGACAACATCCTAAAAATAAGATAATAAGACATAATATGCTATCGCACTCATTACTATTACTCTGCACCCACTTACAAGTGTTTCAACTAGCACCATGTGTTCAGGATAAATGATCCCCTTTATCAATCAGCTCCTACTCGTATATATTCTTTACTTGTGTCATCCGGCCCCGCTTGATTGTAGATACCTGTGCTGGTCCAACTATGGGGTCTATCAAATCCTATGGTGGCAACCCGACACAATTCAAGATGCATAGTGTATAACTACCGATGCCCAGTGTCAGCTTTTTCCACTCCGGAGTACGTGCACGCCTGCACTCCATCGGAACCTACACTGACGCACCACCCGCCGTTGTTTTGACCGCTTATAATCAGCCCAGTAATCGTGCCCCACCCTGCCTAGTTCAGGGTACCATGATACATCTATGTGGGTTACTGCTGAAATGGGTCCCCGTTACTAGGGTTTCCTAATCAACATGTTAAAATGGTTAAGTGTTCTCAAATTAACCTAACCCCACCCATCAGTTTAGTTAACATGTTGTATTGGTTATGGGTTTCCTTAATTAACTTAACCCTACCATTCCTGTCTTAGCTTTAATTCATTCATTAAAGTACCAACCACTCACATTAGATATGTATTATTGCGGTCGTTAGATGTGCCGGTCGGTTCCGGGCAGTCTTACACCGCAACTCAATCTAACCTCAGGTTCTTTTGGGCTTGATGCGCTAACCTCTTACTTTAGATTTATATTGTTACGGTTGCTGGATGTGCCAGGCGGTTTCGGGCAGTCTTACACCGTAACTCAATCTAACATCGGGTTAGGCATACTCGTCTTTTACTTAATTTACATATTTACCCTTCATATTTATATGTAAATTATCCACAATTATTGCCATTCAAGTGATACCCCATCTACCCTCTAAATCATGTTCATAATTTTTAGGTATATAAATTATACCAATACTTTCCGCTAATCATTTATATGATTATGAGCCAAACTATGCCAGTAATTTGAAATTTAAGGTTTTTCCCAACGTTACCCCCGTTATACTTTTGCAAAATTCACATAGAATGTTAGGCTCGCAACTTAGCCTAACTTATATACAAAAGGGAAAAGAAAGGAGCATGTACCATTCCCACAACATAAAATAATAAGGATCTATTTAAACATGTGTCATATAAATTTGGCACAAAACAATGAACTTGCATTTTAACATGAATCTTAAGCATATGAACGGACTTACATAGAATTACACAAATCCAATTAGGCATGTAAATGTGAACTTGCATTTTGGATCCAATTAACATAGATCTAAACATAGGAGAATGTAGATCTAAACATATATGTGACTTAGCCTAAAAACTTGCATGTAACATAACATGAAAGAGTCACCAAATCTATATAATACACGATTTTTTTAACATACAACATGATAAGTCCAATAAACCACAATAGTCTCATAGGCATATATGATAGAATCGTTACAAGAATAGACATGAATCAGCATCACCATTATCTTACAACTAGACGTAGATCTAGTTTCATTTTATTTCAAATCACGACTTTTAATTGTTTGCATCTAAATAATAACAGGACTTACAAACAAAGAAAAATCTTGTTTTCTGGGATCTGTTTTCTGAAACTGAAAAGCAATCCCTTGATGTACACTATCGATTCTCTAATTTAGATTTGATTTGTAACTTCTAACTTGCTTTCTAGTTTGCTTCCTAGTTAGAGAAGAATGGTGGCTATGCTAGGTTGACCATGGACATCATGGTGGCTCCTTGGAATGAAATTGTGTGGTTTAGGGTTAAGGATTAGGGTTGCTTTTATAGAGGTTTAGACTTATGTGAGCCGTTAGATCAACCTAGGAGCAATCAGAACCATCCATACTAGATAGAGCTATCCAGAAATTGTCATATATGCCCTAGTGACTCAGCAACAAATCAAAAAATTGTCATTGTTTAGGTCTGGGTGAGGGGGTCGACCCTACAGGGGGGGTCGACACCCCTCTTGGGGGGTCGACACCTATGTCGACCCCCCTGGGGGGAGTCGACCCCTATGGGCGGGAATTTTCCCGCCCAGCTGATTTACGTGATTTTAAAATTCGAACTGTTTTATTTATTTAATTATTAAATTATATAATTTTCTATTTAAACATGAAATCTTCTAAACTCCATAACTTCTTCATACGGAGTCCGATTCATGCAAACTCAGACTCTATCTCTAGCAGAATTCCGAGGCGCACGCAATGGCGTAATCCGTTTCCCTTAATTCTCACTTTTACAATTAGGTATTCTTTAATTCGTTACTTTAATAAACATAGAAAATACAGGGTGTTACAGCTTCATAGTGTAACATAGCGGAATAAATAATTTCAGTACAAGTATAAATAAGAAAGACATCACCTCCTGCTAATCCGTTTGCGCAACTCCGGAAATACCCATATCTGTTACCTAGTCTACTCATCAGCATCGTCGATGGGTATCCAAGGTAATAAGAGGAAACATGAAACCTCTAGTTTTACAACAGTCTAATGTGAACGAAAAACAAATCTCAAAGAACCGTAAAAGTCGTAACAGTAAATGGAGCACATTGTTGGGATTCGAACCTGTCCTACCTCAGCATCCGCGGAGTTAGCACATAACAATAAATATACATGCAATACTATGCTAAACATCATGTATAAAGAGTATTACAAATATCTATGTATTAAATGGTGTTAAACAAGTAATAAATCATGGCATCCATCATCCACCCTCATATTCACGCACTTGGTTCATAAAGCATATTAAATCCTGGTTTTCATCCACCCACTCCATCAAGGAACCAACATGTTTAACATCAAGGAACTCTACCATACCATCACTATGTCCTACATCGATGCAGTATAGTATATAATCCTATCCATTCCTGAGCTAGACATGCTTTGGGTCTAGACAGATCTGGTTCTACATTGAGGAACTATAATTTACCCTTGTGTTACTCCCTCAAAGGTACACCAAAGTCACAAATACCGATAAACTGTTTGCACATGTTCCACGTATCAATATTTATTACCATGTAGTTGATAAAACTCTCATCATAAACCCTATAATAAGCGGGATACTCTCGGTGAACATCAAGTGCCGTAAAATCTCATTGACTCCCCTTGTAACACCCCGTATTTTCTGTGAACGTCAAAGTAACAAATTAAAGTATACTTAATTTTTAAGAGAAGAATTAAGGGAAACGGGTTACACCATCGTGTTCATCTCGGACTTCTGCTTGAGATAAAGTCCGAGTTTGCATAAATCGGACTCTATATGAAGAAGTTATGACCTTCAGAAGTTTCAGGGATTTAAAATAAAAACCAGCCCGAATTCAAATATAAAGTTTTGAAATTCAAATCACACACCCGGGCTGGGCGGGAAATTTCCCGCCCAGGACCCTAGTCGACCAAGGGGTCAACCTAGGGGTCGACCTGGGTAGAACAGGTCGACCATGGGGTCGACCTCCCCCCTTTTCCAGATCCGTGGACAGATTCGTTTTTCTGCATTTAGACGCCCGTTCTGACCAGATTCGTTGCTCCTAAGCTATTTAAACACCCCTAAACCTCACTTTCTCTCCACACAACTTCATTACGCCTATACTATACCCTAATTCATATCAAAATAAATCTAAGATGGGGTTATGCTGCTCAAGTCCTTCGTAGAAATTAAGTTTAGAATTCTAGTAGAGATTCAAAAGCTAATTCAACGACTTCAACAACTACTTCTAAGAATCAAATCAAATCTAAATTAGAAGAACAAATAGTCTACTTCAAGGGAAAGCTATTCAGTTTCAGAATACAGATCCCAGAATTCAAGACCCTTCTATAATTTGTAAGTTCACATTACTTTCAGAAATAAAAGTTAATTGTGATTCTGACATTGTAATAAATCTGGATCTGAGATTATGCATGTCTTTTTATATCCTTTGGATCTATCTCATTGATAATATTATATCTGTTCTTTGTCTCTTCTTTCCTTCTTCCCTTTTTGTTTTATAGTCAGGCTACTGCGTGCCTGAGCCAAATCTCATAAGAGATGAACGTACGTTGGAAATAAAATTGGGCCTAATTGAGTTGTAACTGATTTGAGGACATAACACATGTTGTATTAAAAACATAAAGTATTGGACATATGACTTGAGATTTAAAACATAAAGTATTGGACATATGACTTAGGATTTGGGGCGTAAATTGAACTGTATATATAAGGCATAGTACATGTTGTGGTCTAAGATCTAAAATTGGGACATATATATATATATATATATATATATATATATGATAGTTTATGACTTGGAAGAAGAAGATTAGGATGTATAGTGATGTATGGCTTAGACATGAAAACAAGATTTGCCTTTGTTTTGTAAGTCAGATACTTTTTAGATTTGAACACCTAAATCTAATTGTGACATGTAATAAAATGGATATGAGAGTATGCCTTATGTAAGCTATCCTTTCATTGAAATCTGCGCTTGAGTATACATATATCTTTGGGAATCATTTTTGACTATGAAACTGGTCCAATTATATCTATCCTTGTTGTATATCGGAATTGTAATCCTTTCTAAGTTAATGATATAATTCTTATCATATCTATATGCCTGCGATGTATTCCTTGCAAAACTTGTCTTTTTAATACATCAAGTTTATTGGACCAGTAGTTCTTATCAGCATATGACTATGCTTATTCTTACGATGTTCCATCTTGCTTCTCCCCTTATATTATGAATCTTGAGTTGAATCTCGAAATACATACGTTATGAATGCGGGGGAAATTGGGTATAACATGAAATTGACATTATTTGGCATAATTTGGAACATGTAACATGGAATAGCTGTTAAGATGCAATTTGACATGAATTATGGAATATGTAATTTGACATATTGAACCTAGAAATGGCATGAACAACAAAGTAGGAAGTTCGCATATAAATCAAGATTTGGGCAAAATTGTTATTGTTGCGAATTTGGAGTAACTTGAGCATTAAATCTAGATTGGGTGTAAAATGTAACATGACTAGTTTTGGTGAAATTGGTAATTAGCATGTAAAATCTAGGTTTGGGTATATAGGGTAAATGTGTAGATTAAAGACGAACATGCCTAACCCGAGGTTAGATTGAGTTATGGTGTAAAACTGCCCGGAACCGCCCGGCACATCCAGTAACCACAACAACACCTATCTAATGTGAGAGGTTAGTGCATCATGCCCAAGAAAAACTCGAAGTTAGATTGAGTTGTGGTGTAAAACAGCCTGGAACCGCCCGACACATCCAGTAACCGCAACAACACGTATCTAATGTGAGAGGTTGGTGCATTAATAAATCAATTAATGCTAATGAACAAGATGAATGAGTAGGGTTAAGTTCATAGGAATACTTAACCAATATAACATGGATGACTAGGGTTAAGTAATGAGAAACACTTAACCAATATCACAAGATGGATGACTAGGGTTAAGTTAATAGGATACACTTAACCGGTATAGCATGATAAATGGAAAGGGTTAAGTTAACACTTAACCAATATAACTTGGTTTGTGGTAGGGTTAAGTTAACACAAGAAGGAGACGCTTAACCAAAGTAACATGACATGATGAGTAGGTGGGTTAAGTTAACTTGAATTGACTGATGACACTTAACCAATACAACAAGACGAGCACGTGGGGTTAAGTAACAAGAAACACTTAACCAGTATGACATATTGTGCAGGAGGATTAAGTACATATCGGGTTGGTGGATAATATTAGTACATATAGGCCCACAAAACTTAACCGTTAAATAAACATGCTAGAATCGATGGGAGGGTTAAGTACATCTCATGTAGGTGGGTAATATTAGTACATATAGGCCCATAAAACCTAACCGTTAAATAAATATGCTTGAATCGATGGAAGGGTTAAGTACATCTCGTGTAGGTGGGTAATATTAGTACATATAGGCCCACACAACTTAACCATTAAATAAACATGCTAGAATCGGTGGAAGGGTTAAGTACATCTCGTGTAGGTAGGTAATATTTGTATATATAGGCCCACAAACTTAACCAATAGGAAACCCTAGTAACGGGGACCCATTTCAGCAGTAACCCACATAGATGTATCATGGTACCCTGAAACTAGGCAGGGTGGGGCACAATTACTGGGCTGATTATAAGCAGTCAAAGCAGCGGCAGGGGGTACGTTAGTGTAGGTTCCGACGGTTTACGAGCGTGCACGTACTGCGGAGTGGGAAAAAGTAGGCATAGAGTACCAGTAGTTATACACTGTGCATCTTGAATCGTGTCGGGTCTCTATCATAAGGATTGATACACCTTAGGGGGGACCAGCACAGGGTATCTACACGCAAGAGAGGGCCGATTGACACAGACACATGGAACATGAATACAAGTAAGGGAGCCGATCGATAGGATAGTAAGGGTGCATCTAACATGTTCATGGCAATTAGGCTGATTGAGGTGGAATCCTCATGATAGATGTACACCTTAAGGCTACCACAATTTGCAGGGATTGGGATCACGTTATCATTTTATACAGATTACTAGTTGGGACACTAGTTAGGTGGTGCAGATATATATATATATATATATATATATATATATATATATATATGTATGTATATATGTATGTATGTATATGTATATATAAATCAGAATAACAAAGTAGTAGCGAAGCAGAGAAAGAGTAGAAGCGCATTCAGTTTATCTTGCCTTATCATGCCTTATGCTTATCCTATGTTATCTTGTTATCCCTGTTATCACGGTATTGTCTTATATTCATTTTATTCATGTCATGATGCTTTTTCCTATTTATGTGCTGAAAGTATCTGGACTTACCAGACTCATGTCTGACCTAGTTTTGTTTCACCTCTTTTCTTCCGTTCCCCCCCCCCCCAGGTTCACAGAGAGGAAATGTTATCACTTAGCTCAATTTTCCTTCCAAGCTCGAAGATAGTCGATGTATTGTTTTGGACTCTCTCTTCCACTGCTATGGCTGGTTCATGCTTCATTGGGGAATATCATTGATATTTTTATGCTTCTTTTATACTTGGAAGTTTTTGAATCAAGACAGAATTTCTATGTATTACTTTTAAGTATGATTGAGACACTTGTTGTAAAAGCTTGATTGAATTAAGTTGTTTATAAAATGACTTTATTTTCCGCTGCTTTATCTGTCTATCTTGTAATTTATCTGCATCTCTTACCTATAATGCTCCACCGAAGTTAAGGCATTCCTTTTGTGAGTGACCTTAACGGAGGTGGGGTGTTTCACCCCTTGAAGTCACAATTGTTGTGGGTTATCTCCAATGAACATCGGTTGTCATAAGAAATCATCAATTTCTTGTCATAAATCGCAACGAAACCACACTGAACCCGTATGTAACTCACTACGCCTTAAGAATTCATCGATCTATCGCTTTTCACCACTCTCCTTCATAGAGCCATCTCCGTCTAATGATGGATCACTGCATCGAAGCACCATATCGCCTCAGTACCAAAGCCATTTTTTGAAGGTCCGTTATATTGAAACCACTATCGTACAAACCATCATGTACTACTTCTTGAAGTCGTATTATCATCCATGTCAAATTGAGCAGAATGGCCAACAATAGTAGCGATCGATATCAAACACTCCACAGTAATTAATAACCATAAACCTGATCATATATTTAACCGAAAATGGTTAAATCATATCAAATAAAAACATATGGCATTCATCATGAAATCTAGCGTCGTTAGTTCCATTCACCATCTCTAGATCAACCACCAAGCTTCATTGTCGTGCCATCTCCAATTTCGTCATAAAGCTCCAACGCTGCTCCATTATTGAATCCAATTTATGCCGGAAGCTCCTTCCTGAATTTATTCCATCTATTTTGATCATCCTTGTATCCTAAACCAATATGTGCGTCCAATCAAATAAGCACCTAGTATCTAGGGAACGAGAATTTCCTAATACTAAACTGCATACAAACGAGATTTTAAGTTAAATTAAGAAAGCAATTCAATAGTGCTACTAATAGTCATATAGATCCCTAAACTATCATACAAACATCCATAACGATATTAATAAATTAAATAAAACCTATCTATAATAATCAAAGCAGAAAGATTGTTCAAATAGCCTAGATCTTGCAGTATGATCGAAATAGCACATAATAGCACGTAAATAAATAAAAATGTGATAAGCAGGTTAAAACTACCTAAATCACTTTTCAATCTTTTTATTTATCATTTCCTAAATTCAAATATACTAGAAAAATATATTTTAAGATTATGAATTTCCTTAGAAGGTCTGTTATTTACTGTACAAATAATTACAGTTCAGTGAGGGATAATGTCACTCACGTCAACCAAATTAGCAAAAACCAGCTCTAAAGTGTGGAGCTCGCCAATACAAGTCCAATGGAAGAGACATTGTCCAAATCAGATCTCGTATGCAAGAGATACAAATTATATGAGTTTGACATTCATTTAAATAATTAAATAACCAACATGATTAGCAATCTTAATTAATTTAATTATCTTATTTTTTCTTCCCTAGATACAACCTGTTGCATATACATAACAAAAACTATCTCTTCCCTATTCTCTCTCCTCAGCAACTTTATCCACAGTCAGTGAATCTGCATGTCGTCTAGGCCAACCGAATCCCCTATGCAAGCTCATCATACACGACCACGAATGGAATAGTTCGGTCCCCTCCGTTGATTTACGTTTGAAGGCTATGTATAGGCAATGCAAATGTCACGATTTTCCTTGGTTGACGTGATGCAACATACTTTTATCGGAGATCCTCCTCCAAGCCATGGCATCAACACTTTCAACCCCAAGAGTCCTCGTCGTCTAGAGTACTTGAAATTCAAAGCCCTAGGTCATATCTGCCGTATGGAAGTTCTCTAATCCAAAGCCGCACATGTGAAATTCGACATGGGTGCATAGATCTAGTCACTATGATTTCGACAAGCTTAGTGCCAAGGTTCTTGGATAGGAGAATTATTTTAGCTTGATATTAAAATTTCTAGGATATAACTGCCATGAGTATGAATGTGACAGTTATTTGGATTTGGGGAGGAAAGGAAGCTAAGCTGGCTTCGTTAACTATAGCATGAATTTGAATAGTTTACATATATTATATTCACATGTGTTTTAATTTCAAATTGAAACCAAAGGCGCATTTTAATTCATTGCGATCGAATGAAACATCCAATCGCTACGATGCTTGATAGCATATATCACCACAACGATAAGGTTGCAATAGTATAAGTTTTATCGAAATTTGAGACTGTGCCTGAAACGAAAATTTACGTGCATTTCAAGACCGTTTTGGCCAGTATATCTCCTGATCTCGAAATATAGCTATCTATATACTTTTTATTCACGTAACGAACTATCCAAACTTAGTGGAACTGGTCTCGAGTCCTGATTCGATCATTGGGAAAAATCTCAATTTGGATTCATCAAATAATTAACGACCAATATTTAAATATCTTATTTAAATATCCAATCATTGAAATACGAGTTGTTACAAAGAAAGAACACAAAACACAGTGACAGAACTTGTAATATATCCCACATCGCATCAGATAACATATAATAGTAATCACATATATAAAATAGGTGAGATAGTACTACCATAAACCACATAATCAGATCAAATCGGCAAATGTAGTTGCACAAAATAGTAATAGAGTTTATATAGGATACAAATAAATTCAATTGACAAGTGCCTCTAATAATAATAATAATGATAATAAGTAACACTATAAGGCACCACTACGTCATACAATAAAATAAACAATAGTGATACAAATATAAATATGATAAGGCGTCACCTTCTGTTAATCCACCTACATAGTTTCAGATAAAGCTTATACTCGTAACTCAACCTGCAGATCAGCATCATTATTGAGTACCTAAGGTAATAATAGGAAAAATAAAATATTAGGTCAGATAACAGTCTGACATGAGCGATAAATAAGTCTCAAAGTACAATAAAAATCATAATCGTATAAGGCCCGAAGGGTATGGAAAATCATATATGTCAGGCCTCTGCATCCATAGAGTCAGCACATATAAACATACATGCTGCCCTATGATAGTCATCTTGGGTGTAACCTATATCAACATATCTTTAACGGCCCAACGATTTCTGACCCCAAAAATAGACACCAAACACCATGTCGACTATTCAAGCACCGAAAATACTAAATCATTAATAGAAAGAAATTAGAGGGTGAGATAAGAAAGAAAGAATATTAGAACAGAAGAAGAAGGACTAACACAACGCAGATCTCACATCGCAGCGGAACAAAATATAATATAAAAACATAACTTTATTGAGAGCTTGAAAATATACTTACAATCATCAAAGTACATCACACATCTGGACAGTTATAATAATATGTCCTCATATACAATCACACAACAGAATATATGATATCATACATGGAACTCTTCCAGCTCATCTCTTCATAGTACCCGATAACTTGAACCTGTACAACTTGGTCTAACCCAAGCATTAAAAATACCGGGTCAGTCTAGTGAACCAGAGTGAGAAAACACACTAAGTTTAAAAGCATCACACAACTTGATTTTTACGTTAAAATCTTTTCGAAAGAAAAGGATAATCATAAGACCGAATCTGCACATAAATACGGACGGTTTTAACCTTATGATAACCCAATTTTTTTTTGAAAACAATATTAGTCTGATATTATGACAGTGTCTAAATACAAATAGATAGCAATCAACGGAACACTTGCATCTCATGCTCCGCATATACAATATGCAATCAAAACCTCGGGCTCTTATTCGAGAATGGATTTCCTGGAAAGGTATGGGACCACCTTTCTGACAATGTACCCTTTGGAGATGAATACATTGGGGTTCAACAAGAACATCTTGCAACCCAGGCTAAACATGACCGACCCCTCACTTTCTCTTGAGAGTACCAAAAATATCATTACCATGATTGGGGGCCAGCCAACCGAACCGATAACATACATATAAAAATAATAGGGACAACCGAAGGCATTTGATTTCACCAGATCAGGTAATGGTATGCCTTTTTGATGGGTACGACCCACATAGCCATGCGACCTACTCGATTTTATTCCATTTCCCAGTTGATGAGGCTAGAGGTTAAGCTTATCCTTCAGAACAACACAACTCCTTCCACTTTGAATGCCACATCGTCAAATCCGCCAGAAATAACTAATTGATGCCCAACAAAATACTCTGGGTTATAGCCATCCACCAACAGAAATACGTTTGGGGAAATCAACGTACATGACCCCTTTAAAAATACTCTGTCAGACATTCGTCCATATAAATCATCCATAAACAGGATGAACCGAAGGCACCCTCCTACCACATCCTAGGAATCACCCTATAGATCAGTAGCGAGAAGTCCTTGAAATCCGTAGATTTCAACCATGATAGAACCATATTTTATCTCAGGCCGCTGAACAGGAGATTATTAGTAGTTCTTCCATTTATGAAGATCTATGGTCTTCAATGCTCCATATCGATTATCTTCCGATATCTTCACGTATTTGTTGGTTGAAATGATTTTCAAATATAAATTCAATCCCGTTCTTTCCATACCAACAAGCATATAGGACAGATTTGATAGCCGGTTATTTAACTATTAAATAAACTTAAATAAACAACCATTCATCCATAATAATAAAAATGAATTCACCGATTCAGTACCCAGCATCATTTAGCCTCTTTAATTAACCATATGCTAATTAATGCATCATTTAGCCTCTTTAATTAACCATATGTTAATTAATTCTTACAAATCTTTCAATATTTAAAACATAGCTTTTACTTCTTATTTTCATATAAGAATATTCTCAAAACCCTTCATTCAACTTATAAACTTTTCTAATACAGTTTATAAAATCATTCACGGAAATCATAGCTTATTTTTCCCTCAACCCCTCTCGTTTATAAACTGATACCATCCTTGGATAATCATGAAGTCACTCACGTTGGGTATTCTATTTACCTCTCAGACCTTGACCAACCACATTCATATCTTTAGAATAGATATAGGTTTATTAACACATCCGTTTCCTTTTAAGAAATTCTATTTCAAATTTCAAACACGTTTACTTAATTTATTAAGTAAACTCTTATTTACAACCTTCTTTAATACTTTAGAAATCCTTTATAATATAATACATGAGTCTCGATTCAATTATAATTCAAATCCTTTTATAAACTTCTTCAATATATCTTTATGGTTATATTTTATAAATCATTTCAATAATTATTATTAATTTTATTTATCAAAATAATTCAACTTGACATTTGTAGTGATTATTACAAATTATATTTCCAAAGCTCTTCATCACAAATTTCATTTGCAAATCATTAGTGACGATATAATTCGTTGTCTCAAATCAGTTCGTTATAACGATCTTCTATTTCTTTAGCTATATCAGACTGACTTATCATTTAATGAAATATTTTAAATTCTAATGTCATTAACTCCTTACTTAGCTTCTCCATTTAACATTTTGAACTTTGAAATACACCTCATCTTCGATTAATAATTCCGAATTTCAGAATATCATATTCCGGACTTTGGAATTAATATCATCTCAATAAACATTCCGAACTTCGGAATACAACATTCCAAACCTCGGAATAAAACTTATCTTAGCCATTTCACATCATTTCCCATTTCTCCATTTATACTTGTCCATTCACGTTATGCTTGGAATTTATTTTATCACTCCTTCACGTATAAATTCAACTTATATACGTATATCCACTTATACTATATTTAAAAAATCTTGACTTAACAATTTATTTCAGCTATCGGGATTAAACCTAATTATAAATCCTAATTTTTCATTTCAGTCCAAATTCTATCTGTAAATCTCAATCCCATTTATCAATCCATATTTACACTTTATGTAACAACCCGGAAATTCTGAACCAATTCAAATTTTTTATTTTAGCAATTTTAATGGATTTTAAATATCTAAAATAATTAATTTTAAATAATAACGATTAAAAATTTATTTAAAATGAAGTTAGAATGAATAAATTTTAATTTAATTATAAAAAGGAGTTTAAAATGGCGTGGTACTTTGAAAATTTGAATTCGAACTTTGACTGAATGTACAGGATTCAAAATAAATCGGATTTTGGTGAAACCAGAAATATTTAAATCTGTTTAATTATATCTTTCTAAGGATCTAAAAAATTGAAATTTCATAGCGGGGATAAAAAGTTATGTCCAGTTTAAAATTAGAAATAGTCGCTATGGGATTTAATATAATATATAGCCTTTAAAAATAGCCACTTTGCAAACGACCTCCGTTTTCGATGAAACCACTTTGGTTGGATCCGGAATGTCAAATTATTGCTAGATTACAATTTTCATAATTTTTGGAATTAATATGTGAGTGTGGCAAAAGAAAACGTGTTTTGTCAATTTCAGTCAAATTGGATCGACCAGAAAATGACCATTTTTCAAACGGTCTCCAAATTCAATGAAATTAATATTGTTAGGACCGTATCATCGAAACATAGCAAGATTTATTTTTCGGGAATTTTTGGAGTTCGTAGTGGCCCCGGTAAATTAAAATGTACGTTCAAATTAAATATAAATCGATTTATATTTTAATTTAAAGAAAAAATTACCGTAACAGCTGATTGGGGTTACGAGACATATACCATTGTGTCCAGAATATGGGTATTTAGCTAGGGACAATAGTCATTGGGTTTGATATGGAGTTCGTATCGATAAACATGTGTTTTTGGGAATTAAATAAATAAAATAAAAATACATATAAATACTCGGTATTTTACACAAACCCTAATATGCGTATTTCAAAGTCTAGGCCGCCGCTTCCCTAATCTCTACGGTGGAATTCATCCTAGATTTCATCGCTTAAATTCTTCCAAACAAAAGTGAATTAAATCTGGAATTCAACACAAAAGTGGAAGAGCATTTCGAGTTCAACAAATTGGTACGGTTATGATCAAAAACCATTGCAAGAATCGCTCGAATTCCTCACTCAAAGTCACCGTGTTCGCATCAAACTCTGGAGCGATAGGGAGGCGCGAGTTCGACGCCCTCCCAACCGACGGTGGCGCACCTCCAGGCGCATCTCGTGGGCCCACCTGATCTGGATCCCGTCGATTGTGGAAGGTGCGAGTTTAAACCCTAGTCGTGAATGCTGGGTTTCGATGTTGGCCTCGTGTTTAACAGAGGAATGAAGAAGATGTAATTAGTTATTTAAATTATTTAATTATGTAATTAATTTTTTTTAATGTAACTAACGCAAAAATTATCATATCTTCTTCATACAAGGTCCAGACTCAACGATTTCAATTGCATTGTGATCGTATCAACGAACGCTACAACATGGAACTGACCAGATCAGAAACGGAGCTAATTGGAATTTTTGATAAAATTAAACCCATGTTTAATTTTATTAAAATAAATCCTTCAACAAGGACTGACGGAGTGGAAACCAAAGGTGAGAACTCCTCACTAAAAATTGTGCACAGTTATTTATTTATTTTCATAATTGAAAAATATATATAGAATTGCCAATGTAGATTTTTATCGGTTTAATCACTATAAACTGTATACGGTGCCTGTTATATCACTTTCCTTGTCCACAAATCATGGACGATTTAAATCGACTCTATTATGTATTGTTTGTGTTGTTGAAATGTTTAACACATTAAAAATGTTAATATTATTGTGATAGTGAAATTAAATTATAAATATTCATTTATAATTTGAATAGTGAAAATGGTTAAATTTATCAACCAATGATTTATTTAAATAAACTATTGTTGTTTGAAAATTCCACACGGGTATTGGGATGATATTTGACATACACTATTCCCAATATTTAGTTATATGTCAGTCGATGGGTTGACAGGCTGTGATGAGCGTTATTTATTTATTTTAATGCTCACATAGTTGTAAACTTCACTTTGGATGTGAATGGACTGTTTAATGATTATTTATCATCATTATTGAATACATGGGGTGTGTGAAATCCATATAACTAAAATTATATGGTAATTGTTTGAGTCGCATTCCGTTTCAGAAATAAATAATGTTTTATAAATGATGTTTAATAAAAATACAATTTTAGAATAAAAGATGTTTATAATAAAAAGGACATTTTAGAATAAAAGATGTTTTATAATAAAAATGAAAATTTAGAATAAAAGATGTTTTATAATAAAAAGGACATTTTAGAATAAAAGATGTTTTATAATAAAATAATCATATATTGAAATGCAATTTATTACATAAAAATGTCACTTTTTACTTGTTAATGAAAATAATCATATATTGAAATGCATTTTTGTTACATAAAAATGTCAATTTTAACTTGTTAATGCAAAAAAAAAAAAATCATATATTGAAACACATTTTTGTTACGTAAAAATGTCACTTTTAACTTGTTAATGCAAATAAAATAATCATATATTGAAATACATTTTTGTTACATAAAAATGTCACTTTTTACGTGTTAATGCAAATAAAATAATCATATATTGAAATACATTTTTGTTACATAAAAATGTCACTTTTAACTTGTTAATGCAAATAAAATAATCATATATTGAAATACATTTTTGTTACATAAAAATGTTACCTTTAACATGTTAATGAATATAAAATAATCATTTGTTGAATTATATTTTCGTACATTAAAAATGTCGTCCTTAATATGTTAATGAAAATGAAAAGAATCATATGTTAAAATATTTTTACTATATAAAAATATTATTTTTAACACGTTAATGAAGTGAACAAAATATTTATGTATTGAATAAAATGTTTGAACAATAAAAATATCACTTTATTGAATATATAAACTATATAAAATATTCATGTGTTGAATAAAAATTTTGGAACAACAAAAATAGTTATGTAGTTAAACGCCCTTTTTCTCGAACGATTTTATTCATTTCATAATAAATATTGAAACGAAGTGATTTCAAAATTTAATATTTTGAAAATATTATCATTTTAATATGATTAAAATATAGAATATTCAATTTTGATAAGAAATTGAAAACGAAGTTGAAATTGTTTTAAAACGAATATATAAACGATTTATAAAATACATTTTAATTGGAAATTGACGAAATATATATTATATATACTTAATGGCCTGAATAGAATGCGCCGCGCAGCGACTGTTCGCGAATTTCGACCATTAACTTCAAATTGATGTAACGGGAGATCTGACCGTCGGATTCTCCTAAAATCGTAACCGTTGGGTTCATATCGAAAAGGGCTTTCCAATGAATAAAAGAAGTCTGAAATCTAAAGATTGGATTTGGAATTATGTCCAAATCAAATTTGAAAAAGACCGCTATGGATGCAGTTCGGTGGTTGTTATTGGAAACCAACTGTACGGGTCTTAATAAAATTATTAAAAATATGGATAAATTGTGTAAAATCATAATATATGGGTTGGAAAGATTTTGGATGAAAAATTCCATATTAAAAAATATAAAAATATATTTTTATCGAAATGTAATAGTTATTAACTAGAATAAATCTTTAATTAAGATTTAATGGAGTTTTCCAATTAATTAATATTTATTTGGAATTAAATAATATAAATTGGATTTTGGGTTTGTCGTGAATTGTGTCTTAAATAACACTGTTTCTTAAAACCCCATGTGAAAAGAATAAATCTTTTAATTAAGATTTAGAGAAGTTTATTAATTAATTAACGTTTAATTAGAATTGAAATGAAAGTTGATTGTGGGTTTATCTTGAACTATGTTTTAAATGACATTTGTTCTTTAATCCCAATTAACAGTGAAAATATATTATGGAATTTATAAATCTTTTATTAAGATTTAAATGGAATTTATAAATCTTTCATTGAGATTTATATGGAATTTATAAATCCTTTATTAAGATTTAAATGGAAAATTTTCCAAAGTAAAGTTTTCCAATTAAATAGAATAAATTGGAATTAAGGGAATTCAATTTAATAATAATCGAGATAAGCTTCTGTAAAAGAAGACCGTTACTATATATGGAATTTAAAAGGCTTTGCCACTATTCCATTTATATTATTAGTCTGATACGGAAATTTATATCGATTATATATATTGATCTGTTTTCCATGCAGATTCCATTTTTATGGAAAATGATTTGGGTTTATCGTGAACTGTGTTTTAAAGGACACTGGTTCTTTAACCCAAGTAAAAACATGTTTTATTTTATGAAATTTGGGTAATCTTTAAGTAAGAATTTTTGAGATTAAAACCAAACTAGAGTTTTAATGAATTTTTAATTAGATTAAATTGTGAAATGAGATCTAAACGAAGATTAAAGAATAAATTTCAAAGAATTTATCTTTGATAAAATTAATGGGAACCTTTCCCTAATAATGTGAATATTTTATTAAAATAATATTATGAATTGGAATGAGGCGTATGGTGTGTTTTTAAAGCAATTGATTATAAAAAACGCGAATTATTCGGAAAGACCGGGTTTAACCCATTCTGAATATTTACTACGATGATTAAGAGTCGAAGATGTAGACGGTGGTTGAAGACCGGAGTTCTTCATATCGTTTGGGTGATTACTGATGTCTTGATTGGGCCGTACACCCAAGACAAGGTAATAAGTGGTGATCGTCCAGACGTACATGGAGATAGACAGATATGCGAGGACCTCTCTCCTGTATTGGACATATGGGACAAAGAATAAGGTGCCTCCAGTTTCATTCAGACCCAGAACAGACTTGTAAATGGATGGTATTGTCTGACGTTGTATTCCTATACGCTGTATTCGTTGATCTCTGCTAAATATATATCTGTTTGGTGGCAAAGAATTTATTCCCTTGCTTAACACCCTTCTCTGAGACGTACGAGCTCAGAGGTTATATATTGGCAGAAATCAATGGTACGGTATGGACAGACAATGTGGCATGCTAAGATGCAAATGATCAAGGCTTTTGTTGAAAAGCAGAGCCTTGTGGTTGATGATCAAAGCACAGCTTTAATTAGCATAGCTTTGTGTATAGCTTTATTTCGTGAGCCTCACACCCCAGTAGGAACCAGAAACGGGAGAAGGACCCCTAGGAAATGGACATATGTTAATTTCTAGCTAAGAGTAACATCATGGTATGGAGTCCAGACTGTTTAATCATGTGGGTGTTGCTTATTACTTGATAAATAGAGAGGAGCCTCAAATATATATATATCGATAGATGTCCTGGTCGACATTACTAACCAGATTATTTTATGCCCTATAGGTCAGGCTAACATATAGTTTATGGTATAACTAATCATCGATGGATGACCGACCCTGGTGCTTCCTAGGTGCAGTTGTGACTGTATCCTGAGACGTGGGCTAGATTGTCTCAAATTCGGTAAGGACTATCTCTTGTCTTGGTTCATAGATGGAAATCCAACTTCCAATACGACATCATGCGATTTTGATTGTAAAACTAGTATGGCAACATGATATATGGTACCCATGCCATCTATGATTGATACATTTATATTTGAAGTTGCTTTTTTTTTTGACAATATACACTTATAGTAATAATAATAAAAGATGAAATTTCGCGTATCAAGCATATTTGGCTATTATAAGGGAAAACTATATCCTCTGGCTTGCGTTGCATTGTGTGATGGGACCTGAGTCTTATAATAGCTTCATTTTTCCAAAAAGCATTGCGTTGTTTTATTTTAAACTAAGATTCATGCGGAGTAAACCCGTTCTGTGTTATACGGCATGGTTTCATGATTTACCCAAATTTAAAATCAAGCTAATAATTGTTTTAGTTCGCACACTAGTCCCATAACTGACCTGGAGTTTATTGTTTTACCCTAAACTCTGGGTGCCCATATTTCCATACGGGCAGCTAGTAGTTTTGGTTTTGCAGATATTATGTTCACAGGATTCTAGTTTACAGCTGAAGTGATATTCAGAAAGCTCTGTATTCGTGTATTTCTTTTAGTTGTATTTTGTATTATTTTTCCGTTGCTATTTAAAATGTAATTTAAATCTCTGATATTGTATTTCCAAAGTGTAATATTTATTTGTACTCAGATATATTCTTGTTCTCTGATGTAATTGTTGTAATAAGCAATAAAATGTTCTTCTGTTTGTGTTCTGATTTGCCTTGTTCTCAATTCAATCCATACTTTCCTTTACGGGGAAGTTTGGGTCGTTTCACTTTAAATCTGATTTCATTTAAAGACCTGAAATCCCATTTCCAAAACAATACTCATTTCCAATTCTGTTAATTCGTTAATCTTATTCACGAAATGTTATTCAATCACATTTCATATATTTTAAAATAACGTTTGTTTAAAATGATTATTAATTATAAAAATATCACTTCTAAATCTGTTTTATATATTCTCGAGAATCTACGATTCAATTTTTCCATTTCAATATTTTGAAATCAACTTAAACTTCCTTTATGGACGTTAATACCTTTACCTACCATTTTACACATTTTAATAGCAAATACGATAAGTTTATATCGTTTAACTATTCTTTTAATAATATCTTATATCTCTATTAGTTATAAATTTAAATAATCGTAAAACAAATCAATTAAACCTTGATATTTATACTTAGAATCAAACCATGTTTCAAATTCATATATATATAAGTATATTTATCTCTTTGAAAACGTTTGAAATCAATTTAATATTAATTGCAAAAATCATTTCTTTATTTGACGGTACTAAAGAGGTAAATATTCACTGAAGTACCAACCCCGTGAAATAATAAACCTTTTCACATTTAAATGAACACAACAAATCATATTGACAAACATTATCAATATTAGCAAGGAATTCTGTTGAATTCCTCCAACCTGTCAATCCCTGCAAAACAATGGGTTACTTCACTTCGAATAATTCAGTTCAATGTGGCTAATTAATATTCATTTTCCATCTAAACAGTTTAATAGTAACAGTCAATAATGGATGGTAACAGTCATTAATCAGTAATAACAACAATTCAAGCATCCAATTATTTATTTATAACGTTTATATTATTATAAACGTAACCATTGAGGTAAGTTACCTCAATTGGATTCAATCGTTATATATAATGATTTCATTTTAATTAAGTTAAATGAACATTTAACTTAACTGTTCAGTCGATTTATAAATATATAATTCAGTAATCATCTAATAAAAATCATCCATAACACACAAACAAATAAACCCAACTTATATATAATATAAGTGGGAAACTGAGTGAGTTTAACTCACCTTTATTTGTGTCGTTGCAATAACGACGCATTTTCAATTAAATTAAACAGTGTTTAATTTAATCGTTAATTCCAGTTATTTCCATCACTGCCCATTCCAACTCCAGAGCGTAGTGCTCGTCCATACGCACCCAATGGTCTTGTTTGGTCCAACATTGATTAGATACGAGCAAAATATTAACTATACAAATTTATACCATTAATTAAAATTATTAATTTCTTAACTAGGGTTTTATTAGCTTAATTACGTTAAATAAAAAGGTAGATCATTTTCCAGTTCATTCCATCCCATCTGCGATGCTTCTTCCACGATAACACATATGATGTTCAATCCCTGCCTCTACTTCATGCCCTGATATTTAAACAAAAATAAGATGGGGTTTAACTAGTAAAAATATAATTAATGGTTTAATTAAACAATTTAATTCCCTAAAAAAATAAAATATCAACTAATTACTTCAATTGCTGATAGTCGCGGTTTCCTTCTATTCATAGCGTTTCAATGCTAAACGACATGGTATTGCTGCTCTTAAAAGAACAAGACCGGTTCTCTTGCCATACTCCCTTAACCTGCGCACCTTTCATATTTTAGAATAATATAATTTTACTTAAACTAATTAATCTCCTAATTATTCTATTAATTATAAATCAGTAGTTGATTACGTTGACTATAGAAATGTTGCAGATCAATTTTCATTATTTTCCCGTAACCTCTGCGTTTCCTGAACCTACGCACTGCCTTCAACCATCCGACCACCCTTGTTTGATTTGTTCCAGAAAGTCACATTGCCTCCTTCTTTATTTTGTTCCTTACTTTTTTTTTCTTTTTTTTATCAGTTCGCACCCTATACTCCACCGTCTTGTCCACCACTGGCCATCGGGGTCTGAACCACGACGACTGGCAAGCGCACCTTGGCATCCTCCATCCTTGCCGGGAACCTCTCCTCGCCCAGTGCCTTCAACTGTCAAATAATGACCCATGAACATGCCCAGTTTCGAGCATGATTCCATCTCCATCGGTCCTCATATTCAGATCTTAACCGTTCAATCTAGAGAGCTTGCTTAGCTGGACATATTTGCAGTTGGAAGCATGTTGAAAATTTTGATCGATATTGAAGAAATTGAGTGGAAAGTTAGAGTGTTTTGGTTTGTTTAAATGGAGGAGTGGCGACTCCTCAAAAGTTGACCACGCAAAAAAATGTTTAGGGTTGTTGACCCATTTCAGAATAGCTGTGCACATCTATTTATCAGGAGTTGGACTAATTTAATATTACTTTATTATAACTAACTCATGTCGTGAGTTTTTTTCCAAAAAATCATCTTATACGACCTCCGTTTTTGACAAACAATGTAATCTTAACATAAAAAAATATTCTGAACCTAATGGGGCAGGTTTCGTCGAATTCCGAGATCGTTTGTGAAAAGTCCTTTACAATTATCGATGAAAAATCAAGCGTTTAAAATTCCTATAATTACAAAAAAACAAAAAAATTTGAAACCTTGACATTCTACTGGACCTTTTCCTAACGGATCCGCTGAAACTTGTTTCGTTAAATTTGGAGTTTGTTTGGCAAGTCATTTAAAGTTACACCTGTCTAAATTGACCAAAATAATATAATTGATTAAGGCGTTTATCATTGCCACAATCAAATGGTAAGTCCAATTAACATGAAAATGGAAATCCAACAATAATTAATTAATACGAATCCAATGGCGCCAGTTTCGTCGCATTCCGAGACTGTTTCCTAGTACGCTATTTTTAGACGCACCACAATGCCATTTTGAACACCAAATTACCCGATCTCCAAAAATAACAAACTATATACCTACCCTGACACTAATTGTTGATACAAATTCAATAGAACTGGTTTCGTGGCCTAGTTTGATCGTCTGCTCAAGTTATACTCAAATATTCCTTTATTAAATTATATAAATTTAATTGCGTGCTATAGAAAATGACTGGGCGTTTATGGCTACCGTTGTCACATACGACATCGGGTTTTTCGCGAAATTTAATATCATACAATAATTCAACGATATGGTTCCAATGACACTAATTTCATTGAAAACGGAGACCGTTTGCAAAAATTGCTATTTTAATGCATATATAATATTAATAAAATATTATATAAATTCCAAAATTATCAAATTAAATAATAATCAAATTATTATAATCATAAATACCCACTTGAAATATCATATAGCTTCAAATATAAATTATACAACTCAATATCAACATCCTGAGTTAATATGGTATCCAAATTATATTAAAACCTTATTTTAATAATTAATAAACGTTACATTTTAATAACGATTTTCATAGCGACTATTTCAAAATTTGATTTGGATATAATTGACGATCTATAACACAAAATCTGAAATTTTCTCTTCCATATAAAAATTATAATAAACAAGAATCCGACGTTTCTTGTTTCACAGAAATTCGACTTATATCGGATCTGGAATATTCAATTAAAGTTCAAAACTCAATATAACGAACTTCCGCGCCATTATGAGCTCGATTTATATTATATATAAATTTAACGTTTAAACTTCGTTTTAATAAATGAATTAAATATTAAAATCCATTAATATTCCAAATATAATATTTAAAATTATAAATTAAACTAAATATTTGACTACTAAAAATACGGGACATTACAATCTTCCCCCCTTAAATTAATTTCGTCCCCGAAATTACTAAGGTAAGAAAAACGTTACAAACCCATTCACTTTTAAAAATCCATTTTATATTTTAAATCGAAAATCAACTCATTATAGTGGGCAAATATTTTCAAAAATATCGAAAATTTCCAACACTTTAAATTCCCGGAAAAATTCGGCAGAGTCTCTCCTGTACGGAGGGACTTCTGCGATATCGCAGGAACAAATAATATATATACATCGACCCACACGGTCGAAAAACAAAATTCAAAAACCCAAAATTACACTTTCGCGTAGGCGTACCTTTTACGTGCGCTATTGAGCATACTTGCTCAATTTATGTGCAATCTACGCAATCAAACTCAATCCTCATAGTCTTCA
Source organism: Allium sativum (assembly GCA_030737875.1). Lineage (NCBI taxonomy): Eukaryota > Viridiplantae > Streptophyta > Magnoliopsida > Asparagales > Amaryllidaceae > Allium > Allium sativum. The sequence continues at coordinate 393,901,614 of CM060924.1, read as the reverse complement.
GGCACCTGTACTAATCTCAATTCAACATGTAAGCAACAATTACATGAAATTCTAATTAACATTTCATTTGAACAGGTATATGTGAATACTGGGAATAATCATTCAATTTTAATTCATACTCGGTTTCATTCCATTTATTATACTAGAATTCAATTTCAATTCATTCAACTCTAGTTTAACTTGTTGATGAATTATATTCAACCAATCTAACACACATAATCAATACCAGTCAATAACCAATGCACAATCATCTCAATTAAATAAGTTTATTTTACCTTCAATTGAATATTCACTTTGGTTTCCCGTACTTTAACATTAATCGATTAACATTCGGTTGATTTCTATTCATTATTCACCAAATTCCAAATTTATTTTAATTTAATTCCAATATATAATTTCACTTAACCAGGTTAAGTTCCAATTCAATTTTTTAATCTAATTTGAATTCCATTCAAATCAACCAAACACACAAATCAATATCTTAATAATTTAATAAAATTATTTCGTTTCTACACAAAAATATAATTTGGGTAAAATTATTTCATTTACCCTCTTTGCAAAACAATATTGTATCCGTTTCCAGTTTAACGCTTTTCAACACTTGAACCGATCAAAGAACACAATACAAAACATTTGTATATAAAATTTACAAATACGCTCTCATATATATATACACTCAACTCGATCTAAGGTATTACTAACCCAATCTCTATCTAGTTACACCACAGAGCCAAGGTTATTACTAAACCAATAGCTCTGATACCACTGTAACGGCCCAACGATTTTCGACACCGAAAATTGACACCAAATACCATGTCGACTATTCAAGCACCGAAAATACTGGATCAGTAATAGAAAGAAATTAGAGGGTGAAATAAGAAAGAAAGAAATATTAAAATAGTAGAAGAAGAAGGACTAACACAACGCAGATCTCACATCGCAGCGGAACAAAATATAATATAAAAACATATCTTTATTAAGAGCTTGAAAATATACTTACAATCATCAAAGTACATCACACATCTGGACAGTTGTAATAATCTGTCCTCATATACAATCACACAGCAGAATATATGATATCATACATGGAACTCTTCCAGCTCATCTCTTCATAGTACCCGATAACTTGAACCTGTACAACTTGGTCTAACCCAAGCATTACAAATACCGGGTCAGTCTGGTGAACCAGAGTGAGAAAAATACACTAAGTTTAAAGGCATCACACAACTTGATTTTTATGTTAAAATCTTTTCGAAAGAAAAGGATAATCGTAAGACCGAATCCACACATAAATACGAACGGTTTTTACCTTACGATAACCCAAAACATTTTTGAAAACAATATTAGTCTGATATTATGATAGTGTCTAAATACAAAATAGATAGCAATCTAGTGGAACGCTTGCATCTCACGCTCCACATATATAAAATACAGTCAAAACCACGGGATTTTATTGGAGAATGAGTTTCCTGGCAAGGTATGGGACCACCTTTCCGACAATGTATCTGTGGAGATGAATACATTGGGGTTCAACAAGAACATCTTGCAACCCATGCTAAACATGACCGACCCTTCACTTTCTCTTGAGAGTACCAAATATACCATTACCACGGTTAGCCAACCGAATCGATAGCATACATATAAAAATAATAGGGACAACCAAAGGCTTTTGATTTCACTAGATCAGGTAATGATATACCCTTTTGATGGGTGCGACCCACATAGCCATGCGACCTACCCGATTTTATGCCATTTCCCGGATGATGAGGCTAGAGGTTAAGCATATCCTTCAGAACAACACAACTCCTTCCACTTTGAATGCCACATCATCAAATCCGCCAGAAATCACTAATTGACGTCCACAAAAATACTCTGGGTGATAGCTATCCACCAACAGAAATACGTATGGGGAAATCAACGTACGTAACCCCTTTGTAAATACTCTGTCAGACATTCATCCATAGAAGTCTCCAGGAACAGGATGAACTGAAGGCACCCTCCTACCACATCCTAGGAATCACCCTATAGATCAGTAGCGAGAAGTCCTTGAAATCCGTAGATTTCAACCATGATAGAACCACATTTTATCTCTAGCCGCTAAACTAGAGATTATTAGTAGTTCTTCCGTTTATGAAGATCTAAGGTCTTCAATGCTCCATCTCGATTATCTTCTGATATCTTCACGTATTTGTTGGTCGGAATGGTTTTCGAATATAAATTCAATCTCGGTCTTTCCATACCAATAAGCGTATACACCATATTAGATAGTTGGTTATTTAACTATCAAATAAACTTAAATAAACAACCATTCATCCATAATAATAAAAATGAATTCACCGATTCAGCACCCAGCATCATTTAGCCTCTTTAATTATCCATATGTCAATTAATTCTTACAAATCTTTCAATAAATAGAATATTCTCAAAACCCTTTATTCGACTTTTAAACTTTTCTAATATAATTTATAAAATCATTCACGGAAATCACAGCTTATATTTCCCTCAACTCCTCCCACGTATAAACTAATACCATCCTTGGATAATCATGAAGTCACTCACGTTGGGGTATTCTATTTACATCTCAGACCTTGACCAACCACATTCATATCTTTAGAATAGATATAGGTTTATTAACACACCAATTTCCTATTAAGAAATTCTATTTAAAATCTCAAACACGTTTACTTAATTTATTAAGTAAACTCTTATTTATAACCTTCTTTAATACTTTAGAAATCCTTTATAATATAATACACGAGTCTCAATTCAATTATAATTCGAATCCTTTTATAAACTTCTTCAATATATCTTTACGATTATTTTTTACAAATCATTTCAATAATCATTGTTAATTTTTATTTATTAAAATAATTCAACTTGACATCTGTAATAATTATTACAAATTATATTTCCAAAATTCTGCATTACAATTTTCATTTGTAAATCATTAGTGATGATATAATTCGTTATCTCAAATCAGGTCGTTATAACTATCTTATATTTCTTTAGCTATATCATACCGACTTATCATTTAATGAAATATTATAAATTCTAATATCATTAATTCCTTACTTAGCTTCTCCGTTTAACATTTCAAACTTTGAAATACACCTCATCTTCGATTAATCATTCCGAATTTCGGAATATCATATTCCGAACATTGGAATTAATATCAACTCGATAAACACTCCGAACTTCGGAATACAACATTCCGAACCTCGGAATTAAACTTATCTTAGCCATTTCACATCATTTTCCATTTCTCCATTTATACTTGTCCAATCCGTTAGACTTGGAATTTATTTTACCACTCCTTCACATATAAATTCAACTTATATACTTATATCCACTTATACTATATTTGGAAAATCTTGATTTAACAATCTATTTCACCTATCGGGTTTAAACCTAATTATAAATCCCAATTTTTCATTTCAACCCAAATTCTATTTATAAATCTCAATCCCATTTATCAATCCATATTCATACTTTAAATCTGATTTCATCTAAAAACCTGAAATCCCATTACCAAAACAATACTCATTTCCAATTCTGTTAATTCGTTAATCTTATTCACGAAATGTTATTCAATCACATTTCTTATATTTTAAAACCACGTTTGTTTAAAATGATTATTTATTATAAAAATATCACTTCTAAATGTCTTTTATATATTCTCGAAAATCTACGATTCAAATTTTCCATTTCAATATTTTGAAATCAATTTAAACTTCCTTTACGGCCGTTAAGGCCTTTACCTACCATTTTACACATTTTAATAGCAAATACGATAAGTTTATATCGTCTAACTATTCTTTTAATAATATCTTATATCTCTATTAGTTATAAATTTAAATAATTATAAAACCAATAATTTAAACCTTGATCTTTATATTTACAATCAAACCAAATTTCATGTTCATATATATAAGTGTATTTATCTCTTTGAAATCGATTTAATATCAATTTCGAAATTCATTTCTTTATTTGACAGTGCTAAAGAGGTAAATATTCACTGAAGTACCAAACCCGTGAAATAATAAACCATTTCACATTCAAATTAACACAACAAATCATATTAATAAACATTATCAATATTAGTGAGGAATTCTGTTGAATTTCTCCAACCTGTCAATCCCTGTAAAGCAATGGGTTACTTCACTTCGAATAATTCGGTTCAATGTGGCTAATTAATATTCATTTTCCATCCAAACAGATGAAATAAACAGTTTAATAATAACAGTCAATAATGGATGGTAACAGTCATTAATCAGCAATAACAGCAATTCAAGCATCCAATTATTTATTTATAACGTTTATATTATTATTAACATAACCAGTGAAGTAAGTTACCTCAATTGGGTTCAATCATTAAATATAACGATTTCATTTTAATTAAGTTAAACAAACATTTAACTTAACTATTCAATCGATATATAAATATATAATTCAGTAATCATCTAATAAAAATCATCCATAACACACAAACAAATAAACGCAACTTATATAGAATATAAGTGGGAAACTGAGTGAGTTTAACTCACTTTGATTTGTGTCATTGCAATAATGACCTGTTTTCAATTAAATTAAACAGCGTTAAATTTAACCGATAATTCCAATTGTTTCCATCACTGCCCATTCCTACTCCAGAGCGTAGTGCTCGTCCATACAAACCCAATGGTTCTTGTTTGGTCCAACACTGATCAGATACGAGCAAAATATAACTATACAAATTTAGTTCATTAATTAAAATTATTAATTTCTTAACTAGGGTTTTATTAGCTTAATTACGTTAAATAAAAAGGAAGATCATTTTCCAGTTCATTCTATCCCATCTGCGATGCTTCGTCCACGATAACACATATGATGTTCGTTTCCTGCCTCTACTTCCTGCCCTGATATTTAAACAAAAAAAGATGGGTTTTAACTAGTAAAAATACAATTAATGGTTTAATTAAACACTTTAATTCCCTAATAAAATATTATATCAACTAATTACTTCAATTAGTGATAGCCGTGGTTTCCCTCTGTTTAGAGTGTTTCAATGCAAAACGAAATGGTATTGCTGCTCTTAAAAGAACAAGACCGATTCTCTTGCCATACTCCCATAACCTGCGCACCATTCATATTTTAGAATAATATAATTTTACTTAAACTAATTAATATCCTAATTATTCTATTAATTATAAATCAGTAGTTGATTACGTTGACCATAGAAATGTGGTCGCTCAGTTTTCATTGTTTTCACGTAACCTTTGTGTTTTCTAAACCCACGCACTGCCTTCAACCATCCGCCCGTCCTTCTTTGATTTGTTCTAGAAAGTCACATTGCCTCCTTCTTTATTTTGTTCCTTACTTTTTCTTTTCTTTTCTTTTTATCCGTTCGCACCATATACTCCACCGCTATGCCCACCCCTGGCCATCGGGGTCTGATCTACGACGACTGGCAAGCGGGCCTTGGCATCCTCCATCCTTGCTGAGAACCTCTCCTCGTCCAGTGCCTTCAACTGTCAAATAATGACCCACGAACATGCCCAGTTTCGAGCATGATTCCGGCTCCGTCGATCCTCATATTCAGATATTAACCATTTAATCTAGAGAGCTTGTTTAGCTGGACATATTTGCAGTTGGAAGCATACTGAAAATTTTGATCGATATTGAAGAAATTGAGTGGAAAGTTAGAGTGTTTTGGTTTGTCGAAATGGAGAAGTGGCAGTTCCTCAAAAGTTGACCATGCAAGAAAATGTTTAGGGTTGTTGAACCATTTCAGAATTGCTGCGCACTTTTATTTATAAGGAGTTGGACTAATTTAATATTAGTTTATTATAACTAACTCATGCCGTAATTTTTTCGCAAAAAATCATCTTATACGACCTCCGTTTTTGACAAACAAATGCAATCCTAACATAAAAAAAATATTCCGGACCCAATGGGATAGGTTTCGTCGAATTCCGAGGTCGTTTGTGAAAAGTACTTTATAATTATCGATGAAAAATCAAGCGTTTAAAATTCCTATAATTACCCAAAAAAATCAAAAAAATTGAGACCTTGATATTCTACTAGACTTTTTCCTAACGGATCCAATGAAACTTGTTTCATTAAATTTGGAGTTTGTTTGGCCAATCGTTTATTCGTTTGAAGTTACCCCTGTCTAAATTGACCAAAATAATATAATTGATTAAGGCGTTTATCGTTGCCACAATCAAACGGTAAGTCCATTGACACGAAATTTGAAATCCTGCAATAATTAATTAATATGAATCCAATGGCACCAGTTTCGTCGCATTATGAGACTGTTTCCCAGTACGGTATTTTAGACGCACCACATTGCCATTTCGAACACCAAATTACCCGATCTCTAAAAATAACAAACTATATACCTATCCTGACTCTAATCGTCGATACGAATTCAATGGAACTGGTTTCGTGGCCTAATTCGATCATCCTCTCAAGTTATACTCAAATATCCCTTTATTAAATTAAATAAATTTAATTGCACGCTTTAGAAAATGACCGGGCGTTTATGGCTACTGTTGTCACATACGACATCGGTTTTTTCATAAAATTTAATATCGTACAATAATTTAACAATACGGTTCCAATGAAAATAATTTCATTGAAAACGGAGACCATTTGCAAAAAATCACTATTCTAATGCTTATATAATATTAATAAAATATTATATAAATTCCAAAATAATCAAATTATTATAATCATAAATACCCACTTGAAATACCATATAGCTTCAAATATAAATCATACAACTCAATATCAACATTCTGAGTTAAAATGGTATCCAAATTGTATTAAAACATTATTATATTAATTAATAGACGTTATATTTTAATAACGATTTCCATAGCGACTATTTTAAAATTTGATTTGGACATAACTGACAATCTATAACACGAAATCTAAAATTTTCTCTTCCATATAAAAATTATAATCAACATGAATCCAAAGTTTCTTGTTTCACAGAAATCCGACTTATATCGGATTCGGTATATTCAATTAAAGTTCAAAACTCAATATTACGAACTACCGCTGTAATAACCCGGAAAATCAGGGTCAGTTTAAAATTTTTATTTTGGCAATTTTAGCGAATTTTGAATATTTAAAATAGATTATTTTAAATAAAATCGACGAGAAATTTATTTTGAATAGAATTCAAACGTATATATTATATACGTCGTCGTTAGAATATAAATATTTATATATAATTATAAATAGAATTGGAAATGGCGCGGTAGTTCGATAATTCGATTTCAAACTTCAATTGAATGTACCGGGTGCAAAACAATCCGGATTTTAGTGAAACCAAAAATATTAGTAAAGGCGAAACTTTATTTTTATAAAGGCGAAAACTTCATTTTTATAAAGGCGAAATCTTTATATTTAAAAAGGCGAGAGCTTTCCAATGAATATTAGAAATTTGAAATCTAACGGTTGGATTTGGAATTATGTCCAAATCAAATTTGAAAAAGGTCGCTGTAAGTGCAGTTCGATGGCCGTTGTTGGAAATCGACTGTACGGGCCTTGATAAAATTATTAAAAATATCGATAATTTGTGTAAAATTATAATATGTGAATTGGAAAGGATTGGGCTGGAAAATTCCACGTTAGAAGGTAAAAATAGATTTTTTATCGAAATGAACTAGTTTTGAACTAGAATTAAAATCAATTTATTTTTGAAATAAATAAATTGAATTTGAAAGTGATTTTGAAAATAATCGATATTTCCAATACGTGGATTGGACTGGAGTTGAATCGAAATTATCTTTGGAATATTTCGATGTTGGATTTCGTGACTATACAGATATTGTTATGGGAATTTGAAAGATATATTTTATATCGTTATTTCCAATACGATATATGTTGGTTTCAGAATTTGATATTGAATATAAGCCGATATATTTTCTATTCAGAGCCTTGTATTTAATATCAAATGTGATTTGGGTTTATCGTGAATCGTGTTTTTGATGACATGGGTTCTTTAACCCAGTTAAAGGCAAGATGTTGATTTTTGAAAAGATTAAAACTAAGTGGAGTTTTAATGAATCTTTAATTAGATTAAAATGTGAATTGATAATTTAAATTATCAAATCTGAAAGGTGATCGAGAATGGAGTACCACCAGTTTTGCTCCAAAGCGATAGTTAAATCTTTAATTAGATTTGAACGTGAAATGGTAATTAATTTTACCGATAACACCGTGGTGTTAGATGTGGAGTATTACCAGTTTCCTCCATGGGATATATAGGTTGGGATTGGGAAATAAAATAAATAATTACTTCGGTGTGGTTCGTTAATCCCGACTAGTTTGAAATGATATCCAAAGGAGGATTAAAGAATAAATTTAGAAGAATTTATCTTGGATAAAATTAATGGGAACCTTTCCCTAAGAATGTGATTTTGTGAATAAAAGAATATTCTGAATTGGAATGAGGCGTTTGTTGTGCTTGTGTAACATTCGTTTATTATATACGTGGGTTATTCAGAAAGGCCGGGTTTATACCCATTCTGAATAACCGATTCGACGAGATGTCGAAGATGAAGACGGTGGTTGAAGACCGGAAGTCTTCACATCGTTTGGGTGATTATTGATGATCTTGATTGGGCTGTACACCCAAGATGAGGGAAACAGTTGGTGATCGTCCAGACGTACTTGGAGATCGATGGATATGCGAGGAAAGTGCCTCCGGTTTCGTTCAGACCCAGAACGAACTTGTAAATGGATTGTGTGTCTGACATTGGATTTTATTCTGTGTTGATTGATCTCTATTAAATATACATCTGTTTGGCGGCGGAGAATTTATTCTCTTGCTTAATGCCCTTCTCTGAGACGTACGAGCTCAGAGGTTGTATATCGATGGACATCAGTCGCATGGAGTGAATTGCCAGTGTGGCATGCGTAAGTGGCAAATGATCAAGGCTTCTGTTGAAAAGCAAAGTCTTGTGGTTGATGATCAAAGCACGGCCTGTGTGGCATAGCTTTGTGTATAACGTGAATTCGCGAGCCTCACACCTCGGTATGAGTCAAAAACGGGATACGGACCCAAGGAGTGCACGACGTTTCTTTCTAGCTAGGGTGGTGTCAGTGACCTACCAGCCCTGACATTTATATACTTTTCACCTGTGTGGTTGTTGGATACGAGGCGCCTCGGATATAGGTCTGTAAGGACCGGGAAACGTGTGTTCAGGAATTGCCAATCCTCAAAAGTAAGAGAGGACCGGCCTTGGAGGATCCAGGGATTGCTGTGTGCGGTCCCGAGGCATTTGCTAGAGTGTCTCGAACGCGGAGAGGAGCTTGCCCCTTGCCTCGACTCATGACGAAATCCAATTTCCAATACGTGATATTGCGGTTTTAATTGTAGAACTAGTATGGCGACATGATATATGGTACCCATGCCGTCTATGATTGATATTTATGATTGAAATTGTTTTGACACTATACACCTATGATAGTATCAAATGATTTGTTTAAACGTATCAAGCATTATTTGGCTATTATAAGGGAAAACCCTATCCTCCGGCTTGCGTTGCATTATGTGATGGGACCTGGGTCTTATAATAGCTTCATTTTTCCAAAAAGCATTGCGCTGTTTTGTTATATGCACTAGTATTCTTGGGAGGAAACCCGTTCCGTGTTATACGGCGTGGTCCCTTGAATTACTATCTTTTAAAGCAAAGTTTTAAATAACTGTTTTAGTTCTCACACCAGTCCCATGACTGACCTGGAGTTTATTGTTTTAACCTAAACTCTGGGTGCCCCTATTTTCGACACGGGCAGCTAGTAGTTTTGGGTTTTGCAGATTTATATTCACATGGTCCTGATTAACAGCTGGAACGATGCTCGGAAAGCTCTGTATCCGTGTATCACTTTCAGTTGTGCTTTTGTATATTTTTCCGCTGCTATGTAATTTATTGTAATCTCTGATATTTATCGAATGTAATTTATTCATTTATACTCTGTATATTCTTGTATCTGATGGAATTGTTGTAATAACAATGAAATGTTCTTCCGTCTGCGTTCTATTTTGTCTTGTACTCAATTCTATCCGTGCTTTCCTTCACGGGGAAGTTCGGGTCGTCTCAGTTACGCTCACATATTGATTCGAGAAATTATGAAAATTGGAATCTAGCAATAATTTGACACTGCGGATCCAACAAAAGTGGTTTCGTCGAAATCCGAGGTCATTTGCAAAATGTCCATTTTTAAGGGCCTGAATTCCATAGCGACTATTCAGAATTTTCAACTGGACATATCTTTTGATTCCCGCTACGAAATTTCAACTTGTCGGATTCGTTGGAAAGATATTATCAATTAGCTTTTCGATACGGGCAACTAGTAGTTTTGGGTTTTGCAGATTTATATTCACAGGGTCCTGATTAACAGCTGGAACGATGCTCGGAAAGCTCTGTATCCGTGTATCACTTTCAGTTGTGCTTTTGTATATTTTTCCGCTGCTATGTAATTTATTGTAATCTCTGATATTTATCGAATGTAATTTATTCATTTATACTCTGTATATTCTTGTATCTGATGGAATTGTTGTAATAACAATGAAATGTTCTTCCGTCTGCGTTCTATTTTGTCTTGTACTCAATTCTATCCGTGCTTTCCTTCACGGGGAAGTTTGGGTCGTCTCAACCGCGCCATTTCAAGCTCGATTTATATTATATAAAAATTTAACGTTTAAACTTCGTTTTATTAAACGAATTAAATATTAAAATCCATTAATATTTCAAATATAATATTTAAAATAATAAATTAAACTAAATATTTGACTACCAAAAATACGGGACATTACAATATAAAGAGCAATAAGGAATCAAGCAAACATAGCATCTTTCATACATCCTCACAATCACTCACTCAATGCACTAGTCACACATCAACTCCCGGTTTTCATGATACTCACATCCATATTGCTCAATCGGCTAGGAACTAAGTTGTACTGACTTGTGCAACTCAAGATAAGGACTTGACTTGGTCCAAGCGAACACCATAAGTTTCCTAATTGGAAATAAGGAGTACCCACTTTAGTCCAAATGGATATATCACCTATTATTACATCTTCCCGAACAACCATTAAAATAGTGTGCATTGATAAACCCTTTGCACATAATTTATCCATAATAAAGTCCACCTTGGAACTACTCCTATGACTCCTAACTTAGAGTCTCCTTGGTTTGGACCAAGCGTTGACAACCAACTATTTTTCAAGCTTAATCAGATATCCCTAACCCTCTCTAATTTCTTCCCATATGACTCCTTGTCACCTACTCTACATCTCAAAATACAACCATCTTTCGCAGAAACCACCGCTTTCTATATTGAAATCACCATCGTTGGATGATGAAATCACCACGTCAAAGCACCATATCCTTGTTTCAATGCTAAAACCACTGGTCGAAGAGTCATCACATCAAAACCATTATCGAATGAAACATCATATCCTACTATTTGGAATGGCTTTATCATTCAAGTCAAAATTAGTCACAATGGCCAATATTAATAATAGTCGATAACAACCTCTTTGATCATGTATTAAAAAAAACTGTTAAATACAAATCAAATGAATACATTCGACATTTGTCACAAAATCCAAGCTCGTCTTCGAGTTCGTCCTCCATCGTCAATTTGATCGTCAAGCTCCAACACTGCTCTATCTTTAGGTCAATCCTCGCACTCCAAAGCTACTCCACCTTTGGATCAGTCGGTGCGCTCCAATGCTTCTCCGTCTTCAGATCGCTATACATGCTTTGATGATCATTCATTAATTTATCTCATCTACTCGAGTCTATCATTGTAACAGCCCGCATTTTACGTATTGTAGGATTGTAAAATATTTTTGTTTAATTCACTGAGGTTTTGATCATTCTCATATTTTGATATGTTGGTTATGGGGATGTGAGACATGTCCATAATTTTCACCAATTTTAATTATGACCATTTTTCCCCTGTCAATCTTGTACATGGTATAACTTTTGACTGGAATCGAATCAGGTGCTGAGATCAGTCTCATTGGAAAGAAAATGGTGTTGCCAATTCCGTAGAGTGGTCATGTTAAATATTTGGTTCAACGGTTTGGGAGAAATCGTTGTTTTAGTGTTTCACAATTTTTGTTCAGGTTTGGTTAGTCATAATGGGCTGATTTGGAGTCGCCCATTAGTGGGCTGGTGGGTGGTTGTAAATAGGTGGTTGGGAGCATGGAGAATAGGTCACTTTCTTCATTCTCTCGTTTGGTTGTGTTCGTGATCCTCCTTGCTCAATCAAATACACATTTCCACCATTAAATTTTTAGATCTACATAAGAGAATCGAAGATCTACATCGTTTGAAGCTAGATCTAAGTCAAGTGAAGAGAGATCACATCAAATCAAGAGGTTTGTAGCATATTCTTCGCTGTTCGGATTGAGAATTTAGCGATTTCGAGTTAATTTGAAGAACTGGTGAGTGATAAGCATCTCTCACGTGGATTCAGTCAAATATGTGGGTTGTATGATCATATGTTCATTATTTCAAGTTGTTTTTGCATAAAGCTAATCGATGTAAGTATGATTTTAATTCAAATCACCATAGGATCTAATCTAGCAACTTATAAACGGTAAAATCATATGTAAATTCTATGTTTAAATCCATTTAATGATTTGATTAATTTTTAAATCGTTGTTTTACTGTTCGTTGATGATTGCGTGATTTGTTGTAGTTATATTGATTAAATCGTTGTTGAAAAAGTTGGAGTTTGATTAGTTTCCGAGTATGAAGTCGAGTTGTACGCAAGTGTGAAGGTTAGTCGAAGTTTGGCAATTTTGGCATATAGGTCAGACAGTCTATGGATCGGGTAGCCTACGGATCGGACATTTCCATGGACTAGGCGTTCCATGGATCAAACATTTCTATGGATCGGGCATTCCATGGATCAGAAGTTTCTATGGATCTGGCGTTTTATGGAATGGGAGTTTCACAGGCTGGACAATTCTATGGACTGGATGTTTCATGGACTGTGAGTTTCATTGACTTGGCATTTCTATGGATTTGGAATTTCATGGAATGGGAGTTTCATGGGCTAGGAATTCCAATGGACTGGGCGTTTCATGGATCAGGCGGAAATGCAGAAATGGTATGGATTGAATACCGACCAAAAGTGGTGATTATTTGGGTTTGTGAATTGACGTGGCTTTGAAGTGAATTCAAGATAGAATATTCGAAGTGTTATAAAGTGTTCGTTGATCGTCGAAATGCGGTGAATGTGAAGACAACCCAAGGGTGTTGAGTTGTAGATAATGGTTCGTCGTGAAGGTTGCTTGAGCTATGAATAGACATTAGGGAGGACGACTTGATATATTGAAGGGTGAGAGATTATCACTGTCGTAGGTTCTAGCAGGCTCAAAGCAGCGGTACATTAGAGACGTCCAAAAGATCGCTTGTATGTTCGAGTACCCTAGGTATTGTTGAAAGGCCTAGATACGTAACGTTGAAATACATATGGAGTTTTTGCTAGAATCGGGGTTACCATTAGCCTTTGACATATGAAAGGATTGGCCATCATACGATTAATGATGGTTTCAAAGCAGGACAAACAATGATAGCCAGAGTCATTGAATGTTGGTTGTTTTGCTTGTACCGTCCCACATAGATTATTTGATGTCGAAGGAGATGTTTCTTGGTTACTTGTCTAATGTTGGTTTAGGCCTTCAGGGCTTGTGCTTGAGGGATGCTGATCTCGATTAGGGAGGTTCACGTGAGATATAACTGGTTGCTATGATTTTTGTTGTCTGATTATTTCTGATTGACATAGATGCGTCGTTGTTTTTCAAATGTTTGAAGTAAAGGCTATCACTGTCAGATGTGGGGAAGACTGGTTTGGGTTCATCTCTGGTGTTTTGGTAGATTGGTTAGTTAATCTGCCTATTATCATATACTTTATTTATGATGTTAGATAGTTGTTTTATCATTCAGTAAAACTATTGTCTAACTCAAGGTTTTATGTTTTCCTCTTATTACCTTGGGCTGTTCATCCATTTTTGGATGGACAGACCGAGCGGCAGGTTACAGGTAGCATAGCTTAGTGAGGCGAGGATGTTGTGCGGTGGCAAGCAAGAGGCCATCGTGTTTCTTTTTACTATATAGTATATGTTGTTTTTCCGTTGTGTGATGATTGACTTTGAGTCTTGTAGTAAGGTGAATTTGTATTGACACTTATGTTGTAACCCAAAGATGTATGGATATTCTTTCTAGTTGTTATGAAACTTCAAGTTCCTTCTCAAATATGTTTCACTATTATTGCCTATTGTATATGTTCTATTATATTTTATCCTTACGTTGTGAGTTATACGATAGGTTCCGTATGTATTTCATATCTCGATGATTGTCCATAGCTGCCTGGCATGTCTTTCAATGCATTACTTCTCTTGTTTAGTGCAGGAGTTATGGGCGGTCGTCACATTTGGTATCAGAGCTCTGGTTAATCGATTTTAGCCAAAGTTCGATGATGTAATTACATATGAGAGACGTATATGTAGATTTTGATGGATGTATACTATATATATAGTATAATAGTGTTTGAACTTGATTAGCAATTTTTCTTGTAAGTGGCTAATCATTCTATATTGCAGATTGAGTCGACAAACATCAAGGCATACTGATAGGGAGGAGGCTGTGCCTGGAGGGGGAAATGGCGGTACACCAGATTACCCAGCCATGTTTGAAGCTATGATTGAGTCATTCATGAGAAGGGTACCCGCTCCAGTGGCAGCCACGATAGATGTAGGGGTGCAGGTGCCTAAGGTTGTGGATTTTGCGAAGCTGTGCAAAGACTTCACATCTTTAGGGGGAAAGCCATTCAAGGGGACTGAGCCGACCGAAGAGGTTCAAAAGTGGTTAGATGCTTGTGTACGTATTTTTGGAGACTTGGGTATAGATGACGCAACTAAGAGAAAGCTTGCATTAAGGCACCTACAGGGCAGAGCCATAGAGTGGTGGAATTATGTTACGCTTGAGACTCCGGAAGAAGGGATAACTTGGGAGCAATTCCAAGTCAAATTCGAGACAAAATTTATCTCTACTGCTCTGAAGTCCGTTCTGTTCAAGAAATTTGTGGAGTTGAAACAGAATGGTAGACTGGTGCTTGATTACATTTCTGAATTTGAGGCACTGTCTAAATATGCTCGTTCATACATTGATTCTCCTTACCAGAAGAACGAAAAGTTTGTTATGGGTTTGGATACCTATATTGGAAGACCGTTGGTGGATCATCTTGATGATCCATATGAGAAGATAGTGGAGAAATTTGTTCGACATGAAAGCTTATTTCCTAAAGAAGCCAATGTTGTCGCTGTAGCCAAGGAAGTGTTGAAACCACAACAGAGTGGTAATAACAATAAGAAAAGGAAGCAACAACAGCATAAATGAAAGGATAGCAAGAAGAAAACTAAAAGTGAGGTGGTTTCCTATAACTGCCAGCAGAAGGGCACCATTTCGTTGATGAATGTAAGAATCCAAAAGCTAAAAAGAAGTGCTTCAAGTGTGAAAAGCCTGGGCATGATAAGAAGGATTGTCCGGAGCTAGCTAAAGGTAAGCAGGTTGTGAAGGCTTATGCTTTGGAAGCTATGCCATCTTCTTCAAGGTCCCCTACTGCAGATGAGATAGGAAAGGGTGTCGTCGTCCAAGGTACTTTTTCGTTAGAGGTGTTTCAGTTCGTGTGTTGTTTGACACTAGAGCATCGCATTCATTCATTTGTACTGAGCTTGTGTGCCACTTGGGTTTAGAAGCCGAGATTTGTGATAGACCTTTGGTTATGACTAATCCAGTTGAAGGTTCGTCCAATCTTTATATGCTTTGTCATGGTCTCATATTATCGAGTCATGGTTGCTCTTTTGTGTGTGATTGCTTTGTTTTGAACTTCGCTGGGTTTGGGATCATCTTAGGCATGGATTAGCTCAAGAGGTATGCGACAAAAGTGAATTGCGAGAAGCTTGAGGTGAGAGTTAGGGATGTGGAAGGGCGAAAGGTTTTGATTCGAAGTAAGCCAGAAGATGGTCTCTTCGTGAGCTTTTTATATTGGCTTATGATTCTATAGGAAGACTTGTCATCTTGCTGATTGCTAATGAGTTTGAGGATGTCTATGAAGAAGTCAATGGCTTGCCACCGCATCATGAGATTGAGTTCAAAATCGATTTGGTTGAGGGTGCTAGACCTATCGTTTTGCCTCTTAGGCGGATGACACCTAAGGAACAACGAGAGTTAGAGGTGCAAGTTCGTGACCTTTTAGGAAAAGGAGTTATTCGTTGAAGTGTGTCTGAATGGGGTGCACCAGTTGTGTTTACAACCAAGGCGGATGGCTCGTTGAGATTGTGTGTGGATTATCGTGAGATGAACAAGGTGACCAAGAAGAAAAAGTACCCTTTTCCAAGGATTGATGACTTGTTCGATCATCTTAGGGAGGCCAAAGTATTTTCTTAGATGGATTCGGCAACGGGATTTCACCATTTGAGGGTGGCGAAGGAAAGTGTGTCGAAGACTGCTATTAGGAAACCATCCGGTTTCTTCGAATGGTTGGTGATGCCATTTGGGTTGACTAACGCACTAGCGTATTTCGTGAATCTTATGAATAGGGTATTCAGAGATCAGTTAAACAAGTTCGTGCTTGTGTTCATGGACAATATTTTGGTTTACTCTTGGAATAAGGAAGAGCACAAGACGCACTTGCGAGTTGTTTTGGAAATCTTGTGAAAGCATCAACTGAAAGCTAAGTTTTCAAAGTGTCACTTCTGGAAGAGAGAAGTGAGGTTCTTAGGCTATATTGTTTTTGGAAATGGAAAAGCTGTTGAACTCGCTAAGGTGGCAGCAATCCAGGACTGGGATAAACCTAAGAATGCGATGGATGTTAGGAGTTTCCATAGGTTGGCGGGATATTATCGACTTTTTATCAAGGATTTCTCCAAGATAGCTGAATCCGTTAACAGGATTGACGAGAAAGAATCAGGTGTTCACATGGGATGCGAAGTGTGAGCAAGCTTTTGGAATCATGAAAGAGAGACTGACGAGTGCTCCTGTTTTGACGATTCCAAGTAGGAACGAAGAAATGGTGGTATACACTTATGCATATGATACTGGACTAAGAGCATTGCTAATGCAGAAGGATAAGGTTGTGGCCTACACAAGTCGATAGCTAAAACCACATGAAAGGAATTACCCAACTCATGATTTGGAGTTGGTAGCGATTGTGTTTGCTCTGAAGATGTGAAGACATTACCTATTGGGAGTTCAATTCGAGTTGTTTACGGATCATAAATCGTTAAAATATCTTTTCTCCCAAAAGAATTTGAATCTGCGGCAGTAAAGGTGGTTAAAGTTTTTGGCATCATATTATTTTGGTATAGCTTATACTCCTGGTAAAGGTAATGCAGTTGCAGATGCATTGAGTCAAAGACATGTAGGATTAGGAGCGATGTTTTCGAAATGGAAAAGCCTCCAGTACTTGGCAGGATTTGATTTCAGACCACGGTGTAAGTTAGAACCTGAAATGGGTGCAAGCCTGTCAATAAGACCTACTCTTATTGAAAGGATTGGTGAGAGACAAAAGCGAGATGCAAATCTTGTCGAGCTTATCCAGAAGTTGGAACTACAGGATAAAGAGTTCGAGGTCAATCAAGAAGGTTGGCTTCGAAAGCAAGGACAATTGGTCGTTCATGATATCAATGGATTGAGAGATGAGGCTCTGAGGGAATGTCATCACTTGAAGTTGACAATGCATCCTGGTGGTAATAAGATGTATCAAGATATGAAGTGATCTTACTACTGGGAAGGGATGAAAAGAGATATTGGAAAGTTTATTTCCAAATGCATGTAATGTTAGTTGGCGAAGGCTGAACAGAAGAAGCCGAGTGGATTGCTTCAGCCATTGGAAGTTCCTACGTGGAAGTAGTAGCAGATATCGATGGACTACCTAGAACAAGGGCTGGAAACAAAGGAATTTGGGTCATCGTGGATCGCTTAACCAAAAGTGAAAGGTTTATTCCTGTCAAATCAACTAGGGCAGCATCGAAGTTGGCTGAGCTTTATATAAAATGGATAGTTCGATTCCATGGTATCCCGAAGAGCATAGTGAGTGATCGAGATCCATTATTTACGAGTGGATTTTGGAAAAGTATGCAAGAAGCTTTGGGAACCGAGTTGTGTTTTAGTACGGCTTATCACCCCCAAACTGATGGTCAAACCGAGAGGGTTAACCGAGTTTTGGAAGATCTCCTAAGGGCTTATGTGTTAGACTCTGCAAGATCATGGGAAGACCATCTACACCTAGTCTAGTTTGCATATAACAACATTTACCAGTCGACCATTGGGATGGCACCACATGAGGCGTTGTATGGTAGACTGTGTAATTCTATGGCATGTTGGTTAGAGACCGGAGATTAGTTAATACTTGGGCCTGAGATGATAATAGAAACCTCAGATTGCATCGAGATCATTCGGGAACAAATGAAGGCATCCCAAGATCGTCAGAAGAGTTATGCTGATAAGCATCATAAGGATTTGGAATTCGACGTTGGCGATATGGTTTTCGTAAAGATCTCGTTGTTAAAGCATGTTATTCGGTTTAGAAGCAAAGAAAAGTTATCTCCTAGCTAGGTTCGTTGGACCGTTTCCAATAGTCAAGCAGATAAGAAAGCTCGCATATAGATTAGAGTTACCCGAGAAGATGTCAAGTGTGCATAATGCTTTGCATGTGTCGTTTTTACGGAAATGTGTGCACGATTCGAACATGGCGGTATCTCCAGAGCAATACAAAGACCTAGAAGTCGAGACCATAGATACAAAACCTCATAATCAGCTTCGTGTTGTGAGGATGACATGAAACAACTTAGGAGGAGGACAGTTAGGCTAGTCAAGGTACAATGGAGCGAGGATGATGACGATTGTACGTGGGAGATGGAAGAGAGTATGAAGATGAACCATATGGAACTCTTCGTTGGTATGACCCATAAATATTGTGTCATCATTACATCATTGTAGCTTGTAACATTGTGATTGTTGATAGAGTTCCGCGTGCTAAGATAAGGCTGTGGATGTATGCTTGATGGCTGCTAGCTTGGGTAATAGAATTGGCTACTCATGGATGATAGGCATGCATAATTGTTTTGGTTGATTGTGTTGTTGGGATTTGGGGGGTGAAATTCCTAAATGGAGGAGAATGTAACAGTCCGCATTTTACATATCGGAGGATCGTATTTTTTAATCAAATTCCCTGAGTGTTCAATCATTCTCATATTTTGATATGTTGGTTATGGGGATGTGAGACATGACCATAATTTTTACCAATTTTAAATGTGACCATTTATTCTATGTCAATCTTGTACAGGGCATCACTTTTGACTAGGATTGAATCAGGTGGTGAGATCGACCTCACTGGAAAGGAAACGATGTTACTAATTCCGTAGAGCGGTCACATTAAAGATTTGGTTCAACGGTTTGGGGGAAATCGTTGTTTTAGTGTTTCACAATTTCTGTTCAGGTTTGGTTAGCCATAGTGGGCTGGTGGAAGGTTATAAATAGGGAGTTGGGGGCTCGGAGGATAGGTTACTTTCTTCATTCTCTCATTTGGTTGAGCTCGTGATCCTCCTTGTGCAATCAAATACATCTTTCCACCATTAAAATTATAGATCTACATAAGAATATCGAAGATCTACATCGTTTGGAGCTATATCTAAGTCAAGTGAAGAGAGATCACATCAAATCAAGAGGTTTGAAGCATATTCTTCGATGTCCGAATTGAGAATCTAGCGGTTTCAAGTTAATTCGAAGAATTAGTGGTTAATAAGCATCTCTCACGCGGATTCAATCAAGTATATGGGTTGTATGATCATATGTTCATCATTTCAAGTTGTTTTTGCGTAGATCTAATCGATGTAAGTATGATTTTAATTCAAATCACCATAGGATCTAATCTAGCAACTTATAAATGGTAAAATCACATGTTAATTCTATATTTATTTCCATTTAATGTTTTGATTAATTTTTAAATCGTTTTTTGAATGTTCGTTGATGATTGCGTGATTTGTTGTAGTTATATTGATTAAATCGTTGTTGAAAAAGTTGGAGTTCGATTAGTTTTTGAGTATGAAATTGAGTTGTGCGCAAGCATGAAAATTATTCGAAGTTTGACAATTTCAGTCGATGGATCAGACAGTCTATGGATTGGACAACCAATGAATCAGACAGCCTATGGATCAGACAGTCTATGGATCGGACAACCTATGGATCAAACAGCCTATGGATCGGACAGCCTATGGATCGAACAACCTATGGATCGGATAGCCTATGGATCAGACAACCTATGGATCAGACATTTCCATGGACTAGGCATTCCATGGAACAGACATTTCTATGGATCAGACATTTCTATGGATCGGGCATTTCATAGACTGAGAGTTTCAAGGACTGGTCATTTCTATGGACTGGGCATTTCATGGGCTAGGAGTTTCATGGACTGGGCATTTCTATGGACTGAATGTTTCATGGACGGGGAGTTTCATGGACTGGGCGTTTCATGGATCGTGCGGAAATGCTATGGATTGAATACCAACCAAAAGTGGTGATTATTTTGGTTTGCGAATGGATGTGGCTTCGAAGTGAATTCAAGACGGAATATTCGAAGTGTTATGAAGTGTTCGTTGATCGTCGAAATGCAACAAATGTGAAGACAACTCAAGGGTGTTGAGTTGTAGATAATGGTTGTTCGAGAAGGTTGCTTGACCTATGAATAGCCATCAGGGAGGACCACTAGGTATATTAAAGGATGAGAGATTATCATTATCGTAAGTTCTAGTAGGCTCAAAGCAGGGCTACAATAGGGACGTCCAAAAGACCGGTTGTATGATTAAGTACCTTGGGTATCATTGAAAGGCTTAGATATGTATCGTTGAAAGACGCATGGAGTTTTTGCAAGAACCGGGGTTACCATTAGCCCTTGACGTATGGCAGGGTTGACCATCATACGATTAATGATGTTTTCAAAGCAGGACGGGCAGTGATAGCAAGAGTCATTGAATGTTGGTTGTTTTGCTTGTACTGTCTCACATAGATTGTCTGACGTCGAAAAAGATGTTTCTTAGGTACTTGTCTGATGTTGGTTTAGGCCTTCGGGGATTGTGCTTGAGGGATGTTGATCTCGATTAAGGTGGTTTACGTGAGATATAACTGGTTGCTATGATTTCTGTTGTCTGGTTAATTCTGATTTCTATAGATGCATATTTGTTTTTCAAATGTTTGTAGTAAAGGCTATCACTGTTAGATGTGGGGAAGACTGGTTTGGGATCTTCTCTGGTGTTTTGGTAGATTGGTTGGTTAATCTACCTATTATCATATACTTTATTGATGATGTTAGATAGTTATTTTATTGTTCACTAAGACTGTTGTCTGACTCAAGGTTTTATGTTTCCCTATTATTACCTTGGGTTGTTCATCCAGTTTTGGATAGGTAGACTGAGTGGCTGGTTACAGATAGTAGCTTAGTGAGGCGAGGATGTTGTGCGGTGGCGAGCAGGAGGCTGGCGTATTACTTTTTACTATATAGTATCTGTTGTTTTTCCTTTGTGTGATGATTGACTGTGAGTGTTGTAGTGGGGCGAATTTGTACCGACACTTATGTTGTAACCCAAAGATGTTTGGATACTCTTTCTAGTTGTTATGGAAGTTCATGTTTCTTCTCAAATATGCTTCACTATTATTGCCTTTTGTATATGTTCTATTATATTTTATCCTTGCGTTGTGAGTTATATGATAGGTCCGTATGTGTTTCATATCTCAATGATTGTCCATAGTTTCCTATTTCAGCGCATTACTTCCCTTGTTAAGTGCAGGAGTTATAAGCGTTTGTCACAATCATCCTTGTGTGATCAATCAATATACAAAAACTTTTGCATTTGATTTATAAGTACCAAGCTGTAGCAAACGATATTTTCATAGCCTTATGCCACATACAAACATCGTTTTCAACCAAACTAAGCAAACAAGCAACGGTACTACCAATAATCTGTAAATGCCTAAAATTGTATACAAACATTTAAAATAGCATCAACAAAAAAAGTAGAACTTATCTAAAGCGAACATTATGAGGTAAATATCAGAATTGCCTGAATCTAGCAATATCGCACTTAATAAAGCGCAAATGGGGAAAAAACGTGATATTTAAGTTAAACTATTTAAAATGCTATTTCAAAATTTTTATAAACAAATGTGTAAATTTGATCATTTTCTAAATTCGATTTTAAAGTTAAGAAATGGTTCACAAACGTCAATTTAATACTATACTAATAATTATAGTAAGCGAAAGACAATACCACACACTCATCCAAATCAGCTCAAGAAGCATAGTGCTTGCCATTACGAGCTCATCGTAAGAAACGATGTTTAAGACAGACCACGCATGCAAAAGATATCGCATTTGTAAGTTAACAAATCATTTAAGTAATAATTAAATCAACTAACTATATTAACTATGCTAATTACCTTTATTAGCTTGATGACTCTCCTTCCCCAAATGACCATGTGTAGATAAATCACCAAACTCATGGTCTTTCACACTTTCTCGATATAGAGCAGTTATTGATGAAAACATTCATTGTTCGCACCTGATATTCCTTATCCAAAGCTTGACCGGTCGATGCCAAAACCATCAAGTATGACCTCCTAATAAAAACACAACACCTGCTACCACCCTCCTCAGCCTCGTCAGGTTGAGACCCCCCTAAAAGTCACGTGCCTCCCCAATCGGTGACACATGTTCTCCTCCCCACCGTTAAGCCTTTATTAGCCTTCGTTTCACCTAACTCGGACCGCGGTCGATGAAAAATCAAGTCCTAGTTCATAATAGTCGATTTCAACCACCCCCAATTTC
Source organism: Allium sativum (assembly GCA_030737875.1). NCBI lineage: Eukaryota > Viridiplantae > Streptophyta > Magnoliopsida > Asparagales > Amaryllidaceae > Allium > Allium sativum. Next base: position 393,878,712 of record CM060924.1, on the reverse strand, counting down.
ACTTAGATTTGCGAGGGAGGTAAATCTCCTCCGAAGGGGTGCAACAAGATATATATCGTGATTTATTGACAAGCAAATCGACTGACTCAAATTTTTGAAATAAAAATAGGAGGTGGCCATAGTTTTTAATGCTCCAATAACCGGAGGGAAGGGAGAATGAATAGTAGTTGATGAATAGGAATTCAAGGTTTTGGATAAACTTATTTTATTAATTTACTCGATTTCACAAATTAAGAGACACACATTTTAATTTGTAAGATCGAAGCATATATCTTATTGCTATGAAATTTATTATGTGCATCACTTCAATATTATGGTTCTGATGGTATAAGCTTCATCGTTACCGGATCCTCAAAATGAATATCTTCACGCATTTCGAGACTGTTTTGACTATCAATGTATCCGGTCTCGACATATAATGCTTATTTTACTTTTTTTCATGTAAAAACCATCTGTATCCAATGTAAGTGATTCTGAATCCTGATTCGATCATATGTGAAAAATCACGTTTTGGAACCGTCACTTAATCTATGTTTATTATTTAAATAAACTATTTAAGTATTTCACCATCAAAAGAATTGTGTTCGAGTTTCTTTCACTACAACAAAAATACATTTTTGCAACCGTCAAATAGTTATAATATATCTATTACAATTGACGATCACCTGTCTTTATATCCAAAGTTATAATAGAGCCCATTTTTTATAATGTTTTTCGAATGTTGTAAAATAATTTTTTACAATTTATTTTAGCAGTTGCAAAAAGTATTTTATAATTGCTATTGATTGTTGTTAAAAAATTTAACAACTAAAACTGAAAATTGTTAAAAAAAATGGCAAAATAAAATAAATTCTGAATTCACTTTACAATTAAAGCAGAAAGGAGTTATAAACACTATAAGCATTCTTCTACGTTATTTTATGCTTAATTACATAGATCAACTCTTCTTACCAAATAAAATAAAGATGTTGGGACTAATTCAAACTTAAGCATCAAATTCAAAAACACTCATTCAAAGAATTAGTATATTGACCATCTCCTTACAAAAGTTATGTTCGTCAAAAGTTTAATCGGTATCACTCCCATGCCAGTTAAAAACCTCAAACAATGCCATTACCGAGTTCGTTACAATCAAAGATTCACACATAAACTCTGGTTAGTGAATAACCGATTGGATTTTGTTATCGACTTAATCTGCATAATTTATGGCTTTTACAATTGTAAAGAACTATATTATGCAACAGAGCCTGCAGGCTTTGTCGATTATGTAACACCTCTTCTACAATAATTGTTTCTTGCCAATAAAACATTTCTTCTACAATAGGGCCTCCAAATAAATTATATATGCTATAGATCACATATTCACTTGGAAATGACTTTTCACACTAAATTATACAAAAATCATTGCAAGAAAATCAAATATAATAGTGCACTATTGAATATATGCAGGTGGGAATCATATTCACTTCTCAAATTGCAAAATTTGTAGCATAAATTTAAAAATAACATTACATTTTTTCTAACTAACATTTAAATTAAAAGACACATGAATATTATTATACATTCGACAAGTTGAGAACTTTCATTTTCTACTAGAAGGTCGAAGCATATTTTCTAGAACTCCTAGGAAAACATGGGGAAGAAAACTCCAATTTCATTTCTTAATCCAAATCTCAACTTACATAATAAAATTATGAAAATAGAAAGAAAAAAAAAGTTTGATAATACTCATTGCTGGCAGTGCATTTTTTTCCGACAATGACTTGTACAGGTACTGCTTAATAGCTCAAGAAATCTAAGGAAACGTGAAATCTGTCAATACATTGTGTTAGCATTGATATTAACTTTCCTAACATCAATAGAACACTCAACAAATAAGCGCATAGATGTACAAAGAATAAATAACTAACTTTTATTTCAAAATGTTGGTAAATCCTTCTACTAATCTTTCAACCCCTTAGAAATACTTTTAGAAGTCATAAACTAAATTTCCTAAATTTAAATTGAACAAACAAGATTCACTCATCATCGACAAACAACATAAGTATACCAGAATTGCAAAAAACTTAAATCTACCTCACAACCCCTTAATCCGCAACCGCCCCCACAACATCCACCACATGCATCCACTACTACCCAGATCTCCACCCACTCAGATTCACTCCCACAACCTCAACCATATCACAACATTCCAGATCCAACCTCCCACCATAGCTGGAAGAACTATATATCGATATTTACCAAGTTTTGAATGCTACCACAACTCATTTTTCCTCACGAATCATAACTACGCAACCTTAATCGCCATCTGAAAATCGTCGGCCTTGCCATGCCTAAAACCGTAAAACTGCGCAACCTAATGATCGTGAAATCAATGTCATGACCTAGATATAGATTTGGATTACTGATTCTGTTTGGAAGTCTTAAACCGGGGTAATATGTATTAGATTTATATTACATTGAAGAATGGGTGAACTATGGTAAAGGAATTACAGTGAGATGGATTATATTAGAGGAGGAACATGGATTTGACGTATTTGGTTTGGCTGGAAAAGATGAACATGACTATTGCTGAGAACTAAAAATAAAAAATGGATATATGTAACGAAAGCGTGGAGGGAAAATATTTTGGAATTGCAGCCAAATATTTCATATTGGAAGGAAAACATGTTTTTTTTAATCAAAATTTAGGCTATTTGGAGCCACAAATATGCTAAAAACATTTATTACAACTTGCAAGAAACAAGAATTATTAAAAATATGTATCTACTACAACTTGCAAAATAGATAAGTTGTAATATACATATATTCCAATGGACAAAACAAAAAAGTTATTGAAAATAAGTTTATTACAATTTGTTGAAGAAAAAAGTTGCAAAAAACCTTTATTATAACTTGCATTTTATGACAGTTGTAAAAATGCAGCTATAATACGACATTTTTGTTGCAGTGTTTTAGACAATGAACATTAGAGGTTAATAGAGTAATGAGGTTGAATGTAAAGTAGAATTATAATATATTTTTTGGTAAGTCCGACTAGTTTTTATAGTGGAATATCCACTTTTTTATTATAAAAATAATAAATATAGAAAGGTACAGGAGATAGATAGATTGTCTATCTACTAATATTGGTTTTTAAAGTGGACCAACTACTATGAAGGACACTAAAATATCTTATATAACAAGATCTAAACCATATATCTAGACTGCTATAAATCACATAACTCCATGTCACAAACACTACATTCTACCTAAGCAAAACTACAATAGATCAACACAAATGACCTGGACAAATCCAAAATAAATTATCATTCATTCCCTAAAGTGAGATAAATCCACAAACTAAATAACTTACTGAACATTCATATACCAACTACAAATGGTAAAGGCCAATTACAAGCTACCGCAATAGATTTTCATCTGGATCTCATTCGAGCATTACAATAACATTTCAAACTAGAAGCTTTTACTTCAACCTCATGACGGAAGCATACAACAGTGAACAAGGTAGGATCCATTACAAGATAGGACTTGACGTGATATAAAGAAACCAAGCTTGAAAAGCTTACAACAAAGGACAAACAGAGACAACAATAAAAGCTTTATAAGGATTGAAGAAGGGACACATACCCACACGCCATTCAATTTTACTCCTCCATTGCTTAAGCAATCGCCGAGAAGACATTGATGGAGATAGAATAAAGCACACCCCAATCCAAAAATCCACTTTAAAATGTAATAGTCTCAAACTGTCCCAACCCAAAGCATCAAACAGTGACATCAAAAGAACTTGAAATTGGGGAAGCAGGGAAAAGAATAATAGTAGCACACCAAAACACAATCATTACTACAAGACACCGTAGCTGAGTTATCACCGAGGCTAGTGGAGGTGAAGGAGGAGTAATAACTTGTAACAAAAATAAGACTCACAAAGCTAAACCCAAAAACCTCACAAAAAGCCAAGAACTAATCGAAAGGTGCAATTCATTAAACAAACCAAAATTTAGATCTGGCACAGACCATCGTTGTCCCAACCAAAGAGACCACACTAGACCTGTAATACAATTATCCGATCTGAAGAGACTCCCAAACAATCGCCAAATCCGCTTTATACATTTATGATGGGCAGAAAGTTTGAATGAAATGAAGGCCGAGTTGTCAAAAAAGCAGATCCAGAAGGCCAAAGGAGATTCATTCAACTGTGGTTCATCAGAAAATAAATAATTGGTCGAAAGAAAGAGTATGATATTTATGTTTGATAAAATAAACAATTGGGGATTATGTGAGGTGCTTACAACAATAAACCAGTGATGGGAAAAGCTAGGGATATCAAAGTGGAGACTGAAGTTGAAAAGAATGGCGACGAAGAAAAGAAACGAAGGAGTATAAAGTGACGATGGGAATGAAACCCTAATCCAATTTAATGAGTTTATGCTGAAGCTTTGCATCCGTAATTGTAACAAACCAGATTTTTTAAATGTTTAATTAATTTAAATATTTAAATGGTTAATTTTAATAATTAACGACTTAAAATTTATTCAAGTGAGAATTTAAACATTAAATTAACCTGAGATTTGAATACTAATCTTTAAATCAAGATAAAATTATATTTAGCTATGCAAAATTTTATTTGAATATATACAATAGTAATTATCTATTATCAATGGATTTGATTGTTAATTTTGAAATCAATTTATATTTTATCGATTTATTTAACATAAGAAAATAGCCATTATTCAAATGACTTCGGATTTCAATGAAACCAATTTTATAAAATCTGTAATGGTTAATTATTGTTAGATTTCAAGTTTTAGGTCAATTGTGTGATTATGCGCGATATAAATGCATATCGATTTATGACTTGAGATTAAAATAAAGATTTTGCAAATAGTCTCGTAATTCGATGAAACTAGTTTCGTTAAGTCCAAAACATTAAACTTTGATAAGGTGTCAAATTTCATGGTAATCGGGCTTATTATGTGGTCTTGCGAGCATAAAATGCTCGACATGAATAAAAACGAATATTTTAATATGAAAATATCATAAATCCTTAACCTTTAAATACCCCTTAAACAGATTTCATCAGCCTAGATAAGTAAAACGCGAGGCCGCCACCTTCTAATTCTTCGATGAATTAATTCGACTAATCTACTCAATGAATTCGTGATATTATTGATTCGTTGGATTCGTAGGCTCGAGTGCTTCACCTCTGTATTCTTATATTTTTGTGCAATCAATTTTGTTGGAGCTCGAAATAGGGGAAGCGCATGCTAATGCTGGGATTTGGAGGTCATGGGGTAGGTGAGGTAGGGAATGGAATGTAGAGTTGGAATTGGGATATGTCAGAGCACGTGTGGAAAAATTTGTGAGGTGGTTGGAGTTTAAAGGGTTCACACCCTATATAGTGGAAGACGAAATGGAACCAGCTCGCGATTCTACTAAAGGCGCCAAAGATGTCGAAGTGGTGGTTAGAAAGTGGGGTTCGAGAGAGCATCACGGTGGTGAAGTTCGTTCGTCAAATAATGTGGTCTAGCTTCGTATCCCAAAGGGTGGTGCATGGTGTGACACAGGGTTGTGCTTCGTGAATTATGAAATAGGGAAGAAGATGACTTAGGTAGCCTAAGTATGATAAATTAGACAATTAGTTTTAAATTGTTGTAATTGATGTTTAAATGTTTTTAAAATCAAGCAATTTCTTATAGAATCAATTTCAAACTCATACGATATCATATTCGAGCGAAACAAAGTGCATTGTAATCGTATCGATGAACACTACGCGTAGGAACTGGATTGGAGTGTTTTGGAGCTAACTGGAATTTTGTCTAATTTTAAATGCTTGTTTATAATTAGATAAAACAACGCGAAATCGTCGATTGAATAAAAATATGAGTTAACTCTTACTCTTTCTAGAATTGTGACGATCCCAGAACCCCGTACGACGGTGTTAAGGATAATCATTGGAATATAACACATTAATCATCAATAGCAGAGTACGGATAATAGCATAAATAGGAAATAGAATAATTTACACAAATATGACAGCGGAATCATATATATATATCACCACATCAGAGAGCACAGTGCAGGATACAACTTAGTGCATAATAATACATAATCAATCTACATCGCCTATGGCGAAATCACATATATTGAGAGTACATAAACGAAACATCGGTCTACATCGCCTGTGGCGGAATCATATACATATACAATAATGGTGGAAAAATCATAGTCATCACGGTGTAGTCAAGCCTCACCATGAGCCAAAAAGTGCACCTCTGCTGCGGTGCCAAGCCAAAATACTCCATCTACCTGATACTAGGCTGCCCGTGTGAAAATAAGGGCACCCGAGTTTGCAAGGTGAAACAATCTACGAGTCAGTCATGGGACTGGTATGAGAAATCTACTTAACTAATTATACAACAACAATAAGGCAAATCAAAGGACCACGCCACTTTCGCGGAACGGGTTTACTCCAATGAGTGCTAGTGCATGAAATAAAGTAAATTATTAAATCATCGCAATGCTTTTTATAAAAATGAAGCCATTATAAGACTCAGGTCTCATCACACAATGCAACGCAAGCCGGAGGATAGAGTTTTATTTTATAATGGCCAAGAAATGCTTGATACGTATAAAACAAAAGTGTTTGATATTATTACAAGTGCATATATGTTTCAAAAACGAATTCAATTATAATTATCAATCACAAACGACATAAATGACCCATGCCACTATGTCGCCATACTAGTAATACAATGAAATCCGCAATTTCATATTGGAAATCGGATTCCATCATGAGTCGAGGCAAGGGGCAAGCTCCTCTCCGTTCGAGACACTCTAGCAAATGTCCCAGGACCGCACACAGCAGTCCCTGGATCCTCCAAGGCCGGTCCTCTCTTACTTTTGAGGATTAGCAATTCCTGAACACACGTTTCCCGGTCCTTACAGACCTATAATCGAGGCGCCTCGCATTCCAACAACCACACAGGTGGAAAGTATATATAAATGTCAGGGCTGGTAAGTCACTGACACCACCGTAGCTAGAAAGAAATGTCGTGCACTCCTTGGGTCCTTATCCCGTTTTGACTCATACCGAGATGTGAGGCTCGCGAATCCACTCTATACACAAAGCTACGCCACAAAGGCCATGCTTTGATCATCAACCACAAGACTTTGCTTTGCAACAGAAGCCTTGATCATATGCAACTTAGGCGTGCCACACAGGCAATTCACTCCATGCGACTGATTTCTATCGATATGTAACCTCTGAGCTCATACATCTCAGAGAAGGGCGTTAAGCAAGAGAATAAATTCTCTGCCGCCAAACAGATATATATTTAATAGAGATCAATCAGCACAGAACAAAATCCAATGTCAGACACACAGTCCATTTATACAATGCATGTATAATTCATACTTCACTCATATAATTTATACAACGCATGTACATGAGGTATACAACACGTATATAATTTATATTTCGCTTATATAATTTATATATGACATTTCAATTCACATTTCAGTTTAGAAATCTCACATTGGTTGTTGCTTTTCTAAAAATCCTAGCAAGCTCAGAAAAATCCCCGGACACTTCTAGACTATAGAGAGCGTCGACATGGTCTCGATGTTTCCAGTTTCATCGAATTTCGTTAACACACGATAAAGATATGATTTTTCAATGTTTGCAACACTTAAAAGTGTTATTTTCAGTTTAAATATACCGAAGTCGATACCTTTCAGAAGTTGTTCAAAACTAGGTTTTGAAATAACTTCCAATCCGATGAACGTTGCGTCGATCAGACTACACAGCGTCGAAGGGGGTGGAAAGGGGTTCCCGCGCAGGGGTGTCGGGTCGGGTTCGATGGTCGGGATAGGGCAGGGCGGAGGGTCAAAGTCGCGAACTTTGGGAAGGTGATTCAGGCGATTGGGGCAACGATAGGTGGTGCAGTTGGGGTTGATTTGAAGAGGAGGGCGAGGCGAACAAAAGACTTAACTGGAGCGGGGGCTGGTTCTGCCTGTGGCGATCGGAAATCGCCTGGGAAGCGGGGAAGCTGCGTCGCCGTCGAAGTCGAGGGTTACGGAGGGAGGGGGAAGGTTTTCTGATTTTTTTTAATTTTTTTTATTTATGAATGGAGAATTCTGATTGGCCCATGGTTTATTAAATTTTTAAAATTGTGTTTTTCCATACGGATACCAATTCAAACCCAACGACTATCGCAACTAGCTAAATACCCCCATCTCGGACATAATGGGATATGTTTCGTAGGCCAATTTGACTGTTACAATTAGTTATTCTTCAAATTAAAATATAAAACATTCAAATTCTGTTTTGAACGTACATTTCAATTTTCCAAGGCCACAAACTGATTCGAAAAATTCCAGAAAAATAAATCTAGCTATGTTTTGACGCTACGGTCCCAACAAAACTAGTCTCATCGAATTTTGCGATCGTTTGAAAAATGGCCATTTTCTGGCCGATCCAATTTAACAGAAATTAACCAAACACGTTTTCTTTTGCCACGCTCACATACTAGCTTCAAAAATTATGAAATTTGAAACCTAGCAATAATTTGATATCACGGATCCAACAAAAGTGGTTTCGTTGAATTCTGAGGTCGTTTGCAAAATGTCTTTTTTCATGGACTATATATTCTCTATAGCGACCTTTCTGAAAATTCATTTGGCGGTAACTTTTGATTCCCGCTATGAAACTTCGATTTTTCAGATTCGTTAGAAAGATATTCATAAACAGATTTAAATATTTTTGGTTTCACTAAAATCCGTTATATTTTCCACCCGGTACAGTCAGTCAAAGTTTGAATTTAAATTTTCAAACTGCCACACTATTTCCAATCCATTATTTTATTGAAATATTCTATTTCAATTGTTTAAATTTCTTTAAAATATCCAATTTAAAATTTTTAAATTGGCTCGTATTTTCCGGGTTGTTACAAGAATACTTCTAAATATTATTATTTCGTATAATAATATTCATGGTTGTTAGTAAAAATTGTGCGTTTGGATGCTTTGGTTGGTTATTGCTTTGATGATGATTGTCAATATTTGTATTTATGTAATCTTGAATGAATTAGATTATAATTTCTATTTCATGTGCATATATAAATGATAATATGAGCTGTGATGCAAAGAAAATAGGTTGGAGGGGTCAAATAGGATTACTCAAATATTTTGGATGTTGCTTGTTTCGTATTGTGTATATATGAACTGCCTGACATAAGTATTGTTAAATCTATTTTGGATGTTGATTGTTGAATTGAATTTCCACGTTGATGAGTTATTAATCAATAAACAATATTGATTAAGTGATTGACAGTAGATGACCTAAAATCCATTTTTTAAGACGTTGATTCACCGTCTAGGGAATTGACGAATTTGAAGTTATAAAAATTTATTTTTATTTCTAAGGCAAGATTTTAAATTTTATTTTATATAAGTTATATAAATTGAAGTTTTATAAATAAATTCATATTTATAAATAGGTTTTATAAAGTAGTTATATAAAATGATTTATATAGCAAATTTCTATATTTTAAATAAGTTTTATAAGCAAGTAAGTTAGAAATTAACCTAAGGGTTAATAATTTGAAATAATTGTTTTTAAAAAACAAAAAGTGAGATTATATTAAATTAACTACATTATTAATTAATTTAAGAGATAGGATTTGTGGAAATTAGTTAACGAGTTAACTTTGTTTCCAGGTTGACTGAGTCAACTATTTCAATTGAAATTAGTTATTAAATTAACCTTTTCAATTAATTTAATAAACATTGTTTTGACATAGATCTGTTTAAACTTAATAAGATTCTTAGATAAATTAATCTTCTAATCAACTATGTTTACAGATAACTATCGAGTTGATAATCATTAAAATGAAGCTAGTTATTATTTAAAAAGATATTAATTAAATGTGATTAACTATTCTGGTTTTAGTTAATAATGAAGTAAACGAATTTTACTTTGGTTAATGTTGAGGTTAATTATTATTTTTTAATAATAATTAAAGTGATTACTTTTTAATTGGAATTCATTAAAGGGAATAATCAAGTTCTAATGAGATTTTAGTTGAATTTTTGAAATGGGTTTTGTAAAGGGATTTGAAAATAAATCAAAGTCATATAAACAAAGTTTATTAAAGAGGTTAAACTAAGGTCGTGACCTTAAAATAAGCATTTACATAATAATTGAATTAAGTAAAACATTGTAATTGAAAGTAGGTTTTCATAAATGCAAAAGAAAGGATGTTTAATGGGTTTGTGTAAAGAATTTGATAAATGGATTTTTTATAATAAATCCAAATTGTAAACGAATTATATTAAAGGGGTTTAAAGCTAAGAGGTTTAATTTGTAAAGGTTTAAGAGAAATTTAATAGAACTATTTGGTTTTGTAGTAACAATGTATCACTTGACATTGTTTGGCCAGGTATGAAGTGTGATTATACTTATACCATTTGATTAAGTATATAACACTATTTTTAAAGTAATGAAAATAATATGGTTTTGTATATGCACTTATTATTAGGAAATAAGTGAATAGCTATGATTTTCGGAGTAATGTAAACAAGAAGTTATACTGGATTGAAAATGAAAGTGGAAATTAAATTATTATTTCCATAAGTAATATTGTAAAGTTTAATCTGTAAAGTTTTGAAGTTAAATAAAACATTTGGGTTTATATAGTAAACAATGTGTTGCAAGATATTTTTTTGGCCCATATAAAATTTGGTGATTAGATTTATACCATTTGATTAAGTATATATGGCGATAATTTCAAAGTAAAGGAAATAAAGAGGTGTTTTGTGAATACGCTTATTTCAAAGAGATAAGGGTATGGTTATGTTTTTCAAAGTAACGAAAATAAAAGGTAACTGAATATAATTATCCAGTTGAGATAAGTACATGTAATTTATTTTTAAGATTTGATGAAAATGTTTTAATGGATTATTTAAATTTGAAATGGCCTAAACTGCTAATGTACTTAACCGCACTGTTTGAGTTGATAATTAAAGAACCAACTATCAGTAATTCCCTTTTGACTTATAACGTGTTAGTTCGAGGAAAGTGGGACGGGAACTGGACCCAAAACCACTTCGAACTGACTTCGAGTTCGAAACTAAATTTACAGGGATGCTTATGTGTATTAAGACGACTGGAAGAGACCATTGCAGCACAAAGGGGTGCTTGTTGATGTCTGTGGTTAACTACCAGGATTAAACTTGTAGTAGTAAACTTGCAGCACAAAGTTGGTTTTTACAAATATACCGAGTATGGTGGAGAAGAAGATAACTTATTTTAGCTTAACACCCAGAGTATCTTTGCGTAAATCAATTAGTGATGAACAGATCTGACAATGTGGCATTCAAAGTTGAATATGATATTTCCAAAAAGGACGTAATCATAACCTCAAGCCTCATCAGCTAGGAAATGACTAAAATCGGGCAGGCGACAGGCTTATGTGGGTCAAACCAGTTAGGGTATATCATCACCGGATCTTGAGAAATCAGTTGTCCGTTTTATGTTTGCTTCGGAATGAGTATGATTAGATGAACTACAACTGTGCTGATGATATATTTGGTACACTCAAGTTTAATGAGTGGTCGATTCTGTGTGGCCGGGTTGCAAGATATTCTTGTTGAACCCAAGTGTTTTTATATCTAGAGGAACACTGAACGGGAGGTGGTTTCTTACCTAGCATGTATATAAATCCAAACTCCAGTACGAGCCATATAGTTTTAGGTGTAAACCTATTATGTCGAAAAATGAGATGCAAACATTTTGGTTATATTCTTATTTTATTATTGAAGGATAGACATTATTATAATATCATTAGATTTATAATATAAAAGTAATTTGGTTATCGTAAGGGAAAAACACGTGCCATATTTATTTGTGATCGTGTCTTACGAGAGTTTCATTCTTTCAAAGAATTTTCTAAAAATAAAGCAACTTGTTTGTGATGTGACTTTTCTTACTGTAAGTATCCCAGACTGACAATCTGTGTGATTTTTCTCTCTGCACAATAGGCTCGGTCAGACTGAATACATTTTACAGGTTGCTTTGGGTTTTTCTTGGAGCTTCAAGAGACAACTCGGAGTCGAGATTTATTCCTTTATTTTCTGGAATTAATTTACTTCCACTGTGTGTGTTTTCTTTATAAGATTCTATAGTCTGGTTTAGATATGTACTCTGATGTGTAATCATATATATACAGTTTTCTCTTTGTGTAAAGAGTATTGGGATATTATATTTTATTTGTTCTGTTGTAAGATTTTATTCTGCTCTGATTCTTTAATGTTGGTATTGTATTCTCCTTCTATTTCAACACTTCTTCCATTCTTTTTCTCACCCTTTAACTTTATTCTATTAACTATCTCGGTTTTCGACACTTGAGTTTTGGAAAGTGAATACAAATAGTGTATTTAGTGCCGAAATTCGAGCGTCGAATTTTCCAGTTCGTTACGGTAATGAGTTTGACTCATGGTGTTCTAATATCAAGATTCGTGTAGCGATGTTGTCATGCAAAATTGATCTGCAGTTCCCATATTAACATTTAACTGAATATTCAAAGGAATGCTTAAATATTAGGATATGACTGGTTATCATTTTTAATTTTTAATTTTTAATTTTCGTTTATACAAAAGTCGTACGATGATTGTATATTGTAAAAAACAATTATTTTAAAAAATGAAATTAACATATAAAACCGAAAATAACTTTTTTATATTTTCTTTTATATGTTTAAGAATTAACAGAAGCACGAGAAACGATTAATCATTCCTACTAGGGGCGGAGCCATGTCTTGGCTGGCCTGGGCACGTGATCCACCCAACAAAAGAAAATAACGAAAAAAAAGGAACATATCTCACTGGCCTCATCGAAAAAAAATCAAAAACAGAAAACCTTAAGCTCCAAAATCCAGCGAACCAGCGCCGCTCCAGCCAGCGGCCTCCAGCTCCAATGAGCTGCCTTTAAGTTTCGGCTTCAACTAGCCTCCACCAAGATTCAGCCCCAACGAACCATTGTGATCTCCGTTTCATCCTCCGAAAATGGGTGGTAAGATAATCATTTTAATTGCTGAAAATGGATACATTACAGCCTTATAGAGTGAGGTGAAAGGCATAAACAATTAATTGAAAATTAGGATTGAATCCATGTATTTCTATGGACATTTTGTTTGCTATCTATTATTATCTATCAGATAAAGGTATTTTAATATATGTGCCTAAGGGCACATCTTTACTGCTAATAATGCAAATTCAATCCATTGATTTCAACCATGTTTTTTGAGGAGCTCTGATTGTTGAATCTTTGATTTCAATTTGCTCAACCTTAAAATGAAAAGAGTACTGAAATTGGGTATCTTAAAAATAATTGCTTCAAGCTTAATTTCAGTTTCAGTACTTAAATTGGAAGACTACAAGAGTATTGAAACTTAATTGCTGAAACTTTGATTTTAGTTTGTTACCTATTTTATATTTTCAATGCCTATAATTGAGAATAGAAAAAATAGATTGTAATTTAAAAATTAAAATTTGTACATATACGAAAATATTTTAAGAGAACCATTGAAGATATTTCCATTGAAGTTGGAGCTTTTACACCTTTTAGTAATGTGGTGGATGACGATAATCAAAACCTAGTTATTTCAAATTCGGTGATTCGAAGTCATATTCAAGTCGATTTATTAAAACTTCTATATGATACTAGTCTAAGACATTAAATTTTGGACTATGATCCAAATGATCAAGATACAGTAAGAAGGGAATATTTACAAAAAGGTTTTTGTCAGCCTTCTTTCCAAATATTTCCATAAACAATAATTGGTGGAAGAGCTTGACGTTTTAGTCAATCATGGTTTACCGATTATAAGAATTGGTTGGAATATAGTGTAAAAGAAGATGCAGTATATTGTTTGCTTTGCTACTTATTTCGTCCTCAGTCGATGAGTAGAAATACAAGTAGTGTATTTATTCGGGCAGGGTTTAGGAATTGGAAACATAATCAAAGGCTTAAAGAGCATGCTAATTCAAATGTTCATAGAGCATCATATACAAAAGCCGAGAATTTGATGAATCAAAATAAAATATTGCAATGGCAATCGAGAGACAATCAACCAAAAGCAAAATTGACTATCGACATCGATTAAACTCAACTTTTGTGTGCATTCAATATTTGTTACATCAAGGTTTGCCTTTTCGTGGCCATGGTGGATCCAAAGAATCAATGAATAAAGGAAATTTTTTTGAACTTTTGCAATGGCTCACTCAAAAAAAGCCTTCGGTTGATGCGTTTGTTCTAAAAAATGCACCACAAAATAATAAGATGACATCACTGAATATTCAAGAAGATATAGTCAATTGTATTGTCGTGGAAATTGTAGGCACTATCTTACAACATCTGCATATTTCCTAAGAACTATTTGCATTATTGATTGACGAAGCTCATGATACATCGATTGAAGAGCAAATGACAATTGTTTTACGATTTGTGGATGAGACTGCAAGAGTTATTGAAAAGTTTGTAGGCATGGTGTGTATTCCTCGTACAACATTTATTTCTCTTAAAACATCACTTGATGCTTTTCTTATTAACATGAATTGAGCATGTTTATGTTGCAAGGCCAAGGTTATGATAGTGCAAGTAATATGCAAGGAATGTTTGACGGTCTTAAAACACTTGTTCTAAATGAGAACAAGTCACTTTCTATGTTCACTGTTTTGCACATCAACTACAATTAGCACTTGTTCGTGTCGCCAAAGATATAAACCATATTTCTGAGTTTTTTTACTTGGTTAATAACTTGGTAAACCTTGCTGGAGCTTCATGCTAACGTTGGGACATTCTTATGGAAAAAGAAGCTTATAGAATATTTAGTCAACTTGAAAGTGGTGAACTATCTAGTGGTAGGGATTAAATCAAGAATGTAATTTGAAAAAACCTGGAGACACATATTGGGGTTCACATTATGGTACACCAGTCAATTTGATTGTTATGTTTCCTTTGGTTATTGGTGTCCTTACCGATCTAGTGGAAGATTTGTCTCGTGATAAAAATGGGGAACCTCAAAATTAATCAAAGTGTTGTAATCTTATGATTTCATGCTTCTTTTGCATTTGATGAAAAGTGTTCTTGCCATAACTAATGATCTCTCCAAGGCACTACAACTGAAAGATCAAGATATCATAAATGCATTGGTGTTGGTAAAAATATCAAAAGAGTGGTTAAATAAAATGCGAGATAGTGGATGGGACACTCTTCTAAATGAGGTTGACTCTTTCTGCACCAAACAACAAATTCTTATTTCGAATATGGATGATAATTATATTATTTTGGATAAATCAAGAAGAGGACCAATGATTACAAATTTACATCATTACCGAATTGATTTATTTTATCTTTGTTTGTGTTAGAGATAATAATAAAATATGTTTTCCTTTATTTGGATTGCATTATTTATGAGTTATATTAGGAATGTATTAATTGGTCTCTATTTGTATAGACTCAAATATGCTCTAGAATATTCTATTCTATATTATTTCTTTCTTATCTATAAGTAGAGCCAATGTTTAACATTGTAATAAGCATCTTTTGTAATATCAATCAGTAAAGCAATAAAGACGTAGTCTTCTAACTGTTTATTGTTGTATCTCTCTCTCCTCTCTGGATCTAAATTCTAATATGGTATCAGAGCCTGGTTATACAGAGAGAGAGGGAGAGAGAGTGCATTACTAGGAATTATTGGTGTATGGTATTGTATGTGTCTAGATGTGGTTGTTGTTTTCTATGAGGTAGGAAGATGTTTGGTGCATGGTTTTTGTGGTTATAAAATTTCTTCAATGCTTCTTCTTCTTCTTTTTCTTAGATTTTCTTGTTTTTTTTTATTTACGTGTGGAACCTAAGACTTCACTC
This sequence comes from Allium sativum, assembly GCA_030737875.1. Classification (NCBI taxonomy): domain Eukaryota; kingdom Viridiplantae; phylum Streptophyta; class Magnoliopsida; order Asparagales; family Amaryllidaceae; genus Allium; species Allium sativum. The sequence continues at coordinate 393,862,781 of CM060924.1, read as the reverse complement.
AAGCCATTACTTGTCGGTCTTAGTAAACCCCACGGGTAGTGATATACCCCGATTTTTCAACGCCTTCACACTACCTAGGTAGTCACCCCTAGAGTTGGCAGAGGTGGCCCTCGATTCTTGTTAATCCTCTGGGTTTCCTCTCCTGCAATTCATTTAATAATGCTTCTTCCACTCTTGATTATGTAAGCGCTTCTTCCCCTTGTAAATTCTCCTTTGTCTTTTCTTCTTGCAATTTTTTTGCATCTGCAGTACTTGTAGTTTCTTCTCTTCTATTTTGGAAAACTTCTATTTGGCAGCTTCTGTTTGGCAAACTTCTACTTCGCAGCTTCTATTCGGCAAACTTCTATTTGGCAAACTTCTATTGGGCAGTTTCTCCGCAGCTTCTATTTGGCAGTTTCTTCGCACCTTCTATTTGGCAAACCTCCATTTTGGCATACTTCTATTTGGCAGCTTCTATTTGGAAGCTTCTATTTGGCAAACTTCTACTTCGCAGCTTCTATTTGGCAAACTTCTATTTGGCAGCTTCTATTTGGCAAACTTCTATTTGGCAGTTTCTCCACAGCTTCTATTTGGCAAACTTCTATTTGGCAGTTTCTTCGTAGCTTCTATTTGGAAAACCTCTATTTTGGCAAACTTCTATTTGGCAGCTTCTACTTGGAAAACTTCTATTTGGCAGTTTCTTCGTAGCTTCTATTTGGCAAACTTCTATTTTGGCAAACTTCTATTTGGCAGTTTCTTCGCAGCTTCTATTTGGCAAACTCACGATTCTCCGCATCGTGAGTTTGAGGAGGGATGTTAGAGATAATAATAAAATATGTTTCCGTTTATTTGGATTGCATTAATTATGAGTTATATTAGGATTGTATTAATTTGGTCTATATTTGGTATAGACTCAAATATGCTCTAGAATATTCTATTCTAGGTTATTCTTTTCTTATCTATAAGTAGAGCCAATGTTTAGCATTGTAATAAGCATCTTTTGTAATATCAATTAGTAAAGCAATAAAGATGTAGTCTTCTAATTGTTTATTGTTGCATCTCTCTCTTCTCTCTGGATCTAAATTCTAACAGTTTGGATAAGCAGATTGTTAAGCTTAACAACCGCTTTGATGAGGTAAATTCAAAATTACTTCTTTGTACGTCCGCTCTTAGTCCAGTCGATTCATTTGCCTCTTTTGATAAAGTGTAGCAAGTTCGATTATCTAAATTTTACCCCGATGATTTTTCTGAAGTAGAACATGTGGATCTTTATAATCAGTTGGAGATTTATAAAATTGATATGAAGTCTAATGATATGTTTAAAGATGTAAAAGGGATCGATGATTTGGCTAGAAAGATGGTGTTGATGAAAAAAAATATCGTGTATAATTTGGTTTACAAGCTCTTAACATTATCGCTTATCTTATTGGTTTCAACTGCAACTGTGGAGAGAGCATTTTATGCTATAGATATAGTGAAAAATGACCTACAAAATTGAATGAGAGATGAATGGTTGAATGATAGTTGCGTTGCATACACTGAAAAAGATACATTCAAAGAGATTAACAACGATACAATTCTCGATCGCTTTCAAAACATAAAAACTCGACGTGGACAACTTTAAAGTAGTACCGTATATGCATGTTTTGTACTTTTGTTTGAAAGAATTATAGTTGATCGATTTTATAATCGAATATAATGATATAATTATATTTAGTTGTGTTTGTTTAATGGTGTGAAATGATTTTATAATCGAATATAATGATATAATTTTAGCCCACCGTATTGCCTAGGGCAACCGTACAGCTGGAGCCGGCTCTCGCAAATGTAAAGCTAATGATGCAACTGAAAATATTCTCAACCAAAAACAAACATTTAGAAAGCTACAAACCAAGAAGATGGAAAAATACTAATCTGCCTCTGTACAGATGCAATATTCTTCCTCTTTATACAACCCTACAAACTGGACTGTATACATCATAAAAGCGATGTCTTTCAATAATCAAATTTGACATAAAATACGCTTTCCACCATAGCCATGAGTTTTGTAATTCTAATTGAACATGCACAAACAAAACTGTGTGACTTGGATTTCTTTATGGTAGCAGTCGCTTTAGTGATGTGCTCGTGTGAATACCAGCTAAAAGGAAGAAACAAAAATGTAATCAAGCTTGAACACGACCTTACATTGATTGTACATGCATGGAGATGAAAGGTTACGTGAATAACTACAAAATTAGAACATTCAAATATCTAATTCAGTAATAAATACAATTAAATGCAAGAATACTAGCTGCAAGTTCAAAATGACCGTAGAGGTACTTCTGGTTACATGTACCTTTTATAAGTGAAACTGACTCGGACCCCACATTTAATTAGAGCATTCTAGTAACTATAGTGATTAGTGAAGAAATATCTATAGTATTGCATGTATTATGTATAGAATACAGATGCATCCACGTCACTTTACATAACCAGTGGACACAGTATAATGAAAATTCGACCAAATGAAGTTGGATGACTCATGAAACCATATGTTTTTGTATTTAAAGGCATGACAAGAGGCTATGAACTAGCTGTAGAAAACAGAGTTTATTGCACCTATAATTTTCTCTTCCCTTTCTCTTTGTTAATAGTTTGTTAAAAATGGTGATGAAGATGGTCATCAGCAACCTAAAATCAAAGCTGAAGTGGTTTAAGTCGGCGAAGAAAGCAAGCAATCACTACGGCAAAGTGGATAAGACAGAGAGCATGCGGGTAGAGATCAAGAGCAATAAAGCGAAAAAGCTGATAGCTGATACCCTCAAGATTGCTGATTCTCCTGGACGTAAGAGCTTCGTATACTGATTCTACTTCTATAGAAAAATCCAGGATGAACATGTAATAATTATTCAGCCATTCTGTACAATCCAGTTGCTATAATCAAATGTTTATGTGTAGTATAAAGTGTTTGTTTTCTCTTCATGTAAACATCAACAGCAAACCAGCCTAAAAATTCCACATAAAATCTAAAAAAGGAAAAAGAAAATTGGAAAAAAAAAAAAAAAAAAAAAAGGCAACAGTATATTTGAAATTTAACTGTTATTTTTCATTTCATATAGTTCTCCATTTTGTGTTCTTCACATCCGTTTTCTACCATATGAATTTATTCTACATAAAATTCGAATTTATGTTAAACAACTCGGAGGCTAGATATTCGTAGTTCTCTTCTTCAACGACAATACGTGAAGATGAATATAACAGTCTTTCATTACGTTTGAATTTTTTTTTTTTTTTAAAAAAAATATATATTTCATGTATGTGTTTCTGTTTCAGATCGTATATATATTCCGCTATTCTTTAATGTGATTCAAGGCAGTTAAGACTTAAAATGATATCCAAAACAGATTGCATTTGAAATGGACAGCACTCCAACTCTAGAGTTCGACGACTAATTGGTAAATATTTTTGATTGAAATCACAGTTAAAACTATATGATAATTAAATTTATCATTTTCCACGATAAATTATCATTAGCGTTTCTTCAATGTACCATATTAACTAACACTTCTTTTCCTTTTTATTTGTCATTTACTAACTAACATTGCAAGTATAGTATATTAAAGATGAAAAAAAAAAAAAACATGTCAAGATACAAACTTTGATGAAAAACGGTAATTTACCATTATCGGATAATAATTACCAGATTATCCGTAACGGTAACGATAAATAATTTTGGCTTATCAGTAAAATCGGTACGGTCGCGGTATTTCTCAAATGGTAACGGTAGTTATTACCGTACCAGTCTAGCTAGTTACATATCTAGCTATCTAGCTATTATTTCATTTTTAAGTAGGGAAGGAAACCTATTTACCATTTTGTTTTCATTCTCTCATGGTGCATTTAGACGTAATGAAAACATGGTTTATAAAAGGTTTATTTTAACCGAATATTTAAGCGGAGTTGGAAGTTAAACAAGGTAATTGTAGATTCAAACACTACTTTTAAGCGGATTATTTCAATTTGTGATTTTTAATTCAATTATTTTATAATTAACTAATTAATTGTTTTGTTGTATAATGTGTCTTGTGAGTGAATTTGTAGAGCATTGGAATTTTTCTTCGTAAAATTATATGAAAAAGTTTGCCACTACAAAGGAAAAAAATCCAGAGGGGTGGCAACCCCCAAGGTGGAGTTGCTAAGGCAATGGCGCAACATCCTCGCTAACAGCGTTCGACCTCACCGATACGTCGTAAGGGTCCGGTGGTAGCGCTCCTTGACGGGATGCTTTTGGGCAGCACCACATCCATAAAAGATATATCTTATTTTCTATTTGAATTCGAATTCAAACAATAAACAAATATGATTGTTTGGAACAAGAGATATTTTTTCATTATTCAAACAGTCATCACCAAAGGACTGATTTCCTCCAGTGATAAAACTGGATGTTTTTGTCAGTTGTCATCGTGTCCTAAACGTCAACTAACCAAAAATGTATTATGAACAGCCACTTGGTATATTGAAGTGTTAAGTGATTTTACTGTTAACATAGCTGTAGCAGCGTTGAAAAACAATGTTTTAGTTTGATGATTCAGAAATAATTTTGTAGGATAAAAATCTACTGTGCCCCCTTTGCAAATGTGTAAAAGATTTGTTATTTTGAAATGAATGATGAATTCAATAATTTGATGAAGAAAATGATAAAGCGTTCATTAATTAATTCGATCAAAGGTATAAGAGTATTTATGTATATATTTGGGCTTGTACCCGCACTGGCTTTTCGGTTTGTTTACCCATTACTCGACTCATTATATTATAATGCCAAAAGTCGGTTACATTTGACACAATAGTTTCATTACTCCCCCTTAGAGCACTTACAGCACTAGCGTAAATTTAGAGGTGAGGAGCACAAAAAAAGTGGGAATAAACCCCACTCACCCAGGAGTGAGTGGGGAAGAGGAGTAAAAAAACAAAAAATTGTTAAACGAGGAACAACTTCCTGTTTAGTGACCGATTCTCTCTCTCATTTTTTTTACTTTACTGTCCCTGAACGGTGTTCAGTTCATCGTTTAGGATCCCACTCAGGAAAAAAAGCGTGAGGAATCCCCATTCTTCCTCCTTCCTCACGCTCGAATCTACTTTGCTATAGCACGAGAAGAGGAGAAAAAACGTGGATTCTCGCCACTTTCACACAAATCTACTTTGCTGGGGGTGCTCTAAGAGCATACCCAGCACTAGTGTGAATTGAGATGTGAGGAGCACAAAAAAAAAAGTTGGAATAATCCCCACTCATCTAGCAGTGAGGTGGGGAAAAATAAAAATAAATAGAAAATGTACTAAGCGGGAATCAGTTTCCTATTTAATGTATTGTGGAGTGCTCTTAGAACCGACTAGGGTTTTGTTTTTCTTCATCGCGACATGACAAAACTCTTTTCAGTTGTTTCATTTACCTTCTTCAATCTCATTCTTTTGTGAAAATAATCACCTTCTAGCTTCAAAGGGGAGGTACTCAGGCTTGAATCAAGTCTGAATATTTTCGAATCCAATATTATTATGAGATTTGAGAGAATATATACTTGATTTTAAGAAGTTTTGCCTCTTATCGGCCATTAAAGGGTCGATATAACAATTTCGAGCTGAAATTTGATCTGATTGAGCTCATTTGAGTCAACGAAGGTCACGCTTGACTTGAGTCTTCAGATCTGATGATTGATGCTTTCAAATCTGGTCGAAACTTCTGGATTAGATGAACTATCCACCCTGCAAGCTTGAGTTGCCTTTGATTTGTCATTTGAAAAGATTTTAGTTTTGGTGCTTTGCTTTCACTTAGTCAATCTTTCAGGTATATCACTGATCTTGAGCTCATCTCTAAATCTGATGAAGTCTTAACTGATACTGGCTTTGTTAGTATTTATGCAACTTGGTAGGCAGATGGAATGTGTCTGACTTCCAGATTTCCATTTGTTATATGTTTAGGAATAAGGCAAATTTTATTTCAACCCCCCATTTTAGTAAGTAGCCCACCTTAAGAAATTAAAATTTTATTGACAAAAGTTCCCTTAAGAAGTTATCTTCTCATCTGTTCTCAGCACATCGTAAAATTCTACTATCTCTAAAAACATATAAGTTTCAAAACCCTAAATTTCAAATCATTGAAGGAAAAATTCATTTGCAAACAAGAATACAATGGATTTTGAAGGAGAAGATGATTCCTCGTCGCAATCACAGTAGGTAATAGAAGATAAATAAAATTTTGAGTTTTTTTTTTTCAAGTACAGCCGATGCACAACGAATAGTGTGATTTTAGTCAAAACCACGTAGTAAACCTACTATGAAGTATAATGAACCTAGTATTGTTTCAGTGGCGATGTACTGCTAACCACGCAGTGAGAGTGCGTGGTACAAGAATAAACCATGCAAGATTAAAACTTGGTTTTGGTACTATCCACGCACGAATTCAAAACCCTAACTTGTTCAATGCAGTGATGAGATGAAGATGTCCTTTCTTTGGAGATCGAATTCAAAGTCAATGCCTTCAGTTGAAGAAGAACGATTACTAATTTATTTTATTAATTGAGAAAATCGGATGCTGCTGCTTTTAATTTGTTCGTTATTTACTCACTCGAACGATGTAGGAGAGGGTGGGGGCATTTGTGGAAAGAAACAGGGGACTACTACCCAATATTCTGGGTATATGGGTATTTTAATTTTTTTTTGAGGGGGGGGGGGGGGAGGGAGGGGCTACTAACTAAAATTGGGGGTTGAAATATAATTTGTCCAGGAATAAAATATAGAACGATTTCTACATATCTAGTTCTTGGATGAAAAATGATGTAACGGCCCGGGAAATTTCGACGCTCGAATTTTCAACAACAATACTTAATCCCGTATTACTTGTCAAAAATCCAAGTATCGAACCCCAAACTGTTAATAGAAAGAGGTTAGAGGATGAGAAATAGGAAGAAAGAAATTTAGAATAGAAGAAAAAAAAAACACATCAGAATCTCATAGCGGAACGAGTAAATATAATATAACAAATCTCTTTGAAAAGAAGACTGTATATATACATACCATTTATCAGAGTAAACATACATCAATCACAGCGGAAATACTTGTATAACTAACAGTGAACCCTCCTTCTTCCAACTCTGAACTCCAAGCGAAACCTGACCTGTAAACATGCTTGGTCTGACCCGAGCACATTTGATTTAAAACAAAATTCACCGGGTCAGTCTGGAATACTTTCAGTGGTAAATCCACAGTACAAACATCTGGTTTAACTTTGGAAAAAATCCTGTTGAAATAAAAGGATAATAGTAAGACCAGTCCACACATAAACACGGACGGTTTTTACCTTACTATAACCCAAAACGTTTTTGAAATCAATATCTTTTCTGATATTATCATAGTGTCTAAATACAAGTAAATATCAATCTAGTGGAACGCTTGCATCTCACGCTCCACGTATATATATATACAAACAAAACCGTAGGCACTCATTGGAAATTGGATTCCGACCTTGACAAGGTATGGGACCACCTGTCGCTCGTGTATCTCTAGAGGCGAATACACTGGGTTCAACAAGAACGTCTTGCAACCCGGCCCTCACATGACCGACCACTCATTTCGCTTGAGTGTATCGAATGTATATCACCGACGGTTGGGCTCAAACCACCGTCTCCCGTAAAGGGACAGCATCGATAGATTAAAGAAGCAAAAGGAATTTCTCTAGATAGGTGATTATACACCCTAATGGGAGCGACCCACATAGCCATGCTGCCTGCCCGATTTTTGTCATTTCCCGGTTGATGAGGCTTGAGGCTACGCTTTATCATCACATCAGATTTACTTCGAATGCCACATTGTCAGATCCATCAAAAATCACTAATTGACGTCTACAACGATACATTACGTGTCAGCTTAAAGAAGTTTCCTTCTCTGCTTCCACTCTTGGTACGGTTGAAGAAATCAATGTACGTGACCTTTCTAGAAATACTCTGTCAGACATTCATCCATACAAGTCACCCAGGAACAGGATGAACCGAAGGCACTCTCCTACCGCATCCTATATAGGAGTCACCCCAAGGATCATTAGCGAGAAGTCCTTGCAATCCGAAGATTTCAATCACGACAGAATCACAAGTCATCATAACTCTGGTAGCTAGCCAGAGAAATTTAACGAGTAGTTCTTCCGCTCATGAAGATCCAAGGTCTTCAATGCTCCATCTCGACCATCTTCTGATTTCTTCAACGTTACGTATTTGCTGGTCGGAATGGTTTTCGAATATAAATTCGATCCCGGTCTTTCCATACCAACAATCGATAAAAGGTCATATTTTTGATAGTCGGTGATTTAACTATCAAATCATAACAGTGTATCTCAGTGGATTGGCAGCTCAGGTCCTTTATATAAATATCTCATTAAACCATTTTATCGATTTCTTGTAATCGATTACATAACTTTTAACTTATCAAACTCTCGGGTTTCGTTACTTTGAAACCATTACTCAACACACTTTTATCAACTTCTCTTTTTATTTCCTTTGTCTGGAAATATTTCCATATTCTTTACCAACATCTTTTATTTTCCTTTATCTTGGGAACACCGTTTATATAGTCTCGAAATCCTTTTCATCTTTTCTTATATTTGAAAATATCGTTATGGTTTTATAAACTCACCTTTTATTTCCCTTACCATTTGGGCGTATTGTTATATTTCTATTTAATCAAACGACATATGATTAGTTATCAAAATCTTTCCCTTAATTTGACTAAGCCAATTCATTTAATTCCGCTCTTATGTGAGCGCTTATTTTTAAATTCATCGTCTTGGGTAAAAACCCCTTTTTATAACTTTTCAAATGATTCAAATTGAACTTCAAATTCTTTTTCATACTAATCTATCATTCAACTTTATTATGTTTAAGAAAAGAATTCCAATAGTACCGTACTTGTTTTAGTCATCATTAAGTAAAAGTAGTTATATTTTTGATTAACTAAAACCCGCATAGTTAATGATAAATTTTATTTATCGCAAATAACTCGATGATCACCTCTCTATTCATTACAAACAAATATCATCTCTCGATAATAGCGAAGCCGTTCAAGTTGGGGTATTCTAATTACCTCTCAGACCTTAATCGACAACGCTCTCCTCTCAAGATAGATGAAAGCTTGTAATTTAAAACCAACATCAAACCATCTCAATAATCCAATATATTATTCCCATTTCCATTTATTATGGTTTAATAAACCATTTCCCTTCATTTGAAAACCCACTTTTCATGCTTATTTCTTTTTCTTCGTCGAGTAAACTCTCCAGCCCTAATCACCATTCAGATTCAATATGATTTTGATAAACCATATCTTACATTGGTAACTTCGTTCTAATCTCTTTGCTTACATTATTCAACTATCTAATGTCCCTTTCCACGAACACATTTAATCATCCATTTGTCATCGCCTCCATTTTAACTTGTTAAAATCTTGTCGAAAATCTCTTTAATCACTTATAAACCACTTTTACCAATTTTGTCTGTAATCTCGAACTAAATCCTTTTATAAAGGTTATTCGATAATACTTAACTTTTCAAAAATGAATAAACAATTCAATACTCACCTAAGATTATAGTTAATCAATGATTAACTAACTTCTAACAACCTTCGTTAACGAATATTTCGACAACCCTTGATTTGATTAATTTAAATCTAATTAACCAAATTGTCAAATTTCAAATTTCAAATGGTTGACTTTCGCCAACCGTACATATTAGTTAACCATTAACTGATTTACGTTATCATTTCTCCCTTAAATTAACTAAATGACTTAATTAACTTAAACCATCAGTTAATTGTTTTATAAAACAATTATTTCATTTTCACTAACTCGTCGGTTAGTTTCTGACTGCAGTTCACAAATATTATTTATGACATTAAATTTTTATTAGAAAATATATTTAATAATTTCCATTAGAAACATGATTATAACATACAAGGATAATTATAAACTTCTGTTCATTTTTATAAATAAAATGAACTCAACACTTTAATTTAGTTATAATAAATTTTATAACTTAAAAACAATGTCAATTCGCCTGACGGCAACACTATGTTTTGAAAAACAATAGATTTTAGGCCCTCACTGCCAACCACTGTCGATTGAATAAAAATCACATCAACAATCACATCCATTCAACCATTATCACTCAAACGGGTTTTGATGTCAAAATTTGGGGTTTAATCAGTTCATGTGTCTACAATATAAACATAAACAACACACATGATATTTTGAGGAATCCGGTCGGATCCCTCCAACCTGTCCTTCTCTGCATCACAGATTGTTATACATGATAGCATAAAATTTTTAAATAAATTAATGACGATAATCTAATTAACAGTAACCATCAAATCAACCATAGGCAACCATATGCAGCCAATCAACCAATATATATATTTTTAAATGATACTTTAATTATGTGGATTTATCACATCAGAGCAGTCCAGAAAAGTGTGAGAATTAACTCACCTTGGTTTGATTCGTTGATCGATCGGTTTGTTTCGGTTGCTTTCCGCTCCATCCAGTCCATCCTTAAAGTGTAACGTCCGTCGATACGGTTTTTCAGTGTTTCCTTGTTTGACCCGATTCTGCATTTCTATTTTCGAACGAAGTCTCCGCTGTTGCTCTTCTCTCTTCGCAACTGAGCTCGTCGCGGTGCCACATCCCCTGATTTCCTTCACTGTCATCGTCTTCTCCGAGACCGCATGCTCCATTCTTCCCACTCACCGTGATTCCCTTCCAGTCCTCATTTGCACGCACCTGCACTCCCTCTTTCTGACCACCCAAGCCATACCAACGCCCTACAGCGTTCTCAAGATTCCCCCATACCTTTTTCCTTTCTACCGCATGCCACTGTAAGCATCCCCTTTCCACCATTTTTTTTTTCCTTCTTGAATCCTTCCGCATGCATGAACTACACGCAGACGGCCACCTTGCGCCAAACAATCATGCCTTCCCACTTTCTCTAACACTTTCGAACGCCAAGTACTACAGAATCCCTTCAGCTCCTTTTCAGTTTGTCCTCGACCCAACGCCACTTCAGTTTTTGAATTAAAATGGAGGAACGGTTGCGAGAAAGAGAAAGAAAATGGAGCTTGCGTGATGGAAGCCTGCGTGCTGTTGTCGCGGAAAAGCTTTGGATTTGTTTGTGTTGAAGAAATGGAGGGTTTCTTCGTTTCTGGGAAGTCAAAGAAAAGTGAAAGGCACAACAGTGTTTTATAAGAGGGACAAACGTGGAGGCCAAGTTTTCGTGGATATCACGGTATTGGAAAATATCATATTTTATGTGATTACTTGGTCGGCACGGGTAGAAGTTTGGTAGGCAAGAAACAGAAAGTGTGGTGCTCAAGGAACGATTTGTTTGAGCAGCAAGGAACGTGATAGGCACGGAAGTAAAATGGTGTGGTGAGCACGTCTTTTCCAATGTACCGCATACGATGCTGAATATAACTTTATTTTTTTTTTTTATTTTTTTTTTTTAGCGCCTCGGTTGTCCAATTGTTTAGCCTTTGGTGCTACGTACGCTTATTTTGTTCCATTGAGAGAAAAGGCAAATGGAAAGGAAGTTGGAAGGTTTTATTAATAAAATAATGTAATGAAACTTGCAATGAGTTTTCGTGTTAAAAATTACCACATACAATCTTTGTTTTTGACAAAATAGGGTAATCCTAGCATAAAAATACATTCCGGACCCGATGGGACAGGTTTCGTTGAATTCCGACACCGTTTGCGAAAATCCCTTAGAAAATATCGATGAAAAACACCGAGCAATAATTCCTAACAATTCCAGAAAAAATCCTAAAAATATGAGGCCTTGACGTTTCACTAGACCTCTTCCTAAGGTTTCGTATGAAACTTGTTTCGTTGAATTTCGAGTCCGTTTGACCTGTTAACCATTCAGTTTAGTTTGTTTTAAGTTAAAAACATAGCGTACCCCACTATGAAATATTCTTTTCACGTAGGGACAGTTATGGACAGAAACAAAAATACCATTTAAATGAGTGATGTGCTCTGGTCCCAAAAATGTAATAATACCGGTAGATGAACTCATATTGTGAAACCCCGAAATGTCGATACAGGGTGCCAAATACTCCAAATAAAAAGTTGCTCATTAAATTAATTAAAAATTTCCATAAAATTCTAAAAATTAAATTATCACTATTTCCCAAAAGAACCTTGTTTAAATTCACACCCGATATTCAAATATTCTTAAATAACAGTTATGGCCACGAACGAATATACCGCTGTTTTTCTGAATATTTAATTTGGACATAACTTCCAATATATACGACGAAATCTCGATTTTTCTCTTTCACTTGAAAAATATACTTCACCAGCTCCTAACATTTCTTGTTTCACAGAAATCCGACTTAGAACGGACTCTGTATATCCATTTGAACTTCAAAACTCTATTTTACGAACTGCAGCGCTGTTCTGAGCTCGTTTTATTTTATATATGAATATATATATCGTTTAACTACGTTAAAATAGTGATTTAAATATTAAAATCCATTTATATTCCAAATAAAATATTTAAAACCAATTTTAAATATTCAAATTCAAATGGTCGAAAAACACGGGTCGTTACAAATGAACTAGAAGATAAAGAAATAGCACTAAATTTTTTACATCATAACATTGGTTTGATGCTTGCATTTAATTCATTATCACTTAATAATGACTATTTCCATAAAACATCTGATGCTTGCATTTAATTCAATCTCACTTAATAATGCTTGTATTTAAAGGCATAACAAGAGATCGTGAAATGGTGGTAGAAAACAAACTTTATTGCGCATATTTTTCTCTTTCCTTTCTCTTTGTTAATAGTTTGTTAAAAATGGTGATGAAGATGGTCATCAGCAACCTAAAATCAAAGCTAAAGTGGTTCAAGTCGGCGAAAAATGCAAACAATTACTACGACAGAGTGGATAAAACAGAGAGCATGCGGGTAAAGATCAAGAGCAATAAAGCGAAGAAGCTGATAGCTGATACCCTGAAGATTGCAGATTCTCCTAGACGTAAGAGCTTCATTTACTGATTCTTCTTCCATGGAAAAATTCAGGATGAAAATGTAATAATTATTCAGCTATTTTGTCCAATCCAGTTGCTATAATCAAATGTTTATGCATAGCATAAAGTGTTTATTTTCTCCTCATGTACACATCAACAGCAAACCAGCCTGAAAATATCCACATGAAATCTAAAAATGAAAAGGAAAATTGGTAGCCAAAAAAAAAAAAAAAACAAAGTATATTGAAATTTATTTATTATTTAAAAAATCAACCACGTTCAAGTGTACTTAGTATTTCTTTATTTTAAAATTCTGCTCTTTCCACTAATTGGTTGCGCTTGGTTTATAGTTTTTAATTCTGGATTTTCGTACATACAAAAGTACAAACAATGCACACATATCGTGAAAACAATCGTTTAAATGAAGTTAACACACAAAATAAAAAATATTTATTTACTATTTTCCATATTTTAAGAAACAATTGAACATCGATAGAAAATTCATTCATTCACCATCCCTTTGTTCCTTCCATCATCCAGCCTTCCGCATTTGTTCTGTCACCTCCGCTATCCTTCAAATCTTCACACCTTTCGAAGCTACCACTGAAAACTCAAAACTTAAAACACAATGTAAACCAAACGCTACCTAACTTTTTTAAAACCCGCTATTTCCAGATTGAATTTTCATCCTTGTTTATCCTTACATAGTTTCAGGTCATATGGTTCCCTTCCACTAAAAACTGCTTCTTCACTCAGTTTTCGTTTCTCTTATGAATTCAGCTTATATGATCAGATCCCGATTTATATCCTTTTCTCCATTTTGTGTCATTCACATCCGTTTTCTACCATATGAATTTATTCTACATAAAATTCATTTTCGTGCTGAACAACTCGGAAGCTAGATGTTTGTAGTTCTCTTCTTAAACGACAATATGTGAAGACGAACTTAACAGCTATTGCATAACGTTGGATTTTGTTTTAAATTTTTATTCCATGTACGTACACTACAAGAATACACGGCTATTCCAATGGCTCTAAGCCATTGGCGGCCGTTTGTAGCTGTTGGAATAGTGTTAATGACTTCCAGCGGATCCAATTGACTCTTTTCAACGGTTGTTCCAATGTCTTCAAATGGCCTACCGTCGATGGAAACTGTTTAAAAACAAAGACCAATTTGTCGTTGGAAGCCGTTGGAAAAAGTAGGTTATTTTTTTTATAACAACCAGCAAATAATCTTCCAACCACCGCATTTCCAATCCATTTTCAATCCAATTCCAATCAATTCCACATAAATACCAATAACAATATAAACAACCAAAATAAATCAAAGAAACATCAATATATACAAAGCGAACCATCCAAACATCCAGAAAACCAACACATACATGTCCATAAACCAAATACATCAAAGGTACATGTCCACAAACCATCAAAATATATTAAAAGTATTATCCTTACACACTCTGTGCCAATATATTCAACATTCAAACAAAATGTCACCATCTTCAAGTCATATAAAAACACATATCTCAAGCATCATCTTCATCGCCTCCCGAAGCACTAGACGACGAAAGAAATGTACCATGATTGTGCACATGCTCCGCAAGCTTCTGATTTAGCTTCTCAATCATGGTTCTAAGCTCTTTAATTTCTTCTTTGTCTTAGGCTTTCTTAGCTTGTCGAGCCCGCAAATAGAATGAATATCAAAAAGGTTATGTCAACATATAAAATATTAGAACACTATATATTTAAACGTTAATTTATTGTATGCATACAAAAGGATTTATTACTGTTAGGTTGCCGAAGCCATAACGTCTGCTCCGCGGCAACGGATCCATAACAGCGTCAAGATGCTATCTTCCTCCTTCCGTGTCAACTCATCATGACCAGACTCCTCAAGCGAATGAGTCCGTGCCTCCTAAAACCTTGCATATAAGGCAAAAAACAATTTCAATTGAAAAATAATATAACGTTGTTTAACTGTTACATTAGCTAGTAATTAATAACCTTTCGACGTGAGTAAAAGAATTTAAAATATGCATACATATGCAGCTGTCCCCCTATCCTGATCACCCCACTGATATGTGATGTTGCTAGCCTCGTCAACATGCCTGGATACATGGGTGTGAGTAAATACGTTTATATAGGACACAGGATGTCCACTAGCTTGTTCCTCCAATTGATAATTTGGATAATTCAATTTCACATAGTTAATTACTGAACTAATCAACATAAAAATGTAATAATTGATAAATTTACCAAGTCCTCGCGGTGATGCTGGAAAGACTTGGATCCTCCACGATGAGTTACTGGATTACTGCTCTTGTTTGCGAAGTACTGGCTGACTCCGCCTGCAAATGTACATTAACTAATTATTTAATAATCGGTAAAAATAAATGAGATTCATTATAAACTTACCTTGAACTCATCTATGTCCCACCATTCAACCATATTATTGAATACTTCATCGCTCATCCACCTATGTTTCTTCCCCTTTTTTTTAATCTCATTCATTTTTTCCCTGTAATTCTTAGCAACTTTCGAGTTCAAGTGCCGCTGAACCTGCTCAAGGGTGGTATCTTGCACATCTACTGCCCCCCGTACAATGAGAGAAAAAATATTACTATTTATTTATTTGTAGTTAATCATTTTATAAAGCGGTATAAACTTACTAGAAAATCTTGCAGATGGTCTTATTGACATCCTCGGGTATCCTGCTCCACTTAGGCAAAAAAATCACTCATTCTAGCTATGCAAGCATCCTTAGAAATATTCAGCACCATTTGAGATGGCTCCAACTCAAACCCCTACGTTAAATATAATTTAGAACTTTAGAGAATTATAGATATATCATGTACAAATAATTGAATTGTTATGTTCGTTTAATTGATACTTACGTATGGTCAGCCTTAGGCTGCAAGTACACAACTGGACGAGCTAGTGTCGTGCCACTACTCTCACCACGCCGTCGAGAGCTAGAGCAACTACTCTTCGATTAACGATTGTAAGTAAATATCAATTCCCGGTGTTGGCTCACCAGGGTCAGGGATGACAATTGTGAGAAACATATATGAAGTTTTCAAATACATCCAGAGGGTAGATTGTAAGGTGTGATTATTATAGGCCAAGACAGATATTGTGAGGACCCGTTTCTTCCCCGTTAAGGAAAGAGCGGATACTTTGAGAACAACACACAAATGAATGCAGACGGAAGAACATTTCATTGTTATTACAACAATTCCATCAGAATACAAGAATATACAGAGTATAATTGAATAAATTACATTCAATAAATATCAGAGATTACAATAAATTACATAGCAGCGAAAAATAATATAAAACACGACTGAAAGTAATGCACGGATACAGAGCTTTCCGAGCATCGTTCCAGCTGTAAATCAGGATCCTGTGAATATAAATCTGCAAAACCAAAACTACTAGCTGCCCGTGTCGAAAATAAGGGCACCCAGAGTTTAGGTTAAAACAATAAACTCCAGGTCAGTCATGTGATTGGTGTGAGAACTAAAACAGTTATTTAAAACTTTATTTTAAAAGAGAGTAATTCAAGGGACCACACCGTATAACACGGAACGGGTTTCCTCCCAAGAATACCAGTGCATAGAATAAACAGCGCAATGCTTTTTCGAAAAATGAAGCTATTATAAGACCTAGGTCCCATCACACAATGCAACGCAAGCCAGAGGATAGGGTTTTCCCTTATAATAGCCAAACATGCTTGGCACGTTTAAAACAAATCATTTGATACTATTATAAGTGTATAGTGTCAAAACATTTTCAATCATAAATACCAATCCTAGGCGGCATGGGTACCATCTATCATGTCGCCATACTAGGCTCTACAAATAAAACCGAATTACACGTATTGGAAATTGGATTTCCGTCATGAATCGAGGCAAGGGGCAAGCTCCTCTCCGCTTTCGAGACACTCTATCAAATGCTCAGGACTACGCACTCTGGGCATGCACTTGGATCGGTTGGGCCGGTCCTCTCTTACGTTTGAGGATTAATTATGCCTGAACACACGTTTCCCGGTCCTTACAGACCTAATATCGAGGCGCCTCATTCCAACAACCACAAAGGTGAAAAGTATATAAATGTCAGGGCTGGTAAGTCACTGACACCACCAAAGCTAGAAAGAAACATCGTGTTCTCCCAACGGTCTGTATCCCGTTTTTAACTCATACCGAGGTGTGAGGCTCGGGAATCCACGCTATACACAAAGCTGCCATGTAGGTCGTGCTTTGATCATCAACCACAAGACTTTGCTTTTCAACAGAAGCCTTGATCCATGCAACTCAGTGTGCCACACAGGCAATTCATGCCATGCGATTGATATCTATCGATATATAACCTCTAAGCTCATACGTCTCAGAGAAGGGCGTTAAGCAAGAGAATAAATTCTCCGCCGCCAAACAAATATATATTTAACAGAAATCAATCAACACAGAATAAAATCCAATGTTAGACACACAATCCATTTACAAGTTCGTCCTGGGTCTGAACGAAACCGGAGGCACTTTCCTCGCATATCCATCGATCGCCAGGTACGTCTGGACGACCACCAACTGATTCCCTCATCTTGGGTGTACACCCCAATCAAGATCATCAGTAATCACCCAAACGATGTGAAGACTTCTGGTCTTCAACCACCGTCTTCATCTTTGACATGTCGTCGAATCGGTTATTCAAAATGGGTATAAACCCAGACTTTCCGAACAACCCGCGTATATTAAAAACAAATGTTACACAAACACAACATACGCCTCATTCCAATTCAGTAGCTACTAACCGTAAATCAACAAGAGAACAATTTCCCAAATATTAACCCCGAAGGCCGAAACCCACATCAGATCAATACCCAGGAAACCATTCATCTCAGCTAACCTACAGCTAGTTTCTACATTTCATATTCTTAGGGAAAGGTTCCCATTAATTTTATCCAAGATAAATTCTTTAAAATTTATCCTTTAATCTTCCTTTGGATGTCATTTCAAACCAAATTATGGTTTTCCAGACTAGTCGAGATTAGCGAATCACATCGGAGTAATTATTTATTTTATTTCCCAATCCCAACCTATTCATCCCATGAAGCAAAACTGGTAATACTCCATATCTAACACCACGGTGTTATCGATAAAATTAATTACCATTTCACGTTCAAATCTAATTAAAGATTTAACTATCGCTTTGGAGCAAAACTGGTGATACTCCATTCTCGCTCACTTTCTAAATTTGATAATTTAAATTATCAATTCACATTTCAAGCTAATTGCAGATTCATTAAAACTCCTTTTACTGGGTTAAAGAACTAATGTTATTTAAAACACAGTTCACGACAAACCCAAATCACATTCTATTTATTATCGGGTTAAAGAACTAGTGTTATTTAAAACACCGTTCACAATAAACCCACAAATTAATTCTATTTAAAACCCTTTTCAAAATCCAATTTGTTTATTTAAAAATAAACGGGTTTAATTTTATTTCAAACTAGTTCATTTCGATAAAATTTAAAACCCGTTTCAAAATCCAATTTGTTTATTTAAAAATAAACGGGTTTAATTTTAGTTCAAACTAGTTCATTTCGATAAAAATCTATTTTTATCTTTTCAAATATGGAGTTTTTCACCCCAAATTTCCCAAATCATTTCTTATGATTTTACACAAATTATTACTATTTTTAATAATTTTATCAAGGCCCGTACAGTCGATTTCCATCAACGGCCATCGAACTGCACTTACGGCGACCTTTTTCAAATTTGATTTGGACGTATCTCCAAATCCAACCGTTAGATTTTAAATTTCTAATATTCGTTAGAAAGCTCATTTCGATACGAACCCAACGGTTCCGGTTTTAGGAGAATCTGACGGTCGGATCTCCCGTAATGTCCGTTCGAAGTCAATGGTTGAAATTTACGAACTGTCGCGGCGCGACGCGTTCCATTCAAGCCATTATATTATATGTATAATATATATTTCGTCGATTTCTATTTAAAACGAATTATATAAATAGTTTTGAATTCGTTTCAAAAACAATTTCAACCTTTATTTCAAATTCAAATCAAAATTGAATTTTCTATTATAAATCCTTTTTACTTTCATTTCCATTGGATTTCAATTCAAATCGATTTTAATTTGATTCGAATTCATTTTCTTTTCAATTCATATTCAATTCATTTTCGATTCTATTCAAATTCAATTCAAATCAAATTCAATTCAAATTCATTTTATTTTCTATTCTATTCAAATTCAATTCAAATCAAATTCAAAAACGAATATAATCGATATAAATATCGTTCGCGTCAAAATGGCGCATCTCTAATCAACACGGCTTTATATTTTTCACTAACTTCGTTATTCCATTCAACAAATGAATTTATATTTCTTTCAATACATGATTCTATATTTTTGTCAACACACGACTAATCTCAACGAATGAGTACTGTCCACGTGTGACTATTTTTGTTATTTAATATATTTTATAAAAAAATTATGGTATCTATCATTTGATTTCAAATTAGACTCCAACTGTAAATTAGTAAGAGAACGATTCCCTGAATATTAACCTCGAAGGCCGAAACCAACATCAGACCAATATCCAGGAGACCACTCATCTCATCTATTTTCCAGTTGATTTCTAATTTTATATATGATAAAGATGTAAATTTTATTGTTAAAATATATCGTTCAACACATGACTAATCTCAACGGATGAGTACGGTCAACACATGAACCTTTGTTTTATAATATTCTTTATTTTCTAAATTGGAATGAGGCCCAATCAATCACCACATAGCGTTAACTATATGGATTCCATACAACACATGTATATAATAGCAACGATAAATAATCAACCATCATCCAAAGTGCACTACACTGTATAAGCATCAAATATAGATATCTAACGCTTATAACAGCCTGTCAATCAATTGATCGACATACAAATAATTATTGGGATTAGTGTATACCGTGTTTTATCCCAATACCCGTGTGGGGTTTCAAACAATCAAACGCATATTTTTGTTTGTGCAGTTGGGCGATGTGTAAAATTTATCGACCCAATCAATGTCATTCAAATAGGTGTACATAAACAAACCGTCCGATTTGTAAATGAATATTTATTTATTCACATTCACGTTAAAAATTATATTTTCAACGATCAAATTATTTTATTCAACCTATGAATATTCTATTTGGTTCATTTATTCAATAAAATGATATTTTTATATTTCTAATTTATTTTAGAAAATTTCGGTGGCATAACGACACGATACTAGAAACAGGACAAGGCCTAGCCTTATCCCCGGTCTAGTGAAGGCCCACGCCATTCACACATCAATCAAATCCATTCCATTTCACCAAACAATTTAATTCAAACCAAATAATCTAACCAACTACACAACCAAACAAACAAGTCCATGGTCTGTGGACGATGGTGTCGGGTGCTACTAAACACCGTCTGCATCCTAGTATATATATATAACTAATAAAAGAGATTTTGAGTGAGAAGTTCTGTAATAACCCGAAAATCTGGGCCAGTTTAAATTTTTTATTTTGGCAAAAATAGCGAATTTTGAATATTTAAAATAGATTATTTTAAATAATATCGACGAAAAATTTATTTTTGAATATTAATAGATCGTATATATTATTCGCGTCGTCGTTTGAATATAAATAATTATATATAATTATAAATAGAATTGAAAATGGCGCGGTAGTTCGATAATTCGATTTCAAACTTCAACTGAATGTACCGGGTGCAAAACAATCCGGATTTTAGTGAAACCAAAAACATTAGGATCTAATTGGTGATATCTTTCCAATGAATCCGAAAAATCAAAATTTCATAGCGGGAAACAAAAGATATGTCCAGTTGAAAATTCTGAATAGTCGCTATGGAATTCAGGCCCTTAAAAATAGACATTTTGCAAATGACCTCGGATTTCGACGAAACCACTTTTGTTGGGTCCGTAATGTCGAATTATTGCTAGGTTTCAAATTTCATAATTTTTCGAATCAATATGTGAGCGTGGCAAAGAAAAACGCGTTTGACCAGTTTCAGTTGATTTTAATCGACTGGAAAATGGCCATTTTTCCAATGGTCTCAGAATTCGACGAAACTAGTTTTGTTAAGACCGTACCGTCAATACGAAGCTAGAAAATATTTTTCTAGAATTTTTCTAGTTAGTATGTGACCCCGGTAAATTGAAATGTACGTTTAAAATTCAATATAGTGATTTAAATGTAAATTTAACGGAAACTGATCGAAACGATTGAATTGTCCTACGTGGCATATCCCATTGTGTTCGGAATGGGGGTTAAACGCTATGGACGACAGGCGGTGGGCCTCGTTTCGAGGTCGTATGTAAAAGTCAACTTTTTGCAATTAAAATAATTAAATAAAAAAAAACCCCTTCTTCCCTTTTATACGCTGGCCCCCCCTCTCTATTTTCAAATCGAATTTACAGAAAGAAAAAAAAAGAGAAAAAGAGACGAGAGCGACGGGGGGGAGCCGCCGCCGCATCGCCCCCCCCCCCCCTGATGAGCCACCGCCGCGCCGGAGGCAGGCGCACCCCTTCCTCTTCTTCCTCCTTCCTTCTTCCCTTCCTCCTCCACCGATCAACTGCGCCACCTACAAGCCCTCCTCCACGCGCCACGCTCAGCTCCTCCGCCCCACCTCAGATGAGCCGCGACCTCCCCTTCCTCCAGCGAGCGCCAACAGCCCCAAATTCGAGATGGACCCGAACCCTAGCCCCCCCTTGACCACCGCGAAGCCCTACTCCATCGCTCCAGGCACCGCGCGAGACAGGAAAACCACCGTGAGGGACCACCACCAGCATGAAACAGCGCCTGTTTTCCCCTTCCATCTGAATTTCTTACTGTAAGTTTATATATATATATATATTATTTAATTTGTTTTATAAAATTCGTTTAATTTAAAAAGAATTGTTAAAATCAGTTTTTACCTATGATGTTGGGGAAGAAAAGATCAGATTTTTAAAATGCAAAAGATCATATTTTTTTTAAAAGTGAAAAGACGATATTTTAAAATAAAAAAGGCGAAAACTTATATTTGAAAAGGCGAAAACTTATATTTGAAAAGGCGAAATCTTTATAGTTGAAAGGGCGAGATTTTTATATATTGAACATCGTAGTAAAAATATGAATTTTATATATTGAACATCGTAGTAAAAATATGATTTTTATATATTGAACATCGTAGTAAAAATTTGATTTTTATATATTGAATAGCGAAATAAAAATGTGACTTTTATTTTAAAGATATCAAAATATAAAAATGTGTGATTTTTATATATGTAGTGACTACGGGCAACGAAGATGATAAAAAGGCGAGAATGAAGAGGATTTCTATAAATGAAGTGTCGTGAAGTTGGATAGCTATCGGTGAGAATTCTCACCTTTCATTTTCTTTTTCTAGTTATATATATATATACTAGGATGCAGACGGTGCTTAGTAGCACCCGACACCCGTCATCCACAGACCATGGATGGCTTGTTTGTTAAATTGTTTGATTGAGTAGTTGGTTAGTTTGTTTGGTTTGGATTGAATTGTTTGGTGAAATGGAATGGATTGATTGATGTGTGAATGGCGTGGGCCTTCACTAGACCGGGGATAAGGCTAGGCCTTGTCCCGTTTCTAGTATCGTGCCGTTATGCCGCTGAAAATTTCTGAAATATGTTAGAAAAATAAAAATATCATTTTATTGAATAAATGAACTGAATAGAAATTCATGGGTTAAAATAAAATGTTTTATCGTTAAAAATATAATTTTTAACGTGAAAGTGAATAAATGAATATTTATAAACAAATCGGCCGATTTGTTTATATACACTGATTTGACTGATAACGATTGGGTCGATAAATTTTACACGTCGCCCAACTGCACGACTAAAATCTGTGTTTGATTGTTTGAAACCCCACACGGGTGTTGGGATGAAATTTGAAGTTCACTCATCCTGATTGATTAAATATGTCGATCGATCGATTGACAGGCTGTTATAAGCGTCAGATATCTATATTTGATGCTTATACAGTGTAGTGCACTTTGGTTGATGGTTGATTATTTTTCAATGCTATTATATACGTGTGATGTATGAAAATCCATATAATTAACATTATATGGTGATTGATTGGGCCTCATTCCAATCGGGAAAATAATGAATATTATAAAAGAAAATTCATGTGTTGAATATAAAAATAGTCATGTGTTGACGATGATCATGTGTTGAAACTATTCATGTGTTGAGTATAATATTTTAAATAATAAAAATTACATCTTTATCATATTTACAATTAGAATCTACTTCACGGTGGAGTCTAATTAAAATCAAAACGATAGATACCATAGTTTTATAAAATGTTTTACATAACAAAAATAGTGATGTGTTGACAGTACTCATGTGTTGAGATTAGTCGTGTGTTGAAAGAAATATAGATTAATGTGTTGAATGGGATAAATATTCATTTGTTGAATAGAATAAAGAAGTTTTTGAAAAATATAAAGCCGTGTTGATTAGAGTTGCGCCATTTTGACGTGAACGATATTTATATCGATTATATTCGTTTTTATAATGAATATAGAAAAGGTAGTGATTTCAAAATATAACATTTTGAAAATATTATCATTTATATAGTAATGATATGAAATATTCAATTTTGATTTGAAATGGAATATAGAGTTGAAATGGTTTTGAAAACGAATTTAAAACGTTTTATAAAATACGTTTTAAAAAGGAAATTGACGAAATATATATAATATATATATATATTATATATATAATGGCCTGAATAGAACGCGCCGCGCCGCGGCAGTTCGTGAATTTCGACCATTGACTTCGAATTGACGTTGCGGGAGATCCTACCGTCGGATTCTCCTAAAACCAGAACCGTTGGGTTCGTATCGAAAAGAGCTTTCCAATGAATATTAGAAATTTGAAATCTAACGGTTGGATTTGGAATTATGTCCAAATCAAATTTAGAAAAGGGCGTTGTAAGTGCAGTTCAATAGCCGTTGATGGAAATCGACTGTACGGGCATTGATAAAATTATTAAAAATTTCTATAATTTGTGTAAAATCATAAGAAATGATTTGGGAAAAATTGGGCTGAAGAATTCCACATCTGAAAGGATAAAAATAGATTTTTATCGAAATGAACTAGTTTTGAACTAGAATTAAAATCGATTTATTTTTGAAATAAATAAATTGAATTTGAAAGTGATTTTAAAAATAATAAATATTCCCAATACGTGAATTGGGCTGGAGTTGAATCGAAATTATCTTCGGAGTATTTCGATGTTGGATTTCGTGACTATGCAGATATGGTTATGGGAATTTGAAAGATATATTTTATATCGTTATTTCCAATATGATATTTGTTGGTTTCAGAATTTGATATTGAATATAAGCCGGTATATTTTCTATTCAGAGCCTTGTATTTAATATCGAATGTGATTTGGGTTTATCGTGAATCGTGTTTTAGATGACATTGGTTCTTTAACCCAGTTAAAGGCAAGATGTTGATTTTTGAAAGAATTAAGACTAAGTGTAGTTTTAATGAATCTTTAATTAGATTAAAATGTGAATTGATAATTTAAATTATCAAATCTGAAAAGTGATCGAGAGTGGAGTATCACCAGTTTTGCTCCAAAGCGATAGTTAAATCTTTAATTAGATTTGAACGTGAAATGGTAATTAATTTTACCGATAACACCGTGGTGTTAGGAATGGAGTATCACCAGTTTTGCTCCATGGGATATATAGGTTGGGATTGGGAAATAAAATAAATAATTACTTCGGTGTGGTTCGTTAATCCCGACTAGTTTGAAATGATATCCATAGGAGGATTAAAGAATAAATTTAGAAGAATTTATCTTGGATAAAATTAATGGGAACATTTCCCTAAGAATGTGATTTTGTGAATAAAAGAATATTCTGAATTGGAATGAGGCGTTTGTTGTGTTTGTGTAACATTCGTTTATTATATACGTGGGTTATCCAGAAAGGCCGGGTTCATACCCATTCTGAATAACCGATTCGACGAGATGTCGAAGATGAAGACGGTGGTTGAAGACCGGAAGTCTTCACATCGTTTGGGTGATTACTGATGATCTTGATTGGGCTGTACACCCAAGATGAGGGAAACGGTTGGTGATTGTCCAGACGTACTTGGAGATGGATGGATATGCGAGGAAAGTGCCTCCGGTTTCGTTCAGACCCAGAACGAACTTATAAATGGATTGTGTGTCTGACATTGGATTTTATTCTGTGTTGATTGATCTCTATTAAATATACATCTGTTTGGCGGCGGAGAATTTATTCTCTTGCTTAACGCCCTTCTCTGAGACGTATAAGCTCAGAGGTTGTATATCGATGGACATCAGTCGCATGGAGTGAATTGCCAGTGTGGCACGCGTAAGTGGCAATTGATCAGGGCTTCTGTTGAAAAGCAAAGTCTTGTGGTTGATGATCAAAGCACGGCCTGTGTGGCATAGCTTTGTGTATAACGTGAATTCGCGAGCCTCACACCTCGGTATGAGTCAAAAACGGGATACGGACCCAAGGAGTGCACGACGTTTCTTTCTAGCTATGGTGGTGTCAGTGACCTACCAGCCCTGACATTTATATACTTTTCACCTGTGTGGTTGTTGGATACGAGGCGCCTCGGATATAGGTCTGTAAGGACCGGGAAACGTGTGTTTAGGAATAACTAATCCTCAAAAGTAAGAGAGGACTGGCCTTGGAGGTTCCAAAGGATCATAGTGGAGTCCTGAGGCATTTGCTAGAGTGTCTCGAACGCGGAGAGGAGCTTGCCCCTTGCCTCGGCTCATGACGGAAATCCAATTTCCAATACATGATAGTGCGGTTTTATTTGTAGAACCTAGTATGGCGACATAGTGGTATGGGTCATTCATGCCGCCTATGATTGATATTTATGATTGAAATTGTTTTGACACTATACACCTATAATAGTATCAAATAATGTGTTTTAAACGTATCAAGCATGCTTTGGCTGTTATAAGGTAAAAACCCTATCCTCCGGCTTGCGTTGCATTGTGTGATGGGACCTGGGTCTTATAACAGCTTCATTTTTCTTTATTTAGCATTGCGCTGTTTGTTCTATGCACTGGTATTCTTGGGAGGAAACCCGTTCCGTGTTATACGGCGTGGTCCCTTGATTTACCAAACTTTAAAACCAATATTAATAACTGTTTTAGTTCTCACACAAGTCCCATGACTGACCTGGAGTTTATTGTTTTTAACCTAAACTCTGGGTGCCCCTATTTTCCACACGGGCAGCTAGTAGTTTTGGTTTTGCAGATTTATATTCACAGGGTCCTGATTTACAGCTGGAACGATGCTCGGAAAGCTCTGTATCCGTGTATCACTTCTAGTTGTGTTTTGTATATTTTTCCGCTGCTATGTAATTTATTGTAATCTCTGATATTTGTCGAATGTAATTTAATCATTTATACTCTGTATATTCTTGTATCTGATGGAATTGTTGTAATAACAATGAAATGTTCTTCCGTCTGCGTCCTTTTGTGTGTTGTTCTCAAAGTATTCGTGCTTTCCTTCACGGGGAAGTTACAGGTCCTTACAGTTGGTTTCAGAGCTTTGGTTTACAGAGCTCAAGAACAAGACACCTTAGAACCATACGAAAGAATTCATCAGATATTGGATTAGTAATATCCAATTAGAATGACTCGTTAGAGGTAGGATCAGTAGTATCCTAGAACGAGTGTGAAGAGTATATTTTTCAAATGAAAACAATTTTGTTTTGAAAATTTAAATCGCTTTATACGTATTTGATTATTTATTTATTTTAATTATGGACAATCCAATATATAAAGATTTCGCCTATACGCGTCATGAACGTATATTCGAAGTTTTAATATACTGGGTAGATATAGAATCACATTCTAGACATCCGGGGATGATTCTGATGATGGTGCATCATCATCAGTATTCATATTCGAGTTTCGAAGGTGTGATATCTATATATTTCCATTAGACTGGTGTGAGAACCAAAACTAATATAGCTAGAATACATTGTTGTGATTTGGCATCAAAAACATGATTTTTATATGTATCAAAATTATGAATTTGAAACGTTAATTCACTAATTGATTGATGTTTGTGTTGTTTGTTTATTTGTTTGCTATTTTTTAACCATTTAGCCTAATTGAACCAAATATTGAATTGTATTGAAAATTAGTCGCATTTGCTTGCATATACATGTACTTACATTGAACAGGTCATAGCAAGGAGGCTAGAGTAGAGAATAAAATTTGTTTGCCCGACAAATAGGTACATGTTTAATATAATTTACTGTTTTGTTTGGGTGATGATGATTTTATGAACCTATTGGCTAGCCGCTTGGCTTTTTCTTTTTCTTTTTGAGATCAGAAGGCCTGTATGGCCATTTCGGGATTTTCCCGTGGCTCCCGGTGCAGGGGAGGTTATGGCGAAATTTTTCGAAAATTTAGGGTGTTAGCCAAATTTTTGAAAATTCTCAGAAACTGAAAAGTTGGAGAATGCAAGCCAGATCGAACGTGGAGCTGAATAATCAAACCACTTTCGACTTTGTTCCTTTTCGGGGACGAAAAGTTTTAAGTGGGGGAGATTGTAATAACCCGAAAATCTGGGCCAGTTTAAAATTTTTATTTTGGCAAAAATAGCGAATTTTGAATATTTAAAATATATTATTTTAAATAATATCGACGAAAAATTTATTTTTGAATATTAATAGAACGAATATATTATACGCATCGTCGTTTGAATATAAATAATTATATATAATTATAAATAGAATTGAAAATGGCGCGGTAGTTCGATAATTCGATTTCAAACTTCAACTGAATGTACCGGGTGCAAAACAATCCGAATTTTAGTGAAACCAAAAACATTAGGATCTAATTGGTGATATCTTTCCAATGAATCCGAAAAATCAAAATTTCATAGTGGGAACCAAAAGATATGTCCAGTTGAAAATTCTGAATAGTCGCTATGGAATTCAGGCCCTTAAAAATAGACATTTTGCAAATGACCTCGGATTTCGACGAAACCACTTTTGTTGGGTCCGTAATGTCGAATTATTGCTAGGTTTCAAATTTCATAATTTTTCGAATCAATATGTGAGCGTGGCAAAGGAAAACGCGTTTGACCAATTTCAGTTGATTTTAATCGACTGGAAAATGGCCATTTTTCCAATGGTCTCAGAATTCAACAAAACTAGTTTTGTTAAGACCGTACCGTCAATACGAAGCTAGAAAATATTTTTCTGGAATTTTTCTAATTAGTATGTGACCCCGGTAAATTGAAATGTACGTTTAAAATTCAATATAGTGATTTAAATGTAAATTTAACGGAAACTGATCGAAACGATTGAATTGTCCTACGTGGCATATCCCAATGTGTTCGGAATGGGGGTTAAACGCTATGGACGACAGGCGGTGCGCCTCGTTTCGAGGTCGAATGTAAAAGTCAACTTTTTGCAATTAAAATAATTAAATAAAAAAACCCCTCTTCCCTTTTATACGTTGCCCCCCCTCTCTATTTTCAAATCGAATTTACAGAAAGAAAAAAAAAGAGAAAAAGAGACGAGAGCGACGGGGGGGAGCCGCCGCCGCATCCCCCCCCCGATGAGCTACCGCCAAGTCGGAGGCAGGCGCACCCCCTCCTCTTCTTCCTCCTTCCTTCTTCCCTTCCTCCTCCACCGATCAACTGCGCCACCCACAAGTCCTCCTCCACGCGCCACGCTCAGCTCCTCCGCCCCACCTCAGATGAGCCGCGACCTCCCCTTCCTCCAGCGAGCGCCAACAGCCCCAAATTCGAGATGGACCCGAACCCTAGCCCCCCCTTGACCACCGTGAAGCCCCACTCCATCGCTCCAGGCACCGCGCGAGACAGGAAAACCACCGTGAGGGACCACCACCAGCGTGAAACAGCGCCCGTTTTCCCCTTCCATCTGAAATTCTTACTGTAAGTTTTTATATATATATTATTTAATTTGTTTTATAAAATTCGTTTAATTTAAAAAGAATTGTTAAAATCAGTTTTTACCTATGATGTTGGTGAAGAAAAGATCAGATTTTTAAAATGCAAAAGATCATATTTTTTTTAAAAGTTAAAAGACGATATTTTAAAAATAAAAAAGGCGAAAACTTATATTTGAAAAGGCGAAAACTTATATTTGAAAAGGCGAAATCTTTATAGTTGAAAGGGCGAGATTTTTATATATTGAACATCGTAGTAAAAATATGATTTTTATATATTGAACATCGTAGTAAAAATATGATTTTTATATATTGAACATCGTAGTAAAAATATGATTTTTATATATTGAACATCGTAGTAAAAATTTGATTTTTATATATTGAATAGCGAAATAAAAATGTGACTTTTATTTTAAAGACATCAAAATATAAAAATGTGTGATTTTTATATATGTAGTGACTACGGGCAACGAAGATGATAAAAAGGCGAGAATGAAGAGGATTTCTATAAATGAAGTGTCGTGAAGTTGGATAGCTATCGGTGAGAATTTCTCACCTTTCAATTTCTTTTTCTAGTTATATATATATATACTAGGATGCAGACGGTGCTTAGTAGCACCCGACACCCGTCATCCACAGACCATGGATGGCTTGTTTGTTAAATTGTTTGGTTGAGTAGTTGGTTAGTTTGTTTGGTTTGAATTGAATTGTTTGGTGAAATGGAATGGATTGATTGATGTGTGAATGGCGTGGGCCTTCACTAGACCGGGGATAAGGCTAGGCCTTGTCCCGTTTCTAGTATCGTGCCGTTATGCCGCCGAAATTTTCTAAAATATGTTAGAAAAATAAAAATATCATTTTATTGAATAAATGAACTGAATAGAAATTCATGGGTTAAAATAAAATGTTTTATCGTTAAAAATATAATTTTTAACGTGAAAGTGAATAAATGAATATTTATAAACAAATCGGCCGATTTGTTTATATACACTGTGACTGATATCGATTGGGTCGATAAATTTTACACGTCGCCCAACTGCACAACTAAAATCTGTGTTTGATTGTTTGAAACCCCACACGGGTGTTGGGATGAAATTTGAAGTTCACTCATCATGATTGATTAAATATGTCGATCGATCGATTGACAGGCTGTTATAAGCGTCAGATATCTATATTTGATGCTTATACAGTGTAGTGCACTTTGGTTGATGGTTGATTATTTTTCAATGCTATTATATACGTGTGATGTATGAAAATCCATATAATTAACATTATATGGTGATTGATTGGGCCTCATTCCAATCGGGAAAATAATGAATATTATAAAAGAAAATTCATGTGTTGAATATAAAAATAGTCATGTGTTGACGATGATCATGTGTTGAAACTATTCATGTGTTGAGTAGAATATTTTAAATAATAAAAATTACATCTTTATCATATTTACAATTAGAATCTACTTCACGGTGGAGTCTAATTAAAATCAAAATGATAGATACCATAGTTTTATAAAATGTTTTACATAACAAAAATAGTGATGTGTTGACAGTACTCATGTGTTGAGATTAGTCGTGTGTTGAAAGAAATATAGATTCATGTGTTGAATGGGATAAATATTCATTTGTTGAATAGAATAAAGAAGTTTTTGAAAAATATAAAGCCGTGTTGATTAGAGTTGCGCCATTTTGACGTGAACGATATTTATATCGATTATATTCGTTTTTATAATGAATATAGAAAAGGTAGTGATTTCAAAATATAACATTTTGAAAATATTATCATTTATATAGTAATGATATGAAATATTCAATTTTGATTTGAAATGGAATATAGAGTTGAAATGGTTTTGAAAACGAATTTAAAACGTTTTATAAAATACGTTTTAAAAAGGAAATTGACGAAATATATATAATATATATATTATATATATAATGGCCTGAATAGAACGCGCCGCGCCACGGCAGTTCGTGAATTTCGACCATTGACTTCGAATTGACGTTGCGGGAGATCCGACCGTCGGATTCTCCTAAAACCAGAACCGTTGGGTTCGTATCGAAAAGAGCTTTCCAATGAATATTAGAAATTTGAAATCTAACGGTTGGATTTGGAATTATGTCCAAATCAAATTTAGAAAAGGGCGTTGTAAGTGCAGTTCAATAGCCGTTGATGGAAATCGACTGTACGGGCCTTGATAAAATTATTAAAAATTTCTATAATTTGTGTAAAATCATAAGAAATGATTTGGGAAAAATTGGGCTGAAGAATTCCACATCTGAAAGGATAAAAATAGATTTTTATCGAAATGAACTAGTTTTGAACTAGAATTAAAATCGATTTATTTTTGAAATAAATAAATTGAATTTGAAAGTGATTTTAAAAATAATCAATATTCCCAATACGTGAATTGGGCTGGAGTTGAATCGAAATTATCTTCGGAGTATTTCGATGTTGGATTTCGTGACTATGCAGATATGGTTATGGGAATTTGAAAGATATATTTTATATCGTTATTTCCAATACGATATTTGTTGGTTTCAGAATTTGATATTGAATATAAGCCGGTATATTTTCTATTCAGAGCCTTGTATTTAATATCGAATGTGATTTGGGTTTATCGTGAATCGTGTTTTAGATGACATTGGTTCTTTAACCCAGTTAAAGGCAAGATGTTGATTTTTGAAAGAATTAAGACTAAGTGTAGTTTTAATGAATCTTTAATTAGATTAAAATGTGAATTGATAATTTAAATTATCAAATCTGAAAGGTGATCGAGAGTGGAGTATCACCAGTTTTGCTCCAAAGCGATAGTTAAATCTTTAATTAGATTTGAACGTGAAATGGTAATTAATTTTACCGATAACACCGTGGTGTTAGGAATGGAGTATCACCAGTTTTGCTCCATGGGATATATAGGTTGGGATTGGGAAATAAAATAAATAATTACTTCGGTGTGGTTCGTTAATCCCGACTAGTTTGAAATGATATCCATAGGAGGATTAAAGAATAAATTTAGAAGAATTTATCTTGGATAAAATTAATGGGAACATTTCCCTAAGAATGTGATTTTGTGAATAAAAGAATATTCTGAATTGGAATGAGGCGTTTGTTGTGTTTGTGTAACATTCGTTTATTATATACGTGGGTTATCCAGAAAGGCCGGGTTCATACCCATTCTGAATAACCGATTCGACGAGATGTCGAAGATGAAGACGGTGGTTGAAGACCGGAAGTCTTCACATCGTTTGGGTGATTACTGATGATCTTGATTGGGCTGTACACCCAAGATGAGGGAAACAGTTGGTGATTGTCCAGACGTACTTGGAGATGGATGGATATGCGAGGAAAGTGCCTCCGGTTTCGTTCAGACCCAGAACGAACTTGTAAATGGATTGTGTGTCTGACATTGGATTTTATTCTGTGTTGATTGATCTCTATTAAATATACATTTGTTTGGCGGTGGAGAATTTATTCTCTTGCTTAACGCCCTTCTCTGAGACGTACGAGCTCAGAGGTTGTATATCGATGGACATTAGTCGCATGGAGTGAATTGCCAGTGTGGCACGCGTAAGTGGCAATTGATCAGGGCTTCTGTTGAAAAGCAAAGTCTTGTGGTTGATGATCAAAGCACGGCCTGTGTGGCATAGCTTTGTGTATAACGTGAATTCGCGAGCCTCACACCTCGGTATGAGTCAAAAACGGGATACGGACCCAAGGAGTGCACGACGTTTCTTTCTAGCTATGGTGGTGTCAGTGACCTACCAGCCCTGACATTTATATACTTTTCACCTGTGTGGTTGTTGGATACGAGGCGCCTCAGATATAGGTCTGTAAGGACCGGGAAACGTGTGTTCAGGAATAACTAATCCTCAAAAGTAAGAGAGGACCGGCCTTGGAGGTTCCAAAGGATCATAGTGGGGTCCTGAGGCATTTGCTAGAGTGTCTCGAACGCGGAGAGGAGCTTGGCCCTTGCCTCGGCTCATGACGGAAATCCAATTTCCAATACGTGATAGTGCGGTTTTATTTGTAGAACCTAGTATGGTGTAACAACCCGGAAAATCTGGGCCAGTTTAAAATTTTTATTTTGGCAATTTTAGCGAATTTTGATTATTTAAAATGAATTATTTTAAATAAAACGACGAGAAAATTTATTTTGAATATAAATCGAACGTATATATTATACGCGTCGTCGTTAGATTATAAATAATTATATATAATTATAAAAGGAATTGAAAATGGCGCGGTAGTTCGATAATTCGATTTCAAACTTCAATTGAATGTACCGGGTGCAAAACAATCCGGATTTTAGTGAAACCAAAAACATTAGGATCTAATTGATGATATCTTTCCAACGAAGTTGAGAAACTGAGATTTCACTTTATAAATGATGAGATATGTCCAGTTGAAAATTAGAAATAGTCGCTGTGGAATTTATATATATTTTAATATAATATATAGCCCTTAAAAATGGACATTTTGCAAATGACCTCGGATTTTGACGAAACCAGTTTTGTTAGGTCCGTGATGTCGAGTTGTTGCTAGGTTTCAAATTTCATAATTTTTCGAATCAATATGTGAGCGTGGCAAAGGAAAACGCGTTTGACCAGTTTCAGTTGATTTTAATCAACTGGAAATTGGCCATTTTTCAAACGGTCTCAGAATTCGACGAAACTAGTTTTGTTAGGACCGTATCGTCGGTACGAAGCTAGAAAATATTTTTCTGGAATTTTTCTAGTTAGTATGTGACCCCGGTAATTGGAAATGTACGTTTAAAATTCAATATAGTGATTTAAATGTAAATTCAACGGAAACTAATTGAAACGATCAAATCAGCTTGCGATACATATCCCATTGTGTTCGAAATGGGGGTAAAACGCCGGGGGCGACAGTCGTTCGGTTCGATTTGGAAGTCGGATAAAAATGCACCTTTTAGGAGAATTAAAAATAAATAAAATTTAAAATTTAAAATCTTTTACAAAACCCCCCTCCCCCAGATTTTCTCTTACCCCGTTCAGACAAAAAAAAAAAAAAAAAAAAAAAAAAAAGAAGAACACGATCGAAGAAATCGCTTCAGCCTCCTCTAAGGCGGACGCCGCCGCCAGGGCGCCCACCGCAGCCTCGTCCAGACCGCTTCCCCTCCCTCCAGCCTCCTTCCGATCTTCTCTCTCCTATTCTACTCCTAAAAACCCGCAATCCCCTTTAACCCTAGCCCACCTCCGTTCAGCCCTAGCCACCCATTCTCCCCCCTCCGCCGCCGACGCCGCCCGTTTCCCCCTCCCCAATCGACAACCGACGCAGCAGCAGCTCCCCCTTCTGAAGCATCGCGACGCCTCCCCGACGCCGCCAAGAGCAGCAGCAGCCCCCCCCCCTTCGCAGATGACGGTGAACACTTTATTTAATTTTATTTTTATTTTCATTCTGTAAATACTGATTTTAAAAATGTTTTAAAAATTGATTTTTTTAAAAGAATTTTAAACTGATTTTAAAGCTGTTAAAACTGACTTTTTTTTTATATATAGATTTAAAAACTGTTTTTTTTTAAGTTAACAAAGACCATTTTTTTTTAAAATAGAAAAGACCATTTTTTTTAAAATAACAAAGACCATTTTTTTTAAAATAGAAAAGACCATTTTTTTTTAAAATAGAAAAGACCATTTTTTTTAAAATAACAAAGACCATTTTTTTTAAAATAACAAAGACCATTTTTTTTAAAATAACAAAGACCATTTTTTTTTAAAATAGAAAAGACCATTTTTTTTTTAAAATAGAAAAGACCATTTTTTTTTAAAATAGAAAAGACCATTTTTTTTTAAAAATAACAAAGACCATTTTTTTTAAAATAGAAAAGACCATTTTTTTTTAAAATAGAAAAGACCATTTTTTTTAAAATAGAAAAGACCATTTTTTTTTAAAATAGAAAAGACCATTTTTTTTAAAATAACAAAGACCATTTTTTTTTAAAATAGAAAAGACCATATTTTTAAAATAGAAAAGACGATATTTTGATATGAGTAGTGAAGTAAAATATGTTTTTTACTTCGAGAAAAATAAAAACTTTATTTTTTTTTAAAAAAGGGCGAAATCTTTATATGAAGGATGGCGGAATAAAAATATGATTTTTATATATTGAACTTTGAAATAAAAATTCGATTTTTATATATTGAACTTTGAAATAAAAATTCGATTTTTATATATTGAACTCTGAAATAAAAATTCGATTTTTATATATTGAACTTTGAAATAAAAATTCGATTTTTATATATTGAACTCTGAAATAAAAATTCGATTTTTATATATTGAACTTTGAAATAAAAATTCGATTTTTATATATTGAACTTTGAAATAAAAATTCGATTTTTATATATTGAACTTTGAAATAAAAATTCGATTTTTATATATTGAACTCTGAAATAAAAATTCGATTTTTATATATTGAACTTTGAAATAAAAATTCGATTTTTATATATTGAACTTTGAAATAAAAATTCGATTTTTATATATGTAGTGGCTACGGGCAATAAAGATGCCGAAGATGCGATAGCGATGAAGACTTCTGCAAATGAAGAGCCGTGGAGCTAGGATAACTATATGTGAGAATTTCTCACCTTTCAATTTACTTTTCTAGTTATATATATATACTAGGATGCAGACGGTGTTTAGTAGCACCCGACACAATCGTCCACAGACCATGGACTTGTTTGTTTGATTGTTTGGTGATTGATTGCGAATTGGTTTGAATGTGGTTTGTGGTGTGAAAAATCGAATCGATAAATTGGTTAGGATTAGACGTGCGCCGTTATAAGGCGTAGGAGTAAGGCTAGGTTAGACCCTTACTCCAAATTTTGTGGTTTGCAAAATGAAATTGATATGATTGATGTGTGAATGGCGTGGGCCTTCACTAGACCGGGGATAAGGCTAGGCCTTGTCCCGTTTCTAGTATCGTGCCGTTATGCCGCCGAAATTTTCTAAAATATGTTAGAAAATAAAAATATCATTTTATTGTGTAAATGAATTGAATAGAAATTCATAAGTTGAAATAAAATGTTTTATCAATAAAAATATAATTTTTAAGGTGAATATGAAAATAGTGAAGTGAATAAATAAATATTCATTTACAAACCAGATGGTTTGTTTATGTACACTTATTTGAATGACATTGATTGGGACGATAAATTTTACACATCGCCCAACCGCACAACTAAAATCTGTGTTTGATTGTTTGAAACCCCACACGGGTGTTGGGATGAAATATGAATTTCACTCATCCTGATTGATTAAATATGTCGATCGATAGATTGACAGGCTGTTATGAGCGTTGAATATCTATATTTGATGCTTATACAGTGTAGTGCACTTTGGTTGATGGTTGATTATTTTCAATGTTATTATATACATGTGTTGTATGAAAATCCATATAATTAATTATATATGGTAATTGATTGGGCCTCATTCCAATCGTGAAAATAAAGAATATTTTGATAATAACAAATATTTTGATAATAGGAAATATTTGAAATAGAATATTTGAAAATAGAAATTTATGAAGCCGTGTTGATTAGATTGACGCCATTTTGACGTAAACGATATTTATATCGATTTTATTCATTTTAAAATGAATATTGAAAAGTAATCTCGAAATCGAATATTTCGAAATGAAATGAATTGAAAACGAATTCAAAATGAATTGAAAACGATTTCGAAATGAATTGAATTGAGAACGATTTCGAAATGAATTGAAAACGAATTCAAAATGAATTGAAAACGAATTCAAAATGAATTGAAAACGATTTCGAAATGAATTGAATTGAAAACGAATTCAAAATGAATTGAAAACGATTTCGAAATGAATTGAATTGAAAACGATTTCGAAATGAATTGAATTGAAAACGAATTCAAATGGAATTGAAAGCGAATTGAAATGAATTCAAATTGAATTGAAATTCGAATTGAATAGAAATGAATTGTGAAACGAATTTATAAAGAAGAATTCAATTTTGCTTTGAATTGAAATGGAAGTTGAAATAGGTTTTGAAACGATTTTAAAACTATTTATATAATTTGTTTTGAATAGAAATCGACGAAATATATATTATATATATTATATATATAATATAATGGCCTGAATAGAACGCGCCGCGCCGCGGCAGTTCGCGGATTTCGACCATTTATTTCAAACGGACATTACGGGAGATCCGACCGTCGGATTCTCCTAAAACCGGAACCGTTGGGTTCGTATCGAAAAGAGATTTCTAACGAATATTAGAAATTTGAAATCTAACGGTTGGATTTGGAGATACGTCCAAATCAAATTCGAAAAAGGTCGCTGTAAGTGCAGTTCGATGGCCATTGTTGGAAATCGACTGTACGGGCCTTGATAAAATTATTAAAAATAGTAATAATTTTTGTAAAATCATAAGAAATGATTTAGAAAGAATTGGGATGAAAAACTCCCTATTTGAAAAGATAAAAATAGATTTTTATCGAAATGAACTAGTTTTGAACTAGAATTATAATTCTATTTATTTTTAAATAAATAAATTGAATTTGAAAAGGGTTTTGAAAATAACCAAAATTTCTAATGATTGCATTGGAGTGGATTTGAATCGAAATTGTCTTCGGAATATTTCGATGTTGGAATTTGTGATTATACGGATGTTGTTACGGAAATTTGAAAGATATATATTTATATCGTTATTTCCAATACGACATTTGTTAATCGTAGAATTTGATGTTGAATATAAGCAGATATATTTTCTATTCAGAGCCTTATATTGAATATCAAATGTGATTTGGGTTTGTCGTGAATGGTGTCTTCACTAACACTGTTCTTGAACCCAGTTGAGAAAAGATTAAATCTTTTTATTTAGATTTAATGAAGTGAACCAATTAAATAATATTTAATTGGAATTGAATTGATATTGATTTTTGGGTTTATCGTGAACAGTGTTTTAAATAACACTTGTTCTTTAACCCGATAATTAATGAATGTGATTTGGGTTTGTCGTGAATGGTGTCTTCACTAACACTGTTCTTGAACCCAGTTGAGAAAAGATTAAATCTTTTTATTTAGATTTAATGAAGTGTACCAATTAAATAATATTTAATTGGAATTGAATGGATATTGACTTTTGGGTTTATCGTGAACAGTGTTTTAAATAACACTTGTTCTTTAACCCGATAATTAATGGGATGTGACTTTGGGTTTATCGTGAACCGTGT
Source organism: Allium sativum (assembly GCA_030737875.1). Classification (NCBI taxonomy): domain Eukaryota; kingdom Viridiplantae; phylum Streptophyta; class Magnoliopsida; order Asparagales; family Amaryllidaceae; genus Allium; species Allium sativum. The sequence goes on along the minus strand of CM060924.1, from coordinate 393,824,499 downwards.
TTTAAATGACACTGATTCTTTAACCCAGTCACAGATTAAAACTAAGTGGAGTTTTAATGAATCTTTAATTAGATTGAAAAGATCGAGAATGGAGTATCACCAGTTTTGCTCCAGGCGATAGTTAAATCTTTAATTAGATTTGAACGTGAAATTTAGAAACTAACTGTCGGTTAGCTAAGTAGAATGGTTTTCTGGATATTGATCTGATGTTGGTTTCGGCCTTCGGGGTTAATATTTGGGGAATTATTCTCTTGATTAATTTACGGTTAATGACTAATGAGTTGGAATGAGGCGTATGTTGTGTTTGTGTAACACTTTTATAATATATACGCGAGTTATTCGGAAAGATCGGGTTTATCCCATTCTGAATAACTGATACGACGATAAGTCGAAGATGAAGACGATGGTCGAAGACCGGAGGTCTTCACGTCGTTTGGGTGATAACTGATGATCTTGATTGGGCTGTACACCCAAGAAGATGGAAACAGTTAGTGATCGTCCAGACGTACTTGGAGATCGATGGATATGCGGGGTACTAGGTGCCTCCGGTTTCGTTCAGACCCAGAACGGACTTGTAAATGGACTGTGTGTCTGACATCGGATTTCATTCTGTGTGACTGATATCGGTTGCATAGGATGGTTTGCCTGTGTGGCATGCTAAGATGCAAATGATCAAGGCTTCTGTTGAAAAGCAAAGTCTTGTGGTTGATGATCAAAGCACGACCTTTGTGGCGTAGCTTTGTGTAACGTTTACCTCGCGTGTTTCACACCCGGTATGAACCAAAAACGGGAGACGGACCTCAGGGAGGACTTGCGTTTCTTTCTAGTTAGAAGTGGCGTCAGTGGTTTTACACGCCCTGACGAGTTTGACTTATGTGGTTGTTGCTGTAGCGAGGCGCCTCGGTTATATCGGTTTCGGCCGATGCATTCTGGTCGGCTGACGGACCAGACTTACACCCCATAGGGTGGGGAAACGTAGTGTTCAGGCATTTTAATCCACATCGGTGGACCGGCCCTGACGATCCAAAGGCTTGACAGAGTACTTGCCTGAGGCTCGGACTAGACAGTCTCGAATCGGTTGAGGATCTTGCCCCTAGCCTCGGTTCATAGACGGAAATCCAATTTCCAAATACGTGACTTTGCGGTTTTATTTGTAAACCTATAAATGGCGACATGATATATGGTACCCATGCCGCCTATGATTGATACTTATGATTTGAAGTTGTTTTATACACTATGCACTTATTATAGTATCAAATAATCTGTTTTAAACGTATCAAGCATTCTTTGGCTGTTATAAGGGAAAACCCTATCCCCCGGCTTGCGTCGCATTGTGTGATAGGACCTGGGTCTTATAACAGCTTCATTTTTCTTTATTTAGCATTGCGCTGTTTGTTTTATGCACTGGTATTCTTGGGAGGAAACCCGTTCCGTGTTATACGGCGTGGTCCCTTGATTTACCTAATGATTTAAAATAAAGATTAATAACTGTTTTAGTTCTCACACCAGTCACATGACTGACCTGGAGTTTATTGTTTTAACCTAAACTCTGGGTGCCCTTATTTTGACACGGGCAGCTAGTAGTTTTGGTTTTGCAGATTTATATTCACAGGATCCTGGTTTACAGCTGGAACGATATCCGGAAAGCTTTGTATCCGTATATCTCATTCTAGTTGTGTATTGTATTATTTTCCGCTGCTATGTATTTAAATGTAATTTAAATCTCTGATATTTCTGTGTAATATTCGTTTATACTCTGTATATTCTTGTAATCTGATGCATTGTTGTAATAATAGTGAAATGTTCTTCTGTATGCGTTCTGTTGTGGTTTGTTCTCGAACTATCCGTCGCTTTCCTTTACGGGGAAGTTACGGGTTTTCACAGTTGGTATCAGAGCTTTGGTTTACAAAGCTAGAGAACAAGACACATTAGAAACATACGAAAGAATTCATCAGATATGGGATTAGTAATATCCAATGGAATGACTCGTTAGAGATGGGATCAGTAGTATCCTAGAACGAGTGTGAAGAGTATATTTTCCAAATGAAAACAAATTTTTGTTTTGAAGATTTAAATCAATTATTCGTATTTGATTATCTGTTTATATTGAGTTGGACAGTCCAGTATATATAGATTTTGCGTATACGTCTGATCCGCGTGTATTCGAAGTTTTAATATACTGGATAGATATAGAACCATACTCTAGTGGCCCGAAGATGGTACTGATGATTGTCATGACATCATCAGTATTTATGTTCGTGTTTCGAAGGTGTGATTTTCTATATATTTCCATTAGGCTGGTGTGAGAACCAAAACTTATATAGCTAGAACCCTTTGTTGTGATTTGGCATCAAAAATCTGATGTTTGACTATGTATCATAATTATCAATTTGAAAAGCTAATCAACTAATTGATTGATGTTTGTGTTGTTTGTTTATTTGTTTGCTAATTTTGAACCATTTAGCCTACTTGAATCAAATATTGAATTGTATTGAAAATTGGTCGCATTTGCTTGCATATACATGTATATCATTGAACAGGTCATAGCAAGGAGGCTAGAGCCAGAGAATAAAATTTGTTTGCCCGACAAATAGGTACATGTTTACTACATAATTTCCTGTTTTGTTTGGGTGATGATGATTTTGTGAGCCTATTGGCTAGCCGCTTGGCTTTTTCTTTTTCTTTTTGAGATCTAAAGGACCGGGGAAGCTATTTGAAATTCCCCGATGCTCCCGGTGCAGGGGAGGTTATGGCGAAATTTTTCGAAAATTTAGGGAGTTAGCCAAATTTTTGAAATTTTGAAAATTCTCAGAAACTAAAGAGTTGGAGAATGGAAGCCAGATCGAACGTAGGGCTTATTAATCAAACCACTTTCGACTTTGTTCCTTTTCGGGGACGAAAAGTTTTAAGTGGGGGAGATTGTAACAACCCGGAAAATCTGGGCCAGTTTAAAATTTTTATTTTGGCAATTTTAGCGAATTTTGATTATTTAAAATGAATTATTTTAAATAAAACGACGAGAAAATTTATTTTGAATATAAATCGAACGTATATATTATACGCGTCGTCGTTAGATTATAAATAATTATATATAATTATAAAAGGAATTGAAAATGGCGCGGTAGTTCGATAATTCGATTTCAAACTTCAATTGAATGTACCGGGTGCAAAACAATCCGGATTTTAGTGAAACCAAAAACATTAGGATCTAATTGATGATATCTTTCCAACGAAGTTGAGAAACTGAGATTTCACTTTATAAATGATGAGATATGTCCAGTTGAAAATTAGAAATAGTCGCTGTGGAATTTATATATATTTTAATATAATATATAGCCCTTAAAAATGGACATTTTGCAAATGACCTCGGATTTTGACGAAACCAGTTTTGTTAGGTCCGTGATGTCGAGTTGTTGCTAGGTTTCAAATTTCATAATTTTTCGAATCAATATGTGAGCGTGGCAAAGGAAAACGCGTTTGACCAGTTTCAGTTGATTTTAATCAACTGGAAATTGGCCATTTTTCAAACGGTCTCAGAATTCGACGAAACTAGTTTTGTTAGGACCGTATCGTCGGTACGAAGCTAGAAAATATTTTTCTGGAATTTTTCTAGTTAGTATGTGACCCCGGTAATTGGAAATGTACGTTTAAAATTCAATATAGTGATTTAAATGTAAATTCAACGGAAACTAATTGAAACGATCAAATCAGCTTGCGATACATATCCCATTGTGTTCGAAATGGGGGTAAAACGCCGGGGGCGACAGTCGTTCGGTTCGATTTGGAAGTCGGATAAAAATGCACCTTTTAGGAGAATTAAAAATAAATAAAATTTAAAATTTAAAATCTTTTACAAAACCCCCCTCCCCCAGATTTTCTCTTACCCCGTTCAGACAAAAAAAAAAAAAAAAAAAAAAAAGAAGAACACGATCGTAGAAATCGCTTCAGCCTCCTCTAAGGCGGACGCCGCCGCCAGGGCGCCCACCGCAGCCTCGTCCAGACCGCTTCCCCTCCCTCCAGCCTCCTTCCGATCTTCTCTCTCCTATTCTACTCCTAAAAACCCGCAATCCCCTTTAACCCTAGCCCACCTCCGTTCAGCCCTAGCCACCCATTCTCCCCCCTCCGCCGCCGACGCCGCCCGTTTCCCCCTCCCCAATCGACAACCGACGCAGCAGCAGCTCCCCCTTCTGAAGCATCGCGACGCCTCCCCGACGCCGCCAAGAGCAGCAGCAGCCCCCCCCCTTCGCAGATGACGGTGAACACTTTATTTAATTTTATTTTTATTTTCATTCTGTAAATACTGATTTTAAAAATGTTTTAAAAACTGATTTTTTTAAAAGAATTTTAAACTGATTTTAAAGCTGTTAAAACTGACTTTTTTTTTATATATAGATTTAAAAACTGTTTTTTTTTAAGTTAACAAAGACCATTTTTTTTTAAAATAGAAAAGACCATTTTTTTTAAAATAACAAAGACCATTTTTTTTAAAATAGAAAAGACCATTTTTTTTTAAAATAGAAAAGACCATTTTTTTTAAAATAACAAAGACCATTTTTTTTAAAATAACAAAGACCATTTTTTTTAAAATAACAAAGACCATTTTTTTTTAAAATAGAAAAGACCATTTTTTTTTTAAAATAGAAAAGACCATTTTTTTTTAAAATAGAAAAGACCATTTTTTTTTAAAAATAACAAAGACCATTTTTTTTAAAATAGAAAAGACCATTTTTTTTTAAAATAGAAAAGACCATTTTTTTTAAAATAGAAAAGACCATTTTTTTTTAAAATAGAAAAGACCATTTTTTTTAAAATAACAAAGACCATTTTTTTTTAAAATAGAAAAGACCATATTTTTAAAATAGAAAAGACGATATTTTGATATGAGTAGTGAAGTAAAATATGTTTTTTACTTCGAGAAAAATAAAAACTTTATTTTTTTTTAAAAAAGGGCGAAATCTTTATATGAAGGATGGCGGAATAAAAATATGATTTTTATATATTGAACTTTGAAATAAAAATTCGATTTTTATATATTGAACTTTGAAATAAAAATTCGATTTTTATATATTGAACTCTGAAATAAAAATTCGATTTTTATATATTGAACTTTGAAATAAAAATTCGATTTTTATATATTGAACTCTGAAATAAAAATTCGATTTTTATATATTGAACTTTGAAATAAAAATTCGATTTTTATATATTGAACTTTGAAATAAAAATTCGATTTTTATATATTGAACTTTGAAATAAAAATTCGATTTTTATATATTGAACTCTGAAATAAAAATTCGATTTTTATATATTGAACTTTGAAATAAAAATTCGATTTTTATATATTGAACTTTGAAATAAAAATTCGATTTTTATATATGTAGTGGCTACGGGCAATAAAGATGCCGAAGATGCGATAGCGATGAAGACTTCTGCAAATGAAGAGCCGTGGAGCTAGGATAACTATATGTGAGAATTTCTCACCTTTCAATTTACTTTTCTAGTTATATATATATACTAGGATGCAGACGGTGTTTAGTAGCACCCGACACAATCGTCCACAGACCATGGACTTGTTTGTTTGATTGTTTGGTGATTGATTGCGAATTGGTTTGAATGTGGTTTGTGGTGTGAAAAATCGAATCGATAAATTGGTTAGGATTAGACGTGCGCCGTTATAAGGCGTAGGAGTAAGGCTAGGTTAGACCCTTACTCCAAATTTTGTGGTTTGCAAAATGAAATTGATATGATTGATGTGTGAATGGCGTGGGCCTTCACTAGACCGGGGATAAGGCTAGGCCTTGTCCCGTTTCTAGTATCGTGCCGTTATGCCGCCGAAATTTTCTAAAATATGTTAGAAAATAAAAATATCATTTTATTGTGTAAATGAATTGAATAGAAATTCATAAGTTGAAATAAAATGTTTTATCAATAAAAATATAATTTTTAAGGTGAATATGAAAATAGTGAAGTGAATAAATAAATATTCATTTACAAACCAGATGGTTTGTTTATGTACACTTATTTGAATGACATTGATTGGGACGATAAATTTTACACATCGCCCAACTGCACAACTAAAATCTGTGTTTGATTGTTTGAAACCCCACACGGGTGTTGGGATGAAATATGAATTTCACTCATCCTGATTGATTAAATATGTCGATCGATAGATTGACAGGCTGTTATGAGCGTTGAATATCTATATTTGATGCTTATACAGTGTAGTGCACTTTGGTTGATGGTTGATTATTTTCAATGTTATTATATACATGTGTTGTATGAAAATCCATATAATTAATTTTATATGGTAATTGATTGGGCCTCATTCCAATCGTGAAAATAAAGAATATTTTGATAATAACAAATATTTTGATAATAGGAAATATTTGAAATAGAATATTTGAAAATAGAAATTTATGAAGCCGTGTTGATTAGATTGACGCCATTTTGACGTAAACGATATTTATATCGATTTTATTCATTTTAAAATGAATATTGAAAAGTAATCTCGAAATCGAATATTTCGAAATGAAATGAATTGAAAACGAATTCAAAATGAATTGAAAACGATTTCGAAATGAATTGAATTGAGAACGATTTCGAAATGAATTGAATTGAAAACGAATTCAAAATGAATTGAAAACGAATTCAAAATGAATTGAAAACGATTTCGAAATGAATTGAATTGAAAACGAATTCAAAATGAATTGAAAACGATTTCGAAATGAATTGAATTGAAAACGATTTCGAAATGAATTGAATTGAAAACGAATTCAAATGGAATTGAAAGCGAATTGAAATGAATTCAAATTGAATTGAAATTCGAATTGAATAGAAATGAATTGTGAAACGAATTTATAAAGAAGAATTCAATTTTGCTTTGAATTGAAATGGAAGTTGAAATAGGTTTTGAAACGATTTTAAAACTATTTATATAATTTGTTTTGAATAGAAATCGACGAAATATATATTATATATATTATATATATAATATAATGGCCTGAATAGAACGCGCCGCGCCGCGGCAGTTCGCGGATTTCGACCATTTATTTCAAACGGACATTACGGGAGATCCGACCGTCGGATTCTCCTAAAACCGGAACCGTTGGGTTCGTATCGAAAAGAGCTTTCTAACGAATATTAGAAATTTGAAATCTAACGGTTGGATTTGGAGATACGTCCAAATCAAATTCGAAAAAGGTCGCTGTAAGTGCAGTTCGATGGCCATTGTTGGAAATCGACTGTACGGGCCTTGATAAAATTATTAAAAATAGTAATAATTTGTGTAAAATCATAAGAAATGATTTAGAAAGAATTGGGATGAAAAACTCCCTATTTGAAAAGATAAAAATAGATTTTTATCGAAATGAACTAGTTTTGAACTAGAATTATAATTCTATTTATTTTTAAATAAATAAATTGAATTTGAAAAGGGTTTTGAAAATAACCAAAATTTCTAATGATTGCATTGGAGTGGATTTGAATCGAAATTGTCTTCGGAATATTTCGATGTTGGAATTTGTGATTATACGGATGTTGTTACGGAAATTTGAAAGATATATATTTATATCGTTATTTCCAATACGACATTTGTTAATCGTAGAATTTGATGTTGAATATAAGCAGATATATTTTCTATTCAGAGCCTTATATTGAATATCAAATGTGATTTGGGTTTGTCGTGAATGGTGTCTTCACTAACACTGTTCTTGAACCCAGTTGAGAAAAGATTAAATCTTTTTATTTAGATTTAATGAAGTGAACCAATTAAATAATATTTAATTGGAATTGAATTGATATTGATTTTTGGGTTTATCGTGAACAGTGTTTTAAATAACACTTGTTCTTTAACCCGATAATTAATGAATGTGATTTGGGTTTGTCGTGAATGGTGTCTTCACTAACACTGTTCTTGAACCCAGTTGAGAAAAGATTAAATCTTTTTATTTAGATTTAATGAAGTGTACCAATTAAATAATATTTAATTGGAATTGAATGGATATTGACTTTTGGGTTTATCGTGAACAGTGTTTTAAATAACACTTGTTCTTTAACCCGATAATTAATGGGATGTGACTTTGGGTTTATCGTGAACCGTGTTTTAAATGACACTGATTCTTTAACCCAGTCACAGATTAAAACTAAGTGGAGTTTTAATGAATCTTTAATTAGATTGAAAAGATCGAGAATGGAGTATCACCAGTTTTGCTCCAGGCGATAGTTAAATCTTTAATTAGATTTGAACGTGAAATTTAGAAACTAACTGTCGGTTAGCTAAGTAGAATGGTTTTCTGGATATTGATCTGATGTTGGTTTCGGCCTTCGGGGTTAATATTTGGGGAATTATTCTCTTGATTAATTTACGGTTAATGACTAATGAGTTGGAATGAGGCGTATGTTGTGTTTGTGTAACACTTTTATAATATATACGCGAGTTATTCGGAAAGATCGGGTTTATCCCATTCTGAATAACTGATACGACGATAAGTCGAAGATGAAGACGATGGTCGAAGACCGGAGGTCTTCACGTCGTTTGGGTGATAACTGATGATCTTGATTGGGCTGTACACCCAAGAAGATGGAAACAGTTAGTGATCGTCCAGACGTACTTGGAGATCGATGGATATGCGGGGTACTAGGTGCCTCCGGTTTCGTTCAGACCCAGAACGGACTTGTAAATGGACTGTGTGTCTGACATCGGATTTCATTCTGTGTGACTGATATCGGTTGCATAGGATGGTTTGCCTGTGTGGCATGCTAAGATGCAAATGATCAAGGCTTCTGTTGAAAAGCAAAGTCTTGTGGTTGATGATCAAAGCACGGCCTTTGTGGCGTAGCTTTGTGTAACGTTTACCTCGCGTGTTTCACACCCGGTATGAACCAAAAACGGGAGACGGACCTCAGGGAGGACTTGCGTTTCTTTCTAGTTAGAAGTGGCGTCAGTGGTTTTACACGCCCTGACGAGTTTGACTTATGTGGTTGTTGCTGTAGCGAGGCGCCTCGGTTATATCGGTTTCGGCCGATGCATTCTGGTCGGCTGACGGACCAGACTTACACCCCATAGGGTGGGGAAACGTAGTGTTCAGGCATTTTAATCCACATCGGTGGACCGGCCCTGACGATCCAAAGGCTTGACAGAGTACTTGCCTGAGGCTCGGACTAGACAGTCTCGAATCGGTTGAGGATCTTGCCCCTAGCCTCGGTTCATAGACGGAAATCCAATTTCCAAATACGTGACTTTGCGGTTTTATTTGTAAACCTATATATGGCGACATGATATATGGTACCCATGCCGCCTATGATTGATACTTATGATTTGAAGTTGTTTTATACACTATGCACTTATTATAGTATCAAATAATCTGTTTTAAACGTATCAAGCATTCTTTGGCTGTTATAAGGGAAAACCCTATCCCCCGGCTTGCGTCGCATTGTGTGATAGGACCTGGGTCTTATAACAGCTTCATTTTTCTTTATTTAGCATTGCGCTGTTTGTTTTATGCACTGGTATTCTTGGGAGGAAACCCGTTCCGTGTTATACGGCGTGGTCCCTTGATTTACCTAATGATTTAAAATAAAGATTAATAACTGTTTTAGTTCTCACACCAGTCACATGACTGACCTGGAGTTTATTGTTTTAACCTAAACTCTGGGTGCCCTTATTTTGACACGGGCAGCTAGTAGTTTTGGTTTTGCAGATTTATATTCACAGGATCCTGGTTTACAGCTGGAACGATATCCGGAAAGCTTTGTATCCGTATATCTCATTCTAGTTGTGTATTGTATTATTTTCCGCTGCTATGTATTTAAATGTAATTTAAATCTCTGATATTTCTGTGTAATATTCGTTTATACTCTGTATATTCTTGTAATCTGATGCATTGTTGTAATAATAGTGAAATGTTCTTCTGTATGCGTTCTGTTGTGGTTTGTTCTCGAACTATCCGTCGCTTTCCTTTACGGGGAAGTTACGGGTTTTCACATATGGCGACATAGTGGTATGGGTCATTCATGCCGCCTATGATTGATATTTATGATTGAAATTGTTTTGACACTATACACCTATAATAGTGTCAAATAATGTGTTTTAAACGTATCAAGCATGCTTTGGCTGTTATAAGGTAAAAATCCCTATCCTCCGGCTTGCGTTGCATTGTGTGATGGGACCTGGGTCTTATAACAGCTTCATTTTTCTTTATTTAGCATTGCGCTGTTTGTTCTATGCACTGGTATTCTTGGGAGGAAACCCGTTCCGTGTTATACGGCGTGGTCGCTTGATTTACCAAACTTTAAAACCAATATTAATAACTGTTTTAGTTCTCACACCAGTCCCATGACTGACCTGGAGTTTATTGTTTTTAACCTAAACTCTGGGTGCCCCTATTTTCCACACGGGCAGCTAGTAGTTTTGGTTTTGCAGATTTATATTCACAGGGTCCTGATTTACAGCTGGAACGATGCTCGGAAAGCTCTGTATCCGTGTATCACTTCTAGTTGTGTTTTGTATATTTTTCCGCTGCTATGTAATTTATTGTAATCTCTGATATTTGTCGAATGTAATTTAATCATTTATACTCTGTATATTCTTGTATCTGATGGAATTGTTGTAATAACAATGAAATGTTCTTCCGTCTGCGTCCTTTTGTGTGTTGTTCTCAAAGTATTCGTGCTTTCCTTCAAGGGGAAGTTACGGGTCCTTACAAGTTCTCACCAATAGCTATCCCAACTCCATGACACTTCATTTATAGAAATCGATATCTATCTCCAGGTACGTCTGGACAACCACCAACTGATTCCCTCATCTTGGGTGTACAGCCCAATCAAGATCATCAGTAATCACCCAAACGATGTGAAGACTTCCGGTCTTCAACCACCGTCTTCATCTTTGACATGTCGTCGAATCGGTTATTCAGAATGGGTATAAACCCGGACTTTCCGAACAACCCACGTATATTAAAAACAAATGTTACACAAACACAACATACGCCTCATTCCAATTCAGTAACTACTAACCGTAAATCAACAAGAGAACAATTTCCCAAATATTAACCCCGAAGGCCGAAACCCACATCAGATCAATACCCAGGAAACCATTCATCTCAGCTAACCTACAGCTAGTTTCTACATTTCATATTCTTAGGGAAAGGTTCCCATTAATTTTATCCAAGATAAATTCTTTAAAATTTATCCTTTAATCTTCCTTTGGATGTCATTTCAAACCAAATTATGGTTTTCCAGACTAGTCGAGATTAGCGAATCACATCGGAGTAATTATTTATTTTATTTCCCAATCCCAACCTATTCATCCCATTAAGCAAAACTAGTAATACTCCATATCTAACACCACGGTGTTATCGATAAAATTAATTACCATTTCACGTTCAAATCTAATTAAAGATTTAACTATCGGTTTGGAGCAAAACTGGTGATACTCCATTCTCGTTCACTTTCTAAATTTGATAATTTAAATTATCAGTTCACATTTCAAGCTAATTGCAGATTCATTAAAACTCCTTTTACTGGGTTAAAGAACTAATGTTATTTAAAACACAGTTCACGACAAACCCAAATCACATTCTATTTATTATCGGGTTAAAGAACTAGTGTTATTTAAAACACCGTTCACGATAAACCCACAAATTAATTCTATTTAAAACCCTTTTCAAAATCCAATTTGTTTATTTAAAAATAAACGGGTTTAATTTTAGTTCAAACTAGCTCATTTCGATAAAATTTAAAACCCGTTTCAAAATCCAATTTGTTTATTTAAAAATAAACGGGTTTAATTTTAGTTCAAACTAGTTCATTTCGATAAAAATCTATTTTTATCTTTTCAAATATGGAGTTTTTCATCCTAATTTTTCCCAAATCATTTCTTATGATTTTACACAAATTATTACTATTTTTAATAATTTTATCAAGGCCCGTACAGTCGATTTCCATCAACGGCCATCGAACTGCACTTACAACGACCTTTTTCAAATTTGATTTGGACGTATCTCCAAATCCAACCGTTAGATTTCAAATTTCTAATATTCGTTAGAAAGCTCATTTCGATACGAACCCAACGGTTCCGGTTTTAGGAGAATCCGACGGTCGGATCTCCCGTAATGTCCGTTCGAAGTTAATGGTTGAAATTTACGAACTGCCGCAGCGCGGCGCGTTCCATTCAAGCCATTATATTATATATATATATAATATATTTCGTCGATTTCTATTTAAAACGAATTTTATAAATAGTTTTGAATTCGTTTCAAAAACAATTTCAACCTTTATTTCAAATTCAAATCAAAATTGAATTTTCTATTATAAATCCTTTTTACTTTCATTTCTATTGGATTTCAATTCAAATCAATTTTAATTTGATTCGAATTCATTTTCTTTTCAATTCAAATTCAATTCATTTTCGATTCTATTCAAATTCGATTCAAATCAAATTCAATTCAAATTCATTTTATTTTCTATTCTATTCAAATTCAATTCAAATAAAATTCAAAAACGAATATAATCGATATAAATATCGTTCGCGTCAAAATGGCGCATCTCTAATCAACACGGCTTTATATTTTTCACTAACTTCATTATTCCATTCAACAAATGAATTTATATTTCTTTCAATACATGATTCTATATTTTTGTCAACACACGACTAATCTCAACGAATGAGTACTGTCCACGTGTGACTATCTTTGTTATTTAATATATTTTATAAAAAAATTATGGTATCTATCGTTTGATTTCAAATTAGACTCCAATTGTAAATTAGTAAGAGAACGGTTCCCTGAATATTAACCCCGAAGGCCGAAACCAACATCAGACCAATATCCAGGAGACCACTCATCTCATCTATTTTCCAGTTGATTTCTAATTTTATATATGATAAAGATGTAAATTTTATTGTTAAAATATTTCGTTCAACACATGACTAATCTCAACGGATGAGTACGGTCAACACATGAACCTTTGTTTTATAATATTCTTTATTTTCTAAATTGGAATGAGGCCCAATCAATCACCACATAGCGTTAACTATATGGATTCCATAAAATACTTGTATACAATAGCAACGATAAATAATCTACCATCATCCAAAGTGCACTACACTGTATAAGCATCAAATATAGATATCTAACGCTTATAACTGCCTGTCAATCAATCGATCGACATACAACTAATTATTAGGATTAGTGTATACCGTGTTTTATCCCAATACCCGTGTGGGGTTTCAAACAATCAAATGCATATTTTTGTTTGTGCAGTTGGGCGATGTGTAAAATTTATCGACCCAATCAATGTCATTCAAATAGGTGTACATAAACAAACCGTCCGATTTGTAAATGAATATTTATTTATTCACATTCACGTTAAAAATTATATTTTCAACGATCAAATTATTTTATTCAACCTATGAATATTCTATTTAGTTCATTTATTCAATAAAATGATACTTTTATATTTCTAATTTATTTTAGAAAATTTCGGCGGCATAACGGCACGATACTAGAAACGGGACAAGGCCTAGCCTTATCCCCTGTCTAGTGAAGGCCCACGCCATTCACACATCAATCAAATCCATTCCATTTCACCAAACAATTCAATTCAAACCAAATAATCTAACCAACTACACAACCAAACAAACAAGTCCATGGTCTGTGGACGATGGTGTCGGGTGCTACTAAACACCGTCTGCATCCTAGTATATATATATAACTAATAAAAGAGATTTTGAGTGAGAAGTTCTCACCAATAGCTATCCCAACTCCACGACACTTCATTTATAGAAATCTTCGTCGTTCTCGCCTTTTTGTCACCTTCGTTGCCCGTAGCCACTACATATATAAAAATCGAATTTTTACTTCGCTATTCAATATATAAAAATTCTATTTTTACTTCGCTATTCAATATATAAAAATCGAATTTTTACTTCGCTATTCAATATATAAAAATCCTATTTTTACTTTGCTATTCAATATATAAAAATCGAATTTTTACTTTGCTATTCAATATATAAAAATCGAATTTTTACTTTGCTATTCAATATATAAAAATCCTATTTTTACTTTGCTATTCAATATATAAAAATCAAATTTTTACTTTGCTATTCAATATATAAAAATCGAAATTTTACTTTGCTATTCAATATATAAAAATCCTATTTTTACTTCCCTACTATATAGATAAAAATTCTATTTTTACAACGATGATGCATAGATGAAAATTCTATGTTTATCACGCTATTCTTCATATAAAGATTTCGCCTTTTCAAATATAAAGATGATATTTTTAACCTTTCTATATTATAAAAAGTTTATTTTTAAACTTCACATATAATAAAAATCATATTTTTATTATGTTATTCATATAAAAAGCCGACTTTTACTTTGCTAGAATCATCACTTTAACATCGTAACTATATACAAATAAATACCATGACATTGAATAAATAAAAATTAGATTTTTTTCCTAATCAACTAAATAAATAACATTTTTAAAACGGATTTCAAAACCTATTTAATTTAAATAAATGCAAACAAATAAATTGGAGAAGCTTACAGTGTTCGACTGCGCAGAGGGGGGGGGGGGTTCATCGTCGGTTTTGGATCCAGGGGGGGCCTGCTATCTTGCGTCGGTCTTCAAATCGAGGGGCAGATGTGGGGTTGTGCGTCGGTTTTTGGTGGCAGGGGGGGCTGCGGTGTCGCGAGGGAGGAGAAGAAGGGGACGGGGCAAGGGGGTGGTCGACGGAGGAGGGGGCGACTGGTGGCAGGCGGCGCGGCGTGCGATTTAGGGCTCCGCCCTTTTTTTTATATACTGAATCGATTTGCAAACAAACTCTAACGGGGGGGGGGGGGGGCAGAGGGGTAATAGGGAGAGGAAGCAAGTTTTATTTATTTATTTATTTAATTATTTAATCCCAAAAAGTTGACTTTTACATACGACCTCTAAACGAGGCCCACCGCCTGTCGTCCATAGCTAATCACCCCCATTCTGAACACAATGGGATATGTATCGCAAGCTGATTCGATCGTTTCGATCAGTTTTCGTCAAAATCAACATATAACTCTATATATTGAATTTGAACGGGCATTTCAATTTACTGGGGTCACATACTAACTCTAAAAATTCCCGAAAAATATCTTCTAGCTTCGTATTGACAATACGGTCCTAACAAAACTAGTTTCGTCGAATTCTGAGACTGTTAGAAATATGGCCATTTTCCAGTCGATTAAAATCAACTTAAACTGGTCAAACGCGTTTTCCTTTGCCACGCTCACATATTGATTCGAAAAATTATGAAATTTGGAATCTAGCAATAGTTTGACATCACGGACCCAACAAAAGTGGTTTCGTCGAAATCCGAGGTCGTTTGCAAAATGGCTATTTTTAAGGGCCTGAATTCCATAGCGACTATTCAGAATTTCCAACTGGACATACCTTTTGATTCCCGCTATGAAAATTTGAATTTTCGGATTCGTTGGAAAGATATTCACGTATAGATCCTATTATTTTTGGTTTCACTAAAATTCGGTTTAATTTGCACCCGGTACATTCATTTGAAGTTTGAAATCGAATTATCGAACTACCGCGCCATTTTCAATTCTATTTATAATTATATATAAATATTTATATTCTGACGACGACGTATATAATATATACGTTTGATTTATATTCAAAATAAATTTCTCGTCGTTATTATTTAAAATAATCTATTTTAAATGTTCAAAATTTGCTAAAATTGCCAAAATGAAAATTTTAAACTGGCCCAGATTTTCGGGTTGTTACAGATATTTAGACCCAAACTGAGAAAATGGTGAGAAGCCATCTGTGCATAAACCTAGTCTAACGTTGCAGCTCTCCGCTGCGAAATCGGGATATTTCTTGTCAAAATACTTCCATGCTTCTCCATCTGATGGGTATGTCAACATACCTTCTTGAGATGTTCTCACACTATGCCATCTCATATGATGCGCAGTTACAAATGATGCATATAATCTTTGAAGTCTAGGGGTAATGGGTAAATAATGAATACGCTTGTATGCAATTTCCTTTTCCTTCGTTTTCCTTGGTTTGTATCTTTTTTAATTACATATTTTACAATTTCTAAGATTGATGTATTCTTTCCAATACAACATGCAACTCTTTAAACATGTATTTATTTTTTGATACAGCAAACCAAAAAATGACATAAGTTTTTTCATTTAATAATATTTTTCACAGTCAAATTATCGGATGGCATATGACGTTTAACAGCTTGAACAACAGCCGTAAATCCAGCTTCCTTAAGGTTGTATTTAGATTTCATTGCAATGTATTATGTAGTTACCGATAATTGAGTTCCGCTTTCACATCCATTCCAAAGGTTTTTTTAGCATTATTCAATAAATCATATATATTTTTAGGTTCAACATTTGGTTCCTCTTCGACGTTAATATCGTCGTTACCAGTTTCAACGGTAGAGAACATTGATCGTGCAACATCTTCAACCATATTTTCTATGAGATTTGTACTAACTTCAACACTATTAACCTCCATCGATTGTTCTTGATTATTCGGGAGCTGCAATTTGTAATAACCCGGAAATCTGAGCCAATTTAAAATTTTTATTTTGGCAATTTTAGCGAATTTTGTTTATTTAAAATGAATTATTTTAAATAAAAACGACAAGAAATTTATTTCGAATAGAATTCGAACGTATATATTATATAGATCGTCGTTAGAATATAAATAATTATTTATATATATAAAAGGAATTGAAAATAGCGCGGTAGTTCGATAATTCGATTTCAAACTTCAAATGAATGTACCGGGGGCAAAATAAACCGGATTTTAGTGAAACCAAAAATAATGGAATCTAATTGTGAATATCATTCCAACGAATCCGAAAAATCGAAATTTCATAGCGGGAATCAAAAGATATGTCCAGTTGAAAATTCAGAATAGTCGCTATGGAATTCAGGCCCTTAAAAATGAAAATTTTGCAAACGACCTCGGATTTCGACGAAACCACATTTGTTGGATCCGTGATGTCAAGTTATTTCTAGGTTTCAAATTTCATAATTTTTCGAATCAATATGTGAGCGTGGCAGAGGAAAACGTGTTTTGACCATTTTAGTTGAATTTAATCGACTGGAAAATGACCATTTTTCTAACAGTCTCAGAATTTGATGAAATTAGTTTTGTTAGGACCGTATCGTCAATACGAAGCTAGAAAATATTTTTCGGGAATTTATAGAGACTGTATGTGACCCCAGTAAATTGAAATGCGCGTTTAAAATTCAATATATAGAGTTATATTTTGATTTTAATGGAAACGGATCGAAACGATCGAATCAGCTTACGATACATATCCCGTTGTGTTTGGAATGGGGGTAATTAGCTATGGACGACAGGCGGTGGGCCTCATTTTGAGATTGAATAAAAAGTCAACTCTTTGTAAATTAAATAATTAAAAATAATTAAAATAAACCCCTTTTAACTTCTCTGTCCCCCCCCCTTTTCTTCAAATCAGAAATCAAATCAAAATAAAAAAAAGGAAAGGGAGGAGCGACGATCGTCGCCCCTCCACGATGGTCACCGCGCCGTCGCAGGTGGCGGAGCAGCCCCCTCCGCAGCCTCTCTCCCCTATCCTCCAGCGCGTCGCACGAAACCCCGCCCCCACCAAGACCCCGCCCTTCCCCTCTGACCGCTTCCCTTCGCCTCCCCCTATCGTTCAGGCACCCCTCCCCTTACTCCTCCCTCCGATGAAGAAACCCCACGCCCAAACCCTTTCCCCCGTCCAAGCCGAGGCCGCCTCCGACCAAGGGAGCCCCACCAGACAGCCTGCCGACCACCAAAGACGCCCGTCCCCTCCTCCAACCCTAGATTTGAAAAAGAAGTGAGTTTTTATTCATATACATTTATCCTATGTTATTTCTGTTTTATAATATAATAACCGTGTAGATAAATTAGTTTTTATTATGATTTTTATATATTGAATAACAAAGTAAAAATTCGATTTTTATATATTGAATAGCAAAGTAAAAATTCGATTTTTATATACTGAATAGCAAAGTAAAAATTCGATTTTTATATACTGAATAACAAAGTAAAAATTCGATTTTTATATACTGAATAGCAAAGTAAAAATTCGATTTTTATATATTGAATAGCAAAGTAAAAATTCGATTTTTATATATTGAATAGCAAAGTAAAAATTCGATTTTTATATATTGAATAGCAAAGTAAAAATTCGATTTTTATATATTGAATAGCAAAGTAAGAAATTCGAATTTTATATATTGAATAGCAAAGTAAAAATTCGATTTTTATATATTGAATAGCAAAGTAAAAATTCGATTTTTATATATTGAATAGCAAAGTAAAAATTCGATTTTTATATATTGAATAGCGAAGTAAAAATTCGATTTTTATATATTGAATAGCGAAGTAAAAATTCGATTTTTATATATTGAATAGCGAAGTAAAAATTCGATTTTTATATATTGAATAGCAAAGTAAAAATTCGATTTTTATATATTGAATAGCGAAGTAAAAATTAGATTTTTATATATTGAATAGCGAAGTAAAAATTCTATTTTTATATATGTATAGCGAAGAAAAAATTCGATTTTTATATATTGAATAGACAAGTAAAAATTCGATTTTTATATATTGAATAGCAAAGTAAAAATTAGATTTTTACATATGTAGAGAATACGGGCAAAGAAAGTGACAAGAGGCAAGAACGGCGAAGATTTCTACATAAGAAGAGTCGTGGCGTTGGATTAGCAATTCTGTGAGAATTTCTCACCTTTAATTTAATTTTCTGGTTAAAATATATACTAGGATGCAGACGGTGTTTAGTAGCACCCGACACCCGTCGTCCACAGACCATGGACGGCTTGTATGCTTATTCGTTTGATTTTGATGTGTAGTTGATTGTGTGATGTGATGTGAAATGAAATAAAATATTTATATAGTTGAAAATATTTTATAGTTAAAAATAGAAATTTTAATGTGTATATGAAATGAAATAAAAATAAACAAATCGGATGATTTGTTTGTATACACACATTTGACTGATATTGATTGGGACAATAAATTTTACACATCGCCCAACTGCACAAATAAAATCTATGTTTGATTGTTTGAAACCCCACATGGGTATTGGGATGATATTTGACGTACACTAATCCCAATAATTAGTTGTATGTCGATCGATTGATTGACAGACTGTTATAAGCGTTAAATATTTATATTTGATGCTTATACAGTGTAGAATGCACTTTGGATGATGGTTGATTATTCATCGTTGTTTTTGTATACATGTGTTGTAAAAAAAATCCATATAATTAACATTATATGGTAATTGATTGGGCCTCATTCCATATTTGAAAAAGAAATATTTGAAAAAGAAATATTTGAAATAGAAATATTTGAAATAGAAATATTTGAAATAGAATATTTGAAAATAGGGATATATGAAGCCGTATTGATTAGATTGACGCCATTTTGACGTGAACGATATTTATATCGATTTTATTCATTTTATAATGAATATCGAAAGTGATTTCAAAATCTGATTTTTCGAAAAGAATTGAAATTCGAATTGAAATTGAATAGAAATGAATTCGAATTGAAATTGAATAAAAATGAATTCGAATTGAAATGGAACATAAATGATTTCGAATAGAAATTGAATATAAATGAATTCGAATTGAAATTGAATATAAATGAATTCGAATTGAAATTGAATTGAAATCGATTTGAAATGAATTTAAAACGAATTTATATTGGAATATTCAATTTTGAGTTGAAATTGAATATGGAGTTGAAACCGTTTTGAAAATGAATTTAAAACGATTTATAAAGCACGTTTTGAATTGAAATCGATGTAGTATATATTATATGTATTATATATATATAATATAATGGCCTGAATAGAACGCGCCGCGCCGCGGCAGTTCGCGAATTTCAACCATTGACTTCGAACGGATATTATGGGAGATCCGACCGTCGGATTCTCCTAAAATCGGAACCGTTGGGTTATTATCGAAAAGAGCTTTCTAACGAATATTAGAAATTAGAAATCTAACGGTTGGATTTGGAATTATATCCAAATCAAATTTGGAAAAGGTCGTTGTAAGTGCAGTTCGATGGTCGTTGATGGAAATCGACTGTACGGGCCTTGATAAAATTATTAAAAATATCAATAATTTGTGTAAAATCATAAGAAATGATTTGGGAAAAATTGGGATGAAAACCCCCAAATTTGAAAAGATAAAAATAGATTTTTATCGAAATGAACTAGTTTTGAACTAGAATTAAAATTCTATTTATTTTTAAAATAAATAAATTTGATTTGAAAGGGTTTTAAAAGTAACCAGAATTTCCAATAATTGAATTGGGATGGATTTGAATCGAAGTTGTCTTTGGAATATTTCGATGTTGAATTTCGTGATTATACAGATATTGTTCTGGGAATTTGAAAGATATATTAATATCGTTATTTCCAATACGATATCTGTTGGTCGTAGAATTTGATATTGAATATAAGCCGGTATATTTTCTATTCAGAGCCTTGTATTTAATATCAAATGTGATTTGGGTTTGTCGTGAATTGTGTCTTTATTAACACTGTTCTTGAACCCAGTTGAGAAAAAGATTAAATCTTTTTATTTAGATTTAATGAAGTGTACCAATTAAATAATATTTAATTGGAATTGAATTGATATTAATTTTTGGGTTTATCGTGAACAGTGTTTTAAATAACACTTGTTCTTTAACCCGATAATTAATGGAATGGATTTTGGGTTGTCGTGAACGGTATCTTCAACAATATTGTTCTTAGACCCAAAGGAGTTAAGAAAATCAGAAACTAACTGGAGATTAGTTAAGTTGAATGGTTTCTGGGGTATTGATCTGATGTTGGTTTCGGCCTTCGGGGTTAATATTTTGGGAATTGCTCACTTGCTAATTTAGGGTTAGGGACTGATTGAAATGTGATGTGATTTTGGGTTTATCGTGAACCATGTTTTAAATGACACTGATTCTTTAACCCAGTCAAAGATTAAAACTAAGTGGAGTTTTAATGAATCTTTAATTAGATTGAAAAGATCGAGAATGGAGTATCACCCGTTTTACTCCAGGCGATAGTTAAATCTTTAATTAGATTTGAACGTGAAATGGTAATTGAATTTACCGATAACACTGTGGTGTTAGATATGAAGTATTACCAGTTTTACTTCATGGGATGAATAGGTTGGGATTGGGAAAATTAAAACAAATGATTACTTCGGTAAGGTTCGTTAATCCCGACTAGTTGAATCGAAATTCAAAAGAAGATTAGAGAATAAATTCAAGGAATTTATCTTTGATAAAATTAATGGGAACTTTTCCCTATGAATGTGAAATTTAGAAACTAACTGTCGGTTAGCTAAGCAGAATGGTTTTCTGGATATTGATCTGATGTTGGTTTCGGCCTTCGGGGTTAATATTTGGGGAATTATTCTCTTGATTAATTTACTATTAGTGACTGATGAATTGGAATGAGGCGTATGTTGTGTTTGTGTAACACTTATTTAAAATATACGCGAGTTATTCGGAAAGACCGGGTTTATCCCATTTTGAATAACTGATACGACGATTAGTCGAAGATGAAGACGGTGGTCGAAGACCGGAGGTCTTCACGTCGTTTGGGTGATTACTGACGATCTTGATTGGGATGTACACCCAAGAAGATGGAAACAGTTGGTGATCGTCCAGACGTACTTGGAGATCGATGGATATGCGGGGTACTAGGTGCCTCTGGTTTCGTTCAGACCCAGAACGGACTTGTAAATGGACTGTGTGTCTGACATTGGATTTCATTCTATGTGATTGATATCGGTTGCATGGAGTGGTTTGCCTGTGTGGCATGCTAAGATGCAAATGAGCAAGGCTTCTGTTGAAAAGCAGAGTCTTGTGGTTGATGATCGAAGCACGGCCTTTGTGGCGTAGCTTTGTGTAACGTTTACTTCGCGAGTTTCACAACCGGTATGAACCAAAAATGGGAGAAGGACCTCAGGGAGGGCATGCGTTTCTTTCTAGCTAGAAGTGGCGTCAGTGGTTTTACACGCCCTGACGAGTTTGACTTATGTGGTTGTTGCTGTTGCGAGGCTCCTCGGATATATCGGTCGTTCTCGAACCGATGGAGTCATTTAGTTGGCTCATTTACACCCCATAGGGCGGAGAGACATAGTGTTCACGATTTCGTCTAATCCACATTGGTGGACCGGCCCTGTCGCTCCAAGGGTCGATGCGTTCTGTCCCTGAGACTCGGGCTAGACAGTCTCGAATCGGTTGAGGACTATCTTTTGCCTCGGTTCATAGATGGAAATCCAATTTCCAAATACGTGACATTTGCGGTTTTGTTTGTAGAACCTAGTATGGCGACATAGTGGGATGGGGCGCTTATGCCGTCTATGATTGATACTTATGATTTGAAGTTGTTTTATACACTATGCACTTATAATAGTATCAAATGATTTGTTTTAAACGTATCAAGCATTCTTGGCTATTATAAGGTAAAAACCCTATCCTCCGGCTTGCGTTGCATTGTGTGATGGGAACTAGGTCTTATAATAGCTGCATTTTTCTTTATTTAGCATTGCGCTGTTTGTTTTATGTACTGGTATTCTTGGGAGGAAACCCGTTCCGCGTTAGCGGCGTGGTCCCTTGATATATCTGATTTAAAGTAAAGTTTTAAATAACTGTTTTAGTTCTCACACCAGTCCCATGACTGACCTGGAGTTTATTGTTTTAACCTAAACTCTGGGTGCCCTTATTTTGACACGGGCAGCTAGTAGTTTTGGTTTTGCAGATTTATATTCACAGGATCCTGGTTTACAGCTGGAATGATATACGGAAAGCTTTGTATCCGTATATCTCTTCTAGTTGTGTATTGTATTATTTTCCGCTGCGATGTATTTAAAATGTAATTTAAATCTCTGATATTTCTGTGTAATATTCATTTATACTCTGTATATTCTTGTATTCTGATGGAATTGTTGTAATATACAATGAAATGTTCTTCCGTCTGCGTTCTATTTTGTCGTGTTCTCAAAACAATCAGGCGTTTCGAACGGTCTTGATCGGTTTAGCGACTGATTCGGATCGAGCGAAATTCCTTGTTGTCACAGTTGGTATCAGAGCTTTGGTTTACAAAGCTCAGAGAACAAGACACATTAGAACCATACGAAAGAATTCATCAGAAACTGGATTAGTAATATCCAATGGGAATGACTCGTTAGAGATGGGATCAGTAGTATCCTAGAACGAGTGTGAAGAGTATATTTTAAAATTGAAAACAATTTTTGTGTTGAAATTTAAATCAATTATTCGTATTTGATTACTTATTTTAAATTGATTTGGACAATCCGATATATAAAGATTTTGCATATGCGTCTTGCAAACGTGTATTCGAAGTTTTAATATACTGGATAGTTATAGAATCATACTCTAGTTGCCCGGGGATAATTCTGGTGATGGGGCACCATCGCCAGTATTTATTTTCGAGTTTCGAAAGTCAGATTTCTATAAATTTCCATTAGACTGGTGTGAGAACCGAAACTAGATAGGGCTTATTGTTGTGATTTGGCATCAAAAATCTGATTTTTGACTAGATGTCAAAGTTATGCATTTGAAAAGCTAATCAACTAATTGATTGATGGTTGTGTTGTTGATTATTGGTTGATTTATTAAATTTTGTACCATATAGCCCAATTGAACCAAATAGTGAATTGTATTGAAATTTGTCGCATTTGCTTGCATATACATGTACTTACATTGAACAGGTCATAGCAAAGAGGCTAGAGCAGAAGAATAAAATTGTTTGCCCGACAAATAGGTACATGTTTACCATAATTTACTGTTTTGTTTGGGTGATGATGATTTTATGAGCCGACTGGCTAGCCGCTTGGCTTTTTCTTTTTCTTTTTGAAATCAGAAGGCCTGTAGGGTAATTTCGGGATTTTCCCATGCTCCCGGTGCAGGGGAGGTTATGGCGAAATTTTTCGAAAATTTAGGGTGTTAGCCAAAATTTTGAAATATTTGAAAAGTTCTTAGAAACTGAAAAGTTGAAGAACTTAAGCCGTAGTGAAAATTATGAAAGATGAGTTGGTATTTAAAACAACTTTCAGCTTTGTTCCTTTTCGGGGATGAAAAGTTTTAAGTGGGGGAGATTGTAATAACCCGGAAATCTGGGCCAATTTAAAAATTTTATTTTGGCAATTTTAGCGAATTTTGATTGTTTAAAATGAATTATTTTAAATAAAACGACAAGAAATTTATTTCGAATAGAATTCGAACATGTATAATATATAGATCGTCGTTAGAATATAAATAATTTTTTATATATAGAAGGAATTGAAAATGGCGCGATAGTTCGATAATTCGATTTCAAACTTCAAATGAATGTACCGGGGGCAAAATAAACCGGATTTTAGTGAAACCAAAAATAATGGAATCTAATTGTGAATATCTTTCCAACGAATCTGAAAAATCGAAATTTCATAGCGGGAATCAAAAGATATGTCCAGTTGAAAATTCAGAATAGTCGCTATGGAATTCAGGCCCTTAAAAATGGAAATTTTGCAAACGACCTCGGATTTCGACGAAACCACTTTTGTTGGATCCGTGATGTCAAGTTATTGCTAGGTTTCAAATTTCATAATTTTTTGAATCAATATGTGAGCGTGGCAGAGGAAAACGTGTTTTGACCATTTCAGTTGAATTTAATCGACTGGAAAATGACCATTTTTCTAAAAGTCTCAGAATTTGACGAAATTAGTTTTGTTAGGACCGTATCGTCAATACGAAGCTAGAAAATATTTTTCAGGAATTTATAGAGACTGTATGTGACCCCAGTAAATTGAAATGCGCGTTTAAAATTCAATATATAGAGTTATAGTTTGATTTTAACGGAAACGAGTCGAAATGATCGAATCAGCTTACGATACATATCCCGTTGTGTTCGGAATGGGGGTAATTAGCTATGGACGACAGGCGGTGGGCCTCGTTTTGAGATCGAATAAAAAGTCAACTCTTTGTAAATTAAATAAATAAAATAAATCCCTTTTAACTTCTCTGCCCCCACCCCCCCCCCCCCCCCCCCCCGTTTTCTTCAAATCAGAAATCAAATCAAAATAAAAAAAAGGAAAGGGAGGAGCGACGATCGTTGCCCCTCCACGATGGACACCGCGCCGCCGCAGGTGGCGGAGCAGCCCCCTCCGCAGCCTCTCTCCTCCCTCTGATCTCCCCTATCCTCCAGCGCGTCGCACGAAACCCCGCCCTTCCCCTCCGACCGTTTCCCTTCACCTCCCCCTGTCGTTCAGGCACCCCTCCCCTTACTCCTCCCTCCGATGAAGAAACCCCACGCCCAAACCCTTTCCCCCGTCCAAGCCGAGGCCGCCTCCGACCAAGGGAGCCCCACCAGACAGCCTGCCGACCACCAGCGACGCCCGTCCCCTCCTCCAACCCTAGATTTGAAGAAGAAGTGAGTTTTTATTCATATACATTTATCCTATGTTATTTCTGTTTTATAATATAATAACCGTGTAGATAAATTTGTTTTTATTATGAATTTTATATATTGAATAGCGAAGTAAAAATTCGATTTTTATATATTGAATAGCGAAGTAAAAA
Organism: Allium sativum; assembly: GCA_030737875.1. NCBI lineage: Eukaryota > Viridiplantae > Streptophyta > Magnoliopsida > Asparagales > Amaryllidaceae > Allium > Allium sativum. The sequence goes on along the minus strand of CM060924.1, from coordinate 393,798,843 downwards.
TTCGATTTTTATATATTGAATAGCAAAGTAAAAATTCGATTTTTATATACTGAATAGCAAAGTAAAAATTTGATTTTTATATACTGAATAGCAAAGTAAAAATTTGATTTTTATATATTGAATAGCAAAGTAAAAATTCGATTTTTATATATTGAATAGCAAAGTAAAAATTCGATTTTTATATATTGAATAGAAAAGTAAAAATTCGATTTTTATATATTGAATAGCAAAGTAAAAATTCGATTTTTATATATTGAATAGCAAAGTAAAAATTTGATTTTTATATATTGAATAGCGAAGTAAAAATTCGATTTTTATATATTGAATAGCGAAGTAAAAATTCGATTTTTATATATTGAATAGCGAAGTAAAAATTCGATTTTTATATATTGAATAGCAAAGTAAAAATTTGATTTTTATATATTGAATAGCGAAGTAAAAATTCGATTTTTATATATTGAATAACGAAGTGAAAATTCGATTTTTATATATGTATAGCGAAGAAAAAATTCGATTTTTATATATTGAATTGCAAAGTAAAAATTCGATTTTTATATATTGAATAGCAAAGTAAAAATTCGATTTTTACATATGTAGAGAATACGGGCAAAGAAAGTGACAAGAGGCAAGAACAGCGAAGATTTCTACATAAGAAGAGTCGTGGCGTTGGATTAGCAATTCTGTGAGAATTTCTCACCTTTAATTTAATTTTCTAGTTAAAATATATATTAGGATGCAGACGGTGTTTAGTAGCACCCGACACCGGTCGTCCACAGACCATGGACGGCTTGTATGCTTGTTTGTTTGATTTTGATGTGTAGTTGATTGTGTGATGTGATGTGAAATGAAATAAAATATTTATATAGTTGAAAATATTTTATAGTTAAAAATAGAAATTTTAATGTGTATATGAAATGAAATAAAAATAAACAAATCGGATGATTTGTTTGTATACACGCATTTGACTGATATTGATTGGGACGATAAATTTTACACATCGCCCAACTGCACAAATAAAATCTGTGTTTGATTGTTTGAAACCCCACACGGGTATTGGGATGATATTTGACGTACACTAATCCCAATGATTAGTTGTATGTCGATCGATTGATTGACAGACTGTTATAAGCGTTAAATATTTATATTTGATGCTTATACAGTGTAGAATGCACTTTGGATGATGGTTGATTATTCATCGTTGTTATTGTATACATGTGTTGTAAAAAAAATCCATATAATTAACATTATATGGTAATTGATTGGGCCTCATTCCATATTTGAAAAAGAAATATTTGAAAAATAAATATTTGAAATAGAAATATTTGAAATAGAAATATTTGAAATAGAATATTTGAAAATAGGGATATATGAAGCCGTATTGATTAGATTGACGCCATTTTGACGTGAACGATATTTATATCGATTTTATTCATTTTATAATGAATATCGAAAGTGATTTCAAAATCTGATTTTTCGAAAAGAATTGAAATTCGAATTGAAATTGAATAGTAATGAATTCGAATTGAAATCGAATAGAAATGAATTCGAATTGAAATGGAATATAAATGATTTCGAATTGAAATTGAATATAAATGAATTCGAATTGAAATTGAATATAAATGAATTCGAATTGAAATTGAATTGAAATCGATTTGAAATGAATTTAAAATGAATTTATATTGGAATATTCAATTTTGATTTAAAATTGAATATGGAGTTGAAACCGTTTTGAAAATGAATTTAAAACGATTTATAAAGCACGTTTTGAATTAAAATCGACGAAGTATATATTATATATATAATATAATGGCCTGAATAGAACGCGCCGCGCCGCGGCAGTTCGCGAATTTCGACCATTGACTTCGAACGGATATTACGGGAGATCCGACCGTCGGATTCTCCTAAAACCGGAACCGTTGGGTTCGTATCGAAAAGAGCTTTCTAACAAATATTAGAAATTAGAAATCTAACGGTTGGATTTGGAATTATATCCAAATCAAATTTGGAAAAGGTCGTTGTAAGTGCAGTTCGATGGCCGTTGATGGAAATCGACTGTACGGGCCTTGATAAAATTATTAAAAATATCAATAATTTGAGTAAAATCATAAGAAATGATTTGGGAAAAAATGGGATGAAAACCCCCAAATTTGAAAAGATAAAAATAGATTTTTATCGAAATGAACTAGTTTTGAACTAGAATTAAAATTCTATTTATTTTTAAAATAAATAAATTTGATTTGAAAGGGTTTTAAAAGTAACCAGAATTTCCAATAATTGAATTGAGATGGATTTGAATCGAAATTGTCTTTGAAATATTTCGATGTTGAATTTCGTGATTATACAGATATTGTTATGGGAATTTGAAAGATATATTAATATCGTTATTTCCAATACGATATCTGTTGGTCGTAGAATTTGATATTGAATATAAGCCGGTATATTTTCTATTCAGAACCTTGTATTTAATATCAAATGTGATTTGGGTTTGTCGTGAATGGTGTCTTTATTAACACTGTTCTTGAACCCAGTTGAGAAAAGATTAAATCTTTTTATTTAGATTTAATGAAGTGTACCAATTAAATAATATTTAATTGGACTTGAATTGATATTAATTTTTGGGTTTATCGTGAACAGTGTTTTAAATAACACTTGTTCTTTAACCCGATAATTAATGGAATGGATTTTGGGTTGTCGTGAACGGTATCTTCAACAATACTGTTCTTAGACCCAAAGGATTTAAGAAAATCAGAAACTAACTGGAGATTAGTTAAGTTGAATGGTTTCTGGGGTATTGATCTGATGTTGGTTTCGGCCTTCGGGGTTAATATTTTGGGAATTGCTCACTTGCTAATTTACGGTTAGGGACTGATTGAAATGTGATGTGATTTTGGGTTTATCGTGAACCGTGTTTTAAATGACACTGATTCTTTAACCCAGTCAAAGATTAAAACTAAGTGGAGCTTTAATGAATCTTTAATTAGATTGAAAAGATCGAGAATGGAGTATCACCCGTTTTACTCCAGGCGATAGTTAAATCTTTAATTAGATTTGAACGTGAAATGGTAATTGAATTTACCGATAACACCGTGGTGTTAGATATGAAGTATTACCAGTTTTACTTCATGGGATGAATAGGTTGGGATTGGGAAAATTAAAACAAATGATTACTTCGGTAAGGTTCGTTAATCCCGACTAGTTGAATCGAAATTCAAAAGAAGATTAGAGAATAAATTCAAGGAATTTATCTTTGATAAAATTAGTGGGAACTTTTCCCTATGAATGTGAAATTTAGAAACTAACTGTCGGTTAGCTAAGCAGAATGGTTTTCTGGATATTGATCTGATGTTGGTTTCGGCCTTCGGGGTTAATATTTGGGGAATTATTCTCTTGATTAATTTACGGTTAGTGATTGATGAATTGGAATGAGGCGTATGTTGTGTTTGTGTAACACTTATTTAAAATATACGCGAGTTATTCGGAAAGACCGGGTTTATCCCATTTTGAATAACTGATACGACGATTAGTCGAAGATGAAGACGGTGGTCGAAGACCGGAGGTCTTCACGTCGTTTGGGTGATTACTGACGATCTTGATTGGGATGTACACCCAAGAAGATGGAAACAGTTGGTGATCGTCCAGACGTACTTGGAGATCAATGGATATGCGGGGTACTAGGTGCCTCCGGTTTCGTTCAGACCCAGAACGGACTTGTAAATGGACTGTGTGTCTGACATTGGATTTCATTCTATGTGATTGATATCGGTTGCATGGAGTGGTTTTCCTGTGTGGCATGCTAAGATGCAAATGAGCAAGGCTTCTGTTGAAAAGCAGAGTCTTGTGGTTGGTGATCGAAGCACGGCCTTTGTGGCGTAGCTTTGTGTAACGTTTACTTCGCGAGTTTCACACCCGGTATGAACCAAAAACGGGAGAAGGACCTCAGGGAGGGCATGCGTTTCTTTCTAGCTAGAAGTGGCGTCAGTGGTTTTACACTCCCTGACGAGTTTGACTTATGTGGTTGTTGCTGTTGCGAGGCACCTCAGATATATCGGTCGTTCTCGAACCGATGGAGTCATTTAGTTGGCTCATTTACGCCCCATAGGGCGGAGAGACGTAGTGTTCAGGATTTCGTCTAATCCACATCGGTGGACCGACCCTGTCGCTCCAAGGGTCGATGCGTTCTGTCCCTGAGACTCGGGCTTGACAGTCTCGAATCGGTTGAGGACTATCTTTTGCCTTGGTTCATAGATGGAAATCCAATTTCCAAATACGTGACATTTGCGGTTTTGTTTGTAGAACCTAGTATGGCGACATAGTGGGATGGGGCGCTTATGCCGTCTATGATTGATACTTATGATTTGAAGTTGTTTTATACACTATGCACTTATAATAGTATCAAATGATTTGTTTTAAACGTATCAAACATTCTTGGCTATTATAAGGTAAAAACCCTATCCTCCGGCTTGCGTTGCATTGTGTGATGGGAACTGGGTCTTATAATAGCTGCATTTTTCTTTATTTAGCATTGCGCTGTTTGTTTTATGCACTGGTATTCTTGGGAGGAAACTCGTTCCGCGTTAGTGGCGTGGTCCCTTGATATATCTGATTTAAAGTAAAGTTTTAAATAACTGTTTTAGTTCTCACACCAGTCCCATGACTGACCTGGAGTTTATTGTTTTAACCTAAACTCTGGGTGCCCTTATTTTGACATGGGCAGCTAGTAGTTTTGGTTTTGCAGATTTATATTCACAGGATCCTGGTTTACAGCTGGAATGATATCCGGAAAGCTTTATATCCGTATATCTCTTCTAGTTGTGTATTGTATTATTTTCCGCTGTGATGTATTTAAAATGTAATTTAAATCTCTGATATTTCTGTGTAATATTCATTTATACTCTGTATATTCTTGTATTCTGATGGAATTGTTGTAATATACAATGAAATGTTCTTTCGTCTGCGTTCTATTTTGTCGTGTTCTCAAAACAATCAGGCGTTTCGAACGGTCTTGATCGGTTTAGCGACTGATTTGGATCGAGCGAAATTCCTTGTTGTCACAGAATTTCTCCATGACGACCCCACAACAAATAACTGGGTAGGAAACCGTATTGGCACAAATGAGCCTTAACCATATTCGGTATTAAATAGTTCAACAATTGCACCTACTACATAGACAACGAATTTCTGTACTATTTCCAATATTACTTATCGCAAATTCGATGAAAACTTTTACTCCATTTTTAAAATGTTCACTTATTGCACCACTAATTTCCCTTCTTTGATATACATCCAGTTCCGATCAATAAAGTAATTGATCATTTTTCCAACTTTAAAACCTATGATGAAGTAAAAAAATTAATCATTAATTTTATATGTTGTTTAAATTTTATTTATTGATTTAGTAAACATGTACTAATTGATTTTATATTATTTTACAAACTTTATTTAAATAAACAACCATTGGTTCATTGACGCTTATATGTCTTCTTTGATGGTTGGTCATCCTACTTCCCAAACACAATAGTAATCATATTTCGTAAATCATATCATTTTAAACGATTTCGAAAAAATTCGGCAACACTTCCCCTGTGTTCCTTCTATCGTACACACATGTGATGTACACAAGGAACAGAAAGGAAGTGCCGTTGAAATTTTGTGAACCATTTAAAGTGATATGATCTACAAAATATAATTACTTTATAGTATTTGTAACTTGTCCAATACAGGAACAAATCTAAAAAATGATGTATCAAATTAATAGAGATATCTGTTTTGTAGAAAAACCGAATATCCATATAACGATCATATACAACACTTGTCTGATGGGGCCAAATAGTTTTTTTTGAAAGCAAAAATGTGACGCACACACACGCGCGCCCGCGCACACACACACACACACATATATATATATTTATATGTATGTATAATAAAGAATATTCTGCAAAAACTGCCAACATGCCTGATAGGTAACCAAAAATTTAAACTACCCCGACCGTGACTATATATATGTATAGAACGGTAGATAGATGAGCTCCGGATAAACCACCGTCCATCATACTTCAAAATCGAGTTCTGGCAAGGCCACCACCCGATAGTGAAGTATATCTACTTCTACACAATATAATACTCTCTCCCCACAAAATATACAATACAAGAGAACAGAACAACTCAAAGAATTCTACAGCATATAATGACTGCCTAAACCCTACAGAGAATTTGAAATCCAATAATCTCTGCGTCTACCACCAATCTTCAACAAGCTCCTTGTCTAAAAACACTCCTACCTGTAACCTGAAATAAAACTAAACAAGACATAAGCTAGCAACACAAATATATGAATGTATATATTTATAAAGATATATACATGCATATATGTGTTAAAAAGACAATAAAGAAGAAAAAATTAATTATAAAATACACAACAACAAATACACATTATATTATACCTAAAATACTTAGAGATTCTAATAAACAAATTCAAATTATTCCTAACCTCAAACAGGAATCTGCCAAACATAGGCTCCTCATGCATTTTTTAATAAGGATTAGCCATCCAATCCAAACAAAATGAAACTATCTTAACAATAAGATTATCTCCAGAATCAGAATGAAACATTTTTTGGTTCCTATCAAACCAAATAAACCAACTAATAATGGTCACAAGCGTATCAAGAATATATCTATTCTTAGAATTAAAATTAAATCTAAAAATATTCCAGTAATAATCATAATTAGTAAAATTAAGAGAAAAACTAAATACGAACATTATTAAAACCATAATTAAAATATATATAGTTTTAATACAAGTAAAAAAGAGATGATCAATATTTTCATTAAATCAATTACAGAAACAACATTTACTATCAAAAAAATAATTTTCTTGCTTAGATGCTCTATAGTGTTTAATTTCTTATGCATATCAGCCACATATGAAATTTGGCTTTGGGTGGAGCAACAGTCTTCCAAATGAATTTGTAATTTAAAATCTTAACGCCCGTAAAATTTAGGAACTTATACATAGATCTAGAAGAGTATTCCAGACTCCTATCAAAGCCCCAATATATACCATCTCTATTATTATCAATATGATACAGAGATAGTTTAAGACATAACAAGGCAAACTGTCTGAGCACTAAACCATCCAAAATATTCTCAAATGTAAATTCCCATGGGGGTTTGCACTTTCTCTATAAACATCCTTAACCAAGGCATTTTTAAAGTAACAAATCTCAAATAATTCTTCAAATTCAATTTTAGGCGGTAATCTAGAAATCCAAGAATCATGCCAAAAAAATGTAATATATTTCGAATGGATAACCAAATTAAAAACTAAATTAAAAAAAACAATTCAAAACGAACTTCGAAAAATAAGAAATTCTATTGTTCCTCATATAACCAGTATAAAATAAAATATTATTCCCACTATAATAAATTTAGAAACTAAGCATTTCCAAGTAGCCGTCACTATAGGATTTCTATAATTCCATAACCATTTAGCTAGCAAAGACGAACTAAAGTTATATAAATTGATAACCCCGATGCCCCTTCCTTCTTCGATCTACAATAAACCTCCCAATTAACTAAACATTGATAAACTCTACAAAAGTTACCTCCATTCCAAAGAAAATTCTGTCTAATTCTGTCGATTTTTTCAATAACCCTTTAGGAAATCAATGAATAGCCATCCAATGCGCAGGAATAGTTGGTAGCACCGAATTAATAAGCACTAATCTACCTGCTCTTGAAAGAAATCTGTTATTCCAACTTAATAATGTATTTTTAATCTTATCTATAATAATCACCCAATACTCCTTCTTAAGCTTCGAAGGTTTAATCTTAAAACCCAAATAATCGAATGGGAAAATCATTAAAGAACAGTTTAAGGTATCAGCAACTTGCTCTTCAACCTTTTCGAAATCATTTAAAACCTTAATTGAACTTTTATCAAAATTAATATTGAGACCAGAAAGCATCTCAAAACCGTAAAGAATAAATTTCAGAGTAATTGTAACACCCCACACCCGTTAAGGTCACTCACTAAGGGAATGCCTTAACTTCGGTGGAGTATCTTAAGTGAATATAGAACAGAAAAATTACAACAAGACAGATATAAGCAATACTTGAGAATTTAAAAACATCATTTCATTTCAGCGGAAAGTAAAACATGTTTGGTTACATCACTAAACCATAAACAAGAGTCAAGTACATAATATCTATCTTGATAAAACAAAAGTACATAATCCCACTAATTACTAATAGCCATAATAGAAAAGATAAGCTGGGCTTTACATCACGGTCCAAGCTCCAAAAGATAGATAAAGCAATCTGATCAAAGCCCACTAGTGCCAGGCCCACTCTGAGAACCTGAGGGTTGGGGAAAAAGATAAAAACAACGGGGTCAGACATAAGTCTGAGTGAGCCCTATAACTTTAACAATACAATCATTAAAGTAATTAGGGTATGATATAAACCTGGTACGGTATGACTGGGGATAAATGACTACACTAAGCAGCCAATTAGACTTAGGATGAACTAAGATAACGGTAAAGACGCGCCTATCCACCCAAGGATAAATACTACTCTGCACCACACCAGACCTACCCACCAAGGGTAATTCCTACACTGCACCACACCAGATCTACCCACCCAAGGGTAATTCCTACTTAAAGGTTGATCCCACTAAGTGTACTTAGAAATTTTTAATAGTAGTTTCGTGTACCCCTAGCTGACTACATAGGTGCCATCAGCCCCTATCTCCACTAGGTGTACCCACAACTTAGTAGTTTTAATAGTAGTCTCGTGTACCCCTAGCTGACTACATAGGTGCCGTCTGCCCCTATCTCCACTAGGTGTACCCACTACTCCCATTCGATCGGCTCCCTAACGTAGATACCCGTGCTGGCCCCACAGTGGGGTGTATCACTCCCCAAAGTGGCAACCCAATACAATCAACGGTGCACGGCTTATACCTACACGATGCAACAACGTCTTACCTACCAGCCCGGGTCCACACACACATATGAAACCCGTTGGACTTGCGTTGCCACCGCTAACCCGTTTTGGCCTCTTATAGTCAAGCCCAGTACGCGTGTCCCGTCCTCGACATGGGTCGAGCCCAATAAGATACATATGGGTTACTGGTTGAAATGGGCCCCCACAAGCTACCCACCTAAGCTTGTCATTTTTTCTAGTGCTTCCCACTTAACCCTTTTTAATAATCATGTCCACTTACATGTTTAAAGTTTGGTTAAGTCATCTAATCATATTTCAATTGCCACTCAAGGCACCCACTAGATTTCCCCATGCCACCCAAGGCACTTACTTGATTTCCACATGCCACCCAAGGCACTTACTTAACCCTTTAATCATGTTTAATTACATGTTCCACTTTGGTTAAGTATTCTAATCTTATCTTCCATTGCCACCCAAGGCAACCACTAGATTTTCCCCATGCCACCCAAGGCACTTACTTAACCCTTTAATCATGTTTAATTACATGTTCCACTTTGGTTAAGTATTCTAATCGTATTTTCTATTGCCACCCAAGGCAACCATTAGATTTTCCCCATGCCACCCAAGGCACGCACTTAACCCTTTAATCATGTTTAATTACATGTTCCACTTTGGTTAAGTATTCTAATCGTGTTTTCTATTGCCACCCAAGGCAACCCACTAGATTTTCACATGCCACCCAAGGCACCCACTTAACCCCTCATGCCCACTACATGCTTATCTGGTTAAGTGTTTCTTAATTGATTAAGAACGTAACCGTTGTAAAGACCTCTCACATTAGACTATCTTTTATGGCAGCTGGATTTGTCGGTCGGGTCCGGGCAGCCTTACGCCATAACCGAGTCTAACCTCGTGTCTTTACACTTGTCACGTATTTAGTTTGTGCCTAAGACCTCTCACATTGGGCCAATCATTTGTAGCCGCTGGATTTGCCGGTCGGTTCCGGGCAGTCTTATGCTACAAAAGGGTCCAACCTCGTGTCTTAGTCGATTAATTACACCTAATTAATCACCCCCATATTTCGAATTAATTTTCCCTAATTAATTCCAATTTTAACGATGTACATAATTGACTCAATTATGTCCATCCACTTTATGGTATGCATAATCATACCAACTTCACACCATTTCATTAACATGTATATTAACCCCATCGTTCCCCACGTAATTCGCTAACATGACATATTCAAAAGGGAAGATTCATCACACATACAATGGGTTCAACTTGCATAACATTAGCATCAACATGGGTTTTAAAGGTGTCAACATGCATATAGCATCAAACCCAACTAGCATAAATAATCAACCCAAACTTGCATGAATCACATATGTCATAAGGAGGGTAACTTGCATAAGCTACTTATGTCATCAAAAGGGGTAAACTTGCATATGTATGTATGACATACAAAGGGGTTAACTTGCATATGTATGCATATCATACTAAGGTGTACACTTGCACATGTTACTTGCATATAATCAAACACCAAACTTGCATAACACGTCATATATGAACTTGCATATAATCATACACCAAACTTGCATAACATATCATGTATGAACTTGCACATAATCATACACCAAACTTGCATAATCATGGTGTCATAATGGATCAATGTTTATCATAGTGATTTGCATAACTTGCTTAACATCATGATCACATAGCATAATACTTGCATAACTTGCATAACATCATGATCACATAGCATAACATCATAAACACATAGCATATGATAACATAACTTGCATTGATCCACATTCATAGCCATAACCTCATTATATCCTATCATAATCAATTTAACAATTGATCATTAAGGCTATAGAAACTCACAACTTGTTGATTAGCACTCCTATGAAGAAGATTAAGTTGCTAGAGTTGATTAGAAATTGATTTGAGAAGCAATCTTCCTCTTTAATTTGACGGAGGCTCCTTCAAGTTGCATTTTGACGGCATAACAGTGTTGTATCTATTTTTAGTATGAATTAGGGTAGTCTTAGGGTGTATTTATAGATTAGTTAGGTGTTTTAGGCCATTAGATTAACCCTAAATCAGATTAGAGCCGTCAGATCTCGTCCTAGCCACCAAAACACAGCCCAAAAGCCAAACTGCTCACCCAGGTCACCTGGGCTCGACCAGGGAGGTCGACCCCCAGGTCGACACTAGGGTCGACACCCTAGTCGACCTGGTGGGCAGGTCGACACCCCTGTCGACCCCCAGGTCGACTCCCTGAGTCTGGCGGGAATTTTCCCGCCACTTCTGAAATGAGAAATTTTCGTATTTTAAATCTGTTTTGAATTTCTGAAAACTTCTTCGGGCCTTAACTGGGTCATACGGACTCCGATTTTCGAAAACTCGGACTCTATTTCGCATATTTTTCCGAGACGAACGCAATGGCATAGCCCGTTTCCCCTGATTCAGATTTTAAAATTTAATTCTGCCCTGTTTTATATTATAACAAGTTATTCAACATACGGGGTGTTACATTCTCCCCTACTTAAAGGATTTCGTCCCCGAAATCTCTAAGTCAAGAAGAACGTATCCTACCAACCAAACAACCATCTACTCAAACCATCAAACACGGGCATCCATTGTCCTTAAAGTTTCTAATGTTGTATGAACATATGCAAAGAGTGTGTGTATATGTTCCCTGTCTAATGCAAAATTAAGCGGTCTACCGATTCAGTTGACCTCCTTAATGCAAACCATGATAGTGCCATGCATCTAATATGTATGCGAAAGAACCCTATCGACACATACTATTTCTACATGAGTGCACAATCATTCACCAAAATGCATCATCCATATGATAACGCAACCATTATACATCCATTAATAAAGCTACCTACACACAATTATATGCAATATGCAATATGAAGTGATTGAGCCGATCTAGTGCCTAAAGTGTGTGTATATGCATCCACGAGCAACCACTAGCAAACACTTGCATCCACTCGCATCCATCAATCATAACATGTCTCAAACACATGTTTCAACCATAGGTTTACCCTATCTAAAGGTCAAAGATACTAATGAGAGGACATACTAAAGATAAGATAAGTACTAGACAAACGATAAAGGAGAAGTTAAAAGACATACCCTAAAAAAAAGAAATGGGTACAATGAACGCATCTTCGCTTCTGTCTCCCAAGTAGCATTGCTCTCATCTTCTCCCCACTGCACTTTGACTAATCGAACCTCTCTGTTTCTCAACTTCCTAATCTCTGACCCAAGGATGCGGGTAGGAGCTCGTCGAATAGTCGGATCATGCTCTACCTCCACCTCTATAAGCAAGCTCGGCTCTACCACCTCTACGGTCTCATGTAGGCACTTCCTCAAATGTGACACATGGAATACGCCATGTACCCCACTAAGTCTCTCGGGTAAATCCACTCTATATGCCATGGAGCAGTCCTCTTGCTCTTCACGGGTGTGAAATGGGCGCTCTTAGTAAGTCTGTCTACCACAACCCAAATTCCCGTATTACCCTTCTTCGACCTAGGTAACCCATCAATAAAAACCATCGAGACGCCATCCCACTTCCATTGCGGAACTTCCAATGGGTGAAGCAACCCACCTGGTTTCTTTTGCTCTGCTTTCACTTGTTGGCACACCAAGCATCTAGCGACATACTCGGCCACATCTTTCTTCATACCGGCCCAAAAGAAAACTCGCTTCATTTCTTGGTACATCTTGTCCCCACCGGGATGAATGGTCATCTTTGAACGACGCGCATCATTAAGTATAGCCTTCCTCAAACCCTCATCTTGCGGTACACAAGGTCTACCGCCTCTACGCAACCACCCCCTATTGTCTAGGGTGTACCTACTCAAATGGATGGACGACTCCCCCCTTATGAGCCTCTCTACCAACTCAACCAACTGTGGATCGTCCCGCTGTGCCTCGCCAATCCGTCCCAAAAGAGTAGGTCTGACCTCCAAGGATGCTAGCAAACCGGGTATATAGTCAATGGAAGGTCTGAAATCAAACATCGAGATAAATTCCAAGCTTCATCATTCCACGAACAATGGACTCAAGGACAAACATTTTCTGCTTAAGGCGTCCGCCACCACGTTACCCTTGCCAGGGGTATACGCTATCTCGAAATCATAGGATGCTAAGAACTCCATCCACCTTTGTTGTCTTAAGACTATGCGCTCGAAGAGTCTCCAACACTTCCCTAAGATGTAGGGCACGCTTTTCTCCACTTCTAGAGAAAACCAGGATATTCTCCCAAGCAAAATCGTCACCACTATCCATCTCTCACGCAAACCATCCTAGTTGAACTCGACATCCCCCAAGTGCAAGCCCCAAAGGCCTAAACCAATATTAGACAAACACCCAAGGGATACCTCTTTCGGATTCAGACGACCTACGTGAGATGATACTAGTAAAAACGGCTAAATAATTATGCCCTTGTCCAACTCTGGATGTCCTTGCCAGTCTCGCTCCAAAACTACCGTTGATCAAATAACTGGCTTTGCTTAACCTATTAAGCACATACGAAAACTTATTTCGCTCTTAGAAAAGACCAAGATGTCATCCACAAAGACTACTACGAAGTTATTTAGGTACTCCCTGAACACCCTACTCATCAAATCAACAAAGTATGCAGGGGCGTTCGTCAAACCAAATGGCATCACCAGCCACTCATAGAAACCATCCGAAGTCCTAAAGGCGGTCTTCTCTACACTATCCTCAGCCACTCCCAACTGATGAGACCCCGTGGCCAAGTCCAACTGCGAAAATACTGAGGCGCCAACCAATCTGATCAATGAGATCCTCAATCCTCGGCAATGGGTGTCAATTCTTCTTTGTGAGCTTGTTGAGTTCTCTATAGTCTACACAAAGTCTGAGGGACCCATCCGCCTTCGTGGCAAAAACTACTGGAGCACCCCACTCCGATATACCCCTTCTCAAGCAACTCCCCTACTTGCTTATGGAGTTCCCTCCTCTCACTAGGAGCCATGTGGAGCACGAGCAAAGATACTGGTTTAGCATTGTCCACCAGATATATTCGGAAGTCTATCTCCCGCCTCGGAGGTAAGCCCTTCACCTCCTTAAACACATCCGAGTATTCCCGGACCACTCTAACAGATCGCAAACTCTCGACCGAAGCGTCAAGCGATTCAAAATAACTTAGCATAACAGAATCTATGGGATTACAAGAGATCTCGAGAGTGTTACCCAAGCGGGTCATGAGCCTAACAACTCTCCTTTCGCAATCAAGAGCGGCACCATTACTGGATAACCAGTCCATGCCCAAAATCAACCCATAGCCCGTGAAGCCCAAACAAAGCATCACATCTAAACTCAACGCTAAGTATGGAAATCTTCAAACCCAAAACATATCATGGACAAATAAGTGGAGCCCCCCCATTGGGTTTGAAACAACCAAGGGATCATCTACTAAACTGGTGTCTAGGTGCAGTGACTCAACTAATGATGATGAGATAAACGAATGTGATGTGCCAGAGTCGAATAAAGTTCGAACAGGATGATCGAGAGAACCAAATTTCAACTTAGACGGTCTTACCCCCATCAGGTATACCAGCCGTGAGGGAATACATCCACCCTCCAGAAGATCCTGTCCTTTGTCCTTACCTCTTTGGACAATCCTAATAAGGTGTCCTATTTCTCCAAAACAACTAGCCTTCCCCTTCACATTCTCCTTTCGTGACCTCTCACCACGATGAGGTTTCGTCCTTTTTTTACCTAATAGCTATTTGAACCTTCCTCCCTCGTCCATCTTAAAGGTACCCATAAGCACTCCACCTCCTTGGACTAACTTCAAACGTCTTAGTCCCTTGAAGTGGTTCTTCCGTCCTTCATACGGAAGTCCTTATTTATCTTAAAAAGACATATATACGCGGAGGGGAAAATTCAAAAAGAGAAAGAGGAAGAGATTCAAAACGGAGAATCGAAGGAAAGATATATGGCTCTTGGGGATTATGTTCTTTTCTTTCAAAAACTTTTCTCTTAAAGGACATGTTTTTGAAAATACTTCTTCCAAAAATGTTTTTAGAAAAATAGTTTTTCTAAAAGTTTTATCTGTTCTGGTAACCTTAAGCTCTGATACCACGTGTAACACCCCACACCCGTTAAGGTCTCTCACTAAGGGAATGCCTTAACTTCGGTGGAGTATCTTAAGTGAATATAGAACAGAAAAATTACAACAAGACATATATAAGCAATACTTGAGAATTTAAAAACATCATTTCATTTCAGCGGAAAGTAAAACATGTTTGGTTACATCACTAAACCATAAACAAGAGTCAAGTACATAATATCTATCTTGATAAAACAAAAGTACATAATCCCACTAAGTACTAATAGCCATAATAGAAAAGATAAGCTGGGCTTTACATCACGGTCCAAGCTCCAAAAGATAGATAAAGCAATCTGATCAAAGCCCACTAGTGCCAGGCCCACTCTGAGAACCTGAGGGTTGGGGAAAAAGATAAAAACAACGGGGTCAGACATAAGTCTGAGTGAGCCCTATAACTTTAACAATACAATCATTAAAGTAAGTAGGGTATGATATAAACCTGGTACGGTACGACTGGGGATAAATGACTACACTAAGCATCCAATTAGACTTAGGATGAACTAAGATAACGGTAAAGACGCGCCTATCCACCCAAGGATAAATACTACTCTGCACCACACCAGACCTACCCACCAAGGGTAATTCCTACACTGCACCACACCAGATCTACCCACCCAAGGGTAATTCCTACTTAAAGGTTGATCCCACTAAGTGTACATAGAAATTTTTAATAGTAGTTTCGTGTACCCCTAGCTGACTACATAGGTGCCGTCAGCCCCTATCTCCACTAGGTGTACCCACAACTTAGTAGTTTTAATAGTAGTCTCGTGTACCCCTAGCTGACTACATAGGTTCCGTCTGCCCCTATCTCCACTAGGTGTACCCACTACTCCCATTTGATCGGCTCCCTAACGTAGATACCCGTGCTGGCCCCACAGTGGGGTGTATCACTCCCCAAAGTGGCAACCCAATACAATCAACGGTGCACGGCTTATACCTACACGATGCAACAACGTCTTACCTACCAGCCCGGGTCCACACACGCATATGAAACCCGTTGGACTTGCGTTGCCACCGCTAACCCGTTTTGGCCTCTTATAGTCAAGCCCAGTACGCGTGTCTCGTCCTCGACATGGGTCGAGCCCAATAAGATACATATGGGTTACTGGTTGAAATGGCCCCCCACAAGCTACCCACCTAAGCTTGTCATTTTTTTCTAGTGCATCCCACTTAACCCTTTTTAATAATCATGTCCACTTACATGTTTAAAGTTTGGTTAAGTCATCTAATCATATTTCAATTGCCACTCAAGGCACCCACTAGATTTCCCCATGCCACCCAAGGCACTTACTTGATTTCCACATGCCACCCAAGGCACTTACTTAACCCTTTAATCATGTTTAATTACATGTTCCACTTTGGTTAAGTATTCTAATCTTATCTTCCATTGCCACCCAAGGCAACCACTAGATTTTCCCCATGCCACCCAAGGCACTTACTTAACCCTTTAATCATGTTTAATTACATGTTCCACTTTGGTTAAGTATTCTAATCGTATTTTCTATTGCCACCCAAGGCAACCATTAGATTTTCCCCATGCCACCCAAGGCACGCACTTAACCCTTTAATCATGTTTAATTACATATTCCACTTTGGTTAAGTATTCTAATCGTGTTTTCTATTGCCACCCAAGGCAACCCACTAGATTTTCACATGCCACCCAAGGCACCCACTTAACCCCTCATGCCCACTACATGCTTATCTGGTTAAGTGTTTCTTAATTTATTAAGAACGTAACCGTTGTAAAGACCTCTCACATTAGACTATCTTTTATGGCAGCTGGATTTGCCGGTCGGGTCCGGGCAGCCTTACGCCATAACCGAGTCTAACCTCGTGTCTTTACACTTGTCACGTATTTAGTTTGTGCCTAAGACCTCTCACATTGGGCCAATCATTTGTAGCCGCTGGATTTGCCGGTCGGTTCCGGGCAGTCTTATGCTACAAAAGGGTCCAACCTCGTGTCTTAGTCAATTAATTACACCTAATTAATCACCCCCATATTTCGAATTAATTTTCCCTAATTAATTCCAATTTTAACGATGTACATAATTGACTCAATTATGTCCATCCACTTTATGGTATGCATAATCATACCAACTTCACACCATTTCATTAACATGTATATTAACCCCATCGTTCCGCACGTAATTCGCTAACATGACATATTCAAAAGGGAAGATTCATCACACATACAATGGGTTCAACTTGCATAACATTAGCATCAACATGGGTTTTAAAGGTGTCAACATGCATATAGCATCAAACCCAACTAGCATAAATAATCAACCCAAACTTGCATGAATCACATATGTCATAAGGAGGGTAACTTGCATAAGCTACTTATGTCATCAAAAGGGGTAAACTTGCATATGTATGTATGACATACAAAGGGGTTAACTTGCATATGTATGCATATCATACTAAGGTGTACACTTGCACATGTTACTTGCATATAATCAAACACCAAACTTGCATAACACGTCATATATGAACTTGCATATAATCATACACCAAACTTGCATAACATATCATGTATGAACTTGCACATAATCATACACCAAACTTGCATAATCATGGTGTCATAATGGATCAATGTTTATCATAGTGATTTGCATAACTAGCATCATGAACACATAGCATATAACTTGCATAACTTGCATAACATCATGATCACATAGCATAATACTTGCATAACTTGCATAACATCATGATCACATAGCATAACATCATAAACACATAGCATATGATAACATAACTTGCATTGATCCACATTCATAGCCATAACCTCATTATATCCAATCATAATCAATTCAACAATTGATCATTAAGGCTATAGAAACTCACAACTTGTTGATTAGCACTCCTATGAAGAAGATTAAGTTGCTAGAGTTGATTAGAAGTTGATTTGAGAAGTTATCTTCCTCTTTAATTTGATGGAGGCTCCTTCAAGTTGCATTTTGACGGCATAACGGTGTTGTATCTATTTTTAGTATGAATTAGGGTAGTCTTAGGGTGTATTTATAGATTAGTTAGGTGTTTTAGGCCATTAGATTAACCCTAAATCGGATTAGAGCCGTCAGATCTCGTCCTAGCCACCAAAACACAGCCCAAAAGCCAAACTGGTGCACCTAGGTCACCTGGGCTCGACCAGGGAGGTCGACCCCCAGGTCGACACTAGGGTCGACACCCTAGTCGACCTGGTGGGCAGGTCGACACCCCTGTCGACCCCCAGGTCGACTCCCTGAGTCTGGCGGGAATTTTCCCTCCACTTCTGAAATGTGAAATTTTCGTATTTTAAATCTGTTTTGAATTTCTGAAAACTTCTTCGGGCCTTAACTGGGTCATACGAACTCCGATTTTCGAAAACTCAGACTCTATTTCGCGTATTTTTCCGAGACGAACGCAATGGCATAGCCCGTTTCCCCTGATTCAGATTTTAAAATTTAATTCTGCCCTGTTTTATATTATAACAAGTTATTCAACATACGGGGTGTTACAGTAATAATATGTTTAGGTAAATGGGAAGAAAATAATAGAGTACCATCCACAAATTGAAGAATATATAATTCATTACTAAAATCTCTATTACTTACAAAACCTAATAAAATTTTACCAATTGCTCTCTTAATAATTTTGGTAAAAACATCAACAACAATATTAAACAACATAGGCGATAGTGGATCGCCTTGTCTAATCCCCCTCTTAGACTGAATTTTCTTATCTAATACACCATTAACGATTATATTGGAGCAACCTGATCTGAGTAATAATATCATCCAATTTGTCCATCTCATGCTAAAACCCTTAGCTAATAAAAGTTCACAAATAAAATCCCAGTCCAGGGAATCAAATGCCTTTTCAAAATCTATTTTCAAAATAGTGCATGTAAAATTATTCTTAACACATAACTTAATATATTCTTGAACCGCTGCTACCCCATCCACAATATTTCTACCTTTTATAGATGCAGTTTGTGAACAATCAATAAGATCATTCATTTATGAACTCAGTCTATTCGCTAATACTTTTGTAGTTGTCTTAACTGAACAGTTAATTAAAGAAATTGGTCTAAAATCGTTTAATGTATTAGCACCTAATTTCTTATGAATAAGAATAACATTAGCAAAGTTGAATCTATCAATTTGAAGGTCCCCATTATAAAAATCATTAAAAAGATTGATAATATCATATTTCAAAAAGTCCCAAAATTGTTTATAAAAAAAAGGAAAACCATCCGGACCAGGAGCTTTATCACTTGGCATATCGTTAATAGCCTTCCAAATTTCCTGTTTTGAGAACGGTTTGTCTAAATCAACCAAATCTATTCTGGAATAATCAGGATAAATCTCCTTCCAATTAATGTTAATTCTACTCTTAATTTTAGACCCAAAGATTTGTCTATAATATTTTGTAAAAGCTTCATTTAAGTCTTTCTGAACAACCAATTCAATATCATCGACAACTAAAGAGTGAATGAAATTGTTACTCCTTCTCTTATTAGCCATACTATGAAAAAATTTAGTATTATTACCCCCCTCTTTTATCCATTGAATACAAGCCCTTTGCTTCCACATAACCTTTTCTTTCACAAGAATTATTTTAAGGTCATTTTTAAGGTTGCAAGGTTTGTCTCGCTCACTAGGATTAAGAATCCTATTCTCACTAATCTTATCAAGGTCAAACATCTCACATATAATCTTATCTTTCTTAATTCTAATACTACCAAAAACATAATATATACTTCGTGTTTTCTTAAATTATATTATTAGCAAAATCTATCACACACATATCTTCGCTAACCAAAGCTACCTAAACAAACACAATGTACAAAATTATTTTTTTTGAAAAAATTCCTAATAATTTGATCATTATAGTGATAATAATAGCAATTAGGGGGTAACATGATGTCATATACATATACAACCAACTAGGAATCTAGCAAAATTCCACTTAAACCCGAAATCAATTAAACCTAAAAGTTGGTTTAGGCAAATTTCTAAATATTTGATCACTATGGTGATAATAATAGCAATTAGATGGTAACATGATGTCATATACATATACAAAAAACTAGGAATCAAGCAAACTTCCATTTAAACCCGAAATCAATTAAACCTACAAATTAGGTTTAGGAAAATTGCTAACAATTTGATCATTATGGTGATAATAATAGCAACAAGGGGGTACCATGATGTCATATACATATACAAACAACTAGGAATCAAGCAAACTTTCATTTAAACCTGAAATTAATTAAACCTCAAAATTAGGTTTAGGCAAACTACCTAATTTAGAGAGCAAAGAAGGGTGGAGATGGGTTGGAGAAGCTTGTGGACGTCATCGGAGGTGGTTGGAATGACGGTGGGAGTGTTGGCAGCGGATTTCTAGTAGTGAAAATGGAGGAATTGTGGAAAGTTTCGTGGGTTTGGGGAGAATAATGATTCTCAGCTGACTGATCTGGAAGATAACTCAAAAATTTCCAACGACTTCCAACGGTCATTATTCCATCGGTTTCCAATGACTTTAATTTTGTCGTTGGAAGCCATTGAAAAACTGGCATTGGAATACATTGTTCCTCCAGTAGTGGTATTTTTGTTTCAGTTATATTCCGTTATTCTTTTATGTAATTTGAAAATGGTTATGACTTTCCTTAAAACGATCTCCAAAATAGATTACTTTTGAAATAGAATTTCACAGCACCCCAAATCTAGAGCTCGGCGATTCATATGTTATATCTAGGGATGTTAAATTCATATGTTATAAATTGATATGTCCCTTTCTATTGCATTTCTATTACTCTATTCCTTTTTTCCTTTTATTTTAATTCAAGTATTCGTTGAACTCGTTGGGTGTTGTGTCAAATTTTTATGTGGACATTCTAGTGCTTTCACTAAGAGGATGAAAAACTCAAGTTTTACCTATCTTCCTACTATTTAAGTTTTTTAATCTCCTAAGGTCTACTTATGAATCTTGAAGCAATGGTGAATAAAAAGAATTACGAAGAATTTGGACCTTCTAATGCTGATCACAAGGGGGCATGGATCCAACAAAAACCTTCTAATAACGCCAATCCTGATGCTCTTACCATGACTAACATGGCCACTACCTCTGCTCATGACGCTTCAATTACCCAAGGCCAACTGGACGTTGTGATAAAGAAACTAGAGGAAACTCAAGCACAACTCTACAACCAAATCAGGAAGAATAATGATTTGATGACTCAACTACAGCGAGCCACTTGAGGAATTTTCGGTCGTCTTTAAAGGAGAAGAAGTGTTCAAGCTCTTAACAACTACGTTTGTGAATCATCCAACTCTTCGCAGTAGCCAAAGCCAAAGAAGAAGGATATTTCAAGATGGCGTAGGAGCCGTCATCAATAAGGGAAAGAATCAATCAGATCGTTCCCGGTTCGAAACTAATCTCACTCGTAGGACTAGGACCAAACCCTTAACCGGATAACCTATGTTGCCATTATCCAAAACTTAGTCAGCTAACTGGAGCTAAGTATCTGTAACAGCCTAATTACAACGGGTCAGGATTTTTCGCAAAATATTAAAATCCAAGTCAATCGAAATTATGGATAGGTGTTTGGTATCCTATAAATAGGCAGAGACACTATATTAGACTTCAACAAATAGCTCACAACCGAAATGATTTAAATACAATAGGAAATAAACACTTATCATGGAAACGACTCTTTCTAAATCAAGTGTCTCTGAGATGAAAAACCACTGCCTTCTATCTATCCTACGAGGTTTTGTGAGAAGGAGACCAGAACTAAAGTTCTGGTGAATGGCAAGATTATGTACTTTTAAACACAACAGTACATATACCATTTCATTTCCATTTTAGCTATATTAGGTTCATTTATGTTGTATTACTCTCGCCTAAGTGCGTAAATTGTACACATCTACTTACAAGTAGTCCAAACCTAATAATCGATATATAGTAGCCACATGCACTTGGACTACCTTAACCATAGATACTACCCATAGTATCCCTTGTTTCCTCCTCAATAGGACACCATCGTTTCGCCACGAGAGTGTTGCAACTACAACTGCAAAGGACTACCTCGTATGCCTTGTACTACAGGCCTATAATGCATATGTTCCATCGTCTAACAGGAAAACATGAACTGAATCCGTAGTGTCTAACTATGGATATCCACAAGGTACCACCCAGTGCACACATAGATGATTCACACATAAACCCTCGATCTATACTTTTGAGTTCCGCTAACATGTGGTGCTACTAAGACCTACTTCGTACAAAACTCAGTCGGGGATTTACTATATCTGTAAAGGATAGCTTCTAGGTCCACAAAATAGATATTCTAAATGGTATATTTCTTCTCATCGAGGCTATGGCTCTACAAAGCTACACCTCAACTAGTTGGAAGACTTTATAAATGACATTACCCTACATCAAACAAACTAAGCAGCCAAATGGCATTGTCACCTCATCCAGCATCTCCATAGTGAAAGATCACTGGTCTTTTGGTTTAACCTAAATCTTACATGTGCTCACTATTGACTGACGATGACAGATATCCAAACATCTACTATCCTTATGGGTCCTAACCATTAAGCCTGCTCCAGGAAGCCGCACGAATCCTTAAATCACCTATTAGCCTTTTGACTGTTTGTAAAGGACAACACTATTACGCCTATAATACAAATGCAGTTATGGCACATCCCCTTGATGGACACTACAAATCTGCCTCTAATGGACTGGTCAACTGTGCATACATCAAAGGGGTGTCCTAGAGTATCCTCCATGCCATTTTTGAAGTCTCTAATTCCTGCTCTAGCATAGAATGCCCGATCTCAATCTCATATCTTATATCATCAGTCCTCGACCTGAATGGAAACGTTGGTACAAACACATCTTGTGAAATCAAGGTACTCTAAAAAATCTGGTATTGTCTGCTTTGTTAGGCCTACATTCAGATTCCTTTTGGACTGCTTCAAACACACATCATTTTTTTTATCCTACGTCTAATCTTTTCTTATGCATTTAGTTTATCTTATCTTTCCTTTAATTTACTTTTATTACTTTATGATGAGACTACATTCACTTTGCTTTCTTACATTTTATGGCAGTCTCAGTTTAAAACCATGCCTACTTGTCATAAATCATATAACATAATAATTACTTTATTTCTTATTATCTTCATCGTAATGGAGGATCTTAATTACATTACTCGTTTACTCATTTTCTAGGTCTATTAGGTATTTAAGTTGGTTATTATCTTTATTTCTTTTCGTCAACTCTTGTTTGTTACGTTCTTTCTCTTGTATCGTCATCGGAAGTTTCATTCTAGGAAGTTAGTTACATTCAACTTGGTTGGTTACAGTAACTTTACAAATCTACTTCCATATTTTAATATTAAACAATATAAATAGTAACATGTAATTACTAGATATTTTTCTTACTATTTTCCTATAATTGCTAAATAGTGCAAAATACAATAACATTCATATTTTGCACTAATCCCACCTTCTTTGCTTTTATTCTTGTAATCATGTTTATAGTATTAAATTATGGAAATATACTTTTTTATCAACCAACCAACTAAGTTGCTACTGATTTCCAACTTTGTTTATATATCAAATTCCCGTTTTAACCTATTCTTATGTTTGACATTTATACTGTAAGTTTTACACTTTTAGTCTTATGCTTTTTCCTATAATTCTCAAGCCCGACATAACTTATATTTATTAGGATTCTATTCCACAAGAACAATATTTGCATATAAGTATAATTTCTTAATATTTACAGTTTGGATAAAAGTAACTTGCATAAACTAATTACCATAGTTTAGTCCAAATGTGTCAGTGTCAATTAAATAATTCATTGGGAATCAAACAATATTATATACCACTATCCAAAAGATAGGTAATCTAAATCCTCTTACAGGGAAAAAGGCACTCCAAGGTCCAGATCTGATTCAAATCCAGTTCTATTATCCATAATCTTCCCTTTTATAACCGTATTTGCATCCACAAACTGGTATTTGCATGGATTTATAGATCTGATTCTAAAAAAATAAAATAAAATAACTAGAAAAATAGATTTGTAAAACTTATCTCATACACACAACTTATTTTTGACATCCCTTTCCTAGATCTATAGTTTTGCCCAGTAATTTGTAAATTATAAACCATAAATCTAAAATATATTTTTTCTAAAGAATAGAAGGAGAAAGAAAAGTTACATAGCTCCCACGTCCATTCAAAAAAATATGAGTTTGGTGACTTGCCCTGCACGTTTATTTATAAAGGCCTGAAGCTACGTCGTCCATTCATTTTAAAATGATCGAAATCTATGTGTATAGCGCTTAAAATAACACATTAATTATAACGCATATTGGTCGACCCATAATTCGCCAGGGTCAACCTATTGGTGGACCGGACTATGGCAGGAGTCAACCCTTAATGGGTCTCACGCTTTATTTTGTCCTGTCATTTTTTATTTATATGTATTAATTTTTGTGTAGTGTTATGTTTAATAATACATTAACGTTAATAAATTCCTTTATTCCGTGACTTAATTCCATTTATGACACATGTTTACTTTCCAAATTCAAACGCGCATTTCTTTAGGAATTTATATGTGTATATATTTATATAAAATAAATATACACACGTGCTTTTACTCACCTACGATAATTCTTGATTTTTTTTATAACGTTATATTATATTCATTACTTTATAACATTATGTGTATATAACGTCATCTTTTCATTTAAATTCCATTAACTATTTTATAGCGTTACACTTACATAACATTAACACTTATTTAATCCTTTTTATTATTTTGTGACGTTACTTTTGTATAACATTAACATTTTAATTAATTCTATTTATACCTATATATCATTATGCTTACATAGCGTTGCATTTTCATTTAATTATCATTTATTTTACACGATTAATTTTTCAACTTCAAAAGTGTGTTATTTATAGAATTCACATGTTTATATGTTTATAAAAGTAAATATATATACATGTTCGTTTACACATACAATTATTTTCTAACATGGAACTTCGAACGTTTTTCCGTACGAACTCCGTTCGAAACATATTATATATATATATATATATATATTAATTACAGGAAAATAACCTGAAGGACAAAATGAACTAAAATTTGTTCCATAAGGACAAGGGGGCAAAATTTTATCCAAAAGGACAAGTTTTAGTGTAAAGGGAGGAATTACAGTGGGCCCCTGAATTCCTACCTTTACACTACATTTTGTCCTTGAGGATAAAACTTTGCCCCTTTGTCCTTATGGAACATTTTTTTGTTGCTTTTGTCCTTGAGGGTAAAAATCCCTATTAATTAATCAGAAAATCAAGACGAATTCTATAGTAAAATTTTAAGGTGATTTTCGTAAAATTCCAAAAGCATTTATTTCTCTTCGTTGAAGGTCAAATTATATTATTTATTTATTTTGAAAAATATAGGTTGTTACATTCTCTCACCATTTAGGAATTTTGTCATCGAAATTCGACAAGGGCGAACCGTGTAATCCCTCACATTCACTTATATAATCACATCCATTTAATGTACATCCAACTTTTGCAATAATCTGTGTTATTGCATAAAGTGCATCACATCATGAAATATATGAATGTACATGAATTTCCTCCTATATGAATGCTTTTTTTCTTTAAAATGTTCTATTCAAAACATGAAGCAAACAAATTGAATATTCTTGCAATTCTACATGAGTGCAATATTTTAAAGATCAAAATAGTTTTTCTTCCAAGTTTCCCCATACTTTGTTGTATCTAACAATTCTATGTTTTTTATGATAACAAACATATATTTATTATTATAAATGTGTTTGTTATTGTACTGTTATACTACATCACAGAAAAAAATATAATATTTATATTTAATGAAATACTACTGCATAGGAATTTAAATATTCAAACAGTATTTTATCTAAATATAAATATTTTATTTCAACATCTTAACAGTACAAATTTATAGCTCCACTATTTGTACATCTCACTGAAATACAATACGTTTCATTTCATATTAAATTTCATACAGTGCTCCTCACTACAGTTCACTCAAACACTCAGTTGTACAAACACTCATGTACACTTCACTGTCTGTTATATATATACATTGATACATTCATTGACACTGTCCTTGTATTCTGTCTTCACAGTAAGTCCAGTCTTCTGCTTACCTATCACAAAAACACACGCACAGTAATCTGGAATAGAAATAATTTTAAATTATAGCAGATATAATTTTTATTTTAAAAATTTATTTGTCTCATAATTTTGGTGTTTTCTCTTCATTTTTCATTACTTGATCTGATTTATATGAACATTCATCTGTGTTTGGACAACTTGTGATATTCACAGCGATACACTGTAAATACCACAAGGCAAACTGTATATCTCTAGAGCTCACAGATCAGCCTCAACAAACTATATTGGTCTGTTGATCAGAACCAACATCATTATTAGCCAATTCTGAACAGCCACAACTCAGATATAGCGGTCTGCTGATAGAAATATTCATGTCTGTCTTTCGAATAGCCACACATATACACACACACATATATATACACATACATACATGTATATATACATATGTGTATACATGAATACACATATACAATGCACATGGGTGCATCAAACCAACAAGGATGTTCATGGACTCAACATGGCAGAAATCATTTCAAGTGCAAGTGAAAAAGGTCAAAGCAAATATGTGTGCCAAGCATGTCAACAAGTCAAGGAAAATACAGTAGTCGAGCTCATATAAATCTAGCATAGAAGCAAATACAGTATTTCAGCAAACAAAGAATGGCCAAGGAAAGATGTTTCAAATCCAAGTGGTCAGCATGGTAAAGTTCATGTACGAAATACATGGCAACATATATGTAGTTGTTCAGTTTCATGTATGCAGTTCTAGTTTGTGCACCTCAAGCCAATAGTCAAGAGTACACAACACAATTCAAGTTCAAGTAATACAAATACAAGCCAACATGGACAAGTAACAATGTACATGCAAATTTCAAAGTGAACCAACACAAACGGATACTACATTAATACTCACAGCAAGGGATCGTCAACATACCAGTATAACTAAAATGAGCATGGTCAAAGAAAATGAATCAGTTTTGGCCGAAGAGATATTTCCAGAAAATACACAGTATGGGTATTCGACAAAACAATGCCACAAGAATTTCATGTGCAAACTACTATTATAGTGGAACGCAAATTGGTTTTTCCACTCAAATGAATATCCAAAAATGAACAAATTTTTGACAAGCAAGTTTTGCAAATCAATGCATACAAGGAAGCTCAAGCTAAAGCAGATGGCAAGGTACAATATATACAAGACCAGTCAAAGCAATCAATATGAGTACATCATGCAAAATATATTCAAAAGGAATATCATTTCAAATAAGTAAATTTTTGCATGAAGTTTTAAACTTTTCCAAATTTGAAGGATGTCTGTATTGGCAAGCATCTTATTTGGAAATGTTTTAAACAGACCAGTTTTTATTCCAGAATTTCACATATATGGCAAACCATTTTCAAATATCACAAATATCGTTTTTTGCATTAAATTCATTCAAATACATTTTTAAGAAAGTTTTGATCAGCTGATCGAAGTTCAATAAATCATGTTTCCAGTTTTCAAAATCAACAAGCTATTTTTTGAAAGTGTTAATCACAGAAACAAATCGGTTTTCAATTTTATATGTGGCAAGAACCTTTTTGAAAACATTCCAGACATTCCAAAATTGGCTGAATCATTTCCTTCCAGGATTAAATGTGGCAGGGATAACTGAATGATTTATAGAAATCAACCAAGGATACACAATCAAATTTTCCAGAATTGAATTTGTGCAATTTCGGCAAGAATACAAACGGGGCCACAATTTAAATTTTGAATTGTTTCATGTACAAATTCAAAGAATCATTTTTGGCAAGAACAATTCAAATCAATTCTAGGATTCAATCAAGGTCGTGAATAATAAAAGGAAACAAGCCACGACAAACATCCAAATCGAGGAAACTATCACGCAAGGGTTTCACACACAAAATCAGATCGAGACATTTTGGTGAAATCAGAGTAAAATTAGGATTTTATAATCATATATTATCCACCATTCATCATCGAAAAAAAAATCAAAATCGAAACCAAGAAAATTAACCGAGCAACCAGAGAATTAAAATCAAAAATCTTACCAAGTTTCGATAGTTTAGAAATCAAATCGGCGACGAGAAGATCAACAGCATATGGAGCATCACGAACTCATCTCAAGTAGAAAGATCAAAGTCGCGATTTGAAAAGAGGAAGAAAACCCTAATTTGAGTTGGTGACGGCCGACAATAAAGCAAAGCCAAAAGTGTTTGAATATAAAAGGAAAGGGGGCCAGCCATGTTAGAATAAAAGGGATTTTTATTTTTTTATTTTATTTGAGTAGTTTTAATTTGTTTTTGTTTTGTAAAACATTCGATTTTTTTTCTAGTTTTTTGTAAACCTAGAGATTATCTAATTATAGGATTTATAACTGGGGTTACAAATAACGGGATTGTAAATCGGGAAATTGTGATATAGGGGATATAGACCAGTTTAGGGTTTTGAGCGTAGGATTATAATAGGAGCGAGGGGTTCGCGAGTTTACAGGGTTTTGTATGCGGGATCTGTTCTATTACCTAGTAGGAACTTTAGTAAATGTAACAGTAGGCAGGGTTTGCCGAAGCTGGGTAAAATCTGTGTCATTTACATTCTGCATTTACTCACTCTATTATTATCTATGCTGTGATTATTTTTAATATGTTGATTCAATAAACCCTATTTACCCCCTTATAGGGTTAATCTAGATTCAATTTCTACAAAATAGAAGCATGGTTAAATCAATTTTTGCATCTAAAATCCTATTATACAACTTGTAATATCCGAATTTAAGATAACTCTAATTTTTTGAACTCGATTTCTTATATTGGAAGAAGATAGGAAATGGAAAACTATACATTTCCCGCTTTACTTTTATGCAACTTTTTTTGTACTTGGAACTTTTCTCAGTTCTTTACGTAAAACCTTATTTTTTTTCCAAGCATAGTTCACATAAGAAAAAATATCTTTTAAAAATTTTCAAACTTCGTATGTGACAATTTCATTTTCACCTCAAGTTTCTCCTTTCTTATTACTGTAACTCTCTTTTAGTTTATATTTAGATTTGTCGTTTTCTTTTTTAGTTTGTTAATTTTCTTTTGTTAGCCCCTTATTAGTTACACCCACTATTTATTTCTTTTTGAGTGATCATTACTGAAACACATAAAAAGAATAGTTTACTAATTAGTACTGGTTTTAATGACACCTAATATAAATCACTTACGTATGGGTACGTACTACTAAATGATAAGAAAGCACAAATTCTATTTTAGATTATATCTATGAAATCTTAAATTGGGTTTTAGCTCGGAAACTGCCTCAATGACAGTTTAGAAATCTCTCCCAAAGGCTTCTCACAATTTATCCATTTAAGCCCACATATATCACCATTATATTTTTTTTTGAGGGAAACTATTAGGACTAAGTTTTTTTTTGTATCTTTTCTAAGGAGGATTTTGCAATTTGTGTAAAGTAACAAGAAAACTTTTTTTACTCATTTTCTTTGTTGAAATAGGTAGCATAAAATATGGTGCTTTGCTTATATTTTGTACACCTCTTTCACTATGTGCTCCTTATCATTTCAACAAAATACACTTACTTACAAACTTGTCGATTCATAAAAAGTCATCTTACCATTCTTCTTGTCCCGATGAATTAAAGTTTATCACAACCCATCTTACTCATAAATATTTCTATTCATACTAAATTCATGTTGTTATTTAAGGCTTTAGTCATACCACTCTTAACCTTCTTCTATAAAGTACCTACTCTGTTCCAACCTTTTTCAGATTTAATGGAATAGAATTTTCTAGAATTAATTAAAAAATTCTAGCATTCTTTTTCATTTATTTTTTCTAACTCCATAATATATGTATGTATGTATGTATGTATGTATGTATTTCAAAACAAATCTTCTTTTAAATCAAAAGTTTATTTTCGTGCAATTTAAAACTTTTAAATAAATAAATATTTTAAAACAAAATATTTTAAAATTAAAACCTTAAAATATTCGATTTTTTTTTCAAGCTTAAAAATTTAAACTCAAAGTGGGTTCCCAACTTCCTTGCCTGACCTATTTTCCAAATTGTCATTTTCCCATTCGATTGCTTTTTACGCAAATTTTCCACGATTGTCCATTTCTATATTAAAATCATCTTATTGCACTATCTGTGAACGATATATATGCCTTATCCGTTTTCTATCTTTCTATCTAATTTTTAAGGTACTACTATCTTACCTACAAATTCGAAATAATTCCAAATTTTCAAACACTTAACATTTGGATCTTAGTAACATGCTTATTGTGCAACCTATTCCATGGTAACTCTTGGATCTACTATTCTTGGATTTCCATAATCCAAACCTTGATGTACAAAACTATTTCCTAAAAACTTTCCAGATGTTATCTCTTTCAAAAGTGGGTTTCATTATGGTTCTAGATATATATAATATATTTATATCTTAAAAATAAAAATATGTTCACTCACTATCTATTTAGAATCACTAGATCTAAGCTCTGATACCAAATGTAATAACCCAAATCCCAGTGGGTCCCAATTGTTTACAAAAGACTAAAATCCAAGTCCACTGAAATTCAAGTTGGATGTTTGGTATCCTGCATATGTGCGAAGAGAATATATCATAGCTCAATAAATAAATCATACTAAAAATGATTAAAATATAATAATACATAAACACTTATAAAGGAAATAACATTTTCTAAATCAAGTGTATCTAAGATGGAAAACCTCTGCCTTCTACCTAGTTATGGGTTGTTGTGAGTAGGGGGTCAGAACTGAAGTTTTAGTGAACGGAAAGATGTTTTACGTTTAAATGTAACACAATATAGGTCGATCCATTTTCATTTTAGTTATATTAGCTTCATTTAGGTTGCAACACTCTCGACTCGATGTGTAAATCATATTCATCTGCTCATAAGTAGACCAGACCCAATAGTCAATGTATATGTGCTACATACCCTTGAACTACCTCAGTCCTGGGTACTACCCAAAGTATCTTTCGTTTCCTCCTCGATGGAACACCACCTGTAACAACCAGAATTTTGACAGATCATATTTTTTAAAATTCTTATCTATCGAAGCCTGAGTTGGATTATCTAGTATCCTGCAGAAACACAGAGATAACAAATATATCAGAGCTCATTAAAATGTCTCACAGCGGAATGGATAAAATATAATAATCAAATATAGCCTTACTGAAATAATAATATTGTCTACAAGTGTCCAAATAATATTAAATCTCTGCCAAAAATCTAACTTGGGAGTATGCTATGAGGAGAGGGCCAAAATACAAAATTCTAGTGAGAGGACAAATTATACATTCTTAAATAATCCTACATATACTATTCAGTTATGTTTTCTTAATTACCAGATTATTTGGGTTAACAACACTCAAGGCCCTGCATTTACGTCGTACCTATCTACTCCCAGTAGATTAAAGCTAATATAGTATATATGTAGCTATACCCAACATCTCAAGGTACTACTCATAGTACCCTCCTCGTACGGTCTCCTCTGTCACACCACAAAAGCATTCACAACCTCCATCCTACGCCATACCGCGTACGGAACTCTAAGTCGTTTCGCCATGTAATCGCATGAAACCACCATCGCTATGCCACGTAAGCGTACAGATCCTCGTATCTGAACTCCATGGTCGAATCACGTCTCAACATGAAGTAATCCCCTAATGTCCACAATACACCACCCCGTGCATATATCTAGACCCTCACACAAACGTACTTCCTACTATAACCCGAGTCCCGTAATAGGGCTGCATTCAATGCATGGAACATGGTCGAGAACTTTCAATATCTGTAAATGACGGCTTCATTAGGCCAACAATATATATATTCACATATGGTATGTATCTTTTCACGGTGGCTATGGCCGTACCCTGGCCCCTCCGTCAACTAATGAAAGACTACATCGAGAGCTAATAACGTTCCCTTAAAACCAATCTAGCATCCAATTTGGCATGTCCCTCACCAACGACTCGATAGTGAAAAACGTTGTCTGTTTGTTTAACTCTTAGTCTTTACGTATCCCACTGACTGTCGATGACAAGTATCCGATGATTACTATCCTTAATTTGGTCCTGACCAACCTCCTCCACGATCGAGGCAAACCGCTAAATCACCCAACGCCATACTCCACAGTCTTCTGACTGCTACACCGTAGTTGAAGTCAGGGCATACTCACCAGATGGTACCATATAGACCATACCTCTGTAGGTATAGCCCGAAGCCTACCACAGAAGACCATCACGTAGGATCCTGATCCTCACATCCGTAGATGTCTCGCACTTCCCTCCAATTCCGTAGAATAATCAGTTGGACGTGCTTCTCTCGTATCTCCAGACACCGCGATGATATACCCTGTTGGGTATTTAATCTCCTACGTACAGAATGGTTCCAATGCATCAAGCCATAGCTTTATTAGATCCTACGTCTAATCTTTTAATCATGCGCTTGCTTTATCTCATCACATTGCTAATTAACTTGATTATTCACATATTCACTTTTTATTCAAGTTACTTGGTCCGTTAGCTCATAATTAGCTTCTTTTTGTCTTTAATCATCCCTATGCCGCCAGAGCAGACTTCTGCTTATTATTTATTACATTCATTAGACTTTTAATAATAAGTCAGCTAATAATAAGCCTACTTTATTCTTTCTCATTTGATTATATTCTTACCTTAAACCATTACCATAACCGTTGCTGTGGATTTTCTTATTAATTTAGTTCCCTTAACTAAGGTTTATTAATAAGTTCTCTTGTCCATCATTTACGTTATAATTCCACTTGTCCCTGGGATAAGCCTACCTATTATATTTCATTTCCGTATAATAGGTTATATTCTCCGTTCATCACATTTTCCCTAGGTTCCTTAACATAAACCAAACTGTTACTGTTGTAGCCTTCCTTTATTTACCATCTTGTATATTCTTATTATTTCAATATTTCGCACACTTCATTATCTTGTTTAGCGTAAAGATACAAAGATCTATTTCCATAATGTACATCAATTAAGATTCATAGTTGCATGTTATTTATTTTATTTTCATTGTGGACATACACATGTATTTTATTTAATAGCGTGCAATACAGTAAAAAACACCTATTTCACACTAAATCCATTTTTCCCAAACCCAACTAACTCAATCCACTACTAATTTCCCCTTTTTATTTTTTGAGTTAGATGTTAATTCCTATTTTACATATACCATTTCCAATTATTGTAAATTTTCCATACAAAATATTGACATACCAATTCTTTTTCCATTATTCCCAATTTCATTGTAATTCTATTTACAACATATCTAGTTTACCAATGAATAAAAATCTCAAGAATATAGTCATAATTATTATAAATTTCACAATTTCAGTATTACAGTAATTCTCTATCCAAACAAAAGATTAATGGAAAGGATTTGTACAATAATAGTATTCTTAACATACTTAGAAATAGATTATATATCGCAATTACCACAAATTTCAATTATTTATCACATTAAGAATTACGGGGAATGTAAACGATATATATACCGGTACCAAAAGGTATAATTTTAAATCCGCTCACCGGACTACTTCCTATCCTTGACTCTGATTTAGATCTGCTACTCCGTGATCTTTCTAATTGAATAAAATATTGAGATTACCATGGATTTACAAATCTGATGCTAAAAGAAAGAAAGAAACTTTAATAATTCGGATTCACAAATGTTACCTCACGTAGACAAGAAATCCGAACACCTATATTGTAGATCTATATTCTGTCTTTAAATTATGAATCAGAATTCTTAAAAACTGATATTCTTATTTTGAAAGATTTGGAGAAGAAATAAAATGACAGAGCCTTGGCATTGTCTCAGAAAATATGAGTTGGAGGCTAGGCCCTGCTAGTCTATTTATAGGTGTACAGAAGGTTCTGGTCTGTCGAATTAAATATAATAAAATATGAACCGTACAAGTCTCAAATAACACGACAGCTTGGCCCAAAGATGGGTCGACCTGGACCCTAGTGGGTCGACCCCATGACCTGGGTCAGTAAGGTTGATTTTGCCGATATTAATTCTTGATTAACGGCATTAACGTTTGTTTTATTTCTAAATATTTCATATGTAGATTATTTTCTTCCAATTATAACATGTATCCAATTTCAAATTTATGTGCATATATACACATATAACTTTTTAAATCATTATTCGTTAAAAGCTTCTCAATAAATGTCGTTATCAACGCTATCAATTCACTGATTCTTTACCTTTTAATATATATTCAAATTTCAAATGCATCTTTTTTCTTGCCTATTTTTCATTCATTGCACATTCATAACTTTCCCTCTTAAATTACACTTTAATTTCAATTTTTGAATTTATGCGTATATATTTATGCTCAACTTCATTTCTTTTCAAAATCCAATCATGTTATGCCGACATTTATTTCTTGCCCATTTTGACTGATTGCAAGTTACTTATGGATTTAATATTCATATATATATATATATATATATATACACACACACACATACACATATATACACATATACATGTTTATGTGTGTATATATATATATTCTCACCTATATATATATATATAAATTTTCTTATGTGTACATTTATATATAGTTTTCTCTTAGAACAAGCATCCATTTAACCATCCTTCTAAAATTAAAAACATGACGTTCGTGGGACTCAAACTCCTGAACTCCACCTTGGGAAGTGCATGTCTTACCAACTCACCTAACTTAGCTTTTGTTCATAAGACTAAAAACATTGATAGTTGTTGTTCCTATGTGTGTTTCTTTTATATCATCTTTTTCACTTTTGTTCTAAAACTTCATTTAAATATATCCTTTTCATTTTAAATCCGTTGTCTACAAACCATAAGTCTAAATTGATAAGAAAATTGCCACGGATGCAATGATGGTAGTTCCATAACCAAATTTAGAAAATTGTACAAAATTTATTTTATTATTTAATTAATTAAAAATGCGGGTTCTTACATTCTCCTACCCTTAGGAAATTTCATCCTCGAAATTTGGTAAGGGGAAAATTAAGTAATTCCTCGCATTATTTACAACCATTATGTGTACATCCAATTTTACAACCATTTGTGCACTTGTGCAAAGTGTAACATATAATAATAGTGCATGAATGCAATGAATGCCTAAGCGGTACCTCCTATGTGAATGCAAATTTTCTTGAAAACCTTTTTGAAAACATGATGCACACATCCTAAATATACTGGCAATTTCTATATAAATGCAATATTTTGAAAATCAAAATAATTTTCAATCCAATTTTTCCTACACTCTTACAGAGTAAGAGCGCAGTTCATCCAATTTTTGTGTCAGAACCTTAACAATCAACTTTAAATTTGCGAATAATAGAACAAGTCTAATTTTCTGAATTCGATTTCTTATGTTAGAAAGAGGTAGAAGATGGAAAGTTACATATTTTCCATCCACTTTTATGCACATTTCCCCCATACTTGGAAAACTTAATTGCTAATTTTACAAAAAAAAAAAAAATCCTATTTTCTATTTCAAGCATGGTTTGCATAAGAAAAAATATTTTCATTTTCAAAGCTTACTTTAAAAGAATTCATTTTCCTTTATTGCTCTTTATTTTTGTTGTTATCATCATTGTTTCTCTTCTTTCTAGTTATATCTACACCTTTTTCCATGGCTTATTTAACTTAATCACCAATCTAAGCTTAATTTTAAATAAGTCTTCTAATTCTTTCAAAAATAAAATAGGAAAACAAGCACACTACACAACTACTACCAAATGCTAAGAATCCTAAGACCATGTCCCCGTTGACAAATAAAAGTCCAAACACAGGATCTAAACAACTCGCTTGCCTCTACCATCTACTTTTCACAGCTAGTCCATTTTGTGTACTAACAGTCTTTTTCCAAACAACAATCTACGCTTTACAGTGCTTATGCACTCTACGAGAATTTAATATTATTCCAAAATAATTCTCGCTATCTACTTTACAGGATCAAAAATATTCACTGTCTTTCCTAGGTACTAATCCTTACCTACTCCATGATTTAAAAATGTGGTTTGGCTTTAATCTCTTTTTTTCAAAAATTAAAGCTTCAAAACTTTGTTCTTCTTCATTAAA
Organism: Allium sativum; assembly: GCA_030737875.1. Lineage (NCBI taxonomy): Eukaryota > Viridiplantae > Streptophyta > Magnoliopsida > Asparagales > Amaryllidaceae > Allium > Allium sativum. The sequence goes on along the minus strand of CM060924.1, from coordinate 393,762,418 downwards.
ACTTATTTTTACCAAACCATAAGAAATGACATCTTGTAAAAAACACAAAAGATTTTTTTTCTAAAATCACAAAAACTGGAGTAGATAAGGACAACTATTTCTCAGTTAATTTCACAACAACTCATTATTACTATGTTATTTCAATTACTTATAATTAGGTGCTAATTTGTAAACTTATCCCGAACTTGTACTCTATTCTAAATTTTAATAACTTATTTTGTCCACCCTCCAAAGTTTATGTCCAAACAATTGTTAAAAATTTATGTTAAAAGAACAGATATTTTCAAAGAAATTCAAAAAAAATTTGTTTTTGACAAAATGCAATCTTTTATATTTTTTCTTATTTATTTATTTTCATAATTTATTGCTTAAAACTAGCGAGCTATACATGCTCTATAAAATACACATTTTCCTAAAAGAATTCATCTTAGATTTCATAAGAAATCATCATTTCTAAAATATACTCTATTTTGTTTCAAAAAAAATTCTACACAATTTAGCTAGTACATATTTTAAAATTTTAAACTTTTATGGTCAAAACTTGAAAAACACCATAAATTATCTCCCGAAAGCTTTTAAAATTTCAAGTTCTTAAAAGTAAACACTGGGGCTAGACTAAAAGTGGGTTTCTAACTCGTTCAAACTTTCCAAAATATTCCCATAAAGTCTTTTCTCTCTAGTGTATATTCCTAATCCATTTTCCTTTTTACTCTTTTTCAGTTTATAAGGTTATATTGCCAAACCCACTAATCTGACATACTAAGATTCCATATACTACCATATAGGATCCATCTTTTTCCATTACAAAACACACTGTACAGTTTTCATCCAAACCACCTAGGGGTCTCTTATTCTCAAATTTCCATAACCATTTCTTTAGTGTAAATAACTGATATCCCAACTCTTTCCATTTGTCGCTCTTCTTATTTATTTTGTTCCATTATGGATCTAGGTGTGTATATATAAGATATTTATATTTTAAAAATACGAACATGCTCACTCACTATCTATACTTAAGAATCATGAACCTGAGCTCTAATACCAGATGTAATAACCTGAATTTCAACAAATCGAATTTTCTATAAATCCCAATCTGTCAAAGTTCCATTGATAAAGCAGACAAAATAGACCCAGGTAGAAACATATGTGACCGAGCCAGCATATCAGTATAATGAGTCATAGTCTGTTGTACAGTGGGAGAGAGACCTATAGACATGTCTCTAGATGAATTACTTGATAACATACGAATATCGTTTCTAGATCCAAACACATTCCACACAAGAAAGAATCGATTAAATGTTCGCCTATTCATTCTACGACGATGACGAACATCAAAATTAGAATGAGTTATTGGATTTAAAGAGTTTACTAACCGTAGCACAAAATCTGACATAATTCATTTTGAGATTTTATTATCTAAATTTTGAGTTCGGCCAGCTCTAAGAAAGAGAAGAGTGCGATTCTCTCTCTATCCCGAGCATAACTACGCTCCCTCTCGGGAAGAAAGGGATATTTTATCTAGCTACGTAGTTATGGGTCTATTTTCAGCTTAGCCCCACCGAATCGATGCGTGTTCGCTAGGCACACATCAGGAAGATGTCGAGCTGCTACAAACCGACTTGTAGTCGTAGAAGATAATTTTTACTATCTACCTCCAATTTGTGTCCACAAGGGTGCTATCAGCCTCCCAATTTGTGTCCACAAGGGTGCTATCAGCCTCCCAATTTGTGTCCACAATAGTGCTATCAGCCTCCCAATTTGTTTCCACTAGGGACCACTATTGAATGGGAGAGGGTGGGCCATACCATGTCTTCTTACCTATGAATAAGAAGACCCTTTCATAAGGAAGACACATGAAGGTAGCTCAAGCTCAAATGGCGAGCAATACTTCAAGGTACCATATGAAGGGTAAGGACAGTAACCAGGGGCCTTAGCTGCTAAAATCTACTGGCTGCGCCGAAGTTTACTATGGATTTTACACCTGACCTAAATGGTCGTTTCATAAGACTTTACATGAGAAGGGTAAAAAGAAGATATGAAATGAGGGAGAGAACAACCAATAAGGGAGTTTAATTTTTACCCTATAAGGGAGTTTATTATTTGGTTGTCCCTAAGGGATTTTATTATTTGGTTGTTCCCGAGTTGGCTTGTCAGGTATCCTACAAAAAAGTCAGGGATAATATTATTAGAGCTCGATAAAATGTCTTACAGTGGAATGGATAAAATATAATAATCAAATATAGCCTTACCGAAATAATAAGACTGTCTAACAAGTGTCCAAAGGCTACCAAATCTCTGCCAAAAATCTAACCTGCAAGTATGTTATGAGGGGGGGGGGGTAGCACGCAAAGTTCTGATGAAAGGATAGATTATACATTCTGAAATAACCCTTCATATATTGTTCAGTTATGTTTTCTTAATTATTAGGTTATTTGGGTTAATTGCACTCAAGGCCCTGCATTTACGTCGTACCCATCTACTCCCAAGTAGATTAAACCAAATATAGTATAAATGTAGCTATACCCAACATCTCAAGGTATTACCCATTGTACCCTCCTCGTACGGTCTCCACCATCACACCACAGAAGCGTTCACAACCTCCATCCTATGCCAAATCGCGTACGAAACTCTATATTGTTATGCCACTTAATTGCACGAAACCACCATTGTTATGTCACGTAAGCGTATGGATCCTCGTACCTGAACTTTTTTATCGAATCACGCCTCATCACAGAGTAATGTCCTAATTTCCATAATACACCACCCATTACATGTATCTACACCCTCACACGAACATACTTCCTACTATAACCCGAGTCTCGTAATAGGGCTGCATCCAATGCACGGAACTCGGTCAGGAGCTTTCAATATCTGTAAAGGATAGCTTCATTAGGCCTACAAAAAATATATTCACAAATGATCTGTTTCTTTTCACGGTCGCTACGGCCCCACGTTGGCCCCTCCCTAAACTAATGAAAGACTACATCAAGAGCTAATGGCGTGCCCCTAACAACCAATCAAGCATCTAATTTGGCATGTTCCTCCTCACTAACGCCTCGATAGTGAAAGAATGTTGCCTATTGTTTAGGCTCTTAGTTTTTCTGCATACCACTGACTACTGATCGATGACAGGTATTTGACGATTACTATCCTTAATTTAGTCCTGACCAACCTCCTCCATGAGCGAAGAAAATCATCAAATCACCCAATGCCATCTGCCATGGTCTTTTGACTGTCACACCATAGTTGCAGTTAAGGCATACGCATCGGATGGTACCGTACATACCATACCTCTGTGGGTACAGCTCGAGGCCTACCATAGAGGACCATCACGTAGTATCCTCATGTCCGGTAGATGTCTCACACTTCCCTCCAGTCTCATAGAATAATCGGTTGGACGTGCTCCTCTCGTGTCTCCATACACCGCGATGATCTACCCCATTGGTTTTTTCATTTCCATACATACAGACTGGTTCCAACGCATCAATTCATCGCGTTATTAGATCCTACATCTAATCTTTAAATCATACGCTTGCTTTATCTCATCACATTTCTAATTAACTTGATTACAACATATTTGCTTTTTATTCAAGTTCCTCGTTCCATTAGCTCACAATTAGCTGTTTTTTCTTTAATCGACCCTATGATGCTGGAGCGGACTTCTGCTTAATATTTATTACGTTCATTAGACTTCTTATTATAAGTCTATTAATAATAAGTCTACTTTATTTTTTCTTATTTGATTATATTCTTACCTAACGCCGTTACCCCAACTATTGCTATGGGTTTGCTTATTAACTTAGTTCCTTTAACTATGGTTTGTTAATATGTTCTCTTATCCATCATTTACGTTATAATTCCACTCGTCCCTAGGACAAGCCTATCTATTATATTTCATTTTCATATAATAGGTTATCTTCCCCGTTCATCACATTTTGCCTAGGCTCCTTAACATTAACCAAACCATTTCAATTGTAACTAAAGCGACCCGAACTTCGTCGTAAAGGAAAGCACGGATTACTTTGAGAACAAGACTAATCGGAACGCAAATAGAAGAACATTTCGTTGCTTATTACAATAATTACTTCAGAGTACAAAATATACAGAGTATGAATAAATATTAAACAACAGAAAAATATCAGGGATTTTAAATTACAAAGCAGCGGAAAAATAATACAAAACACAACTGAAAGTAATACATGGATACAGAGCTTTTCGAATATCGCTTCCGCTATAAATCAGGATCCTGTGAATATAATATCTGCAAAACCCAACTACTAGCTGCCCGTGTGGAAAATAGGGGCACCTAGAGTTTAGGTTAAAACAATAAACTCCAGGTCAGTCATGTGACTGGTGTGAGAACTAAAACAGTTATTAATCTTTAATTTTAAAGTTAGGTAAATCAAGAGACCACGCCATATAACACGGAACGGGTTTCCTCCCAAGAATACCAGTGCAAATAACAAACAGCGCAATGCTTAATAAAGAAAATGAAGTTATTATAAGACCCAGCTCCCATCACACAATGCAACGCAAGCCGGACGATAGGGTTTTACCTTATAATAGCCAAATAATGCTTGATACGCGAATTTTAATCTTTAATTATTACTATAAGTGAAGAAAACAACTTTAAATATAAATGTATCAATCATAGGCGGCATGGGTACCGTATATCATATTGCCAATACTAGGCTCTACAATCAAAACCGAAATATCACGTATTGGAAATTGGATTTCCTCCATGAGTCTAGGCAAGGGATGTACTCCTTTTCGCTTTGAGACACTCTAGCAAATGTCTCGGGGCTACATACTCTGGGTAACCCCTGGATCCTGAAGTGTCGGTCCTCCCTTACATTTGAGGATTAGTTATTCCTGAACACACGTTTCCCGGTCCTAACAGACCTATCTATCGGCTCCGTAGAGACTGATACAACCGAGGCGCCTCGCAATCCAACAACCACAAAAGTAAAATGCCAAGGCTAGTAAAACGCTTACACCACCCATAGCTAGAAAGAAACGTCATGTACTCACTGCGTTCCCTTATCCCGTTTTTGACTCATACCGAGGTGTGAGGCTCGCGAATTAACGCTATACACAAAGCTATGCCCTATAAGGCCATGCTTTGATCATCAACCACAAGATTTTGCTTTTCAACAAAAGCCTTGATCACTGCATCTCCGCATGCCACACAGGCAATTCACGCCATGCGACTGATTTCTATCGATATATAACCTCTGAGCTTGTACGTCTCAGAGAAGGGTGTTAAGCAAGAGAATAAATTCTCCACCGCCAAACAGATATATATTTAATAGAGATCAAACAACACAGAATAAAATCCAATGTCATACACACATCCATTTACAAGTTTGTTTTGGGTCTGAACGAAACCAGAGGCACCTTATTCCTCGCATATCCGTCGATCTCCAAGTACGTCTGGACGATCACCAACTTATTCCATACTCTTGGGTGTACAGCCCAATCAAGATCACCAGTAAACGTCCAAACGATGTGAAGACCTCCAGTCTTCAACCACCGTCTTCATCTTCGACTTATCGTCGAATTAGTTATTCAGAATGGGTATAAACCCGGCCTTTCCGAATAACTCGCGTATATAATAAACAAGTGCTACAAAACACAACATACGCCTCATTCCAATTCAGAATATTACTTTATTTAACTATTCACATTCTTAGGGAAAGGCTCCCATTAATTTTATCAATGATAAATTCTTTTAAATTTATTCTTTAATCTTCCTTTGGATATCGTTTCAAACCAAATTATGGTTTTCCAAACTAGTCGGGATTAGCGAACCACTCTGAAGTAATCATTTATTTTATTTCCCAATCCTAACCTATTCATCCCATGGAGCAAAACTGGTAATACTCCATATCTAACACCACAGTATTATCGGCAAATATTAATTACCATTTCCCGTTCAAACCTAATTAAAGATCTAACTATTGCTAGGTGTAAAACTGATGATACTCCATTCTCGATCGTTCCCCAAATTTGATAATTTAACTTATCATATTCACATTTCAATCTAATTAAAGATTCATTAAAACTCTAATTCAGTTTTAATCTCCAAAAATCATTACTTAATGATTATTCAAAGTTATGAAATTAATCTTATCTTTAACTGGGTTAAAGAACTAATGTCATTTAAAATACAGCTCACAATAAACCAAAAATCACATTCCACTTGTTATGGAATCTTCACGGGAAAAAATCAATATATAATCGATATCAATTTCCGTATATATTAACAGTCTTCCTCCACGGAAGCTCACTTCGATTATTATCGAATCGAATTCCATTCAACTCCAATTTACTATATTAAATTGGAAAAAAATTTACTTTGGAAAATTCCCGTTAAATCTTAATAAAAAGATTTATAAATTCCAAATCTCATTTCATTTCTAATCGGGTCAAAGAACAAGCATTATTTAAAACACCGTTCACGACAAACCCAAAATCCAATTCGATATTAAATATAAGGCTCTGAATAGAAATTATATCGGCTTATATTCAATATCGAATTCTGAAACCAAAAAATATCATATTGGAAATAACGATAAAAACTATATCTTCCAAATCTCCATAACAATACCTGTATAATCACGAAATCCAATATCGAAATATTCCGAAGATGATTTCCATTCAAATCCATTACAATTCATCTATTGGAAATTCTGGTTATTTTAAAACCCATTCTCAATCCAATTTATTTACTTAAAAATATTTGGATTATAATTCTAGTTCATAACTAGTTCATTTCGATAAAAATAAAATTTTTATCTTTTCACGTATGGAATTTTTCATCCCAATTCTTTCCAAATCATTTATTATGATTTTACACAAATTATTAATAATTTTAATAATTTTACCAAGGCCCATACAGTTGATTTCCATAAACTGTCATCGAACTGCACTTACAACGATCTTTTCCAAATTTGATTTGGACATAATTCCAAATCCAACTCTTAGATTTCAAACCTCTCATATTCGTTAGAAAGCTCTTTTCGATACGAACCCAACGGTTCCTGTATTAGGAGAATCCGATGGTCGGATCTCCCGTAATATCAACTCGAAGTCAATGGTCGAAATTTGCGAACGGCCGCTGTAACGCCCCGCCTCTATAGCCACTATCGTCCAGTTCATTTCACAGAAATGCCATAGACCATAACGGAGAATGAGGTTTGTGAAGGGCGACCGATTATATAATCGCGCCATATGAGGAACGCACATCGACAACCAGCCCGATACCGACTGAAATTTCAACATGACCATTCGACACATAGGGCAACTACACAACGGCTATATATAATTCGGAAAGCAATATAAAATACATAACAATAAATCAGAGTTAGACACATATATTCATATCACAAGGTGGAAATAAATATGAATAACAACACATAAGTATAAATACAAAGATAGGGGCCATAGTCGATTCACTATACAACAAAAGAATATGTACAATCTCTAGCCAAACGAATATATACATGAAATCTAAGATACATGTATAATCAAGAACTACAACACTAATGTAGATAACAAAAAGCCAAAAGGCAGTCCCTGCTAGAAGTCATGAGATGTACCTGTAATACTCGGTCTGACCCGAGTATTATTTATGAGATGCTACAAGTCACAAACGAAGTCGAAATGGGCCTAAACTTGGCCGGGAATGAGCTCCAATGACCCTAAACTGTTGACCACACTGGTCAACAGTAGTTTCTGGTAGACAGACTCTGTCACTACAGAATAGACGTCTGAGCTGACATTTAGCAGTTTTATTATTTTTCGCGAGAGCTAGGACAGACGTCTGACCCATTTTGGTCAGACGTCTGAGCTAAAGTAATCAAGGATTTTGATTGCTAATGAATGTGCAATCAGCCTCGGACGAGCCCTGATCAATGGTGATGGTTTATGATGATTCCAATGGCCAATAAGGCCTCAAATGCTCTCTGAATCATCACATATCACCAAACTCACATGCAAAATCATATATAAATGATATGAGATTGAAATGATTTGATTATAAACTCCAAGACGACTAAATTCTCTAATAAAAGCAAATCAAATACAATTCAAACTATGGCACAATGGTGTTATATACATGCAAATGAGGCTTCAAAGACTTGTCGAGACAACTTATGACACCCAAATGCACATATACAAACATTCATACAAGAGATTTGCAATGATTCGGCTTATAAATTCAAATGTGAACTAAATTCCAAATCAAAGCATGCAAAGCAATTCAAGCGACTTATGAAGACTTAGAACTTTGCCAAGGGACAAAGGAGCTTCACAATATCACTAAACCAACTCATAACATATGCATAGATCGTATGAACAATCCTTATCATAATTTTCAACTCAATGAAACATAAATACATGAAATCGGCTAAGTTACACTAGCCTAACCAATTCACAAGCACATGCAAACTCATATGAATACTAAATTACGCTTTTACAAGCCAATGGCTTGCGGCATAGATGTGAGTTCAAAAAGAACTCACCTTGGTTTCAAACGATGAAGAAGAAGCTCCGATATGCACAAAGAACGCCTCTTTCTCCAATAGCTCCTCAATAACAACCTCAATAACAAAAATGAAGACACATGAGTGTTAGGGCACACTAAAAATCCAAAATTGAGAGGAGTATAAGGTAGAGAGGGAGAGTAGAGAGCTTACCCATGTTTCTACACTTGGTTTCCTCTTGATTTGGATCCCTAGGAGCCAACCCTAGCTTAGGAATTTCTAATCCCCCTTTCCACTCCCCATTTTCTATTTTCTAAGTGTTTGGATAATGAATGAAGAGAAGGAGGATGATTTAGGGTTATATGGTGAGCTAGGTTAGGTCAACCAAGGTGCCATATTTCCGAATCTCGGAACATATCGATGCTTATAGTCAAAAAGGTCGCAAACGATGATCCGGACTCAATGGAAGTGGTTTCGAGTCCAAATTCAACCGTATGCTAAATGTGACTTTTTGGACATATATTGATTAACGATTAACGATGTTATATTTAAATATATTATCGTTAAATATGTGGGTTGTTACAGACTTTCCCTTAAAGAAATTGCGTCCCCGCAATTACTTAAGGAAAAACCCATATAATAACAACCGAGCATCGACAATATCTGTTTAAAGATATATTATCTAAAAATTCTCTTTCGAATAAAATTTTAACTTTGAGTTATAAATCACTATATAACTTAAGTTTACATATGTATAGTGTTCAAATTAAAGTCACGAATTAAAGTCACGAACATATACGAGCAACTAACTTATTTTTCCTATAAGTGTTTTTAAGAAATTAGAATTTTCTTACTCAAACTCTACATACTCTAAACCTTAATTTTCAATAATTATTTAAATTTAGTTGCAGACTTCCTTACCGCGATTTTTCTGTAAACTTGGTTTAGTCATATCTCAAAATATATAAGATGAAATTCAAATATTTTTCTTTCATTAGAAAATAATAATCCAATAGGTCCGGATAATTCTTGTTTCAAAGAATCCCGACTTATATTGGATTCTACACACTCGTTCGAAGTTCAAATCGAAAATTACGAACAACCGCCATGCAGCAAGCTCGTTTTAATAAAATATAATTTGTTCGTTTAACGTTCAATAGTTTTATAAATTATAAACCCATGCTCTTACGTTTTTCAACACAAACTAATTAATCAGTCAAATTAAAAAGTTGGAAATATCAGCTATCCAAAATCATTGAACATTCCATATCACGTTTTAGCTAGAAAATTTTATCCCTTATAAAATTTCTCAAAAGTATTCTAGCTTACAATTTTTCTTACATTGAATAGGATGAATATGATGGTCATATATATCCCATTCACAAGGATAAACGATCCCATTGTGGAAACAAGATCATGAAAAATTAATACTCCAGGTTACACACCCTAAATTGGAAATATTAGCATGTTCTCTAATATTTCAAAAATAAATAAATTGAAACTTTTAAGTTTCCATTAAACCCCAAAAATATCAAACTTGAAATATTAGCACGTCCTCTAATATTTCACGAACAACTTTTAAATCATGAAAACATGATAAATGGTAGAAGTCGGAAGAATTTCATATAACTTGAAAACTTGGGTTTTCAAATACACAAAGATACCACAAATCCGAGTGAGGTCAAACCAATCGGGTTATGATCTCAAATAAATTTGGTTCATTAAGGTTAAAAAAAAAAACTAGTATTTGTTAATCTCCAATGACAAAACAAACAGGACAGTGAAATGTTGGCGGAAACCGGTTGCTACGTCAAATAGTGGAATGACTTAAGCACAAAGAGATTGAGCTACAGAAATGATAATCAATTCCGAACCCAATTACCCATTAAGGTAGCCCTCCTAGAATGGGTGCAAAGTTTTAGAAATTCACGTGTAATGTGAACCACAGAAACTCATTTTCCTTGATGTCATTCTCACTACCTTGCGAATTTAAGAAACACAAGGAAGTTAACGAATCTAAATTAGAATCGTTAAGATCAATAGGAAAATGCATCATCGACAAGAGATGCCAAGATGGACGATTCCTTTAGAATATAAAACATAGACCTTTATGTGATTAGGCCAATTCATTCCAAGAAATTACCGTAAACCCCGAACAATCAAGACACGCCAATAAGCATGTAGGGATTGTTCACTCTTCAAGGAAAGAGTTTGAACATCCACGAGCATGGAAGGAGCCAAGAGAAAGAAACGGTCTCTTCCAAATCGAAACACACCAAATCAACTTGTCTTCGACTTGTTGGAAGGATAAGCAAATTTGTTCACCACAAAGTTGCAAATCATCACATGGAACTTTTTGCCTTTCGACAAGGTGGTCCAACACCACAAAGAATTCTAACTAAGCCTTCCGTCTCAACGACATGATGTCTTTGCACAACCCACATTGTTCCGTCTAACGAGGTGACTAACTCAGGTGGTCCGAAGACCGCAAAGAAATTCGACAAAGCATTTCGTTCGATAACGAGGTGGCTCCTCATCGCTCGTAGTGTTTCTTCTGACGCCGAGGTGACTATTACGCCACTCGTAGTATTCCGTCTGAAGATGACGTGACTATCAGACCACTCATAGTATTCCGTCTGGCGACGAGGTGACTATCACACCACTCGTAGTATTCCGTCCGAAGACGAGGTGACTATCGCACCACTCGTAGTATTCCGTCCGAAGACTAGGTGACTATCACACCCCTTGTAGTATACCGTCCGAAGACGAGGTGACTATCACACCACTCGTAATATTCCGTTTGAAGACGAGGTGACAATCACACCCCTCGTAGTATTCCGTCCGAAGACGAGGTGACTATCACACCACTCAAGATGACCCGAAGGTCAGAACGATATGAAGATCAAATATAGAGCAACTACACCAAGCTAGTAACTATAAGAGTTTAGCAATATGTCCCATAACCGCTAGCTCTACTCGAATATTTACGAACAAGTTGTATATTCAACTAAATAGATGAAAATGGAAAGCGAATTTCAACTGACTAAATCCAAAAATTAACCGACAAGGGAAACACAAGTGTGTCGACCCACTCGTTTTTACCAAGACGTTTAATTAAATTCCTTACTCAACCGAAAAGACGAAATTACTTATTTAAAACAAGTAATACTCAAAAGAAAAATAGAGAATACTCAATCATTACCCAAACAAAACTAAAGTCATCTCGATAGCATAATAAATGGGTAACGAAAACTCAAGGTAGCATGTACGAATTTTCACAAAACATAGGTTTGGAAAACTACATACATAGATATAAAACAAGCGCCCTCAAATGCCTAAGGACATGGTGTCCCCAAGTTCCTTGGACGCAAAGAAGGTAAATGGTCACAATTCAAAAGAAAACCCGAATGAGATGATCACGGTAATCATCATCAATAAAGAATAACGGGGATGGTACCCTTATAGGCATTAGCTTCTTTACCAAAATAAGATATCTCAAACTCATAATTAAAAACTCAAACTACAAAAAGTTAAAGGATATATACGATGGTCATATATATCACATCCCCGCTTTTTTTATCTTATTAAGATCCCTAAGGTTGCAAATTAACAATCAATACTAATGATTTGCCTCGCCATTTATTTTTATAAAGTTGCTAGTGCTAAGGTTCAATGGCGATGCACGTCATTAATATTTAATATAAAGGTTATGTTGGAATCATCTCATTGAAGCGTTCAGAAACTCCTATCGATATCGTGGCGTCCCACTACTCAATAAGAACTCCTAACATCCTCAATGGGCAACTCAACATGATAAAACAAATTACGTCCAAATAAGGGTGTAAATTTATAACTAAATAATCAGGCGTTCAACCATTTATTTATGAACTAAAATTTGTAATCATAAATTAATAAATGAAAACATCTCATAGTTCTTAGCAGAAATAATTTACTCATTTTCGCCTCACAAAGCTGATCTGAAATGGATTAGTATTTTACTTGACCAAAATTATTTTATAAAACCATTGTACAAAATAAGTTAGAAATCATCAAAACTAAGTCCCTAAAAGTTATTTCAACTCAAAAATTTGAAATAATTTGAATTCCTACCAAAGAAAAGGGATGGGACTCTAGGTTTGTCTAAGTCAAGATTTCACAGAGATCAAATCAAATCAAACTCGATTGGTCAAACAAAGGATCAAGATATAAGATAGGATATGACGGGTCCTAAGAATCGAATAAATCCTAAAAAGATTTCCTAACAAACTTAGGACAATGATCCTCGCCATAATATCTTATATTGTTCCGAACTTAGCTATGATACCAACTATAACGCCCTGCCTCTATACCCACTATCGTCCAGTTCATTTCAGAGAAATGTCGTAGACCATAACGGAGAATGAGGTTTGTGAAGGGCGACCGATTGTATAATTGCTCCATATGAGGAACGCACATCGATAACCAGCCCGATACCGACTGAAATTTCGACATGACCATTTGACACATAGGGCAACTACACAACGGCTATATATAATTCGGAAAGCAATATAAAATACATAACAATAAATCGGAGTCAGACACAGATATTCATATCACAAGGCGGAAATAGATATGAATAACAATACATGAGTATAAATACAAAGATAGGGGCCATAGTCGATCCACTATACAACAAAAGAATATGTACAATCTCTAGCCAAACGAATATATACATGAAATCTAAGATACATGTATAATCAAGAACTACAACACTAATGTAGATAACAAAAAGCCAAAAGGTAGTCCCTGCTAAAAGTCATGAGATGTACCTATAATACTCGGTCTGACCTGAGTATTATTTATAAGAAAATAAACAATAAACAGATTAGTTTAGTTGTACTCATCATAGTAAATCGGGATAGAAATAGAGATATAGGTAGATTATGACATATAAGCAACAACAATCATGTTCACCCATAAGCATGAAACCCCAAAAATGTCTAACCAACATCTCTAAGATATCCCCACTACACTACCCACACACCACGTGCAAGTTGAACCGAAGTTCCCCGCGATTTGATGATCCGAAGATCATCGGAGTGACCCGAAGGTCGGATTGATCCGAAGATCCACCAGAACCGAAGTTCCTAACATACGATGATCCGAAGATCATCAGAGTGACCCGAAGGTCGGATTAATCCGAAGATCCACTAGAACAGAAGTTCCTAAGATATGATGATCTGAAGATCATCGGAGTGACCCGAAGGTCGGATTGATCCGAAGATCCACCAGAATCGAAGTTCCTAAGATATGATGATCCGAAGATCATCGGAGTGACCCGAAGGTCCGATTGATCTGAAGAACCACCAGAACCAAAGTTCCTAAGATATGATGGTCTAAAGATCATTGGAGTGACCCGAAGGTCGGATTGATCTGAAGATCCACCAGAACCAAAGTTCCTAAGATATGATGATCCGAAGATCATCGGAGTGACCTGAAGGTCGGATTGATCCGAAGATCCACCAGAATCGAAGTTCCTAAGATATGATGATCCGAAGATCATCGGAGTGACCCGAAGGTCTGATTAATCCGAAGATCCACCAGAACCGAAGTTCCTAAGATATGCTGATCCAAAGATCATCGGAGTAACCCAAAGGTCGGATTGATCTGAAGATCCACCAGAACCGAAGTTCGTAAGATATGATGATTCGAAGATCATCAAAGTGGCCTGAAGGTCGGATTGATCCGAAGATCCACCAGAACCGAAGTTCCTATATGATTAAAATTGATCAAGTTTAGTGTAAACTATACCAAGCTAGTAAATATAAGAGTCAAGCTACATGTCCCATACCCACTTGCTCTACTCGAATATTTACAGACAAGTTGTATATTCCACTAGAAATACGAAACGATCATTGCTACGGTGTTCAATCGAACGAGTCCAAGAATTAACTGTCAAAGCAAACACAAGGGGTCATAGTCCTTGTTTGTACTAAGGCGTTTAATTAGATTTTTCATACGAATGAGAAAAAGGTTATGAAATCATATACTAGTAGATAGAAAAACAATTTATAAAATAACTTCATAAAATGAAGTAGAATTTGAAACCATTCAGTAAAAGATTGGTATCTACTAATAATTTTAAAACTCCTTTTTATATCATTTAGAAGTGGCAAAATTTGTTTGATCTCGATCGAATTAACGATCAAACGAAGAATTTACGTTATAATAACGTAGACGAAACCCCACGACTACCGATTATAATTTTCGTTCTCCACGAAAGAATCGAAAGTTCATGAATTCGAGGTGCAGAAATATGCGAACCAGAGAAACTGACAAGTCACAAACGAAGTCGAAATGGGCCGAAACTTGGCTGGGAATGAGCTCAAACGGCCCTAAACTGTTGACCGTGGTCTCCACTGGTCAACATTAGTTTCAGGCAGACAGACATTTGTCACTATAGGACAGATGTCTGAGCTGACAGTTACCATTTTTTTATTTTTCCCGAGAGCCAGGACAGATGTTTGACCCATTTTGGTCAGACGTCTAAGCTGAAGCAATCAAGGATTCTGATTGCTAATGATTGTGCAATCGGCCTCGGATGAGCCCCGATCAATGGTGATGGTTTATGATGATTCCAAAGTGCCAATAATGCCTCAAATTCTCTTCGAATCATCACATATCGCCAAACTCACATGCACAATCATATATAAATGATATGATATTGAAATGATTTGATTATAAATTTCAAGACGACAAAATTCTCTAATCAAAGCAAATCAAATACAATTCAAACATGGCACAATGGTGTTATGTACATGCAAGTGAGTCTTTAAAGACTTGCCAAGACAACTTATAACACCCAAATGCACATACACAAACATTCGTACAAGAGATTTGCAATGATTCGGCTTATAAATTAAAATGTGACCTAAATTCCAAATCAAAGCATGCAAAGCAATTCAAGCCTTAGAACTTTGCCGAGGGACAACGGAGCTTCACAATATCACTAAACCAACTCATAACATATGCATAGATTGTATGAACAATCCTTATCATAATTTTCAACTCAATGAAACATAAATACATGAAATCGGCTAAGTTACACTAGCCTAACCAATTCACAAGCACATGCAAACTCATATGAACACTAAATTACACTTTTACAAGCCAATGGCTTGAGGCATAGATGTGAGTTTGAAAAGAGCTCACCTTGGTTTCAAGCGATGAAGCACAAGCTCCAATCCGCACAAAGAACCCCTCTTTCTCCAATAGCTCCTCAATAACAACCTCAATAACACAAATGGAGACACATGAGCGTTAGGGCACACTAAAAATCCGAAATTGAGAGGAGTATAAGGTAGAGAGGGAGAGTAGAGAGCTTACCCATGTTTCTACACTTGATTTCCTCTTGATTTGGATCCCCAGGAGCCAACCCTACCTTAGGAATTTCTAATTCCCCTTTCCACTCCCCATTTTTTATTTTCTAAGTGTTTGGAGAATGAATGAAGAAAAGGAGGATGATTTGGGGTTATATGGTGAGCTAGGTAAGCTCAACCAAGACCTAACCAAGGTGCCATATTTCCGTATCTCGGAACATATTGATGCTTATAGTCAAATTGGTTGCAAACGATGATCCGGACTCAATGGAAGTGGTTTCGAGTCCAAATTCAACCGTATGCAAAATGTGACTTTTTGGACACACATCGATTAACGATTAGCGACGTTATATTTAAATAAAATATTTAAATATATTATCTAAATATGAGGGTTGTTACAGCCGCGGTGCGATGCGTTCTATTCAGGCCATTGATATATATATATATTATATATATAATAAATATTTCGTTCAAAACGTATTTTATAAATTCGTTTTAAAACGATTCCCAATTTTACTTCAATTTTAAATCAAAATTGAGTGATCTCTTCCATTAAAATATTTTCAAAATATCAGATTTTGAAATCTTTTCCTTTTCGAAATTCGTTATAAAATCAATATAAATATCGTTTGCGTCTAAATGGCGCAACTCTAATCAATACGACTTCACATATTTCAATATTTTAATCCTTTACTGAATATTATTTTAAAATATTCCTTATCTAAAATATCTGTTATTTTTGAACTGGAATCAGGCCCAATCAGTTTCCATATAAGGTTAGTTATATGGATTTAATAGACACATGTGTATAACAAGCAAAATAATAATCAACCATCATCCAAAGTGCTTCCTACACTGTATAAGCCTTAAAATAAATAAATATATAAATAAAGCTTATCACAGTTTGTCGACGAATCAATCGACATACCATTACTCAATTGGGATTAGTGTACGTCAAATATAATCCCAATACCCGTGTGGGGTTTCAAACAACAAATACAGATTATTATTCGTGCAGTTGGGTGATGTGTAAAATTATCGACCCAATCGATATCATAAAAATAGGCGAGCATAAACAAGTCGTCCGACTTGTATATGGATGTGTTAACCTATTTTTAACTATCCAATAACTATTTTATTTATCTCCATTATAAGCTAAAAATAATAGTTTTGACTTAACTAAATTTTTCTATCACTTTTTAGAAAATTTCGGCAGCATAACGACACGATACTAGAAACGGGATAAGGCCCAGCCTTATCCCCAATCTAACAATGGCCCACGCCGTACACATACCAATCTAACCAATTCCATTTTATTTCCCAAACCAAATTCAACCGAACGATTCAATCAACCAAAAACCACAACACAACATAACCAAACAAACACACAAGTCGTCCATGGTCTGTGGACGACGGGGAAACAGTTCATATATGCAGTTATAAACTAAATAACTGTACTAAAATAATTTTATTGAGAAGTTCTCACT
Organism: Allium sativum; assembly: GCA_030737875.1. Lineage (NCBI taxonomy): Eukaryota > Viridiplantae > Streptophyta > Magnoliopsida > Asparagales > Amaryllidaceae > Allium > Allium sativum. Next base: position 393,745,087 of record CM060924.1, on the reverse strand, counting down.
TAGAAGCTAAACCAAATGCCTCCACTCTTCTTATGTAGAATATCTTCGTCGTGTTTTATTCATCGTGTATATAATCTGAAAATCACATTTTTATCAAATTAAAAGTTATTCCATAACATGACTATTTTATTAATAGTGTACATAGGGTAAAAATCCTATTTTTACCTTTCTAAAAATATTTTCATGTCGTACTCTAGTTAAAAATCATATTTTAAACTTACTAAAAATATTTCCTTTATACGATAAAATTCCTATTCTTCATTTCAAAGAAAATTCCATTTTCTTCATTTCAAAGAAAATCTATTTTTTATAATCAAAGAAATTCCAATTTTCTTAAATCAAAAAATCTCATCTTTTGTTAATTAAAAATCTAACCTTTATACGCTAAAAATCTATTCTTTCATGTGTTAAAAATCGAGTCTTTACATGCTAAAAATCTATTCTTTCATGTGTTAAAAATCGAGTCTTTACATACTAAAAATCAAAGCTTTATACGATTAAAAATCTAATTTTTATAGAGTTAAAAATACGTATTTTTATATAGATCAAAATCACATTTTTGATAATCCTAAATGAATAAAAATAAGAGTAAAAGCTTACAAATGTTGTTGAGGTGGCAGGGAGGAGCGCACACGCTGTCTGCAGGTGATGGCAGCCTTCAAATGGTTGGGGTGGTCTTTGCAAACAATAAAAAATTGGGTTTTTCTCGTTTTTGGGTCCCACGGCAGGAGGTGATGGCCGAGGAGGGGCATCTTGGGTCGGGGGTGGTGGCAGGGAGGGTCGCTAGTCGTTGTGGGGCCGGAGACGGCTATGGCGGTGTGGTTTCCACTGATTTGGGGGTTAGGGATTTTTTAGGTAGAGAAGGAGGAGGAGGATCTGAGGGGGAGGAGGTGCGGCCAGGCGTCAGAGGGGGGGAGGAGACCGCGGTGGTGGCGTGGGGTTTGGAGGGCCAGGCGTCGACAGGAAATCGTGGGTAGCGGGTCAACGGGGAGGGAGGTTTTAAACGATGGAGAAGGTTTTTTTCCTTTATGAAAATGTTGGCCTTGAATATATATATATATATATATATATATATATATATAACTTCTCCATTCAACCTCCAAATCGAACCCACCGCCTAACGTCCCCAGCTAAATACCCCCATTCCGGACACAATAGGATATGCCCCGTAAGCAAATTCTATCTTTTCGATCATTTTCGTTAAGTTTAAAATATAAATCATTATATTTTAAATTCCAATGCACATTTTAATTTACCGGGGCCACATACCGATTCTAAAAATTCCAGAAAAATAAATCTGGCTATGTTTTGACGATACGGTCCAAACAAAACTAATTTCGTCGAATTTGGAGACCGTTTGAAAAATGGTCATTTTTCAGTCCATTCAAATTGACTGAAACTAACAAAACATGTTTTCCTTCGCCACACTCCCATATTAATTCCAAAAATTATGAATTTTGGAATCTAGCAATAATTTGACATTCCAAATAAAAAAAGTGGTTTCGTCGAAAACGGAGGTTGTTTGTAAAATTGCAATTTTTAAGGGCCTTATATATATATTATAAATATAAATAATATATATAAATCCCATAGCGACTATTTTAAATTTCAAACTAGATGTAACTTTCGATTCCTAAAGTGAAATCTAAATTTTTCACATTCGTTAGAAAGATATACTTTAACAGATTCAAATAAATCTTGTTTCGTCCAATTCTAACTTATATTGAATTCTGTATATTAAATTGAAATTGGAAATCGAATTTTCAAATGACCGCGCCATTTCAGGCTCGTAATATAATTAAAATAAATTTATACATTCTAACTTCGTCGAAAATAAATTTTTAATTGTTATTATTTAAAATAATTCATTTTAAATATCAAAATCCATTAAAATCGCTAAAATAAAAATTTTTAATTGCCTCTGATTTTCCGGGTTGTTACAGTAACCTTCCTTTATTTAAAGTCTTATATATTCTTATTATTTTAAGACAATATTTCGAACACTTCATTACCTTGTTCAGCGGGAAGATACAAAAATCTATTTCCATAATGTATATCAATTAAAATTCGTTGTTGCAAGCTTTTTATTTTATTTTCATTGTGGATATACATATATATTTTATTTGATTAGTGTGCAATATGGAAAAAGAACCCCTATTTCACACTAATCCCTTTTTCCTTTCTTTTCTAGCAATTACGTTCTCAGTAATTTTTCCGTTAAAGAAATTGTATCTATTTTTTCTGAACCCAACTAACTCAGTCCACTACTAATTTCCCCTTTTTAATTCTGAGTTAAACGGTAATTTCTTTTTTATATACCATTTCTAAATACTGTAAATTTTCCATACAAAATTAGGCATACCAATTTTTCCCATTATTCCCAATTTCACTGTAATTTTTTTACAACACATCCAATTTAACGTTGAATAACAGTCTTAACAATATACTCATAATTATTAAAAATTTCACAATTTCAGTATTATAATTATTCTCAGTCCAAACAGAATATTATGGAATGGATTTGTACAACAGTAGTTTTCTTAATGTATTAGAAATAGATTATATCGCAATTATCACAAATTTCAATTATTTATCAGATTAATAATCACGGAGAATGTAAACAATAAATATACCGTTACCAAAAGGTATAATTTTAAATCCACTCATCTGACTGCTTTCCAATCCTTGAATATGATTCAGATATGCTATCCTTGGTCTTTCTAGTTGAATCTATTATTGAGATTACCACGGATTTACAAATCTGATGCTAAAAGAAAGAAACCATAATAATTCAAATTCACAGAATTTACCTAATGTAGATAAGAAATCTGAACACTTATATTGTAGATCTATAATTGTTGTCTTTAAATATTGAATCGGATTTCCTAAAAACTAATATTCTTATTTCTGAAGGATTTGGCAAAGAATGAAAATGGCAGTGCCTTGGCATCGTCTCAAAAAATATGATTTGGAGGCTAGGCCATGCTAGTCTATTTATAGGTGTATAGGAGATTTTGATCTGTCGAATTAAATATAATAAAATCTAAACTATACAAGTCGCGAATAACACATCAGCTCGCCCAAAAGATGGGTCGACCTAGGCCCTGGTGGGTCGACCCGTGCGTTGACCCACCTCTAAGGCGTGTCGACTCCAGGGTTGACACACATATGGTTTGGGTCATCCCGTGACCTGGGTCACTGAGGTTGGTTTTGCCGATATTAATTCTTGATCAACGTTGGGTGTTAACGTTTGTTTTATTTCAAAATATTTCTTATGTAAATTATTTTCTTCCAACTATAACATATATATCCAATTTCAAATTTCAAATTTATGCGCATATATATGCGTATAACTTTTTAAATCTATATTCATTAACAGCTACTCAACAAATGTTATTATTAACCTAATCAATTCATTGATTCCTTCCCTTTTAAAATATATTCAAAATTCAAATGTAGCTATTTTCTTGTCTAATTATCAATTCATTCCACATTTATTACTTTAAGCCCTTAAATTACATATTAGTTTCAATTTTAGAATTTATGCATATATATTTACGCCCAATTTCATTTCTTTTCAAAATCAAATGATGTTATGCCGACGTTTATTTCTTTGATTGATTGCGGGTTACTTATGGATTTCATATTCATATATATATATACGCACATATACATGTGTGTCTATATATATATACACATACACATATACATGTATTTGTATATATATACTTACCTATATATATATATATATAATTTTTCTTATGTGTACGTTTATATTTTTTTCCCTCAGAGCATGCATCCCTTTAACTGGCCCTCTAAAATTAAAAACATGACGTTGGCTAGACTCAAACTCCTGACCTCCACCTTGGGAAGTTCATGTCTTACCAACTCACCTAACTTAGCTTTTGTTCACAAGACTAAAAACATTAATAGTTATGATTCTTATTTGTGTTTCTATTTTATCTTCTTTTTCATGTTTGTTTTAAAACTTCATTCATAGGTATCTTTTTCGTTTTGAATTCGTTTTCTACAAACCATTGGTCTAAATTGATAAGAAAAATGTCACGGATGCAATGATGCTAGTTTCGTGACCAAATTCCGAAAATTATACAAATTTTATTTTAGTATTTTATTAAATAAAAATGTGTGGTTTTACACCATGTGCTGCTACGAGAGTTCTATGTAACTATATGTATTTTACCTATCGAAGGATAGTAAACTAATCTATTTAGTTTATATGAGGTCGCATAATTCTCATATTTTAATATATGGCTAGTTAGAATGTTTAACAAACCAACGATTATTTTGGATCATTTTGTGATAATTTTTGTAAAGACCCGCAAATTCCCACCCTTTGAATCGACCATAAACCACACAGGTCTGACCCAAAAGGTGAAAATCTACGAATACTTTAACTTTGGGGATACAACATATCAGAACAAAAACACAAACTTTTATAACATCAATAATAAATGTTACATCAGAGTACAGAATATATCAGAGTACATCGATAAATAATACAGCGGAAGAAACATTTAAATTAAATTAAATACATTGCAGCGGAACTAATCTCAGCGGAAGGCCATCAATATTCTGGACCCGGCTTCAGACTTCAATCCAGGATCCTGCTTAACTATATCTGCAAAAGGCTACTCGACTGCCCGTGTGGAAAGAGGGCACCCGAGTTTGCAAAGTGAAACAAACTACAGGTCAGTCGTGGGACTGGTGTGAGAATTCTTAACTAGTTTAACTAATAGTAATAAGGCAAATCCAAGGACCACGCCGCTAACGCGGAACGGGTTTACTCCAATGGATTGCCGTGCATAATAAAGTAAATCGTTAAACAACGCAATGTCTTTTTGGAAAAATGAAACCATTATAAGACCCAAGTCCCATCACACAATGCAACGCACACCAGAAGATAGGGTTTTACCTTATAATGGTCAAAAGATACTTGATACGTAAAAACGATAGTATTATTAGTGTGTATATGTTTTAAATAAAAACATTTCAATCATAAGTATCAATCCTAGACGGCATGGGTACCATATATCATGTCGCCAATACTAGTTCTACAATCAAAACCGCAAGGTCGTATTGGAAATTGGATTTCCATCATGAGTCGAGGCTAGGGGCAAGCTCCTCTCCGATTCGAGACACTCTAGCAAATGCCTCAGGATTCCCCGCAGTGAACCCTTGGATGCGGTAGGGCCGGTCCCCGCCTATGGGCAGTGGATTAGTTATGCCTGAACACACGTTTCCCGGTCCCTTTGGACCTATAGTATGACCACCAACGGCCTATAAAAAAACGAGGCGCCTCAAAATCCATCATCCACATAAGTAAAATGTCAGGGCTGGTAGGTCACTGACACCACTCTAGCTAGAAAGAAACGTGTGCACTCCCTACGGTCCATATCCCGTTTTTGACTCATACCGGGGTGTGAGGCTCGCGAAGTCACGATATACACAAAGCTATGCCGTAATAGGCTATGCTTTGATCATCACCACAAGGCCTGCTTTTCAACAAAAGCCTTGATCAATGCATCATAGTATGCCACATTGTCAGTCCATACTATACCATTAATGTGACGGCCCGCCCCGCACCAGCCTGCATTTCCTCCGAAAGTGCGCTGTACACATGCCCAGCTAGCACAGAACGGTCGTCAGAAGAAAAGAAAGAAGGGAATGAACTAATCAAGGAACCTGTAGAATGTCTCACAGCGCATGGAATAAAATATATTAACAACATACTTGACATAAAACAGGTGAGACAGTGCATAAGCTGATAACTAAAATCAACATCAATCATCAGAGCAGCAGAAATCCAGATACAGCTTATTACAATTTTCCAAATTTACTGTCTCTAAACAAAAGAAAGCTAAAGTAGAAGATGCACCACCAATGCCCAAGCAGTGATCTTCAACAACACAGGGAGAATATTATATATATATTACGTGGAAGCCTCCTGCTCGTCTCCGGATCATCTACCCGTGCATCACCATCTAACCTGTCTCTAGTCTGCTCATGTGAGCACCCAGAGTAATAAGAGGAGACATAAAACTCTGGGTCAGACATAAAGCCTGGTATGAGCGATAAGCATCTAAACAAAACAATAACAGGTATACCAAACCATACCTGAACCTGGACCTGCAACCAAAGAGTTAGTACCACATACCGTACAATACTCTAAGGTGCCATAATAAATAGTGTAAGAATACGGGTGTGGGGTGTGCATGTCACAATGATAGCAAACAAATCATCCATAGCAACCATCCTCACATCTCTCACTCAGTGCGTAAAGCATACGATATCTACCACTTTGGAACACTAGACAAATTGAGGTAACGACGAATCCCGACTTGTAGAAATCCTGCTGTGACCAAGCTAAACACATGGAGTCATGACCAAACATTTCAATGACTCGCTTCATTGGTCGTAGCCCTCGGTTCTACCGATGCCATAATGGCCCTGAATCCGCCCTCGTACCTCCTACCATAGTGGTCCAAAGCTATAGACATCGATAACCCCTTAACACTCGTCCCGCAGCAAAGCCCAATCATGAAGCGAACTTGTTGATTCCCATCTAGATCTTGAGCTCTAGCTTCTCATTTGGACTACCTTTGCATCTCGGGTTTTGGTCATCATCTTTATCCGGATCGGTCTTCATTCAGTTCGTAGTCATCACCGTCGGACCGTGAATAACCTCCTCCCCCAGCTCGGATCATGGCACACTCTCCAGGTCGGGTCGCCATCGTCGGATCGTGCTCCACCTCGGATCGGTTCGCGGATCGCATCGCCTTCACCAGGTCGGATCGGGTCGAGGCACTCCCACTGGTTCGGGCCGTGCTCCATAGCTCGTGGCGCTTCCCTTCGGTCGTGGAGGCACATCGGTTCGGATCGTGAACTTCTGAAGTGGATCGGTTCGGGTCGGAGTAGCTCATGCTCACGAGAGGCGGATCGGGTCGGGTGGAGTGAGCGGGTCGGTTCGGATAGTGTGCTCCAACTTGTGATCCTCCATGGCTATCAATTCGCAAGCTTCCAGGTGGTTCGGATCGGTCTCCATCATCACAAGCGGTTCGTAGGGGCGGCTTCACAACGGTTCGGTTCGGGCCTCCCATCCGATCCGATCCGGTTCAGGTACTTTCCTGCACTGACTTTCCAGCGACTGTTTTGCGCCATACGACGGCGTCTTCGACCAATCTAACTATTCTAATCAATCACAATTCATGTCAAACTGTCATAGCAACATATAACATCAATTGCAACACCATAACAACAATTTGATGGATTAAAATGGATCAAACATAGCAAGAACCCCTCATTTTCCCTTAATCCCTCTTAATCATGTTTAAGCATACAATTAGCAAAACACATCGAAATTAACCCAAATTTCTAACAGAGCCTTAAAACATTATTTTAGAATTTTAGGAATTTTTTTTTTCCAGAATTTATTTACGTATAAATTCGCTAATCTTCACTAATTACCTTTAATTAACCGTAATTAGTGTAAAAGCAAGCTAATCACTCACCTTGGCCACAAAATAAAACACCAAATCTGAAATATTCTCTGTTTGGGTCGAATTCCTATGTATAGCAGCAGCTCCAACCTTGCTTTGTTGCTATTTGGCCTTGTTTTGATGTAGTTTAGGCTTAATCTTCACTAAAAATGTGTTTTGAGATGGTTTTAGAGGATGTAAGCCATTACTAAGGTCTCAAGAAGGTTTGTGGCGGCTCAAAACTGAAATGAAAGTGATAACCTAACCCTAATCAGTCCTCCTATACCTCTAAACCCGAATTCCCCTCTGGGCCTAGCTGCTAATCACCCGGTTAAGCCCAATTAAGCTGTTTTTCACCATCTGAAACTTGTTTCAGCCATATCTCCCAAACGGTGAGTCCGTTTGGCTAATGTGACCACTCTACGGAAAGAGAAACCATCATCCGGAGCCAATGGAAGTGGTTTCAGGTCAAAATTCCTTTCCAGTCAAAAGTTATGGCCAAAACAGTGCCAACTAGGGGTAAAATGGTCATTTAAAAATCGGGAAAAATCATGAACATGGGAAATGACCCCAATAGTCGTCCCCCAAAGTTACATGACCATACGACTTCGTATGTGAAAGAAATAAATATTCTACGATCTTATGATGCGTAGAATGCGGGTCGTTACACTCTCCCCCCCTTAAGAAATTTCGTCCCCGAAATTCCTTAACCCAAGACATACAAGGGATCCCGCATGCCTAACAACCACATACAACTATCAATCATGCAAAACAAGCAAACAAGCCTATCCTAGTATGCGGAAAAACTAAATCGAAGTAAAAATTTTACCAGGCAAAGAGTTCTGGGTGTGACTTCCTAATGTTCTCCTCTGTCTCCCAAGTACAATCATTCTCGTCCTCGCTCCACTGTACCTTGACTAGCTTCACCGCCTTCCTTCGAAGTTGCTTCATGTCGTGCGCGACAATACGGGCCGGCTTGCGGTTCCCAACCGCCTCGGGTTCTACTTCGAAGTCCTCTAACTGATCAGGTGAAATAGTCATATCTGAGTCGTGAACGAACTTCCTTAGTTAGGAAACATGAAATACGTTGTGAACTCCCGCCATCTTCTCCGGTAAGTCAATTCTATATGCCAAATTCCCGACTGGTTCAAGAACAGGGAATGGACCAACAAATCTTGGTGCTAACTTGCCTCTCCTGCCAAATCGTATTACACTCTTCAACGGAGAAATCTTGACAAAAACCAAGTCACCAATGGAGAATTTTAGGTCTCTTCTTCTCTTATCAGCATAACTCTTCTACCTATCTTGGGCAGCTTTCATTCGTTGTTGAATGATCTTGATCTTATCTGAGGTTTCCCTCACCACATCTGGTCCAAGCATAAACTTCTCGCCAGTCTCTATCCAACATGATGGTGAGTTGCACGGTCTTCCGTACAAAGCTTCAAACGGAGCCATACCGATACTGGATTGGTAGCTATTATTATATGCAAACTCTACTAGATGCAAATGGTCATCCCATGATCCACCAAAATCCAATATACATGCTCTCAAGAGGTCTTCCAAAATACGGTTCACCCTCTCCGTCTGACCGTCGGTCTGAGGATGATATGCGGTACTGAGATGTAACTCTGACCCTAGATCCTCTTGTAAGCTCTTCCAAAACCCACTAGTGAACAACGGGTCTCGGTCGCTCACAATGCTTTTAGGTACTCCGTGAAATCTCACTACCCACTTCATAAACAATTCTGCTAACTTAGCTGCCGTTCTGGTCGATTTGACTGGTATAAACCTTGCACTTTTAGTCGGTCGATCTACAATTACCCAAATGCTGTCATATCCCGATCTAGTCCTTGGTAAACCATCGATGAAATCCATCGAGACTTGCTCCCATTTCCATTCGGGAATTTCTAAGGGTTGTAACAACCCACTAGGCTTCTTTTGCTCTGCTTTAACTAGCTGGCAATTCATGCATTTGGATATAAACTTCCCAACGTCTCGTTTCATCCCTTCCCAGTAGTAGGTCTGCTTCATATCTCGATACATCTTATTACCACCGGGGTGTATAGTCAGCTTTGAGTGATGACATTCTCTAAGCACTTCATCCCTCAATCCATTGACATTGGGTACAACAAGCTTTCCATTCTTTCTAAGCCATCTATCTCGATCAAGCCCATACTTGTTCATCTCCTCATCGATACCCATCTCTAACTTGGAGATGATTTCCAATAGGTTAGGATCGTCCCTCTGACTAGAGCCGATCCGTTCAACCAAAGTGGGTCTGATCGTCAAATTTGCTAACATTTCTGGATCCAATTCGCACTTTGGTCTGAAATCAAACCCCGCGATAAACTCCAGTTGCTTCCATTCAAGGAACATAGCCCCTAAGCTGGCATGTCTTCTACTCAATGCATCAGCCACCGCATTGCCCTTTCCTGGTGTGTATGCGATGTCAAAATCATAGGAAGCTAAGAATTCTAACCACCTTTGTTGCCGGAGATTTAGATCCTTCTGGGAGAAGAGATACTTGAACGACTTATGATCTGTAAACAGCTCAAATCTTTCTCCCAAGAGATAGTGTCTCCACATCCTCAACGCGAACACGATCGCTGCCAATTCCAAATCATGGGTAGGGTACCTTCTCTCGTGCGGTTTCAATTGTCGACTTGCGTAAGCTATAACCCTACCGCCTTGCATCAATACAGCACCCAGTCCGGTACCACAGGCGTCCGTGTATACCGTCATCTCTTCATCCCCCTCAGGAATGACTAACACTGGTGCGCTTGTCAACTTGTCCTTTAGACTTTTGAATGCATTCTCGCACTTTTCATCCCAGACAAAAGCTTGATTCTTCTTTGTCAACTGAGTCAACGGTGCTGCTATCTTGGAGAAGCCTTGGATAAACTTACGATAATATCCCGCTAATCCCAAGAAACTTCTTACATCTGTTGCGTTCTTGGGCGTAGGCAAATCCTGTACCGTAGCCACCTTTGCCGGGTCCACGGCAATACCATTCTCTGATACAACATGGCCCAAGAACCTCACTTCCCTCTTCCAGAAGTGACACTTAGAAAACTTTGCTTTCAATTGGTGTTTTCTCAACACCTCCATCACTACTCTTAAATGTTCCTTGTGTTCTTCCTCTGTCCTCGAATAGACCAAAATATCATCAACGAACACAAGGACAAACTTATTCAACTGATCTCTGAATACCCTATTCATAAGATCCACAAAATATGCTGGGGCATTGGTCAGCCCGAATGGCATGACCAACCACTCATAAAATCCAGACGGCGTTCGAAATGTCGTTTTAGCTATACTTTCAGCTTCCACTCTAAGCTGATGAAAACCTGTCGCGAGATCCAACTGAGAAAATACTCTCGCGCCACTCAACTGATCGAATAAATCATCTATCCGCGGTAGAGGATACTTGTTCTTCTTCGTCACTTTATTCAACTCGCGGTAGTCTACACACAAACGAAGGGAACCATCCGCCTTGGTAGCAAACACAACTGGTGCTCCCCATTCAGAAACACTCCTTCTGATAAATCCCTTCTTCAAAAGATCGCTGACTTGCACCTCGAGCACTCGCTGCTCTCTTGGTGCCATACGACGAAGTGGCATCACTATAGGCCTGACATCCTTTACCAAATCAATACGAAACTCAATCTCTCGGTGTGGTGGAAGTCCGGTCACTTCTTCGAAAACATCCGGATACTGGCCAACCACGGGCAAACCTGACAACTCACTATGCGGAATGTCGAGGGAGTTTAGAAAACTAGCCAATACCCCCTTACTGGGTAGACCACCAAACACTATCCTCCGCCCATCATCCGCTCTAGCTGTCACCAACAAGCCCTCACAGTCTACCACCACCCCGTATCTTTGGAGCCAATCTACTCCCAAAATAATGCCAAACCCAGTAAACCCCAAAACAAAGCAATCACAAACAAACATGCATCCATGACTCGATAAGACCACATTACGACAAATCATGCTAAGGCTAGTCGAACCACCAATCGGGTTCGTCACTACTAAAGGTCTATCGACAATCTCGGGCTCCAATCCCAACCTATCTACTAGGTCACTAGATATGAAAGAACTGGAAGCTCCGGTATCAAACAAAACTCTAACAGGAACATCATAAACAGAAAGCATACCTTGAATGACGACATTCTTTCCCTTCTCCGCCGCTGTTGGGGCATTCGACGAAGAAGGAATAGCATTAAGAGCGTAGGCTTTCACCATTTGCTTTTCCTTAGGGGGCTGTGGGCACTTGTCCTTGTGATGTCCTATTTGGCCACAGTTGAAGCACTTCCTATCCGCTGGCTTGGCCCGACAATTACTAGCATAATGGCCCTTCTTACCACAGCTGAAGCACTCAACATCTTGCTTATTCTTTTTCTTCTGGCCATCCTTAGCTTGGTTCTGCTTTCTCTTATTCTGGGAACCACCCTTACCTCCACCACTTGCTTGTGGCTTTGGCTCATCTGCAGATGCAACCTCAGTCTTCGACATAGGGTAGAGACTTTCTGATCTTAATGCTTTCCCCACAATCGACTCAAACGTCTCATCGATGTGGTTAATAAGCTTTTCCCCTAAGTACTGATCCAAACCAGTTATGAATTTCTCATTCTTCTTCTCGGCAGTATCAATAAGAGATAACCCATACTTCGACAAAGTGTCGAATTCAGCAATGTACTCCGAGACAGCTCTGCCATTCTGCTTGAGCTCCAAGAATTTCTTAAACAGCACTGACTTCTGAGCAGCCGGAATGAACTTCTCGCTAAAGCGAGCCTTAAACTGCTCCCAAGTAATTTGATCTTCGGGAGTAGCTGCCTTTATAGCATTCCACCAATTCATTGCCCGCCCTTGCAGCTGACGGGACGCTAGCTTTCTCTTCATTGCATCCTCGATACCCAAATCCTCGAAGATACGTTCGCAACTATCCAACCAATTCTGAACATCCGTGGCCGACTCCGTTCCGTGGAACGGCTTCCCACCAAGACTAGTATAATCCTTATTCAGCTTGGCGAAGTCGACTCTTGGCGCCTGCACTATTGGACCACCACCATTTCCACCATTGGGAGCTGCCCTCTGTACATCTCTAAGCATCTCTCTCATGAGGTCAGTAAACATCGTCCTCATGTCAGCAACATTCCCATTATTGGCTCCCCTACCAGCACCTCTAGTATATCGGCTCATCGTCAATCTGAAAAAGGAAACGATTAACGACTCCATAGTGGTGCTAGTGCAGTACGACTTCATCCTTATAATAGTAATAGTATATATATATATATATATATAGCTTTTAAAAACCAAAGTAATCACAAATAAGCTCTCTCGTATACGTATATTATCTCTCCCTGATAATTTTCCTAGGTTAACTACGCAACCTAGAGCTCTGATACCAAGTGTGATGGCCCGCCCCGCACCAGCCTGCATTTCCTCCGAAAGTGCGCTGTACACATGCCCAGCTAGCACAGAACGGTCGTCAGAAGAAAAGAAAGAAGGGAATGAACTAATCAAGGAACCTGTAGAATGTCTCACAGCGCATGGAATAAAATATATTAACAACATACTTGACATAAAACAGGTGAGACAGTGCATAAGCTGATAACTAAAATCAACATCAATCATCAGAGCAGCGGAAATCCAGATACAGCTTATTACAATTTTCCAAATTTACTGTCTCTAAACAAAAGAAAGCTAAAGTAGAAGATGCACCACCAATGCCCAAGCAGTGATCTTCAACAACACAGGGAGAATATTATATATATATTACGTGGAAGCCTCCTACTCGTCTCCGGATCATCTACCCGTGCATCACCATCTAACCTGTCTCTAGTCTGCTCATGTGAGCACCCAGAGTAATAAGAGGAGACATAAAACTCTGGGTCAGACATAAAGCCTGGTATGAGCGATAAGCATCTAAACAAAACAATAACAGGTATACCAAACCATACCTGAACCTGGACCTGCAACCAAAGAGTTAGTACCACATACCGTACAATACTCTAAGGTGCCATAATAAATAGTGTAAGAATACGGGGGTGGGGTGTGCATGTCACAATGATAGCAAACAAATCATCCATAGCAACCATCCTCACATCTCTCACTCAGTGCGTAAAGCATACGATATCTACCACTTTGGAACACTAGACAAATTGAGGTAACGACGAATCCCGACTTGTAGAAACCCTGCTGTGACCAAGCTAAACACATGGAGTCATGACCAAACATTTCAATGACTCGCTTCATTGGTCGTAGCCCTCGGTTCTACCGATGCCATAATGGCCCTGAATCCGCCCTCGTACCTCCTACCATAGTGGTCCAAAGCTATAAACATCGATAACCCCTTAACACTCGTCCCGCAGCAAAGCCCAATCATGAAGCGAACTCGTTGATTCCCATCTGGATCTTGAGCTCTAGCTTCTCATTTGGACTACCTTTGCATCTCGGGTTTTGGTCATCATCTTTATCTGGATCGGTCTTCATTCAGTTCGTAGTCATCACCGTCGGATCGTGAATAACCTCCTCCCCCAGCTCGGATCGTGGCACACTCTCCAGGTCGGGTCGCCATCGTCGGATCGTGCTCCACCTCGGATCGGTTCGCGGATCGCATCGCCTTCACCAGGTCGGATCGGGTCGAGGCACTCCCACTGGTTCGGGTCATGCTCCATAGCTCGTGGCGCTTCCCTTCGGTCGTGGAGGCACATCGGTTCGGATCGTGAACTTCTGAAGTGGATCGGTTCGGGTCGGAGTAGCTCATGCTCACGAGAGGCGGATCGGGTCGGGTGGAGTGAGCGGGTCGGTTCGGATAGTGTGCTCCAACTTGTGATCCTCCATGGCTATCAATTCGCAAGCTTCCAGGTGGTTCGGATCGGTCTCCATCATCACAAGCGGTTCGTAGGGGCGGCTTCACAACGGTTCGGTTCGGGCCTCCCATCCGATCCGATCCGGTTCAGGTACTTTCCTGCACTGACTTTCCAGCGACTGTTTTGCGCCATACGACGGCGTCTTCGACCAATCTAACTATTCTAATCAATCACAATTCATGTCAAACTGTCATAGCACCATATAACATCAATTGCAACACCATAACAACAATTTGATGGATTAAAATGGATCAAACATAGCTAGAACCCCTCATTTTCCCTTAATCCCTCTTAATCATGTTTAAGCATACAATTAGCAAAACACATCGAAATTAACCCAAATTTCTAACAGAGCCTTAAAACATTATTTTAGAATTTTAGGAATTTTTTTTTCCAGAATTTATTTACGTATAAATTCGCTAATCTTCACTAATTACCCCTAATTAACCGTAATTAGTGTAAAAGCAAGCTAATCACTCACCTTGGCCACAAAATAAAACACCAAATCTGAAATATTCTCTGTTTGGGTCGAATTCCTATGTATAGCAGCAGCTCCAACCTTGCTTTGTTGCTATTTGGCCTTGTTTTGATGTAGTTTAGGCTTAATCTTCACTAAAAATGTGTTTTGAGATGGTTTTAGAGGATGGAAGCCATTACTAAGGTCTCAAGAAGGTTTGTGGCGGCTCAAAACTGAAATGAAAGTGATAACCTAACCCTAATCAGTCTTCCTATACCTCTAAACCCGAAATTCCCCTCTGGGCCTAGCTGCTAATCACCCGGTTAAGCCCAATTAAGCTGTTTTTCACCATCTGAAACTTGTTTCAGCCATATCTCCCAAACGGTGAGTCCGTTTGGCTAATGTGACCACTCTACGGAAAGAGAAACCATCATCCGAAGCCAATGGAAGTGGTTTCAGGTCAAAATTCCTTTCCAGTCAAAAGTTATGGCCAAAACAGTGCCAACTAGGGGTAAAATGGTCATTTAAAAATCGGGAAAAATCATGAACATGGGAAATGACCCCAATAGTCGTCTCCCAAAGTTACATGACCATACGACTTCGTATGTGAAAGAAATAAATATTCTACGATCTTATGATGCGTAGAATGCGGGTCGTTACAATTAATTTCTACCAATATATAACCTCTAAGCTCGTACGTCTCAGAGAAGGGTGTTAACCACCAAACAGATATATATTAAGAGAGATCAACGAATGTAGTATAAAGGACTACAACGTCAGACATACATTCCATTTATAAACTTATGCTCTGGGTCTGAGCGAAAGTCAAATCCGTACAAATCAACACTTCGTCCGAACAGCCACCACTGAAGCCCTTTCAAGGTAGCTACTCCTCTCATGGGTCTCAGTAGCAACACATCCATTCGCTGCGAAGATCGTCGGTCGTCAATCACCGTCTTTAAATCTTCGACTTAGAACGTTGTATAATCATTTGAAATGAGATTGAACTCGGTCTTTTCAAATGATTCTCGCATATATATATATAATAATTTGAAAACATTTCCTATCGTTATTAATATTTGATAACGACCTATTGCTATTTTTATTTATATAACAATAGCCTAAATTAATTTAACGACGCTTCGGGTCAATGGGCGACCCTAGCGCTGTTTTCAACCAAATTTGATTTACACATAACTGGAAATCTAACCGTTGGATTTTGACGAAGTCTATATCGTTGGAAAGATCTTCCCAAAGCGGTCCTAACGGTTCCAGTTTTGGGAAAATCCGACGGTCAGATCTTTCGGTATAACTGTTTAAAGTTACGATTGTCGAAACGCGAACTACAGCGCGCGTTTCATTTAATTTATATATATATATATATATATATATATATATAATAAATATAAATCGTTTGGCGATTTCAACTATTATCGTCTATTCTTTTATCGCATCTAAAATGACGATAAAAAATATCACTTTTAATATCTCTGTTTTGTTTACACTAAATGTAAATAAAGTATAGTTTATCTATCTTCCAATTTATTTACACTAAATGTAAATAAATTGTAATCTTTTTATTTTCCTATTTATTTACCTAAATGTAAATAAATATATTCTTATATTTTTCTTATTTATTTACCTAATGTAAGTAAAGGTTTACTTTTACTTTTTCTATATTTATTTACATTAATTGTAAATAAATGTATCTAATTTCTCTTTCTTATTTATTTACTCTATTTGTACATAAATGTTTTTAATTTCTTATTCTTATTTATTTACACTATTTGTAAATAATGTTTTAATTTCTTATTCACTTACACTATTTGTAAATAAATGTTTACCTTGACTTTTACTATATTTATTTACACTAATTATGAATAAACGCATCTTTTACTTTTATCTTATTTATTTACCCTAATGTAAATAAATGTTTACTTTTACTATTTCTATATTTATCTAAGTGTAAATAAATATTTCTCTACTTCTTTTCCTTACTCTATGTTTTATTTACTCTAATTATTCGTAGAAATTTACATATATAAAAATGTAAATTTAGAAAATATAAATATGCTTTAACCTCCCACATTGGATAGGTATTGTTGTGATTACTGGACAGCCGGGCGGGTCCGGGCAGGTTTACATCACAACTCAATCCAACCTCGGGTTTAAGCATACTAATTCATACTGGAAAGGGAATAAATATTTTTCTTTTACTTCAAATGACAAAATGTATTCTTTTATCTTCCTTTACATAAAATGTTAACAAAATGTTAATTTTGTTGTAATCCTTTTAATATTAACAAAATGTGAATTTTGTTATAATTCTTTTAGCATTAACAAAATGTGAATGTTGTTATAATTCTTTTAAATAAACAAAGGTGTTATTTTAATCCTATTAATGTTTTATAAACAAAAATGTTATTTTTAATGTCTATTGACATTTTGTAAACAAAATGTCCCTTTTTAATCACATTAAAATTTTATAATCAAAATGTCTTTTTTATTTTCATTCTTATTAAAGTGACAAAAATGTATGTTTTAAGGTAAATACGCTACTATCATGTCATATTTTCAAATTGATTCATCTTTGTTTTCAACAAAAATAATATGAATAAAAGAGTCATTATTTTCGTTTTCAACAAAAATCATATTAACAAAGGTATATTTCTATTCTATGTTTTATTTGCATCTAAAAATGTAAATAAAAAGTATACTACTTTTTCTATGTTTTATTTTTATTATTTATTTACCTAAGTGTAGAGAAATGTTTTACTATTATTTTTAATCCATTTTTTCATATAAAAATGTCCATTCTTCTTTATCCAATTTCCTAACCTAAAAATGTACAATTTACTTAATCCAGTTCTATAACATAAAAATGTATAATTTACTCATCTCAATTTTACAACACGAAAATGTACTTTTTACTTATCACCCTTTTGTAACATAGAAATGTATAATTTCCTCTTAATCCATTTTTTTTTGCATAAAAATGTGATTTTAACTAATTTATCTTTTATACACAAAAATGTACTTTTAAATTAGTTTACTCATTTCACATGAAAATGTGCTATTTATCTAAGTGAAATATAAATAAGGATTATCACAAATTCTGTCATGTCAATTTGGTGACAAATATGATAACCAAAATGATGGTTTTTGTCTAACCATCCCATTTACCTAACGCCGTAACTTTAATGTCAAAATGCGAAAATATGGGCTTTTGTCTAACCCCTTCTATGTACCCAACGACGAATATTTCAATGTCACACACATACAATACAACATAGGGGTGTATAATTTTGAAGAATCTAAATAAAAGGTCCCATCTTTACTTTATTTTATAAATAAAAATAAAGATTAAAACTCACATTTTATTTCATAAATGAAAATAAAGATTAAACTTGCATTTGATTATGTAAACAAAAGGAAGGTAAAAATTTGTCTTTTGTTTTGTAAAACAAAAAAAATAAAGATAAGAACTTGTTACTTATTTTGTAAACAAAAATAAAGATAAAAACTTACATTTTATTATGTTAACAAAATTAAAAAAAGAAACTTGCTTTTTATTATGTTAACAAAATAAAGGATAAAAATTGGCATTTTATTATGTAAACAAAAATAAAGATTAAAACTTTATTTATCTTTTAAATAAAATGTAAAAGATCTAAACTTCCTTTATTTTATAAATCAAAGATCAAAATAAAGATTTAATTCTTATTGTATAAATCAAAATAAAAATTCACCTTTCTTTTTGTTATTTTGTTAATCAAAATAAACTCCCACTTTTCATTTTATGTGGTGAATCACAATAAAGGTTTAAACTTTCTTTTGTGAACCAGAATAAAACTCAATTTTACCTTTTATTTTGTAAAACAAAAATAAAGGTTTAATTTCTTATTTTATTTGTAAAACAAAATAAAGGTTAATTTCTATTTGAGAAACAAAATAAAGAGTTAATTTCTTATTTGAGAAATAAAATAAAGTGTTAATTTCTTATTTGAGGAAAAAAAAAGTAAGGATGAGAACTTCACAGAGATTACATCAAAATTTAAAGATCTAGGAGAACATGGCTCTATCATGGCATCACAGGCATTACAAATCATACAAACAAATATGTGTTTCAACAACAAATAGAATAAACATCCACAACAAACAGAATAAACATCCACAAAATTCATCATATACAGATCTGTATTATACGCATTTCCATCACCACATAATTAAATTAAATAATTAATTATTCATATAAAAGAAGGATTCTCACATTCGTTGTAGATTATGGTCCAAATTCCAAACAGTTCAAAATGGTCCTTTTTCAGTCCAGCAATGAAGATCTGGTTTTTACGATCAGAACGCTGCCCTTCTTTCTTCTTCAGGAGCAAAGGCCGAACATTTCGACAGGCAATGGAGGGTGGCGGCTGGGAATTGACTGCGGTGGCTCGGGTGGTTGTTGCGGTTACAACGAATGGTGGAAGGGAAGAGCAAAAGATTTTGGAGGCCGCCATTTGATTTGCAAGATTTAATTTTCAGTGAGGATGGATTTGGGGAAAACGTTTGACTGAGAGAAAAAAAAAGAGTAAAGGGGAAAGTGATAAAAAGAAAGGGGAGGGAACGGTTTTTATAAAAGGGGAAAGGCGCAAGGAGAGATACATGAAAGGACACGGTAAAAAAAAAAGAATGCGTTAACTTCCTTAGATCACGAAAGAAACGGTCCATATGTTTCACCGATTCAAATACTGGATATTTAATTAATTAATTAATTCCATGAATGTATTTAATATTAAAAGGAAAGCATTTACGTTATATTATGTATTTTATATAAATAAATCATTCAATCTTTTTGGTATTCATCTTTAATTCAAACCCAAACGTTACTAGCTTACAATAAGGCTCATATTAGTTATAGGAATCATTTACGTACATTATAAATTTCTTGGTTTCATAAATTATATTTAACACGACAATATTAATTATAGGAATTAATCAAATTTAATGTAGTCCATTAATTTCCATTATTCAATCCTTAACTCAATTTCAAACGTTACCAACTTAGTCCCATTCTAACATTGGACTCATGTTTAGTCAAGTTAAGTAATAATAAATGTTTTAAAATTTTCTTATTAATTTACACTATTTGTAAATAGATGTTTTAATTTCTTTTCATATTTATTTACTAAATATAAATAAATATTCTTTTTCTCTTTCTCTAATTTACAAAGAAATGTCAACTTTGTTTCAACTATATTATTTAAATTAACATGGTAATTTAGTTTTGTCTAATTTGTTTTACAACCATTTCATGATAACAAGATGACATATTTGTTTTGAATTATTTCATTTTAACAAATATGATATATTTGTTTTTCACTATCTTCTCTTTTTTTTTGTATTAATAAATTTATTTAATTCTTAAATTTACTTAGGGATGAAACTTTCCATTTTCTTTGGTTTAATGTAATCAATTTATGAGGGGAAGAGAAAAATGTTTCATTTCCTTTCTTTAAATTACATAATTAATGGGGATAGTTAGAGAAGGAAACTTTCATTTCCTTTCTAATGTGACATATTATAACAAAAATGTTATTCTTAATAAATGTCATTTTTGTAGCATGGCATTTATAATACGACATAAATGACACTTTTAATACTAACATGAATAACCTTTATATATTCTAATATAATATTTCTGACCAAGTGACATTTTTGTTCCAGTTTAACATTTCTAAAAAAAGAGAAGTGACCCTTTTTATCTAATTTAACATTCCTAATAAAAAAATTTATTTTCCATCTAACGTAATTTTTCTAATATAAAATGCCCCTTTTTTAACTAATGTAACATTTCTATACACAAAATGTTCTTTTTTAACTAATGTCACATTTCATATAGAATGTCCCTTTTTTTATAAATAATGTAATATTTCTATATATAAAACGTTATTTTCTTTTTCTTTGACAATTCTAGTGAAACATTTATCATAAAGATGACAATCTAATTCTAATGTACATTCTAACGATATGACATCATTTTTATAACGAAGTAAATTTCTAACGATAATAACAATTGTAATTTCTAATATAAATGGCAAATGTATGTTACATGAATATTTTTATCTCGCTAACAATAATCTAATTTGACAAAATTGGTTTTTAGTTTTAACACAAATCCTTTTGATAATTTTTTTTTCCTACTCTACCTATATTCATATGCGATAAAAATCTGATTTTTATTTTCTACACAAATTATATTTAACATGAATATAATTCACCAAATCATCACAGCCACAATCAATCAGTCGGTCTCAATTTTATACGACGCACATATGGTTTAATGTTAAAACATTTATCAAGTTATGTATATTAAGTTCAAGCTTAAATTCAAATTCCCAAAATGCAGCGCTATTTCAAACTCCTTTTATAATTAAATTAAATTTATTTGTTTTAACTTCGATTAAAATAATTTTTTTTAGCCATTATTATTCAAAATAAATTATTTTAAATATCCTAAATCCATTAAAATTTCTAAAATAAAAATTTTAAATTGGCCCCAAAATTCCTGGTTGTTACAATTTTACCCCTGATATCTTTTTCTGACTGTATCTTTTGATTAGTGCAGAATTAGACGCTCTAGCATGTGCAATTGGAAAGATGTGATAGTTGATCATTTTATAGATTTTTTGTTAGAGAATGTAGATTAAGGATCTTAAGGAAAATTAAACACTAGAGAGGAGATGAATAGTGTTTAATGGATTTCAAAAATTTCTTAAAGACTTTTTAAATTATTCAGAATGAAATGCAAACTATAGTTAAGAGATATTCATAGAATCAAATACAGGTGCAAATAATAATAAATTAAAATCAATAAAACAAAAGAACACACGTGAATTTTATACTGGTTCGAAGTAACACTACATCTAGTCCTGCACAACTCTGGGTTAATGCGGATTTCTTTTCAATAATTATCTTCAATTTCAATCCTCGATTTCAATGGCCACGAGTTCCACCAGCACATTCTTTCGAGCACAGGGCGCTCTCTTGATTTAACCAGACTATAAGATCATCTAATTGGTTTACGGGCTACAATCACACCTAGTTGATTTGCACGGGCTACAACCACACCTTTTTCAATATCAGTTTAGGTAGATAGACTCAATAGCATTTGATCTTGCAAACTTTGATTACGTAAGGCTTGTAACTCTTGAGTAGCATTTGAATCTTTGAAAGAGTGTGATAGAGAATCAAACTAGAAAGAGATCAATGTGATTCTCTTTGAAATTTGGCATAAATAAGTATATAATTTAAGAAATTAAGAGTTTTAATGGAAAGGAGATAAAGGAGAAAGAAGATAATGAAATTAGATTAAAAAATTCATTCCTGGAAGCCTATTCATAATCTCCCAACAGTCAAATCCTTTCAGAATAGTTTTTAAATAAAAAGACACAACTTTTTAAATTTTGAATTTTGACCAGCGGTCACCATGTTGACATGGGGGGTTACCTTGGTTGGCATGCCTATGTAAAATTTGAAAATTGATTTTTCAAATTAAGGCATGTGATGATTAAATAAATTCTTGTGATTCTTGAATTGAAACAAACTATTTTCATATATATATATATAGAGAGAGAGAGTATTTGAAGTAAAAATATGTATTAAAAACACATATAAAACTAATTTAAAAAAATATATAAGAATGATTTAAGAACTATATAAAACATATTTATGACTATGAATAAATATAGGAAATACTTTAAAACTTAACATGTAAATATAAGTAAAGGAAATTTAAAGCTTAAATGGTTAGATAAAGCTTAATATAATTAGTAATAATCATACAAGTAAGAAATAATTGAATCAATAGTTAAACTATTTTAATAAATAAAAGATATATTTAAAGTCGATAAGGAATTTCAAGAAGCCAGGCATAACTGCTAATGACCATTGCTAATGGCGTCTTCCTCATCCCCATCCGCTTCTTCTTTCAACTTCGATTTGGCCTTCCCACCTCTCCCTTCTCGTCCACCTGATGCTCTTCCATTAGTGATTCCCTCCTCTGTGAATCCGATTCAATCCAATTCCTCCTCTGGCAATCAGCCTCAATCTGCTAATTCTTCAGATCCAGATCTAATCCCATCCACAAATCCAATTCTTATCTC
The DNA here is from genome assembly GCA_030737875.1 of Allium sativum. Taxonomy (NCBI): domain Eukaryota; kingdom Viridiplantae; phylum Streptophyta; class Magnoliopsida; order Asparagales; family Amaryllidaceae; genus Allium; species Allium sativum. Next base: position 393,722,103 of record CM060924.1, on the reverse strand, counting down.
GCAGAAGGCCTCTGGCTTTTCTTCAGCTTCCGATCCCAATCTAAATCTTTTGAATCATGGATCTGCTGTCGGTATTAACTCTATCTCATCTCAGGATCCATCCTTGCCAAATAATCATGTCAATTCCGCACCCAATGTAAACTCTCACATGAACTTTTCTACAAACACTACATCGGCATCAAGAGTAATCCCCACTGACTCTAGCAAACAAAACTCCTCAACTATCAAATCTGATTTTGCGTCGCTATTCAAATCATTACCCCGTAACGCTGGCAAATTCACACCCATTCAGTTTGAAGTCCCAACAGATGCCTCAAAGAGAAAAATCCCTGATTTAGTCAAGCAAGAGGGCATGAAGTTCTGGAGTGAGTACGTAGTTGTTTTTTTCCTGGATGGTACGCTATCGTACACCATGGTCGTGAATTTCTTACGTAAATACTGGAGGCTTAATGGCGAAGTCGACATCAAATCAGATGGATTTAATTTCTTCTTCAAATTCTCGAATGAACTGGACAAAGCAAAGATCTTACATGCTGATCCAATCTTCATTCGAGGTCGAATGTTTATAATCACTAAATGGGATCCTTCGAATGGCAGTTCTCAGTCGCAGATTAGAAAGGTACCCATCTGGATCCATTTACATCGGATACCCCTTATTTTGTGGACACTTTATGGAATAAATTGGCTCGTGTGCCATATTGGTCGTTTGATCTGTTTTGATGAAAGCACAGAAAAATTGCAGCGATTTAAATACGCGAAAGCTCTAGTAGAAATAAGCCCAGATTTTGAACTGCCAGACACCATTGAAATTGAGGAACTGGGCGTGAACTGTCCATCAGTTAAGGTAGCTTATGACTGGAGACCCTCAATATGTACTATATGCAAAATATTTGGTCACTCCACTTTAGACTATGAGCACAACGAGTGTAAGGAAGACTTGGAAGATGATTACCATGCTGCACAAAATGAATTGAAACATGGCAAGCATTATCGGAGGACTAATGACAAACCATTCAACAATAATGCTGGGAAGGAAGCTATTAACAAAAAGAAACAAGTTTGGGTCAGAAAAGTGAATTCAGAAATGCAGCAAGAGGAAGAACCATCAGCGGATAATAAACAAGTGGAACAGAATGGTACGTTCGCAAATAACCAAATTGACAAAAGTTCGAAATTGTATGACAGAGGGAATACAGTGATGATCATTGACTTGAATGGTAGAGTTCATAAGCAACATGAGTTCATGGGTGAGAAAGTAAACACTGAAGTGGATAATTCATCTTTTAAAGTAGCTAAATCCCCAAGTAAGGCAGCCGCTACTCTCTCGGAAAAAGGAAAACAAATCGCTGTAGACAATGACATTGGACATGATGATTTACAACTTCACAACAAATTCTCTGTTCTGGATAATTTGGCCTTGGATCCTAATTTGGTCAATACGTCCTCTTCACCTGGCCTTGATCTTGCAATTACTTCATCATCTCCTCAATCATCCAGATCGCCACCAGATCCTTCCTTAACTTTCAATGTCGATCCCAATTCTAAGTTCAGTCGCAAGCTTAACTCCCCTGCTTCATCTCCATACTCTCACTTAGCTTTGCCACCTCACATTTCTCTACCGCCATCAATGATGTCAACCCAATCTTCTCCAGCTGAACATATCACGTCCCATAGCAGCAAAAAGGGTAAGAGAGGAAAAAAGAAAAAAACTCAGAATGCAAATGATACGACAGACTTGAATGAAGGAAAAGATTTTTCTATTGATGAAACTTTGCCACTGTCAAACCTTAAAAACCCTTCCAAGCGCCATACCAGGAAACACCCCATTAATCCTATTAACTAATGATGAATCCTCATATTGCGTTCTGGAATATCCGAGGTTTACATTTAGCCTCTAAGCAAAGTGAAGTCAAAGCTTTTATTCGTGAAAACAAGGTTCAAGTTATGTGTCTTTCTGAAACAAAATTGGACTTCAATCTTACAGTTAAAGTCGCTTCTTTTATTTGTCCAAAATGGCATTTTGATCATAACATTTCTGATGCTCCTTATGGTCGTCTTCTAACTCTTTGGAATCCCTCCTTTTTTCATTTAACCAAAATCAGTTCTTCGGATCAATTCTTGCACTTCCAATGCATTCATTTACCATCGAACTCTTCATTATTCCTTACTTCTGTTTATGCTCAGAATTCTTCTTCTCTTCGTCAAGTTTTTCTAGACTACCTTCCTTCCTTGAATGTCTCTTCTAATCCTTGGTTGATAGGCGGTAATTTTAACTGCATGTTTTCATCCCGCCATAAATCAGGTGGAGTTTCCCTTTCTGTCAAAGACATAGCACCGCTCAATCATGCTTTAATTCAGTCTTGCCTTACACCAATTACTTGCTACGGCTTCGAGTTTACATAGGCCAAAAAGTGCCAGTCTGGTTATCACACCCGCTGCAAGCTAGATCATATATTTGCCAACTTTCAATTCATTCAACTTTGGCCTCATTCATTTTATCAAGCTCTCAACCCTTCTCTTTTCGACCATTGTCCTTTGCTTTTCCATTGTGGATTGGATCATCCTATTAGCAGTGGTAATTCTTCTTTCAAATTTTTTAATTTCTGGACTAAACATGTCGATTTTTCTACTGTTCTTTTGCAGGAATGGTCTCAGCATTTTTCTGGTACCCCTTTGGAAAAAGTTTTATGCAAGTTTAAGTTACTCAAACTATCACTCAAAGCTTGGTCAGCATTCACGTTTGGATCTGGCTCCAAACAGTCATCCAATATAAGACTCGCATTGGCGAATGTGCAAGAACAATTATATCATAGTCCACTTAATTCTCAATTGCTACGTGAAGAGTATACACTGCAAAAAAGATTACAGGATGCACTCAATTATGAACTTCAAGCATCACGACAATGTTCCTTTTTAAAAAGAGAGAAAGATTACGACAGAAACACCAAACTTTTTCATCACTCGATTAAGATCGGGAAATTCAGTAATACTATTCATATGGTCAAGGACCAGTTTGGTGCATTCATTTTTCAGAGGACGGTATCAATAAAGCGTTTGTGGACTATTTCTCATCTATTCTTGCTTCTCCAAATCTGCCTGATATCAATGTGCAATCACTGTGTAATGTTACTTTGCCTTTCCTTTCTTCGGACCAGTCAAACAACATTATTCGTGAAATAACAGGTGAAGAAATCAAGGATGCAGTCTTTAGCCTTGATGCTGACAGCTGTGGCGGGCCTGATGGTTTCAACGCCTTTTTCATTCAACAGTGTTGGTCTATAATTGGTGTCGATATTATCAATGCAATCAAGTTTTTCTTTTTTCATAATCAGTTGCCAAAAAGTTTATCCGCTACTGTAATTGCCTTAATCCCAAAGACTGATAATCCAATTTCAGTTTCAGACTACAGGCCTATTTCATGTTGTAACATCTTATACAAGATTGTCTCTAAGATTTTGGCAAATCGACTGCAAATTGTGATTCCATACATTATTTCTGAAAATCAATCGGCTTATGTCAAGGGTAGGAGTATCAGTGACAACATTCTGATTACTCAGGAGCTGTTATATGGTTATAATAGGAATAATATTTCTCCACGTTGCATGCTCAAATTGGATATTAGGAAAGCTTTTGATTCAATATCATGGCATTCCATTATAGTTATATTGTCTCGTATGAATTTCCCTCTTCCTTTCATTGCGTGGATTTACACATGTATATCGTCGCCTTATTATTCTATCTCAAGAAATGGGAGATTACATGGTTTTTTCAAAGGCACTAGAGGAGTGAGACAAGGAGATCCAATTTCACCATATCTTTTTATTATCACTATGGAGTTGTTGAATTCTTTGTTATTGGAGCAAGTTAATAATGGAAAGCTGCAAACTCATCCTAAATGCAAAAATCCACTTATTACCCATCTCCTATTTGCGGATGATTTAATCATTTTCACAAAGCCTACCATTCAGAATATTAATTGCATCTTTGATACTCTTGATAGTTTTTTCAGAATCACAGGGCTGCAAATCAATATGGGTAAATCGCATATTTTAATTGCTGGTTTACCTACACCTGAAAAAATGTTCATTATTAATAGTTCTGGACTTGCTGAATTGCCCCACAATGCATCATACCTTGGAATGCCTCTCATTTGCTCCAGACTAACCAAACAACATTGCCTTCCTCTCTATGAAAAGATCATATCTAAACTTCAACAATGGCCGAATTGTAGTTTATCGCAAGCAGGGAGATTAACTATTATCCAATCTATTGTGACTGCTATGACCAATTACTGGATGAGGCACTACATTCTTCCAACCAAATTAATTGATATGATCACAAGTGCGATGAATAATTTTCTATGGCATGGGGATCCTTTCTCTAAAAAAATAATACCATTTGCTTTTCACAAGTTATATGATGATAAAAAAAATGGTGGGCTTGGCATCGTCAATATTTATCAATGGAATCGTGCGGCTATGTCTTCATACTATGACAAACTATTTGCATTGAACAAAGGTCTTTGGGCTAAGTGGGTTCATGCCAATCTTATTGGAAGAAAGAATTTTTGGTCATTGTCGATACCTCAATCTTGCAATTGGAGCTGGAGATCCATTCTGAAGCTAAGAGAAACCTTTAGGCATCTTGTGCAATGTAATTATCGAAACATTGCTAATTTATCTTTCTGGCATAGTCCTTGGGCATGTTCAGGTTTATTTTTGAGTGATGTAGTGGAGGAAAATATCATTTTCACCTCTGGTATTCCCTATTTGGCAATTGTTGGTGACTACTTTCATGATGGCACTGTTCATCTTCCATATAGTAGCTCTTCGTCTTTGAGAGCGCTTTGGAATCATACTACTGATCATTATAGATTTCCTTTAGACAATTCAGTGCTTTGGATGGGTAAGGAACACTCTATCAGAACTGTTTACAAGCTGCTTTCTCCACCCAAACCTTATTTTCCATGGCACTCGCGAATATGGAACTGTGGAAGCTCGGCGAAAGATAATTTGCTCCTTTGGAAGGTAATGGCAAATGCACTCAATATCAGAAATAAGCTGTTCTCTTTTGGTATACTTGAAAATGACACCTGTGTTCTATGTAATAATGCGCCTGAAACCAATACGCATCTGTTCTTCGAATGTACTTATGTGCATTTAATTTGGTGGAGGCTGTTGGCTACAGGTGGCTTTCATAGACCCTCGACATCAAGCGATATAGAATGGTACAATATCTTTAAGGCAACACGATGGAAAACTAAGAAGACTTGTGTTCTACTCAAACTTCTCAAGAAACTCATTTTTGCGGTTTGGAGGGAGCGTAATAATCGCATCTTTGGAAATGGTAGCTTGAACAATGATCAACTGTATACTCAGATTCATAGATCAATGCTAAAAAATTTGGATTTGTAAATGCACTTTTGTGGATTTGTTATTTTGAACTCATGTAATTTGTGTTTATGTAAATAAAAGTTCCACTTTGCCTTTCAAAAAAAAAAAGATATATTTTAAAATTGGGAGTTAAAATAAATTTAGAAACTAAGAAATATAAATTTGAAATAAGGAAGTATTCTAAATCAGTTTGGAAATAAGATAAAAATAGTAAAAATAATGAGAAAGATTGAAATAAGGAATCAGTGCTATTTTAGAGTTTTAACATGAAATCTAGACTCTATAACTTTTTATTTCTTGAACTCTTGAACTCTTATTACTTATGAGTCTTCTATCTTGAACTCTTCTTCTTTGATATTTTGATTCTTTAAATTGTACAGTCTTCAATAATTAATATCTGCATATATTTCCTCTATATATATTCTAGATAATAGTGTTAGTACATATATTTTATCATAATAGTTAAACAAGGTTGTTGTCATCAAAACCATCATTATCAATACCTCAATCCCTAACAATCTCCTCCTTTTTGATGATGACAACCTTGGTTTATATAATATTCATACCCGATGTCTTGATTCTCCAGTTATACACCTATACTTTATTATCTCCTTATGAATCTACTAACTCTCCCTTACTCTAACATCATATTTTATAGTACCCCCTTTGTCATCAACAAAAAATTATAAATTTCTAATTTCCCTATAATTCTCCCATAAAAATATGACTCTAATGCCTAATTTATTAATCTAATATAGTCTAAGAAATAGTTTTAATATCAATATTCATCAAGTAAAATAAGACAGAAAATTAAGGAAATATCAAGTCAAAGTCAACGCAATCCAATACAAAGTTATTATACAAATAAGCATCCAATCAATTCAAACCAACCCAAATCTAGTTGTTACAAGAAAGAAATTCAAATTCAAGATTTAGATTAATCAAACCACACCAAATTTAAAATAAATTCATACAATTCTTGGAACTTTTACCCATCCATCAACACCAAAGACTGGATCAGCCTTTAGTGCCTCCCATTCTTCGTTGTCTTTGGTGAGAGTTTCTCCTGTGATGTTATTATCTTTGTCTTTGGTAAGAGAGGAGATCATCCAATGAATTGAATTGAAATGCGTTTCTTTTTCTTTTATCATTTGTATTTGACTTAATTCTAAGTGACGTTGATTACAAAGAATAATAGAAAAGAATATTTTTGAATGAATTGAGTGTTTCTTCAAGATTTTCCTCAAGTTATGAATTAGAGAAGCCATGGATGTGACAAAATAACAAACTAATGAAATATAATAAGGGAGAAGTAGATAATTGATTTTTCTGGAACAAGTAGGTGTTTATATGCTCTGGAATTTGTTCAAAATAAATAGACACAAGTTATTTAAGATAGATTTTAAATTCAAATCAATTTAAAAAATTGATAGTTTTATGTTGACATGGTGGGTTACGCACGTCGGCATGCCTGCTGCATTTTTGGTTTTTGTAGATTTTTGTGAGTTGTGTTATGTTTTAGTTTAGTATGCTTGTTTTTATTATATTATTGTTCATACCAAAGATGTTTAAGAAGGAATAAATAGAAATATGAGAGATTCATTAATAATATGATAAGGATACATGGATATTAACACATAATATGAAATGGAAATACAAAAGTAGAAACTAGTACAACAAGATAATAAAACTAGAACTCAGCAGAGGAGGATGAGGATGAAGATAAACCAAGTTTCTTATTAACTTTCCCAAAGAACATGGTCATTTTAGTGGACATCTTTTACATATTTTTCTTTATTGATTTCTTTAAAGCCTTTTGATTGTCCTCTGAAATCTTTTGTTTGTTGAGGAGGATTTTGTTGGAAGGAATGGTGACACTTGCGGGATATGCGACTCTTTTCAAAGAGGAGTTATCATCTTCTTCTTCAATTTCCATTTCATCTCCTTCTTCTTCTTGAGCCATTCGTTCATCCTTTTCCAAAAGAATTTCATATGGTTAAAATGCTGGTGGTATCTTCGTTAAAGATACGTTTCCAGATTAAAAAAATCTAGAAATAAACTCTTCACCTTTGAAATCCACTCTAAAATATTTCAAAATATGTGTGAGGTAAATTCCATGGTATAACATATTTTCCCTCGTTGAAAATCTTTGGCTTGAAATCAATTGAAAATAACTTATGCCTAAATAATATCATAATTTCCAAAAATAGCAAAAAGACATTTGCAAATTTTCGTGGTTGGATTGTTGAAATTTCCTGAATGAGGTGTGATAGTATGTTGGAGAATTAGGTTGGCAATTCTTGCCTTTGGTCGAAAATATCAATTTTTGAATTTTAAATGTTCATTGCTTTCAAATAGATGATGAAAGGTTTCTCGGTCATTTTCTTTGATATTAAAATCCGAGAGATCCATTCCAGTGTTCTTATAACCCAAAATCCCTTCATAAAAACCACGATTTAAATTGGCATAAAACATTTTAACAAGGTTTGGGCAGAAAACTTTATCATTTCCCCGAGAATCAATCAAACTAAAATTTTATTTTGATGAAAAAGAGATGGAAGATCATTTGAAAATTGCAAGTTTTCCCGTATCCAAAGTTTACATAATTTATGTAAGCTTCAATAGCCTCCGGGTTGTTGAAAAGGGAGGATTTGGTAGCCTTAGACAACCTCATAGTGTTTGGAGCGCTTGACGAAGCCATTGGAGATTTTTTGCAAAAAGTAGAAGATATTGAAGATATTGAAAAGTTTTGAATCAAAGGTAGAAATAGATGATAAGAGTAGGTGAATACATAGAGATTCTAAGGACATGTTGTTAACCCTGCTAAAGCACCGGATCGGTCAGTTACAAGGCAACGGGTTGGTCGCAAATATGGATCGGTCTCAACAGCGGGTCGGGTCGGTCAATATTAACGGACCGAGCCGGGCAGTACCAACGGACTGGGTCGGTCACACCGCACTATTATTGTATATGGATCGATCACGTCATAAGCGATGGTTCGGTCACTTTGAGGATGGTTGGCTTCACCAATATCATGTATGGATTGTTGTCCTTCAGCAACGCTCAAATGGACGTAAAACTATTCAAACTTGGATTGGCACAAAGTATCGTTCGTTGACCATTCTTCGACAAAGTCAGCATAACGGAATGCCAAGGCCACTCGGGTTCTTCCTATAACATGCAAGTCATGCATGATGTCTCGCGAAAAGATGATTGCAAATGAGAATCACAATACAAAAGTTGGAATAGCATGCCATAGCGTGAGCTGCATGAAGTATGAAGTTGGAATTTCATAGCCTTAATGTTAAAAATTGAATGGCTTCAAATAAATAAGCTCCAAATATTATATACTTGGATCGGTCAATGGAACATAGCAGTATCAAAATATAGTTTGGCTTCAAAACATGCTCATGCATGCGGAAATCAGTTTTTCGTGAAAAGTAAATGCTGAAGATCTTCTATTAAAGTTCACGTGGCACAATAATGTGTTAACATGATTTGGTCCAGTTCAACATATATGTGGGAGTAGCGTGATTTAGTTGTTACACGCATAGATCACCATGATGCAACGTGGATCAAATACAAGGCATAAGAGTTGTGTTACGGCACAATAAAAATATGATATGGCGGTGGCATGTGCAAGTTATAACACGTGATCGGGTCGGTGCCTTATTATGAAGTGGATCGGTGTATAGTAATTCATCTGGATCGGTACCTTCAAAACAAGCTGGAGCGGTACCCTTAAAGCATAAATGAATCAGTCTAGTGAAAAAGGGCGGAGGCACTGTCAATAATATGGATCGAGGCACAACTAAAGAACTGGATCCGTGCTGTTCAAACAATTTGGATCGCTACTGTTAATATAAAGTGGATTGGATCGGGACATTAAAAGAGAATTGGGTCGGTCTGTACATCATATTTTGGATCGGCCATGCTTTAATTTGCGGTGGCAGAACCGTAAATATCGAACCATGACAGCTGTACACAGCTGTAAAGTGGACCAGTGGAATTTCTATGATTAGTTTGAGCCCGATCCAAACTCTGCACCCCATAATTACGAAACTGCCACTACCTTCAAACTTTTTTATAAATAGCCCCTTGCTCCACAATTCAGGGGACCGATTCCACTACCCCGAAGTGTTGCCTAAATCATTCCAACACCACTCTAAAGCTTTTAAAAACTACATTAATGGCCGCTAAACTTCTCTCTTTCTCCATCCTATATGAAATGGATCATATCTTCTCCGAGCACCGTTAATTTACTCTCTGATCTACTCCAAGTGATCTCCAATCGCCATAGCTCCTCTCCAATGCACGGATCTAAAATCACTTTCATGATGGAATCAAGGAAGAGTACATAATTACACAATCCAATCCATTCCTTCCCGAATCTAAGCGAGATCTAAAGCGTAAAGAGAGCCAAAAGTGGAGAATTATCACAAAAATGGTCAAGTGTAATTAATGCAATGTATGAGATGATAAAATTTGTAATTCTCTCCATAATGATGAAAAGTGATTCAAAAGTGGACGTAGATTCGTACTGAATCGAACCACTATAAAAATCCCGTGTCTTTTACTTATTTTTCTCCGTTTATTTTGTAATTATGGCCCTTTTTATTTCTAACCATAATTGGTGAAGTGTGATTTCACACCTTTGGTATTTTTGTCACTTTTGATTCAAACATTTGGCGCCCACCATGGGGCCACATTCGCATTTCCTACCTCCTCTCAAACTCTCATAAAGTTGAAAAGGCCTTGCATTAAAGCTCTAAACCACCTTCTTCTCCGGAATAATGGCAAAATCTAAGAAGACTGTAAGTAAAGATGTTGAAAACACCGATAATGTTGCTAATGAAGAGACACCGCTTGCTAACCATTCGATGTTGGTGAAAACTCGATAAGTGGAGCTGGCGTGACTAGAAATGAACTAAATGCCGCTATTGGCAGCGTGAAACGCCAAATTAAAACTTCAAATAAAGCTTTGATGGATGCTAATGATGCTCTAATGGAGAAAATGAATGCTCTTTTAAATGCTCGACTAAGTCCAGCCTCTCCAAAGGTCCATGTTGATCTCAAAGAGAATGACAAATCGCCCGCTTCCAATCAAAATCGAAACGATAACGTGGAAGACGATTTTGATTGGATGAGTGACAAGGATGAGGCTAACATCGAAGAATTGAAATCAAAGGCTACGAGTCATTCCAAAGTGAATGCTCAAAAGGTTTCCAATCCTTTCATGGGTGCACCTTCTCGTCGAGAAGGCAAAGGGTCAAAACTCTCTAATCGAGATCGTATGCCTAGACGAACATTTGGTAAAGAGCTCAGCTTCACAGAGTGCCATAACACTGAAGAATACATCTCGGATATGATAGAACGAGTCATGAAAAGGAATCAAGCTAACAAAGACAATGAAAGAAAATGGTACTTCTCTCCCGACAGGACTCCATTCACTGAAAGAAATCTTGAAGCAGAATGTCCGAAAAAATTCAATCCACCAACCTTGCCTTCGTACAACGGCCTTGTTGATCCAAACTGCTTCCTATTCAAATAGGAGTGGCATATGAGTGTGGCTAAGGCGACTGATGAGACGCACGTACTTTCCTCTTTACATAGAAGGTGTTGCATCACTATGGTTCACGAAGCTACCACCCAAATCCATAGACCGTTTCTCCGACTTAACCAAAAGTTCAAGGAGCAGTTCCGCTTGTATGCTATCAAAGCCAAGGACGTTATAACACTCTCAGCCATGAAGCAGAAGCCAAGGGAAACTGTCAAAGCCTTCCTCAGTCAATTAATATTGCCTTATCTGAATTAAGGAATCTGGAACCATGCATAGTCCTCATGGCTCTACTCGATGCTATAGACAAAACATGCGAATTTGAAAGATGGATAAAGATGAAGCAACCGACTACACTTGACAAGTTCCATAAGAAAGCAGAGGAGTACATGAGAGTGGACGATAATCCTATACGTCTTCAGATCATTGGCAGAAACCAACTCCTTGAAGCTCCTAAAAGTGCAGCTATTCAACCTAATCAGAAGAATACTCAGGGGCAGAAGCGAGCTAATGACGGAAACGACAACAAAGCTAATAAAAAGTTTCGCCCTCTTGACTCGTCTAATCTGACACCTCTGAACGACACTCTTAAGAACATTTACCTTGCCACAAGGGATGTAGAAGATTACCCGGAGCCACAGCCAATAAGGATGAATGACCATCTGACCAATTCCATAAAGTTTTGCCGATTCCATAATCAACCAGGCCACAATACCAACGAATGCAGGCAATTGAGATCATTAATTGAAGAGCTGATTAGGAAGAATCGTCTGCAATAATATGTGAAGAATTCTGAAGATGCAAATCCTTCTGCTACTACCCAGGGGCACGGGGCATCAAATGACCAATCCGTCCAAGAAACATAGCTTCTGTTCAAGCTATTCCAAGGCTAATAATCAATTAACGACCGATGATGATCTAGTATTTGCATCTCAGAATAAGCAATCACTATCACCTTTACTTTTCTTCCAACATTACTTTACTCTTCGTTATGTTCTACTTTCTTGTAAATAGTCTGTAATGATTTGCATGCATTGTACCGGCCAATAGCACTGCAAATGAAGTATTAGTTGCTTGTATAAATCTCTGACTTGCCAAATTTACATGAAAATTTGCTAACAGACAATTCCTTGTTACTGGCTATCCAATGAGCGTCCTCTCTCTCAAAGCCCGACGAAGTAAGACAATTCCGACAAACACCAGTTCAAATGTCAAGTGCTCTAACCATCGATATGCATAATGAAAAGATGGAAAGCACCACCTTAAAGAGTGAGCGGGAGGAGTTACTAAGAGTCAAATGGTAGAGTGTTTAGCAACCATATCCAAAACCAATGCCATGAGTTGCGAGTTTCAATGGGTCACAACCTCTCAGTCCGACTGCACTTGCTTACCATAGTTAAGCATATCCGATACGAGGACTGATGGTCACCTTCTGGAACAACGGCAAAATAAAGTCCTCCCATAGTGAGGCAAAACAAAGTCCTCCCATAGTGAGGCAAAATAAAGTCCCTCCATAGCAAGGGCAAAACAAAGTCTTCCCATAGTGAGGCAAAATAAAGTCCCTCCATAGCAAGGGCAAAACAAAGTCCTCCCATAGTGAGGCAAAATAAAGTCCTCCCATATGGCGGAAAAATCAAAATCAAGTCCTCCCATAGCAGAGGAAAAATAATGTCCTCCTATAGCAGAGGCAAGTCATCAAAGGTTCGCTGGAAGTCATTGCGCGAAACAAAGCGATGAAGTTCACTATAAGTGAAACGAAGCATGGGAGTTCGTGGCGTGAAGCGATGCAGCCCTTACCACAAAGATCATTGGAGTTCGCATTGCGAAACGATACGACAGTTAAGAATCCTTTCCATAGAGAAATCGACGACGCTAAATAAATTCCATCATGTTGACTCAGTCGACAAGAGAAGACAAAACGTTGGATTAAAATGACCTCTCCAAAACAGGGGCATCCAATGGAATCTCCAACGTCAAAACTGATCAACAGAGCAAACAAAAATTGAGCTATATATATATAATTCTTCTCATAATGAAGACCAGTGATAATGTCCAGAGCCGAGGCACAAATAATCAAAAACTTCCTCGAAGAGAAGCAGAGAATAAATCACAAATACGTATTTCTCAAATGTGAAATACCATACACCATCATATAAGTCATTAAAATGATAGTGTTTGGAATCCATAGTCGACCTTAGTCGATTAGTTGATTTCAAACATTGCAGCGAATTTGAATTGGAATATCGTATTTGTGCAAACAATATTCGACGGGTTATAAACCGTTAAATAAGATAATTTCGTGAAAATACTTCATTCAATTCGAAATAAAATTGGCTATTATTCTTTTTCTAACAATTAGACTAATCCGCTATCGATATGGATGACTGATAGTGAAGTATAAGTCCAAAATTGCACAATGCTTGTTTTAATTACAAAACAAGTGACACGAAGCATTTGATTTTAAAGAATGGTTCGCCATAACAAGACAAAAAGCTATAACTGGATCTCGATGCAGAATATATCAACAACAATGTTTATTTCAAAGCCTGCATTTCTCGCAAGTAAAAAATACATGCTTCGAGGGGCAAATGTTAACCCGGCTAAAGCACCAGATCGATCAGTTACAAGGCACCGGGTCGGTCGCAAATATGGATCGGCCTCAACAGTGGGTCGGGTTGGTCAATATTAACGGACCGGGTCGGACAGTAACAATGGATCGGGTCAGTCACACCACACTGTTATTGTATATGGATCGGTCACGTCATAAGCAATGGGTCGGTCACTTTGAGGATGGTTGGCTTCACGAATATCATGTATGGATTGATGTCCTTCAGCAACGCTCAAATGGACGTAAAACTATTCAAACTTGGATTGGCACAAAGTATCGTTCGTTGACCATTCTTCGACAAAGTCAGCATAATGGAATGCCAAGGCCATGCGGATTCTTCCTATAACATGCCAGTCATGCATGATGTCTCACGAAAAGATGATTACAAATGGAGAATCACAATACATAAGTTGGAATAACATGCCATAGCGTGAGCTGCATGAAGTATGAAGTTGGTATTTCGTAGCCTTAGTGCTAAAAATGGAACAACTTCAAATAAATAAGCTCCAAATATTATATACTTGGATCGGTCAATGGAACATAGCAGTATCAAAATATAGTTTGGCTTCAAAACATGCTCATGCATGTGGAAAATAGTTTGAACGTGAAAAATTATGTTGAAGATCATTCTATTAAAGTTCACGTGGCACAATAATGTGTTAACATGATTTGGTCCAGTTCAACATATATGTGGGAGCAGCGTGACTTAGTTGTTACATGCATAGATCACCATGATGCAACGTGTTGATCAAATACAAAGCATAAGAGTTGTGTTACGGCACATTAAAAATATGATATGGCAGTGGCATGTGCAAGTTATAACACGTGATCGGGTCGGTGCTTTATTATGAAGTGGATCGGTGTATAGTAATTCATCTGGATCGGTACCTTCAAAACAAGCTGGAGCGGTACCCTTAAAGCATAAATGAATCGGTCTAGTGAAAAAGGGCGGAGGCACTGTCAGTAATATGGATTGAGGCATAACTAAAGAACTGGATCCATGCTGTTCAAACAATTTGGATCGATAATGTTAATATAAAGTGGATTGGATCGGGACATTAAAAGAGAATTGGGTCGATCTGTACATCATATTTTGGATCGGCCATGCTTTAATTTGCGGTGGCAGAACCGTAAATATCGAACCATGACAGCTGTACACAGCTGTAAAGTGGACCAGTGGCATTTCTGTGATTAGTTTGAGCCCTATCCAAATTTACGCGCGATCCAAGTTAAGCCCGATCCAAACTCTGCACCCCATAATTACGAAACTGCCACTACCTTCAAACTTCTTCTATAAATAGCCCCTTGCTCTACAATTCAGGGGACCGATTCCACTACCCCGAAGGGCTGCTTAAATCATTCCGACACCACTCTAAAGCTTTTAAAAACTTCATTAATGGCCGCCAAACTTCTCTACTTCTCCCTCCTACATGAAATGGATCATATCTTCCCCGAGCTCCGTTAATTCACTCTCTGATCTACTCCAAGTGATCTCCAATCGCCATAGCTCCTCTCCAATGCACGGATCTAAAATCAGTTTCATGATGGAATCAATGAAGAGTGTATAATTACACAATCCAATCCGTTCCTCCTCGAATCTAAGCAAGATCAAAAGCGTAAAGAGAGCCGAAAGTGGAGAATTATCACAAAAATGGTCAAGTGTAATTAATGCAATGTATGAGATGATAAAATTTGTATTTCTCTCCATAATGATGAAAAGTGATTCAAAAGTGGATGTAGATTCATACTGAATCGAATCACTATAAAAATCCCGTGTCTTTTACTTGTTTTTCTCCGTTTATTTTGCGATTGTGGCACTTTTTATTTATAATGATAATTGGTGAAGTGTGATTTAGCACCTTTGGTGTTTATGTCATTTTTGATTCAAACATATGTTCTCTATTCAAGAGACACCTTTTCAAAACATAGAGTTTGGCGAAAAGGTGGAGGAAAATTCAAAAGTTTAAAATCAAAATTTTAATTTCAAATTTCCAAGCACATGTCGACATAGGGGGTTACCCATGTCGACATGCCTCTTGGATTTTCAAAAGACATGTGAATTATGATTTGTTTATATTTATTTCTATCTTATATTCTTATTTATGTATTTCTTGAGATGGTATTTATTTTAATAGTACTTTTTATATTATTATTTTATAATTATTTTATTAAAATAATATTATTTTAAATATTAAAATTTAAAGTTTAAATGTTGAATTTAGTTTTAAAATCCTGCTTTTCTATCAAGCCAATCAAACAAGCAACAATTCAAGCAACTAATTCAAATAATAAGTTATTGTAAAGGCGTATATATTTTAGATCCTATCTTCAATATTTTCTGATTCATGAATTGATGTGAAGCACATATTTGAATTATTCGTTTTCTGCTCTTTGTCACTGGAGGATGAAACTGAATTGTATAGAATAGCAGTATATGTCCTTTTTCTATCCTTTGAAGAATTTTGTTTAAAGGATGATTCTTTTTTCTGTATATGGACAATCTCTCTTCAGATGTCCTGTTTCATCTTAGTTTTAGCATCTGATGTTATTCGAAATCTCATTATTTTTATAGAATTTCTATACTTGTTTCTTTTGAAATTATTCTTTTTTCTATATCTCAGAAACTTTCTGAATTTTCTTATCATTAATGTTATTTCCTTATCATCATTGTTGTTTGAGTCTGAATCTTCTGTTATTGCATTGAACATTATTGATGACTTATTTTTTCTTCTTTATTTCATATGAATTTCAAATGACATTAGATTTCCGAATAATTCTTCAATTTTCATTGCACTAATGCCATTGGCCTCTTCTAATTCCAAAATCTTTTGATCCCATTCTAGAGTTAATGAATTCATAATTTTCCTGACTTGATCTTCCTTAGAATATGTCTTTCCCAAGGATATTAGTGAATGCACGATCTCCTAAAACCTACAATACATATCAGAGATAGTCTCATTTAGATTTATTTTAAATAACTGAAATTGATTGGTTAACATGAATATCTTGGTCTGTTTAACTTTTCTTGTTCCTACGTGAGTTACTTGCAATGTTTTCTATATTTCATATGTGGATTTACAAATACATACTATATTAAGTTCATTTATATTTAGTAAAAAATAAAATATTCATGGCTTTTGAATTATTTTATGCAGTAGCCTTTTGTTCATTAGTCCATTATGCAAAATTAACAATAGGTTTAACAAATTTAGTTTGTGTGATATTCCAAGTGTCTAAATCCTACTGATTGTAAATAAATTTTCATTCTACAAACCCAATATGCATAATTACTGCCATTAAATACTGGTGACCTAAGTGTGGGCCGACCCTCTATAAATGAAATAAAAATATTTGTATTGAAAATACCGGTGTTGGTTGCCATTTAAACTTTTAAAAAATTCATATTATGAAAAATCTGAAAACCAATGCTCTGATACCAATTATTGGAATGCACATTAAAGATATTGAGGCAAACTAAACACTAAAGGGAGGTAAATAACATTTAATGGATTTATAAATTTCTTGAAGTCATTTTAAATTATTCAAAATGAAACGCAAATCAAAGATAATAGATAGTCACAGAATCAAACACAAACGTAAATAATAAGAAATAAAAAAGCAGTAAAAGGAAAGAACACATTGGAATTTTATACTGGTTCGAAGTTACCTTATATCTAGTTCTTAGAACTCTAGGTTGATGGGATTTCTTTTCAAAAATAATCTTCAATTACCATCAACAATTTCAGTGACCACGAGGTCCACCACCATCTACTTCCAAGCATAGGGCGCTCTCTTGATTTAACCAGGCTACAATCACGCCTAATTGGTTTATGGCTTACAATCACATCCAGTTGATATGAATAGGATACAACCACACCATTTTCAGTATCAGTTTTGGTAGATGGACTAAATAGAACTTGATCTTGCGATCTTTGATTACAGAGGGCCTATAACTCTTGTGTAGCACTTGAATCTTTGAGAGAGCATGATGGAGAATCAAACTAGGAAGAAAATGATGTGATTCTCTTCAAAATTTGGCAGGGTATTAGTATACTATTTAAGAAATTAAGAGTTTTAACGGAGAGAAGATAGAGGAGGAGAAATATAATTAAATTAAATTAAAAAATTCGTTTCTGGAAGCCTATTTATAGTCTCCCAACAGTCAAATCCTTTCAGAATAGTTTTGAAATCAAAAGACATAACTTTTCAAAATTTGAATTTGAAATCCAACTGTCACCATTTCGACATGGGGATTACCAATATCTATATGCCTTTGTAAAATTTTAAAATTGATTTTTCAAATTAAGGCATGGGATGATTGAATAAATTCTGGTGATTTTTGAACTAAAACAAACTATTTTCGTATATATATATATATGAGAGAGAGAGTATTTGAGGTAAAAATATATATTAAAAACATATGTAAAAATGATTTAAAAGCAGAAATAAGAATGATTTAAGAACTATATAAAATATATATATAACTATGAATAAATATAGGAAATTTAAAACTTAAATGGTAAATAAAACTTAATATAAAATTACTAATAATCATATAAATAAAAAATATTTGAATCAAGAGTTAAACTGTTTTATGTAACAAAAGATATGTTTTAAAATCAGGGGTTAAAATAAATTTAAAAACTAGAAAATATAAATTTGAAATAAGGAAGTAGTTCTAAAATCAATTTGAAAATAAGATAAGAAGCTGCCCTGCCAAAAAAATCAGATAAGAATATTAAAAATAGTGAGAAAGATTGAAATAAGGATTCAGTGATATTTTAGAGTTTTAACAAGAAATCTAGACTTTATAACTTTTTATTTCTTCAACTCTTAAATTCTTCTTACTCATGAGACTTCTATCGTGAACTCTTCTTTTTTGAAATCTTCATTCTGTAAACTATAAAGTCTTCAACAGTTAATCCATGCATAAATTTCATGTATATATACATATATTCTAGATAATAGTTTTAGTATATATTTTATAATAATAGTTAAACAAGGTTATTGTCATCAAAACCATCATCATCAATATCTTAATCGCTAACATTTGTTACATTAATGATTTGGTTAAAGGGTTAGGGAGATACAGAAGTTTTAAATTTTTAGGACAACTGGACAAATTTAGTTAGCAACTAATGGGTTGATTAGGTTAGCTCATTAGGGTTAATGACCTGTAGTATAAATAAAGACTAAAGAGATTAGGTTAACCTCTTCTCTTCATTTTCCTAATAGCCACAAGAACTAAGATTCTCAAGTTCTTCTTCCCAAAACCTCAAAACACATTAAAAATCACTTCTAATCTCCTCTAAATTGATTTAAGAGATTAGATCTTTACTTATCCACACATTTTACATCATTTAGAGGTTGTTTATATGCATTTAATTGTTGACCAAATCATTACAACCTTGATCTTCATAAGATTCATTGATTTGATGAGTGATTTAGATCTCTCATTATGTTACGTTACGTCATATCCTTAAAATAAGTATTTTTTTAATCGTGATACATGTTATATCACACCAAAGAATGATCATTTATAATCATTTCAGTTTTGAAACCTTGGGGATAATTTAACTAGTAATATTTGGATTAAAATGACAAGTTTGGATTAATTAACATGTATATATACACTAGATTTATGCATATGAATGATTGTTTCATGTATTATATAAATCTCGGTGCTTAAATATGGTTTATGGTTCATATGATTGTTGTTTGAATTGTAGAAATCTTTATTTCGATGATATACCTGATTTTGTGTGTTAGAATATTCGAAATTAGGACTTGGAATGAAGGTTAAATCGCAACCGGATCAAAGTTCATCGGAATCGCACGAAAATTGAAGGCTGAACTCTAAAAGACGGCGGGAAGACATCTACAAAATTTGGGATCAAAATATGCTAAGTACATATTCCGGTACCGGTCCATGTGGAAGTGATAATTCGCCTCAAAACTTTTTATATGGACCCCTAAGGGCATTTGCAAGTCATAGGCAAAGGTTGAAGTCAAAAGGAGTTGGCATGCGACTTGGAGAATTTTTCTAAGTGATGGACTGGTTGGGAAGCAATATGGAATGTAGGAAGTTGGAATCTAGGTAAGGAGCATTTCGAGGATCCAAAGTACTTTGCCAAAAATTTGGCTAAGTACATGGACAAGTATCGAGCCATCCTTTTGAGGGTTATGGGATTAAGGACCATGGTGAAGCTAATTTGGGGCTTGGTGAATGTGCAAGTGGTCCTGATTTGATAGTTATGACTATGGTTTGAGAGTTATAACATGATCAAGCAATGAACTCTTCGATTGAAGTCTCAAGTATGGAGTGGTTCAAAGGGTGACTATGAATGGCTCGCGGTGTAACATAGTTGCATGGTGATGAAGCAAGTCATGGTGTAATGACTGCACATAGATAATTTGGCCCGTGGTTGAACAGGATTATGGACATAGCTCACGGCATAACGAGGCTGTAAGGATTGAAGTGATCCATGGTGTAATGAAGGTCCAAGATAGTGGATTGAATAAGAGATGACTCAAAGCTTTAGATAGAATAAAGTAACCCTAATAGGTGATCGCTGTGGAATCATTTATGACATGAAGCATTCTATTGGACATAAAGTCGAGGTGTCATGGGGATGTCCACAAGGATCAAGGAGATCAAGTATCCTGGGTGGTGCAACCTACTGCTGGTGTAAGCAAGAGTTCGACAAGAATCAGGATTTTTGTTATCCGTTGACCGATGATACAACCAGTGATATGGGTTATCAGTGCATTAACGACTTTAAAAGGTGATGGTTAGGATTTGGATGATGGTTACAGTATTTACATTATTGTTATAACCTTCGATTCTTGGGTAGATTATCACCTATAGGGCTTAGA
Source organism: Allium sativum (assembly GCA_030737875.1). Taxonomy (NCBI): domain Eukaryota; kingdom Viridiplantae; phylum Streptophyta; class Magnoliopsida; order Asparagales; family Amaryllidaceae; genus Allium; species Allium sativum. The sequence goes on along the minus strand of CM060924.1, from coordinate 393,701,669 downwards.
GAAGGAGATAGCGAAGGTGAGCTAGGAAGGCTACATATATTCTCTTATCTTGTAACTTTTTCCACTTCTTCAGTCATTGCTCTATGTAGCATTATTTCTTTGAGTAGCATATATCATAGTGTTATTATGTGCTGACCCTTTAGTTGCAGGGAGGTATGAGACTTAACCAGTATATTTACATATCTTATAGAACCGCTTTTGATAGGTCTTATCGCTCATACCAGATTGTTGTCTAAACCAAGGTTTTATGTCTCTTCTTATTATCTGGGATACTCATCAACAATGTTGATGAGTAGAATAGATAGCAGATCAGGTTATACTGATGTTGAACTAGAGCGAACATGGAGGAGCTATGGCGTATACTTACTTGTATATATTTTCTTTCCACTATTATGAGCGTACTCTGAGGGTTGTAGTGAGGATGATATGTATTCAGGTATTATTGGATTTCATGTATATGATTATGTGATTTTGATGGTATTTCAACTGCTTTGTGTTTTGTCACCTATCGCTACATTAGTAACTATATTTCTTATTATATTTTATCTATATGCTATAACATATACGACATTTCCTGTTTTGATTACCACTCATGATAGTCGGCCCGTATTAACTTGGCATGCTATAGCGTACTATTTTACCTATTTACATGCAAGTGGTAAGGAGCGGTCGTCACATTTGTTATCAAAGCTTTGTCTATACGATTTAACCAAAGAACTAGGGTCTATATGCTTAAGAGAGACGTATTTGTAGATTGTTAAATCTGTATTATATATGGTAGCATATATAGTAGTTTCCACTTGAGCACCATTGCTATTTTTTGGAGTTAGGATTGACTAATCTTGTAACATATTCAAGACGAGTCTAGCCGCTAGAAACACAGCTAGGAACAATTTTGCATTAGGTAATGAAGGAGGATCGAGGATGGGAACCCTTGACTTCCAAGATATGTTCGATGCCATGATGGCATCATTCGCGGGAAGATATCAAGCTCATTTGTGCTCGTATTTTCGGAGACTTGTGTATTGATGACGCTACGAAGAGGAAGCTAATGGGTAGGGCCTTAAGTCGGGTGAACTTTATTATTCTTATTACCTCAGAAGATCAAATTACTTAGGATGAGTTAAAGACTCGGTTTGAGAACTAGTTTATTCCTACGGTCTAGAAGTGTATCTAGTTTAAGAAGTTTGCCAAGATAAAACAGGGGGATGACACAGATAACACCAGAATTATAATTTTGTAATGGTTATAACCGTTAGAAATAAAATTACCAACGGTTATAACCATTGGTAGGAGGTACGCGGTAAAATTTGCAACATATTTTCCAATGGTTATAACTGTTAGGAAATTCTGTAGTTCCAACGGTTATAACCATTAGAAAATTTTGTACTTCCAACGGTCATAACTATTGGAAAATTCTTTAGTTCCAACGCAATTGAAAAATCCTTGACTTCTAATGGTTATAACTATTGGAATTTTATTTTTTTCCAATGTTTATAACCACTGGAAAATTCTTCAGTTTAAACGATTTTAACTATTCAACAAATTTGTACTTCCAACCATTACAAATGCTTGCTGATTTGGTATATTAATCCATCTCATTCAACATCTTATAGTACTATCAAATATTATTTCATTTATCTGTACATTTATAATAGTAAAAAATCGATAACCAAATTGCAAAACTAAATTATCACCAAATTGGAAAAAGGAAAAAAACATCAAACATTTTAAATAATCGATACCAAATCCAAGAATATTCATAGTACAACTCCAAATTTTACTATTACAAAATATCTACAAGCATACAAACAAACATTCTATCCAATCACAAAACCTCCATCAACCAACTCTGATAATATATAGTAACCATTCTTTTGCTGCATCTCCATTCTCCATTTTTTATCTTCGTTCTCTTTGTACTGCAGCATCTATTGAAGCCTAATTGTTCAAAAAATGCACAAACTAAATTTGATTTTTTTTAAAAAAAATATAAGGAAAAAACGCAGAAACGTAGCCAATGTCACATGCTTCGTTTTGAAACTGGTTCAGTTTTGACATGAAGGCATGTTCTATTTGGTAAAACTAAACCCCGCAAAGTTTGTACAAAACAACGCACTTGAGACTCAATTGTGAAATTCAGCGAGGCTTAAATCGTACAAAATCGAGTCAGACTCAGTTTTGACACTCATTTACTGAGGAAGTCGCAAAATAGAATTATTTTAAGATTGTTGAGTTTTTTTAGGTATCTGTATAAATAATAATCTTTGTGTAATGTCTCGTATTTCTGGTAGTCAGATATTTTATTATTTTACATATTTTATTAGGAATTATAAATGGTGTTATAATATATATTTCGTTTATATAACGAAGTTTAAACGTTTAATTTATATATAATTATAATTCGAGTTCGTAACGTCGCGGTAGTTCGTAATATTGAGTTTTGAACTTCAATTGAATATACAAAATCCGATATAAGTCGAAATTCCATGAAACGATAAACGTTTAAATGAATTTGATAGTAATTTTCTAATGGAAGAGAAAAATGGAGATTTCATGTTATAGATTGATAGTTATGTCCAATTCAAATTTTCAAATAGTCGTTATGGAATTATCTATAAATTATAGAGATTAATTTGATACTTTAATTCGATATAAAAGGGATTTTGATCATAACTCGAGATAACGATCGAATTAAGCTACGAAACAAATTCCGTTGAATTCATATTGATGTTTAGAGTCAGAATAGATATATTGAAAGGCAAAGTAAATTTTATTAACACTAAAGAAACAATTACAAGATACTACAACATATGTCTCAGGATATACATCACCTATATTAACAACAATCACTCCTTAATCACACAGCAGACAGAATTGAGGAAAAAAATCCAAAATACAAATGAACCCAAAAAAAACTCAAAACTGTTACTCAATTGTCTTCTACTTTACAGCTGCCAGACTTCATTTGCTTTATTAAAATTCCAAAAGCCTTCAGTTTCTTCCATGTATATTTAATACTACTACAACATTTATAATGAAACTATACACGCCAATTAAAAAACACTTAAACTATGCATCCGCAGTCCTTACACATCATCAAATAGCTTCCCCGAATTAACCTAGAACACTTAAACTTCAGTAACACTAGAACATGCTTCAAACTGGAACGCTTAATCTTCAGTAACACTAGAACATCTGCCAAACAATAACTCACTGAACATGATTCAAACTGGATTCCTCCTAGTATGACGTGGAGAAAATTTCATAGAGTTAGGTAAAAAATCTTCTAAAGAGTAATCAATGCCCTCATCCAAGTCTTCATCGAGATATTCAGTGGCCTTCTTCTTACAAGCACGCCTCTTGGCATTCTTAGAAGCAGTTTTAGTTTGTGCCGAAGTAGTTGGTGATGAAGCAGATGGTTGAATAGCAGGGGGCGGCAAAATAATACAAGCCGGGAGACTTAGATGGGAATAAGGTGAATTAGTAGGAGCAGTATATGAAAGTAAAGAAGAAGAAGTATTAGTATTTACATTACCATTATAACAATTTGATTTTTCAGCGTGTCCATTAACATTACCCTCATCAACATCCTCCCAAAATTCTCCTTTAAGTCTTGATAATGATGCCGATGAAGGACCATTACTAGTGTCACTCAAACCAGAGCAGCTAACCAATGATGAAGATAAAGAAGCTAGAGAAGAATTAATAATGGGAAAGGTTAGACCTGAACCAGCAACATACTGGAAAGGGTTCTGAAAATGAGAATCCGCATTAACATGAGAAACTTTACCACTAAAAGTAGCAGAACAAGACATAACAGTAAATGACGTAGTAGTAGAGGTGGTAGCTGCCGAGGACTTATCTTTCTCACAATCCTCAAAAATATTGCCAGTTGGAGTTTCTTCCTTACTATTCACTGAAGTTGTAAGATCTTTATCAATCGTAACCTCATTCACATTAGAAACATTACCTTCCTGAACAGTGCATTCATTAACCCTATTATCCAAACCCCTAGTATTTCCTAAACTATCAGATTGCAAAACATCAAATTGGTTATTACTCGACATATTAACATCAGCAGAAATTCGATCATTCAATGAAATTTACCACCAACTTTCATCCTCCATTCTTGTTTTCTCTAAGAATTTACATATTGCCAAGAGTTATTATTAACATTTGTATGTATATTCCTATATTGCCTTCCAATGTGAGCAGTATTATTTGCATGATGATCATAAAAAATATCATTAACCTGAGCCCCATTCTCCATATCATTCCCGGCATGTAATTGACAATATATGGTATCATGTCCAAAAACTTTGCAACTAGTACAAATCCTAGGTTTATAGTCATATGAAATTTTCACCGATGGACAAAGATCACCTAAACCATCAACTTCTATAGAATCAGGTAACTCATAGTCTGGTGATACCTCTACAAGAGCTTTAACATAACGAAAACAATTCAGCTTCTCAGTACTAGCATCATAATAAATCAACCTACCAACATGATTTACTAGCCAATTAATGCCTATCAAAGTCCATAAAACCATAGGTATCTGATATAGATGAATCCAAATAGGTACTTTCCTAATTTGAGACTATGAACATCCTATAGACAGATCCCAAATCATGATAATGAACATCCTACCTCGGATAAAAATAGGATTAGAGTATAATATTTTTTCTCGATCTGATTCATTTGAAAACTTAAAATCAAAGTAAAAACCATCTGATCTGATATTTACCTCACCACTAAGCTTCCATCGGGATTTCAAGAAATTATAGACAGCTAGAAATGATAGAGTACCGTCGAGGAAAAAGCCAACCAAAATTGCTCCAGTATTTGAGGCCTTCATCTCTTACCAGATTCAGAATCAAATGCTTCTTGCCATCACGAGGAATAACGAATTGCTGAGGCAGATACAAACTTGCATTGCAGGGAAGCTAATTGAAGAGAGACGATAGTCTGATTTGACAAAAGAGGGAAAAGATACTGCTGAAGGATTTTCTTTCGAAGAAGATGGATTTTCACAAAGAAGAAGTGGACCTGGGGTTTGGGAGGAGAGGAGCGGGATGGAAGAGGGGGGAAGGTAGAATCGAAGGCAAAGGAAGGGGATTGAGAGGAAGAAGACGATGTCGTAGCCGCCATTTTCGATGGACATATCACGTTTTCACGTCAATTTGCTTCCATTAGAATAGATATATTGTTTGTTATTTTTGGATAACTGGGTACTTTGGTGTCCAAAATAGCTTTGTTTTACACGTAAAATAGAATAACCGATATGCAAACGAACTCCGTTTTCAGCAAAAAATATTTTATTGAATTCGAAATGGTTATTTGTTGTAGTGTTTCAAGTTTCAAGTTATTTGGATTTATTTTGTGATCGTGGAAAATATAAACGCTATTTTCACCTGTGATTTATAAATGACTTTTTATAAATGATGTCGAAATTCGACGAAACCTGTCCCATTGCATCCGGAATATTTTTCTATGCTAGGATTAGGAGTTTCATCTCGATCGGAGGACGTACATGGGTGTTTTAGCACGTTACATCATCATGAAGTTTTGATTAATAATATAATAATATAACATACCCTATAAATACCCCTTCTTTTCATAACCCTAAATGTTCGAGTGACTTTTTTTGTGTGGTCAACAAAAATTAAAGCCACCATTCACAATGAGAAACAAAAAAACAATCCTTAAGCCTCAAACCTTTCTTCTCTTCAATCTAAAAGTTCATACATTAATACTTGAAATCTCCAACTTGAATTTTGCTCAGTTAGGCAAGATCTAAAGGTTGTGCGGTGGAGATCATGATTGGAACAGTCAGATAGCCAAAATCATAGCGTGAGTGGCTGGCGGTTCATGGTTAACTATGAGCAAAGGGGGGCTCGAGTTGCGAAAGGTTTCTGATGCAAGCAGAGGGCGATGAGGCTAATGCCTGGGTGGTGGTGGATCATAGCCAAGTTGGAGGAGGAAGGTGCGATTATGGTGTAAAGGCTGACAGCATGGGTTTAACGCAAATATCGTTATCTTGTGGAAATTTTGCTATGTGATTTGGCGAGGTGGTTACCAAGTATTAGAAGAAACGATTCGAGCAAGAATATGTAGACGTGAAGACATGTCGCGTGAAGGAGAAAAACAAAACTAAGTGGGTAAAGAAGGAAGGAAATTGAACGGATCTGTTTGGGAATGCAGGGATTAAATAGAAGGGGAGCGAGATGTTTGAGTTTTAAATGAAGCAGTGGTTAACAAAGGAGCTGGGTATTATTTGGGCACAAATAGCAGGAGAGAACAACTCAAAGGATGGACACATTATTATGGGAACAATGGGGTGGGTAGTGAGGAAGTAACAGCGATACGAAGGTAGAAGAAGCCGTATACATAAATTTGATTGGGCAGGGCAGGACGACGCATGATAGAAGGAAGGTTTGAGGGGGTTGCTATTCGAAAATTAGAATTAACGGAAACATGTAGGCCTGCATGTACAATGATGAAGTAGTGGAAGTTTAAGGCGATATAGGACTGGTTGAAAAACAAAGTCGACCAGAATAGGGTAATATTGGCAGAAGAAATGAACCAGGGAGAGAGAAAGAAAGGTTCAGGCATAATAATAATGAATGGTAGTATGGTATAACATGTGAGGAAATATTTAAATGGGGAAGCAACTTTTGCGTGAAGAACAGAGAGTGAAGGGGAAATGTTGGGCATATTTAGATGGTGGACATGCATGAGAGAGAAGTAGGGTCTGGGGAAGCATTCAAGCTCAATTCAAACAACGTGAAGTCATAAAGAAGAACGGGTATCAGAAGGCGATGGCCCAGATACTAGAGCAATTAATTTGCTAAATTTTTAATTAAGAATTAACTATATTATTAAATTGTATATAATGTTGTAACCTTTTTAACGTGACAGGGTTTAAAACAGTGATGGTCAGAAACTTGCAGTCGCCATTTACCAACCTAGGGAAGCTTGTAATCGGCCATCAACAATGACTTTGAAAACATAATTTATTTGACTAGTAAATCTTATTTGACTAATTAAACTTAGACTAAGAAATTTAATTATGCAAATATAATCGTGTTAACTTATAATAATGTTATAACTTATAGATACATCGACAGAATGAAACGAAACGAGTTACACCAGAATCGTTGTGAAGAACAGGATATTCTGGAACTGTTTTGGACATAAATGAAGATAGCTGGAATTTATGGTTAAATTAAACACTGTTTAATTTAACTGTAACCGAACCGGTTCAGAAATAAATCAAACCAAAGTGAGTATAACTCACTTAGTTTTTACCCACTTATATTTATATAAGTCAGGTTTAATATTTGTGTGTTATGATTGTTAATTGTTTGATGGACGATGAATATATATTTATATATGTTGACTGAACTGATTAAATTAAACATTCGTTCAATTTAATTTGAACAAATCGTTATTTTGAATGATTATTTTCAAACAAGGTAACTTACCTTGTTGGTTACGTTTATAATAATATAAACGTATAAAATTGAAATATGGATATGTTTGAATTGTTGTTATGAACTGACTGTTGAATATTATATCTGTTTATTTAATTAAATGATATTATTTGAGGTAACATATTTGGATGCACGGAAAACAGGTTGAAGGGATCCAACTGAATTCCTCAAATTTATTGTTTATTTCATATTACCATTATATGAACTATGTGATCAACCTGATTTTGTTGAATCGTAATTCAACATTTGTTATGATATTAAACAATGGGAGTATTTTGGTGCTTTCACCGAGAAGGAATTCTCAGCATGTTGGATTATTATTTACTATTTGGATTTTCGAGTCCGAGGAGGATAGTCTGCATTCCTACTGTTTTGTTTTTGAAGACTTCAGTAAAATCAGGACATTATGGCTGCAAATAAATCCAAGGATTCACGAGCCTCTCGAGTGAATGAAACTAATGAAGAGAATGTCCAGGAGCAGACCGAGGTGGTCTCCCAAGCTCACGGCTCTCGAGGGCGACCCAATGCCAAGAGATGACCACGAGCCGACCCCAAGAGGGGACACGAGCCAACCCCAAGAGGGGGTCACGAACCGGTTCCAGAGGACGTGTCGTTAATGTGGTTTACTCGGCTACCGCCGCGATCAATCTCCAGCTTCAAGGAGTTGAGCGAATGGTTTATAAATCAATTCCGACTTCATGCTCAGAGATCCAAGAACGTCGTTGAGCTATCCCTTATTAAGCAGAGTCCTGATGAAACTTTGAGGTCATACCTGGATCGCTTTAATTTAGTGGTTACGGAAGTGAGAGACCCTTATGAGCAGTCCATCCTGATGGCATTAATTGACGGAGTAGACAAAGATACCAAGTTTGGTAAATACTTAGCTGGAAAACAACCACTGACCAGGGAGATATTCTATGAGAAAGCCAATATCCGCCTAAGTCAGGAAGAGATATATGCTAATCGAAAGAGAAAAGCTGATGATAAGGAAGATATACAGAGTAATGTGGCCATTAAGCAGTCTGGCGATAGCTCCGAGAAGGTAGAGGTCAATGTTGGAAATAAGAACTAGGGCAATGGTCGCCAAACTGGGAACGACAAGAAGAAAAATAATTGGGGAAACGACACACGGAAGAGACCTTGGTTCAGAACTTTTGAAAACCTCACACCATTGAACGAAACACTAGAGAATATCTACTTAGACACCTACAACGTTCTCCAATACAAGAAGCCTCCGTCAAGAGATTCAACGGAAAAGGTACATGAAACAGGAAAATTCTGTTTTTTTTTCAAAAGACCTATAGGCATTCGATGAATAAGTGTCGTCATCTAAGAGACTTGGTAGAGATACTTCTTAGAGAAGAAAAGCCGGACGAGTATAAGGCAACCCCGAGAAACCGGGGGTAAGGTAGTCCAGATCAAAATAAAGGGCAGTAACCTCAAAGGGCCACTGCTCAACAAAAGGGTAAAGGTATCGTCATCAATACTATAGTTGGAGGACCCCATCAGGCTGGACATAGCAAGTGGACAATGGATCAGTATGTTAACGCAGCTAAGCCCCTGAAATGGGAGAGTGCAGCAATCCTGAAGATACTACCCCGGTGAAGCAACAGATAACAATGTCGAATGATGTCATATTCTGTGACAGAGATAGTATCGGAGTTCAATCTCCTACCGATGACTCCTTGGTATCACTACCACCATAGGTTCTACCCTAGTTCATAAGGTCCTAGTAGATAATGGGAGTTCTGTTAACATTTTATTTAAGAACGCGTTCGACCAGATGAAGCTTGAAGCAAAGGATTTGAAGCCCTGCGGAGATGGATACGTGGCTTCAATGAATCATCAACAGCTCCGATGGGATTTGTTGAGTTGTCAGTAACCCTTGGAGAGGGAGACCGCCGGAGAGTGAGAATTCTCCCTTTCGTAATTATATATATTGATTCACCCTATAATGCCTTTTGGGCCGACCAGCTCTCGTAGTGTTCCGGGCCTGCATCACACCTTAGTGCTTACTATTGAAATTCCCAAACGAAGCGGGAGTGGGAGTAATTAGGGGTGATCAAGTAACCGGACGAGCCTGTTATATGGCGTAACTAAAAATGTTATGCAAAGGAAAGGACGTAGAGACCAGGGGTACTTCTCCCCCACAAAGGAAGATTAAGTATAGCAATTAAAGGAGACGTTTTCGAAGGAGACGTTTCCGAAGGAGTCACTCGCAGACCTACCCGAGGACATAGATCCCAGAGAGGACGAGGAGCCTGGGGACAGAATGGCAACACCTAACGAAACAACTGTGGATATTCCGATCGATGATAATGACCCAGCAAAGGTCTTAAAAATCGGCTCCCAGTTGGACCCTTTCCAAGCAGGGGAACTAACAGACTTTTTGAAGGCAAACCTGGATGTGTTTGCTTGGACCCACAATGACATGTGTGGGATATCCTCCTCGATCATGAGCCACTGAGCATCAACCCAAAGCGTCCACCTGTTAAGCAGAAAAGGCGAATGCTTGGCCCATAGAGGTCGGCTGCCTTGAAAGAGGAAGTTGAGAAGTAAAGAAGTAACAGATTCATTAGAGATTCAACTTATCCATAATGGATTTCCAACCCCGTCCTGGTCAAGAAGGCAAATGGTAAGTGGCACACATGCATTGATTCTCGGATCTAAATACAGCTTGCACGAAGGACCACTTTCCGCTCCCTAGAATCGACCAAATGGTAGACTCAACGGCGGGTCATGAACTTCGCTCCTTTATGGATGCATACTCAGGTTATAACCAGATTCCCATGCATATTCCGGATCAGGAGCATACCATCTTTGTCACAGATTTGGTACTGTACTGCTATGTGGTGATGCCCTTCGGCCTGAAGAATGCCGGAGCAACATGCCAACGCTTAGTGAATCAGATGTTTTACAATCAGATCGGGAAAACAATGGAAGTATACGTCGACCACATGCTTGTAAAATCCAGGCGATCATCTAATCATACAGCTGACTTGGCGGTGATGTTCGATATTCTCCGACGGTATGGAATGAAGTTCAACCCCTTGAAGTGTTCATTTGGAGTTTCTTCCGGAAAATTCCTTGGTTTTGTTGTTAATTCGCATGGGATCGAAATTAATCCAGATTAGATTGCGGCAATTAGGAATATCCAAGAACCAAGACATATTAAAGATGTATAGAGTCTCGCTGGAAAAGTTACCGCATTAAGTATATTTATTTCTAAAGCTATAGATAAGTGCATTCCGTTTTTCGACCTGATAAAGAGAGGTAAGCGCAACTTCTAATGGACTCCCTATTGTGTTGAGACTTTTCAGATGCTTCTGACTCATTTGGAAAGACCCTTGGTACTATCCAAACTGGTCAATCACGAAGACTTATTCGTATACTTGGTAGTATCATCTCAGCAATAAGCTCAGCTTTAGTAAGAGAGGAAGATAAAGTTCAAAGGCCGGTATATTACGCGAGTAAGAAGTTAGCGGCAACAGAACGCAACTACCCGAAGATAGAAAAACTTGGATATAGCCTGTTGATTGCATCTAGAAAACTTCTCCACCATTTCAAAGCCCATCCTATCACAATATATACCGATCATCCACTTCGACAAGTCCTGCAGCGACCAGAAACTTCTGGGAGGCTCTCAAATGGAATATAGAGTTAAGTCAATTTGATTTGAACTTTCAACCCTAAAGAGTGATAAGGAGGCAAGTGTTGGCTAACTTCATAGCCGGGTTCACTATCCCTGTAGAGGATGTATCAAATGAAGAAGCCGACCCCTCTGAACGACAGTTCAAATCTAGCACCGAAAACTATACACCGACGGTGCTAAGAATGATAGACGATCCGGCCCGGAGTTGTCCTAGTTACTCCTGAAGGACGATCAATCTACTATGCTATAAGATCAGAGTTCCATGCCAATAACAATGACTCCGAGTATGAGGCCCTGACTGAAGGGCTAAAACTCGTAGAGGAATTGGGAATAGCAAGATTGGACATTTCCTCCGACTCCAAGCTAGTTGTGAACCAAGTCCAAAATGAGTTTCAAGACAAGGGACGAACACTTATATCATATTTGAGAAAGGTAGAAAAGTTGCTAGCTGGTTTTGAACACTACAGTATCTCTCATGTCCCACGGATAGAGAATCAGAAGGTAGATAAATTGACCAAACTGGCTAGCTCTGACAACCCTGAGGACACGGAAATGGTCCTGATTTAAACATTGGAGGCTCCGAGTATTGATCAGAGGGAAATTGATTTTGTACTGGAAACTGAACCGGAGAAGGATCGTAGATGACACCCATAAAGAACTTCCTAATTAACGGAATGATCACAACCAATAAAAGCAAAAGGCGTGCCGTTATTCGTAAAACCTCCAGATATATTATGCAAGGCGAAGTTCTTTATTGACAAGGATTCTTGATGCGACTCCTCCAGTGTATAGCCCGTGAGGACACCGAGTGGGTACTAAAGAAAGTACATGAAGGTGAATGTGGCGACCACACCGGAGGCCAGACATTGGCTAAGAAAATACTGTGGTATGGCTACTTCTGGCCTACCGTGAATAAAGATGCGGCTAGTTATGCACGACGTTGTGACAGGTGCCACAAATTTGCAAAGATTCCCAGAGCACCCCCTAGCCGACTTAAGACAATGGTAAGCCTGTGGTCGTTTGCCGTATGGGGAATTGACATTATTGGAAGCCGACGATCGCTAAAGGTGGAGCAAAATTTGCAATCATAGCCGTGGATTACTTTACAAAGTGGGCCGAAGCAGAATCATTAACCACGATCACGACAAAACGAGTGATAAACTTTATCGTCAGAAATATCATATGTCAGTTTGGAATCCCGAAAATCATTATAACTGATAATGGGATCCAATTTAATAGTGTAGACTATCGAGATTTTTGCCAGAAGTATCACATCGAGAAAAGATACACCGCCGTAGTGTATCCGCAATCGAATGGACAAGTGGAGGCAGTAAACAAAATAATTAAATCCATTCTGAAGAAGCGATTGAAGCAAGCCAAAGCCATGTGGGTTGATGAGTTTCCCTTGGCATTATAGCCTACAGAACAATCTATAAATTGGCAATAGGCCACACACCCTTCTCCCTCTCATTCGAATCGGAGGCGGTCATTCCGGTGGAATTGGAAGTACCGTCCCACAGAACTACTTATTATGACCCGATGACTAACAACGAGCTACTCCTCGAGTCCTTGGACATGATTGAGGAAAAAGAGGGATGAAGCGGATCTTCCTGCCTCAAGGCACAGACAACAGGTCGCCCGATATTATAACAGGAAAGTTGAAATCGAACTTTTGAACCTGGAGAGCTAAAACGTGTCTTCCCAAACACCGCTTCTTAGGTCCGAAATGGGAAGGATCGCATACCATATGGCGAAAGCTTGATAATGGATCCTTCAAGCTAACGACCGTGGATGGTAATGAATCCCTAGAGGGTGGAACGCCCTGCATATGCGGCATTACTTGACTTGAATTGTCATATTTGTTCTTTTGTTTTTAGGACCATGTAAAAAGGCACGACTCACCTAGAATAGTCTAGTTGCATAAGCAAAAAATTATGAAGTGGGCGTAGGCCATGATTTAGCCGAACCACTATAAAAATATTGCGTGCCATTTACCTTTACTGCCCGGTTTTATGCTTATTATTTTGTTTCTATTTGTATATACCATTATGCTTGTGATTTTCATTGCAGACCATGCAATGAACCTAAGTTACGTTGAAACTGAATCTAAGATACAAAAATTAAAATTAGCCTGCTCCAGCTCTTGAAGAACAGAGTGTACAGGGGAAAATAAAGTAAATGACACGACCACCAATGCTCTAACTCTCACGATTCGAGCGAGAGTATAAAGGATGAGAAAATGAAAAGTACATGAGGCGTGAAGGTGCACTACGATCGAAAGAATGCCTTAACCTCACTCTACCCTTGGCATTCGACGGGAGACTATAAAAGCGCCAGGGACTGAGCACCACAAATGAACTCCTACCCCACTGAAGGATTGGGGGGCAGACTAAAAGTTGAGTTCGAACTCTATCCTAGGCATACGACAGGAGAGTATAAAGGCATTCCGACTAAATGTCACGAAAGGGCTCCTACCCCGCGGCAGGATCGGGGACAAGAGTGAAAGATGAGCCTGAACCCTTCATTTCCGGACATGGGGGGAAATTCACAGTCAATCGTAATCAATCCTAAACAAGCCCTAGCCAGGCACCATGTTAATTATTGATTGGGGGCATATATATGTGCAACTGCAGAAATTTTAAATTTATAAGGACAATTTATGATGTGATTTTGTTTATGACTTAGTTATGACTTGAATGTTTATGTACATGACTAAGTATGACAAATTTACAGGTTTGGAACAATGAAAAGGAAACAGAACTTTTATTTACTAACTGTAGGTTTACAAAACGAGACTAGTCAAAATGCGAGGGCCGCGCTCGCAACAACTACAAAGCGCTGGTGGAAATCTGAAAACAAAACATAAGCAAATGAACTCTACTTGGGCTTTAGAGATGACTTGGATTTTTTCTCTTTCTTCTGCTTCTCCTTTCCCTCTTTATCAACATCAGAGATACCATGCTTTGACCTCTTCTTTTTCTCCGAAGGAGGATCTTGCGGAGTGCCCGAGGATTGAGATGAAAGCTGAGTAGTTATCGACTTGTACAATTTTATAATCAACCCAGACCCAGGGGAAGCCGCAGCGAGATGGGGAATGTTCAAGGGCTCTTCCTCAGACTTAGCCTTCAAAAGCTCATCATTCTTGGTCTTCCTCTTGGCTAAGGTCATGCTATCGTCCTCCACAATACCCCTCGTGATAACAACATCCTCCTCTTCATCTCCGTTGTCACCATCTATATCCTTCAGAGCGTCAATTATTTCAACATCTTTAGAAATCTCTATGATTGATGGTATAATGGCCTTCTAAGTTGCCTCATCCTCTACTTGCTTCTCTCCAATTCCTTCAACAGTCCTGGCATCCGAATCATGAGAAATAACAATTATTAATTTAGGAGAAAATGTGGCCCCTTAGCTATTTGCTCCACAATGCGGCGACAATAATGGCCTTGACAAATTGTGTAGAAAATGTAGAAATACCTTCTGTCGATTACTCGTCTGGGGCTGTGGTAGAAACCTCAATAGGGGGAGGAATAGGAACTTTGGAAATTAATGGGTCATCAGGATTGTACTCCTCGACCCCAGCAGCCTTGAATTCAACGGTTGAGCTAGAACCTTCCTCAATCTGATTCTTACCTTTAAGCTTTCGCCTCTCCTCCTCCATGGATTCTTTGATTAAGCGCCTCCCTTTTGCTAGACGCTCAGGTTCCTCACCTTTGAGATAGGTTTGCATAAATTGGTCCTCATCAACAGCTTCAACCTATAAACGTCGCTTTTCACCCTCAACAATTTGATCCCATACGTCAACCAGAGTGGTAGGATAGTTCTTGATTCATGAGATGTCTCGGGTTCGAATCACCTGAGCAAAGAAGTCTATCAGTAACTCATCGAATTCTTCTATCTTTTATTCAGCCACGACAAGTTTAGTGTTAGCATCGGAAGCAGACTTGAGGGATGTATCGACATGTTCTTCAACAAGAGCTGCTCTTTCCTCGGCTTGAGCTAGTTGGGTCCTCAAACTTGCCATTGCTTTCTCCCAAGAGGCTTCTCATCGGTTGCCCGATCGCACGACAATTTCAGCTCGGTGTTGGCTGATCTAAGATCCTTTATCTCTTTTTCATAGTTGTATGCTCCTTGCTATTTGAATCGAGTTCGGTGTGCAAGCGCTTTTCCATTTCCTCGTATTGCTTCTTATAATTCTCTGCTACCCGCTGGCAAGGGCTAGCTGAGCTTGTTTGTCCTTATCCCTGGCCTTGATATCATATTCAGCCTTCTCTTTAGCGTCAGCCACATCCACTTCAAGATGGCGAATGATCTCGGAGAGCTTTTTTGGAATACTTCTTCATTTCACTATATTGCTTAGCTACATCACTTACTCGACCAATGACCTGTGCATCCCAGTTTTCGGGAACTAGTTCAAGATTTGGAACTAAGTGCATGTTTCTAAAGTGAAAATCCGGAAACTGTTCTTTTAAAAGTGCCAACCTTTTCTCATTTTTAGTAGTAAGAACTACCGGCTGTGTAGTGGTAATGTCAATGTTATGCTGCCTGGAAGGGACAAGAGCTTTCTTCCCGTTTTCCAACCCTTTGCTTAAGTCGCTTATCTTTGGCCTCATAATGCCTTTCGGTAGATTTCTCCCTAGGAAGGGCATTCTTCGGAGGGATCGGGGCTTTAGGCAGCTGTTTGCCTCCCCTACGTTGAGTTTGGTGACTATGATGTTTCTCGATATCATGCGTAGAGGGAGAATGAGAGTGCAAAGAATAAAGTTGGTGGGAATCATAGTGCTTCCTGCTATCTCTCCCGCGAGTATCACCACAGTCGTGTTCGGTAACAGGATTGAATCTGGGCGTGCACTCGTGAAGATCCCGATGAGAATAACGACGACGAGTCATTTTTTCTGCAAAAATTACAAATAAGTATAAGAATCACAAGTCAATATAGTGTATAAGTTTCGTGACGTGCAATACATGTGATGTGTGTGTCCTATGCAAGCCCCCTTAATGGACCAGAGCCCGAAGCCAGGCTTGTCTATGCAGTATCTTCATCTTTAACAGAAGTAGGCTCTTCCTCAGAAGTAGGAAAGAACGACCCTGTCCCAATATCCTCAGAAGTGTAAATATCATCTGGCAATGGAAGCTTGTCTAAATCTCCAAATATTTGTTCTTCTATTTATGAGTCATGAGTTAGAGGCTTAGTCGATGGCGGTGTGTGTGTGGAGAGGGTTGCCTCTTAGGAATGGAAGCGTCTTTCGGCTCATCGCCTAATTCCACTTTCAATGTACACATTCAGATTTTCATCATCTTGGGCACTCATCGACGAAGGACTTTTGGGAAGCTCAATTGATTTTCTAATATCTGCGGTCGCCTATACCTCAACTGAGGGCAACCCACTATATTCTTCGGGAACGCGGACTATAGGAGCTTCAACCGGGGGCATATACTTGTAGGGCTTGCCTCCTTGACCGAGGCCTCGTTTCATATCCAGAAGTTAGTGTTTATGAAGGTTCTCATCAACTATGCATTGCCAGATTCTGAGAAAATCGGATTTGCTTTCCCAAAGGCTGGTCAAGCGAGCTTCGAATATTTCGCCCTTCTGCTTCTTGGGATTGGGAACTGTAAAGGAAAAAGAAACATTAGTACGCAGATCTACACAGTTGGAGCAGACACTCAAGGATCCGAAACTTACTTGACTGCAAACACTTCCTCGCACATCCAGCTTTGTAACACCCCACGTCCATTAATGTCACTCACAAAGGGAATGCATTAACTTCCATGGAGGTTATAAGTGAATATAGAACAGAAAAATTACAACAAGACAGATAATAAATAGTACTTGGAAATCTAAAACTTCATTTTATTGCAGCGGAAATTAAACATGTTTGTTACATCATAAAACCATAGATCATAACCAAGTACAATATCCATCTTCATAAAAACAAAATACATAATCCCATTACATAAATAGCCATTAAAAAGATAACAAGCTGGACTTTACTTCAACGGTCCAAGCTTTCCAAAGAGAGATGAAGCAATTCAATCAAACTCCATTAGACCTAGGCCCAACCTGAGGACCTGGAGGGGGAAAAAGGATAGAAATAGAGGGGGTCAGACATAAAGTCTGGCGAGTATGATAATTCTAACAATACTATTATCAAAATAACTAGACTAAGGCATAAGCTGGAAGACAAGTAAATGTCTATGAACGCCTAGGAAGATAAAGATAGCGTTTAAGATAACGTTAAAGATAACGGTAAAGGCACACCTAATTACTAACGAATGATTACTACACTGCACCGCACATTACTACACTGCACCACACCAGTCACCCTATTGTTTGATCCCACTTGCTTCACACAGAAACTTTATAAATAGCCTTATGTACCCCTAGCTGACTACATAGGTGTCGTCTGCCCCTATCTCCACTAGGTGTACTCCACTACCCACTTTCGATCGGCTCCCTACTCGTAGATACCCGTGCTGGCCCCACAGTGGGGTGTATCACTCCCCTAAAGTGGCAACCCGATACAACTGAGAATGCACGGCTTATACCTACACGATGCAACAACGTCTTACCTACCAGCCCGGGTCCACACACGCATATGAAACCCGTTGGACTTGCATTGCCACCGCTCCCCGTTTTGGCCTCTTACAGTCAAACCCAGCATGCGTGTCCCGTCCTCGACTTGGGTCGAGGCCACAAAGATACGTTTGGGATACTGGTCGAAATGGGCCCCCACAAGCTACCCACCTAAGCTTGTCACTAGTATATCCCACTTAACCCTCTTAGTCATGTTCATTTACATGTGTGTTTGGTTAAGTCTTACTAATCGTATTTCACATTCCACTAAGGGCACCCCCTAGATTCCTCATGCCACCCAAGGCACCTACTTAACCCCCATGTCCCACCTTACATGTTTATCTGGTTAAGTATTTCTTAATTCATTCAGGCCATAACCTCATAAAGACCTCTCACATTAGACTGACATTTATGGCAGCTGGATTTGCCGGGCGGGTCCGGGCAGTCTTACACCATAAAAGAGTCTAACCTCGTGTCTTTACAACTGTTATGCTTTAGTTTAGTCCCAGGACCTCTCACATTGGGCTGACATTTTTGACCACTGGATTTGCCGGGCGGGTCCGGGCAGGTTTACGTCACAAACGAGTCCAACCTCGTGTCCTAAGCATCGATTAACACTTAAAATCTTTTACCCCAGTTTTAATAATTCCCTATTCAAATTATTAATTAAGTCAACTTTTAATGATGTCCATAATTGACTCAATTATGGACATCCACTTATGGCATGCAAAATCATATCAATTGCACCCCAACTTTTTAATATTAAATCCTTAATATTACCCCTACCCCACGTTTATACGTTCGCTTATTCAACGCATAATATAGGCTAGACTTGTATAGTCTAACACCTAGCACAAAGATAAATTATCACAACATATAGACAATTAAAATAAATCTAATCATAATAGGGGTGAAACTTGCATAAACTACACATGTTAAGGATCAAAAGGTGTCAACTTGTTAAATGTCTCAATTTACATGATATGATCATAGCCCAAATCTATACATAAACTTGCATATGGGGTTTTTAGGCAACATAATGATGGTGTGAACTAGCATAGGATATCACATATGTCATAGCATAATTCTAGATGTCATAATAGATGTCTTGGCATATGTTCATAACTTTTCTAATCAATCTAACTTGCATATGTGACTTGTCATATAGATCAACATAACCCAAACATGATGATTTAATTAATATGAACTAACTAGCATAGATGGTAACATCATGGCCTTTTTAACATGTATGATTTATCAAAACTTATCATAGAAACTTTCAACATACATAACATCATCATAGCATGATTTACAACATATAAGATATCATCATCACATAACATTGGATTTACAATATACATGATAGCAAAAGAGGTTTACAACAACATCTACTCATAATCCATTCATAACTCAACCTAATTAAAATGATAATAATCTTGTTAAGATCATCATACTCACAATTTAGAGAAGAAAAGAGAGAGTTTTGCTTTGCTTTAGGGTTGAGAGAATTAGAATTGAATTTGCTTTTCTTCTTTCTTAGTTGGCGGCGGCTCCATTGATTTTCATGGCGATGGTATGACGGTAACTATTCTATTTTAATTAGGTTTAGGGTTAGCATTAGGATGTATTTATAGGTGTAGGAAGTTATTTAGGACCATTAGATTAACCCTGAACCATGAGAACCAATCAAATGCAAAATTTGCATTTGAGCGAATCGGCCCACGGGTTGACAGCCAAACACCCTGGATTAACCCCTAGTCGACCCAGTGAGGCTCGAGTCGACCTCAAAAATGGGCCGGTTCGGTTATTCCCCCTCCCAATTCGCTGTTTTGAACTTTTTCGCATATTTATTTATTTAATTTTTAATTTATATATATATCAATAAATATATATTTCTCTGCGCAACCCATTTCACTTAATTCTTTTCTAAAAATTAAGTATACTTTAATTTGTGAATTTTAATGTTACAAAATTACGGGGTGTTACATTCTCCCCTCCTTAAAGGATTTCGTCCCCGAAATCTCCAAGTCAAGAAGAATGTATATCCTACCATCTAATCGTCCATCTACTCAACCATCAAACACCAGCATCCATTGTCCTTAAAAGACTTCTAATGCTTTAATGTTTATATGCACAGTGTGTGTATATGTCCATATCTAATGCAAAATTAGGCGGTCTACTGATTCAGTCGACCTCCTTAGTGCAATTCATGATAGTGCCATGCGTCCAATATGTATGCAAAAGATTCCTAATGATACATATTAATTCTATATGCGTGCACAACCATCCACCCGAATGCAGCAACTATATGATAATATAACCATTATACATCCATTTTACTAAATACATCATATATATGCAATATGCAATATGAAGTGACTGAGCCATTCTGGTGCCTAATAGTGTGTGTATATGCATCCACAAGCAACGACTAGCAAACACTTGCATCCACTTTGCATCCACCATACATAACATGTCTCAAACACATGTTTCAACCATAGGATTATCCTAACTAAAGGTCAAAGATACTAGCGAAAGGATATACTAAAGATAAGATAAGTACAAGCTAAGCAATAAAGGAGAAATTAAAAGACATACCCTAAAAAAGAAAAGGGTATCGTGAACGCATCTTCTCTTCTGTCTCCCAAGTAACGTTGCTCTCATCATCTCCCCATTGCACTTTGACTAGTCTGACCTCTCGATTCCTCAACCTCTTGATCTCCGACCCAAGAATGCGCGTAGGAGCTCGTCGAATTGTCGCATCACGCTCTATCTCCACCTCTCTAAGCAAGCTCGGCTCTACCACTTCCGCGGTCTCGTGCAAGCACTTCCTCAAATGTGACACATGGAATACGTCATGTACACCACTAAGTCTCTCGGGCAACTCCACTCTATACGCCATCCGTCCAATCCTCTCCTTAATAGGAAACGGCCCTACAAACCTTGGTGCTAATTTCCCAACGGACCCAAAGCGAACAACGTTTCGTAATGGAGACACTTTGACAAAGACCATGTCCCCAACTTCAAACTCGAGATCTGTCCTCCTCTTATCCGCATAAGATTTCTGCCTATCTTGCGCTGCTTTCATCCTCCTTCGAATCAAGTCGATCTTCTCTGAAGTCTCCCTAATCATATCGGGCCCACGTAAGATCTTATCCGTAGATTCCCACCAACATGTAGGTGAGCGACAAGGTCGTCCATAAAGAGCTTCGAATGGTGCCATACCAATGCTGGACTGAAAGCTATTATTATATGCGAACTCAACCAATGGAAGATGCTCTTCCCATGTACCCCCAAAGTCTAGGATACATAGCCTCAACAGATCCTCTAGAATGCGATTCACCCTCTCAGTCTGGCCGTCCGTCTGAGGATGATATGCGGTGTCCAAACATAACTGAGTCCCTACCGCCTCTTGTAAGCTTCTCCAAAATTCGCTAGTGAAAATAGGATCGCGGTCGCTTACTATGCTAGAAGGAACACCGTGCAAACGAACTATCTCTCGAACGTATACAGAAGCTAACCATGGAGCAGTCCTCTTACTCTTCACGGGAATAAAATGGGCGCTCTTAGTAAGTCTATCCACTATAACCCAAATTCCCGTATTACCCTTCCTCGATCGCGGTAATCCATCCACAAAATCCATCGAGATGCTTTCCCATTTCCATAGTGGAACCTCCAATGGGTGAAGCAACCCACCGGGTTTCTTTTGCTCCGCTTTTACTTGTTGGCACACCAAGCATCTAGCGACATACTCGGCCACGTCTTTCTTCATGCCGGCCCAAAAGTAAACTCTCTTCATGTCTTTGTACATCTTGTCCCCGTCGGGATGAATGGTCATCTTCGAACGATGTGCTTCGTCAAGAATAGTCTTCCTTAGGTCATCGTCTTTTGGTACACAAAGTCTACCGTCCCTACGTAACCAACCCTTATCGTCTAGGGTATACCTACGGAGATGACTTGATGACTCCCCTCCTTTGAGTTTTTCTACTAACTCGACCAACTGCGGGTCGTCTCGCTGTGCCTTGCCAATCCGTCCCAAAAGCGTAGGTCTGACCTCCAAGGATGCTAGCAAACCGGGTACGAAGTCAACGGAAGGTCTAAAGTCAAACATTGAAATAAATTCTAAGCTTCGCCGCTCCACAAACAAAGGACTTAAGGATAACCTTTTTCTACTTAAGGCATCCACCGCCACGTTACCCTTGCCAGGGGTATATCCTATCTCAAAGTCGTAGGACGCCAAGAACTCCATCCACCTTTGCTGCCTTAAGTTCAAGTCCTTTTGAGAGAATAAGTATTTTAAAGATTTGTGGTTAGTGAATAGTTCGAATTTCTCGCCAAGAAGATAATGACGCCAAGACTTAAGCGCGAAAACAATAGCGGCCAATTCTAGGTCATGTGTAGGATAATTTTTCTCATGCGCTCTCAACTGCCTTCCACCATAGGCTATTACCCTACCCTCTTGCATTAAGACTGCGCCTAGTCTTGTCCCACAAGCATCAGTATAAACGGTAAACGACTTACTCCCGTCTGGCAATACTAAGACTGTGGCTGAAGTCAAAGATCTCTTCAAACGTTGGAACGCATCATCACAATCTACGTCCCATGTGAAAACTAGGTTCTTCTTCGTCAAGCGTGTCAGTGGAGCTGATATCTTTGTGAAGTCTTTGATAAACTTCCTATAGTAGCCAGCCAACCCCAAGAAACTTCTCGCTTCGGTGGCATTTTTGGGAACCTTCCAATCTTGGATGGCCACCACCTTCGCGGGATCTACAGCTATCCCTTCTTTGGAAACCACGTGCCCCAAGAACCGTACTTCCTTCCTCCAGAAGTGACACTTAGAAAATTTAGCCTTAAGGCTATGCGCTCGTAGGGTCTCCAACACTTCCCTAAGATGTAGGGCATGCTCTTGTT
Organism: Allium sativum; assembly: GCA_030737875.1. Taxonomy (NCBI): domain Eukaryota; kingdom Viridiplantae; phylum Streptophyta; class Magnoliopsida; order Asparagales; family Amaryllidaceae; genus Allium; species Allium sativum. The sequence goes on along the minus strand of CM060924.1, from coordinate 393,679,033 downwards.
CGTCCTTAGAAAAGATCAAGATGTCATCTACAAAGACTACCACGAATTTGTTAAGGTACTCCCTAAACACCCTACTCATCAAATCAACAAAATATGCTGGGGCGTTTGTCAAACCGAAGGGCATCACTAGCCATTCATAGAAACCGTCCGGAGTCCTAAAGGCAGTCTTGTCTATGCTATCCTCAGCCACTCTCAACTGATGGAAACCAATGGCTAAGTCTAACTACGAAAACATTGAGGCACCAACTAACTGATCGAAGAGATCGTCAATCCTCGGCAGTGGGTGTCTGTTCTTCTTAGTAAGTTTATTAAGTTCTCTATAGTCCACACACAGTCTAAGGGACCCATCCGTCTTCGTGGCAAATACTACTGGAGCACCCCACTCCGATAAACTTCGTCTTATGAACCCCTTCTCAAGCAACTCCTTCACTTGCTTATCGAGTTCCCTCCTTTCACGTGGAGCCATGTGGCGTACTGGCAAAGATACTGGTTTCGCATTATCCACAAGATATATTCGAAAATCTATCTCCCGCTTCGGAGGCAAGCCCTTCACCTCCTCAAACACATCCGAATATTCTCGGACCACTCTAACAGATCGTAGATTTTCCTCCGACGCATCAAGCGATTTTAGATAACTTAGCATAACAGAATTTATGGGATTATAGAAGATTTCGAGAGTGTTGCCAAGGCGAGTCACGAGCCTAACTACTCTCCTTTCACAATCAAGAACGGCCCCATTTCTGGATAACCAATCCATTCCTAAAATTAGCCCATAGCCTGTGAAGCCCAACACATAAGCATCACATCTAAATTCAACGCTAAGTATGGAAATTTAAAAATCCAAACACATCATGGACAAATAAGCTGAGCCCCCTATTGGATTCGAAACAACTAAGGGATCCTCTACTAAACTGGTGTTTAAGTGCAGTGATTCAACTAATGATGTAGAGATAAACGAATGTGATGCGCCCGAATCGAATAAGGTACGGACAGGATGATCAAACAGAAAAACTAAGCTTTCAACAGAAATGGTTCTACCTCGTTCTTGCAGCGGTGGGACCGCGAGAGCCTGAACTTGTCCCCTAGCCTGCCCTGGTGCCATAAGAGCCTGCACCTGTCCTCCCGAGGTAGCTCCTGCCCTCTGCCCCTTCTTTGGGCAGTCCTTCACTAAATGTCCTGCATCGCCACAATGAAAACAGCCTGTCTTCTTTTTCTTTCGGCAATCCTTGCTGAGATGGCTTGGGGTTCCACAGTTAAAACATTTCTTCTTTCCCTTGCCGTTATTGTCTTTACCACCCTTCTTGTTTTGCTGTTGTGGTTTCTTCTGATCCCCCTTCTTCTCGGGTGCCTTATCAGCTTTAGTGCTTTTCTCCTCATGCATGAGCGCCATTTCTACTAACTTCTCAAAGGTGGCCCCCATCGGGATGTGGGTCATAGCCAACCCTTGCAATGGTTCATTCAAGCCATTCACGAACCTTAGAGCCTTCTTCTCTGGCGTGTTTACTAAGTCCAAGCCAAACCTTGCTAACTGATTAAATTTATTGACATATTCTTTCACTGATGAGCTTCCTTGCTTCAATGTCAAGAACCTTTCCATATATAGATTTTCTTCCGCCCTTGAGAGAAACTTCGCCTCGAACCTACATCTGAAATCCGCCCAAGAGTCAACAGGACGCTCCCCATTAGTGACCTCCCACCAAACGAGGCCTCTCCCTTCATCAACCAAGCTGTTAAACGAACTCTCCTCCCTTCTTCTACTTCAAAGATTTCTATCAATTCTTCCACCTCCTTAAGCCAATCTCTAGCTTCCACAAACGTTTCTGACCCTTGAAATGGTTTTCCACCCATAGCCTTGAATTCCTTGCACGTCTTTTCAAAAGTATCTACGCGAGGAGGAGGAGGAGGAACGGGTGCAACTGGTGGTGGAGGAACATTGGCTAGACCTGCAGCGGCCCTAGCCTCCAATAGCCTCCTATACCATCCTGGTATCGTTACACCGTCGGGTAGATTAAGATCATCAGCCATGCTGAAACGAAAAAGGAAAGATTCAAAATGGAGAATTTGAAAGATAAAGATATGTGGCTATTGGGGATTATGTTTTTCTTAAAAACTTTTCTCTTTAAATTTCTCATTAAAACATGTTTTTGAAAACACTTCTTCCAAAAATAACTATTTTTCTAAAGTATTTTTATCTGTTCTGGTAACCTTAAGCTCTGATACCACGTGTAACACCCCACGTCCATTAATGTCACTCACAAAGGGAATGCATTAACTTCCATGGAGGTTATAAGTGAATATAGAACAGAAAAATTACAACAAGACAGATAATAAATAGTACTTGGAAATCTAAAACTTCATTTTATTGCAGCGGAAATTAAACATGTTTGTTACATCATAAAACCATAGATCATAACCAAGTACAATATCCATCTTCATAAAAACAAAATACATAATCCCATTACATAAATAGCCATTAAAAAGATAACAAGCTGGACTTTACTTCAACGGTCCAAGCTTTCCAAAGAGAGATGAAGCAATTCAATCAAAATCCACTAGACCTGGGCCCAATCTGAGGACCTGGAGGGGGAAAAAGGATAGAAATAGAGGGGGTCAGACATAAAGTCCGGCGAGTATGATAATTCTAACAATACTATTATCAAAATAACTAGACTAAGGCATAAGCTGGAAGACAAGTAAATGTCTATGAACTCCTAGGAAGATAAAGATAGCGTTTAAGATAACGGTAAATGCACACCTAATTACGAACGAATGATTACTACACTGCACCGCACATTACTACACTGCACCACACCAGTCACCCTATTGTTTGATCCCACTTGCTTCACACAGAAACTTTATAAATAGGCTTACGTACCCCTAGTTGACTACATAGGTGCCGTCTGCCCCTATCTCCACTAGGTGTACCCCACTACCCACTTTCGATCGGCTCCCTACTCATAGATACCCGTGCTGGCCCCACAGTGGTGTGTATCACTCCCCTAAAGTGGCAACCCGATACAACTGAGAATGCACGGCTTATACCTACACGATGCAACAACGTCTTACCTACCAGCTCGGGTCCACACACGCATATGAAACCCGTTGGACTTGCATTGCCACCGCTCCCCGTTTTGGCCTCTTACAGTCAAACCCAGCATGCGTGTCCCGTCCTCGACTTGGGTCGAGCCCACAAAGATACGTTTGGGATACTGGTCGAAATGGACCCCCACAAGCTACCCACCTAAGCTTGTCACTAGTATATCCCACTTAACCCTCTTAGTCATGTTCATTTACATGTGTGTTTGGTTAAGTCTTACTAATCGTATTTCACATGCCACTAAGGGCACCCCTAGATTCCTCATGCCACCCAAGGCACCTACTTAACCCCCATGTCCCACCTTACATGTTTATCTGGTTAAGTATTTCTTAATTCATTCAGGCCATAACCTCATAAAGACCTCTCACATTAGACTGGCATTTATGGCAGCTGGATTTGCCGGGCGGGTCCGGGCAGTCTTACACCATAAAAGAGTCTAACCTCGTGTCTTTACAACTGTTATGCCTTAGTTTAGGCCTAGGACCTCTCACATTGGGCTGACATTTGTGACCACTGGATTTGCCGGGCGGGTCCGGGCAGGTTTACGTCACAAACGAGTCCAACCTCGAATACTAAGCATCGATTAACACTTAAAATCTTTTACCCCAGTTTTAATAATTCCCTATTCAAATTATTAATTAAGTCAACTTTTAATGATGTCCATAATTGACTCAATTATGGCCATCCACTTATGGCATGCAAAATCATATCAACTGCACCCCAACTTTTTAATATTAAATCCTTAATATTACCCCTACCCCACGTTTATATGTTCGCTTATTCAACGCATAATATAGGCTAGACTTGTATAGTCTAACACCTAGCACAAAGATAAATTATCACAACATATAGACAATTAAAATAAATCGAATCATAATAGGGGTGAAACTTGCATAAACTACACATGTTAAGGATCAAAAGGTGTCAACTTGTTAAATGTCTCAATTTGCATGATATGATCATAGCCCAAATCTATACATAAACTTGCATATGGGGTTTTAGGCAACATAATGATGGTGTGAACTAGCATAGCATATCACATATGTCATAGCATAATTCTAGATGTCATAATAGATGTCTTGGCATATGTTCATAACTTTTTTAATCAATCTAACTTGCATATGTGACTTGTCATATAGATCAACATAACCCAAACATGATGATTTAATTAATATGAACTAACTAGCATAGATGGTAACATCATGGCCTTTTTAGCATGTATGATTTATCAAAACTTAGCATAGAAACTTTCAACATACATAACATCATCATAGCATGATTTACAACATATAAGATATCATCATCACATAACATTGGATTTACAATATACATGATAGCAAAAGGGGTTTACAACAACATATATGATAATTCACATCATCTACTCATAATCCATTCATAACTCAACCTAATTAAAATGACAATAATCTTGTTAAGATCATCATACTCACAATTTAGAGAAGAAAAGAGAGAGTTTTGCATTGCTTTAGGGTTGAGAGAATTAGAATTGAATTTGCTTTTCTTCTTTCTTAGTTGGCGGCGGCTCCATTGATTTCCATGGCGATGGTATGACGGTAACTATTCTATTTTAATTAGGTTTAGGGTTAGCATTAGGATGTATTTATAGGTGTAGGAAGTTATTTAGGACCATTAGATTAACCCTGAACCATGAGAACCAATCAAATGCAAAATCTGCATTTGAGCGAATCGGCCCACGGGTTGACAGCCAAACACCTTGGATTAACCCCTAGTCGACCCAGCGAGGCTCGGGTTGACCTCAAAAATGGGCCGGTTCGGTTATTCCCCCTCCCAATTCGCTGTTTTGAACTTTTTCGCATATTTATTTATTTAATTTTTAATTTATATATATATATATATCAATATATATATATTTCTCTATGCAACCCATTTCACTTAATTCTTTTCTAAAAATTAAGTATACTTTAATTTGTGAATTTTAATGTTATAAAATTACGAGGTGTTACAAGCTTGGTGCTTTATATAGAACCACTCAGATTTAGCATCGCCTAAATTACCATGTCCATCAATCAGAACTTTCTTACTAGGGATAGATTCAAAGAAGACAAAAGACGAGGTTCCTTTGGAACGATGTTTATAGTAGAAGTAGAAGTTTAAATCTTCACAAAAGAGCTCGGTATCAATAATTTCTGCATAGGTAATGTACAAGGTATATAAAGTAGCGTAAGCATTGGGGTGAAGCTGCGTAGGAGCAGTACGCAAGTGTCTCGGGAAGTCGATGACGATTGGAGGAAAAAGAGGAATAACTCCTATTGAACACATGACCTTGCTAATGGCCATATACCCTTCCGAAGTAGAATGGAGCCTATCCGTTTTCTCCGCAATTTTGACATCATCTCATGGAATCCCATGCTTTAAACATATCCTATGCATTAATACTTAAAGTCAAGAAGAAGAACGGGTATCAAAAGGCGTCGACCCGGATAATAAAGTAATCAAGTTGCTAAATTTTTAATTAAGAATTAAATATATTATTAAATTGTATATGATGTTATAACCTTTTTAACGTGACATGGTTTAAAACTGTGGTGGCCAGAAACTTGCAGTCGCCATTTACAAACATGGGGAAACTTGTAATCGGCCATCAACAATGACTTTGAAAACGTAGTTTATTTTTCTAGTAAATCTTATTTGACTAACTAAACTTAAACTAAGAAAAATTAGTTATACAAATATGATCTTGTTAACTTATAATAATATTATAACTTATAGATATGTCTACAGAATGAAACGAAACGAGTTACACCAGAATCGTGGTGAAGAACAGGACATTCTAGAACTGCTTTGGACAAAGAAGAAGATAGCTGGAATTTATGGTTAAATTAAATTGTAACCGAACCAGTTCAGGAATAAATCAAACCAAAGTGAGTATTACTCACTTAGTTTTTACCCACTTATATTTATATAAGTTTTTTTAATATTTTTGTGCTACGATTGTTAATTGTTTGATGGATGTTGAATATATATATTTATATGTGTTGATTGAACTGATTAATTTAGATGTTCGTTCAATTTAATTTGAACAAATCGTTATTTTAAACGATTATTTCCAAACATGGTAACTTACCTTGTTGGTTACGTTTATAATAATATAAACATATAAAATTGAAATATGGTTATGTTTGAATTGTTGTTATGAATTGACTGTTGAATATTATATCTGTTTATTTAACTAAATGATATTATTTGAGGTAATGTATTTGGATGCAGGGAAAACAGGTTGGAGGGATCCAACTGGATTCCTTAAATTTATTGTTTATTTCATATTACCATTATATGAACTGTGGGATCAACCAGATTAAATGATTGATTTGTTTATTGATTGTTGATTCATAATTCAACATTTGTTACAATATTAACCAATGAGCAGTAATTGTTGGGTAATATGCATCACATGGTCCATTATTCAATCATTCTATAAATATGGATTTATCATCAGGTGAATCGACAGAAATGAAGTTATAAAATTAATTTTATAACTAAGAATAGATTTTAAAATCTATTATTTTGAATTGAGGTTTATAAAAAGGAAATAAATATTTATCATTAATTATTTAAGTTTATAAATAATTATATAAAGATTTTATAACGGAAATTCTTATGTAGATAAGATTGATAAGTAAATGAGTAGAAATTAACCAACGGTTAAGAATTGGATTAATTATTCTAAGAAGCAATTAAATGAAGTTATTTAAATTAATTATATTATTAATTATTTAAAGGAGGAATTAATTGGAATTGGTTAACAAGATAATCGTGTTTTTAGTTGACCAAGTCTACCGTTTAAACTAGGGTTTGATTATTAAGTTAAATTGGCTTATTGACAACTAATATACTGAAATAGCTTAACGAATATTTGTTTTAAATTTTAATAAGAGTTTAATTAGGATTTTATTAATTATTTTAGTCAACGGAGAATTTAACTACTTTTACAGTAATTAGTAATGAATTGAATTATTAATTTAATTAATAATAATTTAAGAGATTTCTTTTTAAGTGAAATTCATTTAAGTAAGAAATCAGAGTTTTGAAATGGAATCGAGTTGAATTATGAAAGTAGTTTCTGAGCAAGTTTTACGTTAAAAACCGAGTTTTCCATAATAAAGTTATAAAAGAGATTTTAAGGGAATACGATAGCATAGATAAATATTTACTTAACATTTAAATTAAGTAAAAAGAAATCGAGATATAAAATGGGTATATATTAAAACCTGAGATTTTTTAAACAAGGTTTATAAAGGAGATGTGAATTCGAAGTGTTAATTTGGAATTAGCGATACTTAATGAAATTAAGTAAGATGAATGGAATTAAAACGAGATATTCAAAGCGGGAAATGGTTGAGAGGATTTGAAATGGAATTATATGGGCTGATAAGGAGTTAAGATAAGAATTAGAATCTAACTGGAAATTGGTTGAGTTGAGTGATTTTCTAAGTGTTAATCTAATGTTGATTTCGGTTTTCGGGATTGATACTTAGGGAATTATTCACCTACCAGTTTACGGTCAAGGGCTAATGAAGGTTGAAATATAGTAATACATGAATAAGTAATTGAAATGTTACCTACTATAAAAAGGATTTGAGAATAAAAATGATGTTTCCGAAGTAAAAGGAAATAAAAGCAGATTTTGTGGAAATATAACGATATTTTCAAGTTAAAAAGGAAGTGAGGAACTATGTTTTGGAATACGCTATTCTAAAAGGTTAAGTATTGAATTTTGTTTTCAAGCAATAAAACAGAAAGGGGTTTTTGTAATAATTGTTTTATTAATAATAAGTTAAATTGATTTTCTAGTTAGATAATGTGTAATGTTGTAATAAATGTTTCGCAAATGACAGTCAATTAGAATATTGGATATTATTATAATATGTTTTTATATATATAAAAAAGAAATTGTTTTGCGAATATTAGTAAGAATTGAATCTTCTTTTCCAACTAGTGGAATATTTAAATTAAATATTCATTAATTATTTTTAATTAGAAGCCAAGTGATGCTGAGTACTGAACCTGTAAATCTATTTTTATTTTTTGTGATTGAATGGTTGTTTCATTTGATAGTTAAATAACCGACTATCAAATCCGGCCTATAAGATTGTTGGTTCGGAAAGACCGGGATCGAATTTGATTCGAAAACCATTCCTACCAACAAATACGTAAATACGGAAGATATCAGATGCTAATCGAGATGGAGCAATTGAAGACCGGAGATCTTCATAAATGGAAAAACTGCTTAAAATCTCTGTGTTGCAACGTAGAGATAACTGTGGTTCTGCCGTGATTGGAATCTATGGATTTGCAAGGGCTACTTGCTAATGATCCATAGGGTGATTCCTAGGATGTGGTAGGAGGGTGCCTTCGGTTCATCCTATTCTTGGATGACTTGTATGAACGATTGTCTAACAGAGTATTTCTTAAGAATCACGTACGTTGGCTTTTACAAATGTATTTCTGTTAGTGGTAGAGAATGGTCGTTCTCTTAGGTTAACGACCAGAGTATTTTTGTGAATGTCAATTAGTGGTTTGGAGGATCTGACAATGTGACATTCAAAGTGAATGATGATATGATGTTCTAAAGGTAGTGTTAAACCTCAAGCCTCTTCTACCGGAAAATAACAAAAATCGGGCAGGCAGCATGGCTAAGTGGGTCGCTCCCAAGTAGGGTGCATAATCACCTATCTAGTGAAATTCATTTCCTTATTTAATCTATTTTGATGCTGTCCCTTTTCGAGAAATGGTGGGTAGCTCCCAACCACTGGTGATATACATTCGATACACTCAAGAAAAATGAGTTGTCGGTCATGTGTGGCCGGGTTGCAAGATGTTCTTGTTGAACTCAGTGTATTCCCCTCTAGAGATGCACTACCAGAAGGTGGTTCCATACCTTGCCATAGTTGGAAATCCAATCTCTAATAAGAGCCCGCGGTTTTGATTGTATACTATATATGTGGGGAGTGAGATGCAAGTGTTCCGCTAGATTGATATTTATTTGTGTTTAGACACTATTATAATATCAGAATAAGATATGATTTCCAATAATGCTTTTGGTTATCGTACGATAAAAATCGTCCGTGTTTATGTATGGGCTAGTCCTTTTATTTTGAAAAGAAATGTTTGACTTTAAAACCAAGTTGGGTGATGCTTTTAAACTTAGTGAGTTTTCTCACTCTGGTTCACTAGAATGATTCGGTGTTTGTAATGCTCGGGTTAGACCGAGTTTTACAGGTTCAGGTTATCGGATGTTGTGATGTCTGAAGATAAGCTGAAGGAGTTCAAACGTAGGATACGTGTTAGTATTTATTCCACTATGTGTTGTATATGAGGACATATTATTATAACTGTCCAGGTGTATTGATGTACTCTGATGACTGTAAGTTTTATTTCAAAGCTCAGTTTTATTTTTATATTATATTTGGTTCTGCAGCGATGTGAGACTCTGATTCTGTTGTGTTGTTTTTCTTCTTCTTCTTCTATTCTAATATTTCTTTGTTATCTCATCCTCTGATTTCTTTCTATATAAAGGGTTTTTCTAGTGGTTAAAACTGTTACGAATTATCTTTGCAACAGTTATAACCGTTATTACAACATACGTGACAAATTTGTTGTCATGAATATTGTAACGGTTATAACCGTGCTAAAGTGTGCATATTATAATGATTATTACTGTTACAAAATTATTATTCTGTAACACTTATGACCGTTACAAAAATTATTTTTATAATAATAATTACTGTTACAAATATGAAATATGTAACAGTTATTACTATTAGTATGTAAAACTGACTATTTCATACAACAATTTACTTACTGTTACAAACGTGAATACTATACCAAGCCTGCGGTAGGTAATTCGCTTAAATAAATAACAATCATAATGTGCTCCAACTAATTTCATAAAGCATACACCAATAAGAATATACAACATATAATATAACAATATTTCAAAGCAAATACAACATATCACAATTTATATCCTAAAGCAAATTCCATTTCGACCAACATCACAATTCAAAATACAACTATTCACCATTCACAACAAATATCAAATAGCATCTAAGTTTTTATCCCTTAAAGGACCGATCCTGGGTTAGAACTGCAAAACAAGCACTAAAGACGTTTTATGTACCCATGTCTCAGGCCAAAGTCAGATGCAAGTTGTGACTCGGGCGCAGAAGCAAAGGTCGGTCGTTCGTACCAGAACAAAGCCGCTCGAACATCAAAACAAGACAAGTTATATACTTAACATAAGCAGGAGCAACCATCTGGCACATCCATACAGAGAAATGACGTGGTGCAAAGACAGTGAAGGTCAAACGTTCTTCGAGTCTCATGCTCCACTCCAGAGTCGCTCAACCAAAAATATAGCCGCGCCGAAGAGCACTGACTAAAGTCACCCACTCGACTACTCAAAACGCTCGCTCCTATAAAGTCACTCGCACATGACAACAGGTTACAGCTACAGACAGCTGGCTACAACCAGGTAGTGGCATTTTGGTAATTATCGAATATAACAATTTGTCGCTTGCATATGAGAACCTCAACTCACTTCTCCAAGGGGGCTCACCTATAAATAGGCCATGGCTGCCAACATAAAGGGGATCCAACTTCGAGAAACCACAAAGTGCTGCTAAATTCTATCTTCAATCATTCCTCAGGTATTTCGGAACTATGATCATGATTTCCTTTCAAAGGTCCATTACCCATTCGGCCATGGCGCCCATGAAAACCTTGTAATCGGAAAAATCAAAGACATCCACCTTCTCAATCATTCATCCATCCTTTTCCTCCACAAACTCTTCCATTCCCTTATAAAATCCCGAAGATCTAGTGTTAGACCAAAAATTGGTTCTAACACCCAAATTAGCGATGATTTTAATGAAATAGAACTAAAAAGCAACAAAGAACACACGATTTATAGTGGTTCGGCATTAAAGAGCCTACGTCCACTTTCTATTCTTTTAATTGATGATTTGAACGCAAATACAGCAATGATTCTCACTCAACTTCACAATTACAATGCATAAACTCACTCAAATCTCTCAAAAATAAACTTTAAGAGATGATTTTGATCTAAATGTGGTTATGAAATTCGGCTATGGAGGAAGTTAGAATTGAGAATTTGCCAAAAGATCCTTTAAATACCTCTTGATGGTGTATTTATAGGTGAAAAATCTCTTCGAAGTGGCTTCGGTTCGGAACTATGTGGCACTCGTCCCATAAGAGTCGGGTTCGGAGGCTTCCAGATGGTGGCATCGCATCGATTTAGTGGGAGATCGTGGGAGAAATGGTCATGCTTGATCCGAGTCTTCAGGAAACGTGTGTAGCAACGGTCACAGGCTCAGAGAAAGGCGTTCGGATCGGCTGCCTCCGATCCGATCCGATGAGGCCACTTGCTATCTTTTGATGTTGCTGACATACTTCTCCGAACCGAACCGATATGGTATCTGCGTCTTTGATCTCTACTTTTTTCCTGCGCTATCTCCCTCCGATCCGGACCGGTTGGTGGCTTTCTCATTGCTTGCTCTTTGTGTAGCCTAGTTCACAAAGTAGGCTAACATTTTGCCCCCTCGAAGTACACTCTTATTTAAGATAAAGTGTGTTTCGAAGCAGTTTACGAAACATCCTTTGAATTAGAACCATTGAATGATCGCTTCCATTTACTTGTAGTGTTGTGTCGCTTCATAAAGTCATGCCTTTTGCTGCTTATATATACCTACAAACCATATGAATTACTTTCTTCATTTCCAAACAACTTTAAGAGCTTCTTTTTAATGTCCAGTAATTCCTCCAGGTAAGCTTTTCTATATTTTTCCTCGAATTCAACCTGCATGACAAGTCAATGTGTATAGTCCTCTTCGGTTCGGACTCCGATCCGAATGGATTTCCCTCCTTTATTGCTTAACAGTGGACTAACAGGCTAAAATGCACTAGTGGGCCTGAATCCCGGTCCGAACGGGGTGAAAAAGACTGGGAATACGAGTGGTCACCATAAACTTATATAAATCCATCTCCCATCTTCTTCTTCCTCTCCTTCCTTTATCACTCTCGCCCAAACATATTTTGCATCGAAACCCAAAAACTTCAAAAACTACGAAACTCTCTCGTTCTTCTTTAAATTAAACAACTTGGTAGGTTTAAAATCTCGAATTACTTTGCGGTAATCTTTTTCAGTTTAGATTTATGGTAGAATTGGGCGATTCGAACATGATGTGTGTTTAATTCCGATGCCGTGGCCTTCTCTCTCCTCGCCGTTGTCGTTGGTGGTTCTATCACCACCTCGAGGCGTTGGGAGAGGGGATTAGGATCTTATTGGACAGTTGAGCACGTAAGTGCTTGGTCTTGATTGGGTTTTGTGAAATGGAGTTGAGTTCGGTATTGGTTAAGCGAGGTGGAAAATGAAGGAGAGGAACTGGGATTGGTTCGGGTGAAAAAACGTTGGAATGAAGGAAAAGGAAAAGATGTTTACAAGATCGGATCGGGTCGGAGCAAAAGAAAGAACAAAAAAGGGAAAACAAAGCCTACCTGACCGGGCCGGATCGGAGTAAAAAAACAAGGAGGAAAAGAGGCATGATTATTCAAGTCAATCCGAACCGATCCGGTAGCCTACATCCGAACCGATCCGGTTTTACTTACTGGGTGTGAATATTTGCTTCAGACCGAAACATGACTTTGCCCTCCGATCCGATCCCAATGCACATTCCCGAACCGAACCGAAACAGTCCATCTCAATGCGCGAGAATTTATCCAACTAGTTTAATCAATGCTTGGCATAACCTTCAACTTGATGAACAGTTAGGATAGCGCCTTACGAACATAACAGACATTAAGAACTATTCTGAAACATTATTACTCTTTTGAATCTTTATATCATGCTCTCATGTGTTTACTTTGCATCTTTGTTACACGTAGCACACACTTTAGTTCACATACACACATGGGGGACACGGACAACTTTACTCTAATCCTTGTTATTGTTTCTTCAATAGTCTAGTGATCATGGCCGAGAGACGTTCATCTAGGTTAGCAAAGAAGATGGAAGTTGTGGAAACTTCTGAGAAATTCACTCTTGATGACATATATTCTTCCTCAGACCCTGAATGGGACGATGAGGGCCCGGATTATGAAGTTGTAACACCCCGTATATTTTATAACAGTGAAATTCACAAATTAAAATATAATAAATCTCAAATCAAAGTATTAAGGGAAACGGGATATGCCATTGCGTTCGTCTCGGAAAAATACGCGAAATAGAGTCCGAGTTTTCGAAAAACGGAGCCCGTATGACCAAATTATGACCCGATGAAGTTTCAGAAAATTCAAATTTCGAAAACAGAATTGAATTTTAGCCCAGTCAGAGTAGGCGGGAAAATTCCCGCCCAAACCCACCAAGTCGACCTGGGGGTCGACCCTAGGGTCGACCTTCCAGGCCAGGTCGACCTGGGAGTCGACCTAGGTGTCGACCTGCCCCAGGCAGGTCGACTCTAGAGTCGACCTGGGGGTCGACTGGGGAGTCGACCTGGCCCCTGAGCCAGGTCGAACCCAGCCCACCCTGGCTGGCCTGGTCTGTGTTTAGTCGATTTTCTAAGCCTTGCCTTGTCACTAGGGCTAGGTGTCAGCTCCTGGTTGGTCTCTCCTTTGAACGAACGGCTATTATTAAACCAAGCTCCATCGATGGTCTAAATCAACTCACAAACTCTATAAAAAGGACCTAAGACTAACCCTAATTTACACAAACTAAAATGGAGATGAGACCGTCATGCTGCTGAGGAGAGACTGAGGATAGCCGTCAGAAATAGAGAGACAATTAGGAGATAATTCAAAGCTTAAAGCAACGTTAATCAAATAAAAGCAACGCCTACAACAAAGGATAGCATCTCCAAATTCAGAATTCAGATTCCTGAATTGAAGACTCGTCATACGTTGTAAGTAGAGTGCTATTCCGACGTGAATTAAATAATTGTGTTGATTTGTGTAAAGTAAGAAATGGAATTGTGGCGATAATAATCTATATTTGTATGTTGCTTTGATGCTAAAAGATTTGGGAATATTATGGTATACGATTGGATATTTGCAAGTACGCGATTTGCGTTGGAAGTTAACAACGAAATGGAATTGTGGCGATAATAACTTATATTTGTATGTTATCTTGATTCTAAATGATTTGGCAATGCTATGGTGTACGATTGGATTCATACAAGTATATGGTTTATGTTGACAACCACATGTTGATGAATTTTAATTGGGATTCATGCAAGCATATGATTCATATTGAAAACTACATGTTTGTGGTAGTTATTTACAACACCCATTTGATAATTGCAAGTATATGATTCATGTTGAAAATAACAACTATATGTTGTAATAGTTTATTTGAAATTCATGCAAGTATATGATTTATTGTTATGCCAACATGATGTAAAATTCTATGGTCATCTTTAGTGTAATTTGATCCACTTAAGTATTATGATTCATATGAAGGTTATGTTGGAATTGGCATCATAGTTCAAGTATAAAAATCATGATTTTGTGATAGTGACAAAAGCAAGCGTCTTTGTAAGCTTGTATTAATTTTATGAACATGACTAAACTATGTTTGTTATTATGCCTAGTTGGAAACATGTTTTTAGGCTTATGTTGTTATCATAATCATATGATAATATATTTGACACATAAATTACATTAGAATTACACTAGAATTACATCCCACTTACAAGTTACATAGATAGGATAAAAACCATGATTATATGAATAGTAGGATTCATGTTCAATTATGTTTATGCCATGACTATATGAATAGAAGGACTCATGTTCAATTATGATTATGCCATAATTATATGATTAGAATGGTTCATGTTTAAGTATTATTTATGCCATGACTACATGAATAGAATGATTCATGTTTTGTTTATACCATGATTATGTGAATAGAATGATTCATGTTTAAGTATTGCTTGTATTATATGTTGTTACAATTGCAAGTTCACATGTGCCCACCTTATGTTAATTGAATCGTTATGTTGCAAGTTCATGCGTTCACACTCCCCTTTTTATGTTACCTTATAAACACCATGTTATAAGCCTCCCCTTTTCATATGGCTAAATTGGGTTTAAGTGTTAAACCCAACACACCTTACATTGGAACGAACGTATAAAACGGGGGTAATGACGTTTGGGCTAAAATATAGAACATATGTGTTGGCATGTTTGACGCATGCCAACAACCTTGAAAAACAATTAAGTGGCATAAATAAATCTTAATCAATAAAGATGAATTTGAATAATGGGCCGCAAATATTTACATATAAAAAGAAAAGAGACAAAGTATGTAAATGTAGAAAATACGATGTGTTTAACCCGAGGTTGGATTGAGTTGTGATGTAAACCTGCCCGGAACCGCCCGGCTGTCCAGTAGTCACAACAATACCTATCCAATGTGGGTGGTTAAACACAGAGCCCAGTAAGGACCCGAGGTTAGACTGAGTTGTGGCGTAAGACTACCCGGACCCAACCGGCAACAGGCAGCCACAACAATACCTGTCTAATGTGAGAGGTCAAAGCTTTAATAAGACAATTAAGGCTGAGTCAGGATTGATAAGATTAAGTGAATTAAGACTTAATCAAAATGGAACATGCTAAACTAAACAGACTGATTGGGGGTTAGGTTTATAAAACACTTAACCAACTTAGCATGTTGGCTAGAAATAGAAAAACCTAGTAGCGGGGGACCCTTTTCAGCAGTAACCCTACAAGGTATCATGATACCCTGAAACTAGGCAGGGTGGGGCACGATTACTGGGCTGACTGTAAGAGGTCAAATCGACGGCGGTGGTGCAGCAGTGTAGGTTCTAACGGGGTGCGGGCGTGCACACACTCCAGCGCAGAAAAATAAGGCACTGGGCACCAGTAGCATACCTGTGCATTCTAGGATTGTGTCGGGCCGCCACCATGGGACTTGATACACCCCATGGTGGGACCAGCATAGGTAACTACAACAACGGGGGCCGTAAGACACATGTAACTATGCGAGTAGGAGTCGATCATCATAAAATGGATCACTTCACCCTAATTATGGGGTGCCTGTTGGGAACTAGTTTATATGGGTACAGAGATTAATATGGGGTACGATAGGGTATTCGACCCTAGACAACTTAACTTGGTTTATGGTGCTTTCCTATTTCTAGTTTATACTTATCATACCCAGTTCTTTATTCATAGACTGAATAGTCCTAGACTTACTCAGGCTTTATGTCTGACTCTACTTTTCTTTCGTCTTCTTTTCTTCTGTTCCCCCCCCCCCCAGGTCCACAGGGAGGGAATACCGCAGCTTGACCAGCCTTCATATCCAGCTTGAAGAGAAAGAATGTATTGCTTGGATCTTTTCGTTTTGGACTATGGCTTTGGACAGCAATTATGGGACTTTTGCAGTTTATTTATGTTTTCTTTATGCTTCTTTAAATAATGTAATCAAGACAGATATGAAGATGTTATGTTTTTGGAAGTATTGTAAGACAATTATGGTATGGTTGGTGTAACACGTATTTTAATGAAATAAAAGTTGTTATTTTCCGCTGTTCAAAAATATGTGTTATTATATCTGTCTTGTATATCTGTGATTTATACTTATAAACCTCCACCAAAATTAGGGCATTCCCTTTGAGAGTGACCCTAACGGAGGTGGGGTGTTTCACTTGGTATCAGAGCATAGGTTTACCAGATAAGATAAAAAGTTTTGAAAATTTATTTTCAAAAAGGAAATTTAAAGAAGCATTTTTAAAGGATAAAATATTATTTTATTTTAAAAAAGGCAAAGTCCCCCCAAAAGCCATAGGTACTATCTTTTATCCTTCGTTTTGAATCTATCCTTTTTGTTTCAGCATGTCCGAAGAACTTAACTTGCCCGAGGGTGTACCGATACCTGGTTGGTTTAGACGGTTCTTAGAAGCAAGGGCCACTCAGCCAGGTCCTACCGTTCCTCCTTCCCCAGCTGCAGGAAATCATCCAGCTGCAGCAGCACCTCTTCCTCCACCTCCTCCGCGGGGAAACACTTTTGCTAAGATATGTAAAGATTTTAAAGCTATGGGAGGAAAGGACTTTCATGGAACTGAGTCCTTCGTGGCAGCTAGAAATTGGCTGAAAGAAACCGAGGACTTATTCATCATCTTTGAGGTAGACGATAGACAGAAAGTACAACTGGCAGTATGACTACTTAAAGGCGAGGCTTCCTACTGGTGGGAAGTCACTAATGCAGAAAGACCAATGGAAACATGGGAGGACTTTAGGGCAAGGTTTGAGGCTAAATTTCTCTCAGACGCGGAAAGGAGTTTGCAGTTGGAAAAATTCTTATTTCTTAAGCAAGGGAACAAGACAGTTAAAGAGTATGTTAATCAGTTCGATGAGCTGGCTAGGTTCGGACTGGACTTAGTCAACACCCCGCACAAGAAGGCTCTCCGTTTTGTCAAAGGGTTGAATGAGCCATTACACAGTTTGGCCATGACCCATATACCCATGGGAGCTACGTATGAAAGGTTGGTACAGATGGCGTTGCTGAACGAAGAGGATAAGGGCAAGAAGGAGACAAAGGCAGGAAACTCTCAAGGGAAGAAAGAAGGTTTGCAGCCTAAGAAGACAGACTTTAAGAAGGGCGGGAAAGGAAACAAAGAGAAGAGGAAGTGTAATTTCTGTGGCAAAGTGGGGCACTTAGTAAAAGATTGCCGGAAAAAGAAGGCCAAGATGAATGGTGGGTGCTTTTCTTGCGGTGAGACAGGCCACATGGCTAAGGACTGCCCAAAGAAACGAGGACAGGGGCAGAAGGCTGGATCCACCTCAAGGGCACAAGTTCATGTGCTAGAGGCACCACCTCTGCAACAGCGAGGTATAAATACTTCTGTAGAAAGTGTAGTTTACCTTTATGATCACCCCGTTCGCACTTTATTTGATTCTGGTGCATCACACTCCTTTATCTCGTCTGCTTTAGTAGAATCTCTGCACCTAAAAACTAGTATGGTAGAGGACCCCTTAATTGTTTCAAACCCAATTGGGGGCCCAGCTCATCTGTCTATGATCTGTTTGGGATTGAAAATTTCTATTCTAAGTGTAGAATTTAAATGTAGTGCCTTTGTTTTGGGCTTTTCGGGATATGGTTTGATTTTGGGCATGGATTGGCTATCCAGTAATGGGGCCATCCTTGATTGTGAAAAAAGGGTTGTTAGGCTCCTGACCCAGCTCGGTAACACTTTGGAAATTACTTGTAATCCCTCGTATGGGGTTATGCTTAGTTATCTTGAATCGCTAGATGCCTCCGTTGAAAATTTGCAATCGGTTAGAGTGGTCCGGGAATATCTGGATGTCTTCGAAGAGGTGAAGGGCTTGCCTCCGAAGCGGGAGATAGACTTCCGCATATATCTTGTAGATAATGCAAAGCCCGTTGCGTTGCCCGTTAGACACATGGCTCCACTGGAAAGGAAAGAGCTCAGTAAACAGATTAAAGAGCTTCTAGAAAAGGGGTTCATTAGGAGGAGCATTTCAGAATGGGGCGCTCCAGTGGTGTTCGCTACAAAGGCGGATGGTTCACTCCGTCTATGTGTTGACTATAGGGAGCTCAACAAGCTAACGAAAAAGAATAGGCACCCTCTCCCTAGAATTGACGATTTGTTTGATCAGCTTGTAGGAGCGTCTGTTTTCTCCCAACTCGATTTAGCGACCGGTTTTCATCAGCTAAGGGTGGCTGAAGATAGTATCGATAAAAAGGCATTCAGAACCCCAGATGGCTTCTTTGAATGGCTTGTCATGCCTTTCGGCTTGACAAATGCACCTGCTTACTTCGTGAACCTGATGAGTAGGGTATTCATAGATTTCCTCAATAAGTTCGTAGTGGTCTTCGTAGACGATATCCTTATCTTCTCAAAGAGTGAAGAGGAACATGCTCAGCTCTTAAGGGCAATCATGGAAACTCTGCGAGCCCATCAGCTAAAAGCCAAATTCTCCAAATGCCACTTTTGGAGAGAAGAAGTGAGGTTCCTTGGGCACATAGTATCCAAACAAGGGTTAGCAGTGGACCCTGCTAAGGTAGTGGCGGTACAGGATTGGAAGACTCCAAGGAATGCAACTGAGGTCCGAAGTTTTCTAGGACTAGCAGGTTTCTATCGAAAGTTCATAAGAGATTTTGCGAAAATCTCAGCTCCACTCACAAAGTTGACCAAGAAGAATCTAGTGTTCAATTGGGACTTAGATTGCGAGTTTGCTTTCCAGCGACTAAAAAGGGCTCTTACAACAGCCCCAGTTTTGACGTTGCCAGATGGAAGCAAGATGTTCACCGTTTATACATATGCATGTGGGACAGGGTTAGGCACCGTCTTAATGCAAGAAGGAAGGGTAGTAGCTTATGGCGGGAGACAATTGAAAGTGCATGAAAAGAACTACCCGACCCACGATCTTGAGATAGCTGCCATCGTCTTTGCACTCAAGTCTTGGCGACACTATCTCCTAGGTGAGAAGTTTGAACTTTACACTGACCATAAATCGTTGAAATATCTTTTCTCGCAGAAAGATCTTAACTTGAGGCAACAGAGGTGGATGGAGTTTCTTGCCTCGTATGATTTCGAGATCTCCTATACTCCGGGCAAAGGCAACGTAGTGGCAGACGCGTTGAGCCGAAAGAAACTGACCCTAAGCCCGCTGTTTGTTGAAAGACAAAGCCTAGAGTTTATAGCCAGCTTCGACTTTAGGCCTTCCTCCGATTTTGTACCAGGCTTGCTAGCATCTCTCGAAGTACGCCCGACTTTAGTGGACTCGATAGGGACAACACAACGCGAGGACCCTCAGCTTGTGGAGACGATTGATAGGCTAATTAGGGGTGAGACTTCAAGTCACCTCAACAGATACTCCATCGACAATAACGGTTGGCTAAGGCGAGACGAAAGACTATGCGTCCCACAGACAAGGGATTTAGTAAAGAAGGTTCTCGAGGAAGCACATCACTCCAAGATGACGATACACCCGGGCGGCGATAAAATGTACAAGGACATAAAAAGAACTTTCTTTTGGAACGGCATGAAGAAGGACGTGGAAGAATTCGTCTCTAAGTGTGTGGTGTGCCAACAGGTTAAGGCGGAACAGAAAAAGCCTGGCGGTCTACTACATCCTCTAGAGGTCCCACAGTGGAAGTGGGATAGCATCTCAATGGACTTCATCGATGGCCTGCCTAGGTCGAGGAGAGGCAACACTAGCATTTGGGTAATAGTGGATAGGCTTACTAAAAGCACCCACTTTTTACCTGTCAAAAGTAAAAGAACTGCCTCATCCCTAACATCTCTTTACCTCAAGGAAATCGTTCGACTCCATGGAATACCATCCAGCATTGTTAGTGACCGAGACCCTATCTTCACAAGTGAGTTTTGGCGGAGTCTACAGGAAGCGGTAGGCACACAGTTATGCTTGAGCACAGCCTATCATCCCCAAACTGACGGCCAAACAGAAAGAGTGAACAGAGTTTTGGAGGACCTTCTAAGACTGTGCGTCCTTGACTTCGGAGGGACATGGGAAGACCATCTTCCTTTGGTGGAATTTGCCTACAACAACAGGTATCAAGCAACCATCGGAATGGCGCCCTTCGAAGCTTTATATGGAAGACCGTGCCGATCACCCACTTGTTGGTGGGAGTCTACTGATAAGCTCATACTTGGACCAGATATGATCCGAGAGACTTCAGAGAAAGTAGACTTAATACGAAGAAGGATGAAGACGGCCCAAGACAGACAAAAGTCCTACGCCGACAAGAGGAGGACCGACCTTGAATTTGAGGTTGGAGACAAAGTTTTTCTTAAGGTATCTCCGCTAAGGAACGTTGTTCGTTTTGGAACCACAGGAAAGCTAGCACCAAGGTTCGTAGGGCCTTTCCCTATCATCGAGAAAATTGGGAAAATGGCCTATAGATTAGAGCTACCCGAAAAATTGGCCGGAGTTCACAACGTCTTTCACGTTTCACATCTCCGAAAATGTCTACATGAGTCAGCTGAAGTGGTAGAGCCAAATATCCTAGAAGAAGCTGAAGTGGAGCGCGAAGCAACCATAAGGAAAGTTCTAACCCGCATATTAGGAACGGAAGTGAAGAAGCTACGCAACCGCGAAGTCAAGCTCGTCAAAGTTCAGTGGAGCGACACCGAAGGAGATGCAACTTGGGAAACTGAAGCTAAAATACGCGCAGCCTACCCTTTTCTTTTCGAGGGTACATCTTTGATCATTCCTTTTTCCTTAAGTTGCGCTTTTATCTATCTTTTTAGGTATATCTCCTCGACCCTATCTTTTAGGTAGAAACCCTTTGGATGAAAACATGTAATTGAAACATGTTATGGATGATGATTGCAAGTGGTTGCAAGTGATTGCCAGTGGTTGCTCGTGGTTGCATATACACACACAATCTAGGTTTTAGATCGGCTCAATCACTTCATATTGCATATGCATATATGTTTGCATTCGTATATAGTTGAACTTTAATGTGTTGTCATATGGATGTTGCATTTGTATGAATGATTGTGCACTCATGTAGAATCATGAATAGGAGGATTTGCATACATAATGGATTCATAGCACTTACATAATTCGCATTAAGGAGGTCAACTGAATCAGTAGACCGCCTGATTTTGCATTAGATAAGTACATGTACACACACACTTCGCATATTATCATGAAGCATTAGAAGTCTTTTAAGGACAATGGATGCTCGTGTTTGATGGATGAGTAGATGGATGTTTGGATGTTAGGATGTACATTCTTCCTGAACTTGAAGATTTCGGGACGAAATCCTTTTAAGTGGGGGAGAATGTAACACCCCGTATATTTTATAACAGTGAAATTCACAAATTAAAATATAATAAATCTCAAATCAAAGTATTAAGGGAAACGGGATATGCCATTGCGTTCGTCTCGGAAAAATACGCGAAATATAGTCCGAGTTTTCGAAAAAGGAGCCCGTATGACCAAATTATGACCCGATGAAGTTTCAGAAAATTCAAATTTCGAAAACAGAATTGAATTTCAGCCCAGTCCGAGTAGGCGGGAAAATTCCCGCCCAAACCCACCAGGTCGACCTGGGGGTCGACCCTAGGGTCGACCTGCCAGGCCAGGTCGACCTGGGAGTCGACCTAGGTGTCGACCTGCCCCAGTCAGGTCGACCTAGGTGTCGACCTGCCCCAGTCAGGTCGACTCTAGAGTCGACCTAGGGGTCGACTGGGGAGTCGACCTGGCCCCTGAGCCAGGTCGAACCCAGCCCACCCTGGCTGGTCTGGTCTGTGTTTAGTCGATTTTCTGAGCCTTGCCTTGTCACTAGGGCTAGGTGTCAGCTCCTGGTTGGTCTCTCCTTTGAACGAACGACTATTATTAAACCAAGCTCCATCGACGGTCTAAATCAACTCACAAACTCTATAAAAAGGACCTAAGACTAACCCTAATTTACACAAACTAAAATGGAGATGAGGCTGTCATGCTGCTGAGGAGAGACTGGGGATAGCCGTCAGAAATAGAGAGACAATTAGGAGATAATTCAAAGCTTAAAGCAACGTTAATCAAATCAAAGCAACGCCTACAACAAAGGATAGCATCTCCAAATTCAGAATTCAGAATTCATATTCCTGAATTGAAGACTCGTCATACGTTGTAAGTAGAGAGCTATTCCGACGTGAATTAAATAATTGTGTTGATTTGTGTAAAGTAAGAAATGGAATTGTGGCGATAATAATCTATATTTGTATGTTGCTTTGATGCTAAACGATTTGGGAATATTATGGTATACGATTGGATATTTGCAAGTACGCGATTTGCGTTGGAAGTTAACAACGAAATGGAATTGTGGCGATAATAACTTATATTTGTATGTTATCTTGATTCTAAATGATTTGGCAATGCTATGGTGTACGATTGGATTCATACAAGTATATGGTTTATGTTGACAACCACATGTTGATGAATTTTAATTGGGATTCATGCAAGCATATGATTCATATTGAAAACTACATGTTTGTGGTAGTTATTTACAACACCCATTTGATAATTGCAAGTATATGATTCATGTTGAAAATAACAACCATATGTTGTAATAGTTTATTTGAAATTCATGCAAGTATATGATTTATTGTTATGCCAACATGATGTAAAATTCTATGGTCATCTTTAGTGTAATTTGATCCACTTAAGTATTATGATTCATATGAAGGTTATGTTGGAATTGGCATCATAGTTCAAGTATAAAAATCATGATTTTGTGATAGTGACAAAAGCAAGCGTCTTTGTAAGCTTGTATTAATTTTATGAACATGACTAAACTATGTTTGTTATTATGCCTAGTTGGAAACATGTTTTTAGGCTTATGTTGTTATCATAATCATATGATAATATATTTGACACATAAGTTACATTAGAATTACACTAGAATTACATCCCACTTACAAGTTACATAGATAGGATAAAAACCATGATTATATGAATAGTAGGATTCATGTTCAATTATGTTTATGCCATGACTATATGAATAGAAGGACTCATGTTCAATTATGATTATGCCATAATTATATGATTAGAATGGTTCATGTTTAAGTATTATTTATGCCATGACTACATGAATAGAATGATTCATGTTTTGTTTATACCATGATTATGTGAATAGAATGATTCATGTTTAAGTATTGCTTATATTATATGTTGTTACAATTGCAAGTTCACATGTGCCTACCTTATGTTAATTGAATCGTTATGTTGCAAGTTCATGCGTTCACACTCCCCTTTTTATGTTACCTTATAAACACCATGTTATAAGCCTCCCCTTTTCATATGGCTAAATTGGGTTTAAGTGTTAAACCCAACACACCTTACATTGGAACGAACGTATAAAACGGGGGTAATGACGTTTGGGCTAAAATATAGAACATATGTGTTGGCATGTTTGACGCATGCCAACAACCTTGAAAAACAATTAAGTGGCATAAATAAATCTTAATCAATAAAGATGAATTTGAATAATGGGCCGCAAATATTTACATATAAAAAGAAAAGAGACAAAGTATGTAAATGTAGAAAATACGATGTGTTTAACCCGAGGTTGGATTGAGTTGTGATGTAAACCTGCCCGGAACCGCCCGGCTGTCCAGTAGTCACAACAAAACCTATCCAATGTGGGTGGTTAAACACAGAGCCCAGTAAGGACCCGAGGTTAGACTGAGTTGTGGCGTAAGACTGCCCGGACCCAACCGGCAACAGGCAGCCACAACAATACCTGTCTAATGTGAGAGGTCAATGCTTTAATAAGACAATTAAGGCTGAGTCAGGATTGATAGGATTAAGTGAATTAAGACTTAATCAAAATGGAACATGCTAAACTAAACAGACTGATTGGGGGTTAGGTTTTTAAAACACTTAACCAACTTAGCATGTTGGCTAGAAATAGAAAAACCTAGTAGTGGGGGACCCTTTTCAGCAGTAACCCTACAAGGTATCATGATACCCTGAAACTAGGCAGGGTGGGGCACGATTACTGGGCTGACTGTAAGAGGTCAAATCGACGGCGGTGGTGCAGAAGTGTAGGTTCTAACGGGGTGCGGGCGTGCACACACTCCGGCGCAGAAAAATAAGGCACTGGGCACCAGTAGCATACCTGTGCATTCTAGGATTGTGTCGGGCCGCCACCATGGGACTTGATACACCCCATGGTGGGACCAGCATAGGTAACTACAACAACGGGGGCCGTAAGACACATGTAACTATGCGAGTAGGAGTCGATCATCATAAAATGGATCACTTCACCCTGATTATGGGGTGCCTGTTGGGAACTAGTTTATATGGGTACAGAGATTAATATGGGGTACGATAGGGTATTCGACCCTAGACAACTTAACTTGGTTTATGGTGCTTTCCTATTTCTAGTTTATACTTATCATACCCAGTTCTTTATTCATAGACTGAATAGTCCTAGACTTACTCAGGCTTTATGTCTGACTCTACTTTTCTTTCATCTTCTTTTCTTCCGTTCCCCCCTCCCCCCAGGTCCACAGGGAGGGAATACCGCAGCTTGACCAGCCTTCATATCCAGCTTGAAGAGAAAGAATGTATTGCTTGGATCTTTTCGTTTTGGACTATGGCTTTGGACAGCAATTATGGGACTTTTGCAGTTTATTTATGTTTTCTTTATGCTTCTTTAAATAATGTAATCAAGACAGTTATGAAGATGTTATGTTTTTGGAAGTATTGTAAGACAATTATGGTATGGTTGGTGTAACACGTATTTTAATGAAATAAAAGTTGTTGTTTTCCGCTGTTCAAAAATATGTGTTATTGTATCTGTCTTGTATATCTGTGATTTATACTTATAAACCTCCACCAAAATTAGGGCATTCCCTTTGAGAGTGACCCTAACGGAGGTGGGGTGTTTCAGAAGTAGGAGCGCATAACAATGAAACACCTTCCGATAGTGAAGTTTCTCTAGGCGATGAAGAGGAAGGAGGGATAGGAGATAATCGAGCTCCTGATGAGTTTGAGTCTGCCATTATCTTGGAGTTACCCAAAGACTCTGTTGAATCGATGATCGATGATGACAGACTTGTTCGCATATGTTCAAAGCACATGATACTGAAAAGGGATACCTTGGTGCCATCGAAAGCTGATCGTCCTCATAATCCACCGTAAGGATTTATGGCAATTACCCGATTGATGTATATGGTTGGGGCTATTCCACCATTTCCGCCTTTTGTTGTCGACTTTCTGAGACAGATGCGGATTTCCCCCATGCAGTTACATCCCAAATCTTATGCTTACTTATATACCTTATATATAGCATACAGAGAGATTTTAGGTACCAAGTTTACTTTCGACGACGTCCACTTTTTTTATAGTTTCAAGCATCAGACTCAAGGGACTCCTTCCTTTTCCTATTTCGAATCAGTCCCAAAAAGGAAAATTATTTCAGCTCCATTTAGTAGTAAGGCCGACGATTCTAAGCTAGAATGGTTTTATATCAGGAAACAGCCGGGGTGTGCCAGGAGATGGACCAAATCAAGTAAAGCATCGATTTTCTAAATCTTTGTTTTGAATGTTCATGTCAACACATTAACATTCTTTCTTTTTCGTTTGTAGTTGATAACCCAAAACAAATATCGGATCAATTGTACTTTGATCGGATGCATCGGCTCCTCAATGGCGATCAAAAATTTCTAACCATCGATGAAGTTCTTAAGGATGAGTACCTCCATCATCATGGGCTGTTATCCATTACCCATTGCATAGGTCATGGGTCAAGTCCATATGTATACATTCCCTCAGTGGACATAATTCCTGAAATGGGCTCGGGCTCGAAAAGTCCAATAATAACCCTTCGGACTTCACCTTCTCCATCTTCAACTCTTGACGATGATTTGGCCAACATAGCCGAACAGCACAGAGAAGGGTACACCGTCCCTGATGATGCTATTTCTCCTGGGAAGTCAATCTCTCCTAAAGAGCTGCCAATAGACGCTTCTCAAGGAGATGCTCCCACTACCGATGATTCCACATTTCAAGGTTTAGGGGATCTCCCCCTACCTAAAACCATTTATACTTCAGAGGATTTCAGCACAAATTCTTTAACTTTCACTTCTTCCGAGGAGACTACTCCCGTGAAGGCCAAAGAGCCCACTCGCGCTGGCCTGGCTTCGGACTCGAGTTTGTTGGGGGGGGATACCACTTAGGATGCACTCAACACAATAGCACCACACTTCACAGCACTTACTTCTCATGAGAATACTGAGTATTAATTCCACCTACATTGTTGCGTAGGTACAATGTCTTGCCCATACTACGATGTCAGGAAAATACGTTGCGGCATGACTAGGCCCCCTTCCGATGTTGAGCATGATCGCCGTGAAAGACGGGGTAGAGAGGACAGAAGGCCTCATGATTCTTATCGGCCACACACCTCACGCTCTCTCTCCCCCGTCTGGTCGGATCCAGACCGATATAAAAGCTATCAGAGTCGTCGAGGAGAAGACACATCGCAGCCCAAAGACTGAACTTCTCCTCAAGACAAACACAGTCGGGAAAAAAGTCCACCGAAACATACTGACTCACGAGACAAACATAAGGTTTCTAATAAGCGACCTAAAAAGGGGGATACAACCATCGTGCCCACTAAACATAGGGACACTGAGCGAACATACTGCAAACCTCCGCCACTGGATGCTGAGTCTAAAGTTAAGCGGGCATATCTGGAGAAGCAGTTCCCAGACCATTATTTTGAAAATCTGACTTTCTTACTTTCTCTCGAGCCTATTTCCTCAAAGTGGGCAGATGAGGCTAAAGAGAAGATTGACGCAGTCGAGAAGCAATATTCGGAGATGTTCAAGTATTCTCGTAATCTCTCCAGAGTCATTCGGACTTTAATTACAGATGTTAATTTGATGAAAAAGACTGCAGATGCCGACGCAAAGGCCTTGAAAATTTTGGAGAAGGACCTTGAGGACACACATGCCCAACTTGTCATCACTCAACGAGATGCTATCAACTTCAAACAACAATTTGAAGAGTTACAAAAGCGTTATCATGACTTACTGGAATCTCATAGTCAAGAGCGTTTGGAGTTGAAGAAACAAGCGGAAGATGCTAAGTCGGACAATGCCAAAATGCAACTAGCTTACAATACTCTTGAGCGAGAAAAAGCCGAGTTAGCAAGAAAAAATGCTGAATTGGAGAAACAAAACGCTGACTTGGAATCCAAGTTAATGGTAGACGAGAATAGGGTTGCCCTAGCTGAGGGGAATGTGGAAAATTTATTAAGTCCGCTGAAGAGACCTGAAAATAGTTGTCAGAGGCTCAGGAAGAGGTGCACGGTTTTGGCGAATTACTAATTGAATTCTTCGCGCACATAATTCGTCGCCGAAATATCTCTTGGATTGAAGATTATCCAACTACCTTAGTTCACGTATGGAGTCAAATTATTGAATGGGAGAAAGAGGAACTCAAGGTAGACTTCGTCGACGAAGATAAGCTTATGGAAAAATATCTAAGAGATGATGAGCCGGCACGTCTGGCCGAGGGGCGTCGCCTCATCGCCGCTGCTATGGAGGAGGAGAAGCGGATGGCCAAACAAAAGAATATCCCTGAGGCTGGTTCTTCTTCTACTACCGCTGAAACTTCTGAAGTCGAGTGATATGACCCTGATAACCCGGGGATCCCTCAGGCATCTCTTTTATCTCCCATACCCGAGTCAGCGTCAGAGACGGCAGTCACTCCAGCTGAGAAATCATCGAAAGGTATTTCTACCTTTTCATCTCACTTCGTCAAGGCCGTCTCCACTTTTCACCACATGATTAGGTAATCGATGGAGGATCCTTTATTTTCTCCTAAGTTGATAACTATTGCTTCTCATTCTGTAGGTGTTGAACCGGCCGAGAAGACTGGCGTGCCTCAGGGAACCACCACCGGGGTGAAATTCGTGGAAAAGGCTCAAGGAGAACAGGATAAGGCTACCATTGTAAAATCAGGAGGGGGAGCTGAACTGTCTAAGGCCGACACTTCTCATGATGACGAGATGATAGATGCCTTGAAAGACGATGGTGGTAGCGAGGGGCATGAGGAAGATCCTGATGTGGCTATAATTGGGGATTCAAAAAGTGTCGATGACATCACTTTGGCTGAAATGAAAGCCGAACAGGACAAACGTATGCAGCTAAAAGTTGAAGACCTGAACCCTCAAAGCCTTAAGCCTCTTGCAGTGGTGGATCCTGGATCAAGGTTAGTCGTTAATCTTTCAGCTAGGTCTATTATAAAAGGGCTTGCTAAAAAGTCTTCTCTTGATTGCAGTGTTCCGACTCCTGGTGAAAAATCAACCGACTCTAGTACTTTGACTGCAGAGAAGAAAAGGTCGAAACGCATTAAGACTGATGCTGAAAAGGAAGCTAAGGCTACTCAGAAAGCTGCCGAAAAATCCAAGTTCGATCCAAAGCCCAAGTGATGGAGTGCTTTGCTGTATCTTGGCATCTAATTGGTCCGCAATTGTTGCAGCGAGTGCGGCCCTCGCATCTTCTTTTATTTTATTTTTTGCTTGCTTTCCTTGTACAAACTCACATGTTTGTGAATAAAAATAGTTTGTTTCCTACAATGTCTGATAGTCGTTAGTTCGACACTTCAGTGAAAATACAAAAGTGTAATACCCCACCTCCGCTAGGGACACTCACAAAGGGAATGCACTAGTTTTAGTGGAGTATTATCTAGGTAAACATACACAGAGATATCACAAGGCTGGACATAAATAAAGCAGCGGTAGAAATTAAAAACCAATTTTTTATTACTTTCAAGAAAAGAGTCAAAACCCCATATATCCAAGGTACAAATTATTCCATTACATCAAGTTCCAAGTAAAGAAGCATAAACTTAAGATAACAAAAGTAAATTATTCCTCATAAATAGCAGAAGCAGCCATAGCATAGCTCAAGACCAAACCGTACATAAGCTGTCAGAAAGCAAGCTAAATCCAAGCTAAGAGCTAGTGTTTTCTCCCTGAGAACCGGAGGGGAACGAAAGAAAAAGAGGCGAAAGAAAAAGGGTCAGTCATAAGACTGGTAAGCCCTGTGACTTTCAGTATAAAAACTAGTAAAGGTAACATGACATGCAAAAATTGGAATTAAACATAAGGATGATAACATGACTGATATGATAAACAAGATAAGTCAAGTCTAGCATCGCATATTCAAGATCCGTTGCACCAACTGTACTAGTGTTCTAACCCATGTCAAGTATTAACCATGAAATGGTCCCTTTGCCCAATATCATGAAGTGACCCATTACGGGGTCCTACGGTACGATCTACTAATCGATCGGCTCCCTACAAGTTCTAGCTCGCCATGTGTCTGTGTCATACGGCCCTATCATGAAATGTAGTCACCTGTGCTAGGTCCACCATAACGTGTATCAAGCCCTATGGTGCCAACCACCGACACGAATCAAGCACGCACAGTGTAAACCTACTAGTGCCCAATGCCTGCTTTTTCAACTCCGGACTACGTGCACGACCATAGTCCGCCTGAACCTACAATGGCGCACCTACTCAGCCGTCGTTCTGGTCGCTTACAATCAACCCAGTAATCGTGCCCCACCCTACCTAGTCCCAGGGTATCGTGATACATCTAAGTGGGTTACTACTGAAAAGGACCGCGTAAATAGGGTTTTAATGGGTTAAGTATTGTCATTCAAATTTGCGACTTAACCCTATCCAAATCATGTATCAAGTTGGTTAAGTGTGTTCAAGCGGTTCATGACTTAACCCTATCAAATCACCGTGTCAAGTTGGTTAAGTATATTCCAGTGGTTCATGACTTAACCCTATCATGTGGCATTAATTCATTAATGCATCCCAACCTCTCACATTAGACTAATTGTTGTGGTCACTGGATTTGCCGGGCGATTCCGGGCAGATTTACACCACAACATAGTCTAACCTAGGGTTTTACGTGCGATATGACCAACTACCCACATTGGATCCTATTTTTTACAGTCATTAGATTCGCCGGGCGGTTCCGGGCAGATTTACACTACAAACTCAACCCAACCTCGAGTTGGCCATTTTCAAGTTTATCTAAGTTTCATGCCCATGTTCATGTTTTCATGTCAAAATTCATGTCGAGTTTTCATGTCAGGTTTCATGTAAACTTCATGTCAAGTTCTTGTCCATATACAGGTTCAAGTTATAATAACGTTTATGTTCAAAGCCAATTCATGTTTTACTTAATCTACCCAAATCTTATTCCCATCGCACATAAACTCGAATCGATACAAATAAATCTAATTAGGGAATAACATAAAAAGGGACGGGTATAAGGTGGCAAAAGTGATTACTAGCTTAGCATGGTATGACTTGAGATAAATGATTATAACATTACTGGCATATGGAATATCGGCCTCAAACATAAAGATTCCAAATCTAGCAAAATAAGGTACTAGACAAGATAACAGTGACATAAGGTGATAGTATAGTCATGGTAACGGTTGACATAAGATGATAGTCATAAACTTGCGACTAATAGCAGATTCAACATTGTAGGCATGATAATATGAGGGGTTTTTCTTTTTGATTTACAACATGAATAGGCCCCAAATCAATGTCATAGTAATATACCCAAAAGTCAAGATCCAAGATGAACAAGCATGGATGTAAAACAGTCCTCATACATAGGTCCAATTTCAATTTACAACATATTCATATTACATTTACAGTTTAAATCTAAAAGTAACTGGGGCTTACTGATCGTGGTTCGAGAATTAGAAAAAGAAAGTCGATGTTGAATCTTTATATGCTTAGTCAAGTCCTAACAGAAATCCCCAAATCAGCAATTCTCTTAACGTAGTTTCGACGTAGAAGAAGTAGTCCCCTTTCTCTAAATTTACAAGCAGAATTAGAGTAGCATAAGGTCAGAGAGAATTTTGTGTAGAGAGACTAGTGTTAGGGGTTGTTTATATAGGGTCAGTCAACAAATGTAGACAGAAACGAGGCCAGAAACATCAAAGTGAATCCAGCTTCAAAAGTGGGCTCGGCCACCAGGTCGACCCCCAGGTCGACACTATGGTCGAACTGGTCCTGGGCAGGTCGATTCTATGGTCGAACCCCAGGTCGACCTGGTCCTAGGTGGGAAATTTCCTGCCCATTTTGTTCTGTGGTTTGAATTCGAAATTCGAATTCTGAGCTGTTTTTGAACTTGAAATTTTCTAAAAACTTCGGAGGGTCATAACTTGGTCATACGGACTCCGATTTTCGAAAATTCGGACTCGTTTCCAAGCAGAATTTCGAGACGAACGTAATGGCATAACCCGTTTCCCTTAATTCTCATTTTAAAAATTATTTCTGCCTTGATTTATAGTTATAACACGTTATCAAAATAAGGGTTGTTACATTCTCCCCCCTTTAAGGATTTCGTCCCCGAAATCTCTAAGTTAGGGAGGATGTGTCCTACCATCCATCATCCATCTACTCAAAGCATCATCCACAAGCAACCATTGTCCTTAAAAGTTTTCTAGTGCTGTATGAACATATACCGAAAGTGTGTGTATATGTACTTATCTAATGCAGAAGATCAGGCGGTTACTGATTCAGTAAACCTCCTTAATGCAAAATATGTCAGTGTAATGAATCCATCATGTATGCAGATTCCTAACATAATTTATAATCTCTACATTAGTGCACATAACATTCATTCATATGCAACATCCAAGTGATAGCATAACAAGTTCCATCCATGTGCAAGTATAAGCACTCATGCATATGCAACATGAAAATGTGACTGAGCCGATCTAGTGCCTAATGTGTGTCATGCATCCACTAGCAACCACTTGCAATCATTTGCGAACATCAACCATAACATGCTTCAATCACATGTTTACATCCATATGGTTCTACTTAAGGTTTTCAAGATAAGATCAAGAAGATAACAAGACAAACGTAGGTAGTAGAAGCATGATACGAAAAGGTTTTCAAGTTTATAGGAAAAAGAGATCGAGAATGTACCCTAAAAAGAAATGGGTAAAGCGCTCGTATCTTCTCTTCGGTTTCCCAAGTTGCGTCTTCTTGGGATTCACTCCACTACACTTTAACTAGCTTGACTTCTCGATTCCTTAGCTTCTTAATCTCCGTTCCCAGGATACGAATCGGAACTCGCCTCAATGATGCTTCTTTTTCCACTTCTACGTCTTCAAAGATGCTTGGCTCAACCACTTCGGCTGACTCATGCAAGCACTTTCAGAGATGCGAGACGTGAAAGACATTGTGTACTCCAGTCAGCTTCTTGGGTAAGTCTACCTTATAGGCCATCCGTCCAATCCTCTCAGTGATAGGGAACGGTCCTACGAATCGTGGTGCTAGCTTTCCAACCACTCCAAAATGAACTACATTGCGTATCGGAGAAACATTTATAAAGACCATATCTCCGGCTTTGAACTCTAAGTCTGTCCTTCTCTTGTCCGCATAAGATTTCTGTCTATCTTGGGCCATTTTCATCCGTCTTCGTATCAACTCAACCTTCTCAGCAGTGTCCTTTATCATGTCGGGCCCAAGTATAAGCCTATCTGTCGTTTCCCACCGACAAGTTGGTGACCTACACGGTCTTCCATACAAGGCTTCGAACGGTGCCATCCCGATGCCAGCTTGATAACTGTTGTTATAAGCAAACTCCACGAGAGGAAGATGGTCTTCCCATGTACCACCAAAGTCAAGAACGCATAGCCTTAGGAGATCTTCTAGTACCCTATTTACCCCTTTCGGGTTGTCCATCCGTCTGTGGGTGATAGGCCATGCTTAAACTCAGTCGTGTACCCATTGCTTCTTGCAGACTATTCCAAAACTGGCTAGTGAAAATTGGGTCATGATCACTAACTATACTAGAAGGAACCCCGTGCAACCGTACTACCTCTCGAAGGTAAATAGACGCTAGCCATGATGCGGTCCTCTTGCTTTTCACCGGAATGAAGTGAGCACTTTTCGTGAGTCTATCAACTATGACATATATGCTAGTATTTCCCTTCTTTGACCTAGGCAGTCCATCCACGAAATCCATCGAGATACTCTCCCATTTCCATTGCGGAACCTCCAAAGGATGTAATAGCCCACCGGGCTTCTTCAACTCGGCCTTTACTTGTTGGCACATCATGCACTTCGAAACGAACTCTGCCACGTCCTTTTTCATTCCAGCCCAAAAGAAAATGCGTTTCATATCTCTGTACATCTTATCCCCTCCAGGATGTATGGTCATCTTCGAGTGATGCGCCTCTTCGAGGACTTTCCTTACTAGGTCTCCCACTTGTGGGACATATAGCCTTCCATCACGCCTTAGCCATCCCTTGTCATCTATGGCATACCTACCGAGGTGACTTGACGTCTCACCACTAATTAGCTTGTCCATGATTTCGACTATATGTGGATCTTCCTTCTGTGAAGTCCCTACTTGATCTAGAAGTGTAGGTCTTAACTCAAGAGATGCTAACGTAGCAGTCAATGACTCAACAGCAGGTGTAAAATCAAAGGTTGCTATAAACTCAAGGCTTTTCCTTTCAATAAACAAGGGGCTCATAGTCAACCTTTTTCTACTTAGCGCGTCCGCC
Source organism: Allium sativum (assembly GCA_030737875.1). Lineage (NCBI taxonomy): Eukaryota > Viridiplantae > Streptophyta > Magnoliopsida > Asparagales > Amaryllidaceae > Allium > Allium sativum. The sequence continues at coordinate 393,644,805 of CM060924.1, read as the reverse complement.
ACCACGTTACCCTTGCCAGGGGTATTAGCTATATCGAAGACATATGATGCCAAGAATTCCATCCACCGCTGTTGTCTCAGATTCAAATCTTTCGGTGAGAAGAGGTATTTAAGCGATTTGTGATCGGTATACAGCTCGAACCTCTCCCCTAGAAGATAATGGCGCCAAGCTTTAAGTGCAAAAACAATTGCGACCAACTCCAAGTCATGCGTGGGATAGTTTTTCTCATGAACTTTAAGTTATCTGCCCCCGTAGCATATTACTCTTCCATCTTGCATTAGGACAACGCCTAATCCCGTGCCGCATGCATCTGTGTACACCGTAAACACCTTGCCTTCGTCAGGTAATGCCAAAACTGGAGCTGTGTTGAGGGCTCTCTTGAGTCTCTGAAAAGCAGCGTCACACTCTATGTCCCATGCAAAAACTAGGTTCTTCTTTGTTAACTTAGTAAGAGGGGCTGAAATCTTAGCGAAGTCCTTAATGAACTTCCTGTAGTAGCCCACCAAACCGAGAAAGCTCCTCACCTCCGTTGCATTCTTAGGAATTTTCCAGTCTTGTACCACAATTACCTTTGCGGGTCCATGGCTATGCTTTGCTTAGAAACTACATGTCCAAGGAACCAAACTTCCTTCCTCCAAAAATGGCATTTGGAGAACTTAGCCTTTAACTGGTGTGCTCTAAGTGTTTCCATGACTTCCTTGAGATGTCTAGCATGCTCTTCTTCATCTTTTGAGAAGATCAAAATATCATCCACGAAAACTACCACAAACTTGTTAAGGAACTCCCGAAACACCCTACTCATCAAATCTACAAAGTACGCGGGTGCATTCGTTAACCCAAACGGCATGATGAGCCATTCAAAGAACCCATCTAAAGTCCTAAACGCAGTTTTGTCAATGCTATCCTCAGCCACTCTAAGCTGATGGAATCATGTGGCTAGATCGAGTTGAGAGAAAACAGATGCTCCCACAAGATGGTCAAACAATTCGTCGATTCTTGGTAGTGGGTGCCTATTCTTCTTTGTCAGCTTGTTTAACTCACGATAATCTACACATAGACGAAGCGATCCATACGCCTTAGTAGCGAATACCACCAGAGCACCCCATTCAGAAATGCTTCGCCTTATGAACTTTTTCTCAAGCAACTCGTTAACTTGTTTACTGAGCTCTCTTCTTTCTCGCGGGGCCATGTGCCTAACGGGCAATGAAACTGGCTTGGCATTATCAACAAGATAAATTCGGAAGCCTATCTCGTGTTTAGGAGGTAACCCCCTCACCTCATCAAAGACATCTGGATATTCTCGGACCACTCTCACAGATTGCAAATTATCGACGGACGAGTCAAGAGATTCAAGATAACACAACATGACCGGACCCTTAGGGTTATAAGAAATTTCAAGGGTATTACCGAGGCGAGTCATGAGCCTCACTACCCTTCGTTCACAATCAAGAATGGCTCCATAATTGGTCAGCGAATCCATACCTAGGATCAAACCGTATCCCATAAATCCGAGAACATAAGCATTACACGTGAATTCTACGCTTAAGATAGAGATCCTCAAATCTACACACATCATAGATAAATGGGCGGAGCCCCCAATTGGATTTGAAACTATAACGGGTTCCTCAACTAGACTAGTACTTAGGTGCAGATTTTCAACAATATCAGAAGAAATAAAAGTATGCGAGGCGCCAGAGTCAAACAAGGTTCGAACAGGAAAGTCAGAAATGTAAACAAGGCTTTCTATAGAAATATTACTACCTCGGTCAAGAGTTGGAGTGGTGTTGAGAGCATGCAACTGCCCTCCAGAAGGTCCTGCTCGCTGGGTCTGCCCTTGCCCCTGTCCTTGCTTCTTGGGGCAATCCTTGCTGATGTGTCCAGTATCTCCACAATGAAAGCATTCACCCAACTTTTTCTTCTTCTTTCTACAGTCTTTAGCTAGATGTCCAGTAATACCACAAAAGTTGCACTTCCTCGTCTCACGTGGTTTGTTGTTGCTCTTGTTATTCTTGTTATTCTTGTTGCCCCCTTCTTGAAGTCAACTTTCTTATTCTGAGTCTCATTAGGCTTAACCTACTTCTTGCTATTCTTGTCTTCCTCATGAAGTAGAGCCATATCCACCAAGCTTTCAAAGGTCGCCCCCATGGGTATATGAGTTATGGCCAAACTGTGTAGTGACTCGTTCAATCCTCGAGCAAAGCGTACACCCTTTTTCTGGGCTGTGTTGAGCAAATCCAAACCGAACCGAGCAAGCTGATTAAACTTATTCAAGTACTCCCTAACAGACATGTCCCCTTGCTTGAGTGCTAGGAACCTCTCCATCTGAAGGTTCTCTTCTGCTGACGATAAGAATTTAAGCCCAAAACTCTCTCTAAAGTATGCCCAGGTCTCAACTGGCCTGGTAGCGTTGGTGACTTCCCACCAAAATGCAGCTTCCTCTTTCAACAACCATGCTGCCAACTGAACATTCCTATGGTCCTCCACATCAAAGATAATAAACAAGTCTTCCGTCTCCTTTAGCCAGTTTGGTGCCTCAACAAAGGTTTCAGTTCCAACGAAGTTCTTGCCGCCCATTGCTTTAAAGTCTTTGCATATTTTGGCAAAGGTGGTACCAGGAGGAGGAGGAACCGCGGCCACTGGGGGAGGAGGAGGGATGTCTGCCAGGCCCGCGCCATTGGCCGTAGCTTCTAAGTACCTTCGGAACCATCCAGGCACGAGTATTCCCTCAGGAAGGTTAAGATCGGACATGCTGAAAAACAAAAAGAAAAAGATTCAAACGAGGAAACAAAGGAAAGTGCTAATGGCTTTTGGGGAATAGCCTTTTTAAACATAAAACTTTTATTGAAAAAATGCTTCTTTATAAATGGTTTTGAAAATAGTTTCAGAAGGTTTTTAAAAACTTTTTCCCAGCCTAGTAACCTTCTGCTCTGATACCAAATGTAATACCCCACCTCCGCTAGGGTCACTCACAAAGGTAATGCACTAGTTTTGGTGGAGTATTATCTAGGTAAACATACACAGAGATATCACAAGGCAGGACATAAATAAAGCAGCGGTAGAAATTAAAAACCAAATTTTTATTACTTTCAAGAAAAGAGTCAAAACCCCATATATCCAAGGTACAAATTATTCCATTACATCAAGTTCCAAATAAAGAAGCATAAACTTAAGATAACAAAAGTAAATTATTCCCCATAAATAGCAGAAGCAGCCATAGCATAGCTCAAGACCAAACCGTACATGAGCTGCCAGAAAGCAAGCTAAATCCAAGCTAAGAGCTAATGTTTCCTACCTGAGAACCTGGGGGGGAAACGAAAGAAAAAGAGGCGAAAGAAAAAGGGTCAGTCATAAGACTGGTAAGCCCTAGTGACCTTCAGTATAAAAACTAGTAAAGGTAACATGACATGCGAAAATTGGAATTAAACATAAGGATGATAACAGGACTGATATGATAAACAAGATAAGTCAAGTCTAGCATCACATATTCAAGATCCGCTGCACCAACTGTACTAGTGTTCTAACCCATGTCAAGTATTAACCATGAAATGGTCCCTTGGCCTAATCTCATGAAGTGACCCATTACGGGGTCCTACGTTACGATCTACTAATCGATCGGCTCCCTACAAGTTCTAGCTCGCCATGTGTCTGTGTCATATGGCCCTATCCTGAAATGTAGTCTCCTGTGCTAAGTCCACCATAGGGTGTATCAAGCCCTATGGTGCCAACCACCGACACGAATCAAGCACGCACAGTGTATACCTACTAGTGCCCAATGCCTGCTTTAACAACTCTAGACTACGTGCACGACCATAGTCCGCCTGAACCTACAATGGCGCACCTACTCAGCCGTCGTTCTGGTCGCTTACAATCAGCCCAGTAATCATGCCCCACCCTACCTAGTCCCAGGGTATCATGATACATCTAAGTGGGTTACAGCTGAAAAGGACCGCGTAACTAGGGTTTATAATGGGTTAAGTATTGTCATTCAAATTCGCGACTTAACCCTATCCAAATCATGCATCAAGTTGGTTAAGTGTGTTCAAGCGGTTCATGACTTAACACTATCAAATCACCATGTCAAGTTGGTTAAGTATATTCAAGTGGTTCATGACTTAACACTATCATGTGGCATTAATTCATTAATGCACCCCAACCTCTCACATTAGACTAATTGTTGTGGTCACTGGATTTGTCGGGCGGTTCCGGGCAGATTTACACCACAACATAGTCTAACCTCGGGTTTTACGTGCGATATGAACAACTACCCACATTGGATCATATTGTTTGCAGTCACTGGATTCGCCGGGCGGTTCCGGGCATATTTACACTACAAACTCTACCCAACCTCGAGTTGGCCATTTTCAAGTTTATCTAAGTGTCATGCCCATGTTCATGTTTTCATGTCAAAATTCATGTCGAGTTTTCATGTCAGGTTTCATGTAAATTTCATGTAAATTTCTTGTCCATATACAGGTTCAAGTTATAATAACGTTTATGTTCAAAGCCAATTCATGTTTTACCTAATCTACCCAAATTGTATTCCCATCGCACATAAACTCGAGTCGATACAAATAAATCTAATTAGGGAATAACATAAAAAGGGACGGGTATAAGGTGGCAAAAGTGATTACTAGCTTAGCATGGTATGACTTGAGATAAATGATTATAACATTACTGACATATGGAATATCGGCCTCAAACATAAAGATTCCAAATCTAGCAAAATAAGGTACTAGTCAAGATAACAGTGACATAAGGTGATAGTATAGTCATGGTAATGGTTGACAAAAGATGATAGTCATAAACTTGTGACTAATAGTAGATTCAACATTGTAGGCATGATAATATGAGGGGTTTTTATTATTGATTTACAACATGAATAGGCCCCAAATCAATGTCGTAGTAATACACCCAAAAGTCAAGATCCAAGATGAACAAGCATGCATGTAAAACAGTCCTCATACACAGGTCCAATTTCAATTTACAACATATTCATATTACATTTACAGTTTAAATCTAAAAGTAACTGGGGCTTACTGATTGTGGTTCGAGAATTAGAAAAAGAAAGTCGATGTTGAATCTTTATATGCTTAGTCAAGTCCTAACAGAAATCCCCAAATCAGCAATTCTCTTAACGTAGTTTCGACGTAGAAGAAGTAGTCCCCTTTCTCTAACTTTTCAACCAGAATTAGAGCAGCATAAGGTCAGAGAGAATTTTGTGTAGAGAGACTAGTGTTAGTGGATGTTTATATAGGGTCAGGTCAACGAATGTAGGCAGAAACGAGGCCAGAAACATCAAAGTGAATCCAGCTTCGAAAGTGGGCTCGGCCACCAGGTCGACCCCCAGGTCGACACCCAGGTCGACACTATGGTCGACCTGGTCCTGGGCAGGTCGACTCTGTGGTCGACCCCAGGTCGACCTGGTCCTGGGCGGGAAATTTCCCGCCTAGTCTGTTCTGTGGTTTGAATTCAAAATTCGAATTCGAATTCTGAGCTATTTTTGAACTTGAAATTTTCTGAAAACTTCGGAGGGTCATAACTTGGTCATACGGACTCCGATTTTCGAAAACTCGGACTCGTTTCCAAGCAGAATTTCGAGAAGAACGCAATGGCGTAACCCGTTTCCCTTGATTCTCATTTTAAAAATTAATTATGCCTTGTTTATAGTTATAACACGTTATCAAAATACGGGTTGTTACAAAAAGTATGTCATATTAAAGTTATGTAATGAAGTCATTGTTGAGGGGAATATGTATGCACATATATGCCCCCAGTTAATCTTGGATAACTGAGCTAGAACTATTCAAGATTGATTAAATTAAAAAATCCAATTGCCCCCCATTCTCTGACGGAGCCATATTCCTTTCGTCATTGATGCCTGTTCTTTCTAGCATCTTTATACTCTCCTTTCTCGTATCCAGATTAGAGTATCGTTGAGGCGGTCTCTCATCTGGGTGAACCTTCATGCCTCAGAGGACGTCTTCTTCCCGTCCTTTATGCTCTCTCTCGATTCTTGAGAGTTAGAGTTAAGAATGTCGTCTTCCCATTCTTCTATGTCTTATCGTACAAACAGTCATTTTATTTGTTCCTGCACATAGGTCATCTCCAATTTAACAAATTTAATTTAACATTTCGTGTTTCACGGTCATAATAGAATAATTGTTGAAGATATAAATAATGCAGGAAAGTAAATGACACACGATATTTTTATAATGGTTCAGCTAAGTCGTAGCCTACATCCACTTCATAGTCCTTTGTTCACATAAACAGACTTTTTAAGGCAAGTCGTGCCTTTTTACATAGCTTATAAGAACAAAAGAGATGACATTTCATATTTAGCTCAGATATCATCGTAGGTGCTGAGCGTTCCAGGTTCTGGGAATCTCCTCACCATCCACGGTTGTTAGCTTGAATGCTCTTGTATCAAGCTTCCGTTGGATGGTGTATGGCCCTTCCCATTTTGGACCCAGTTGGGTTGAAGGCGGGAAGACTCGTTTCAGTACTAGGTCTCCTGGTTCAAAGGTTTTGAGGCGAACCTTCCGGTCATAATAACGTGCTACTTGATGTCAATGTCTCGAGGCACGCAAGTTGGCTTCATCTCTTTTTTCTTCAATCATATCAAAAGATTCCAGGAGGAGTGCTTTATTTGTCATCGGGTCATAATACGCAACTCAATGAGAAGGGACTTCTAATTCTACCGGGATCACTGCTTCTGACCCAAAGGAAAGTGAATAGGAAGTATGACCGGTAGCCGTCTTAAAGGTTGTCATGTAGGCCCATAAGGCTAAGGGAAACTCGTCTACCCATCTATCTTTGGCCTGCTCCAACCGCTTTTTTAGAATTGATTTAATGACCTTTTTTATGGCTTCAACCTGGCCATTTGACTACGGGTGAGCTACTACAGTGTATCGTTTATCAATATTATATTTCTGGCAGAAGTTTCCGAACTCGATGCTGTCAAATTGTGTCCCATTATCAGCTACGATGGTCTTCGGTATCCTAAATCGACAAATAATGTTTCTGACCACAAAACTGATCACCTTCCTTGCCGTGATGGTTGTTAGAGGTTCAGCTTCCACCCATTTTGTGAAGTAGTCCACGGCAACAATCGCATACTTAGCTCCTCCTTTGGCAATAGGTAACACTCCAATAATGTCAATTCCCCACATAGCAAACGGCCACGGACTTGCCATCAACTTGAGTTGGGTCAGAGGCGCTCTGGGAACTTTAGCGAATCTTTGACATCTGTCGCGGAGTCGTGAATAATCAGCCGCGTCTTTATTAACGGTAGGCCAGGAATATCCGTACCGTAATACTTTCTTTGCTAGGGTTTGGCCCCTAGTGTGATCTCTACACTCACCTTCATGCACTTCTTGCAGTACATGTTTAATGTCGTCGTGTGTGATACACCGTAATAGGGGAATTGAAAACCCTTGACAATAAAGGACGTCATCCTGTAAAATGTATCTTGCAGCTTTACGTCTTATAGCTCGTCTTTAGCTCTTTTTTAACGGGAGGGTTCCATTCTTGAGAAAATTTTTAATCGATGTCATCCAGGATTCTCTCTTTGGTTCCACTTCCAAGGCTTGCTCTACTTCCATTAGGTCGAAACTCGGTGATTCCAACACCTCTATCGGAACCATTTCGGTTTCTTTAGCATTATCAGAACTTGCTAGCTTCTCCAGTCGATCTGCTTTCTGATTTTCCGCTCTTGGAATGTGTGTTATGCTATAATGCTCCAAACCTTCCAATAACTCCTTTACCTTTTTGAGATAAGTGATGAGTCGAGGTCCTTTAGCAGCAAATTCTTCCCGAACTTGACATACAACTATCTTGGAATCGCAATATATATCTAGTGTCTTCACTCCCAAATCTTTGACGAGTTTCAACCCGGTAATCAGGGCTTCATACTCGGAATCATTGTTAGTAGCAACGAACTCTAATCGTAATGCATAGTAGATAGATCGTCCTTCAAGAGTTATCAAAACAACTCCGGCGCTGGACTTTTTATCATTCTTGGCCCCGTCCGTATATAATTTCCACGGACTGGGCTCTAACTCTCGATCCAAAGCAACTACCTTGTCGCCCACCGTTTCCTCTTCAGGAATTGTAAATTCAGCTATAAAGTCAGCCAATGCCTGCCCCCTTATAGATCTTCGTGGCTGAAAGTTCAAATCAAATTGACTCAGCTCGATATTCTATCTAAGTAACCGCCCCGATGCTTCGGGTTTCTGCAACACTTGTCTCAAAGGTAGGTCGGTATATACAACTATTGGTTGTGCCTGAAAATAATGGCGGAGTTTGCGGGAAGCAATCAGGAGGCTATAAGCAAGCTTCTCTATCTTCGAATAGTTACGTTCTGCAGCAACTAGTTTTTTGCTTACGTAATACACAGGTTTCTGGACTTTATCCTCTTTATGTACTAATGCGGCGCTGACGGCGTGAGATTATACCGCCAAGTAGACGAACAAATCCTCATGTTCCATAGGCTTTGATAATATTGGAGGCCTTTCTAAGAAGTTTAATAGATTCTGGAACGCCTCCACACAGTCGGGAGTCCACTCAAAATTTTGCTTTCCCCGTTTTATGAGAACGAAGAAAGGTACACACTTGTCCGTTGCTTTGGAGATGAACCTGCCCAGTGCTGCAACCTTCCCAGCTAAGCTTTGAACATCCCTAATCTTTCGTGGCTCCTCTATATTCCGGATTGCTGCTATTTGGTTCGGATTGATTTCAATTCCCATGGAACTCATGATAAAGCCGAGGAACTTTCCTGATGCCACTCCAAAAGAACACTTCAGGGGATTCAACTTCATCCCATACTTTCGTAGTATGCCGAACATTTCTGCTAAGTCCTTCGTATGACCGGGAGATTGCTTGGATTTCATGAGCATATCATCTATGTAAACTTCCATGGTTTTCCCGATTTGATTTTAAAATATGCGGTTGACTAGGCACTGATAAGTGGCTTCCGCATTTTTTGTTGTTTTATTGGAGTGGCGTCTTCAAGGCTACTGCATTCTCTTACTTCAAAATGCTTGGCGGTGTTGACGTACTGGTCCATTGCTTTAAAACTACGACCAACTAAGTGAGGTCCGCCTATAATAGTATTAATGACGATCCTCTTACCTTTTTGCTGACCTATGGGTTTTGAAGCAGGCTGGTCTTGGTTCGGGGCTTGTCCCCCTTGCCCCCTGTCCCTTGGGGCGACCTTGTACTCATCCAACTTCCCCTCTCGCAGCAATTTTTCGACGATATCTCTCAAATGATGGCATTCATTGGTGGAATGATAGTGGGTACCATGAAACAAGCAAAACCTTCCTGTTGCAATCTCTTTCTCAGTAGAATCTCTGGGTGGTGGTTTTTTGTACTGCATAAACTCTAACATGGACGATCAACAGTGTTATCAATTTCATTCTTGTTGCAATAATTATATTATGCAATAAATATAATATAATAGAATATTATTTTATTCCAAATAAAACAATAACATCAACAATGTTATCAATTTCATCAAATGAATTGCCTCTAGGGCATAAACTCTAACATGGATGATCGGCCGAACCTTCTTTCCTTGGAAATCTATCTTCATCTTTTGAAAACCCAAAACAAGCACACATTTGTAAGTATAAATCAAAAGAGAGCATCGACTTACAGCAACCAAAAGGCACCCCTTGAAGGAGGCGAGGTTGAGGATAAATCTGACTAACGTTCAATTCAGAACTAACAGCCACGACAACTTCAATTGCCTGACCTGAACCCTTATATTCTCCAGACATGGTGGCTTTCTTGGGATTTCGACTGAATTGATGCTTAGTCTACATTTCAACACAGACAAGTATGCTTAAAGAATAAGTTGCAACGTCAGTTGATGGTAATTAAAAAGAAGCAACTCTGGGTAGATATGCCTTTCAAGTAAAGATCATCAATCACACCTAGCAATAAAATTTACTGGTAGTATAACCAAATGAAGGAAGAAGTACAAACTCAAAAGTACAAGAAATACAAGCTCTGGTTCGATCGATTGCAAAAAATTACTGATCACACATGTTGAAAAGGTGCTGTCAGTAGCAAAAAGAAAAAAGAAGAAATATTTCTATGGCGTAATTATTCCATCAAACATCTAGGGAACACATAGTGAATTAGAAAATATCATTTCAAAGGAATTTCGGTAAGAAACATGCAGACATACCATTGAAATTAAAGATCCAAAGGGTTTTTGTATGAATCAGAATCGCAAAGTGTTTTCGCATGTGATCCAAGAACACACTAAGTCAAATCGACATTTTTCAAACATCACTGTAGTGCATGTTCAAGCGATTTGGTTTTTTACCAACTGGGAACCTTTTATGGAACCAGTTGGATTAATTAAAGGTCCGTATTTACAAGGAGAAAATTCACTTACAGATAAATAGGCAGATTCAATTCAAGAGAAGAAGTGCTGAAGCTGGAGACGAAGTTGAAGAAATTCAACCAAAAGAGACTAGGAAAATTGCTCAACCAAGCAAAGAAAATCAAAGTTTTGAGAGGCAAAATCTTCTACATCGGAATCGCCATTAAAACAGGTTTATCGGAAAGGTATAAAAAGCGGGAAAATGAAGAGATGATATTTAAAGAGGGCTAGAAGGCCTTTTTTAAAATTAAAGTGATATGACAGCTCAGCTGAAACCAGGTGACCCTATTTAATATACCCGAAAAACAGCATTTCGGGTATCCGTATTAGACGACCATAAGAGTTTTCAAGTTTCGAAAACATAGGCTGTTGATAAGAGTATCTGTTTTACAGAAAATTGGATTAAATCCACCCAGTGGTGTTGCATCTCACTATTTCGAAGCATGTAATTTTTAAGAATTGAAAAACTACAAACTTCGAGGGGCAAATGTTTATCCCTTAAAGGACCGAGCCTGGGTTAAAACTGCAAAACAAGCACTAACGACGTCTTATGTACCCATGTCTCAGGCCAAAGTCAGATGCAAGCCATGACTCGGGCGCAGAAGCAAAGGCCGGTCGTTCATACCAGAACAAAGCCGCTCGAGCATCAAAACAAGACAAGTCATCCACTTAACATAAGCAGGAGCGATCATGTAGCACGACCATACAGAGAAATGACGCGGTGCAAAGACAGTGAAGGTCAAACGTTCTTCCAGTCCCATGCTCCACTCCAGAGTCGCTCGACCAAAAACATAGCCGCGCCCGAAGAGCACTGACTAAAGTCACCTACTGGACTACTCAAAACGCTCGCTCCTATAAAGTCGCTCGCACATGACAACTGGATACAGCTTCAGACAGCAGCTGGCTACAACCAAGCAGTGGCATTTTGGTAATTATCGACTGTAACAATCCATCGCTTGCATATGAGAACCTCGACTCACTTATACAAGGGGGTTCACCTATAAATAGGCCATGACTGCCAACATAAAGGGGATCTAACTTCGAGAAACCACAAAGTGCTGCTAAATTCTATCTTCAATTATTCCTCAAGTATTCCGGAACTATGATCATCATCTCTATTCAATGGTCCATTATCCATTCGGCCATGGCGCCCATTAAAACCTTGTAATCATAAAAATCAAAGACATCCTCCTTCTCAATCATTCATCCGTCCGTCTCCTCAACAAACTCTACCATTCCCTCATAAAATCCCGAAGATATAGGCAGGATTGATATGTATGAATGAGAGTATGTTCAGTGAACATAGAGATGTATGAATAAAGAGAGTTTATGTATTTTTTAATCTCTGCTTTTAGAATGCAAGCTATCTTCAAGTGGATGTAGGCCTTGCATAAGGCTGAACCACTCTAAATCTTGTCTTTATTTTATCTTACTCGCATCTTTACTTTCAATTGTTATTAAGTACGGCTCCACTTATTTTCCTACCATATCGGTGAAGTACAACTCTAGTACCACTGGTGTTTATGCCATTTTTTGGTGTAAACACTAAGTATCATAACTTAGCATACAACCATTACACAAAATGCAAACGGTAAATGGGCCAAATTATCAACCCACGATCAACAAGATCAAATAATGTATGCATACCATTTTGTTGTGCATCAAAAATTAACGCATTCGAATCCAAAACTTCCTCCACCCAGATGGCTCAATCTTCTGCCCTATGTCTTGCTTCCGTTGCTTCAACATCTGGAAAGTTCAACAAAATAATAATAGGAGTCAAGACATGAAAATAATGCATATGACCCCTTCTAACAAATATTTCATAGTTCGAAACAAACATAAAATAACATGATGAGGACATCAGTAGTAAATGAAACATCGCTCGGCTCAGTTTTAAACTGAGCCCGTGGCTCAGTAAAAACTAAGCCACTAGGCACAGTTAAAACTGAGTGAGCTAATTGCCTCAGTAAATACCGACATAGCCAATTGCCTCAGTTAATACCGACTGAGCAAAATTGGCTCAGTTAATACTGATGAGTCAAATTGGCTCGGTTTTAACAGATTGAGCCATGATGGTTCAATATTAACTAAGCCAATCAGCTGCATCGGCATTCGCGGGACGAGAGGACGTTGTAGCTTTCTTTCGTTTGTTCGCCATAGATTGAGATAAGCAAAAGGTCGTAGGGAATGTCGGTGCACGTCTCCCCTACCTTGCGCGCCAAAGTGTTGACGTCAAAAATTGGTCACTAGTAACAATCAACCCCAAGTTGTGTGGAAAGCACATAAACAATGATCACAAAATGCAGAAAAAGTAAAGAAAACGGGGAACATACACAGAGTTTTTATAGTGGTTTGGCAAAGACTATGCCTACATCCACTTTATATGTATTACTTCTGCTTTTTATTACAAGTACAATGCTTTTTCTGTTTTAAAAAAAGAGAGAAGATGACTATTTTGAGTTAGCCGTCAGAGAAACTTTGGAGGAGAAAGCTAAGAGTGCTTTAGGATCTGGGATACAGGAGAGGTCTGGTCTCTCAAAAAATCCTCTCTTCCTCTTTGATCTTTGAGGTATTTACAAGGGGAGAAGTCGACTTAGGTTGTTGTGACGTGGCCCGGACTTTTCGGGAAATCTTGGACGCGTGGAGTCCGTTCTTTGGTTAGAAAAGCAGCTAGAAGACTGATTCCACTATTCATAAATAGTATCCTCAGAAGTTGTGGCCTACGTGGCATCCATGTTGAGGTGTATCAAAAGTAGAGCTTTGTACGGATATGGTTGACCGTCGTTATTGCCATTAAAGTCAGACTGAGCATTTGAATGGCTCAGCTTGATATTTCCATGCAGACCCAAGATATTCGGTAGACGTGCCTTTTATGGGAGCGAGATATCTGGTCGACTTAGAGAGCTATTCTTCTGGAGTGAGCTGTCAGCCGATGAGAATTGGTTCGGGCCGATGTTTGACAGTCTCGGACCGAGCCTCCACTGGGCTTTCTGGAGCATGATTCATCCAATTTGGCTGATCGTGAGTGCTTGGGCTTCGATATGTCCCATGGCGGCTAATGCCAAAAAGACGGTTAAAACTAAGCATGTATTTTTTCAGTCACTTCAAATATCTTTGAACAAATAATTCTTTTGTAAAGCTAAATTATACCTAGTCTATAAAGCTGAATAAATGAAGGCATATAATTATGCTTAGTCCAAACATGTAATATTTTTTCAATTAGTTAATGACTATGATTAGTTGGATAAATGAAGGCACATAATTTAGGGACAGATGAATTTAACCCAATTTGGTCATCAAATCCTTATGTTTTTTCCACTCAAGAAGGCTCAATGTTTTTTTAGTCAAGAAGGCTCAATGTTTTTTTGGCGTATCTGGATAGCTAAACATAAACTGATAAGGTAAGCCCAACCGGAAAGCAGTTAGAAAGAACAATTTTGTTGAATATGTGTTTGTCGCCTAAATTAAAATTGCAGAAATGTCATATACGGTTCGAGTAATTTCATATTAGTTATTTAGAGAAAGATACTTACATTAAGTATAAAAATATGAACTTATCCCTGGTTTACACTATTAAAGGAACATAACTAAAAATGGATTCAAAGGAAGCTAGTGATTTAAATGGATGCACAGACTTTTAGATAAGATTTTTGATCTATCTAGCTACTATGATCTCTATATTTTGCTAAAGTGTTTAGCACAATAACTTAAGAACTAAATGTTTCAAATATTGTAAATCTTATTTCTAGAGCAAAACAAATAGTAACATAAAACTTACTGGAAATACATAGCCATGCTTTTATCCTTTATATTTTACAATATATAACATACTTAAATACGCACATATGGATGCAAAATTGGAAAATTGGCACAAAGATCCATACAGAATATCTATTGTTCACCAAAGAGTACTTAAATATTATGGCCTTAAGGGTGTGTAACGATAAACATTATTTTGTGGAAAAACATGCACCTTAATATAAAAAAAGCTAGCGACCCATATGGGCCACGAGTGTACCCCTATCAATTTTTTTAGTGTAAGTGCTGAGCAAGGGCAAGTGTTGACATCATATTGTCTAGGAAAACCAGATTAATACATATACATGAATTAACAAATTGAAGTAGATTTGTTAAACAGTTTCTATTGTTTTTCACTGCACTAATGAAGCCTGGTGCAATCCTGATGGCTGCAAAGCACAAAAAGCATGCTATTAAGAGGTTGAGATTGTGTTTACCAAGTTGTAGGACTATAGGATGCAGCTTGAATGAGACTGTAATGAAGTAATTTTGGTTCACATGTTGGAGGAGATGAGTTCAATATAAGGCTAAAGTTCAATAGTGCATCGGTGTTGAATTCATTTTATTTGGTGCATATATATTATCGGCCCAAGATCAAACTGTTAACAGATGGTTAACATAAGAAACGACAGCTCATTATTTCATAATGATACACTTTTCTATTTATTTTTCCTTCGTCGTTTCTACTATTAAAATTTTCGACTCCTAAGCATACTGGTTTTTTTCATACATGTCAGATTTTCCATGCAAAAGTATTTAACTTTCAGCTATGCAATATATATCTTTATTTTGATTTCATGACTTCACATTGCAATTATATATAAATATGATAAACTTTATAATGATTTATTGAAATAATTTTGAACCAAGAATAGCTATAAACAAAAGAATCCTTCAAACTGGTTCTGGTTTTTTGGTTAAGATGGTCAAATAACTTTCATTTTCAACAAAGGCTGCTAAAATGGGAAAATGCCAATCCACCTAACATCATACAACTAAATGATAAACAAAGTAAGTTTAAACGGTAGCATTTATCACGAAATGATGTAGTGAAGTTCAAGTCATATCTTTTATTTGGTGTATCAGTGTTGGAAAAAAAATCAAAACCAAGCTAACCTGAAACTCAAACCTTGTTCCTACCCTCGCCTTCACCCGACCACTCACACATGCCGCCCCTCTATGCCTCCCATCCCACCACGTCTCTGCCCTCTAGTTCACTCACATGCCGACATCAGCCCCTGGCAACAAAAGTGCTGCTTTTTCCTCCTCCTCTGCACGGTAGCAGCCTGTCCACTCTCCAGCTCATTCCTCCACCGCCTAATCATCACAGCCACTAGTAGCAACAACTCCACCCTATAACCTACCTCTTCAGAGCAAACCCATCAGCCACTTCTCCGCAGATCCAACCACCTATCTCCGACCGACCCTCTGTCATGCCTGCCCTATCACCCATCAGTTCCTCCATCACTCAGGCACATCTGGTTTAAACTTCCTTCTCGACTAGAGCTCCAACCACACTACGTTGTAGCTTTCTTGCCTCCTCCTCTACCCAAACCTGACTAATTCCGCCTCTGCTGCTTCCATTAACTTCAACATCATAGTCAAATCATATCCCTCGCCTGACCTTACCTTTCGATGCCTATGTTGTTGCTTGTCTTATAGGTTGTTGTTAACTATCTGAAAATAACGAGGAATGTCATTTGAATATTTTATTTCATCCATCTGTAATACATACGTTTATCAATCCATTGTTCGCATCACTTACCACAAATCTTGATACCTCTTCAACAAACTAATATATATGCACTAAATATCTCACAATGCAAAAAATGCAAATCTTATTATTAATGAAAGAATTCATTTTAGATTTAGGAGCATAAAACATAAGGTAATTAACCTACCTAATCATTCATATATTCGGGAACTCTTCGAAGAAAACTCATTCAAAAATCAAAATGCATTACTTATATATGATTTAAGATATAATAATTATTGGCGAGAGTCATTGAACTTCACATTCTTATTTAAGTAGTTTAATTTTTTTTTCACTTGCATATATATTAGTAGAAGATAAAGGTCTGTTTAAGATAAATTTATTTTCTGTGTAGAATTAATGTCAATAGTCTCAATACTAATCTATGTAGTTGCGAGTACACAACAAAATGATTCATGTATCAATTCCTAATCCATATTTCAGTTGACATTCCTTTTTATTGTATTTTCCTGCAATCATGATTTCTTTTCTTTTTATTTTAATTTACTATAACCATACGCGTCGTTAACATTAGACAGTAATTACATAAACAATGACATGCAAATAGCAGGTTAGAAAAGGAATGATCAGCTACTAACTTCAAACATTTACAATACTAGAAAAACAAACCACATAAGCAGTTGATAGTAAAAATCTGCAGTAAAAAACAATAGTTGGAGTCATAAAAAGGGTTCTGAGAATCTAAATTTATAAATTGAATCATCTTGAAACTCCCGACTCTATTGGTAAAAAGGGGAGACATCTGCTTAAAAACTGGAAGCTACATAGTGAACTTAAGGGGGAATAGGTATAGGGGTCATGGCCAGAAGTAATGAGAAAACCGAGCAAACAAGAATCAACAATTGAACAGAAGGATTCACGATTCAAATAGCAGAATTCAATACAAAGAGGTGATTTGTAATATTAAATACCTGATTAAAAACTAAAATTGCATGTTGTGTTTGCTGCATTCTTCGATCATCTAGGTTATAGACAAAGCCGACTGATTTAATTCCATCTTCTCTACATACCGCTCCTACATAAAGTACTAACCCTAAATTTAACTATGATGCGCAGCATGCTATCTGCTCCTCAAACAATTCCAAGAAAATAAAAGGAAACGACACAAATTCAGACAATAATTAGAAAGGTAATGAATAAAACAAAAATAAAATTACCATAAACAAAATATGTTTAGAGAAGTGCCAACAGGTGGTACAAATATTCCCATTATGAATCATCATTAACCGTTAACTACATCCCACTTCCATAATAACTTAGCTTACGTAAACACTAAGGCATCATTAAGGCTATCGAAGAGACATATTCTTGATGAATGCTAATTAAACAAGTAACAGACTAGTGATTCCCTTGGCAACTGGTTGCTTGTTGAGGCATATGAAGATATGGACATGTGCTTTGTTCACCACATTTTAGCCCATAAAATTTTCAATTTTTATCATCTTATTAATTAATTTCATGCACATTTGATTTATAGTGAGAATTGATGAGGGGATACTCTTGAATTACCAAAAATTGAGGTCAAAAAATTTCACTGCGCCTTCTGATTCTAGCCTTATAAAGAACATAACAGAAATGCCATAAACACGTTTAACAAGCATATTTATATTGGCAAGCCATAAACAAGAATAGTTGCCAGCTGAAAATCCCTAAGCAACTTGCAAAAAAAATGTAAGCAATTCGTAACAGCCTCTTGGAGCATGACATATAATGAAAATCACCACACTTGTTCAACTAACGTTTAACAACACATAAATCTGCACCAATAATACAGAATCCTAAATTAGTAAATTTTTCGAAGTCCAACTCGAAATAATAAATAAAAACATAGTTGAAAATAAATATTTCAAATTAAGATCCGTCACATATAATTCAACTCGATTCAGCAAAGGGAAAATGGAAACCCAATAACAAAACATAAAGAACCTAAATCCAATAACATGGTAAAAATAACCCTAATTATGTGTTATTAAATGGATTTATCTTGCGAAAATCTACTCAGCAAATTAAAAAGTCGATTAAACCAATAGAACTCAAACAGATTTACATGATTAAAAAAACAAAGTTGGAATTCAAACCTTTGCTATTATTGAAGATCTGGACGCTGCAACCAAACAGTTTAAGCCAGGTCCAATTTTCGAACGATTTATGAAATTAGTCACAAAATCAAACCCATTAAATTCAAACATTCAAGGGAAAAATATTCAACCATATATAAATTACCTTAGTAATTGAATGGTTGAGGAGGATGGTGACAGGAAAGGTTGAGGCTATCGAGATTTGAGCGTCGACGGCATAAAAACGGAGTAGAAGCAAATCCTGGAGGTAGAACCCTAGGCCAATTTGTTAAAACATTCAGTGAATCAAAGTGTTCTAACGAAAAAGAAACACTGCATTACAAATGAGCTAAACGTAAAATTACTGTATCATCCAACTTACTTTAACTTATTTACAATACCACCAAACATTATAACGGTAATATCCATTATAACTAGTAGTAACAGTAACAAACGTTATCAACTTATAACAGTTATAATCGTTACTACCGAGAACCGAAAAAATGTGATAAAATAGGTTGTTTGGTGTAGTGTATTAACTATTTGATGTTTTCGATACTTGAGTTCTGGCAAGTAATACGGGTTTATGTATTATTGTTGGAATTCGGGAGTCGAATTCCCCGGGTCATTACACTGGTATCAGAGCAAAAGGTTTAGTAATAAACTTGGCTCTATGGCGTAACTCGGTAGATATAGGGTTAGTAATACCCTAGATTGAGTTGGAGCGTGTGTGTGTGTATATGAGAACATATTTATAAATTTTATTTACAAATGTTTTGTATTGTGTTGTTTGATTGGTCCAATTTTGAACTAACAATTGAGACGATATTGTTTTGTAAAGAGGGTAAATGAAATAATTTTACCCAAAGTATATTTTTGCATATAAAAGAAATAATTTTATCAAATTATTGAGACGTTGATTTGAATGGAATTCAAATTGGATTAAAAATTTGAATGGTTTAATATAAACCAAAGAGATTTCACATATGGATTTTGTGAATGTGAATTTTAATTTGGAATTAAAATAAATAAGAGTTTAACTTAAAATAAGTTAAATAAAAATTTGAAAAGGAACAAGATGATTTTTGAAATGAAAATATGGATTTGGAATTTGAAATGGAAGTACAGTAATTTTGAAAATAAATAAGTCAATTGAAAATGAATTGAAATTAACTTGGTTAAATGAAGTTAAGAATAAATAATAATTATGGAAATCAGTCAGAAATTAATCGATAGATAACCAAGTAAATATTAATATTGAATGTAAATTCGTCTGATTTGGTCAAGTTGATTATGCATTGTTTGTTAATTGTTTTTTTATTGGTTGAATATAAATTCATCAATAATTTAATAAGTATTGAATGAATTAAAAAAGAAATTTTAGTATTATTAATTTAAATGGAATCACATATGCATTAAAACTGAATGTGTAACGACCCGGATTTTTGATCGATTAATTTTAAATATTTAATATTTATTTTAAATATTGAATTGATAATATAAATGAATTTTTATATTAAGTTATCGATTTAAAAATCGATTTCGATTTAATATCGAATATATTAAATTATCGTAATGCGAAATATAATTGAATTCAAAGTTAAAATTGAATTGAAAACAGTTCAGATGATCAATACGAAATTTTGTTTGAATTAGAATAATAATATTGATTTATTATCGAGGAATTTATTGTTTTGAATTTAATTTATATAGATTTAAATTAATATCTTCTCCATACGATCAAATGGAGCTTCGAAACGTGTTCTAGTATGTCTAGAATAAGGATATAACCCTAATAATGTCTGTTGTTGTGTTCAAATCGAAGTTTGAAAAAACATGATATTTTAAATAGGGTAAAATCAACTCAGTTCAACCGAAAATAAATTAAATTTTAAATACTTTTCTTCTACCCTAAGCTAATTAACAAAGTACACTAAAGTCTAACCCTACCTTGTACCCGTCCTCAGACCTATTCCTTCTACGTGAAGTATTCTTCTCATCCATACAACGCGATACCCCTCCTCTGATTTTATCTTGTTCTCCAGTATTGTGAATGGAATTAAAATCCCATCCACTTTAAATCCCAATACTGAATTCCCTTTTCTAAATTTCTTCAGAAAAAGAAGAAAAGAGAGACCGAATTACAGGCTAAGATCAATTTCAACAATAGCCGAAATATAAGGGATGCGATTCAGATCTAATTACGACGAGGCATCCTGGAACTCGAAAATCGTTCAAACAGGATCTGCGGTGGCAAGCGTTCAAGATGGAGAAGGGCATGAGATTATTAGGGTATAGGTGTGGGTATGACCGGAGTTTGGAGTTTTATGGCGACTAAAACCATCGCTACCTGTAGGTGAGTATGTCAATGTCGCGATAGTTGATTTAGGGTTGGGTTCGAGTTTGACATAGGGTGACTGGAAGAGTGCGGAGGGTGAACTCATGGTGGAGTTGCTCACGTTATACTGTGCTACATTGGATCTGGGTGGAGGGATTTCAATGTTAAGGAAGTAGTGCGACATCAGTTCTGGTGAGATTGCAATTTTTAAACTAAAGACCAGAGGAGTTCCATGATGTGAGGACGGATAGCATTGAAACTGAGGGGTGCTGTTAAGTTACATGGGTTCATGTATTTTTGTGACTGGAGAAGGAAGCAGGTTCTTGAGAGGAAGCTTGCTGCAGTAATGTTTAAGGGAAGTTCTTTGATGTGTGTAGTATAATGTTTAAGGGAGTTGGTTTGTGGCTCAAGTGACAGCAAATGCTGGTGACGTTGGGATGTAGCAAGTGGATGGTGAGAATTAAAATGAGAGGGTGGTATTGACTTGAACGTGGAATGGCAAGGTGAAGTCCAAGTTCATTATGGGTTGAATTTGGGATTCGGTAATGTAGTGATTGAGGAGTTCGGCAATGACATTACAGTGGATGATGGGGAGCGCGGTTTTATTCAGAGAGGAAGGATTAAGAACTTAGGTTAAGGTAAATTTAGTTAGTTAATTTTTATTTAATAAGTAACGATTAATTAAAATAGTATTAAGTTTATTAATATATATATATATGTATGTATGTATATAGTCATGCTAACTAAGGAATAAAATATTAAGGTAATGTTAGTTATATAATTAAATCCTGATTTACAAGTTGATGACAATTTAAATTATATCAAATTTGTAACATAGTTAATTATCTCAAATGATAACAGTTTTTGGAAAAACGAAGTGTGCTAAAAATTGTAGTGATGAATGGTATACTAAAAAGGGATTTGAGACTTCTCGAAGTCAACTAGATTTTTTCAGTTTAATCCGAATGGTCGATTTAAATTCAAAAGTTGGAGCAGATCAAAAAGGAAATTCCCGGTGAGTAATTCTCTTTCAGAAAATATTTAGATTTATTTTTATCATTAAAAATTAATTTTTGGTTGCCTTGGATGCATTTATGAATTTTTATCAGTGTTGGCAATTATATATACATATATATTCGTTATTTAGTCTAGGTGTTTGTGGTTATTATATATATATATATATGGCAAGGGATCGGCAGCACCCCAAAAATGGAGCACGCTAAATGCCCCCTAATATCCACCACCGATTTATATTAAAGAAAGTGAGCGGGAAGTGATAGAATTAGTGGAAGGAGAGAGAAGGAGAAATGCTTGGTGGAGAATGAGGGGCATTTGGGGTGCTGCACTGTTACGGGTGCCCTCGAACCTGCCTCTCTCTCTCTCTTTCTATATATATATATATATATATATATTGGTGGTTGGATGCCCGCAGTACCATTAGCGGATGCCCGCGGTATCATTAGCAGATGACCCTATACGCCCCACGCTATGATAGTGGATGACCTTCTATACTACGATATCCTACCTCGAAGCAGGATGGGTATTATTTATGTTGGTCGACGTCTGTGGATGCAGGAAAACAAGTTGGAGGGATCCAACTGGATTCCACAAAAATATTATTGTTTGTTTGTTTTCATATATATTATCATATACGATATGTTTGAAAACCTATGGCTAACAATTAGGTGTTTTTGATTGGTTGAATATCACTAGGCCTAAAATGTAGATATATAAAAATATCACGAAAAGGATATTTGAAATTTAAAAGGGGAAATATATTTTTAAAAATAGAATTTGAATTTTTAATGGGCTATAGAAATATTAGTTTGTTTTGAATAAATAAAACAAGTATTGAATTTATAAACAATGTTTATAAATTAAAATATGAATTTATAAACAATGTTTATAAATTAGATAATACAGAAAATTGAAGTTGATTTATAAACGATGTTTATAAATAAAATGGAATGATTTTCATTGGATAATCAGGGAATTTAAATGAATTTATAAATGGTGTTTATAAATGAAGTGGAAAATTTATCATTTGATAATTTGAATATTTAAATTCAAATGCGAGATTTAAAATAGAAATGGGGAATTATTTCAAAGAAGTGAACAATGATATTTAGTATGATGTTTAGAATGTAAATTGAACTAAAATAAATCCGTATAGATTTACAATTTAAATTCGATTAGATCGAGTTTGTTTAAAAAAACATAATTTCAGGGAAGATACAAGGATTTTATTAAATAGAGGTTTAAATTAAAATATAAAATAGATTTATATATTTATATAGATAACTTAAAATAAATAGAATATTCCAAAATAAGATTTTGGTTTTCAAACAGATTTTCAAAATAGAACTTGTTTTATTATATAAAATAAGGAAGATGGATTTATAAATGATATTTGTAAATATAGTGAAATAAATTATCATTAGATAATTTAGCGATTTAAATTCAAGTGTGAATTGAAAATAGAATTGGAAATGGAAACTTGTTTTAAATTATAAAGCAAGGAAGTAAATTTATAAACAACGTTTATAAATTAAGGAAAATAAATTATCAATTGATAATTTAGATAATTAAATTCAAATATGAATTTGACCATGAATTGGAAATCGTTTCAGAAAAGGAATGACGGGTTTAATTTTGATATTCGGAATAAAAAAACGAATTGAGATAAATCTAAGAAATTATATTGGGAATTCAATTTCATCGAATTTTATAAAGTAAGCCATTCATAAAGGAAATGGAAATTAATATTAAAAATGGAGTTGTGATTGAATCTATAATTAAGTGCTGCAATAATCAACGACTAGGGATAATCGGAGTATTTAAATTAGATTGGGAAAATTGGATTAATATATATTAAAATATATTAGAATGGAGTTGAAATTTATTTATAAACGAAATTTAAACGTTTATATTTAAATATAATTAAAACGAACTCGCCGCAGCGCTATAGTTCGTAAATTGGCGTTTCAAACTTCAATTGAGTATATAGAACTCAATTTAAGTCGGAATTCTTTGAAATAAGAATCGTCAGGACTGGTTGAATAATAGTTTTCTAATGTAAGAGAAAAAACTGAATTTCGTCGTATAGATTTTGAGTTATGTCAAAATCAAATTTTCAGAAAAACAGCGCCATAACCATTATAAAACCATAATGGTTTATTTAAGTAAACATAAGGATTTTAAGTAAATTGAAATCCAAATTTCCATTAGAAAAATCCAGACTTGAGTTGTAAAATAAATACGAACTCAAGTTATGTAAATGAAATGATTTTTAAAACAAAAATCATATTTTTAATTAATTGAATAGAATTTAATAATTTAGAGAACAATCAGTAAATAGAATTTTCAATCGAAATTGGGCTTTAGACAAGTAAATTGGATTTATAAATTTATTCGAAATCGAATATGAAACTAGAATTGAAAATGGAATTCGCTTGGTAGTAAGCAAGTTAAAATATATTTGAGCGTGATATGTTCAAATTGAAAATGAAATGGGCAAAAGAGCTGATTAAAGAATAAATTAGCAAATTGTGTTAAAATGACCATATTGAGTTGGAATAAATTAGAAATGGACGCATATGTGTTAAACAGGTATGGAATGAAGAGAATGAAGTTTATAAATTTAGTGCCCAACAAAAAGGTACATGTTTAAATTACATATAAGGTTTTATGCACCGAATCGGCAAGCCACTTGGCTTTTTGATTATCTTTTTGAATGGAAAGGGCCCAGAGAGGCGTTTTGTAGTTGTACCGAGTGACCCGTACAGAGGAGGTTATGGCGAAATTTTCCAGAAATTTAAGGAGTTAGAAAATTATAAGAAGATTTGATAATTACGAATCGATATATCGATATATATAGAATTCGATAATGAAACGAAATTAAAATAGAATGTTATAAACAAAAACGAAATAAATAAATTTAATCTGATAAAAATAGAAAGAGAAACATATACGCATTTAAAAGATATGGATAATTGGTTTAATATGATGTTGATTATTCGAGATAAGCAGTCTTGTTCGTTTTGAAGTTAAGTATGTTTTCAGTCAAGGTTTGAGAGGTAGTTATACCCCAACTTGATTGATTTCATTATTAATCAATAAATAGCTGGATTCAAGCTTGAAGATAAATCTTTTGAATAAGATTTAGTTGAATGTAATATTTTGGGTTGTTGTAACAATGTTTTATACAACATTCGTTTTAACCCAAGGAATTGTAATTTTGGAAATATAATAAATAAATATTTCCTGGGTATATAAATGACCGGGCATGAAAGAGATAAGTAATTGGAATGTTTTTCAATTATAAGTAGAAGATATTTTCTACGTATAGAAAATAAAAGGAGGCGATATATGGAAACGTTTTCCAAATAGCGAAAAAGACCAAAATGATTGTTGAAAATATTTGGTTAACAAATATTGATAAGGAAACGGAGTAGTGATTTAATTAATGAAATATTAATTAAAAGGACCTGTGATTTGTTTGATGCTTTAAATGAATATTTGTTTTTCTTCAATAGTTAAATAACCGACTATCAAAGTGTTTGCCAATATCGTTGTCAATATGGAGAGACCAGTTGGATTATTATCCGAGAACCACTCCGTATTGGCAATAGCGTTGCGAATCAGATTATATGAAGAAAATCGGAGACGGAGTAGAGTGCAAGGGCTTTTTCTATTAATGGAAATTGTGCCTTCGGTTTCATTCAATCCCAGAACGAACGTATATGGACGAATGTCTGATAGAGTATTTCCAATGATCGCATATGTTGTTTTATACAAATATATATGGTGGCGGAGAATTTATTATCTTAGCATAAGATCCAGAATATATTTGTGCAAATCGGTTAATGATTAACGGATTTGACAATGTGACATTCAAAGTGATTGTGCTATCAATGAATTGTAAGAATCGTAGCCTCAGGCCTCAACTACCGGGAGATGACAAAAATTGGGCAGGCAACATGGCTAAGTAGGTAGCTCCCAATTAGGGTATATTCTCACCTATCTTGAGAAATTCATTTCATTCTTTATTCTATTTCGATGCTGTTCCATTCGGGAAAACGGTTGCTGATCCCAACCGTTGGTGATATACATTCGATACACTCAAGCGAAATGAGTGGACGGTCATGTGTCGCTGGGTTACAAGATGTTCTTGTTGAACCCAGTTTATTCCTCTCTAGAGATACACTATCGGAAGGTTGTTCCATACCTTGTTATAGTTGGAAATTCATTACCCAATAAGTGCCCGCGATTTTGATTGTATAATATGTATGTGGAGCATGAGATGAAAGCGTTCCACTAGATTTATATTTATTTGATTTAGACACTACTGTAATATCAAAAGAGTTTTGATATAAAGACTATCTTTTCTTTCAAAGGGTTTTCTCATAAGGGAAAAACCCGTTCTGTATTTCACGGCGTGGTCTTTTGAGATATCGTTTATTTTCTCAAACTTTTTTAAATTTTTTACTCATACCAGTCCCATGACTGATTTGGAATTTGTTTTGTTTTGTTTTATCTAAACTCTTGGATGCCTAAATTTGTATGGGTAGTCAAGTAGTTTAGGATTTTACAGATTTATCTAAAGGAGCTTGGAGCAGGAGGCTTCAGCGTTATGTAGTTATTGTTTTCCGCTGTATTGTAAGTGTTGTACTCTGATTATGATATGTATATAGAAAAAAATTGTACTCCAAAAGGTGATATATATATTATTTTTTGTTCCGTTGCGATGTGAGATTTTGTATTGTTATTGTTTTTCTTCTTCTACCTTTTTCTTCTTTATTAATAATGATTCGTATTTCTGTGATATTTGGGTTGGACATGTGGTGTATTTAGTCAACGCAGATAGTACGGATTTACGGTTCGTTATAGTGGTATCAGAGCTTAGGTTGAGCGAATATCTTGGCTTTGGTGGGTTATACTCATTAGAGATAGGGTCAATAGTAACCTAGAATGAGTTGAGCGCATATATACGAGAGCGCATATTTGTAAATTGATATAAAATTTATTTTATATTGTGTTGGCTAGACTAGTTAGTGGTTTATTAATTATGATCGAATCGTGGGACACCATGAAGTCGATAGGAATTTATAAATACTTAAACAAAGAAATTTGACACAATATTGTTTTAAGTGGGTAAATGAAATAAATTTACTCAAAAATTCTGTTTTGATATAGAAGGAATAATTTTCTGAAATTATTGTATTAGATGGATGAGTTGTTTGTTGATATTATAATCAAATGAGATTATAAAATTGAAATGGTTATTTATAACCAAATATAATTTGTATAAATAAAACATACAAATGAGATGAATTAAAATTGAATTCAAGCCTGAAATTGGAATTTAAATCCCGGGAGATAGGTAAAATATTTTTTGAAGTATACTAAAATAATATAGCTTTGTTTTGAAAGGTTCTTTGAATAAATACCATTTTTAAATGGATTTTTAAAGTGTTAAAGCACTGAACTCACTTCAGGGGCTGGAAAATAATGCTGATGATGATTGCAGTGTCATCAGTGTTTATTTTCGAGTTTCTAAGTGATGGATTGCTACCTTAGAAAAGTTTTGTTGGAAATTTGTTTGAAAGAAAACAAGTTGGTTTGAAAATTCAAATGTTTTGAATTTGAGATGATTATAAATATATGTATATATTTATATGATTTCTAAAGGATTTGAAATAAAAACCCAGGCACTTGAATTTTTGAATATAAATTTAACTTAAGCAAGTCAAATGGATTGAAGTAAGTCAATTGACTAGAATCAATTTGAATGAATATGAATTAGATTGTGTGAATGAGTGCTTTGTAGATCATTCGAATTAAATGAATGAAAACCAAAAGTTTTCGAAGAACTAAAAATTTGTTGAAATATAAAGAGTTAAGTTTAAACATAAGTGAGTTTTGAAAAGTAAATGGGTTTGTAGCATTTTTCTACCTTAG
This sequence comes from Allium sativum, assembly GCA_030737875.1. Classification (NCBI taxonomy): domain Eukaryota; kingdom Viridiplantae; phylum Streptophyta; class Magnoliopsida; order Asparagales; family Amaryllidaceae; genus Allium; species Allium sativum. The sequence continues at coordinate 393,617,482 of CM060924.1, read as the reverse complement.
TAATTTCGGAGACGAAATTCTTTTAAGAGGGGAAGAATGTAACGACCTGGATTTTTGATCGATTAATTTTAAATATTTAATATTTATTTTAAATATTGAATTGATAATATAAATGAATTTTTATATTAAGTTATCGATTTAAAATTGATTTCGATTCAATATCGAATATATTAAATTATCGTAATGCGAAATATAATTGAATTCAAAGTTAAAACTGAATTAGAAACAGTTCAGATGATCAATACGAAATTCTATTTCAATTAGAATAATAATATTAATTTATTATCGAGAAATTTATTGTTTTGAATTAAATTTACATAGAATTATATTAATATCTTCTCCGTACGATCAAATGGAGCTTCGAAACATGTTCCAATATGTCCGGAATAGGGATATAACCCAAAGAATGTCTATTGTTGTGTTCAAATAGGAGTTTGAAAACACATGATATTTTAAATACGGTAAAATCAACTCAGTTCAACCAAAAATAAAATAAAATAAATTTTAAATACTTTTCTTCTACCCTAAGCTAATTAACAAAGTACACTAAAGTCTAACCCTAACCTGTACCCGTCCTCAAACCTATTCCTTCTACGTGAAGTACTCTTCTATTCCTTCTACGTGAAGTATTCTTCTCATCTATATAATACGATACCCCTCCTCAAATTTTATCTCGTTCTCCAGTATTTTGAATGGAATTAAAATCCCGTCCACTTTAAGTCCCAAAACAGAATTCCCTTTTCAAAAAATTTCAAAAAAAGAAGAAGAGAGAGATCGAATTCGAGGCTAAGATCAATTTCAGCAATAGCCGAAATATAAGGGATGCGATTCAGATCTAATTATGACGAGGCATCCTGGAACTCGAAAATCGTTCAAATAGGATCTGCGGTGGCAAGCGTTTAAGATGGAGAAGGGCGTAAGGTTATTATGGTAAAGGTGTGGGTATAACCGGAGTTTGGAGTTGTATGGCGACTAAAACCATCGCTGCCTGTAGGTGAGTATGTCGATGTCGCGATAGTTGATTTAGGGTTGGGTTCGAGTTCGACATAGGGTGAATAGAAGGTTGCAGAGGGTGAATTCATGGTGGAGTTGCTCACATTATATTGTGCAACACTGGGTCTGGGCGGAGGGATTTCAACGTTAAGGGAGTAGTACGACATCAGTTCTAGTGAGGTTGCGATTTTTAAACTTAAGACCAGAGGAGTTATAGGATGTGAGGACGGACAACGTTGAAATTGGGGGTGCTATTGAGTTACGTGGGTTCAGGTATTTTTGTGAATGGAGAAGGAAGAAGGTTCTTGAGAGGAAGCTTGCTGCAGTAATGTTTAGGGGAAGTTCTTTGATGTGTGTAGTATGATGCTTAAGGGAGTTGGTTTGTGGCTCAAGTGACAGCAAATGCTGGTGACGTTGGGATGTAGCAGGTGGATGGTGACAATTGAAATGAGAGGGTGGTATTGAGTTGAACGTGGAATGGCAAGATGAAGTCCAAGTTCATTCTGGGTTGAATTTGGGATTCGGTGATGTAGTGATTGAGGAGTTCAGGAATGACATTACAGTGGATAATGAGGTGCGCTGTTTAATTCAGAGAGGAAGGATTAAAAACTTGGGCTAAGGTAAATTTATTTAGTTAATTTTTATTTGATGAGTAAAGATTAATTAAAATAGTATTAAGTTTATAAATATGTAAATAAATATAGTCATGCAAACTAAGGAATGAAATATTAAGGTAATGTTAGTTATATAATTAAATTCTGATTTACAAGTTGATGATAATTTAAATTATATCAAATTTGCAACATAGTTAATTATCTCAAATAATAACAGTTTTTGGCAAAACGAAGTGTGCTGAAAACTATAGTAATGAATGTTATACTAAAAAGGGATTTGAGACATCTCGAAGTCAGCTAGATGTTTTCAGTTTAATCTGAATGGTCGATTTAAATTCCAAAGTTGGAACAGATCAAAAAGGAAAATCCCGGTGAGTAATTCTCTTTCAGAAATTTATTTAGATTTATTTTTATCGTTAAAAATAAATTGTTGGTTGCCTTGGATGCATTTATGAATTGTTATCAGTGTTGGCTATTATATATATACATATATATTAGTTATTTAGGCTTGGTGTTTGTGGTTATTATATATATATATATATATATATTAGTGGTTGGATGCCCGTAGTATCATTAGCGGATGACCCTATACGCCCCCACGCTATGATAGTGGATGTCCTTCTATACCGTGATATCCTGCCCCAAAGCGGGATGAATATTATTTAGTTTGGCCAACGTTTGTGGATGCAGGAAAACAGGTTGGAGGGATCCAACTGGATTCCACGAAAATATTATTGTTTGTTTGTTTTCATATATATTATCATATATGATGGTTTTGAAAACCAGTGACTAATAATTGGGTGTTTTTGATTGGTTGAATATCATTGGGCCTAAAATATTGATATATAAAAAAAATATCGTGAAAAGGATATTTGAGATTTAAAAGGGGAAATCTTTTTTTTAAAATAGAATTCGAATTTTTAATGAGCTATAGAAATAATAATTTGTTTTGAATAGATAAAACAAGTATTGAATTTATAAACGATGTTTATAAATTCAAATACACAGAAAATTGAAGTATTGAATTTATAAACAATGTTTATAAATTATATAATACAGAAAATTGAAGTAAATTTATAAATGATGTTTATAAATAAAATGGATTGATTTTCATTAGATAATCAGGGAATTGAAATGAATTTATAAACGGTGTTTATAAATGAAGTGGAAAATTTATCATTTGATAATTTGAATATTTAAATTCAAATGCGAATTTAAAAATAGAAATGGGGAATTGTTTTAAAGAAGTGAACAATGATACTTATTTTGATGTTCAAAATGTAAATTGAACTAAAATAAATCCGTATGGATTTATGATTTAAATTCAATTAGATCGAGTTTGTTTAAAAAACATAATTTCAGGGAAGATGCAAGGATTTTATTAAATAGAAGTTTAAATTAAAATATAAAATAGATTCTAAATTTATATAGATATGTTAAAATAAATAGAATATTCCAAAATAAGATTTTGGTTTTCAAACAGATTTTTGAAATGGAACTTGTTTTATTATATAAAATAAGGAAGATGGATTTATAAATGATATTTGTAAATCTAGTTAAATAAATTATCATTAGATAATTTAGAGGTTTAAATTCAAGTGTGAATTGAAAATAGAATTGGAAATGGAATCGAAATGGAAACTTGTTCTAAAATATAAAACAAGGAAGTAAATTTATAAATAACGCTTATAAATTAAGGAAAATAAATTATCATTTGATAATTTAGAGATTTAAATTCAAATATGAATTTAACCGTGAATTGGAAATCGTTTTAGAAAAGGAACGACAGGTTTTATTTATATATTTGGAATATAAAAACGAATTGAGATAAATCTAAGAAATTATATTGGGAATTCGGTTTCATCGAATTTTATAAAGTAAGTCATTCCTAAAGGAATTGGAAATTAATATTAAAAATGGAGTTTTGATTGAATTTATAATTAAGTGCTGCAATAATCGACGATTAGGGATAATCGGAGTATTTAAATAAGATTGGGAAAATTGGATTAATATACACATATATATTAAAATATATTAGAATGGATTTGAAATTTATTTATAAACGAAATTTAAACGTTTATATTTTAATATAATTAAAACGAACTCGCCGCAGCACTGTAGTTCGTAAATTGGCGTTTCAAACTTCAATTGAGCATATAGAACTCAATTTAAGTCGGAATTCTTTGAAACAATAATCGTCGGGACCGGTTGAATAATAGTTTTCTAATGTAAGAGAAAAATCTGAATTTTGTCGTATAGATTTTGAGTTATGTCAAAATCAAATTTTCATAAAAACAATGACATAACCATTATAAAACCATAACAGTTTATTTAAGTAAATATAAGGATTTTAAGTAAATAAAAATACGAATTTCCATTAGTAAAATCCAGACTTGAGTTGTAAAATAAATACGAACTCAAGTTATGTAAGTGAAATGATTTTTGAAACAAAAATCATATTTTTAATTAATTGAATAGAATTTACTAATTTGGAGAACAATTAGTAAATAGAATTTTGAATCGAAATTGGGCTTTAGACAAGTAAATTGGATTTGTAAATTTATTCAAAATCGAATATGAAAGTTGAATTGAAAATGGAATTCGATTGGTAGTAAGCAAGTTAAAATATATTTGAATGTGATATGTTCAAATAGAAAATGAAATGGGCAAAAGAGCTGATTAAAGAATAAATTAGCGAATTGAGTTAAAATGACCAGATTGAGTTGGAATAAATTAGAAATGGACGCATATGTGTTAAACATGTATGGAATAAAGAGAATGAAGTTTATAAATTTAGTGCCCAACAAAAAGGTACATGTTTAAATTCCATATAAGGTTTTATGCGCCGAATCGGCAAGCCACTTGGCTTTTTGATTTTCTTTTTTGAATGGAAAGTGCCTAGAGAGGCATTCTATAGTTGTACCGAGTGACCCGTACAAAGAAGGTTATGGCGAAATTTTCCGGAAATTTAAGGAGTTGAATATTTTAAGAAGATTTGGTAATTATGAATCGATATATCGATATATATAGAATTGATAATGAAACGAAATTAAAATAGAATGTTATAAACAAAAACGAAATAAATAAATTTAATCTGATAAAAATAGAAAGAGTAATGTATACACGTTTAAAAGATATGTATAATTGGTTTAATATGATGTTGATTATTCGAAATAAGCAGTCTTGTCCGTTTTGAAGTTAAGGATGTTTTCAGTCAAGGTCTAAGAGGTAGTTATACCCCTACTTGGTTGATTGCATTATTAACCAATAAATAGCAAGATTCATGCTCGAAGATAAATCTTTTGAATAAGATTTAGTTGAATGTATATTTTGGGTTGTTGTAACAATGTTTTGTACAACATTAGTTTTAACCCAAGGAAGTGTAATTTTGGAAATATAATAATTAAATATTTCCTGAGTATAGAAATAACCGGGCGTGAAAGAGATAAGTAATTGGAATGTTTTTCAATTTTAAATAGAAGATATGTTCTACGTATAGAAAATAAAAGGAGGCGATATATGGAAACGTTTTCCAAATAGCAAAAAAGACCAATATGATTGTTGAAAATATTTGGTTAAAAAATATTGATAAGGAAATGGAGTAGTGATTTAATTAATGAAATATTAATTAAAAGGCCCAGTGATTTGTTTGTTGCTTTGAATGAATGTTTGTTTTTCTTCGATAGTTAAATAACCGACTATCGAAATGTTTGCCAATATCGTTGTCAATATGGAGAGACTGGTGGGATTATTATCCGAGAACCACTCTGTATTGGCAATAGCGTTGCGAATCAGATTATATGAAGAAAATCGGAGACGGAGTAGAGTGCGAGGGCTTTTTTTGTTAATGGAAATTGTGCCTTCGGTTTCATTCAATCCCAGAACGAACGTATATGGACGAATGTCTGACAGAGTATTTCCAATGTTTGCATATGTTGTTCTATACAAATATATATGGTGGCGGAGAATTTATTCTCTTAGCATAAGATCCAGAATATATTTGTACACATCAGTTAATGATTAACGGATCTGACAATGTGTCATTCAAAGTGATTGTGCTATTAATGAATTGTAAGAATCGTAGCCTCAGGCCTCAACAACCGGGAAATGACAAAAATCGGGCAGGAAGCATGGCTTAGTGGGTAGCTCCCAGTTAGGGTGTATTTTCACCTATCTAGAGAAATTCATTTCATTCTTTATTCTATTTCGATGTTGTCTCATTCGGGAAAACGGTTGTTGATCCTAATCGTTGGTGATATACATTCGATACACTCAAGCGAAATGAGTGGTCGATCATGTGTGGTCGGGTTACAGGATGTTCTTGTTGAACCCAGTTTATTCCTCTCTAGAGATACACTATCGGAAGGTGGTTCCATACCTTGTCATAGATGGAAATTCATTACCCAATAAGTGCCCTCGATTTTGATTGTATAATATGTATGTGGAGCATGAGATGAAAGCGTTCCACTAGATTTATATTTATATTATTTTAGAAACTATTATAATATCAAAAGAGTTTTGACATAAAATTATCGTTTCTTTCAAAAGGATTTTGAAAGTTAAGTCAAGTGTTTTGGATTCGCATAAGGTAAAAACCCGTTCTGTATTATACGGCGTGGTCTTATGAGATATCATTTATTTTCTCAAACTGTTTTAAATTGTTTACTCATACCAGTCCCACAACTGACCCGAAGTTTATTTTGTTTTGTTTTACCTAAACTTTTGGGTGCCTAAATTTGTATGGACACTCAAGTAGTTCAACATTTTACAGATTTATCTAAAGGAACTTGGAGCAGGAGGCTTCAGCGTTATGTAGTTATTGTTTTCCGTTGTATTGTATGTGTTGTACTCTGATTATGATATGTATATAGAAAAAAAAATTGTACTCCAAAAGCTGATATATATATATATATATATATATATATATATTATATTTTGTTCCATTGCGATGTGAGATTCTGTATTGTTATTGTTGTTCTTCTTCTACCTTTTTCTTCTTTATTAATAATGATTCATATTTCTGTGATATTTGGGTTGGATGTGTGGTGTATTTAGTCAACTCAGATAGCACGGATTTGCGGTTTGTTACAGAATGATTTAACCTTGTATTTGCAAGTAAATGATGTCATGTGTTTAGTTTTGGGATTTTGTGTTGTTAAACTTGTTGATTAATGAAATGTTATTTGATGTTGCATGTAATTATTACTTACATGTTGAATTGAGTTGACTACAGGTCCTAGAAGGCTATGAGAATTGATTATGGTTGCGTAGATTGCACGTAAATTGAGCTAGAATACTCTATAACGCTTATATAAAGTACGCCTACACGAAATATAAAATTTTGTTTTTTGAATTTTGTTTTCCGACCATGTGGGCAATGTATATTATAATTGTTGGTCCTGCGATATCGCAGAAGTCCCTCCGTACAGGGCAGACTCTGCTGAATTTTTCCGAGAATTTAACGTGTTAGGAAAATTTCGATATTTTTGAAAATATTTATTTACTATAATAAATTGGTTTTTTATTTATCATAAATGGGATTTCAGAAAAGATAATGGGTTGTAACATTTCTTCTACCTTAGTAATTTCCGGGACGAAATTCGTATAAGGGGGGAGGAATGTAATGTCTCGTATTTCTGATAGTCAGATATTTAATATATTTTATTATTTTACATATTTTATTTGGAATTATACATGGTGTTATAATATATATTTCGATTACATAACGAAGTTTAAATGTTTTATTTATATATAATAACAATTCGAGCTCGTAACGTCGCGGTAGTTCGTAATATTGAGTTTTGAACTTCAATTGAATATACAGAATCCAGTATAAGTCAAAATTCCGTGAAACAAGAAAAATTTAAATTTATTTGATAAAAAATTCTAACGAAAGAGAAAAATGGAGATTTCATGTTATAAATTGTTACTTATGTCCAGTTCAAATTTCCAAAAAGTCGCTATGGAATTATTTATAAATTATAGCGATTAATTTAATAATTTAATTCGATTTAAAAGGGATTTTGATCATTACTCGAGATAACAATCTAATTAAGCTACGAAACAAATTCCGTAGAATTCGTGTTGACGTTTAGAGTCAGAATAGATATATTGTTTGTTACTTTTGGAGAACTGGGTATTTTGGTGTCCAAAATAGCTTTGTTTTATGCGTAAAATAGAATAAACGATATGCAAACGAACTCCATTTTCAGCTAAACAAATTTTATTGAATCCAAAATGGTTAGGTGTTGTACTATTTCAAGTTTCAAGTTATTTGGATTTATTTTGTGATCGTGGGAAATTCAAATACATGTTTTCACCTGTAATTTATAAAGGACTTTTTACAAATGATGTCGAATTTCGACGAAACCTGTCCCATCATGTCCGGATTATTTTTCTACGCTAGAGTTAGGAGTTTCATCTCGATCGGAGGACGTACATGGGTGGTTTAGCACGTTACTTCATCGCGAAGTTTCGGTTAATAATATAATAATAAACATACCCTATAAATACCCTTTTTTTAATAACCCTAAATGTTTGAGTGACTTTTTTTGCGTGGTCAACAAAAATTAAAGCCTCCATTTACAATGAGAAACTAACGAATGATCCTTAAGCCTCAAACCTCTCTTCTTTTCTTCTCTTCAATCTAAAAATCCATACATTAATACTTGAAATCTCCAACTTGAATTTAGCTCAGCTCGGCGAGATCGAAGGGTTGTGCGGTGGAAATCGTGATTGGTACAGTGAGATGGCCAGAACCATAACGTGAGTTGCTGCCAGTTCGTGGTTAATTGTGAGCGAAGGGAGGCTCGAGTTGCGAACGGTTTCGAACACAAGTAGAGGGCGTCGAAGCGAATGCCTGGGTGGTGGTGGATCGTCGCCAAGTTGGAGGAGGAAGGTGCTTTATGGTGTAAAGATTGGCAGCGTGGATTTAATGCAAATATCGTTGTCTTGAGGAAATATTTGCCACGTGAATTGGGGAGGTGGTTACCAAGTATTAGAAGATAGGATTCGGGAAAGAATCTGTAGATGTGAAGACATGCCGTGTGAAGGAGAGAAACAAAACTAAGTGGGTAAAGAAGGATGGAAATTATACGGATCTGTTTGGGAACACAGGGATTAAATAGAAGGGGACTGAGATGTTTGAGTTTTGAATGAAGTAGTGGTTAACAAAGGAGCTGGGTATGTTTTGGGCACAAATAGCAGGAGGGAACAATGCAAAGGATGGGCACATTATTACGGGAACAATGTGGCGGGGGTGAGGAAGTAACAGAGTCACTAAGGCAGAAGAAACTGTACACATAAATTTGATTGGGCAGGATGACGCGTGATAAAAGGATGGTTTGAGGGTTTTGCTATTTGAAAATCATAATTAACGGAAACGGGTAGGCATGTGTGTACAATGATAAAGTAGTGGAAGTTTAAGGCAATATAGGACTAGTTGAAAAACAAAGTCGGACATAATGGGGTAATATTGGCAGAAGAAAAGAATCGGGGAGAGAGAAAGAAAGATTTAAGCATAATAATAATGTATGGTAGTATGATATACTGTGTGAGGAAATATTTAAATGGGGCAGCAGCTTTTGCGTGAAGAACAGAGAGTGAAGGGGAAGTGTTTGGCATATTTAGATGATGGACATGCATGAGATACAAGTAGGGTCTAGGGAAGTATTCAAGCACAATTCAAACAACGTGAAGTCAAGAAGAAGAACGGGTATCAGAAGGCGGCGGTCCGGATAATAAAGTAATTAAGTTGCTAAATTTTTAATTAAGAATTAACTATATTATTAAATTGTATATAATGCTATAACCTTTTTAACATGAAAGGGTTTAAAATAGTGGTGGCCAGAAACTTGTAGTCGCCATTTACAAACCTGGGGAAGCTTTTAATCGGCCATCAACAATGACTTTGAAAACATAATTTATTTGACTAGTAAATCTTATTTGACTAACTAAACTTAGACTAAGAAAAATTAATTATACAAATACAATTGTGTTAACTTATAATAATGTTATAACTTATAGATATGTCGACATAATGAAACGAAACGAGTTACACCAAAATCGTGGTGAAGAACAAGACATTCTGGAACCATTTCAGACAGAAATGAAGATAGTTGGAATTTATGGTTAAATTAAACACTGTTTAGTTTAACTGAAACCGAACCGGTTCGGAAATAAATCAAATCAAAGTGAGTATAACTCACTCAGTTTTTACCCACTTATATTTATATAAGTCAGGTTTAATATTTGTGTGCTATGATTGTTAATTGTTTGATAGATGCTGAATATATATTTATATGTGTTGACTAAACTGATTAAATTAAACATTCATCTAATTTAATTTTAACAAATCATTATTTTAGACGATTATTTCCAAACATGGTAACTTACCTTGTTAGTTACGTTTATAATAATATAAACGTATAAAATTGAAATATGGATATGTTTGAATTGTTTTTATGAATTAACTATTGAATATTATATCTGTTTATTTAATTAAAGGATATTATTTGAGGTAACGTATTTGGATGAAGGGAAAACAACTTGGAGGGATCCAAATGGATTCCTTAAATTTATTGTTTATTTCATATTACCATTATATGAACTGTATGATCAACCTGATTAGATGATTGATTTGTTTATTGATTGTTAAATCATAATTCAACATTTGTTATGATATTAACCAATGGTTACGATTGGTTGGGTAATTGGCATCACAAGGTCTATTAATCAATCATTTAATAAATACGGATTTACCGTCAGGTGAATCGACATAAATGAAGTTATAAAATTTATTTTATAACAGAGAATTGATTTTGAAATCTATTGTTTTGAATTGAAGTTTATAAAAAGGAAATAAATATTTATTATTAATTATTTAAGTTTATAAATAATTATATAATGACTTTTTAACGCAAATTCATATGTAGATAAGATTTATATGTAAATGAGCAGAAATTAACCAATGTTTAAGAATTGGATTAATTGCTCTAAAAAAAATTAAATTAATTTATTTAAATTAATTATATTATTAATTAATTTAAAGGAGGAATTAATTGGAACTGGTTAATAAGATAATCGTGTTTTGAGTTGACCAAGTCGACCGTTTAAACTAGGGTTTGATTATTAAGTTAAATTAGCTTGTTGTCAAGTAATATATTGAGATAGCTTAACGAATATTTGTTTTTAATTTTATTAAAATTTATTAATTATTTTAGTTAATTGAGAATTTAACTACTTTTACAGTAATTAGTAATGAATTAAGTTATTAATTTAATAAATAATAATTTAAGAGATTTGTTTGTAAGTGAAATTCATTTAGGTAAAAAATAAGAGTTTTGAAGTGGAATCGAGTTGAATTGTGAAAAGAGTTTCTGAGAGGGTTTTATGTTAAAAACCGAGTTTTCTATAAAAAAAGTTATAAAAGAGATTTTAAGCGAATAAGATAGCTTAGATAAATATTTCCCTTAACATTTGAATTAAGTAAAAAGAAATCGATATATAAAAGGGGTATATATATTAAAACCTGAGATTTTTAAACAAGGTATATAAAGGAGATGTGAATTTGAAGTGTTAATTGGAACTGGCGATACTTAATGAATAAGTAAGATGAACTGAATTGAAACGAGATATTCAAAGTGGGAAATGGTTGAGGGGACTTGAAATGGAATAATATGGGCTAATAAGGAGTTAAGATAAGAATTAGAACCTAAATGGAAATTAGTTGAGTTGAGTGATTTTCTAACTGTTAATCTAATGTTGATTTCAGTCTTCGGGATTGATACCTAGGGAATTATTCATTTACCAGTTTATGGTCAAGAGCTAATGAAGGTTGAAATATAGTAATACATGAAGAACTAATGGGAATGTTACTGACTATAAAAAGGATTTTAGAATAAAAATGATGTTTCCAAAGTAAAAGGAAATAAAAGCAGATTTCATGGAAATATAATGATATTTTCAAGTTAAAAAGGAAGCGAAGAATTTAGTTTTGGAATACGATATTCTAAAAGGTTAAGTGTGGGATTTTTTTTCAAGCAATAAAACAGAAAGGGGTTTTCGTAATAAATATTTTATGAATAATAAGTTAAACTGATTTTCTAGTTAGATAATGTGTAATGTTGTAATAAATGTTTCGCAAATGACTGTCATGTAGAATATTTGATATTATTATAATATATTTATATATGTATAAAAAGGAAATTGTTTTTCGAGTATTAGTAATAATTGAATGTTGTTTTCTAACTATTGGAATATTTAAATTAATTATTCATTAATTATTTTTGATTAGAAGCCAAGTGATGATGAGTACTGAGCCAGTAAATCCATTTTTATTTATTGTGATTGAATGGTTATTTTATTTGATAGTTAAATAATCGACTATCAAATCTGGCCTATACAATTGTTGGTTCGGAAAGATCGGGATTGAATTTAGATTTTCTGACCAACAAATACGTAAATATGAAAGATATCAGATGCTAATTGAGATGGAGCAATTGAAGACCAGAGATCTTCATAACGGAAGAACTTCTTAAAATCTCTGTGTTGCAATGTAGAGATAACTGTGGTTCTAGCGTGGTTGGAATCTACGGATTTGCAAGGAATACTCACTACTGATATATAGGGTGATACCTAGGATGTGGTAGGAGGGTGTCTTCGGTTCATCCTGTTCCTGGACGACTTGTATGAACGAATGTCTGACGGAGTATTTCTTAAGAATCACATAGTTGGTTTTTACAAACGTATTTCTGTTAGTGGCGGAGAATGGTCGTTCTCTTAGCTTAACGACCAGTGTATTTTTGTTAATGTCAAATAGTGGTTTGGCAGATCTAACAATGTGATATTCAAAGTGAATGATGATAAGATGTTCTAAAGGTAGTGTTAAACCTTAAGCCACTTCTACCGGAAAATGACAAAAATCGGGCAATCAATATGGCTAAGTGGGTCGCTCCCAAGTAGGGTTTATAATCACCTATCTAGAGAAATTTGTTTCCTTCTTTAATCTATTTTGATGCTGTCCCTTTTCGGGAAAAGGTGGGTAGCTCCCAACCGTTGGTGATATACATTTGATATGCTCAAGAAAAATGAGTGGTCGGGTTGCAAGATGTTCTTGTTTAACCCATTGTATTCCCCTCTAGACATACACTATCGGAAGTTGGTTCCATACCTTGTCATAGTTGGAAATCCAGTCTCCAATAAGAGCCCGCGGTTTTGATAATGTACTATATATGTGGGGAGTGAGATGCAAACGTTCCGCTAGATTGATATTTATTTGTGTTTAGACAGTATTATAATATCATAATGAGATATGATTTCCAAAAATGGTTTAGGTTATCATAAGGTAAAAACCGTCCATGTTTATGTGTGGGATGGTCCTTTTCTTTCGGAAAAATATGTTTGACTTTAAAATCAAGTTGGGTGATGCTTTTAAACTTAGCGAGTTTTCTCACTCTAGTTCACCAGACTGATCCGACGTTTGTAATGCTCGGGATAGACCGGGTTTTACATGTTCAGGTTATCGGATGATGTGAAGTCCGAAGATAAGCTGGAGGAGTTCAGACGTATGATATGTGTTAGTATTTATTCCGATGCGTGTTGTATATAAGGACAGATTATTATAACTGTCCAGGTGTATTGATGTACTCTGATGACTATAAGTTTTATTTCAATGCTCAGTTTTATTTCTATATTATATTTGGTTCCGCTGCGATGTGAGGCTCTGATTCTGTTGTGTTGTTTTTATTCTTCTTCTATTCTAATATTTATTTATTTCTTATCGCAACCTCTGATTTCTTTCTATTTACTATCTGGTATTTTCGATACTTGAGTTATGGCAAGTAATACGGGTTTATGTATTATTGTTGGAATTCGAGAGTCGAATTCGCCGGGTCGTTACACTTTGACATGCCAGGAAAACATACTGAGCAGCATGCTAATGTAAAGCCTAAGATAAGTCATTCCCTACAAATTAGGATGAAACTAATAAAAGATAAAATTAATTTATTGTGGGATTACCATATAGTGGACAATTATGTATGTTATCACCACTACTTACAGGAGTAGCTGCTCCTAGGAGCTGAACAGAATTTGGCAGCCGAGAAACGTGTTACACAAAGATGTAACTTGTTAGATTCATTGAAAGACAAATAAACTGCCAAGAGTAGCAAACTACAAATACAGTAAAGTCACAACAAATGTAACCCATCCATATGTCATTTGTGAGACAAACTAAAGGTATAAATCGATGCATTACTATTCCACTAAGACCTCATAAAAATTGTCTGGTAAACTAGAAGCAAAAGGAGCAACAAGAAGTCAAATACAATAATCAACATCAAGCACAGATGAGTGTTTACCCAATGTTGTAGTCATTGCAACAATTAAATTCATTTAGGTTTAACCATGATAAGACATCACAAAATTAAACTGTAATATATCTAGTCAGGTTTTATTTGAAAGTCAACAAAATGGACCTAAGTACAACATTTTAAAATGAATTTCAAAGCATAGCTTTATTGATTGAAATTTCTAGTATATACATTAGATAGGGTCTCATCCATTTGTTTATTTACTGAGAATGTAATTATTAGTTCTTGGTCCACTTGATTTGAAATCATTTGAATAATAGCATATGCCAAAAAAGGACTGGTCCAAATCATGCTAGATATGCAGCTAAACATGGACAATGCTCGCTAAGAGAATTAATAAAATAATTATTTCTACTTTTAAGTTCCAATTGCTTTTGCCCAGTTAATATGTTTTGGAAGATGAAAAAGCATCTCTCATCAATGTCACATTCATACTCAATGGTCTCTATCTTTCCATATGCAATTACATGCCAAAATTTCTCTACCACGTATTTGTGACGACCGCGAATTTCGCTCGATCCGAATCAGTCGTTAAACCGATCTAGACCATTCGAAACCCCTTATCGTTTTGAGAACAGGACAAATAAGAACGCAGACGGAAGAACATTTCATTGCTATTACAACAATTCCATCAGATACAAGAATATACATAGTATAAATAAATAAATTACATTCGATAAATATCAGAGATTACAATAAATTACATAGAGCGGAAAATGATATAAAACACAACTGAAGGTGATATACGGATACAGAGCTTTCCGGATATCATTCCAGCTATAAACCAGGATCCTGTGAATATAAATCTGCAAAACCAAAACTACTAGCTGCCCGTGTCGAAAATAGGGGCACCCAGAGTTTAGGTTAAAACAATAAACCTATCTATATTAGTTTTGGTTCTCACACCAGTCTAATGGAAATATATAGATATCACACCTTCGAAACACGAACACAAATTCTGATGATGATATATCAATCATCAGAATCATCTCCGGGTGTCTAGAATGTGATTCTATATCTATCTAGTATATTAAAACTTCGAATATACGTTCATGACGCGTATATGCAAAATCTTTATATATTGGATTGTCCAAATTCAAAATAAATAAATATTCAAATACGTATAAAGCGATTTAAATTTTTAAAACAAAATTGTTTTCAATTGAAAAATATACTCTTCACACTCGTTCTAGGATACTACTGATCCTATCTCTAACGAGTCATTCTAATTGGATATTACTAATCCAATATCCGATGAATTCTTTCGTATGGTTCTAATGTGTCTTGTTCTCGAGCTCTGTAAACCAAAGCTCTGATACCAAAAGTAGTTTATTTCGATAAAAATCTATTTTTATCTTTTCAAATATGGAGTTTTTATAAAAATTGTGGTATCTATCGTTTGATTTCAAATCAGACTCCAACCCATTTATTTTTAAATAAATAAATTGGATTTGAAATGAGTTGTAAATAGAATTGATTTGTGGGTTTATCGTGAAGGGTGTTTTAAATGACATTTGTTCTTTAACCCGATAAATAAATAGAATGTGATTTGGGTTTGTCGTGAACTGTGTTTTAAATGACATTAGTTCTTTAACCCAGTAAAAGGAGTTTTAATGAATCTGCAATTAGATTGAAATGTGAATTGATAATTTAAATTATCAAATTTGGAAAATGAGCGAGAATGGAGTATCACCAGTTTTGCTCCAAGCGATAGTTAAATCTTTAATTAGATTTGAACGTGAAATGGCAATTAATTTTACCGATAACACTGTGGTATTAGATATGGAGTATTACCAGTTTTTCTTCATGGGATGAAGAGGTTGGGATTGGGAAATAAAATAAATAATTACTTCGGTGTGGTTCGCTAATCTCGACTAGTTTGGAAAACCATAATTTGGTTTAATACGACATCCAAAAGAAGATTAAAGGATAAATTTTAAAGAATTTATCCTAGATAAAATTAATGGGAACCTTTCCCTAAGAATATGAAATTTAGAAACTAGCTGTAGGTTAGCTAAAAAGAATGGTTTCCTGGGTATTGATCTGATGTTGGTTTCGGCCTTCGGGGTTAATATTTGGGTAATTGTTCTCTTGCTGATTTACGGTTAGTGACTAATGAATTGGGATGAGGTGTATGTTGTGTTTGTGTAACATTTGTTTTTAATATACGCGGGTTGTTCGGAAAGTCCGGGTTTATACCCATTCTGAATAACCGATTCGACGATAAGTCGAAGACGAAGACGGTGGTTGAAGACCGGAAGTCTTCACATCGTTTGGGTGATTACTGATGATCTTGATTGGGCTGTACACCCAAGATGAGGGAATCAGTTGGTGGTCATCCAGACGTACTTGGAGATCGATTGATATGCGAGGAAAGTGCCTCCGGTTGTCTGTGGACGATGGTGTCGGGTGCTACTAAACACCGTCTGCATCCTAGTATATATATATAACTAGAAAGAGAGATTGAAGAGCGAGAAATTCTCACCAAAGCTATCCCAACTCCACGCCACTTCATATGTAGGAAATCTTCGTCGTTCTCGCCTTTTGTCACTTTCGTTGCCAGCTTTCACTACATATATAAAAATCACATTTTTATATTGTTGCTATGTATATAAAAATTCTATTTTTATACCGCTACTATATAGATAAAAATTCTATTTTTATACCGCTACTATATAGATAAAAATTCTATTTTTATACCGCTACTATATAGATAAAAATTCTACTTTTACAACGGTATTCATATAATAAAGATTATATTTTTATCACGCTATGCTCTATATAAAGACTTCGCCTTTTCAATTATAAAGATTTCGACTTTTCAAAAATAAAGATTTAATTTTTATTTTATCACTTATAAAAATCACATTTTTACTTCATTATATATATAATAAAAATCAGATTTTTATTTCACTATATCTATAAAGATGATATTTTTACTATCTTACCTTTATAAAAATTATATTTTTATACTTCTACAATATAAAAGATTATATTTTTATACTTCACATATGCTAAAAATCATATTTTTATTCTTTTTATAATTTAAAATTTATATCTTTAACCTTTCTATATAATAAAAATTATATTTCTAATACTTCTATACTATAAAAATTATATTTTTATTTCAACACTGTAAAAAATCACATTTTTATTTTACTTCATACATAGTAAAAATCATATCTTTTCCATAATAAAGATGATATTTTTATTTCTATACCACTTACATAAAGATTATATTTTTATGTAAATAAAAATCATTACTTTTTATATAAAAAAAAAATTATAACTTCATATAAAAATGAAATCAGATTTAAAAGCAATGCCTTCATATATATACTAGAAAAGAAAAAGAAACAAATAACAAAAACTTATTGTCGACGTTTGAACGGAGAGGAGGGGGAGGGAAATATCGCGTCGGAGGTCCGAGGGAGGCGTGGCCGTGGTCTGGTGGTGGGTTCAGGGGAGGCGCTGGCTGGGCGGCATCGTCGGCGGCTGAGGGGAGAGGGCACGGTGGAGCGATGGGCGTCGGGGGATGGTTTGGGGCCCGGTTTCGCAGTCGAGGAGGAGGTGAGGCAGAAGGGGATGGCGGCGGAGGATGGACGGATGTGGGTGGAGGCGCGGTCGCGCCTGGCGGAGGGCGTTCGTCGGTGGAGGAGGCTAGGGCGCGTGTCATCATTTTTTTTTTTCAATTTCAGATCTGAACGGGTATGGAGGGAGTGAGAGAAATAAGGGGAATGGTTTTAAATATATATATATATATATATATATATAATTTATTGTTATTAAATTACATGAAGGTTGACTTTTCATACAAACACTAAACGAGACCCAACGACTGTCACCCCTAGCGTTTTACCCCCATTCCGAACACAATGTGATATGTATCGTAGGCTGATTCGATCGTTTCGATCAGTTTTCGTTGAAATCAACATATAACTCTATATATTGAATTTGATTGTTTGGTGAAATAGAATGGATTTTATTGATGTGTGAATGGCGTGGGCCATCGCTAGACCGGGGATAAGGCTAGGCCTTGTTTCGTTTCTAGTATCGTGCCGTTATGCCGCCGAAATTTTCTAAAATGAGTTAGAAAAATAAAAACATCATTTTTATTTTGTAAATGAACTGAATAGAAATTCATGTGTCAAAATAGAATATTTTATCGTTAAAAATATAATTTTTAACGTGAATGTGAATAAATAAATATTCATTTACAAACCGGACGGTTTGTTTATGTACACCAATTTGAAGGACACTGATTGGGACGATAAATTTTACACATCGCCCAACTGCATAAATAAAAATCTGTGTTTGTTGATTTGAAACCCCACACGGGTATTGGGATAATATATGACATACACTAATCCCAATAATGAGTTGTATGTCGATCGATTGATTGACAGGCTGTTATAAGCGTTAGATATCTATATTTGATGCTTATACAGTGTAGTGCACTTTGGATGATGGTTGATTATTTATCATTGCTATTATATACATGTGTTGTATGGAATCCATATAATTAACTTTATATGGTAATTGATTGGGCCTCATTCCAATCGGGAAAATAAAGAATATTATAAAATTTACATCTTTATATTATAAAATAAAGGTTCATGTGTTGACAGTACTCATTCGTTGAGATTAGTCATGTGTTGAACGAAATATTTTAACAATAAAATTTACATCTTTATCATATAAAATTAGAAATTAATTGGAAAATAGATGAGATGAGTGGTCTCCTGAATATTGATCTGATGTTGGTTTCGGCCTTCGGGGTTAATATTTAGGGAATCGTTCTCTTACTAATTTACGGTTGGAGTCTGATTTAAATCAAACGATAAATACCATAATTTTTATAAAATATATTGAATAACAAAATTAGTCACACGTGGACAGTACTCATTCGTTGAGATTAGTCATGTGTTGACAAAAATATAGATTCATTGGTTGAATAGAATAATGGAATTATTGAAATATATAAAGCCGTATTGATTAGAGATGCGCTATTTTGACGCGAACGATATTTATATCGATTATATTCGTTTTTAAATTTGAATTGAATCGAATATAAAACGAATTCGAAATGAATTGAATATAAAACGAATTCGAAATGAATTGAATATAAAATGAATTCGAAATGAATTGAATATAAAACGAATTCGAAATGAATTGAATATAAAACGAATTCGAAATGAATCGAATATAAAACGAATTCGAAATGAATGAATATAAAACTAATTCGAAATGAATTGAATATAAAACGAATTCGAAATGAATTGAATATAAAACGAATTCGAAATGAATTGAATATAAAACGAATTCGAATTGAATTGAATAGAAAAAGAATTCGAATTGAATTGAAAATGAATTGAAATAGAATAAAAATCAATTTGAAATGAATTCAGATTGAATTGAAATTTGAATTGAATAGAAATGAATTTTAAAACGAATTTATAAGGAAAAATTCAATTTTGATTTGAATTGAAATGGAAGTTGAAATTGTTTTTGAAACGAATTTAAAACTATTTATAAAATTCGTTTTAAATAGAAATCGATGAAATATATATTATATATATTATATATATAATATAATGGCCTGAATAGAACGCGCCGCGCCGCGGCAGTTCGCGAATTTCAACCATTGACTTCGAACGGACATTACGGGAGATCCGACCGTCGGATTCTCCTAAAACCGGAACCGTTGGGTTCGTATCGAAAAGAGCTTTCTAACGAATAATAGAAATTTGAAATCTAACGGTTGAATTTGGAGATACGTCCAAATCAAATTTGGAAAAGGTCGCTGTAAGTGCAGTTCGATGGCCGTTGTTGGAAATCGACTATACGGGCCTTGATAAAATTATTAAAAATAATAATAATTTGTGTAAAATCATAAGAAATGATTTGGGAAAAATTGGGATGAAAAACTCCATTTTTGAAAAGATAAAAATAGATTTTTATCGAAATGAACTAGTTTTGAACTAAAATTAAAACCCATTTATTTTTAATAAATAAATTGGATTTAAATGGGTTGTAAATAGAATTGATTGGTGGGTTCATTGTGAAGGGTGTTTTTAAATGACACTTGTTCTTTAACCCGATAAAAATTAGAATGTGATTTGGGTTTATCGTGAACTGTGTTTCAAATGACATTATTTCTTTAACCCAGAAACGGAAGTTTTAATGAATCTGCAATTAGATTGAAATGTGAATTGATAATTTAAATAATCAAATTTGGCAAATGAGCGAGGATGGAGTATTACCAATTTTGCTCCAAAGCGATAGTTAAATCTTTAATTAGATTTGAACGTGGAATGGTAATTAATTTTACCGATAACACCGTGGTGTTAGATATGGAGTATTAACAGTTTTGCTTCATGGGATGAATAGGTTGGGATTGGGAAATAAAATAAATAATTACTCCGGTGTGGTTCGCTGATCTCGACTAGTTTGGAAAACCATAATTTGGTTTAATACGACATCCAAAAGAAGATTAAAGGATAAATTTTAAAGAATTTATCCTAGATAAAATTAATGGGAACCTTTCCCTAAGAATATGAAATTTAGAAACTAGCTGTAGGTTAGCTAAAAAGAATGGTTTCCTGGGTATTGATCTGATGTTGGTTTCGGCCTTCGGGGTTAATATTTGGGAAATTGTTCTCTTGCTGATTTACGGTTAGTGACTAATGAATTGGGATGAGGCATATGTTGTGTTTGTGTAACGTTTGGTTTTAATATACGCGGGTTGTTCGGAAAGTCCGGGTTTATACCCATTCTGAATAACCGATTCGACGATAAGTCGAAGACGAAGACGGTGGTTGAAGACCGGAAGTCTTCACATCGTTTGGGTGATTACTGATGATCTTGATTGGGCTGTACACCCAAGATGAGGGAATCAGTTGGTGGTCGTCCAGACGTACTTGGAGATCGATGGATATGCGAGGAAAGTGCCTCCGGTTTCGTTCAGACCCAGAACGAACTTGTAAATGGATTATGTGTCTGACATTGGATTTTATTCTGTATTGATTGATTTCTGTTAAATATATACCTGTTTGGCGGCGGAGAATTTATTCTCTTGCTTAACGCCCTTCTCTGAGACGTACGAGCTTAGAGGTTATATATCGATAGATATCAATCGCATGGCATGAATTGCCTATGTGGCACGCTGAGTTGCATGGATCAAGGCTTCTGTTGAAATGCAAAGTCCTGTGGTTGATGATCAAAGCACGGCCTACGTGGCAGCTTTGTGTATAGCATGGATTCGCGAGCCTCACACCTCGGTATAAGTCAAAAACGGGATGAGGACCCAAGGAGTGCACGACGTTTCTTTCTAGCTATGGGTGGTGTCAGTGACCTACCAGTCCTGACATTTATATACTTTTCAGCTTTGTGGTTTGGATGCGAGGCGCCTCGATTATAGGTCCTATAGGGCCGGTAAACGTGTGTTCAGGAATAACTAATCCTCAAACGTAAGAGAGGACCGGTCTTGGAGGATCCCAGGGGTTACCCAGAGTGTGTAGTCCTGAGGCATTTGCTAGAGTGTCTCAAAGCGGAGAGGAGCTTGTCCCTTGCCTCGACTCATGACGGAAATCCAATTTCCAATACGTGTATCTCGGTTTTATTTGTAGAGCCTAGTATGGCGACATGATAGATGGTACCCATGCCGCCTAGGATTGATATTTATGATTGAAATTGTTTTGACACTATACACTTATAATAGTATCAAATGATTTGTTTTAAACGTACCAAGCATGTTTGGCTATTATAAGGGAAAACCCTATCCTCCGGCTTGCGTTGCATTGTGTGATGGGACCTGGGTCTTATAATAGCTTCATTTTTCGAAAATGCATTGCGTTGTTTATTCTATGCACTGGTATTCTTGGGAGGAAACCCGTTCCGTGTTATACGGCGTGGTCCCTTGAATTACTCTCTTTTAAAGTAAAGCTTTAAATAACTGTTTTAGTTCTCACACCAGTCACATGACTGACCTAGAGTTTATTGTTTTAACCTAAACTCTGGGTGCCCCTATTTTCGACATGGGCAGCTAGTAGTTTTGGTTTTGCAGATTTATATTCACAGGATCCTGGTTTACAGCTGGAATGATATCCGGAAAGCTCTGTATCCGTATATCACCTTCAGTTGTGTTTTATATCATTTCCCGCTGCTATGTAATTTATTGTAATCTCTGATATTTATCGAATGTAATTTATTCATTTATACTCTGTATATTCTTATATCTGATGGAATTGTTGTAATAGCAGTGAAATGTTCTTCCGTCTGCGTTCTGATTTGTCCTGTTCTAAAAATGATCAGGGGTTTCGAACGGTCTAGATCGGTTTAACGACTGATTCGGATCGAGCGAAATTCGCGGTCGTCACATTTGGTATCAGAGCTTTGGTTTACAGAGCTCGAGAACAAGACACATTAGAACCATACGAAAGAATTCATCAGATATTGGATTAGTGATATCCAATTAGAATGACTCGTTAGAGATAGGATCAGTAGTATCCTAGAGCGAGTGTGAAGAGTATATTTTTCAATTGAAAACAATTTTGTTTTAAAAATTTAAATCGCTTTATACGTATTTGAATATTTATTTATTTTGAATTTGGACAATCCAATATATAAAGATTTTGCATATACGCGTCATGAACGTATATTCGAAGTTTTAATATACTGGATAGATATAGAATCACATTCTAGACACCCAGAGATGATTCTGATGATTGATATATCATCATCAGAATTTGTGTTCGTGTTTCGAAGGTGTGATATCTATATATTTCCATTCGACTGGTGTGAGAACCAAAACTAATATAGATAGGTTTATTGTTTTAACCTAAACTCTGGGTGCCCCTATTTTCGACACGGGCAACTAGTAGTTTTGGCTTTGCAGATTTATATTCACAGGATCCTGGTTTACAGCTGGAATGATATCCGGAAAGCTCTGTATCCGTATATCACCTTCAGTTGTGTTTTATATCATTTTCCGCTGCTATGTAATTTATTGTAATCTATGATGTTTATCGAATGTAATTTATTCATTTATACTCTGTATATTCTTGTATCTGATGGAATTGTTGTAATAGCAATGAAATGTTCTTCCGTCTGCGTTCTGATTTGTCCTGTTCTCAAAACGATCAGGGGTTTCGAACGGTCTAGATCGGTTTAACGACTGATTCAGATCGAGCGAAATTCGCGGTCGTCACAGTATTTATCATGTAAACATCTAGCAAATGAATATCTTCAAGAAAAAGCCATATTTTCCATCTTTTCAAACTCCCGAAGCGCGTAGTTCCTAGACATATATACCAATAAACACAAATTACATTCTATTAAGTTATGTTAACATAACCTACAATTTTTAATTAGAATTGAACCTTCCACTCATTAAAAATGTATATTTGCCATCTATAACCCATTTAGAAAGCCAAAAAGGTTTCAATTTGGTTGAAAATTTAAGCCACAGTTTTTCCTTCATCAAAACAAACACCAGCAGGAACTGAAACACTAATTAGAGAAATGATATTGCATATGCCTGATTCAGGACTAAAATGTTAGGAAACATATATCGTAGAGTTACCAAAAGAAATAATGTTACTATCTTTGCATAACAACATTATTTAACATGTATATAATACTCAGTCTGGGTTGAATGTGTTTCACAACTATTAATTGCATTATAGCCACATAAATAGAAATATTATGTCATGAGGAAACAAATGTGAGCAATAGTCTGTCATGAG
Organism: Allium sativum; assembly: GCA_030737875.1. Classification (NCBI taxonomy): domain Eukaryota; kingdom Viridiplantae; phylum Streptophyta; class Magnoliopsida; order Asparagales; family Amaryllidaceae; genus Allium; species Allium sativum. The sequence goes on along the minus strand of CM060924.1, from coordinate 393,593,758 downwards.
AAAACATACGTGAGCAATATCATCAAATGAAAACATAAAAGACAGCTTAAACTATTTACACATGTAAGGAAAAGAATGTGCATTAGTTTAAATAACCTACTGACAGGTAAGAGCACCAACTAATAGAGTTGATCCTTATATCACTCATTTATACTACGCAAAATGAGAAATTACGAGAATTATGGCAATGACCTTGACACCTTATCTCATTTATGCTTTGTAACACCCCACGTCCATTAATGTCACTCCCAAAGGGAATGCATTAACTTCCATGGAGGTTATAAGTGAATATAGAACAGAAAAATTACAACAAGACAGATAATAAGTAGTACTTGAAAACTAAAGCTTCATTTTATTGCAGCGGAAACATGTTTATTACATCACAAAACCATTAATCAGAGTCAAGTACATTATCCATCTTCATAAAAACAAAATACATAATCCCATTACATAAATAGCCATTAAAAAGATAACAAGCTGGACTTTACTTCAACGGTCCAAGCTTTCCAAAGAGAGACGAAGCAATTCAATCAAACTCCACTAGAGCTGGGCCCAACCTGAGGACCTGGAGGGGGAAAAGGATAGAAATAGAGGGGGTCAGACATAAAGTCTGGCCAGTATGATAATTCTAACAATACTATTATCAAAATAACTAGACTAAGGCATAAGCTGGAAGACAAGTAAATGTCTATGAACTCTTAGGAAGATAAAGATAGCGTTTAAGATAACGTTAAAGATAACGGTAAAGGCACACCTAATTACTAACGAATGATTACTACACTGCACCGCACATTACTACACTGCACCACACCAGTCACCCTATTGTTTGATCCCACTTGCTTCACACAGAAACTTTATAAATAGCCTTACGTACCCCTAGCTGACTACATAGGTGTCGTCTGCCCCTATCTCCACTAGGTGTACCCCACTACCCACTTTCGATCGGCTCCCTACTCGTAGATACCCGTGCTGGCCCCACAGTGGGGTGTATCACTCCCCTAAAGTGGCAACCCGATACAACTTGAGAATGCACGGCTTATACCTACACGATGCAACAACGTCTTACCTACCAGCCCGGGTCCACACACGCATACGAAACCCGTTGGACTTGCGTTGCCACCACTCCCCGTTTTGGCCTCTTACAGTCAAACCCAGCATGCGTGTCCCGTCCTCGACTTGGGTCGAGCCCACAAAGATACGTTTGGGATACTGGTCGAAATGGGCCCCCACAAGCTACCCACCTAAGCTTGTCACTAGTATATCCCACTTAACCCTCTTAGTCATGTTCATTTACATGTGTGTTTGATTAAGTCTTACTAATCGTATTTCACATGCCACTAAGGGCACCCCCTAGATTCCTCATGCCACCCAAGGCACCTACTTAACCCCCGTGTCCCACCTTACGTGTTTATCTGGTTAAGTATTTCTTAATTCATTCAGGCCATAACCTCATAAAGACCTCTCACATTAGACTGGCATTTATGGCAGCTGGATTTACCGGGCGGGTCTGGGCAGTCTTACACCATAAAAGAGTCTAACCTCGTGTCTTTACAAACGTTATGCTTTAGTTTAGGCCTAGGAACTCTCACATTGGGCTGACATTTGTGACCACTGGATTTGTCGGGCTGGTCCGGGCAGGTTTACGTCACAAACGAGTCCAACCTCGTGTCCTAAGCATTGATTAACACTTAAAATCTTTTACCCCAGTTTTAATAATTCCCTATTCAAATTATTAATTAAGTCAACTTTTAATGATGTCCATAATTGACTCAATTATGGCCATCCACTTATGGCATGCAAAATCATATCAATTGCACCCTAACTTTTTAATATTAAATCCTTAATATTACCCCTAGCCCACGTTTATAAGTTCGCTTATTCAACGCATAATATAGGCTAGACTTGTATAGTCTAACACCTAGCACAAAGATAAATTATCACAACATATAGACAATTAAAATAAATCTAATCATAATAGGGGTGAAACTTGCATAAACTACACATGTTAAGGATCAAAAGGTGTCAACTTGTTAAATGTCTCAATTTATATGATATGATCATAGCCCAAATCTATACATAAACTTGCATATGGGGTTTTTAGGCAACATAATGATGGTGTGAACTAGCATAGGATATCACATATGTCATAGCGTAATTCTAGATGTCATAATAGATGTCTTGGTATATGTTCATAACTTTTCTAATCAATCAAACTTGCATATGTGACTTGTCATATAGATCAACATAACCCAAACATGATGATTTAATTAATATGAACTAACTAGCATAGATGGTAACATCATAGATTTTTAACATGTATGATTCATCACAACTTAGCATAGAAACTTTCAACATACATAACATCATCATAGCATGATTTACAACATATAAGATATCATCATCACATAACAATGGATTTACAATATACATGATAGCAAAAGGGGTTTACAACAACATATATGATAATTCACATCATCTACTCATAATCCATTCATAACTCAACCTAATTAAAATGATAATAATCTTGTTAAGATCATCATACTCACAATTTAGAGAAGAAAAGAGAGAGTTTTGCTTTGCTTTAGGGTTGAGAGAATTAGAATTGAATTTGCTTTTCTTCTTTCTTAGTTGGCGGCAGCTCCATTGATTTCCATGGCGATGGTATGACGGTAACTATTCTATTTTAATTAGGTTTAGGGTTAGCATTAGGATGTATTTATAGGTGTAGGAAGTTATTTAGGACCATTAGATTAACCCTGAACCAGGAGAACCAATCAAATGCAAAATCTGCATTTGAGCGAATAGGCCCACGGGTTGACAGCCAAACACCCTGGATTAACCCCTAGTCGACCCAGCAAGGCTCGGGTCGACCTCAAAAATGGGCCGGTTCGGTTATTCCCCCTCCCAATTCGCTGTTTTGAACTTTTTCGCATATTTATTTATTTAATTTTTAATTTATATATATATATATATATCAATATATATATATATATTTCTCTGCGCAACCCATTTCACTTAATTCTTTTCTAAAAATTAAGTATACTTTAATTTGTGAATTTTAATGTTATAAAATTATGGGGTGTTACATTCTCCCCTCCTTAAAGGATTTCGTCCCCGAAATCTCCAAGTCAAGAAGAATGTATATCCTACCATCTAATCGTCCATCTACTCAACCATCAAACACCAGCATCCATTGTCCTTAAAAGACTTCTAATTCTTTAATGTTTACATGCACAGTGTGTGTATATGTCCATATCTAATGCAAAATTAGGCGGTCTACTGATTCAGTCGACCTCCTTAGTGCAATTCATGATAGTGCCATGCGTCCAATATGTATGCAAAAGATTCCTAATGATACATATTAATTCTATATGCGTGCACAACCATCCACCCGAATGCAGAAACTATATGATAATACAACCATTTTACTAAATACATCCATATATATGCAATATGCAATATGAAGTGACTGAGCCGATCTGGTGCCTAATAGTGTGTGTATATGCATCCACGAGCAACCACTAGCAAACACTTGCATCCACTTTGCATCCACCATACATGACATGTCTCAAACACATGTTTCAACCATAGGATTATCCTAACTAAAGGTCAAAGATACTAGCGAGAGGATATACTAAAGATAAGATAAGTACAAGCTAAGCGATAAAGGAGAAATTAAAAGATATACCCTCAAAAAGAAAAGGGTATCGTGAACGCATCTTCTCTTCCGTCTCCCAAGTAGCGTTGCTCTCATCATCTCCCCATTGCACTTTGACTAGTCTGACCTCTCGATTCCTCAACCTCTTGATCTCCGACCCAAGAATGCGCGTAGGAGCTCGTCGAATTGTCGCATCACGCTCTATCTCTACCTCTCTAAGCAAGCTCGGCTCTACCACTTCCGCGGTCTCGTGCAAGCACTTCCTCAAATGTGGCACATGGAATACGTCATGTACACCACTAAGTCTCTCGGGCAACTCCACTCTATACGCCATCTGTCCAATTTTCTCCTTAATAGGAAACGACCCTACAAACCATGGTGCTAATTTCCCAACGGACCCAAAGCGAACAACGTTTCGTAATGGAGACACTTTGACAAAGACCATGTCCCCAACTTCAAACTCGAGATCTGTCTTCCTCTTATCCACATAAGATTTCCGCCTATCCTGTGCTGCTTTCATCCTCCTTCGAATCAAGTCGATCTTTTCTGAAGTCTCCCTAATCATATCGGGCCCAAGTAAGATCTTATCCGTAGATTCCCACCAACATGTAGGTGAACGACAAGGTCGTCCATATAGAGCTTCGAATGGTGCCATACCAATGCTGGACTGAAAGCTATTATTATATGTGAACTCAACCAACGGAAAATGCTCTTCCCATGTACCCCCAAAGTCTAGGATACATAGCCTCAACAGATCCTCTAGAATGCGATTCACCCTCTCAGTCTGGCCGTCCGTCTGAGGATGATATGCGGTGCCCAAACATAACTGAGTCCCTACCGCCTCTTGTAAGCTTCTCCAAAATTCGCTAGTGAAAATAGGATCGCAGTCGCTCACTATGCTAGAAGGAACACCGTGCAAACGAACTATTTCTCGAACGTATACGGAGGCTAACCATGGAGCAGTCCTCTTACTCTTTACGGGAATGAAATGGGCGCTTTTAGTAAGTCTATCTACTATAACCCAAATTCCCGTATTACCCTTCCTTGATCCCGGTAACCCATCCACAAAATCCATCGAGACACTTTCCCACTTCCATAGTGGAACCTCCAATGGGTGAAGCAACCCACCGGGTTTCTTTTGCTCCGCTTTTACTTGTTGGCACACCAAGCATCTAGCGACATACTCGGCCACATCTTTCTTCATGCTGGCTCAAAAGTAAACTCTCTTCATGTCTTTGTACATCTTGTCCCCACCGGGATGAATGGTCATCTTCGAACGATGTGCTTCGTCAAGAATAGTCTTCCTTAGGTCATCGTCTTTTGGTACACAAAGTCTACCATCCCTACGTAACCAACCCTTATCATCTAGGGTATACCTACGGAGATGGCTTGATGATTCCCCTCCTTTGAGTTTTTCTACTAACTCAACCAACTGCGGGTCGTCTCGCTGTGCCTCGCCAATCCGTCCCAAAAGCGTAGGTCTGACCTCCAAGGATGCTAGCAAACCGGGTACGAAGTCAACGGAAGGTATAAAGTCAAACATCGAAATGAATTCTAAACTTCGCCGCTCAACAAACAAAGGACTTAAGGATAATCTTTTTCTACTTAAGGCGTCTGCCACCACGTTACCCTTGCCAAGGGGTATAGGCTATTTCGAAGTCGTAGGACGCTAAGAACTCCATCCACCTTTGTTGCCTTAAGTTCAAGTCCTTTTGAGAGAATAGGTATTTTAAAGACTTGTGGTCAGTGAATAATTCAAATTTCTCGCCAAGAAGATAATGACGCCAAGACTTAAGCGCGAAAACAATAGCGGCCAATTCTAGGTCATGTGTAGGATAATTTTTCTCATGCGCTCTCAACTGCCTTCCACCATAGGCTATTACCCTACCCTCTTGCATTAAGACTGCGCCTAGTCCTGTCCCACAAGCATCAGTATAAACGGTAAACGACTTACTCCCGTTTGGCAATACTAAGACTGGGGCTGAAGTCAAAGCTCTCTTCAAACGTTGGAACACATCATCACAATCTACGTCCCATGTGAAAACTAGGTTCTTCTTCGTCAAGCGTGTCAATGGAGCTGATATCTTTGCGAAGTCTTTGATAAACTTCCTATAGTAGCCAGCCAACCCCAAGAAACTTCTCACTTCGGTAGCATTTCTAGGGACCTTCCAATCTTGGATGGCCACCACCTTCGCGGGATCCACGGCTATCCCTTCTTTGGAAACCACGTGCCCCAAGAACCATACTTCCTTCCTCCAGAAGTGACACTTAGAAAATTTAGCTTTAAGGCTATGCGCTCGTAGGGTCTCCAACACTTCCCTAAGATGTAGGGCATGCTCTTCTTCATCCTTAGAAAAGATCAAAATGTCATATACAAAGACTACCACGAATTTGTTAAGGTACTCCCTATACACCCTGCTCATCAAATCAACAAAATATGCTGGGGCGTTTGTCAAACCGAAGGGCATCACTAGCCATTCATAGAAACCGTCCGGAGTCCTAAAGGCAGTCTTGTCTATGCTATCCTCAGCCACTCTCAACTGATGGAACCCAGTGGCTAAGTCCAACTGCGAAAACACTGAGGCGCCAACTAACTGATCGAAGAGATCGTCAATCTTTGGCAGTGGGTGTCTGTTCTTCTTAGTAAGCTTATTAAGTTCTCTATAGTCCACACACAGTCTAAGGGACCCATCCGCCTTCGTGGCAAATACTACTGGAGCACCCCACTCCGATATACTTCGTCTTATGAACTCCTTCTCAAGCAACTCCTTCACTTGCTTATCGAGTTCCCTCCTTTCACGTGGAGCCATGTGGCGTACTGGCAAAGATACTTGTTTCGCATTATCCACAAGATATATTCGAAAATCTATCTCCCGCTTCGGAGGCAAGCCCTTCACCTCCTCAAACACATCCGAATATTCTCGGACCACTCTAACAGATCGTAGATTTTCCTCAGACGCGTCAAGCGATTCTAGATAACTTAGCATAACCGAATTTATGGGATTACAGAAGATTTCGAGAGTGTTGCCAAGGCGAGTCACTAGCCTAACTACTCTCCTTTCACAATCAAGAACGGCCCCATTTCTGGATAACCAATCCATTCCTAAAATTAGCCCATAGCCCGTGAAGCCCAACACATAAGCATCACATCTAAATTCAACGCTAAGTATGGAAATTTTCAAATCCAAACACATCATGGACAAATAAGATGAGCCCCCTATTGGAATCGAAACAACTAAGGGATCCTCTACTAAACTGGTGTTTAAGTGCAGTGATTCAACTAATGATGTAGAGATAAACGAATGTGATGCGCCCGAATCGAATAAGGTACGGACAGGATGATCAAACAGAAAAACTAAGCCTTCAACAGAAATGGTTCTACCTCGTTCTTGCAGCGGTGGGACCGCGAGAGCATGAACTTGTCCCCTTGCCTGCCCTGGTGCCATAAGAGCCTGCACCTGTCCACCCGAGGTAGCTCCTGCCCTCTGCCCCTTCTTTGGGCAGTCCTTCACTAAATGTCCCACATCGCCACAATGAAAACAGCCTGTCTTCTTTTTCTTTCAGCAATCCTTGCTGAGATGGCCTGGTGTTCCACAGTTAAAGCACTTCTTCTTTCCCTTGCCATTATTGTCTTTTCCACCCTTCTTGTTTTGCTGTTGTGGTTTCTTCTGATCCCCCTTCTTCTCGGGTGCCTTATCAGCTTTAGCGCTTTTCTCCTCATGCATGAGCGCCATTTCTACTAACTTCTCAAAGGTGGCCCCCATCGGGATGTGGGTCATAGCCAACCCTTGCAATGGTTCATTCAAGCCATTCACGAACCTTAGAGCCTTCTTCTCCGGCGTGTTTACTAAGTCCAAGCCAAACCTTGCTAACTGATTAAATTTATTGACATATTCTTTCACTGATGAGCTTCCTTGCTTCAATGTCAAGAACCTTCCCATATATAGATTTTCTTCCGCCCTTGAGAGAAACTTCGCCTCGAACCTACGTCTGAAATCCGCCCAAGTGTCAACAGGACGCTCCCCATTAGTGACCTCCCACCAAAACGAGGCCTCTCCCTTCATCAACCAAGCTGCTAAACGAACTCTCCTCCCTTCTTCTACTTCAAAGATTTCTAGCAATTCTTCCACCTCCTTAAGCCAATCTCTAGCTTCCACAAACGTTTCTGACCATTGAAATGGTTTTCCACCCAAAGCCTTGAATTCCTTGCACGTCTTTGCAAAAGTATCTATGCTAGGAGGAGGAGGAGGAACGGGTGCAACTGGTGGTGGAGGAACATTGGCTGGACCTGCAGCGGCCCTAGCCTCCAATAGCCTCCTATACCATCCTGATATCGTTACACCGTCGGGTAGGTTAAGATCTTCAGCCATGCTGAAACGAAAAAGGAAAGATTCAAAATGGAGAATTCGAAAGATAAAGATATGTGGCTATTGGGGATTATGTTTTTCTTAAAAACTTTTCTCTTTAAATTTCTCATTAAAACAAGTTTTTGAAAACACTTCTTCCAAAAATAACTATTTTTCTAAAGTATTTTTATCTGTTCTGGTAACCTTAAGCTCTGATACCACGTGTAACACCCCACGTCCATTAATGTCACTCACAATGGGAATGCATTAACTTCCATGGAGGTTATAAGTGAATATAGAACAGAAAAATTACAACAAGACAGATAATAAGTAGTACTTGAAAACTAAAGCTTCATTTTATTGCAGCGGAAACATGTTTATTACATCACAAAACCATTAATCAGAGTCAAGTACATTATCCATCTTCATAAAAACAAAATACATAATCCCATTACATAAATAGCCATTAAAAAGATAACAAGCTGGACTTTACTTCAACGGTCCAAGCTTTCCAAAGAGAGATGAAGCAATTCAATCAAACTCCACTAGAGCTGGGCCCAACCTGAGGACCTGGAGGGGGAAAAAGAATAGAAATAGAGGGGGTCAGACATAAAGTCTGGTGAGTATGATAATTCTAACAATACTATTATCAAAATAACTAGACTAAGGCATAAGCTGGAAGACAAGTAAATGTCTATGAACTCTTAGGAAGATAAAGATAGAGTTTAAGATAACGTTAAAGATAACGGTAAAGGCACACCTAATTACTAACGAATGATTACTACACTGCACCGCACATTACTACACTGCACCACACCAGTCACCCTATTGTTTGATCCCACTTGCTTCACACAGAAACTTTATAATTAGCCTTACATACCCCTAGCTGACTACATAGGTGCCGTCTGCCCCTATCTCCACTAGGTGTACCCCACTACCCACTTTCGATCGGCTCCCTACTCGTAGATACCCGTGCTGGCCCCACAGTGGGGTGTATCACTCCCCTAAAGTGGCAACCCGATACAACTTGAGAATGCACGGCTTATACCTACACGATGCAACAACGTCTTACCTACCAGCCCGGGTCCACACACGCATACGAAACCCGTTGGACTTGCGTTGCCACCGCTCCCCGTTTTGGCCTCTTACAGTCAAACCCAGCATGCGTGTCCCGTCCTCGACTTGGGTCGAGCCCACAAAGATACGTTTGGGATACTGGTCGAAATGGGCCCCCACAAGCTACCCACCTAAGCTTGTCACTAGTATATCCCACTTAACCCTCTTAGCCATGTTCATTTACATGTGTGTTTGGTTAAGTCTTACTAATCGTATTTCACATGCCACTAAGGGCACCCCCTAGATTCCTCATGCCACCCAAGGCACCTACTTAACCCCCATGTCCCACCTTACATGTTTATCTGGTTAAGTATTTCTTAATTCATTCAGGCCATAACCTCATAAAGACCTCTCACATTAGACTGGCATTTATGGCAGCTGGATTTGCCGGGCGGGTCCGGGCAGTCTTACACCATAAAAGAGTCTAACCTCGTGTCTTTGCAACCTTTATGCTTTAGTTTAGGCCTAGGACCTCTCACATTGGGCTGACATTTGTGACCACTGGATTTGCCGGGCGGGTCCGGGCAGGTTTACGTCACAAACGAGTCCAACCTCGTGTCCTAAGCATTGATTAACACTTAAAATCTTTTACCCCAGTTTTAATAATTCCCTATTCAAATTATTAATTAAGTCAACTTTTAATGATGTCCATAATTGACTCAATTATGGCCATCCACTTATGGCATGCAAAATCATATCAATTGCACCCCAACTTTTTAATATTAAATCCTTAATATTACCCCTACCCCACGTTTATACGTTCGCTTATTCAACGCATAATATAGGCTAGACTTGTATAGTCTAACACCTAGCACAAAGATAAATTATCACAACATATAGACAATTAAAATAAATCTAATCATAATAGGGGTGAGACTTGCATAAACTACACATGTTAAGGATCAAAAGGTGTCAACTTGTTAAATGTCTCAATTTATATGATATGATCATAGCCCAAATCTATACATAAACTTGCATATGGGGTTTTTAGGCAACATAATGATGGTGTGAACTAGCATAGGATATCACATATGTCATAGCATAATTCTAGATGTCATAATAGATGTCTTGGTATATGTTCATAACTTTTCTAATCAATCTAACTTGCATATGTGACTTGTCATATAGATCAACATAACCCAAACATGATGATTTAATTAATATGAACTAACTAGCATAGATGGTAACATCATGGCTTTTTAACATGTATGATTCATCACAACTTACCATAGAAACTTTCAACATACATAACATCATCATAGCATGATTTACAACATATAAGATATCATCATCACATAACATTGGATTTACAATATACATGATAGCAAAAGGGGTTTACAACAACATATATGATAATTCACATCATCTACTCATAATCCATTCATAACTCAACCTAATTAAAATGATAATAATCTTGTTAAGATCATCATACTCACAATTTAGAGAAGAAAAGATAGAGTTTTGCTTTGCTTTAGGGTTGAGAGAATTAGAATTGAATTTGCTTTTCTTCTTTCTTAGTTGGCGGCGGCTCCATTGATTTCCATGGCGATGGTATGTCGGTAACTATTCTATTTTAATTAGGTTTAGGGTTAGCATTAGGATGTATTTAGAGGTGTAGGAAGTTATTTAGGACCATTAGATTAACCCTGAACCATGAGAACCAATCAAATGCAAAATCTGCATTTGAGCGAATCGGCCCATGGGTTGACAGCCAAACACCCTGGATTAACCCCTAGTCGACCCAGCGAGGCTTGGGTCGACCTCAAAAATTGGCCGGTTCGGTTATTCCCCCTCCCAATTCGCTGTTTTGAACTTTTTCGCATATTTATTTATTTAATTTTTAATTTATATATATATATATATATATATATATATATATATCAATATATATATTTCTCTGCGCAACCCATTTCACTTAATTCTTTTCTAAAAATTAAGTATACTTTAATTTGTGAATTTTAATGTTATAAAATTACGGGGTGTTACATGCTTATTAATCTAAAAGAGAGAAAACATTGCATAGCTAGCCATTATAGAGATGAAACGTTCATGCGCACACACCCATTCAACAGCTAGGTCAACTAGAAATTTGCCTAGAGTCTAAAATCATCACTATACGTTAATATGAAAACCATTCCTTTATTCAAGTGATACAATAAGCCCAAATGGCATTAACCTATAAGTATTGTGAACAGTTATTAACAAGTGCTGTTTGCATTATAGTTAACTGTCATGCAATGCGAAAACTTCCCTCTTTGAGTAAATTGTGTCCACTGCACTTATACTTGTGCAAGCATAACATTTCACTTTGATTGGGAAATACAAAATAGAAAATTGTGGTGGGCACATCTATTGTTTTGAAATGACCGATTATAGATGTTCTTATAATGCATATAAAGAGTATTGAGAATTTCCCTCTTTGAGTAAATTGTGTACAAAACAATTTTACTTGTGCAAGCATCACACTACACTTTGATTAGTTAGTATGAAATAGAAAATTGTGGTGGAGCATATGTACTGTTTTGATATGACCGATCATAGATGTTCTTCTAATGCATATAAAAAGTAGTGCATAGAAAATCGCACTCCCCTCTTCTACTTCTCTTCCCCTTTATTAATCCACTACGTAATAAATAAATAAACACATTCATTTTGGGCCATTGATTTTCTATAGTTACATTTATCTTAGTAGTCAATGGCCCACGAGGAATTAGTGTTTCTTACAAGTTTGATCTAACAAAGACCATACACTGAATTTTTTGCCAAATATATTCTAACAAATTTGTAGACATGACACTTGCCGACAAATTTATTAGAATCAGAACTTCTAATACCCTTTGAAAAACTAAGATTAACCAATGTCATGGGAAAAACTATGTCTTGATTCTATTTTTTTTACAATATTTAGTTTGATCAAAATATTGGTTATGCTTAAATGTGCTTCACATGAATTAATGTACCAGTTTTAGACTTTTGGTTATGCTCAATCTAGGTGGCTTACTAGTCTGTCCCCATTGACCAAACATCTTACAATCAAGATGTTTATTTCATTCATCAATTTGTCGTGCATCTAGTACTCTTAAGTCTGCATGTTGTGGTTTTTACTTGACTGACAGAAATAACCATGGTATCACACTTCTTTTCAATCTTAAATTTCAGTTTTACCCTGGTAGTTAATTATATGTTAAAATATGTGTAAACTAGTCAAGATACAGGCAAATTATTATTTAACTTATTAACTTATGTTTGGCATATCAAAGTATCACATTATATGAATTTATATTGAAACTGTTCTCTCATACTTGCATAATAATCAACAAGCAAATCTCACCTAAAGGCATAAAGATCTTGATATGAAGTTGTCGCACATATATGGTATCTGATGGTAATGAGTTAATAAACGAAGCACTTACAAAATTCAGAAGTAACAGGCGCATTTTTTTGGAGATAAATCAACGGACCTTCAGATTCCCCTTCAGATTGGTAGAAAAAGGGCTTTCGATGACCTTATTAATCCATTTTAAACCAGCATGCCAAAAAAAATTCACTCCTACATATAACAGGCCTTGAATCCCCAACGTTTGCTAATACACTGCATCAATAAAGTTGGGTAACATAAAAAGTTAGTCGTTTGTAATGCTGAAAAAAATTGAGTATTCTAAATTGGAAGAAAATGAAATTTACAAATATGAAAATAGAGACTTCTATAAGGATAAAAAATCAAAATTTGTACACAAAATGAAATTCAAACTAAATGATACATGAAAAAAAATCGGCGTTCAATAAAAATTGGAACATAAATAGAAAATGAAATAATTAAATACCCAAAGGACGGTAGAAGTTTATAGTCGACGGCGATTGCTAATTTCATATGAAAATATAAGAAGATTGGAGTTCTTCGAGCAGCGACACTCAAATATATCTCAAACCCTAGATGTGATATATCATGAAATTGAAAGTAGTTCCAAATTGAAAACATTAGATTTAAGGTAGATTTAGCCGCTATTGACTAATAGTCCAGAATAGTAGAAAGGCGGCAACCCTAGGTTGAAGCACAAAGGAGGAAAACTGAGAATTTTCAAGCGCTAGGATTGCAATAGGTCAGAATATGGAGGTAATCACAATTTTTTCCATTATAATTCTATCGAATTACCAACTTACCAAAAGTCATAATGATAATAACAATCATTGTGACAAATTACAACAAAAATACAAGTTATAAGGTTATAACAATATTAAACATTAGGAATTAATTGGGAAAAAGTGTTATAAAATGACATGTTTGGTGTAGTGACAGTCTCAGACTATGTCACCGAATTTGAAGCTCTCTCCATGTATGGATGCTCTTTTATCGAAACCCCTTATCAGAAGAATGAGAAGTTCATTCTGGGATTGGACGGTTATATTGAAGAGAAGCCTGTAGAACATATTGAGGATCAGTTTGATAAATTGATTGAGAAGGATGTTAGGCATGAAAGCATGTTCCCAAAGAAGACTATTTGTGAATTCGTTGAGACACCAAAGCCGCAGCAGAGCGGTGAAGGTAATAAGAAAAATGGAACCAAAAGAAAAAGCAGTAGCAAGGAAAGCGTGGGCCTAATAACAAGAAGGACCTGAGTGAGGTCGTCTTCTACATTTGTAACTAGAAAGGACATTTTATAATAGGTGCAAAGCTGGTAAAACTAAGAAGAAGTGCTATAATTTTGACAAGGAGAGCCACCTGAAGATAGATTGTCTAGAGCCGATGAAAGATAAGCAAGTTGCGAAGGCTTATTCTTTGGATGCAGTTCCTACATCTTTTAGTGCATTGAGAGATATGATGTCCTTCTATTAGACACGTTTTTATTAGAGTTTTATTTAATATTGGAGCTACATATTCTTTCATCATTATTGATTTAATGTGTAGATTGGATTTGCACCCTGAACTTGTAAATGGGTATGTGGTTGTGACCAACCCAATAGGGGATCTACTAGTCTTTGTATGATTTGTCATGGGCATGTTTTATGGATTCATGAATGTTGCTTTGTTTTTTATTGTTTTGTTTTGAACTTTACGAGGTTTGGGATTGTATTAGTTATGGATTAGCTTAGGAATTATACAGATATTGTGGATTGCGAGAAGCTTAAGGTGACGATCGGTATGTGAAGGGGAGAGGGGTTGTGCTTGGCCTGTTTACACAGGGATGGTGTAATGGTCAGCTATCTATATTCGCTTGGAATTCCACAGGAAGGGTTATCATATGCACTTGTTGCTGGTGAGTATTCATATTTCTTCGAGAAGTTCTTGAGTTACTACCACACCGTGAGTCGATTTTAGGATCATTTTGGTAGATGGATCCAGGCCTATTGTTGTGTCGTTAAGATGGACAACACCGAGAGAGAAGTACTTAGAGGTGCGGGTTAGAGGCCTACTTAGGAAGGAATTCATTTGGAGAAGCATATCTGAATGGCGTGCACTACTTGTGTTTGTGACTAAGGAGGATGGCTCGTTAAGACTGTGTGTTGATTATCGGGAGTTGAATAAAGTGACTAAGAAGAACAAGTATCCATTATCGAGGATTGATGACTTGTTCGATCAACTGCACGTTGTGAAGGTGTTTTCCCAAATGGATTGGGCTAGGGGATTTCAACAATTGAGAGTAGCAAATGATAGTGTGCCAAATACTGCATTTAGGGCACCGTTAGGTTTATTTGAGGGGTTAGTTATGTCGTTTGAATTGACTAATGCACCGACATATTTTGTGGATCTTATGAATAAGTTATTCAGAGATCAACTGAACAAGTTTGTTCTTGTGTTCGGGGATATAGTCTTATCTACTCTAGGATGGAAGAGGAACACAAGCCTTACTTAAGGGTTGTGCTTGATGTGTTGATAATACACAAGCTAAAGGATAAATTTTCTAAGTGTTGCTTCTTAAAAGAAAAAGTGAGATTCTTTGGTAATGTAGTATCCAGACAGGGGATAATGGTGGATTTCTTGAAGGTAGCAGCAATTCTATATTGGAATCGACCCAAGAACGCTATGGATAATAGGGGTTTCCTTGATATAGCTTGATATTATAGATGATTTATCAAGGATTCCTCCAAGATGCCAACATAGTTGACAAACTTGACGAAGAAGAATCAGATTTCTGATTGAGATGGGCGGTACAAGCATGCTTTTGTGGTTTAGAAAGAGAGATTGATGAGTGCACTATTATTGGTTATTCCTAGTGGAAATGTAGAGATGACTGTGTACAAGGATTGCTTTTGGTAAAGTTCTTGGTGTTGTATTGATGCAAAGAGGAATAGTTGTTTCCAACTGAAGTCGTAAGAAAGGAATTACCTTACTTACGATTAGGAATTGGCAGCGATTGTCTTTGCTTTAAAGATATGGAGGCACTACCTGTTGGAAGAAAGGTTTGAGTTGTTTACAGATCATAAGTCATCGACGTACCTTTTCTCAAAAAAGGAACTTAACCTTCAATAGTAGGGATGTTTAGAGTTTCTGGCCATATACGATTTCAGTAATTCCATGCTAGACTTAGAGCTATGTTTCTAGAGTAGAAGCAAATAGAGTATTCAGCTAGATTTGATTTTAGGCCTTATTGTGAATTGGAGCCTGAAATGTTGGCAAGTTTATCCATAAGACCTGCACTCATAAAAAGAATTTGAGCTAGTCAAAAGTCGGATGCCACGCTAGCAAAGGTTTTGGGTTAGATCGAGATGAGAGTCGAATCATAGGATTTGATGCGATATGAGATCGGTCAAGATGGATGGCTTTGCAAGGATGGTTGATTGTATGTTCCAGATGTTGATGGTCTTCAGGAGGAAGTTTTGTGGAAATGTCATCATTCTAGATTGACTATCCATCGTGATCGTAATAAGATGTATTGCGAAATGAGAAGGACTTACTACTGGGAAGGTATGAAGAGTTATGAGGGCAAGTTCATCTCGAAGTGTATGAGCTATTAGTTAGTGAAAGCTGAGTAGAAGAAGCCGAGCGGGTTGCTTCAATTGTTTGAAATCCTAGAATGGAAATGAGAACACGTCTATGGACTTTATTGATGAATTACCCAAGATTAATGCAGGTTATGATAGTATTTGGTTTTGAGTGGATCGCTTGACCAAGAGCAATATATTTGTACCTGTCAAGTCTAATAACACGACATCGAAGTTGATCGGATTGTATATGAAATGAATTTCTCGATCAAAGTGTGCCAAAAGGAATAGTAGACAAAGATCCATTATTTACTAGCGGATTCTAGAAGAGTTTACAGGAGATGTTAAGCACCGAACTACATCTGAGTGTAGCTTATCATCCTCAGACAAATGAATAGATTGAAAGATTGAATTTGAGTTTTGGAAGATCTTCTTAAAACCATTATCTTGGATTTCAGAGGGTATTGGGATAATCACCTCCATTTAGTTGAGTTCATTTATAACAATAGTTATCAAGTGAGTATTGGCATGGCACCTAATAAGACATTGTATGGTAAAGCCTGTAATGCATGGTTTTGAGGAAATGTCATCATTATATTTAATTCAAATGATGTCGTATCATTCTCATATTTTGGTATATAACTAGTTAGAATGTTTTACATATCTATGGTTTTTTCTTTCACTTTCAGAAATAGATTTCACTTACTCACTAGAAGAACAGGCAAGGAAGCGGCACTCTAGAGGGGAAGGAACTATCTAAAAATGAGCTCATTTAAGAATCTCCTATCAGAGACAATGAATCTGAGGAAGGAATAGTAAGATATGACTATCATATCGTTTTGTGACTATTTTACCCCTGAGTATCTTGTTATGAGCATATCTTCTGATTAGTGCAGAATTAGATGCTCAAACTTGTGCCATTGAAAAGATTTGCTGGTTGGTATAGTGGTTTCATTAACGATTTTTTTAAGGAGTTAGGGAGATACAGTAGTTTTAAGTTTTCAATATTGCTTAGCATATTTAAATAGCAACTAATGGGCAGATTAGGTTAGCCCATTAGGGTTAATTACCCATATATAAGTAGGGACTGAAGAGATTAAGTTAATCTTTTTTTCAATTTCGTAACAGCCACATGAACTAATATTCTCTTGTCCGTCCTCTCAAAACCTTAGAACACATTCAGAATCACTTCTAATCTCCTCTAAACACATTCAAGACATTAGGTCTTCCTTGATCTACGCATTTTACATAATTTACATGTTTCATACATTCATTTCCTTACTGCCCAAATCATTTTAACCTTGATCTTCATAAGACTCATTGATTTGGTAAGTAATTTAGGTCTCTCACTATGTTATGTAACATCATATACTTATAATAAGAGATTTATCACATTTACATGTTAGATCACACCAAAACATGATCATTTATATTAATTACAGTTTTGAAACGTTAGGTATAACTAATGAAAAATGGATTAAAATGACGAGTTTAGATTTAATAACATGTAGATATACACTATATTTTTGCATATGAATGATTGTTTCATGTTTATATGAATTTGGGTGTTTGAATATGATTTATGACTCATATGATTGTTGTTTGAATTGTTGAAGTTGCTGTTTGGATGTTGTACTTGACTTTGTGTGTTAGAGTCGTCGAAATTAGGACTTGGAACGATGATTGAAGCACAACCAGATTATAGTTCGTCAGAATCGCACGAAAATTGGTGGTTGAGCTCTGTAAGGAAGCGGGATGATGCCCAGAAAATTTAGGATTGAAATACGTTAAGTACATGGATCGATACTGGTCCATGGTCTATGGACTGGTACAAGTCCATGGGGAAGCGGTATTTCACCTCCAACCTTTTTTCGTGGACTTCTAGGAGCATTTGGACGTCATACCAAAGTTTGAAGTCAAAAGATATTGGCATGCGACTTGGAGAAATTTTCTAAGTGATGAATCGATAGAGATTCAATGTGGAGCGGTAGGGGATAGATCAATAGGAAGTTGAAACCTAGGGAAGTAGCATTTCAAGGATCCAAAGTACTTTGCCAATAGTTATCTATATATATGGATCGGTTTCACTGCATAGCCTATGGACTGGTATCAGTGCATAGCCTATAGACCAGTATTGATCCATCATATTGAGGGTTATGGCGTGAGTTCACGGTGAAGCTAGTTAAGGGCTTGATGATCGTGCAGGTGGTCTTGGTTTGATAGGTTGAACTGGTTTGAGAGCTATGGCATTATCAAGCAATGAACTCTTCAATTGAAGACTTGGGTGTGGAATGGTTCGAAGGGTGACTATGAGTGGCTCGTAGCGTTACGTAGTAGCATGGTGATGAACCAGGTCATAGTGTTGTATTTAGGATGACATGTACTCAGATTTATTGGATTTCATGTACATGACTCCGTGATTTTGATGGTATTTCAACTGCTTTGTGTTTTGTCGTCTCTCGCTACATTACTGTCTAAATTTCTTGTTGTATTTTATCCATGTGTTGTGAGATATAGGACATGTCTAGTTTTGGTTATCGCTCATGATGGTCAGACCATATTAGCTTCGCATGCTACAACGCGATATTTTACTTATTTACATGCAAATGATATGGGGCGGTCGTCGCATGCAACCACTACATCGACAAAGGACCACCTCGTATACACTGTACCATAATCCTATGATGCAAATGTTCCTTCATCTGATAGGAAAACACGAACTAAATCTACAGTATCTACATTATGGATATCATGATGTACCACCCAGTCCATAGATCAAAGATTCACACGTAATTGCTCTGTCTATACTTCTAGATTTCACTAACAAGTGACTCTACAAAGGCTCACTTCATATAGAACTCATTTGGTGATTTAATACCATTATAAAGGACAGCTTCTAGGCCCACAGTACAAATGTTCTAAATGGTCTGTCTCTTCTCAATATGGCTATGGCCCCATGCAGCCACCCCTCAACTAGTTGGAAGACTTTCTAATGGATTAGTAGCCTTGTTGTATAACAAACAAAATAATAAACCAAATGGCATTGCCGCCTCATCCAGTGTCTGAATAGTGAAAGATCATTGGCCTATTGGTTTAACCTAAATCTTCCCCTTGCTTGTTACTGGCTGACGATGATAGGAATCAAAACGGTTGTCATCCTTGTAGGTCCTAACTACTAAGCCTGCTCCTGGCAGCTGCACAAATTCTCAAATCACCCACCATCTTATTGATTACTTGCAAAGGACAAACCTATTAGGCATATGATACAAGTGCAGTTAAGGCATACTCTCTTGATGGACACTACAAACATGCTTCCAATGGACCGCTCCAATATGCCTAAATCGGAGGGCATCCTTGGGTATCCTTAACATCTCGTTTGAAGTCTCTACTTATTTCTCTAGCATAGTACGTCCGATCTCAATCCCAAATATGAGATCATCAGTCCTCGACCTGAATGAGAATGTTGCTATAAATTCGCCTCGTGAGATCATCGTACTCTGAAGGATCTACTATGATTTACTTCATTAGGCCTACACCTAGATTCCTTTTGGACTGATTCAAATGCACCGCACATTTTTATTAGACCCTACATCTGGTATTTTCTTACGTGTTTAGTTTATATTATCTTTCCTTTTATCTACTTTTGTTCATTTATTATGATACTACATTCGCTTTATGTTTCTTACATTTTATGGTAGTCACAGTCCAAAACCGTGCCTACTTTTCGCAAATCATTTATTCATAATAATTACTTTATTTCTTTTTATCTGCATTGCAACGACATCTCTTAATCAAATTACCCATTTTCTCTTTTTCTAGGTCTCTTAAGTATTTAGGTTGATTATTATCTTTATTTATTTTTCAACTCTTGTTTGTTACGTTCTTTCTCTTCTTACAATCATTGTATGTTTTATTCCAGAAAGTTATTCACATTCTACTTGGTTGGTTACATAAACTTTGCAAATCTTTTTCCATATTTCAATATAAAACAATAAAATCAGTAACCCGCAACAACAAGATATTTCGCTTGCTATTTTCCTTTAATTGCTAAATAGTGCAAAATACAGTAACATCCCTATTTTGCACTGATTCCGCTTTATTTTCTTTATTCTAGTAGTTACATTTACCATATTAAATTAGAGAAATATACTCTTTTTCTCAACCAACCAACTAAGCTCTTACTAACTTCCAGTTACGTTTCTATATAAAATTCCCCTTTCATTCCATTTTGTATATTTAATATTTATAGTGTAAATTTTACACTTTTAGGCTGATGCCTTTCCCTATAATTCTTAAGCCCAGGATTAGTTATATTTATTGAGATTCTATTCCACAAGAACAATATTTTCATATATGTACAATTTGGATACAAATAACTTGCATAAACTAATTACCATAATTTGGTCCAAGTACATCAATGCCAATTAATAAATTTCAATAGGAAAAACGGTATTAAATATCACTATTCAAAAGATATATAATCTAAATCAATTACATGAAAAAGCACTTTAGATTCCAGGTCTAATTCAAATTTGGTTCTATTATTCGTTGCTTCTCTTTTGTAACCTTATTTGGTTCCACAAACTAGAATTTGCATGGATTTATAAATCTAAATCTAAACAAATAAAATAAACTAACTAGAAAACCAGATCTTTAAAACTTACCTTATATGAACGGCTTATTTTGGATATTCCTTCCATATATCTACAAATTTTCCCCTAATTTGTAAATCGAAAATCTTTTTTTTTTTAGAATTGGAGGAAGGAAAGTGGTTGAACTTCACATTTATTTATAGAGATTCGTAGCTATATTGTTTGTTCGATTTAAACCAATCGAAATATGTACTAAAGTAATCCAAATAAAATGCTAGTTAAAAGGCGTATAGGTCAATCCATTATTCACCCAGGTCAACCTATAGGTTGACCCGACTACGTCTGCAGTCGACCCGAATTGGGTCTTTTGCGTTATTTTAACACATCCTGCCATTTTTAATTTATACATATTAATATCTATGTAATGTTATTTTCAATAATACGTTAACACTAATAAATTTCAGTTTTTTCGTGATTTAATTGCATTTATGATGCATGTTAATTTTCAAATTTAAATGCGTGCTACTTCTGAAATTTATACGTGTATATACACACACATATACTTTAACATATGTCTATCATTCTTCAGTTAATTATTTCATAACATTATACTATATTTATTACTTTATAACGTTATTCTTGGATAACATTAACTTTTTATTTAACTTTCATTAACTATTTTATAATGTTACATTTATATAACGTTAATACTTGTTGAATCCCATTTATTATTTTATAACATTACTTTGTATAACGTTGATATTTTAATTAATTCTATTTATATCTCTATAACGTTATGCTTATATAACGTTAGCTTTTCATTTATTTCCCATTTATTCTGCACCTTTAATTTTTCAAATCCAAATGTGTGTTATTTCAGTAATTCACATGCTTATCTGTTTATAAAATTATATATATGTATATATACATACATATATATACATGCATACGCTTAAACACAATATTAGTTTCTGACACGAAACTTCAAATGTCAATACTTTTCCATATGAACTCCGTCCGGAACATATTATATTTAATAGGAAAATCACCATGAATGAAATGGTAAAAGTTTTAAGGCCATTTTTGTTAATTAAAAAAATGCTTATTTTTCTTTCTTTATAATCAAATCATATTATTTATTTATTTTGAAAACTGTGGGGGTACTAAAGTAACCCCTACTCAAATTCCGCGAAATCAGCCCAATAATGTTGTCTAAATTGATGATGACGTCCCTCCGAGGAGGCATCACAATAATTATACTCCAAATTTTGGATCATAATCATCGGAATATGGTGGAGATCCAAACTCTTGACCTCACCGCCATGATCTGTAGTATCACGAGAGAGTCACAAGGTTATATCAACAACAATTCAGAAACCAATATGTGGCGTAACCCCTTTACTGAAGTTATTCTGAATGCCAAATGCTTTGGCATTTTAATATGCCAAAACTCACAGCATACTCAGGAAAAACCGATCTTTGGCATTTCCTAAACCAATACAAGTGGCATATGACCTCAGCTCATGTCATCGATATGATGAGATGCAAATGCATTCCCGTATTCCACGATGGTGTGGCTCTGCAATGGTTCTCTTGACTTGCACCAAGAACCACATCTTCCTTTGACTAACTCACCAAAGGACTAGTGAAGCAATTCAGGATGCATATCACTAGACAAAATGACATCCTGGTTATTTCCAACATATTCTAGGTAGTTCGAAAGTCATTGAAGAGCTTTTTGGAAAGGTTTGACATTTCCCTCACGAAAATTGACAAACTGTAATTGAATGTGGTTCTTCTGCAACTTGTAAAGGGCATTCACCTTGAAACTGAAATCAAGAATTAGCTCAGTCAAAAGCCTCTAAAAAATTTGGAGCGATTCTAAGAGAAGGCCAATGAATACCTATTCCAAGAAGAAGAACGTAAGAACCGAGCTGCACAGGGCTACTCCCACAAACTACAATAGGAAACCGTGCAAAGTAATGTCATACTTAAACAAACTGGAGAGTGCTCTGGAAAAGACAATGTGAATGCTCCAAACAAGCCCAAACAAGGCGACGATAATTCTGAATGTGCGACAGAAAGAAGAAATCAAAGAAGATATTCATATTTCCATCAAACAACAACTATAATCCAATAAACTCTCAGCTGGATACAATCTACCTAGAGACCACCAACAACATACAATACAAGAAGCCCAATCCGAGCGAGTCCACGGAGAGGGAAAAGTAGTCAAGCAAACATGAAAAGTTCCATGAGATGTACAGTCATAACTCTAATGATTTCCATCATTTCGAGAAGCCATAGAGAAGCTCATACGTGAAAAGGGTCTTAAGCAATATGTTCGACCTCAAGCTCTAAAGGACGGAGCAATGGATCCTTCATCACCTTCCTAACCTCAGACAGTGCTAGGATCTTCTAGTTTCATACCACTTCAGTGAGGTATAGTCATCAACACCATCTGCGGTGGACCTCAACCTGTAAATAAAAGCTTCAAACATATGGAGGAATAAGTCATCTCTGTAAAGCATCCAGAATATGAAGAGAGATTTTCCGCGGTCAAGAGTGTCCTAATTAAATTCCGGAAGATGATTGATGACATCTCTTCTTCCACGAAAGTGAATCCATAGGGATGAAAGCTCCAACCATTGGCCCTTTCATTATGTTGACCTTTTATTGGTCCAGCTTATGTTCGGAAGGCCCTCAAATCCTCATTGAATTAGGGAATTCCATCAACATCATAATTAAAAAGGCCTACAAGAAAATGGAAATTAAGTCCAAATACCTAAAGCGGTGTACAACCAGGACCCATAGTATCACGACATAGCTAATGATTTGGTCGGAATTATTGACTATCGGTGCAACTTGGTGAAAGTGATCACATCAAAGTTGGAATCCTTTCCTTTATCGTTATTGACATATACTCTCCTTACATTGCCTTCTTAGGGTATCCTACATTGTTCAAATTTTGAATTTGCATGGCGTCTGGGTGCCTACTATTGAAATTCCCCACTAATAATGGAGTCAGAGTTTTCCATGTGGATAAAATTAATGGAAGAGTATGCTATTTGGCGGAATGGAGATATGTCATCCACCATATGGAGGGAAAGGGTGTAGAGACTTCACTCTGCACCAAAAATCTTGATGCTTAGCAACCGACTCCGAGTCCTGGCTCGGTCAACACGGTCATCTTTACTAAGAACTTGACCCAAGTAAGGACAAAGAGGCAGAGTACAAAAGAGAAACTCCAACTATGAAAACCATTGACATTGCAGCTGACAACAATGACCCATCTTGGGTCCTTAAGATTGGATTATAGTCCAATCCTTCTATGAGGAAGGAACTATCTGATATTTTATAGGATTGATGTTTTCACTTGGACCCACTCCGATATGTATGGTATTGCACCAGAAATTGCAAGTCACAATCTGAAAAATGATCCAAATTTACTTCTAATAAAACGAAAATGAAGAATCTTAGGGTTAGAGAGTCGGCAAAACTTAAAGAGGAGGTAGATACTCTACTTAATATTGGTTTTATCTACGATGCCTTCTATCCCAAATGCATATCCAATCCTGCACTCATAAAGAAATCAAATAAGAAATGGTGCGTATTCAAGCTATGATCGAATCTTGATGCATCTTCCTAACCAAGAAAATACAAGATTTATCATAGATCTGAGGCTTTATTATTATGTTGTCATGCCCATTGGATTGAAAAATGCGGGCCTACCTATCAACGACTTGTCAATCTTATGTTCAAAGACTAGATCGGGAGATCCATTGTAGTGTCCTGAAATTCTGGTCTAATTTGAGCTGACCAAATAACACAAGTCCAACCCCAATTGCACTGGAAAACAGAAAACTAGTGGAAAGAAAACAGAGGGTGAGAATAGATAAGATAGAAACTTAGAATAGAAGAAGAAGAAGAAGAACATACCACATCAGAGTAACACGAATCTCACAGCGGAATGAACAACATATAATAGATAACATATCCTTGAATAAAATCAGTTTGTGTATACAGTAACATTATCAGAGTACAACACTTACAACACAGTGGAAATAACTATAGCTATATAATCCTGAAGCCTCCTGCTCCAAGCTCTCCAGGTATATCTTTAAAATCCTGACTACTTGACTGCTCATACAAAATTGGGCACCCAAGAGTTTAGGGAAAAAAAAACAAAATAAACTCTGGGTTAGTCATGGGACTGGTGTGAGTAAAACAGTTTGAGCAACAAAACGATATCTCATAAGATCACGCCGTATAACGGAATGGGTTTTTCCCTTATGAGAATCCAAAATAATCATTATATCAAAATTCTTTTGATATTATAATAATGTCTATCACCACAATATGATAATCATCTAGCAGAAACGCTTTCATCTCACGTCCTACATATATAGTATACAATCAAAACCGCGAGCACTTATTGGATAATGGATTTCCAACTATGACAAGGTATGGAACCACCTTCCGATAGTGTACCTCTAGAGAGGAATACACTGGGTTCAACAAGAACATCTTGCAACCCGGCCACACATGATCAACCACTCATTTCTCTTGAGTGTATCGAATGTATATCACCAACGGTTGGGATCAGCAACCGTTTCCCGAATGGGACAGCATCGACAATAGATTTTTAGAAGTAAATGAAACTCTAGATCAGGTGATTATACACCCTAATAGGTGCGACCTACACAGCCATGCTGCCTACCTGACTTTTGTCATTTTCGGATGTGAGGCTAGAAGCTACGCTTATCTTTATACATATCATATCTTCATTTACTTGGAATACCACATCGTCGTACCCGCCAAATCACAAATTGATTTCCCTAAAAATACCACGGGTATACAGCTAAGAGAAACGAATTCCTCCACCACCAAACATAACTACCTTTGAAGAGATCAACTTACGCGATCCTTTAGATATACTCTGTCAGACATTCGTCCATACAAGTTGTCCTGGAACTGGACAAACCGAAGGCACTATTCAGTACATCCATATTAGGCAATCTTTACCAAAGATATATAAAACTGCCCTTGCATATTACTCCGTCTTCAATTATCTTTGGCATATATGATTCGCAACGCTCACGCCAATACGGAGTGGTTCTTCGGATAATAATCCAACCGGTCTCTCCATATTAACAATGTTAAAATGGTCAAAACTTTGGTAGTCTATGATTTAACTATCAAAGAAAAACATGTGTGCAAACAACGATATTATTTCCAGATGGAAATTATATCGATCAATCATCATTTAACATTTATCTCTTTAGTTCATAAATTTACTTATCTTCTGTTTCCATATATTCTAAATTCTTATTTTCTATTATCAGAAAACATTTCTAATTCTTATTTGGGAAACATTTCCAAAACTCCTTCACTGGATTTAAACTGATGTTTAAATCAAACATCGCCATGCCAACTCAAACCATTTCACTCATTTACTAAATTCACTTAACCATCCTTTACTATCAAACCTTATCCATTCCTTAGTTAAGAAGGATGTCAATCAAGTTGGGGTATAATTACCTCTCAGACCTTAACTGAACAACGTTTTAACTTCGGAATAGACAAAGTTTATCTTTTAAACCTTTAACAAACTTCCTTACGTAACTCTCAGATTCTATTTACGTATCCACTTCTTTATTGAAAACATTGGTTATAACGATAACGTTATAATCCCTACTTTTGGAATATCTAACTTCAATTATAACTTTTATTCTTTAATGTGAATAAATAAATGAACACCTAATTTATAAATAAATAAATCTTGATTTAAAAACCGGAAAGTATACGTACTTTCCCGAATTCGATATAATCGAATTCGATGATTAACTCTCTTCGAATAACTAATATTCGATTAACTCACTTCGAATAACAAATATTCGATTATCTCACTTCGAATAACTTATATTTTGACTAACTCACTTTCGAATAACTAATGTTCGATAACTCTCTCTTTCGAATAAACTATATTCGATGATCTCCTTTCGAATAAACGATATTCGATAATCTCTCTTTTCGAATAAACTATATTCGATTACTCCTCTTCGAATAACTAATATTTTGACTAACTCACTATCGAATAACTAATATTCGATAACTCTCTCTTTCGAATAAACTATATTCGATAATCTCCTTTCGTATAAATGATATTCGATAATATCTCTTTTCGAATAAACTATATTCGATTACTCCTCTTCGAATAACAAATATTTGATTAACTCCTCTCAAATAACTAGATTCGATTAACTCCTCTCGAATAACTAAATTCGATTAACTCCCTTTCGAATAACTAAATCCGATTAACTCCTTTCGAATAACTAAATTCGATTAACTCCTCTCGAATAACTAATTCGATTAAATCCTCTCGAATAACTAATATTCGATAACTCCTTTCAATTAAACTAAAATCGATAACTCCTTTCGATTAAACTATAATCTATACCCTTTCCTTTAACTCTATTCGAACAAACTATATTCGATACTCCTTTAACTCTATTCGAATAACTAATATTCGACTAACTCCTTTGGATTAACTCATTTGGATTAACTCGGTTTGATTAACTCATCTTAACTAACTTAACTTAATTAACTCGACTTATTTAACTCAACTTGATTAACTCGACTTATTTAACTCAACTTGATTAACTCGACTTATTTAACTCAACTTGATTAACTCCTATCGAATAACTAATATTCGATCAACTCAAATTGAATAACTAATATTCAATAAATCCTAATTCGATTAACTATGTTCAATTAACTCTATCTGGTTAACTCTAACTGATTAACTCAAACTGGTTAACTCTAACTAGTTAACTCTAACTGGTTAACTCTAATCGACTAACTCTATTCGATTACAAATACTTCCTTTTCTATTTGTCTATATTTATTTCATACAAATATTTCCTTTATATAATTCTATTTATTTTCTCAAATAATTTCCCCCTTTATCTTTATTTATTTTCTAAATAAATAATTCTCTTTCAATTCTATTTGTAAATGTTTTATAAATATTTCCCTTTCTTATATTGTTTTACAAATATTTTCCTTTTATATTTATCTATTTATTTTCCTAAATAAATAATCCTTTTATACTCTTATTTATTTTCTAAATAAATAAATTCATTTCATACTTCTATTTATTATCCCAATAAATATCCCTCTTTATAAAATCCTTTGATTTTATAAATAAATTCCCTTCTTATAAAATCCCTTGATTTTATAAGTATTTTCTCTTTAAATAAATTCTAATTCATTTTATAAATGAATATCCCTATTATAAAATCCTTTGACTTTATAAATAAATTTCCTTTTTATAACACCCTTTGATTTTATAAATGTTTTATTTTAAATAAACACTTTGAAAATGCCCTTTTTACATTCCAGTATTCCTTATGGTATTTAACGTACCATATAACAATGAGCGGCATCATTCAAACATATAAAATCATCAACAAATTTCGTATCACATCATATAACACAATATATGAAACAAAACAATATTTTATATATTGAGGAACCCAGTTGGGTCCCTCCAACCTGTTTCCCTGCATCACAGATATTAAACAACACAAATATCACGAATATAAAATATTCTGATAAACGGAATCAATATTTGATTAACGATTTATATATATCGTTATCTATACTTTCAACCAATACACAAGCGATTCAACCAAATAGTTAACACACAGCAATCAACAGATAATTATCAGTTCTAACAATACGTTATAAAAATATAACTGTTCAGAGTTGGTGAGTTTACTCACATTTCGCGTTAACCGTTAAATAACGATTTGCGTCTGTTGATTCAGACGGACAATTTATTTTGCAATAAATTGCAACGAGGTCGAATTCTCTCCCAGTCAGTTCCATTGGGTAGCTCTCGTCCATACGATCCTGTCGGATCTTGTTTCGCTTAAAATACTTTGGCCCAACACCAATCTGCACCCGCAACCTTTATCCTTCTTCTTCCTGATCGAACAAACCAACCCGTCGCTCCTTCACTTGTAAATCCCATGGCCGAAACTTCCTTCACCATTCCCCCATTCCTTGATGAATATCAAAACTAACTACCCAAATGAACATCTCATTTAAATCTCCACTCAACCATACTATAAAGATAGAACTTGACACCTCCCATCGTTCTACAGGAACCAAGAACCCACGGCCATTCCTCTACTTCTTCCCATGGCACGCTCTCCCTCTCCATTTCATTAAATTGAAAAAGAATTTCATTAAACTTCTTTGCATCAAAAACTACACCACCTCGTATCACCTACTTCCAGCTCGATCTCGGTTTTACACCTGCGTCAAATAAGATCATTCGGCCACTGTTCAAAGACTTCCGACAAGATTTATCACAGAATAATCCAAAAATTTGCAAACCTGTTTCTCTTCTCCTCACATATCCATAATTCTCCATCAAAACAAGCATCGAACCTTCCATTACACAAACGAATCAACACTAGGCCACAACAGACTAATGCTATACAATTTTTGCGAACAAAAATATATTCGAGCTGCTTGAAACCTATCCTAGCTTGGAGAGATGCTTTCCAGGAACTCATAACTATGTATATTTTGATTTATATAATTTTCTACCCTTTTATTTTGATTTTTGAAAAGATGTATTTGCTCATAATGGAAGAAGTTTGTGGCGGCCTCTTTTTGTTTACAGAAGAATGGATTTAATTAGGTCGTAAGGGATGGAAACATTACTATTGTTTATGGTCATCAATAGAAGACGTGGATTTTTGTGGAGTGCAAATTTCTGGTTCATGTTCTTTCATATATTAAACGACAGCTGTTGTCATACTTGTGCATTGACAAAGCTAGTGTCAGATGTAAAATTAGAACAGATGTGTCCTACTACTCTCCTTGTAAATAAATATGGTTATTATTAGAACGCAAAAGATAGGCTTTGTCATGGTGGAGATACATGTTTTGGTTGCATAAATCACACTCAGTCTGTATCTAATTTATTCGGTTTTATCTCGGTTACATTGTAGTTTTGCTTGGGTTATTCTGTGAAACCCCGAAATGTTGATACAGGGTGTAAAATACTCCAAAATAAAAAGTGCTTATTTAATTAATTAAAAATTACAGTAAAATTCTAAAAATTAAATTATCACTACGTCTCAAAGGGCTTGTCTAAATTCAAGGCCATAATTTAATTATAATTAAATATATCGTTATGGTTGATAAACGATTCCATAGCGACTATTCGAAAATTTGATTTGGACATAACTAAAAATCTACATGACGAAATATCGATTTTTCTCTTCCACTAGAAAAATATCGTTTAACAGATTCGAACTTTTCTTGTTTCACAGAAATCCGATTTAAAATGGATTCTGTATATTCGTTTAAAGTTCGAATCGCCAAACTGCGAACTGCCGTGCCATTTCGGGCTCGATTATAATTATAATATAATTATATGTTCAAGCTTCGTTTAAATAATATATTCGTTATTTTTATTCAACTCCAAACTGAATTATATATTATAATTAACCCAATTCACACAATATTGTGAATTCCACTATTTTTGATTATTTCTGAATTATATATATTATTTAATTATTATTTTAATTAAATATTCAAAGTTATTTAATTTAAACCATTTTAAATTACCAAATCATATTTTAAATAATTAAATAAATTAATCATTCGACTGTAAAAATACGGGACGTTACATCCATGGATATTTATATAGAGTGATATGATTGTGAATTCATGCAGTCGAACGACCACATCGACGACCTTGCGGAGTTGTTTAGAGTTCTCCGCAAATATGACATTGCATCGAGAAAATTCTTGGCTTTCATTGTAAACTCACGAGAGATTGAAGCCAACCCTAAAAATATTGATGCAATCTGAGTTATCATAGTTCCAGAAAATATTAAAATATTTCAGAGTCTGAATGAAAAGTTTGTCACCCTAAGTAGATTCATTTCAAAAGCTACAAATAAATGCATTCTCTTCTTCGACTTGATCAAAAAGGGGAAATGTAACTTTGCTTGGACACTGGAATGTGTTTCCACATTGCCAAGCTTGCCAAATTATTTGGAAAGACATCTAATCTTGGCAAAGCTTGTGGATCATAAGGATTTATTCACATATCTAGTTGTTTTTGTGCATGCTATAAATTCCATGCTTGTGCGCGAGGAGAATCATTTCAAAAGGCCCGTGTACAATGTTAGCAGAGGTTAACAAGAGTTACTTCCTATTGATATCTTCTCGAAAACTCTATCCTTATTTCCACTCTCATCCGATTAAAGTTTGCATTGATCAATGGATATGATGGGTCCTTCAGCGACCTGAGACGTATGAGAGACCCTTAAAAGTGCAACATTGAACTTAACCAATTTAACCTCACATTTGTACCATAGAGATATACCCAAGTTCAAGCATTGGCTTACTTCACTACCGTATTCACTACTCTTGATGTTCTACCAGAAAGCAACAAATCACCTAACATCCAATGGAAATCGTATATGGAAGGATCTTCTAACAATTAGTGTTATGGCACTAGGTTTATAACTACTAACCCTGAGGAACACTCGATTTGTTATGTCTTGAAACTCGTCCTTCGCTCAACCAATAAAAATGCATAATATGAAGCTTTAATAGCTAGAAATAAAATTTCCAAAGAATTTGACATCAAAGCTACACAGATCGTATCAAACTCTCAATTAATTGTATGTCAAGTCCGGGGAGAGTACCAAGCTAAATGAGTGTGGCTAGTTCCTTATCTAGTTTGGGCTAAAGAATTACTTATTAGTTTTGAGCATTATACTATCACTTACATTCCTCGAGATCAAAAAAAGAAGATTGGTTAGGAAAGCTTGCCAATTCCGAGGATGCACAACTTATGGGAATTGTCTCAATTTGAATCTTTGGGTATTCATCAGATGGAGACTGACTATTGATGATGGATCTTGAACCCGAGTCGGAGCCATTAATGACTGCAATTGTGAATTACTTGCAATGGGGAATCCTTCTTGAAAACTACAACACGAAACGTTCACTCCTTCGCAAAGCATCATGTTATAACATTCAAGAAGGAGTACTATATCAAAGAGTTTGTTATATTACATTACTCTAGTATATAGCCGACAATGATGCCAAATGAATGTTACAACATGTACACGAATGCGAGTGTAGTGACCACACCGGGGTAAACTCTGGCAAAGAAAGTTTTCCGCAACGGCTATTTTTGGCCAATTGTTAGTAGAGATGTAGTCGATTTCACCAAAAATAAGATAAATGATACAGATTCACTAAGATTCCAAGAGCCTCATCAACTAAATTTACTCAAATGTTCAGCCTATTCCCTTTGTAATTTGGGAAATTGATGTTATCATAACTTTACCTATGTCTAAAGGCGATGCTCGATATGCTATCGTCGTGATTGATTACTTTACGAAATGGGCTAAAACTTTGCCTCACGCCAAAATCAGTACCAAAAGGTAATCCAAATTGTTGTCTACAACATCATATGTTATATTGGTGTTCTTAAAAACATCATTTTAGATAACAAGACTAAGTTCAACAGCTTTGAGTTCACAGAATTCTACCAACTTCATTATATCAAAATGCGACACACAGTTGTCGCCCATCCTCAAGCAAATGGACAAGTTAAAGCAGTAAATATAACCTTCAAGTCCATATTCAAAATGCATTCGGGAAAGGCCGGAGGCAAGACGATAGACGAACTTCCACTATCCTACTGGGAATATCGAACTACCTATAAGTCAACGACTACCCATTCTCCATTCGCGCTTTCTTACACTGAGCCATTATTCCCATTGAACTTAAAGTACAATCTCATCAAGTTACACACCATAATCCGAGAGCCAGTAGAGATCTCGTTTTCGAATATCTTGACATGTTACATAAGAAACGAGAAGACGATGAACTCAGTGCATTTGCACACCACCAATGGGTTTCTCAATACTTCAACACCAAAGTTTTCCCAAAGCGCTTTGACATTGGCGACCTCATCCAAAAAATGATTTTTCCAACATCGGACCGTATTATCCTTCGATGAGAAGGTCCTTACCTCGTTCAATAAAGGCTAGGAGATTGAACCTTCAGGCTAACAACTATTGATGGCGTTGAGGTACCAAGAGAATGGAACAACAAGCATCTTTGCTACTATTTTACTTAACATTTATTTAGCATATTTGTATTTCCATTCCAGTTACTAGTTTGTTTTCAAGTAATGTAATAAGGAAAATATTCCCTTATTTTATTTGTTTTTAATTAAAGGCTCTTGGTACCTCATGTCCTTGGTGTTTTTCCATTATGTGTGGTATGTTAGTTGTGATACGACCGACTTACATGCACGAGCACACTATTATGAATACAATGTCTCAGAGCTTGGTGCTGATTCACCACTCTGAGTCCACCATGGGATTCTAATGTGTATTATACGACCACCCATAAACTAACTTGAGCTTTGAACAAATGACAACGTCGAGTATAACTCATTCATGATGCTCGTAACTTAAGTTTTTGACCACCAACCCTTAGTCTTTAGACTTGGAAGCAACTACTCCAGCCAAAGTGAATGTGAAATCGACCTTTCACTTCACCAACTTCGATCCTCGGGGCTTGGATTTGAGAATATAATAGAGAACAAATGACGCCCATGACTTTAACTCGAATTAAAAGATGGGAGATTATAAAGGACAAATCAATGATGTCTGATACTTAATCCCGAATCAATGACAGGTGAACAATGGTTGATTACGATGCCTAATTCCATGCTCCACGTGACTTGGAATTAACAACCTAAAGGAGGTCCTGAGAGTGGGGGCCGCAACTTCGAATTCAATAGGACTTGAGATCGACGGCCAAAAGAAGGTATCAAGAATGGAATCGATAACCTCGAACTTTATATGACTTGATTTCATAATCAAAAGGGGATCTCGAGAGAAAGATTCTGAATAATCAACTTAAAGTTTAAGAGTATCAATGAGTTACAATGCATTTGTACAATTAATGGAAAGTGTACAAAAGATTAAACACTTATACATAATTCATATGAAATAAAAGGAAATGAACTATTATTTACAAAACAATGATGGCCATCCAAGTGTTATCGTAATAAAATACGACTATGAGTGAATTGCTTTTCTTATTGCTCCTCTTCCTCTCATTGCTTCTACAAGAGTTAGTTCCCTTCTTATCCTTGGACGATGATTCTTCAGGATCATCCTCGATTTCTATAACTTCATAGTAAGCACTTAGAGGAAGAATCATATTGTCTTGGGATTGGAAGTAACTTTCTCCACTTTGTCTTAGCCTTCCTCTCCTCCTCGGCTTCCATCTTTAATCTAGAAATCTTTTCATTGTCTTTCTTAATCACTTGTTCCAAGCTATTACCAATGCTAAAATCTATCTCAACCTGCTTTAGATAATTTAAAGACTCTATGTCCTTGAAGTCAATATTCATTAGCTCCTAGTAAGCGGATTCATCCCAAGTGATAGCTTTGATTAAGCCTTTAGCAAGGGCACAAAGGGTCTGAAAGCTTGCATCATAAGACTAGAAGTGAAGATTTGCATTCCGAATGTACATATAGCATGAAGATGAAGCAAAATTGGCATTTTTTGTACTCCAGTGACTCGTAAAAAAGCCAAATGGTTTCTTTGCAAGCCTTTATCGCCTTCTTGAAAGTCATAGAAACAGTATATATACTTTCCGCCTCATGTTTTGCGATTCCTCCAGGATTCAAACCTTCTAGGATTGGCGATAACATAGTTATATATAGGATCTAAGTCAGGTTTCTTAGGGTCACATAGATCGATCTATGAAGTTAAAGCGCTCAATGGGTCCAGTGTTGTGGATGTTCAAAAAGTTATAGCGAGGATAAAGCGAAGAAATAGAATGATATAGTAGATGAGTCTAAAATAGCATATAAAACTCGTATTTAATGCTTTTACAAATACATAAATGAAAGATAAATGGAAAATTAACATTCAGTTGAATTATAATTAGTACATTCTCAATTTTAAATAAAAGCATATACAAATATATGTAAATAAATGCAAAGCTTTATTTAGCTTGGTTAAATTTAATAGAGTATAATAGTACTTCTATTTTGAAAAATATATGTTAAAAATTTATATCGAAAAACTAATTTTATAAATTTTATAGTGTATAAATGTCAATTTTGAATTCTCTTTTTTCTTTTGTAAAAGATATAGCGAAAATAATGGAATATAGCTGAAATAATGGGATGTATCGGGAATATCGGAATATAGCGGGGCTTAAAGCAAAAGGCTATTTGGAAATAGCATAACGGTAGAAATATGCTACCGGATTATGGCAGGGTAATAGCGAGGAATTAACTAGATCGGGATCGATGACATCTTGTCTAAGGGGACCACTTGTAATTGCAGACCGGACGATTAAGGACTGGGGATGCTCACATGACTAGATGATTAACCCATCGAGCAAGTAGTATGAGCAATAATCACGCTTTCGGTCATGATCGTTTTTCTTTCCTTGGAGCCATATCAGCTTCTGCCTTTGTTGGCGATTCCTTTTTTCTAGAATCATCGGCTCGTCCCCTCTCAAATACTCGATCACTAATGCCTCCTCATCAACTTCCTTAATCCCTTGCAATAGCCCCATTGTCCAAGAACCACTCCCACATTAAAGCAAAAGATTTGTCACATTGTCTTATATTATATATGAAAGATCGCGGTAGCAAATAATCTTGGCGTAAAATAATAAAATAACAGAGTCTAGTTTCTCTTTTCTCCTGCTATCGGCCTCTTAAGCTTAGGCTTTGAATTCATCAAGTTGGACTTCGAAGGCCTTTCTAAAATCATCGTCCTGCTCAAGCACAGTCTTATTCGACTCCATTACTGTTGTTTTGGCTTTCATTGTCGCTTCCAACATGGCTTTATTGGCCTTTCTCTCCTTCTTGAGCTCCACAATTTCTTTAATTTCTCAATATTTTCAAGCTTTTTCTTCATTCGTTCATTCTTCTCCGAGAGGGACTTACATTTTTTTTCAACATAAGTAAGTCTGAAGGAGTAAGCAAACAACTCAACTTTGAATCTGTTCTTTTACTTATCCATTACTTCGACTATGTCAGTCATTTATTCATTAGCCTCTTCGAACTTCTCCTTCAATTTATTAATCTTGTCTTCTTCCGCTTTTATCATATCTTAATATATTTCATCCATGAGATTTAGCCCAGTAATCTCTACATTTTCCCCCTTAACAGATCAGATAACTTCTCGATATAAATCACCTTTGTCCAATATTGGTTATAAATGTCGAAAACTCGATCAAATGTTTCTTTATCAACACTTCACAAGATAGAGTGCATAAACGGACATAATTTCATCAAAATATAACCCCGAGAATGCCAATTTGAGGTTTTGTTTCTGTGTTGAGCAAAGAGGGCTAACCATGGCTAAGGCTCTTTCTCCAATTCCTTTTTCTTTCTCTTATCTTCCCACATTGAATTTTTAACACCATCTGAGCCTCTATAGGAAAATCTTTTCTCGTAAACTTGGAAAAAGGTGGTGGAGGCACCGGTTTACTAAAAGGGGGGTGGCGGAGGTATGACAGATTAGCCAATACTCCTGGAGTTTCCTCGTTTATCAGAACTTGGTCTATTGTCAACTGGGGGAGACTGAAAGAAAGGAGGGTAATCATCATTTAGACGACGACTACTTCTATAGTGAAACTTTTTCTTTTAGTGAGTATAGCGCCCTTAAGAATTGCCGAAGAATGATCCACTTATATCAAGTTGTCTAGAGCAGGGGCCTTTTGTAACGACCCAGATTTTTGAACAGTTTATCCTAAATATTTAGTATGGTTTTAAATATTGATTTCGGAATATAAATGAATTTTATATTGAATTTATCAATTTAATAATCGATATACGATTTAATATCGAACATATTAACTATCGTAATATGAAACGGTAATAATTGAATTCGCGGTTAAAACTGTATC
Organism: Allium sativum; assembly: GCA_030737875.1. NCBI lineage: Eukaryota > Viridiplantae > Streptophyta > Magnoliopsida > Asparagales > Amaryllidaceae > Allium > Allium sativum. The sequence continues at coordinate 393,557,122 of CM060924.1, read as the reverse complement.
AAAACAATTCTATAGATTAATATAAATTCTATTTGAATTAGGATGATAATAGTAATTTATTATCAGCGAATTTAATTGTTTAAAAATCGATTTATATTTTATATTGAGTTTAATTTAAATCATTAATTTAAATTGTTCTCTCTTTTAACAGTCGAATTGAATTTTTGAACTGGTCCCGTTAGGTTCATAATATCGTATAAACTTGGAGACGTCGGTTGTTAGATGTCAATAAGGGTTCGGAACCCCTAAATGTAATTTAAACGGATATATATATAAAAAAAAAAGAGTTAAAATGTACATCAGCCACCCTATACTCTGAATGAAGCCGACCTAAAACTGAAATCACGCAGACCTTAATTACCTCGAGCTGGAAAAATGGCCTCCTCTTTCGTTTACAAGCCAACAAGGATTAAATGGCGACGTACTAGTGGTTCCCTCATTCTCATCTATAAATTGAAGCCTTCGCCCTTGTATTCTCTACGCAGAAATCAACAAATCAATTCCAAACCATTTCCCTTTCCGCCCCTTTTCTTCCAGTAATTCGATTTCCCAATTCAAGAAAAATAAACCGTAAGTCCTTTATTTAAAATTGAAATCAATTCGTTCGTGAATTCTGGAACACGAGGCAACTCAAGCGACGATGGGGGGGAGGTTCAGCTCGATCCGTTCTTTCGGGTGGTGCGATATCTGAAGTTGTGATGGCGATTTGGGGACGTTGGTGAAAGTCGATCACAGTTTGGGGGTTTGCGATTCAACTTGAAACGATGAGGAACCCTTGAGCTCGAAATCGACAGTACTAGAGTTGCGATGGGTTGGAGGGAAAATTAACACTGGTTTCCGCGATTTAGGGGAGCGCGAGGCTTTACTGTGGTGTCTGGAGGGGTGCTGGAATGGTTGAGCAAGTGACCTGGGTGCTCGACAGTGGGGGATGACTGGAATCGGGTCTGTCATTCTCTAAATGATGGAGCTTGGGACGCTGAATGTAGTGATACTGTAAATGAACAGGAGGAATCGAAGGTTGGAAGTATGTGGGTCTGTTGGAATTTCTGAGTTCGAAATTTCCAGTAAACATTTGAATGGATGATGCAAGAGTTTGGAGCTGATTGAGGTATTCGGGAGCTGTTCAGGAATTTGTTCATCGAGTAATCGAGTGGTTTTTGGAAACAATAAGGTATACGTTTTATTAAAATACTTAGAAATATTTATTTGTTAAAGTTAGTTAGTAGTAGCTTAATTGTTAAATTAAAAAAATTAATCATAGGTATAGACGACTTGAGACGATTCGTAGGCACAACCATATGAAAATCAATTGGATGTTCTGCGAATGAGAATACAAGGTGAGTAAATCTCACTCACCTTTAGAATTATTTTTATTTCATTAAAAATAATTGTTTGTTGCTTGTGTGAATATTTTCTGGTTGTTTTATATATATTAGTTATTTAGGCTATATATATATATATTGGGTTGATTGATTGGTTGGATTCCCGCAGTCTCATTAGCGGATGCCCGCAGTTTCATAGCGGATGATTACCCTATACGCCCCACGCTATGATTAGTGGATGACCTTCTATACCGCGATATTCTGCCACGAAGCAGAATGGGTATTATTTATGTGCTAACATCTGTGGATGCAGGAAAACAGGTTGGAGGAATCCAACAGGATTCCTCAAAAATATATTATCTGTTTGTTTATTTGTTTGCATATATATTTTTATATATGATGTGTTAGAAAAATAAATAATTCGTTGTTTTGTGTGTTTAAATATCACTGGGCTTAAGTAATGATATTTAAAAATATCGTGGAAGGATATTTGAGATTTATAAAGGGAAAATTCTATTTTTTAATAGAATTTGAATTTTTAATGGAATAAAAATATAAAACTTGTTTTTGAAAAATAAAACAAGTAGTTTCTTTTTAAACGAAGTTTATAAATAGTTCTTTTATAACGAAGTTATAAATGAAGTGAAAAGAATTATCATTTGATAATTCAGAAGTAGAAATACAAGTGTGAAATTGGAATTTGAAATGGAATTTCAAAATAGGATGTGAAATGAAATTTTCAATATATAACTCAAATGAAATTTGAGTATAACATTTGAATAGTAGAATTAGAAAAGGAGTTTAAATATTTGAATTTTAAAAGGGGATTGAATATTAGAAATTCAAATAGAAATTCAAATAGAATTTGAATAGACAAAATTAGAATGAAAAAAATAGAATTTGAATTCAAGGAATTAAAATAAAATTTGAATTCAAAGGAATTCGAATAAAGAAATTCAAATAGAGATTTGAATGTAGAATTTCAAAATAGAATTTGAAATATAGAATTTCAAAGAAGAATTGAATAGAATTTGAAATATAGAATTTCAAAGAAGAATTGAATAGAATTTGAAATATAGTATTTCAAGGAAGAAATTCAAATGTGAAATTTGAATAGAGATTTGAATGGAATTTAAATATGAAATTTGAATAGAGATTTGAAATAGAAATTCGAGTATTGAATTTGAACATGGAATTGAATACAGAAATTCAAGTAGAAATTCGAATATGAGATTTCAAAATAGAATTTAAAATAAACTTTGAAAATAGGATTTCAAAGTAGAATTGGAAATAGAATTTCAAACAGGATTTCAAAATAGGGAATCCAAATGGTTTTGAAATGGAATTTGAATTCAAAGGAATTCAAATGGGTTTGAATAAAGAAATTCCAATGGGATTTAAATATGAGATTTCAAATAGAAATTTAAATGAAGTTTAAATATTTAAATTCAAATATGATTTTCAAATATAACCATTCAAAAGGGATTTGATTATAGAATTTAAAGTGGAATTTAATTCAAAGGAATAAATTAAGGTATTGGGATTCAAGAAAATTAAATGTGGAGTTTAACTAATGAATTTGCATTTAGAATTCAAATGGTATTTGTAAATGAATTCGAATTTAGAATTCAATGGTGTTTGAAAGAAAATTGGAATATTTTAATTCAAATAGAGTTGGAAATAGATTTGAACATAGAAATTCAAATGGGGTTAGAATATTTGAATTTCAAAAGGGAATTCAAAATGGAGTTGAATATCTAAATTCAAGTATGAATTTCAAATATAGAAATTCAAAAAGGAGTTGAATTAAGGTGGAAATTAAATAAAGGATTTCAAATGGGATTTGAATACAGGATTTAAAACTATGGAATTTGAAATGTAAAGATTCAAATGGAATTTGGAATATATATATCTATATATATATATTAGAATGGAGTTGAATTCATTTAACGAAGTTTTTAAAAGTTCATATATATAAATATAATTAAAACGAACTCGCCGCAGTGCTGCAGTTCGTAAAATAGCGATTCGAACTTCAATTGAATATATAGAACCCAATTGAAGTCGGAATTCTTTGAAACAAGAAACGTCAGGACCGATTTGATAATAGTTTTCTAATGAAGAAGAAAAATCTGGATTTCGTCGTATAGATTTTGAGATATGTCAAAATCAAATTTTCAGAAAAACAGCGCCAAAATCGTTGTAAACCCATAATAGTTTATTTTATTTATAAAAGGATTTTAAGCAAATAAAAAAAATCCGAATTTCTATTTAGAAAATGTCAGATTCTGAGTTGTAATTATATGTGAACTCAAGTGAAGTAATGAATTTGATTTTTGAAACAGAAACCAGATTTTGATTTATTGAATAGAATTAACTAAATTGAATAGAAATTAGTTAATGAGATTTCGAATGAATATTGGGGTTTTAATAAGTAAATTCGATTTGAAAATTTATGTTCGAAATCAAAAAGAGAACTAGAATTGAAATTGAAATTCAATTTGGTTATGAACGAGTTAAATATTTTGTTTAAACATGTTATGTTCAAACAAAGAAGTGAAATAGGCAAAAAGGCTAATTAAAGAATAATTGAGCGAAACTGAATTCAAACGATTCAAAATTGAATTCAAACGAATGGATTGAGTTGAATTGAATTGGAAACAGGTGAACAGGTGTTAAACAGATATGGGATGGAGTATATGAAGATTTTTATTTATGTGCCCGACAAAAAGGTACCTGTTTAAATTCATATATGAGTTTTATGCGCCGTATCGGCTGGCCGCTTGGCTTCTTCTTTTTCTTTTTGAGATTAGAAGGACCGGGAAAGCTATTTGAAATTTCCCGATGCTCCCGATACAGGGGAGGTTATGGCGAATTTTTCCGGGAATTTAAGGAGTTAGAATATTTTTAAGAAATTTGACAATTAGAAATCTATATAGCGATATATATAGAATTCGATAAGGAAACGAAATCAAAAATAGCGAAAAGGGCCAATATGGTTATTGAAATATTTGGATAACAAATATTGATAAGGGAATGGAAAAGTGATTTAATTAATGAAATATTAATTAAAGAGCCCAGTGATTTGTTTGATATGTTGATTGAACACTTGTTTTTATTCGATAGTTAAATCACAAACTATCGAAGTTTTGACCATCGTTGTCAATATGGAGAGACCGGTTGGATTATTATCCAAAGAACCACTCCGTATCGGCATAAGCGTTGCGAACCAAGTATGCTGAATATATTGAAGACGGAGTAAAGTGCAAGGGCTTTTCTAGTAATAGAAATAGTGCCTTCGGTTTCGTTCAATCCCAGAACGAACGTATATGGACGAATGTCTGACAGAGTATTTCCAATGATCAAATGGGTTGGTCTGTATGGATATATATGGTTGCAACGGATTTATCCCTTAGCATAACATCCAGAATATTTGTGCAAACTCAACTAGTGATTAACGGATCTGACAATGTGGCATTCAAAGTGATTGTGCTATCAATGAATGGTAAGTTTTCGTAGCCTCAGGCCTCAACAACCGGGAAAGGACAAAAATCGGGCAGGCAGCATGGCTATGTGGGTCGCACCCATTAGGGTGTATAATCACCTATCTAGAGAAATTCCTTTTGTTTCTAAATCTATCGATTCTGCCCATTCGGGAAACGGTGGTTTGAGTCCAACCGTTGGTGATATACATTCGATACACTCAAGCGAAATGAGTGGTCGGTCATGTGTGGGCCGGGTTGCAAGACGTTCTTGTTGAACCCAGATGTATTCGCCTCTAGAGATACATCATCGGAAGGTGGTTCCATACCTTGTCATGTTGGAAATCCAATCTCCAATAAGCGCCATGCGGTTTTTGATTTTATACTATATATGTGGAGCGTGAGATGCAAGCGTTCTGCTATTTGGTTATTTACTTGATGTAGACATTATTATAATATCATTGGATTTTCATATCAAAGTGTTTTGGGTTATAGTAAGGTAAAAACCGTCCATGTTTATGTGTGGGCTGGTCTTACTATTACCTTTTCTTTCGAAAAGGGTTTTGGAAGTTAAACAAGTGGTTGGAGTTTACTCACACCAGTCCCATGACTGACCCAGAGTTTATTTTGTTTTGTTTTCCCTAAACTCTTGGGTGCCCAAATTTGTACGGGCAGTCAAGTGTTTCAAGCTTTTACAGATACACCTGGGGGAGCTTGAAGCAGGAGGCTTCAACGTTAGTTATTTAGAGTTACTTCCGCTGGATCAAATGTTATGTGTACTCTGATGATGGTATGTATATATGTACAAAACAGATTTGTATTTCGAAGATTATGTTATATAATATATTTTATTCGTTCCGCTGTGAGTTTGTGATCTTCGTTTTTCTTCTATTCTAATATTTCTTTCTTCCTATTTCTCATCCTCTAACTTCTTTCTATAAATGGTTCGTATTTCTGTGTTATTTGGGTTGGACGTGTGGTGTATCTAGTCAACTCAGATAGCACGGATTTGCGGGTCGTTACACCTTTCTTTCCTTTGTCTCCGTCTATGTCCCCTCCTTTGTCTATATCTCTATCGCACTATCTATTTATGTCCTTGTATTTTTCTCTAACCATGGTGCTTGAACGGAAAAAGGTCGAGTTCGAGATAGTAAGTCAACAAATAAGTTAGTGTTGTGTCGTGCAATGCTTATTGGTGTGCCCTCCCAACGGACCATTTTTTAGCTTACTCAAGGGAGTTAACTCCACAGCGAATGAAGGCACTAAAGCTATTTATGATTTTGGAAGAATATTCTCGAAATTAACATGAACAAAACTAAAGGTTAACGTTTACACTAATATGCCTTCCAGTATCTTAAATTGTCCTTCCATCTACATTAGTATGGTTATTGCGGTTGTTGTCATAGGAGATATTGATTTTATAACCTTTCCCGTCTTAGTTTCTTTGGACTGAGAAGGAACTGGAGTAGGTGGACGATCATCTCTTTTTACGAGCTCCTCTTCTTCTTCGGCCACATTTTCATCTTTGATCTCCTCTCGAGCTCCACCAAATTCCTCTTCAACTAGAGGCATATATGGATGCACGACAGAGGGAACATCGCCCACTTCTTCCCCTTTAACTCCGTTTTCTTCAACCACAGCCTCCTCATCGCTGCCACCACTTATTGAATGGTCCTTATGTAACAAATCGAATGTATGCATGAAATAGCCTAAAATCAATGTCTGAGCATTGTGATACTCTACTCCCACGTCTCTAAGGGTTAAAACCATGTTCAAGTATTCTTAACCTAACGGGCTTGGAGGATTTCCTACATAATTTGAACATTATTCTAGTCTAGAGCTTATGACTCGGTTAACTTGAAACGCTACAAATGAGTGTCGACTGTTGACGCTGGATTTTAGTCAATTGCATGCTAATACCCAATTCATATGTGAATTAAATATTACTTCTAGTAATCAATCACAGACATAGAGTGCATAAAAGCAAAGAGATAAAAAATTTATAGTGGTTCGGTAAATTGTTCCTACATCCACTTATTGCTATCAATTGATTATACTTTTTTATTACAAGAACAATGCAATTCATCCTTAAGAATGTAGAGAAAAGTAGTTGAAATTAGTCCTCATTAATGTCCTTGTGCAATGGAGTTTCGAAGATGAGAAGATATCTCTAAAAATGGCCAAATGATGGTCTATTTGTAGCTGTAGAAAATACAGATTCGTCCAAAAATATAGAAGAGAAAAGAGCATCGCGCATTGGCTGCACATTGTTGAATTTCAGTTCCAATTCCCCAGTTAAAGGGATCAGTACCAATCCCATTGAGGGATGGGTATTTTATGCTTAAATCCCATGCCTTGCATAATTTTCGTATCCCACGTGTTTGAACTTCATATCCCAGAATTCTAGTCCAATCGTCACATTTTTGCTAAAGTCTTGTGTCTATCTTTCTTTTATACCTGATCCGCATTTTTTCCACCCAAATCGATCTTGCAATCTTCAAATCTTATCAGGCATAAATATTTCAGATCCGATCGTATTCTGGTAAATTATAGTTTTAGCTTGAATCTGTCGTGTTGATCTAGAAAATTTGAATGATCTACCTTGCCTTTACACAGATCAATCCTTTCAGGTGACTTCAGATTTGATTTTTTTGTATCCTAGATATTTGATCGAATCCAAATTTTTTCGTTGATCACACCATGTTGGTCACCTGTTTTTGGTTGATCTGCCTTGTCTTTTGAGTGATTGATCATCTTCCAGTAAATACCATGGGTTCTAATGAACGAGATCTTGTAGCACTTATCAATGAGACCCTATCAAATAATTTACACAAAAGAAAGAAATTATAGGAACTAATATAATTAGATCTTCTCTTCATAGACAAACTTGGGATTTGCGATCCTAGATAAGATCGGTTCAAGATAATGGGATATTTTTACTGATCCGAGTTTTCCATCCTAAAATTCCGATCTAATCCATATTTTTAATGCCAACCTAATTTCTGGAAGATCGGGCAAAGTGCTTTCCTTCATTTCCCTATGTTGATCTGTATATTTTTAGTGATCTGATCATGTTGATCACTTTCTCTCGAAGTGATCTGGAGTCTCCTAGGTCATTCTGATTTGATCAAGTATCGTGATCAAGCAAGTCTTCTAAAATGATCTGCTGAGTTGATCTGTTGTTTTGAGTGATCATACTGTGCCAATCACCTTATTCATGAGTATTGATCCAAACTTTTCGAAATGTCGAGTAAGTGTCAAATCGTCTCGATCCTTGGTTTTCAAGAAGATCGAACTTTGTCAATTGTTTTTTTCCTAAGATGTGCGATCTGATATTGTGCAAGATTGATCAAATAAATATAGGGTAATCCATTGAGCCAATTAGGCTATTTCTGAGCTATCGTATGATGCCCGAAGGTGATTGATCTGAGCCGAATCAATTTCTTGATTTCCGAGAAAACGTACTTAGTCAAAGTTCATACAAGTTTGTGCTCAAGTCATAAGCAATACAGATATCTAAGTCGGAAGAGTAACGTCGATTTAGAAAGGCTAGTTAACACTAGCCCCCAAAACATGTCTTTCTAGTGAAGACGTGTTCTGGATTAATTTAGTTTCCTGCACTCTCTCCTGATTGATGTTGAAAGTTCATGACCACGTCAAGTCAATTCCGTGCCATGTGTAATCCATACTTAAATATCTGATTCATGTCCCCACTAACCATAATCCATAGTTAGCGCTTTGAGCATCTTATGGCTTTTCATTAAGCATAATCGATGCTCGTTGCATTCAGACCTCTCCATATTTTTTGGTCATGTATAATCCATACAGGATGGTTTGCTCTCCGGGATGCCATTAAGCATAATTCATACTTAACCTTCCTATTTTTTTTGATCCATACCAATCATAATCCATACTTAGTAGTTCACGAGTAAGTTGATCCCCCAATAAGAATAATCCATACTTACATGTTCTCGATTTGATTAAACTACCATGCATAATCCATACTTAATAGCCCATGTTTTCATATTCTCGTCAAGCATAATCCATACTTGACGTTCCATTATTGTTCGCGTTCTCCAAGCATAATTCGTTCTTAGTAGTCTACAACCGAGCATAATCCATACTCGACGGTCGCTAGCCTCTCAAGGCTCTTGTCATGCATAATCCATACATAACAATTCAATTTAATAGTTTTATACTTGATGTCATAATCCATAATCACCTAATTATTGAAGTTGAAATCAGTTTTTTTATGAGCGTAATAGATACTCATCAAATGGTTTGTTTTACATATGATTAGCATAATTTGTACTCATTGAATTGTTTATCTTTCATCCAATGAGCATAATCCATAGCCATAGATCGATTTATTAGATATTCTCAATTGTATATTCCACACATAACAAGCATAATGCATACTTGCTATGTGGTCTAATTAAAGTAACAAAACACAAAATCTATGTCTAACGAGCATAAGCCTTACATGCCAAACAACTTTATTAGGGTGGAAAAAAGGAAATTTTTATTGTAATCCTAATAGGTTTTTCACCATCTAGAGCTTGCCAAGGGATCGCTTCATTTTCCCGTACAAGAGTAAATGGCTTAGCCTTTTTATCACAATTTAACTAATAAAATAGTAGAACTAAAGAAAATAAAGTTTGGTGGCTTGGTCATCAAAGTGTATGCTTAGGGATCTCTTTGGTTCTCGTGCATAGATAGGAGACTTAACCACCATCATCATCCCATTCCCACTTGTCAATTAATGGCAAGCTCCCGATGAGTGATAGGCTTGCCTACATCCTGTATAGCTGGTGGTTCTTCCTATTGAGTTGTGGCTATTGTTCTATTCTAGACACACATTTTTAGTTGTCTGTTTCTCACTTTCTCTTCCAACGACACCACACAAGCGCCATCATTCATTCATTTCATGTTCGGCCCTCTCATGGAGTAAACATAATTTCCTAGAGCTATGTCTTTTTCAGTAGGCTCCTGTCGAGTTTGCCTTCTCAGCGGAATAGGGTCTTTGATATCCAAGAAAATATGTATATGATTTTGCCTTCTCGCCGAAATATGCTGCCGACTTGCATTTAGATATGTATATGAGTCATATCTCCATCCCTTTTTGATTTGGTTTTAGGGATCTTAGTTGCCGTCAGCTTTCCATTTTTTCCTTATTATTCTTAGAATTGGACAATTCTTCACCCTTGACAAGATTCACTTGAATAGGTTCACGGTCACCTTGACATATTCCTACCTTAGAAACCTATCAGCTCCAACATAGAAATCCCTTAGATACTGTTAGGGGTCCCTTTCCGGAAAAATCTTGAACTCATAGTTGTCAAAGACACTAGATACCACAGCCATTAACACCATGGATGGATCAGATCGATCCACGGAAGCTACAGCAGCGTTAAACGCTCCAAAAAATTGTGTAGAGTTTCTCGGGTCCTCTAACTTATTATTGTGGGAGTCATCACGTTTTTAGGTCTAGCGATGTGGACCTCAAATTGTTCAACAAATCTCTTCACTGAGTTTCTCCAGCTCGGGATAGAGTTTGATTCTAGCTGTCTGAACCACATAACAGCTAGGTATGATAGATACGGGGGAAGAACTTCAACATGACATCCTCAGATTCCCTTAAGACTTCTATGTGGTGAATGTACCTCATTAGATAGGTGTTGGATACTATCAACCGTCATAAATCTCCAACATCGATAGCTTGAAGTCTAGTGGATTCGGTGAAATCTGGATGTTAAGAGAGAATGGGCTTTGGTTCCAGTACAAGCCAAAGTTGGGTAGTCCACCTCTTGGGATTTTCTTAATCGTATCCATGATTTGATATCATTTACTGGCTGACGCCAATCTTTAACTCCAATGCCTATAACCTAAGCATTTTGATATCACATTCAAGGTTCAAGTATATGCATGCCCAATTTTCATGTCTAATTCCTAGATTCTAATCCAACAAAGAATGGAACGACATGTTTTCAGTGGTGCCGGGAGGAGCTCCCCTGATCTCATTGGACCGGTACAAATCCCTCTGGTAGGGTCGGTATCGAATCCTCCAAGTATAGGAGGAGTTGCCCCGGTTCCGAGTAGTGAAGTCGTGTAGTGTTGGGTCTTGCTATAGTAGTCTGATTCTAAGTTTGTGGTTGAGTGGTTGTTCCTCCTGATTGAGGAACTTCATGATCAATTCCTCTTGTCATTCGAGTAGATTCTCCTAACGTTCGAGGTGGGCTTGTGAGTGTTGAGCACCACGTTCATTTCCTCCCTCGTTGGACATAAGGAAGGATTCCAGATGGAAGAAGCCTCTTGACTAGCTTTTTCCATTACCGTGCCTTCTGGTATCTTGTCAATTTCTTCTTCCTTGTCGTCGTTTCTTGAGCAAAAAAAGTCGAGTAATCATCCCCTCTTCCTGGGAAGCCAAAATGTTGATGCTGGATTTTGGTCAATTGCACGCCAATACCTAATTCGTATGGGAATTAGATATTAATCTTAGTAATCGCCCACATGGTGATCGCAGAGTGCATAAAAGTAAAGAGACAGAAAAATTGTAGTTTTTTTTTCCAAACCATGCCTACGTCCATTTGTTGCAATATACTTATTATACTTATTGATTTCAAGTACAATGCAATTCATCTATAAGACATACCAAGCAACGTAGAAGACATACAGAAAAATGTGCAAATGATGGCATATTTATAACTGTAGAAGATATAGGCTCATCCAAAAACATAAGCGAAAAAATAGGATCGTACGTTGACCATGCATTGTGAAACTTCAAATTTGATCCCTAGGTAGAGGGATTGGTACCGATCCCATAGAGGGATCGATATTTAATGCTTTGTATCTCGTGCATTGCATAATTTTCGTATTCCATATGTTTGTAACTAGTTCACATTGTTTTCCCGTCAGACCAACATTGCAATCTTTGGATACGACCGGGCATTAATATTTTAGATCTGATCATGTGTGTGAATTTTCTATCTAGGAGAATTCTAGTTTTAGCTTGAATCTGTCATATTGATCAAGTAAATTTGAGTGATATGCCATTCCTTTACACGGATCGATACATTCAGGTTACTCCGGATCTGATTATTTCGTACCCTGGATATCTGATTGGGTCTGAAGTTTTACGTTGACCACACAATGTCGATCACCTATTTTTGGCTATATGCCTTGTCGTTTGAGTGATCAATCATCTTCTAGTTAACATTGATCCGAGTTTTCCATCCCAAAATAATGATTCGGTCAATAATTTTTATATCTATTCAAGTGATCGAAGTCATATTGATCTGATTTCATAAATATTAGGCAAAGCATTTTCCCTTTATTTCCCTGTGTCGATCAACATATTTGAAGTGATCCAATCATGCCAATCACTATTTTTCGAAGTGATCTGAAGTTTCCCAAGTCATACTGATCCTATCAAGTATTGTGATCGGGTAAGTTTTCTAATGTGATCTGCTGAGTCAATCCATATGCTTTCAGTGGTCAGACTATGGCAATCACTTTTTTCATGAATATCGATCCGAACTTTCCGAAATGACCGAGCAAGTATCAGATCATCCTGATCCTTGGTTTCTGAGTTTATCGGATTATCCCGACCATGTTTTTCTGAGATGGTTAATCTGATCCTATGCATGATGGATTAAATGAATATGGGTTAATTATGTGAATCGATCAAGATATTTCTAAGTGACCGGACTATTCCCGGAGGCGGTCGATCCGAGCAAATTCATTTTCTATTTCCAGAGTGAAAGTCGACTCTAACGCTTAGCCCAAGTTCAAATAAGTTTGCGCTCGAGTAATGAGCGATCTAGATGTCCAAGTGCAAAGAGTAACGGCCTTTTTGAAAGGCTGGTTAACATCGACAAACTTACATTCTTCTATTCATCGATCGCCTTGCAATCCATAGTGGACATCGCACGTAGAATTAGTCATGCTTGAAGTTGTTCAACTTAAGGGAAGTCAATGGATACTTTCGAATACAGATAGTACTATATCCGTATCTGAAATCATATTTGGATCTGGATATCTATATTTCTAGATACGAACAGATATCGGATAATTATCCTATCCGCTAACGATCGATCAATCAAGAAATATAAATGATTTTTTTAGTTTAACACAAATGTTTTCCAATTCCATTGATCACAAAAGTATTAAAAATAAACATATATGATGAAATTAAATAGATTTGAGTTGCTAATATGCATTTATTGCATATAATATATACCTTTGACTTAGTAAAGCAATAAATAAATCTTAGTCATTGTACTAAAAAACATATAGTTTTAAGCATAATGTTAAAAAAAATAGGACGGATAATTTTCGGATGTGGATATTTATGAATCTGTATCCGTATCCGTTTTTTTTCAACTTATTCCATGCCCCATCGATTATTTGGATGTTCGGTAATGTTTCAAATACATAAGTGATAGGAATCCACTTCAATTCTTGAAAGTGTATAAGTATCGAATATTTTCTTCAGTCAGTTCTCGGCCCAAGTTCTCGACATATTATATGTAAGTTCCGAACAGGGAGACATAATTGTTTGGATGGAAATTTTTGGCAACAATCGCATAAAGTAATGCATATCCTGAATGAATAGGCAGATTAAGGGCATGCATCCTATAGAGCACATATATCTACTGCAAGCAGTAAACCCTTCCGCGGGTGCATGCACTCTATTATACTGTCTTGGTGCCCGAATATCATTTAGTGATATACTGTATTTTATACAAATTCGCACTAGCACAAGCCCATCGATCCTGGATGCAAAAAAGTTCGTGGGATTCCCTAAAATCACTATGTTTTCTAAAGTGTATGATGAAGGCGGAACACATTCCTAATCGATCTCCACTTCCTCAACCACTTGTGGGCCTCTTTCTACCTGTTTTGGACATGCCTCAACATTTGGTTCATCATTTGGCGAACTTACTGGTGGCTGCTCTTTGATCTGCTCCTCCTAATTAATCCCCTCTGGTTGATATGCTTGATGAGATAGTCTTGACTATCCAAACGCGAAGTGGTTGCTAGATGATGGACTTGACTCATCTGCAACATGGTTGGACTCTAGAATGTCTCTATTACTCTCGACCACCAAGCCTATTAGTTGCCTTGAACTTCTAGTTTCCATAATTTAACATACATACAAACAATCACAGTTATCACGATTAACATGTACCCCCTGTGTTAGTGTAAATTAATGTGGTACACGTAGTGTCATGAGTGTTCATCCAATTCAATTAAACACTTCAAAACATGATGATGAGGTTCATTTCATGAATGGGGCGACAACCATTGTTGACCGTCTTCCTAGCATTCGGGCCAAACCATGGAATTTCATTGAAAATCAGATAAGAAAATGGAGTTCAGGATCAATAGTACAGTCATATGTCCATAGCAAAGTTTTATGCTCTATCCTATGTGCATGTCTGAGTTGTTGGTCTAGTTAGGTATGTAAGTCTGTCTTTTTGCACGATTGTGTAGTTAAAGCGCTTAGTGGATTCAATGCAGCAAAGGTCCAAAAAGTCCTAGCAGAGATAAAGCGAGGAAATAGTAGAATATAGTGGATAACTCTAAAATAAATATATAATCCGTTCTTAGTATTTTTATGAATATATAAATGATAACTAAATAAAAAACTATCCATTTAACTACAATTTGTACATTCTTAACTTTAAATAAAAACAAGTGCAAATATTTATAAATAAGCATAAAATACTATCAACTTAATTAAATTTAATAGAATATTAGAATATTTTTATTTCCTAAAATATATATTATAAAATACAATTAAGAAACCTAATTTCATAATTCTTATAATGTATAAATGACATTTTTAATCCATTTCTCTCGTCAAAGATAGAGCGCAAATAACATGATATATCGGGAATAATATAATGTAGCAGGGCTTAAAGTAGAAGAGCAATACTGGAGACTATTTGGGAAAAGCATAGCGGTAATAACCTACTACAACATATTGTGGGGTTATAGCAAGGCGTTAACTGCACAGGTGCACAAAGAGATCATGTTATCGACGCAACATCGATAAGATCGTGAAATCACCGAGTTGGAATTCATAAACGAATTCAAATGTAAGCGAGTTCGCGATGACGTAAAATCAAACGTCAAACTAATCTGATCCATCACTTCATTTTTCAAGACCGATCCTAGCTAAGATCCAGGCCTCCTATCCGATCCTTACCATTTTCCAAAATCATCGATATAATCATTGTGTTTACACATCAAATCTCCAACGCAATCAGAATCCGGCTTTATCCACTGAAAAGCTTGATCTGATACCAAATTCCTTATGGATACGGATCTAAATTGGATCCCCTTCCTTTTCCTTTACCCAACAACTTACCTTATCTTCTCCTCCACGCCTTTATCTCCCTACCTCAGGTCATGTGTCTCCTCCAACGTCGACCGTTGGCCCCTCCATCATCGACCTCTTTCATATCACCTATCACTACTATCCACTATGGCCTGACATCACTATGCCCACATTAAAAGTGTTAGAGATGGTTGGAGTTAGTTAGGGGGGCTAGTCGATGTGAGTACAAAGGTAAGGTCGCCATGAAGTGCACAGATCCAAGATGTTAGGTGAAATTGTGATGTCGAGAGTTCGATTCGGTTCAAATGAAAAAGTAACAAGGAGAAATAAATGGCCAGGTATTTATATGAGAAGTGGGGAGACGACCCTTTACTCGATGATTTCTCTAAATTGTATAAGTAATGGGTCTGTAATCATTCCTCCAAAGTGATCGGTACCGATCCATTATCTTCCATTACATATGTAATAGAAGAGAAAGGCAGAGGGGTTTTCATATTTTCTTATGCCTATGTGCTTATATTTATATACCTAAACGTACAGATGGACGATCGATGACGTGATCGCGAACCAAGTATTAAACATGTACTTACCAATATAAAACTTCTCACTCGATTCCTGAGTATATGTTCTACACTCAAGATGATCTAATGCTTAACTTTAGCATGTATAACAATATTCATACATTTACAATTTCATATACTATTTACGAAAAATTCAAGCGTATCGCGTGAAAACACATATGAGAGTGTGAGTTCATATGCAACTTTAATCGACAACGACTTGCATACACTCAAGTGTAGGTAGGAGCCTACAACAAATAGTTAATTTTTTGAATAACCAAAAATTAGGTGTTCACCTGAAAATTCAATTAAGGCCTAGTTTAGATGGTTGAATTCTGATAAAGAGGAAAACCATCGATCATGATCTCTGTATTTTTGTATATTATGCATTGTTCTATCTGGGAGGAACACATGTTATACTTTTGTACCGATACTATATACATATAAGTGAATTATATTTTTGATACGTACTAGTATTAGTCGAAGTTGGAATCATTTACTTATACCATTGTAGCTCAACAGAGCATCACAACTATTTAGAAATGACACACTCCTTAGTGTACACTGCTCAAAAGATAGATCATGACCACATAAGACGTACTTTGAGGGGGGCAAGTGATACCCGTCCTAATGATAAGAATTGTTTTTATTCAAAGCATATCATGTTCACACAAGATGTACTTTGAGGGGGCAAGTGATACCCATCCTTTTGGCCCAGCTATCAAAAGTTATTACATACACACACACATGCATATATATATGGTATAATTTTAAATTGTATATTGACACAAAGTATGAAAGGAAACTATAATGATCCGAAATCCCCCGATCTCCGAAGAGGCGGAAAAGATCGGATTGAGTTGAGAACATGACAAATTTGAACGCAAACGACAAAACACTTCATTGCTATTACAACAATTACATCAAAGTACAAGATATCAGAGTATACATGAATAATATACAGCAGAAGAATATAAGATATTTAAATTACAAAGCAGCGGAAAGTTAATACAATGCGTAGCGGAAATACATTAACAAATACAACTGAAAGAGATACACGAATACAGAGCTTTCCGAATATAGCTCCATCTGTAAACCAGGATCCCGTAAAATAGAGATCTGCAAAACCAAAACTACTAGCTGCTCGTGTGGAAAATAGGAACACCCAAAGTTTAGGTCAAAACAATAAAATACAAATCAGTCACGGGACTGGTGTGAGAACTAAAACAGTTATTAACTTAAATTTTAAAGTTAGGTAAATCAAGGGACCACGCCGTATAACACGGAACGTGTTTACCCGTATGAATTCTAGTGCATAAAACAAGCAGCATAATGTTAATAAAAGAAAATGAAGCTATTTTAAGACTCGGGTCCCATCACACAATGCAACGCAAGCCGGAGGATAGAGTTTGATCTTGTAATAGCCAAACATGCTTGGTACGTTTTAAAACAAATCATTTGATATTACTATATGTGCATAGTGTATCGAACAACTTCAAATATAAATGTATCAATCACAGACGGCATAAGCGCCCCATCCCACTATATCTCCATATAGGGTTATAACTAAAATCGAAAAGTCACGTATTGAAAATTGGATTCCATTATGAACCAAGGCAAGGGATCGTCCTTACCGAATTCGATACACTATAGCAGGTGCCTCAGGACCCAGACTCAGGTGAGCCCTTGGAGCGTCAGGGCCAGTCCACACTTACGTTAGTGGATTATAATTCCTGAACAATATGTTTCCCCGCCCTATGTGGCGTAAATCTGGTCAGTATGTCGACCATCATATCCATCGTCACCGTAGTGACTGATATATCCGAGGTACCTCGCTATCCATCAAATAATATGCAACATCCATATGAGTAAAATGTCTGGGCTCCAAACCATGACACCACTCCTAGCTAGAAAGAAACGCATGTCCTCCCTGAGGTCCTCTCCTGTTTCTGGTTCATACGGCAGTGTGAGGTTCGCGAATTAACGCTATACACAAAGCTATGCTATTTAAAATCGTGCTTTGATCATCAACCACAAGGCTCTGCCTTTCAACAAAAGCCTTGATTACATGCCACTCAGCATGCCACACTGTCAATCCATACCGTACCACTGATTTCTGCCAATATATAACCTCTAAGCTCATACGTCTCAGAGAAGGGTGTTAAGCAAGAGAATAAATTCTCCGCCACCAAACAGATATATATTTAGCAGCGATCAACAAATACAGTATAAAGGAATACGATGTCAGACATACCATCCATTTTCAAGTTCGTTCTAGGTCTGAACGAAACCTGAAGCACCTTATTCCTCGTCCTATATGTCCAATACAGGAGAGAGGTCCTCGCACATCCGGTCGATCTAGAAGTACGTCTGGACGATCACCACTTATTACCTTGTCTTGGGATGTCTCCCAATCAAGACATCAGTAATCATCCAAATGATGTGAAGATCTCCGGTCTTCAACCACTGTCTTCGTCGTCGACTTATCGTCGTATCAATTATTCAGAATGGGATAAACCCGGTCTTTCCAAATAACTCGCATATTTTATTAACAAGTGCTATGAGAACACAACATACGCCTCATTCCAATCCAGAATATTTTTTTATTTAAATATTCTTCTCACAATTTAAACCAAATTATGGTTTTCCAAACTAGTCGGGATTAGCGAACCACACCAAAGTAATCATTTATTTTATTTCCCAATCCCAACCTATTCATCCCATGGAGCAAAACTAGTAATACTCCATATTTAACATCACGGTGTTATCGATAAAATTAATTACCATTTCTCGTTCAAATCTATTTAAAGATTTAACTATCGCTTGGAGCAAAACTGGTGATACTACATTCTCGATCATTTCACAAATTTGATAATTAAATCATCACGTTCACATTTCAATCTAATTAAATATTCACTAAAACTCCACTTAGTTTTAATCTCTAAAAATTATTATGTAATGATTATTCATATTTAGGAAATAAATCATGTCTTTAACTGGGTTAAAGAACCAATGTCGTTTAAAACACAGTTCACGATAAACCCAAAATCTCATTCCATTAATTATGGAATCTTCAGGGAAAACAGATATATATATATGTATAATTGATATAAATTTCCGTATCCAGCCAGTAATATAAATGGAATAACAGCAAATCCTTTTAAATTCCATACATAGTAACAGTCTTCCTCCACAGAAGCTCACTTCGATTATTACCCAATCGAATTCCATTCCAATTTGTTTTATTAAATTGGAAAAACTTTACTTTGGAAAATTCCCATTAAAACTTAACAAAAAGATTTATAACTTCCAAATAACATTTCATTGTTAATCTGGTTAAAGAACGAATGTCAGTTGAAACACAGTTCACTATAAACCCAAAAATCTAATTCTTTTATTCAATTGCAATTAAATATTAATTAATTGGTAAACTTCTCCAAATCTTAATTAAATGATTTATTCAATTCTCAACTAGGTTTAAGAACAGTGTTATTTAAGACACCGTTCATGACAAACCCAAAATCCAATTCGATATCAAATATAAGGCTCTGAATAGAAATTATATCGACTTATATTCAATATCAAATTCTGAAATCAATGGATATCGTATTGGGAATAACAATATTTGTATCTTCCAAATTCCTATACAATATCCGTGTAATCACGGAATCCAATATCAAAATATTCCGAAGATTATTTCCTTTCCAAATTCATTTCAATTTATTCGTTGGAAAATTCTGGTTAGATAAAAACCATTTTCAAATCCAATTTATTTATTTCTAAAAATAATTGGATTATTATTATAGTTATTAACTAGTTCATTTTGAAAAAAATATTTTTTTATCTTTACAAACATGGAATTTTTCATCCAAATTCATTCCAAATCATTAATTATGATTTTAGACAAATTACCAATATTTTTAATAATTTTATTAAGGCCTATACTTATTAAGGCTTGTACAGTCGGTTTACAATAACGACCACCGAACTGCATCCATAGCGACCTTTTCCAAATTCGATTGGACATATTTCCAAATCGAACTGTTAGATTTCAAATCTCTTACATTCATTGGAAAGCTCTTTTCGGTACGAACCCAACGGTTCTGGTTTTAGGAGAATCCGACGATCGGATCTCCCGAAATGTCCATTTGAATCTAATGGTTGAAATTCGCGAACAGTCGCAGCGCGGCGCGTTCTATTCCAGCCATTAATATATATAATATATATTATATATATTTCATCGATTTCCATTTAAAACGTATTTTATAAATTCATTTCAAAACAATTTCAACTTCATTTCAATTTTCTAATCAAAATTGAATATATCTTAATAAATTCGTTTTAAATTCATTTCAAAACGATTTCTACTTCATTTCAATTTTTAAGTCAAAATTGAATATTTCTTATCATTATAATATTAAAATGATAATATTTTCAAAATACCTAATTTTGATTATACATTGGATATTATTTAAAAATATTCATTAATTCTGAATTGGAAAAAGACTCAATCAATTACCATATAATTTCAGTTATATGGATTTCATACATCGCATGTATACAACAATAATGATAAACAATCATCAAAAATTCACACAACATCCAGAGTGCAATTTACCAATGTATAAGCATTAAAATAAACAGATAATGCTTATACAGTCTGTTAACCCATCGATTGGCATACAACTAAACAATTGGGATTAGTGTACGTCAAATATCATCCAATACCCGTGTGGGGTTTTAATCAACAAACACAGATTTTATTTGTGCAGTTGGGCGATGTGTAAAATTTATCGTCCCAATCAATGTCAGTTAAATGGGTGTACATAATAAATCGTCCGATTTGTAAATGAATATCTATTTCAACACATGACTATTTTATATAGTTTTATTACACATTAAAAATGATATTTTTAATGATAAACATTTTATTCACTCATATGAATATTTACAACCACAATACAGTTAATTTCACAACATCAATCAATCTAAACAAACATCCATGGTTTGTACAATAAATATTATCAGGAGCTACTAAGCCCCGTCTTCAACTTAGTATATATTTAACGGTAAAATATTTTGAGTGAGAAGGAGTTCTCACTTTGGATTCCACTCCGCCAGTTTTCATTTCTGAATTTCTGAACAGTTTGGATTTGAATTTGCCTGAATTTCCAACGTGCTCCAAATTGAACCCGGTTAGTTTTTTTATGAAGCTCTCGATCCCACGATCGCAATGGATCCAGTTTCGCGTGATTTGGACCTCGCATGTAAAAGTTATTGCATCTTAAACATTAATTACTGTTAGCCTACTTTGTGAACTAGGCAACACAAAGTCAAGAAACCAGACATTGAAGAGCATTTTTAATTAGAAGACTTCGGTTCAGATTGGAGAAGACACTACAATCTAGATTGGATAGCAGCAGCTGTTCGGGTCGGGTCAGAGCAACATATCGGTTCGGGTCGGATAGAGTCCTCTGTTCGGATCGGTGAACTGCTGTTGAGGAAATTGGTAAGGTATATCTAATCGGATCGGAGGGCAACATGATTTCAATTGGATCGGAAAGCCACCTGTTTGCCACGAAAATGGATCGGAGCGGAGTAGATTAGAGAAGAAGAGAGCGTTGCATCCAAGCCAATCCGGGTCGGAACGGATATCCCGATCCGAACCCCTTATCTGTGCGTCTCCGACCAGAGCCCATGTTCCATATTATTCTCCTGCAAAAGCGCCTGGATATCCGGACCGGCTGTGACCAGTTCCTACCCATAACGTCCGTTCCTTTGATGCGTTGTCAACATAATAGTTCATCCGAACCCGAAGATAGTGGGATGGACGACATGTGGCCCCGACCCGGATCAAGTTTCAAGCAAATTCACACCTATAAATACCCCGTCTGGAGACAAAGAGAAGGATCTTTTTTTTTCAGCACTTTAAGAATTCAACCACCTCCATAATCCGAACTCCATTGCTCCCGGAGAATCCAAATCTTCTTTCATTATTTGTTTTAATCTATTGAGTGAATATAAGCGAGTTGTGAGTGAAATCAAGTGACCATTACATTGTATTTACAACTGAATCAGTGAATATAGTGAAAGATAAGTGGACGTAGGCATCTCTTCGCCGAACCACTATAAATCCTGTGTGTTCATTTTTATTTTTATCTCATCTTATTTGCTTTTAATCAATTTGGGTGTTAGAACCACTTTTGGGTCTAACATTTTGGTGCTTTCACTGAGAATCATCATCTAAATTCTTCATTTTCCGGGATTTCTTTCTACTTTTTGGACCGTTGGGTTCAAAGAAGTTAATCCTTAAGTTTTTTCGCTCTTTCATATTTGTTGAAGTGATTGTCAAAGACTCATGGCCAAAGGAAAAGACAAGGAAGTTCAGTCTGTTCGAGGAAATGGAGCTGGCGAAGATCAGCAAAATGCTGTTGTAACAAGGTCTCGGGGGCAGAGTTCAGCAGCAGGAAGAACCAATGCAGGAAATCCGAGCCGCCAGCAGGGGGAGAGCTCCGATCCGATCCGGGTAGGAGATTCTGAAGCAGTGCATTCCCCCAATCTGAACCGACCCGAGTTGCTCGCCACGTACCGATCCGACCAGGCTCCCCAGCTCCGAACCGACCCGACCTCCTACCTCCGATCCGACCCGATCCTTGGTGAAGCTGGAACCTCTACTCGAGTCCCTACGAATGCTCCGATTCCAGCCACCAGGGTTGGTGATCAGGTCAATCCATCTGCGCCCATCACTCAAGGAGATTTCTCGCGCTTGCTTGACATGCTTGAGAGCACAAGGGAAGCTATGAAAGTTCACGAGCGCACTAATCTCATGATGCAGGAAAATATGAGGCTCATGAGTCGGGAGATTAGTGAACTCCGTCGACAAAGAACTCCATCACCGGTTCGTCACGCACCAGTGGATCAATCTTCATCTTCCGAGGAAGAGCGGCCCCGTGAACGAAGGCCACTCGAACGACCTCAGAACATGGAGCAGCTGACATTTGGATCTTTGGGATCTCGTGAGGATATTGCTCGAGCATTAGGAGACAATGACCCCACTCGGGGGCAAAGACTCCAGTCCCCTCCCCCCGAGATCGACCGGGAGCGCAGGGAACGGAATCGAGCAGAGGCAGCTCGAAGAAGAAGGGCATCTCCTGAACAAGAGCCCAGAAGGAATTCGGATACTAGGGCCAGGGAACCTGAGCGGCCCCTAACTAATGCTGATGTACAAGCAATGGTTCGCCAGATCATGTCCGAGAGCCGGAATTATACAAATGAAGATTATGGCATTGAGCGAAGCCATACTCCCTTCACCGATTATATCCTCGACTTCCAATTTCCCCGACGCTTTAACTTGCCACAGATGGACAAATACAACGGAAGGACCGATCCGGGACAACATTTAATGCGGTACTCATGGCTCATGAATGCTGTTGCTGCCCCTGATGAAGTGAAGTGCAAAGCGTTCCCAATCTACTTAGAAGATGTGGCACTGTTCTGGTTTACCCGACTTCCTCCTCGTTCGATTTCAAATTACAAGGAACTAAGCGAGCGTTTCATGAACCAGTTCCGTCTCCATGCCCGAAAGTCCAAAAGTGTTATTGAATTATCGAGAATTAAACAGGCACCAGGAGAGTCTTTGAGGGCATATCTTGACCGTTTTAATCAAGCTGTAACTGAGGTCAGTGACCCGCACGAGCCCACTATCCTGATGGCATTGAAGGAAGGAGTTGATCCTGAATCTGAGTTTGGAGATTACCTTTCTGGGAAAACACCTTCCACAAGGGAGATATTCTACGAAAAAGCCGATATTTATCTAAGACGAGAGGAGGCCAGGGCAAACCGAAAGAGAAAGTCTGAGACGGCTTCAAAGGAGAATGTGCAGAGTAATATCGCCGTGAAGCAGTCTGGGGAAAGTTCTGGCAAGGTTGAAGTAAATGTAGGAAACAAGGGTGGAAACAGCAATGCTGGAAGCGGGGGTAACAACAACAATAATCGTAATCCAAACGGTAACAGAAGAAACAGAAATAGGGGAAGTGATCCTAACAAAAGACCCCGGTTCCAGAACTACGAGAATTATACACCATTGAACGACACCCTGGAAAATATTTACCTGGATACGTACAATGTGTTACAGTACAAAAGACCGCCACCTCGTGATTCGACCGAGAAAGAAATGGCGACAGGGAAATTTTTCTTGTTTCACGGAACTCATGGGCATTCGACCAATGAATGTCGGCATTTGAGGGATGTGATTGAGAAGCTGCTGCGTGAAGGAAAGTTGGATGAGTACAAGGTTGCCCCGAGGGACAGGGGGCAAGGAGAGCAGGCTCCAAAACAGATCCTACCTGCTCCCAAGCCTACAGCGCAGTAGAAAGGTAAAGGAATTGTCATCAACTCCATAGTAGGCGGACCTCACCCGGCAATCCGAAGTTTCAGATCAATGGATCAATATGTGAATGCTGCCAAGCATCTAGACGTGAATGAAGGTGAAGATTTGGAAGATGTCACCCCCATAAAACAACAGAAGACCATGTTTGACGACGTGGTATTTCGAAGCCGAGACAATACTGGGATACAATCACCCACCAATGATCCGTTGGTTATTACTACCACCATTGGGCCGGCCTTGGTCCATAAGGTATTAGTAGACAACGGAAGTTCCGTTAATATTTTGTTCAAGAAGTCATTTGATCAGATGAAGCTTGAGTCCGAAGATCTGAAGCCTTGTGAAGGATGGATCAGAGGCCTCAACGGGGCGTCGACAGCTCCCATGGGATACATAGAGTTGCCCGTGACCCTGGGGCAAGGAGAACGTAGAAGAGTGCGAATGCTTCAGTTCGTAGTATTGGACGTAGATTCGCCTTATAACGCATTTTTGGGGAGACCTGCCCTCGCTGAATTTAGAGTTTGTATCGCCCCTTGGTGCCTGTTACTTAAGTTCCCAACCGAAGCTGGAACTGGAGTAATGAGAGGGGATCAGGTTTCCGGACGGGCCTGCTATGTGGCCGAGTTAAAGATGTTGATGAAAGGACTTAACGTTGAGAGTAAGGATGCCTCGTCTCCCTCAAAAGGGGACTCGGCATAGCAATTAGAGAAATTGACCCCAAAGGAGTTGCCCAAAGGAACACCTGAAGACCTGGATCCCAGAAAAGACGAGGAACCAGAGGCTAGGAATGCAACTCCTAATGAAGCGACAGTGGAAATTCCCATTGATGAAGCTGATCCGACAAAAGTTTTGAAAATTGGTTCTCAATTGGATCCACGTCGAGCTAAAGAACTAACGGACTTCTTGAAGGCAAACCTAGACGTGTTTGCCTGGACCCATGCTGACATGTGTGGGATATCGCCATCCATTATAAGTCACAAATTGAATGTAAATCCGAAGCATCCACCTGTGAAGCAAAAGAGACGCATGCTGGGCCCAGAGAGGTCGGCTGCTCTCAAAGAGGAAGTAGAGAAGTAGAAGCAGAATGGATTTATTCGAGATTCGACATATCCCGACTGGATATCGAATCCCGTCTTAGTAAAGAAGCCAAACAGAAAGTGGCGGACTTGCATTGACTTTTCAGATTTAAATAAAGCTTGCCCGAAAGATAGTTTCCCACTTCCCAGGATTGACCAGCTTGTAGACTCGACAGCAGGTCATGAACTTCTCTCTTTCATGGACGCATATTCTGGATATAACCAAATTCCTATGCACGTACCAGACCAAGAACATACGAGCTTCATTACGAATTTGGGGTTATATTGTTATGTTGTAATGCCATTCGGATTAAAAAACGCTGGAGCTACTTATCAGCGCTTGGTAAACAGAATGTTTTATGATCAAATAGGAAAAACTATGGAAGTTTATATGGATGATATGCTTATCAAATCAAAGCAGTCTTCCAGCCATACGCAAGACTTGGCGGAAATGTTTGGTATCTTGCGAAAGTACCGGATGAAATTGAATCCTCTGACATGCTCGTTTGGAGTGGCATCGGGAAAGTTCCTTGGCTTCATTGTGAGTTCCCGAGGAATTGAAATCAACCCTAGCCAGATAGCAGCAATTAGAAATATCGAAGAACCGAGGAGAATTAAGGACGTCCAAAGTCTTGCAGGGAAAGTAGCGGCGCTGAGTAGATTCATCTCCAAAGCCACAAATAAATGTGTTCCGTTTTTTGATTTGATTAAAAGGGGAAAGAAGAACTTCGAGTGGACTCCGGATTGTGTTGAGGCCTTTCGAAATCTGTTGGAACTGCTAGAGAAACCGCCGATTTTATCAAAGCCCATAGATCATGAAGAATTGTTTGTTTACTTGGCAGTCTCGGCTCACGCTGTCAGCACAGCCCTGGTTCGAGAAGAAAACAAAGTACAATGGCCAGTGTATTATGTAAGCAAGAAATTAGCAGCGGCAGAGCGCAACTACCCAAAAATTGAGAAGCTTGCTTACAGCCTCCTGATCGCATCCCGAAAACTTCGTCACTATTTCCAAGCCCATCCAATAACCATATACACCGACCAGCCGTTAAGGCAGGTGTTACAGAGGCCTGAGGCATCGGGAAGGTTGATCAAATGGAACATAGAACTAAGTCAGTTTGATTTGAATTTTCAACCACGAAAGTCAATCATGGGGCAAGCTCTAGCAGACTTTATTGCGGAATTCACCATTCCAGAGGAGGAAGTAATCAATGACAGAGTGGTTAAATCCGAGGACGAACTAAAGATGAATCCGTGGAAACTATATACAGATGGAGCCAAGAATGACCGAAGGTCCGGAGCTGGAATTGTCTTAGTCACTCCCGAGGGACGGTCGTTATATTACGCCCTGCGATTAGAATTTTCGGCAACTAACAATGACTCAGAATATGGAGCCCTGATCGCCGGGCTGAAGCTTGCTAAAGACCTCGGAGTAAAAATGATGGACATATTTTGTGACTCTAAAATTGTTGTTTGTCAAGTGCGAGAGGAATTCGTGGCTCGAGGACCTCGACTTATCGCCTACCTCAAGAAAGTGAAAGAGCTATTGAATAGCTTAGATCGGTACAACATAACACATATTCCCAGAGTTGAAAACCAGAAAGCGGATAGACTGGCAAAGCTGGCTAGTTCCGACAATCCAGAAGAGACTGAAGTAATTCCAATTGAAACGTTGGAGTCGCCAAGCTTTGAGTTAATGGAAATTGAGTTCGCTTTTGAAGCAGAACCAGAGAAGGAGTCATGGATGACTCCAATTAAGAATTTCCTTAAAATGGGACACTCCCATCAAAGAAGAGTGAGAAAAGAGCTGTAGTTCGCAAAGCTACCAGATATGTCATACAAGATGATACTCTCTATCGGCAAGGATTTTCTATGCCCCTGTTACGATGTATCGCACACGACGACATCAAGCGTGTACTAAGAGAAGTACACGAAGGTGAGTGTGGAGATCATACAGGAGGTCAAACTTTAGCAAAGAAAATATTGCGATACGGATACTTCTGGCCTACGATCAATAAAGATGCAGCTGATTATTCACGACGCTGCGATAAGTGCCAGAGATTCGCCAAAATCCCCAGGGCACCGTCGACCCAACTTAAATCAATGGTGAGTCCTTGGCCATTTGCCACATGGGGAATTGATATCATTGGAGTTCTACCAATTGCTAAAGGAGGAGCTAAATATGCAATAGTGGCCGTGGACTATTTTACGAAGTGGGTGGAAGCTGAGCCCTTGACCAAGATCACAGCAAGAAAGGTGATAAGTTTTGTGGTCAGAAATATTATATGCCGGTTCGGGATTCCAAGGACGATTATAACTGACAACGGAACCCAGTTTGATAGTACTGAATTCAGAAATTTCTGTCAGAAGTATAAGATAGACAAGCGATATACTGCAGTTGCCTATCCGCAGTCAAACGGGCAAGTAGAGGCAATAAACAAAGTAATAAAATCCATCCTCAAGAAACGGTTAGAGCGTGCAAAGGCGAGATGGGTTGACGAATTGCCTCTAGCTTTGTGGGCATATCGAACAACATTTAAAACGGCCACCGGTCATACCCCTTTCTCTCTCTCCTTTGGCTCAGAAGCTGTAATTCCAGTTGAACTAGAAGTTCCTTCCCACAGGGTGACATATTATGACCCGATGACAAATCGGGCACTTTTACTTGGTCAGCCTTCATTGCAGCCAAGGTAACGTCATCAGCACTTTTTGACTCCCCGGTTATTGCAACTTCTGGTTCCTCTTCATGCCCCCCGTCTCCTCCGTCGTCCTTTAAAGCTGCTATCATTTCTTCATCATGGGGAGTGGTGACCTTAGTTGGCTCACTTCCTTCTCCCAAGTCTATAGAAGCAGCCTTGTCTTCCCCTTTTTTGGCCCTATCAGCGGGCTTTGTCCCAGCGGCAGCTCCTTGAGCTACATCTGTCTTTACGGATGATTCAACACCTACAGAATGAGAAGCAACAGTTATCAACTCAGGCGAAAACAATGGGTCTTTCATCGATTGTTCGATCACGTGGCGAAAAGTAGAAATAGCCTTGGCAAATTGAGGAGAAAAGGTAAGGATACCTTCCGAAGGCTTTTCTGCGGGGGTGGCTACTGCCTCTGGTGTTGCTTCAGGAATGGGAGATAGCAGAGTTGTTCGGGGAATTCCCGGATTTTCGGGATCATACCCTTCTACTTCGGGAGTTGCAGGAGCAGAAGAAGAGGAACCCGCTTCGAGAATGGTTTTTTGTTTAGACTTCCGTCTCTCTTCTTCCATGGCCTCGGCAATGAGGCGGCGCCCTTCAGCTAGGCGCTCCGGTTCATCATCTCTCAAGTATTTCTCCATCAGTTTATCTTCATCGAGGGAATCGACCTTAAGTTCCTCTTTTTCCCACTCAACGATTTGATTCCATACTTGAACCAGAGTGGATGGATAGTCCTCGATCCAAGAAATGTTTCGACGACGAATAATGTGTGCGAAGAATTCAATCATTAGCTCGCCGAAGCCCTGAATATCAGCCTCCGCCTCTGATAGTTGCTTGCGGGCTTCCTCCGCAGATTTAATAGCACACTCCACATTGCCCTCGGCCAGAGCAGCCCTGTTCTCTGCCTCCAACAACTTTGAAGCCAAGTCAGCATTCTTCTTTTCTAATTCAGCACTCCTCTTTGCTAACTCGGCGTTTTTTCGCTCAAGCTCAGCATAAGCAAGGCGTGTCTTAGCAGCTTCTGACTTGGC
Source organism: Allium sativum (assembly GCA_030737875.1). NCBI lineage: Eukaryota > Viridiplantae > Streptophyta > Magnoliopsida > Asparagales > Amaryllidaceae > Allium > Allium sativum. The sequence continues at coordinate 393,528,236 of CM060924.1, read as the reverse complement.
CTCGTCAGCTTGCTTTTTTAATTCAGAACGCTCCTGAGTATGAGATTCAAGCAAATCGTGATAGCGCTTTTGCATGTCCTCGAATTGTTGTTTGAAATTAGAAGCGTCCCTTTGAGCGACCGCTAGCTAAGCTTGAGTGTTTTCCAAATCTTTTCCTAGAGCTTTTAAGGCCTTAGCGTCCTCCTCTGCGGTCTTTTGCATTGAATTTGCATTTGTGATTAGAGTGCGGATGATTCTAGAAAGATTGCGTGAATACTTGAACATCTCGGTATATTGTTTTTCCACCAAATCAATCTTTGCTTTGGCCTCATCTGCCCAATTAGAAGAAATAGGTTCAAGGGTAGGTAGAAAGGTCAAAGTCTCGAAGTAGTGCTCGGGAAATTGCTCCTCTAAATATGCTAGCTTGACTGCGGTTCCCGCATCTGGTGGGGGAGGAGCGGGAATTGATAATTTGGTGTCCCTATGAGAAGAGAATTCAGTAGTCTCTTTGTCCGTTCTAGGTCGTTTAGTGGCAGGGACCTTGTGCTTACTTCGAGACCCGGTTTCTTTTGGAGGAGTTCTCTCTCTACTCCGCTTTTCATGGGAGGAAGTGGAGTCTTTAGATGGTGGTCTGTCCTCCTCCCTGCGGCTTTGATAGCTCTTATATTTCTCTTGTTCCGGTCGAACTGGTGAGCGGGAACGTGAGGGTCGAGAATGATAGGGATCATAAGGTCTTCTCTCCTCCCTACCACGATCATCCCGGCGATCATACTCGACATCCTGAGGAGGATTGGACATGCTGCGACGAAGTTTTCTTATATCGTAGTAGGATCGAGACATTGTACCTGCACGATAAAATAAACGAAGTTTAGAATTAATGGATTCATGGAGAAAGAAGTGCAATGAATGCTAATGTTGTGGTGTAAAGTGTATCCTAAGTGGTGTGTTTCCCCCCAACCAACCCGAGTCTGAAGCTAGACTAGTGCGGGCAGGCTCTTCGGCCTTAGCGGGAGTGGTTTCTTCAGAAGAGGTGAAGACTAAAGGATCCTTCCTGAAATCCTCTGAAGTATATATAGTCTCAGGTAAGGGGAGATCCCCCAAACCCTGAAATATGTGCTCATCAGTACTAGGAACATCCCCTTCGGAAGCATGAAGTGGCGACTCTTGGGAGGAATTTGACTTGTCTAGAGAAGTAGTTTCCTCGGGGGCAATATACCCTTCACGATGCTTTTCGGCCAAATTAGCCAATTCATCATCTTGTGTGGAAGATGGAGAAGGTGAAGGTTGAAGAGGCACTGTAGGAATTCCCGAGCCTTCTCCTGTCTCTGGAACTATCTCCACTGGAGGAATGTATGCGTAAGGGACCGTCCCATGACCGATGCTACGAAAAACGGATAGCAGCCCATGAAAGTGAAGGTATTCATCTTTAAGGACCTCGTCGATAGTCAAGAATTTTTGATCGCCATTAAGAAGTCGGTGCATCCGATCAAAGAACACCTGATCTGATATCTGTTTGGGATTGTCGACTGCAAATAAAAAGGAAAACAGGTCAGGGTAATGATTCAAGTGTATAGAGTCCGGATTTAGAAAATCAACGCTTTACTTGATTTTGTCCATCTCCTGGCGCATCCAGGCTGTTGCTTCACATAGAACCATTATAGTCTGGAATCTCCAGCTTTACTGCTAAATGGTGCAGAGATTATCTTCCTTTTTGGGACTGATTCAAAGTAGCAGAAGGATGGAGTCTCTCGAGTCCGATGCTTGAAATTATAGAAGAAGTGAACGTCATCGAACGTGAGCTCTATGCCTAGGATTTCACGATATGCTATGTACAAGGTGTGCAAATAGGCATATGAATTGGGATGCAACTGCATGGGGGCAATCCGCATTTGTCTTAAGAAATCGACGATGAAAGGAGAGAATGGAGGAATGGCGCCGACCATGCACATCAATCGAGTGACCGTCATATATCCTTCTGGATGGTTGTGGGGACGGTCAGAGCGTGAGGGCACTAGGGTGTCCCTTTTCATTATTCCATACTTTAAGCAAATTCGAACAAGTCGATCGTTGTCGATTGTCGATTCTACGGAATCTGGAGGTGATTCCAATATAATGGCTGATTCAAATTCGTCAGGGGCTCGATCGTCACCAATCCCTCCTTCCTCCTCAAAACCCAGAGAAACCTCATTCTCCGAAGACGCCTCGTTGCTTTCTCGATTTCCAACCCCGTAGTCTGGACCCTCACTGTCCCATTCTGGATCAGACGAAGAAGATATATCCTCAAGAGTGATTTTGTTAGAAGTTTCCGGGGCTTCTTTCCTCTCAGCTAGTCGGGAAGAGCGTCTGGGTCTCATTGTCATAGAACTAATGAAGAAGCAATAGCACGGATTAGAGTAAATTATCCCGTGCCCCCCTGTGTATGTGTGTGAACTAAAATGTGTGCAGCAAATGTGAGAAATGCAAGGTAAAAGTACAGCAATGTAAGACGAAACTTTGAAGAGAAAGTGATAGTCAGAGTAGTTCTTAATGTTCACTTATGTCCGCAAGGCGCTATCCTAACTGTTCGTAAAGTTGGAAGTAATATCTTTTAAATAGTTGGACGAAAGCTTGTGTTTTAGATTGAGTGGTGTTCGGTTCGGGTGCAGACAACGGGTTCGGATCGGATGAGCAAAGGCCCATGCTCAGAAAGATATATCCGGATCGGTTCGGAGATTGACACCCGGAGCGGGTCGGATTAACTTGGATAACCAGACCCCTATTCTCTCTTTTGTTTTTCAATCGGGTCCGATCCGAGCGCATAAGTCGTGACCTTCATTGTATTCGTAGATCCGACCCGACCCGGTCAAGCAGTTTAAGACCCATTTCTTGGCCCTATTGCTCCGACCCGATCCGGCTCTGTAAATTTCCCTCTTTTCCTCTTTTCCTCCTACTGTTCCCCTACCCGAACCAACCTTCTTCAGTTTTCTTCCTCTTCCTCCTCTTAAATAGCGAACCCAACTCGAAATCCCAAGCTTTAATTAAAGTCGAGAGATTGAGTACTCAGGTGTCAATATTTTCCTCCAACGCTTCGAAATGGCGTCGATGTCATTGACGACGAAGGCGGAGGAAGGAAGAAGGCGCAGTGATGGAATTATTCAATTACTTTGTTAAAGTCGTTCGAATTAACCGTGAAGGTAAATTAAAAGCGATTATGGCAACAGGATTCAAGATTACAAGACTACCTATGTGTTTGATTCGAAGACGGAAGCGAAAATTTTGAAGTTTCTTGGAAAAGCTGGAGCTTCGATATGGAATCGGTTCGGATAAACGAAAACAATAAATGAAAGAAAAGAAGAAAGAAGAAGTGAATTTATATAAACAACAAGCTGACTATTCGTATTCCCGATCGGACCGGCTTGAAAATCCCAGTAATACAGCTTGGCCCACTGGTTCATCGCAGAGTACAGGAGGAAGAAGATCTGTTCGGGTCGGAACCCAAGCCAGAAATCCGTTCGGGTCGGAATCCGAACCGAACAGGATGAAGTACGACAACTTAACGTGTGAATTCGAAAGGAAAGATGAAGCTTTTGCGCGATGGTAGTCAAAGCATGCTCCGTTCCCCACAGAAGCATCCTTTGAGGGGGCAAAGTGTTAGCCTACTTTGTGAACTAGGCAACACAAAGTCAAGAAACCAGACATTGAAGAGCATTTTTAATTAGAAGACTTCGGTTCGGATTGGAGAAGACACTACAATCTAGATTGGATAGCAGCTGTTCGGGTCGGGTCAGAGCAACATATCGGTTCGGGTCGGATAGAGTCCTCTGTTCGGATCGGTGAACTGCTGCTGAGGAAATTGGTAAGGTATATCTAATCGGATCGGAGGGCAACATGATTTCAATTGGATCGGAAAGCCACCTGTTTGCCACGAAAATGGATCGGAGCGGAGTAGATTAGAGAAGAAGAGAGCGTTGCATCCAAGCCAATCCGGGTCGGATCGGATATCCCGATCCGAACCCCTTATCTGTGCGTCTCCGACCAGAGCCCATGTTCCATATTATTCTCCTGCAAAAGCGCCTGGATATCCGGACCGGCTGTGACCAGTTCCTACCCATAACGTCCGTTCCTTTGATGCGTTGTCAACATAATAGTTCATCCGAACCCGAAGATAGTGGGATGGACGACATGTGGCCCCGACCCGGATCAAGTTTCAAGCAAATTCACACCTATAAATACCCCGTCTAGAGACAAAGAGAAGGATCTTTTTTTTTCCAGCACTTTAAGAATTCAACCACCTCCATAATCCGAACTCCATTGCTCCCGGAGAATCCAAATCTTCTTTCATTATTTGTTTTAATCTATTGAGTGAATATAAGCGAGTTGTGAGTGAAATCAAGTGACCATTACATTGTATTTACAACTGAATCAGTGAATATAGTGAAAGATAAGTGGACGTAGGCATCTCTTCGCCGAACCACTATAAATCCTGTGTGTTCATTTTTATTTTTATCTCATCTTATTTGCTTTTAATCAATTTGGGTGTTAGAACCACTTTTGGGTCTAACAATTACATTACGATATAATTAAATAATAATTAGCGAAACTAGCCACTCTTTAATTCCTTCGTCTTCCTGTATCGTCGTTCCCAGGAGAAAACCCATCGCTCAAAACTGATTCGCTCCTCCGTAGGCTACCTTATCACGCCGGTCGTCGATCTGAGACCGCCATCTTGAAGCGCTAGCCGCCACCTCCCTGTGCTACCAATAGTGTGGCGTCCAATGCCCTCCATTCCCCTAGAATAATGTGCGAACGGGGCAGATTTGAGCTCGAGAATCGAGCTACATACACCTTGAAGAACGATCATTACCGTTGAACATACAGAGCTCGACGAGCTCTACAATTTTGCTTTTGGAAGAGTTAATTTTTATTGAGCGGATTCAAAGATCAAGGGGATTCAAATCGGGACAATTCTGATTGTCGATCGCAAGAAACGCGGCTGCACAGATTAGGGTTTCCCTTTTTTCTCTGATTTCTAATTGGCCGGAGCTATTTATAATAATTTTTATTTTATTTTAATTCCAAAAATACTAATTTATAGCCATGAACTCCAAATTGAACCCATTGATTGTCGCCCCTAGCTAAATACCCCCATTCTAGACATAATGGGATATGTTTCGTAAGCCAATTTGATCGTTTTGATCAGTTTTCATCAAAATTAAAATATAAATCACTATATATTGAATTTGAACGTACATTTTAATTTACCAAGGCCACATACTGACTCCAAAAATTCCAGAAAAATAAATCTAGCTATGTTTTGACGATACGGTCCTAAAGAAATTAATTTCGTCAAATTTGGAGACCGCTTGAAAAATGGCCATTTTCTGGTCGATCCAATTCAACTTATATTGACCAAACACGTTTTAATTTCCCGCGCTCACATATTACTTCCAAAAATTAAGAAATTTGAAACCTAACAATAATATGACACTCTAGATCCAACAAAAGTGGTTTCGTCAAAAATGGAGGTCGTTTGCAAAATGGCTATTTTTGAGGGCTATATATTATTTAAAAATATATATAAATTCCATAGCGACTATTTTAAATTTTAAACTGGCCATAACTTTCAACTTATATTATGAAATTACAGTTTTTCATGCATTAGAAAGATATAATTAAACAGATTCACATGTTTCTAGTTTTACTGAAATCCGATTTATTTTGAATTCGGTACATTCAATTGAAATTTAAAATCTAATTTTCAAACTACCGCGCCATTTCCAGTTCGTTTTATAATTAAAATAAATTCATACGATTTAACTCTGATTTAAATAAATTTTTAGTCGTTATTATTTAAAATAAATCATTTTAAATATTCAAAATCCATTCAAATAGTTAAAATAAATTTTTTAAATTGGTTCTGAAAATCCGGGTTGTTATTACAATCTCCCCCACTTAAAATCTTTTCGTCCTCAAAAAGGAACGAAGCTAAAAGTTGTTTAACTAACCAACTCAACTTTCATTCTAGCTTTCAGTCTTCAACTTTTTAGTTTCTAAGAATTTTCCAATTTCTCAAAAATTTGGTTAACACCCTATTTTTTTGAAAAATTTCACCATAACCTCCTTTGTACGGGGAGACCTTTAAAACCACAACTTGCCTCACAGGGCCCTCATCAATCCAAAAGAAAAAGAAAAAGCCAAGCGGCTCATAAAATCATCAAAACCCAATAAATATAGTAAATATGTACCTATTTGTCGGGCATACAATTTTATTCCTCTTCTTAGCTTCCATGTTATGACCTGTTCACTATGTACATGAATATGTATGTAATTACAATCAATTTTTAATTCAGTTCAATATTTGATTCATTTTGGCTAAATTTACCATTCATTGTCATTTTGGTTTTATCCTTCCAATAATTAAATTAGTTAATTAATAATCACACAGCACAATCAGCAATCAATTAGTTGATTAACGTTTCAAATATATAATTTTGTACCTACTCAAAAATCACACTTTTAATGCCAAATCACAACAATATATTCTAACTAAGTTTTGGTTCTCACACCAATCAATTGGAATTATATAGATATCCCACTTTCGAAACTCGAACATAAATACTGATAATGATGCATTATTGTCAGAATTATCCTCGAGCGATTAGAGTGTGATTTTATATCTATCCTGTATATTTGGGATTTTGTACATACGTTTGCAAGGCGTATATGAAAAATCTTCATATACTCGATAGTCCAAATCAATTATAAAACAAAAAATTCATATACAAAAAATTGATATAAAATTTTAAAACTAAATTAGATTTTAAAAAAATAACACTCTTCACACTCGTTCTAGGATACTACTAATTCGATCTCTAACGAGTCATTCCTATTGGATATTACTAATCCAATCTATGATGAATTCTTTCGTTTGGTTCTAATGTGTCTTGTTCTCGAGCTCTGTAAACCAAAGATATGATACCAAACTATAACGATCTAAAATCCCCCGATCTCCGAAGAGTTGGAAAAGGCCAGATTGAGTTGAGAACACGACAAATTCGAATGCAAACAATAGAACACTTCCTTGCTATTACAACAATTACATTAAAGTACAAGATATCAGAATATACATGAATAATATACAGCAGAAAAATATCAGAAATTTAAATTACAAAGCAGCGGAAAGTTAGTACAATGCGTAGCGGAAATACATTAATAAATACAACTGAAAGAGATACACAGATACAGAGCTTTCCGAATACAGCTCCAGCTGTAAACCAGGATACTGTAAAATAGAGATCTGCAAAACCAAAACTACTAGTTGTCCGTATGAAAAATAGGGGCACCCAGAGTTTAGGTTAAAACAATAAACTCTAGGTCAGTCATGGGACTGGTGTGAGAACTAAAATAGTTATTAACTTGAATTTTAAAGTTAGGTAAATCAAGGGACCACGCCGTATAAAACGGAACGTGTTTACCCCCATGAATACCAGTGCATAAAACAAACAGCGCAATGCTAATTAAAGAAAATGATGCTATTATAAGACTCAGGTCCTATCACACAATGCAACGCAAGCCGGAGGATAGAGTTCTACTTTATAATAGCCAAACATGCTTGGTACATTTTAAAACAAATCATTTTGAAATTGCTATACGTGCATAGTGTATCAAACAACTTCAAATATAAATGTATCAATCATAGATGGCATACGCGCCCCATCCCACTATGTCGCCATATAGGGTTACAACTAAAATCGAAAAGTCACGTATTGGAAATTGGATTCCATCATGAACCAAGGCAAGGGATCGTCCTTACCGAATTAGAGACACTCTAGCCCGTGCCTCAGGACCCAGACTCAGGTGAGCCCTTGGAGCGTCAGGGCCAGTCCACACTTACGTTAGTGGATTATAATTCCTGAACAATAGTTTTCCCCGCCCTATGGAGCGTAAATCTGGTCAGTATGTCGACGATCATATCCATCGGCCCCGTAGTGACCGATACATCCGAGATTCCTCGCTATCCATCAAATAATATGCAACATCCACATGAGTAAAATGTCTAGGCTCCATACCATGACACAACTCCTATCTATAAAGAAACGCATGTCCTCCCTGAGTTTCTCTCCCATTTTTGGTTCATACCGCAGTGTGAGGCTCGCGAATTAACGCAATACACAAAGCTATGCTATTTAAAGCCGTGCTTTGATCATCCACCACAAGTCTCTGCTTTTCAACAAAAGCCTTGATCACATGCCACTCAACATGCCACATTGTTGTCAATCCATACCCTACCACTAATTTCTGCCAATATATAACCTCTAAGCTCATACGTCTTAGAGAAGCTTGTTAAGTAAGAGAATAAATTCGCCACCACCAAACAAATATATATTTAGCAGAATCAACGAATACAGCATAAAGGAATACAATGTTGGACATACCATCCGTTTGCAAGTCCGTTCTAGGTGTGAACGAAACCAGAGGCACCTTATTCCTCGTCCCATATGTCAAATACAAGAAAGAGGTCCTCGCATATCCGGTCGATCTCCAAGTACATATGAACGATCACCCCTTATTACCTTGTTTTGGGATGTCTTCCAATCAAGACATCAGTAATTATCCAAACGATGTGAAGATCTCCGGTCTTCAACCACTATCTTCATCGTCGACTTATCGTCGTAGCAATTATTCAGAATGGGATAAACCCGGTCTTTCCGAATAACTCGCGTATTTTATAAACAAGTGCTATAAAAACACAACATACGCCTCATTCCAATCCGGAATATTCTTTTATTCAAATATTCTTTTCACAATTTAAACCAAATTAAGGTTTTTCAAACTAGTCGTGATTGGCGAACCACACCGAAGTAATCATTTATTTTATTTCCCAATCCCAACCTATTCATCCCATAGAGCAAAACTGGTAGTACTCCATATTTAACATCACGGTGTTATTGGTAAAATTAATTACCATTTCTCGTTCAAATCTATTTAAAGATTTAACTATTGCTTAGAGCAAAACTGGTGATATTCCATTCTCGATCATTTCACAAATTTGATAATTAAATCATCACGTTCACATTTCAATCTAATTAATGATACACTAAAACTCCACTTAGTTTTAATCTCCAAAAATCATTATGTAATGATTATTCAAATTTAGGAAATAAATCATGTCTTTAACTGGGTTAAAGAACCAATGTCATTTAAAACACATTTCACGATAAACCCAAAATCGCATTCCATTAATTATGGAATCTTCACGGAAAACAGATCAATATATATAATCGATATAAATTTTTGTATCCAACCAGTAATATAAATGGAATAACGGCAAAGCCTTTTAAATTCCATATATAGTAATAGTCTTCCTCCATAGAAGCCCACTTCGATTATTACCCAATCGAATTCCATTCAATTCCAATTTATTTTATTAAATTTGAAAAACTTTACTTTGGAAAATTCCCATTAAATATTAATAAAAGGATTTATAACTTCCTAATCACATTTCACTATTAATCGGGTTAAAGAACGAATGTCATTTAAAACACAGTTCACAATAAACCCAAAAATCCAATTCTTTTATTCAATTCCAATTAAATATTAATTAATTGGTAAACTTCTCCAAATCTTAATTAAAAGATTTATTCTATTCTCAACTGGGTTTATGAACAGTGTTATTTAAGACCCCGTTCACGACAAACCCATAATCTAATTCGATATCAAATATAAGGCTCTGAATAGAAATTATATCGGCTTATATTCAATATCAAATTCTGAAATCAACGGATATCGTATTGGGAATAACGATATATGTGTCTTCCAAATTCCTCTACAATATCCCTGTAATCAAGGAATCCAATATCGAAATATTCTGAATATTATTTCCATTCCAAATCCATTCCAATTTATTCGTTGGAAAATTCTGGTTAGATTAAAACAATTTTCAAATCCAATTTATTTATTTCTAAAAATAATTGGATTATTATTCTAGTTATTAACTAGTTCATTTTGATAAAAATATTTTTTTTAATCTTTACAAATGTGGAATTTTTCATCCAAATTCTTTCCAAATCATTAATTATGATTTCACACAAATTATCAATATTTTTAATAATTTTATTAAGGCCAGTACATTCGGTTTCCAATAACGGCCACCGAACTGCATGCATAGCGACATTTTCCAAATTTGATTTGGACATAATTCCAAATGCAACCATTAGATTTCAAATCTCTTATATTCTTGGATAGCTCTTTTCAATACGAACCCAACGGTTCTGGTTTTAGGAGAATCCGACGGTCGGATCTCCCGAAATGTCCATTCGAAGCTAATGGTTGAAATTCGCGAACAGTCGCGGCACGATGCATTCTATTCGAGCCATTAATATATATAATATATATTATTTATATTTCTTCGATTTCCATTTAAAACATATTTTATAAATTCATTTCAAAACAATTTCAACTTTATTTCAGTTTTCTAATCAAAATTGAATATTTCTTGATAAATTCCTTTTAAATTCATTTAAAACGATTTCTACTTCATTTCAATTTTCAAATCAAAATTTAATATTTCTTATCATTATAATGTTAAAATGATAATATTTTCAAAATATCTGATTTTTATTATACACTGGATATTATTTAAAAATATTCGTTAATTCTAAATTGGAATCAGACTCAATCAATTACCATATAATTTCAGTTATATGGATTTCATACATCGCATGTATACAACGATAATGATAAACAATCATCAAAAAATCTAATAACATCCAAAGTGCAATTTACCACTATATAAGCATTAAAATAAACAAATAACGCTTATACAGTCTGTCAACCCTCGATTGACATACAACTAAATAGTTGGGATTAGTGTACGTCAAATATCATCCAATATCCGTGTGGGGTTTCAATCAACAAACACAGATTTTATTTGTGCAGTTGGGCGATGTACACAATTTATCGTCCCAATCAATGTTAGTTAAATGGGTGTACATAAACAAATCGTCCGATTTGTAAATGAATATTTATCAATACATAACTATTTTATATAGTTTGTTACACATTAAAAACGATATTTTTAATGATAAACATTTTATTCAATCACATGAATATTTATAACCACAATACAGTAAATTTCACAACCATAATCAATCCAAACAAACATCCATGGTTTGTACAATAAATAGTGTCAGGAGCTACTAAGCCCTGTCTGTAACCTAGTATATATTTAACTGTAAAATATTTTGAGTGAGAAGGAGTTCTCACTTTGGGTTCCACTCCGCCAGTTTTCATTTCTGAATTTCTGAACAGTTTGGATTTGAATTTGCCTGAATTTCCAACGTGCTCCAAATTGAACCAGGTTAGTCTTGTTATGAAGCTCTCGATCCCACGATCGCAATGGATCCAGTTTCGCGCGATTTGGACCTTGCATGTAAAAGTTATTGCGTTTTAAACATTAATTACATTACGATATAATTAAATAATAATTAGCGAAATTAACCACACTTTAAATCCGTCATCTTCCTATATCATCGTTCCCAGGAGAAAACCCATCGCTCAAAACTGATTTTCTCCTCCCCAAGCCGCCTCGTCACGCTGGTCGTCGATTTGAGGCCGCCATCTTGAAGCGCCAACCGCCACCTCCCTGCGCTACCAACGGCGCGACGTCCGATGCCTTCCACGCCCCTAGAATTATGTGTGAACAAGGCTGATTTGAGCTCGAGATTCGAGATACATACACCTTGAAGAATGATCATTACCGTTGAACATATAGAGCTCGACGAGGTCTATAATTTTGCTTTTGGAAGAGTTAATTTTTATTGAGCGGATTCAGAGATCAAGGGGATTCAAATAGGGACAATTCTGATCGCCGATCGCAAGAAACATGGCTGCGCAGACTAGGGTATCCCTTTTTTCTCTGATTTCTTATTTGTCGGAGATATTTATAATAATTATTTATTTTATTTTAATTCCAAAAATACTAGTTTATAGCCACGAACTCCAAATTGTACCCAACGAATGTCGCCCTTAGCTAAATACCCCCATTCTGAACACAATGGGATATGTTTCATAAGCCAATTTGATCGTTTTGATCAGCTTTCATCAAAATTAAAATATAAATCAGTATATATTGAATTTGAACGTACATTTTAATTTACCAGGGCCACATACTAACTCCAAAAATTACAGAAAAATAAATCTAGCGATGTTTTGACGATACGGTCCTAACAAAACTAATTTCGTCGAATTTGGAGACCGTCTGAAAAATGGCCATTTTCTGGTCGATCTAATTCAACTGAAATTGACCAAATGCGTTTTAATTTGCCACGCTCACATATTACTTCCAAAAATTATGAAATTTGAGAACTAATAATACTTTGACATTCTAGATCCAACAAAAGTGGTTTCATCGAAAACGGAGGTCGTTTGCAAAATGGTTATTTTTAAGGGCTATATATTATTTAAAAATATATATAAATTCCACAGCGACTATTTTGAATTTTAAACTGGCCATAACTTTAAACTTATATTATGAAATCATAGTTTTTCACATTCGTCAGAAAGATATAATTAAACATATTCACATGATTCCGGTTTGCATGAAATCTGATTTATTTTGAATTCTGTACATTCAATTGAAATTTACAATCGAATTATCAAACTACCGCGCCATTTCCAGTTCGTTTTTTAATTAAAATAAATTCATATGTTTTAACTCTAATTTAAATAAATTTTTAGTCATTATTATTTAAAATAAATCATTTTAAATATTCAAAATCCATTAAAATAGCTAAAATAAAAATTTTAAATTAGTTTTGAAAATCCGGGTTGTTACAGAAATCATGAATTAATATTTGATATTAATTCTGTTTCATGTATTTCTAGATTTTATGTTGTTAAATATTAAGCATATGAATGATACTTTAACTGCAAATATCATTCAACATATTTTGAATCATTGTCATCTTCTGTTAGACAGTGAATAGATAATGTTGTTATTACTCATGAATTAGTCTTGGATTTAATTTCCTATTTTGATTTCTTTTGACACATAAACGTACTGCTTATGATGTTGTACATATGTGTTAAGAATTAAAATCTGGATCTGGGTTTATTAAATAAAGTATGAATCTCTGAGTGATCACAAAACCTTGAGTTATGCAATTTTGTTTTATATAGTATATTTTAAGTTTTAAATTTTGTTGGATCTGTTGTTTTATTAAAAACACATATAAATGATATGTTTTGGGTTGTGTTGTTTACAACCAAAGACACAGAGTATATACATATATATATTTGTGTGTGTGTGTGTGTTTGTATTTACATATATATATATATTTGGTATATATATTTACTTGATTATTAGACACATGAAGTCAAGTACAAATATGGATTATTATATAAGTGTATTGACATATAAACACTACCAGATTGAATTTGAGCTCTGACTTGACTATAAAATGTGTCTTGTACAACATACCAATAACAGTTTAAATTGGTAAGTTATTCGATAACAACAGCACCTAAATAAAGATGTTTAAGTGCTCCAGATTACTAGAGAATATATTATACATTGTTTATAATATAAATAATTGCCAATGAAATGGTATAAGATGCATTCAAACTCAATGTATTGATTCTACATATTTATAATGATATGTATAAATGTAAATATATATATACATACATATATTGTAAGTCTTGTTATAAAATCTAAAGCAAATCTGATTTTCTGTTTGCATATATATATATATATGTGTGTGTGTGTGTGTGTGTGTGTGTGAAGCGACCCGAACTTCCCCAGTCTCCGAAGAGAAGAGAAAGAACGAATTATTTTGAGGACAAGATGAACCGGAACGCAAACAGAAGAACATTTCGTTGTTTATTACAACAATTCATCAGATACAAGAATATACAAAGTATGAATAAATATTACACATTCGATAAATATCAGAGATTTACAAATTACAATGCAAATACATCGCAGCGGAAAATAATACAATACACAACTGAAAGAGATATACGGATACAGAGCTTTCCGGATATCATTCCAACTGTAAACCAGGATCCTGTGAATATAAATCTGCAAAACCAAAACTACTAGCTGCCCATGTCAAAATAAGGGCACCCGGAGTTTAGGTTGAAACAATAAACTCCAAGTCAGTCATGTGACTGGTGTGAGAACTAAAACAGTTATTAATCTTTATTTCAAAGTTAGGTAAATCAAGGGACCACGCCGTATAACACGGAACGGGTTTCCTCCCAAGAACACCAGTGCATAAAACAACAGCGCAATGCTAAATAAAGAACAATGAAGCTATTATAAGACCCAGGTCCCATCACACAATGCAACACAAGCCGGAGGATAGGGTTTTACCTTATAATAGCCAAAAATGCTTGATACGCCCAATTTCATCTTTTATTACTATAAGTGTATAGTGTCCAAACAATTTCAATCATAAGTATCAATCATAGACGGCATGGGTACCATATATCATGTCGCCATATATAGGTATACAATCAAAACCGCAAAGTCACGTATTGGAAGCTGGATTTCCATCTGTGAACCGAGGCTAAAGATAGTCCTCTACCGATTCGAGACAATCTAGCCCATGTCTCAGGATCAGAACGCATCGACCCTTGGATCTTCAGGGCCGGTCCACTCGATATGGATTAGACGAAACCCTGAACACTACGTCTCCCCGCCAACAAATGACTCCATCGGTTCGAGAACGACCGATATATCGGAGGCGCCTCGCAACAACAATAACCACATAAGTCAAACTCGTCAGGACGTGTAAAACCACTGACGCCACTTCTAGCTAGAAGGAAACGCATGCCCTCCCTGCAGTCCTCTACCGTTTCTGGTTCACAACCGGGGTGTGAGGCTCGCGAATTAACGTTACACAAAGCTATGCCACACAGGCTGTGCTTTGATCATCAACCACAAGACTCTGCTTTTCAACAGGAGCCTTGATCATTTGCATCTTAGCATGCCACACAGGCTAACCACTCCATGCAACCGATATCCATCAATCACACAGAATGATATCCAATGTTAGACACACAATCCATTTACAAGTCCGTTCTGGGTCTGAATGAAACCGGAGGCACCTTGTATTTCGCGTATCCATCGATCTCCAAGTACGTCTGGACGATCACCAACCGATTCCCTCCTCTAGGGTGTACAGCCCAATCAAGATCATCAGTAATTATCCAAATGACGTGAAGACCTCCGGTCTTCAACCACCGTCTTCATCTTCGACACCACGTCGAATCAATTATTCAGAATGGGATAAACCCGGTCTTTCTGAATGACTCGCGTGTATAATAAACAAGTGTTACACAAACACAACATACGCCTCATTCTGATTCATCGGTCACAAACCGTAAATTAGTAAGGGAACAATCCCCCAAATATTAACCCCGAAGGCCGAAACCAACATCAGATCAATACCCAGGAAACCATTCATCTTAACTAATCTTCAGTTAGTTGCTAAATTTCACATTCTTAGGGATAGGTTCCCATTAATTTTATCAAAGATAAATTCCTCAAATTTATTCTTTAATCTTCTTTTGAATATCAGTTCAACTAGTCGGGATTAGCGAACCACACCGAAGTAATCATTTATTTTATTTCCCAATCCCAACATATTCATCCCATGAAGTAAAACTGGTCATACTTCATATCTAACACCATGGTGTTATCGGTAAATTCAATTACCATTTCACGTTCAAATCTAATTAAAGATTTAACTATCGCCTGGAGCAAAACTGGTGATACCCCATCCTCGATCAATTCAATCTAATTAAAGATTCATTAAAACTCCACTTGGTTTTAATCTTCCTGTCTTTAACTGGGTTAAAGAATCAATGTCATTTAAAACACGGTTCACAATAAATCCAAAATCACGTTCCATTCTATCAGCCTTTAACCGTAAAATAGCAAGTGAGCTATTCCCTAAGTATTAACCCCGAAGGCCGAAACCAACATCGGATCAATACCCAAGAAACCATTCAACTTAACTAATCACCAATTAGTTTCTGATTTACTTAACTCAGTTGGGTCTAAGAACAGTATTATTGTAGATACTGTTCATGACAAACCCAAATCACATTCCATTAATTATCGGGTTAAAGAACAAGTGTTATTTAAAACACCGTTCACGATAAACCCAAAAATAAATTCAAATTCAATTACAATTAAATACCATTTAATCGGTACACTTAATTAAATCTAAATAAAAGATTTAATCTTTTTCTCAACTAGGATTAAGGACAGGGTTAATGAAGACATCATTCACGACAAACCCAAATCACATTTGATATTAAATACAAGGCTCTGAATAGAAAATATATCAGCTTATATTCAATATCAAATTCTACGACCAACAAATATCGTATTGGAAATAACGATATAAATATATCTTTCAAATTCCCATAACAATATTTGTATCATCACGAAACCCAACATCGAAATATCTCGAAGACAATTTCGATTCAAATCCATTCCAATTCAGTTATTGGAGATTCTGGTTAATTTTAAAACCATGTCAAATCCACTTTATTTATTTAAAGATAAATAGAATTATAATTCAAGTTCAAAACTAGTTCATTTCGATAAAAATCTATTTTTATCTTTTCAAATATGGAGTTTTCATCCCAATTCTTCACAAATCATTTCTTATGATTTTACACAAATTATTACTATTTTTAATAATTTTATCAAGGCCCGTACAGTCGATTTCCATTAACGGTCATAGAACTGCACTTACAGCGACCTTTTCCAAATTTGATTTGCACATAATTCCAAATCCAACCGTTAGATTTATAATTTCTAATATTCACTAGAAAGCTCTTTTCGATACGAACCCAATGGTTCCGGTTCTAAGGAGAATCCGATGGTCGGATATCCCGTAATACCCATTCGAAGTCAATGGTCGAAATTCGCGAACTGCCGCAGCGCGGCGCGTTCTATTCAGGCCATTATATATATAATATATATATTATATATATTTCGCCGATTTCCTTTTAAAACGTATTTTATAAATCTTTTTAAATTCGTTTTCAAAATGATTTCAACTTCATATTCAATTTCGAATCAAAATAGAATATTCCACATCATCGATATACAATTGATAATATTTTCAAAACGTTATATTTTGAAATCACTTCCTTTTCTATATTCATTATAAAAATGAATAAAATCGATATAAATATCGTTCACGTCAAAATGGCGCATATCTAACCAACACGGCTTTATATATTTCAAAAACTTCGTTATTATATTCAACAAATGAATATTTTCTTCAACACATGAATATTTATTTTTCTATTCAACACATGAATATTTATTTTTCTATTCAACACATGAATATATTTCTATTCAACACATGAATTTATATTTCTAATTTTCCAAATTGGAATGAGGCTGTAACACCCCGAATTTTCTGTTAACACTAAAGTTGCTAAAATAATAATAAGTGTGTAGAAGAGGGGATGTATCTAATATGAATATAAAAATATTAATAAATATGTAAGAGAGGGGATGTATCTAATATGAATATAAAAATATTAATAAGTGTGTGAGAGAGGGGATGTATCTAATATATATATAAAAACAATAATAAGTAAAGGGGGATGTATCTAATATGTACATTGTAGAAAATATATATATATTTATGACATGAATAGAAGTTTATTAATATGCTGAGTGTTTGCTGAGTCACTTCTGACTCATTGCTGAGTCAACAAGATAAACCCCATCTTGTCTGAACGGCTGCGGTTATTTCTAGGTTAAATCTAATGGCCTAAATGAATTCTAAAATCTATAAATAAGTGGGTAGACCCTAGACCTAAATCACTTGTAAAATTAGAGAAGCTACCGTCATGCTGCTGCCATGGAGTTCAGCATAACCGTCACAAACTAAGATAAGGAAGCCTAATCATCTACAACTAAATCTACACAAATCAAATCAAAAGATCTCTCTTTCTCTAATTCTTTTCTTTTGTTGGTGAGTATGATGATTCTCACAAGACTATTACAAACTAATTTGACTCAGTTATGAATGGATCACAAGAAAGTGATGTGATTTGTAATTGTAAATTCTATATATTGTGGATCTCTTATTATGTTATTATGTTGTCGTATGATGTAAATTATATATGCTATGTCATGCTATGTTGTAAATTCTCTTATGCTATGTCGTGCTATGTTGAGAATCATGTCAAGCTATGTTATACTATCATACTATGCCATGTTATAAATCATGCTATATTATGTTGAAAAATCATGATGTTGTTGGATCATGCTTAAAGTTATGTTTTTTTTCTTAATTTAAATGGATCTTGTTTATGGGAATTTGCCTATTAGGTTAGGTGTACCCATAAACTTGAAACTATAATTAAATAAAACTTGATTGTGGGAATTTGCCTATTGAGTTAGGTGTACCCATATAAAACCATGTTGTTAAAAAATTAGATGATGTTGATTCACACATGTTCATATGTAAGTTTATGAAAATTGATTGAGATTATATTAGGTGAATTTTGAACAAGTTGACACCTTTAGGTCCATGACATGTATAATCTATGCAAGTTGGACATATGCAAGTTTCACCCCTTATTATGATTCATTTGGTCACATATACATGTTGTTATTATGATAATCTCTTTTATGCTATGAGTTAGGCTATTCGAGTCTAACATATATTTTGCGAATAAACGTTCAAACGTGGGGTAGGGGTAATATTAGGAATTAATAAATTGGGTGCAATTTTGTAAGATTTTGCATACCATGAATGGATGTCCATAATTGAGTCAATTATGGACATTGTTAAAAATTGGAAGTAATTAATAATTCAAGTAGGGAATTATTAAAATTGGGGGAAAGTGGATTATTATTAATAATCAATGCTTAGGACACGAGGTTGGACCCGTTTGTGATGTAAACCTGCCCGGACCCGCCCGGCAAATCCAGTAGTCACAAATGTCGGCCCAATGTGAGAGGTCCTAGGCCCAAACTAAAGCATAACAGTTGTAAAGACACGAGGTTAGACTCTTTTATGGTGTAAGACTGCCCGGACCCGCCCGGCAAATCCAGCTGCCATAAATGCCAGTCTAATGTGAGAGGTCTTTATGAGGTTATGGCCTTAATGAACTAAGAAATACTTAACCAGATAATCATGTAAGGTGGGACATGGGGGTTAAGTAGGTGCCTTGGGTGGCATGAGGAATCTGGTGGTTGCCTTTAGAGGCATTTGAAATACGATTAGACTTAACCAAACACACATGTAAATGAACATGACTAAGTGGGTTAAGTGGGATGGACTAATGGGGACAAGCTTAGGTGGAATGCTTGTGGTAAATAGTGGGGGCCCATTTCAACCAGTATCCCAAAACGTATCTTTGTGGGCTCGACCCAAGTCGAGGACGGGACACGCATACTGGGTTTGACTATAAGAGGCCAAAACAGGGAGCGGTGGCAACGCAAGTCCAACGGGTTTCATATGCGTGTGTGGACCCGGGCTGGTAGGTAAGACGTTGTTGCATCGTGTAGGTATAAGCCGTGCATGTCCGTTGTATCAGGTTGCCACTTTAGGGGAGTGATACACCCCACTGTGGGGCCAGCACGGGTATCTACGAGTTAGGGAGCCGATCGAATAATGGGAAGTAGGGTACACCTAGTGGAGATAGGGGCAGGCGGCACCTATGTAGTCAGCTAGGGGTACGTAAAGCCATTGGGAAAGTTTCTAAGTGAAGCTAAGTGGGATGAATCTTTAGGGTGACTGGTGTGGTGCAGTATAGTGTTTATCCTTTAGTATTTAGGAGCGCCTATAACGTTGCCTTTAGCGATTGTCTATGTCCTTAATCTGCTCTTCATAGACATTTTCTTGTTTTCCAGCTTATGCCTTAGTCCAGTTATTTTGGTAATAGTATTGTAGAATTATCATATTCACCAGACTTTATGTCTGACCCCCTCTTTTCCATCCTCTTTCTCCCTTCAGGTCCGCAGGTTGGGCCAAGTTCTAGTGGAGTCTAGTTGGATCGCTTATCTTCTGGAAAGCTTGGACTGCTGAAGTAAAGTCCAGCTTGTTATCTTTCTTTTTAATGGCTATTCATGTAATGGGATTATGTACTTGTTTTATCAAGATAGATATTGTACTTGACATTGAATATGGTGTTATGATGTAATCAAACATGTTTTGACTTCTGCTACAATGAAATAAAGTTTTTGAATTTCCAAGTACTATTTTATATATGTCTTGTTGTAATTTTACTGTTCTATAATCACTTAAAACCTCCATGGAAGTTAATGCATTCCCTTTGTGAGTGACATTAATGGACGTGGGGTGTTACACGTGGTATCAGAGCATAAGGTTACCAGAACAGATAAAAAAAATTTTTTAGAAAAATATTTTTTTTTCTAAAGTATTTTTGGAAGAAGTGCTTTCAAAAAAAAAAAAAAAAAACATGTTATTTAAAGAGAGTTTTTATGAAAAACATAATCCCAAATAGCCACATCCTTATCTTTATCTTTCGAATTCTCCATTTTGAATCTTTCCTTTTTCGTTTCAGCATGGCTGAAGATCTTAATCTCCCAGAAGGTGTGACGATTCCAGGGTGGTTTAGGAGATACTTGGAGGCTAGGGCCACCACTGCAGGCCCAGCGGATACTCCTCCACCCCTAGTTGCACCCATTCCTCCTCCTCCTCCTCCTCGTGTTGACACTTTTGCAAAGACGTGCAAGGAATTCAAGGCTATGGGAGGAAAAACTTTTCAAGGGACTGAGACGTTCGTGGAGGCCAGAGATTGGCTTAAGGAGACTGAGGAATTACTTGATATCTTTGAAGTGGAGGACGAAAGGAAAGTCCGATTAGCAGCTTGGTTAATGAAGGGAGAAGCCTCGTTTTGGTGGGAGGTCACTAACGGGGAACGTCCAGTTGATTCATGGGCGGATTTCAGACGAAGGTTTGAGGCAAAGTTTCTTTCAAGGGCAGAGGAGAACTTAAATATGGAAAAATTCCTGGCACTAAAGCAAGGGAGCTCATCAGTAAAGGAATATGTCAATAAATTTAATCAGTTAGCAAGGTTTGGCTTGGAGTTGGTGAACACGCCAGAGAAGAAAGCTTTGAGGTTCGTTAGAGGCTTGAATGAACCGTTGCAAGGGTTGGCTATGACCCACATCCCTATGGGAGCCACCTTTGAAAAGCTAGTAGAAATGGCACTTATGCATGAGGATAAAGCAGTTGAAAAGAAAGGGGATCAGAAGAAACCCCAACAGCAAAATAAGAAGGGTGGTAAAAACAATAATGGCAAAGGGAAGAAGAAATGCTTCAATTGTGGGACGCCTGGCCATCTCAGCAAAGATTGTAGAAAGAAAAAGAAGACTGGTTGTTTTCATTGTGGAGATGCGGGACATTTAGTGAAGGACTGTCCAAAGAAGGGGCAGAGGGCAGGGTCTACCTCGGGAGGACAGGTGCAGGCTCTTATGGCACCAGGGCAGGCAAGGGGGCAAGTTCAGGCTATTGCGGCCCCACCGCTGCAAGAAAGAGGTAGAACAATTTCTGTTGAAAGCTTAGTTTTTCTGTTTGATCATCCTGTCCGTACCTTATTCGATTCTGGCGCATCTCATTCGTTTATCTCTGCATCATTAGTTGAATCACTGCACTTGAACACCAGTTTAGTAGAGGATCCCTTGGTCGTTTCAAATCCAATTGGGGGTTCGGCTCATTTGACCATGATATGTTTGGATTTGAAAATCTCTATACTTAGCGTTGAATTTAGATGTGATGCTTATGTATTGGGCTTCACGGGCTATGGGCTAATTTTAGGAATGGATTGGTTGTCTAGAAATAGGGCCATTCTTGATTGTGAAAGGAGAGTAGTTAGGCTTGTGACTCGCCTTGGCAATGCTCTCGACATCTTTTGTAATCCCATAAATTCCGTTATGCTAAGTTATCTTGAATCGCTTGACGCGTCTGTAGAGAACCTGCGATCGGTAGAAGTGGTCCGGGAATATCCGGATGTGTTTGAGGAGGTGAAGGGCTTACCTCCAAAGCGGGAGATAGACTTTCGAATTTATCT
This sequence comes from Allium sativum, assembly GCA_030737875.1. Classification (NCBI taxonomy): domain Eukaryota; kingdom Viridiplantae; phylum Streptophyta; class Magnoliopsida; order Asparagales; family Amaryllidaceae; genus Allium; species Allium sativum. The sequence goes on along the minus strand of CM060924.1, from coordinate 393,506,192 downwards.
TGTGGATAATGCTAAACCCGTATCTTTTCCAGTGCGCCACATGGCTCCTCCTGAAAGGAGGGAACTCAATAAGCAAGTAAAGGAGTTGCTTGAGAAGGGGTTCATAAGACGTAGTATATCGGAGTGGGGTGCTCCAGTAGTTTTTGCCACAAAGGCGGATGGGTCTCTTAGACTTTGTATGGACTATAGAGAACTAAACAAGCTTACTAAAAAGAACCGACACCCACTGCCGAGGATTGACGATCTCTTTGATCAGTTAGTTGGCACCTCAGTGTTTTCGCAGTTGGACTTAGCCACTGGCTTTCATCAACTGAGAGTGGCTGAGGATAGTATAGATAAGACTGCTTTTAGGACTCCTGACGGATTCTATGAATGGCTAGTGATGCCCTTTGGTTTGACAAACGCCCCTGCATATTTTGTTGATTTGATGAGTAGGGTGTTTAGGGAATACCTTAACAAATTCGTGGTAGTCTTTGTGGATGACATCTTAGTCTTTTCTAAGAATAAAGAAGAGCACTCCCTACATCTTAGGGAAGTGTTGGAAACCCTTCGAGCGCATAACCTTAAGGCAAAATTTTCTAAGTGTCACTTTTGGAGGAAGGAAGTACGGTTCTTAGGGCACGTGGTTTCCAAAGAAGGGATAGCAGTGGATCCCGCAAAGGTGGTGGCCATCCAAGATTGGAAGGTCCCTAAAAATGCAACCGAAGTAAGAAGTTTCTTGGGGTTGGCTGGCTATTATAGGAAGTTTATCAAAGACTTCGCAAAAATATCAGCTCTATTAACACGGTTAACGAAGAAGAACCTGGTTTTTACGTGGGACAAAGATTGCGATGATGCGTTCCAACGTTTAAAGAGAGCCTTAACTTCAGCCCCAGTCTTAGTGCTGCCAGACGGGAATAAACCGTTTACCATCTATACTGATGCTTGTGGGACGGGACTTGGCGCGGTCCTCATGCAAGAGGGAAGAGTAATAGCCTATGGTGGAAGGCAGTTGAGGGTTCATGAAAAGAATTACCCCACGCATGACTTAGAGCTAGCCGCAATTGTTTTCGCGCTTAATTCTTGGCGTCACTATCTTCTTGGTGAGAAATTCGAACTGTTCACTGACCACAAATCATTAAAATACTTATTCTCTCAGAAGGATTTGAATTTAAGGCAGCAACGGTGGATGGAATTCTTAGCCTCCTACGATTTTGAAATAGCATATACCCCGGGCAAGGGTAACGTGGTGGCAGACGCCTTAAGTAGGAAAAGGTTGTCCTTGAGTCCGTTGTTTGTTGAACGACAAAGCATAGAATTCATCTCTATGTTTGACTTTAGACCCTCCGTTGACTTAGTACCCGGTCTGTTAGCATCCTTGGAGGTTAGACCTACACTTCTAGGACGGGTTGGTGAGGCACAGCGAGACGACCCACAGTTGGTTGAGATAGTAGAAAAGCTCAAAGGGGGGGAGTCGTCAAGCCATCTTCGTAGGTATACCCTAGACGATAAGGGTTGGTTACGAAGGGATAATAGACTTTGTGTACCACAAGACGAAGACTTAAGGAAGGCCATTCTTGATGATGCTCATCGCTCAAAAATGACCATTCATCCCGGCGGGGATAAGATGTACAAAGATATGAAGCGGGTTTTCTTTTGGGCCGGTATGAAAAAGGATGTGGCCGAGTACGTCGCTAGATGCTTGGTGTGCCAACGAGTTAAAGCAGAACAAAAGAAACCCGGTGGGTTGCTTCACCCATTAGAAGTTCCACTATGGAAATGGGAAAGCATCTCAATGGATTTTGTGGATGGATTACCAAGATCAAGGAAGGGTAACACGGGGATTTGGGTTATAGTAGATAGACTTACTAAAAGCGCCCATTTTATTCCCGTGAAAAGTAAGAGGACTGCTCCGTGGTTGGCTTCTGTATACATTAAGGAGATAGTTCGTTTGCACGGTATTCCTTCTAGTATAGTAAGCGACCGTGACCCCATCTTTACTAGCGAATTTTGGAAGAGTTTACAAGAGGCGGTAGGGACTCAGCTATGTTTGAGCACCGCATATCATCCTCAGACAGACGACCAGACCGAGAGGGTGAATCGCATTCTAGAGGATCTTTTAAGGCTTTGTATCCTAGACTTTGGGGGTACATGGGAAGAGCACCTTCCGTTAGTAGAATTCGCATATAATAATAGCTTTCAGTCTAGTATTGGCATGGCACCTTTCGAAGCTCTTTATGGAAGGCCTTGCCGTTCGCCTACATGTTGGTGGGAATCTACCGATAAAATCCTACTTGGGCCCGATATGGTTAGGGAAACCTCGGAGAAGATTGAGTTGATTCGAAGGAGGATGAAAGCAGCACAAGATAGGCAAAAATCGTATGCTGATAAGAGGAGGACAGATCTTGAGTTTGACATTGGGGACATGGTTTTTGTCAAAGTATCTCCGTTACAGAATGTTGTTCGCTTTGGGTCCGTGGGGAAATTAGCACCAAGGTTTGTAGGGCCGTTTCCTATAAAAAAACAGGATTGGGAAGATGGCATATAGGGTGGAGTTGCCTGAGAAACTTAGTGGAGTACACGACGTATTCCATGTATCACATTTGAGGAAGTGTTTGCACAAGACCGCGGAGGTGGTAGAGCCGAGCTTGCTTAAAGAGGTGGAAATAGAGCGTGATCCAACAATTAGACGAGCTCCTACATGCATTCTTGGGTCGGAGATCAAAAAGTTGAGGAATCGAGAGGTCAGACTGGTTAAAGTGCAATGGGGAGATGATGAGAGCAACGCAACTTGGGAGACAGAAGAGAAGATGCGTTCGTTGTACCCTTTTCTTTTTGAGGGTATGTCTTTTAATTTCTCCTTTATCGCTTAGCTTATCTTATCTTATCTTTAGTATGTCCTCTCATTAGTATCTTTGACCTTTAGTTAGGATAATCCTATGGTTGAAACATGTGTTTGAGACATGTTATGTATGATGGATGCAAAATGGATGCAAGTGTTTGCTAGTGGTTGCTCGTGGATGCATGTATACACACACTTTAGGCACTAGATCGGCTCAGTCACTACATATTGCATATTGCATATATATGGATGTATTTAGTAAAATGGATGAACGATGGTTGTATTATCATGTGGATGCTGCATTCAGATGATGGTTGTGCACGCATATAGAAGTATTATGTAGCATTAAGAATCTTTTGCATACATAATGGATGCATGGCACGATCATAGTTGCATTAAGGAGGTCAACTGAATCAGTGGACCGCCTGATTTTGCATTAGATACGGACATATACACACACTGTGCATTTAAACATGAAAGCATTAGAAGTCTGTAAGGACAATGGATGCCTGTGTATGATGGATGAGTAGATGGACGTTTGGATGGTAGGATATACATTCTTCCAGACTTGAAGATTTCGGGGACGAAATCCTAAAAGGAGGGGAGAGTGTAACACCCCGAATTTTCTGTTAACACTAAAGTTGCTAAAATAATAATAAGTGTGTAGAAGAGGGGATGTATCTAATATGAATATAAAAATATTAATAAATATGTAAGAGAGGGGATGTATCTAATATGAATATAAAAATATTAATAAGTGTGTGAGAGAGGGGATGTATCTAATATATATATAAAAACAATAATAAGTAAAGGGGGATGTATCTAATATGTACATTGTAGAAAATATATATATATTTATGACATGAATAGAAGTTTATTAATATGCTGAGTGTTTGCTGAGTCACTTCTGACTCATTGCTGAGTCAACAAGATAAACCCCATCTTGTTTGAACGGCTGCGGTTATTTCTAGGTTAAATCTAATGGCCTAAATGAATTCTAAAATCTATAAATAAGTGGGTAGACCCTAGACCTAAATCACTTGTAAAATTAGAGAAGCTACCGTCATGCTGCTGCCATGGAGTTCAGCATAGCCGTCACAAACTAAGAAGAGGAAGCCTAATCATCTACAACTAAATCTACACAAATCAAATCAAAAGATCTCTCTTTCTCTAATTCTTTTCTTTTGTTGGTGAGTATGATGATTCTCACAAGACTATTACAAACTAATTTGACTCAGTTATGAATGGATCACAAGAAAGTGATGTGATTTGTAATTGTAAATTCTATATATTGTGGATCTCTTATTATGTTATTATGTTGTCGTATGATGTAAATTATATATGCTATGTCATGCTATGTTGTAAATTCTCTTATGCTATGTCGTGCTATGTTGAGAATCATGTCAAGCTATGTTATACTATCATACTATGCCATGTTATAAATCATGCTATATTATGTTGAAAAATCATGATGTTGTTGGATCATGCTTAAAGTTATGTTTTTTTCTTAATTTAAATGGATCTTGTTTATGGGAATTTGCCTATTAGGTTAGGTGTACCCATAAACTTGAAACTATAATTAAATAAAACTTGATTGTGGGAATTTGCCTATTGAGTTAGGTGTACCCATATAAAACCATGTTGTTAAAAAATTAGATGATGTTGATTCACACATGTTCATATGTAAGTTTATGAAAATTGATTGAGATTATATTAGGTGAATTTTGAACAAGTTGACACCTTTAGGTCCATGACATGTATAATCTATGCAAGTTGGACATATGCAAGTTTCACCCCTTATTATGATTCATTTGGTCACATATACATGTTGTTATTATGATAATCTCTTTTATGCTATGAGTTAGGCTATTCGAGTCTAACATATATTTTGCGAATAAACGTTCAAACGTGGGGTAGGGGTAATATTAGGAATTAATAAATTGGGTGCAATTTTGTAAGATTTTGCATACCATGAATGGATGTCCATAATTGAGTCAATTATGGACATTGTTAAAAATTGGAAGTAATTAATAATTCAAGTAGGGAATTATTAAAATTGGGGGAAAGTGGATTATTATTAATAATCAATGCTTAGGACACGAGGTTGGACCCGTTTGTGATGTAAACCTGCCCGGACCCGCCCGACAAATCCAGTAGTCACAAATGTCGGCCCAATGTGAGAGGTCCTAGGCCCAAACTAAAGCATAACAGTTGTAAAGACACGAGGTTAGACTCTTTTATGGTGTAAGACTGCCCGGACCCGCCCGGCAAATCCAGCTGCCATAAATGCCAGTCTAATGTGAGAGGTCTTTATGAGGTTATGGCCTTAATGAACTAAGAAATACTTAACCAGATAATCATGTAAGGTGGGACATGGGGGTTAAGTAGGTGCCTTGGGTGGCATGAGGAATCTGGTGGTTGCCTTTAGAGGCATTTGAAATACGATTAGACTTAACCAAACACACATGTAAATGAACATGACTAAGTGGGTTAAGTGGGATGGACTAATGGGGACAAGCTTAGGTGGAATGCTTGTGGTAAATAATGGGGGCCCATTTTTACAAGTATCCCAAAACGTATCTTTGTGGGCTCGACCCAAGTCGAGGACGGGACACGCATACTGGGTTTGACTATAAGAGGCCAAAACAGGGAGCGGTGGCAACGCAAGTCCAACGGGTTTCATATGCGTGTGTGGACCCGGGCTGGTAGGTAAGACGTTGTTGCATCGTGTAGGTATAAGCCGTGCATGTCCGTTGTATCAGGTTGCCACTTTAGGGGAGTGATACACCCCACTGTGGGGCCAGCACGGGTATCTACGAGTTAGGGAGCCGATCGAATAATGGGAAGTAGGGTACACCTAGTGGAGATAGGGGCAGGCGGCACCTATGTAGTCAGCTAGGGGTACGTAAAGCCATTGGGAAAGTTTCTAAGTGAAGCTAAGTGGGATGAATCTTTAGGGTGACTGGTGTGGTGCAGTATAGTGTTTATCCTTTAGTATTTAGGAGCGCCTATAACGTTGCCTTTAGCGATTGTCTATGTCCTTAATCTGCTCTTCATAGACATTTTCTTGTTTTCCAGCTTATGCCTTAGTCCAGTTATTTTGGTAATAGTATTGTAGAATTATCATATTCACCAGACTTTATGTCTGACCCCCTCTTTTCCATCCTTTTTCTCCCTTCAGGTCCGCAGGTTGGGCCAAGTCCTAGTGGAGTCTAGTTGGATCGCTTATCTTCTGGAAAGCTTGGACTGCTGAAGTAAAGTCCAGCTTGTTATCTTTCTTTTTAATGGATATTCATGTAATGGGATTATGTACTTGTTTTATCAAGATAGATATTGTACTTGACATTGAATATGGTGTTATGATGTAATCAAACATGTTTTGACTTCTGCTACAATGAAATAAAGTTTTTGAATTTCCAAGTACTATTTTATATCTGTCTTGTTGTAATTTTACTGTTCTATAATCACTTAAAACCTCCATGGAAGTTAATGCATTCCCTTTGTGAGTGACATTAATGGACGTGGGGTGTTACAGAGGCCCAATCAATTACCATATAATGTTAATTATATGGATTTTCTACAACACATGTAGGTAGCAACAACGATAAATCATCAACCATCATCCAGAGTGCACCACACAACTGCATAAGCATTAAAAATAAATAATTAACGCTTACACAGTCTGTCAATCCATCGATTGACATACAACTAAACAATCGGGATTAGTGTACGTCAAATCTCATCCCAATACCGTGTGGGGTTTCAAAATTACAAACACAGATTTTATTTGTGCAGTTGGGCGATGTGTAAAATTTATCGTCCCAATCAATATCAGTCAAATTAGTGTATATAAACAAATCATCCGATTTGTTTATAAATATTTATTTTATATACACATTAAAAATCATATTTTTAACCATAAAATATTTTCCACTATAAAATATTTTATTTCATTCACCATCACACAATCAAATTTCACTACACCGCAATCAAACAAACAAGCCATCCATGGTCTGTGGACGACGGGTATCAGGTGCTACTAAGCACCGTCTGCATCCTAGTATATATTTCAAACTAGAAATAAAAATAAAAGTGAGGAGTTCACACCGACTAGCTAAACCAAACGCCATGACTCTTCTTATGTAGAAATCTTCGTCGTGCTAGCCTTTAGTCACTACATATATAAAAATCACATTTTTATATTGTTGCTATTTATATAAAAATCACATTTTTATAATCACTCTATATGGATAAAAGTACTATTTTTATTCTTCTCACTATATAAAAATCCGACCTTTTCTATTCGATTTACTATATAAAAATCCGACCTTTTCTATTTGATTAACTATATAAAAATCCGACCTTTTCTATTTGATTAACTATATATAAAAATCCGACCTTTTCTATTTGATTAACTATATATAAAAATTCGACCTTTTCTATTTTTAAAAAATCAAACTTTTATATGCATAACCGAAAAATAAAATTAAATGTAAATAAAAATAAAATAAACACTTACAGTCAAAGGTTGGAGGGGGTCAAGGGGGTGATGACGCGGCTGTTAAAGGTCAGGGGCGGCTAGGATTTTGGGCTCGAAGGGGCTTGCGGGTTCGATAGGAGGGAGGAGCGAAGACGGGGAGGGGTTCTGGCATGCGAGAGGAGGCTGGAGGCCTAGAGCGGCGGTGACGCCCTCCAGTGGTGGCGCAGTCGACGAAGAGGGGGTTTTGGGGGTGGATTTGGGTCGCATTCATCGTAGAGAGGGAAGGCGGGGGTACGTCGGAGGGGGCCTCCGACGAAGGAGAGGCGGCGGCAGTCCGCCTGGAGGCGGCGCAGCGGTGGACCCCCCCCCCCCCCCCCCCGGGCGGCGGATCCGAACAACTTCGTCGTTCTTTTCTTTCTTTCTTATTTTTTTTATTTTAATTTTGAACTGAAGGAGAGAGAATTAGAGAGGGTGGGAGTGTTTAAATATTAATATATTAATAATTTAATATTATTTTCTTTCTATAAGAGTTGACTTTTCATTCGACCACCAAACGAGACCCAATGACTATCGCCCATAGCGTAATACCCCCATTCCCAACACAATGAGATATGTTTCACTGGCCAATTCGATCGTACAATCAGTTTTCGTCAAAATCAAAATATAAATCAGTATATATTCAATTTGAACGTATATTTTAAATTACCGGGGCCACATACGGCTCTACAAATTCCCAAAAATATTTCCTAGCTTCGTATTGATGATACGGTCCTAATAAAACTAATTTCGTCTAATTCAGAGACCGTTTGAAAAATGGCTATTTTCCAGTCGATTAAAATCAACTGAAACTGCCAAAAACACGTTTTCTTTCGCCACGCTCACATATTGATTCGAAAAATAACGAATTTTGGAATCTAACAATAACTTGACATCACGGATCCAACAAAAGTGGTTTCTTCGAAAACCGAGGTCGTTTGCAAAATTCCCATTTTTAATGGCCAGAATTCCATAGCGACAATTCGGAATTTTCAACTAGACATAACTTTTGATCCCCGCTATGAAATTTCAATTTTTCGGATTCGTTGGAAAGATATTCTCAATTAGATTCAAATATTTTTAGTTTTGCTAAAATCCAGTTTATTTTGAATCCTGTACATTCATTTGAACTTTGAAATCGAATTAACGAACTACCGCGCCATTTTCAATTCCTTTTATAATTATAAATTAATATTTATATTCTAGCGACGATTCAAATAAATATTTCTGTTTTAATTCTATTCAAAAAAAATTTCTCGTCATTATTATTTAAAATAATTCATTTTAAATAATCAAAATTCGCTAAAATTGCCAAAATAAAAATTTTAAATTGGCTCAGATTTCCGGGTTATTACAATCTCCCCCACTTAAAACTTTTCGTCCCTGAAAAGGAACGAAGACGAAAGTTGTTTAACTAATCAACTCAACTTTCATTATTTTCATTACGGCTTAAGTTCTTCAATTTTTCAGTTTCTAAGGTCTTTTCTAATTTTTCAAAAATTTGGCTAACACCCTAAATTTTCGAAAAAATTCGCCATAACCTCCCCTGCACCGGGGACTTCGGGATATATCATATAGCCTCCCATGGCCTTCTTCAATCCAAAAGAAAATGAAAAAGCCAAGCGGCTAGCTAATCGGCTCATAAAATCATCCAAAACCCAAGAAATACAATAAACATGTACCTATTTGTCGGGCAAACAATTTTATTCCTCTTCTGTAGCCTCCTTGCTATGACCTGTTCAATGTAAGTACATGTATATGCATGCAAATGCGACAAATTTTCAATACAATTCACTATTTGGTTCAATTTGGCTTAAGGTTCAATATTTAATTAATTAAACAATAATCAAACAACACTATCAGCAATCAATTAGATGATTAACGTTTCAAATTCATAATTTTGATATATATACAAAAATCATGTTTTTGATGCCAAATCACAACATTAAGCCCTATCTAGCTTTGGTTCTCACACCAGTCAATTGGAAATACATAGAAATCTCACTTTCGAAACTCGAAAATAAATACTGGCGATGGTGCGCCGTCACCAGAATTATCCCGGGCAACTAGAGTGTGATCTATAACTATCCAGTACATTAAAACTTCGAATACACGTTTGCAAGGCGTATATGAAAAATCATTATATATTGGATTATCCAAATTAATTTAAAATAAACATTCAAATATGTATACAACGATTCAAATTTCAAAACAAAACATATTTTCAATTTTAAAAATATACTCTTCACACTCGTCCTAGGATACTACTGATCCCATATTTAACGAGTCATTCCCACTGGATATTACTAATCCAATTTCTGATGAATTCTTTCGTTCGGTTCTAATGTGTCTTATTCTCTGAGCTCTGTAAACCAAAGCTCTGATACCAACTGAAGCGACCTGAACTTCCCCGGTCTCCGAAGAGAAGAGAAAGAATGAATTATTGTGAGGACAAGATTAATCGGAACGCAAACAGAAGAACATTTCGTTGTTTATTACAACAATTCATCAGATACAAGAATATACAGAGTATGAATAAATATTACACATTCGATAAATATCAGAGATATACAAATTACAAAGCAAATACATCGCAGCGGAAAATAATACAATACACAACTGAAAGAGATATACGGATACAGAGCTTTCCGGATATCATTCCAGCTGTAAACCAGGTTCCTGTGAATATAAATCTGCAAAACCAAAACAACTAGCTGTCGTGTCAAAATAAGGGCACCCAGAGTTTAGGTTGAAACAATAAACTCCAGGTCAGTCATGTGACTGGTGTGAGAACTAAAACAGTTATTAATATTTATTTTAAAGCTAGGTAAATCAAGGGACCACGCCGTATAACACGGAACGGGTTTCCTCCCAAGAACACCAGTGCATAAAACAACAGCGCAATGCTAAATAAAGAACAATGAAGCTATTATAAGACCCAGGTCCCATCACACAATGCAACACAAGCCGGAGGATATGGTTTTACCTTATAATAGCCAAAAATGCTTAATACGCCCAATTTCAACTTTTATTACTATAAGTGTATAGTGTCAAAACAATTTCAATCATAAGTATCAATCATAGACAACAGGGTACCATATATCATGTCGCCATATATAGGTATACAATCAAAACCGCAAAGTCACGTATTGGAAGCTGGATTTCCATCTGTGAACCGAGGCTAAAGACAGTCCTCTACCGATTCGAGACAATCTACCTCATGTCTCAGGATCAGAACGCATCGACCCTTGGATCTCCAGGGCCGGTCCACTCGATGTGGATTAGACGAAACCCTGAACACTTCGTCTCCCCGCCCTATGGGGCGTAAATGAGCCAATGAATGACTCCATCGGTTCGAGAACGACCGATATATCCGAGGCGCCTCGCAACAACAACAACCACATTAGTCAAACTCGTCAGGGCGTGTAAAACCACTGACGCCGCTTCTAGCTAGAAGGAAACGCATGCCCTCCCTGCAGTCCTCTCCCGTTTCTGGTTCACAACCGGGGTGTGAGGTTCGCGAATCAACGCTACACAAAGCTATGCCACACAGGCTGTGCTTTGATCATCAACCACAAGACTCTGCTTTTCAACAAGAGCCTTGATCATTTGCATCTTAGCATGCCACATAGGCAAACCACTCCATGCTACCGATATCCATCAATCACACAGAATGATATCCAATGTCAGACACACAGTCCATTTACAAGTCCGTTCTGGGTCTGAACGAAATCAGAGGAACCTTGTACCTCGCATATCCATCGATCTCCAAGTACGTCTGGATGATCACCAACCGATTCCCTCCTCTTGGGTGTACAGCCCAATCAAGATCATCAGTAATTATCCAAACGACGTGAAGACCTCCGGTTTTCAACCACCGTCTTCATCTTCGACACCACGTCGAATCAGTTATTCAGAATGGTATAAACCCAGTCTTTCTGAATGACTCGCGTATATAATAAACAAGTGTTACACAAACACAACATATTCCTCATTCCAATTCATCAGTCACTAACCGTAAATTAGTAAGGGAACAATCCCCCAAATATTAACCCCGAAGGCCGAAACCAACATCAGATCAATACCCAGAAAACCATTCATCTTAACTAATCTTCAGTTAGTTGCTAAATTTCACATTCTTAGGGATAGGTTCCCATTAATTTTATCAAAGATAAATTCCTCAAATTTATTCTTTAATCTTCTTTTGAATATCAATTCAACTAGTCGGGATTAACGAACTACACCGAAGTAATCATTTATTTTATTTCCCAATCCTAGCCTATTCATCCCATGAAGTAAAACTGGTCATACTTCATATCTAACACCACAGTGTTATCGGTAAATTCAATTACCATTTCACGTTCAAATCTAATTAAAGATTTAACTATCGCCTGGAGCAAAACTGGTGATACCCCATCCTCGATCAATTAAATCTAATTAAAGATTCAATAAAACTCCACTTGGTTTTAATCTTCCTGTCTTTAACTAGGTTAAAGAATCAATGTCATTTAAAACACGGTTCACAATAAACCCAAAATCACATTCCATTCTATCAGCCTTTAACCGTAAAATAGCAAGTGAGTAATTCCCTAAGTATTAACCCTGAAGGCCGAAACCAACATCGGATCAATACCGAAGAAACCATTCAACTTAACTAATCTCCAGTTAGTTTCTGATTTTCTTAACTCAGTTGGGTCTAAGAACAGTATTATTGAAGATACCGTTCACGACAAACCCAAATCACATTCCATTAATTATCGGGTTAAAGAACAAGTGTTATTTAAAACACCGTTCACGATAAACCCAAAAATCAATTCAATTCCAATTAAATACCATTTAATTGGTACACTTCATTAAATCTAAATAAAAGATTTAATCTTTTTCTCAACTGGGCTTAAGGACAGTGTTAATTAAGACACCATTCACGGCAAACCCAAATCACATTTGATATTAAATACAAGGCTCTAAATAGAAAATACATCGGCTTATATTCAGTATCAAATTCTACGACCAACAAATATCGTATTGGAAATAACGATATAAATATATCTTTCAAATTCCCATAACAATATCTGTATCATCACGAAACCCAACATCGAAATATCCCAAAGACAATTTCGATTCAAATCCATTCCAATTCAATTATTGGAAATTCTGGTTAGTTTTAAAACCATTTCAAATCCACTTTATTTATTTAAAAATAAATAGAATTATAATTCTAGTTCAAAACTAGTTCATTTCGATAAAAATCTATTTTTATCTTTTCAAATATGGAGCTTTCATCCCAATTCTTTACAAATCGTTTCTTATGATTTTACACAAATTATTACTATTTTTAATAATTTTATCAAGGCCCGTATAGTCGATTTCCATCAACGGTCATCGAATTGCACTTACAGCGACCTTTTCCAAATTTGATTTGGACATAATTCCAAATCCAACCGTCAGATTTCTAATTTCTAATATTCGTTAGAAAGCTCTTTTCGATACAAACCCAACGGTTCTGTTTTTAGGATAATCTGACGGTCGGATCTCCCGTAATACCCATTCAAAGTCAATGGTCGAAACTCGCGAACTGCCGCAGCGCGGCGCGTTCTATTCAGGCCATTATATATAATATATATATTATATATATTTCGCCGATTTCCTTTTAAAACGTATTTTATAAATCTTTTTAAATTCGTTTTCAAAATGATTTCAACTTCATATTCAATTTCGAATCAAAATAGAATATTCCACATCATCGATAAACAATTGATAATATTTTCAAAACGTTATATTTTGAAATCACTTCCTTTTCTATATTCATTATAAAAATGAATAAAATCGATATAAATATCGTTCACGTCAAAATGGCGCATATCTAACCAACACGGCTTTATATATTTCAAAAACTTCGTTATTATATTCAACAAATGAATATTTTCTTCAACACATGATTTTTTTTTATTCAACACATGAATATTTATTTTTCTATTCAACACATGAATATATCTCTATTCAACATATGAATTTATATTTCTAATTTTCCAAATTGGAATGAGGCCCAATCAATTACCATATAATGTTAATTATATGGATTTTCTACAACACATGTAGGTAACAACAACGATAAATCATCAACCATCATCCAGAGTGCACCACACAACTGCATAAGCATTAAATATAAATAATTAACGCTTACACAGTCTGTCAATCCATCGATTGACATACAACTAAACAATCGGGATTAGTGTACGTCAAATCTCATCCCAATACCCGTGTGGGGTTTCAAAACAACAAATACAGATTTTATTTGTGCAGTTGGGCGATGTGTAAAATTTATCGTCCCAATAAATATCAGTCAAATCAGTGTATATAAACAAATCGTCCGATTTGTTTATAAATATTTATTTTATATACACGTTAAAAATCATATTTTTAACCATAAAATATTTTCCACTATAAAATATTTTACTTTATTCACCATCACACAATCAAATTTCACTACACCGCAATCAAACAAACAAGCCATCCATGGTCTGTGGACGACGGGTGGCAGGTGCTACTAAGCATCGTCTGCATCCTAGTATATATTTCAAACTAGAAATAAAAATAAAAGTGAGGAGTTCTCACCGACTAGCTAAACCAAACGCCACGACTCTTCTTATGTAGAAATCTTCGTCGTGCTCGCCTTTTGTCACTTTCGTTGTCCGTAGCCACTACATATATAAAAATCACATTTTTATATTGTTGCTATTTATATAAAAATCACATTTTTATAATCACTCTATATGGATAAAAATTCTATTTTTATTCTTCTCACTATATAAAAATCCGACCTTTTCTATTCGATTTACTATATGAAAATCCGACCTTTTCTATTTGATTAACTATATAAAAATCCGACCTTTTCTATTTAATTAACTATATAAAAATCCGACCTTTTCTATTTGATTAACTATATATAAAAGTCCGACCTTTTCTATTTTTAAAAAATCAAACTTTTATATGCATAACTGAAAAATAAAATAAAATGTAAATTAAAATAAAATAAACAATTACAGTCAAAGGTTGGAGGGGGTCAAGGGGGTGATGACGCAGCTGTTAAAGGTCAGGGGCAGCTAGGGTTTTGGGCTCGGAGGGGCTTGGGGGTTCGATAGGAGGGAGGAGCGAAGACGGGGAGCGGTTCTGGCGTGCGAGAGGAGGCCGAAGGCCTGGAGCGGCGGTTACGCCCTCCAGTGGTGGCGCAGTCGACGAAGAGGGGGTTTTGGGGGTGGATTTGGGTCGCGTTCATCGTAGAGAGGGAAGGAGGGGGTACGTCGGAGGGGGCCTCCAACGACGGAGAGGCGGCAGTCCGCGTGGAGGGCGGCGCAATAGTGGACCCCCTTCCCCCGACGGCGGATCCGAACGACTTCGTCGTTCTTTTTTTTTTAATTCTGAACTGAAGGAGAGAGAATTAGAGAGGGAGGGAATGTTTAAATATTAATATATTTATAATTTAATATTATTTTCTTTCTATAAGAGTTGACTTTTCATTCGACCACCAAACGAGACCCAACGACTGTCGCCCATAGCGTAGTGCCCCAATTCCGAACACAATGAGATATGTTTCATTGGCCAATTCGATTGTTACGATCATTTTTCATCAAAATCAAAATATAAATCAGTATATATTCAATTTGAACGTACATTTTAAATTATCGGGGCCACACACGGACTCTAAAAATTCCCGAAAAATATTTGCTAGCTTCGTATTGACGATACAGTCCTAACAAAACAAATTTCGTCTAATTTTGAGACCGTTTGAAAAATGGCTATTTTCCAGTCGATTAAAATCAACTGAAACTGTCAAAACACGTTTTCTTTTTCCATGCTCACATATTCATTCGAAAAATCACAAATTTTGGAATCTGGCAATAACTTGACATCACAGATCAACAAAAGTGGTTTCGTCGAAAACCGAGGTTGTTTGCAAAATTCCCATTTTTAAGGGCTAGAATTCCATAGCGACTATTCTGAATTTTCAACTGGAAATAACTTTTGATTCCCGCTATGAAATTTCAATTTTTCGGATTCGTTGGAAAGATATTCTCAATTAGATTCAAATATTTAAAATCTGGTTTATTTTGAATCATGTACATTCATTTGAACTTTGAAATCGAATTATGGAACTACCGCGCCATTTTCAATTCCTTTTATAATTATAAATAAATATTTATATTCTTACGTTGATTCAAATAAATATTTCCATTCTAATTCTATTCAAAATAAATTTCTCGTCATTATTATTTAAAATAATTCATTTTAAATAATCAAAATTTGCTAAAATTGCCAAAATAAAAATTTTAAATTGGCTCAAATTTCCGGGTTATTACAATATATATATAATATCAAAATAGTGAGAAATTTTAATGGTTAAATTCTCATTGTTAAAAGTTGATGGTACTATATACATGTATTGTAATGTATATCATCTTTAACCTGATTGCATACAAGTTTATCAAGCCAAGCATGGAAATTTTTTTATGTGTCTGAAAGTTTTTTGCATCAAATCTGATGGATTATTCATAAGCATTTCACTTAAAGTTTGATAATCTTGTATCAATTTTTATTCTGCACTTCTGGACATCTATGTATTTTAGATTACATATATATTGGATCACTGTCATACAAATAAATATGTGGTTTCACTCACGAGAAAATCATGGTTGTATGTTGCAATGTATATATGTTGATAAACACTGCAAATATGATTTGCACTTTAAACCCCATATTCTACAAAATGTGATATGTATGCAAGCAACAACAATTATGACTTGTTGACTGCATATGAATGCATCTGATTTTGTGTGTGTATGTATATATATTTATGTATATACACACACAAGTTATGAACTATTATGAAGATGCATTTGTGTTATAAAGTTGTATATTTATATATACACACATATAAAATTACATAGGTCGAAAAATATAAATTTACAATTTTGTCTACTAGTAGACATTAGAACATACACAAACTGTTGTGTATATTCATATTTATATTTCCTTTTGGGGATAACCTGAACTAAAACATATATTACCATTATATACGACATACAATATATTTATAGTTTATGCTTATAAGCTATAAATTATGTTATGCATACAGATATTACATATATACACATATTTGGTAAAACAGGTTGAAAGAAACTTTATAAGATACTGTTTCTTTAATAATCCTGATGAGCTAAATTTTGCCAAATGCAGGCACTTGATTCTGTTGATTATCACATGATGCTCAGAATGCAATCTGCAGCAATGTGAAAGCCTACAAACTTGAGGCAAGTATGACTTGTCCAGAGGTTAACATGAGCTCAATTGAATCTCCTATGTAGTTGACATGAGAAAGATTGCTACTGTCAATTTATATGATAAATTGGTGTTGAATATATATGGATATATATATATATATATATATATATATATATGTATATGTATGTATAACAATATGTAATTGTTGCAGACAATGTTAAATTTGTTATCTGTATATTGCATTCCGAATGTATATTAATATTCATGCCTGGTTAAGCATTGTTTTCTGTTGATAAAATGTATATGAGGTTGTATTCTATGATTTGGCTATAAACAATGTATGAAGTATGATTTTGGTACATGTAAATTTCTGTTCTATGCTTGTTCTATATATAATATTTACTACTAGCCTGTATAATGTCATTTATGAAAGGCTCACACATTCATTATTAATGATGTAAAACTGAGCTGAATAAATATATCTTCATATATTGATCATCACTTACAAACAGTTTATAGTAATTATATGTCAGTGAATACTAGAAGCCTTTTATGTTAATCATAATATGGTATGGATAAATATAAGTTATGGATATTTTGTACATACTAAACAAATAATCAAGGCTAAGTATACTTCTTATTCAAATGGTTTTTTAGACAACACACTGAGCATTATAACAATAGTGGGTCTGACATTATAGAAATTCTGAAAATACAGGCTTGAGTTTGTATAGTTTTGAACCATGTTTTCTGTTATTCTGATAACTAATAAGTTTCTTTAAATATGTGGTGACTATAATTATATGCGGTTATCTAAGTTTTAACTATGATATCTGAAGTTAAGCCTGTGAAAAGATGGGTGGTAATTTTGATTACCCAAAATATTGAAATTTTAAAAAACATAGAAAATAAATTTTCTTATGATAAAAAATTTAAAATATTTATTCACAAATATTACATATATATATATATATATGTACGTATATATATATATATATATTAATATAAAACTACATATTTTGATATATATATATATATATATATATATATAACTCCAATATTGTTTTCACTACGAATTATAAAATTTCCTTTAAACCAAATTTTGTTATATTAAGTCATGGTGGGGTCTTCCAATAATACACTCATCAATGTTCATTCTCATTGGATGTAGGTAATGTCAAAGCATTGTGCATCCATTTATTTTGGTTATATGCGACGGAGTAAAAGTATTACTTGAATTGTATTATTGGGTTTGACTTAACTAAGCTGCATAATAAGATTATGGCTTAGAGACAACAACATGAATTATTCTATATTTTAAGCAAATGAATAATACTGAACAAAATGTTCTTCATGCGATCCAAAAGTTATATGTATGATATAATTGACATGATATGTCTACCTAAAAGGTTGTGTTTTGGGGCGTAGCTAAAGCTAGGTCAAGGGATGACTAGATACGGATCTTGGAACATCATTGTGTATATATATATACTAATATATATATATATATATATATATATATATAAACAAAGGGATGTTAATTTGAGTGGGAGCGTATTATGTTAATATAAATTTTGTTTGTAAAAAAATTGAATTTATATTAAACAAATATTAAAGAATCAGTTATTATTTATTATCTACTTTAGATATTAAATAATAAATAACTCCGATAATTTAAATTAGTCCTTAAAAATGACAAATTGAATTAAATCAAATTTCTTGGTTGACATTGAAATTTGAGGATTGTCCTCAAACAAATTAAACGTAATTGTTTTACAAATATCGAAGACCTAAAAGAAAGCCGAAGTGTGACTTCAACCGAATAAGATATAGATGTTAATAATCTACTTATATATTTCTAGTATTAGATACTAGATATGAAGCACATAAATGTATGTAAATTTAAAGAAATTGCAAAATAAGTAGAAATATGATAAAAGGACAAGCGGACTTACGATTTGAAATGAAGCAAATGTTGTTGGATTATCCATAGTAAGTTGATTCTTGTTTTATATACTGGCTTAATTAAATAAATAAAATTATTGTTATTATGAAATTCCATATAAAATAAATGTTATTATGAATCTTATTTAGACAAGTTTGAATTTCATTCATAATAAAAGAACAATTGTTATTCATTTTATTTAAAATGAAATATCTATGGAATTTCACAAATAGTTAATGATCTTTAAAAATCCTTAACTATGATGTACTTGACATAAATACAGAGTGGTTTAAATTTAATGATTTAAATCCGGCACACCTTTAATATTGCCAGTTAGCCCATTTAAACAAGAAAGTATATCAAAACTCCATAATGATGGAATTTGAAATCATTTGATTTTGAATCATATGAAGACTGCAAATTCTTGTTTATTAGGCAAAAAAACTGAATCACCTTTCACTAGACACAGTGAATAAGTGACAGGTATTGGGTCTCGTACATAATGATGTATATAGAGCAATGAATACATAAGCTAAAGGCAGGTTTTATTACTTTATTATATTTACTGATGATATCAGTAGATACAGATATATGTATCTTACGAAACACATATCAAAGTCCTTTGAAAAGTTCAAAAAATTAAAAGTGAAGTTAAATACCAATTTTAATAGAAAATAAATACTTTTCGAACAGATCGAAAGAAAATATTTAAGCCAATTATTTAATGACTATCTAGACGAGTTTGAAATTGTTTCATGTAATAACCCGAAAATCTGGGCCAGTTTAAAATTTTTATTTTGGCAATTTTAGCGAATTTTGAATATTTAAAATGAATTATTTTAAATAATATCGACGAGAAATTTATTTTGAATAGAATTCAAACGTATATATTATATAGATCGTCGTTAGAATATAAATATTTATTTTAAATTATAAAAGGAATTGAAAATGGCGCGGTAGTTCGATAATTCGATTTCAAACTTCAATTGAACATACCGGGTGCAAAATAAACCGGATGTTAGTGAAACCAAAAATAATGGAATCTAATTATGACTATCTTTCCAACGAACCCGAAAAATTGAAATTTCATAGCGGGAATCAAAAGATACGTCCAGTTGAAAATTCTGAATAGTCGCTATGGAATTCAGGCCCTTAAAAATGAAAATTTTGCAAACGACCTCAGATTTTGACGAAACCACTTTTGTTGGGTCCGTGATGTCAAGTTATTGCTAGGTTTCAAATTTTGTAATTTTTCGAATCAATATGTGAGCGTGGCAAAGGAAAACGCGTTTGACCAGTTTTAGTTGAATTTAATCGACTGGAAAATGGCCATTTTTCAAACGATCTCAAAATTCGACGAAATTAGTTTTGTTAGGACCATATCGTCAATACGAAGCTAAAAAATATTTTTCTGGAATTTTTCGAGTTAGTATGTGGCTCCAGTAAATTGAAATGTGCATTCAAATTCAATATATAGAGTTATATGTTGATTTTGATGAAAACTGATCGAAACGATCGAATCAGCTTACGATACATATCCCATTGTATTCGGAATGAGGGTAATTAGCTATGGACGACAGGCGGTGGGTCTCGTTTAGAGGTTGAAAATAAAAGTTGCTTTTTAGAAAATTTAATAATAAAGTATATATTTATTTATATAATAGCCCCCTCCCTTCCTCTTTATCCCCCAGTCAAATTACAGAAACAAAAAGAAAAAAAACCTAGCCTAACCGATCGCGACCCCCCCCCAGGCGGCGCCGCAGCGATTCCCCCCCCTCCTATTGCCGCCGCGATACCCTCCCCCTCCATCCTGTTACCGCCGCGATACACCCACCCTCCTGCTGCCGCCGCGATTCCCCCCTCCCCCCTCTCCACCTGAGCGACGTGCACCCCCCCTCTCCAGCTCCGACCTCCCCTCGTGCTCCTCGACTGACGTGAAGACCCCAGCTGCTCTCTTTTCCTCTTTGAGCCACAAGACAACAACGAAGCTCCTTCTTTTCTTTCCTTCTTCGATGTATGTAAGTTTTGTTTTTAATTTATTTTATATAATTAGCATTTATATAATCAGTTTGTTTTATATGAATTAGCAAATATAAAAAGATTAGTCTTTTTATTTAAAGAAAGATCGATTTTTATTTAGAAGAAAGGTCGGATTGCTAGTCAAGGAAAGACAAAAATTTTATATATTGAATAGCAAAGTAAAAATTTGATTTTTATATATTGAATAACAAAGTAAAATTTCGATTTTTATACATTGAATAGCAAAGTAAAAATTCGATTTTTATATATTGAATAGCAAAGTAAAAATTCAATTTTTATATATTGAATAGCAAAGTAAAAATTCGATTTTTATATATTGAATAGCGGTATAAAAATGTGATTTTTATATATGTAGTGAAAGCGGACAACGAAAGTGACAAAAGGCGAGAACGGCGAAGATTTCTACATAAGAAGAGTCGTGGGATTGGATTAGCTAATCGATGAGAACTTCTCACTTTTAATTTTATTTCTAGTTAAAAAATATACTAGGATGCAGACGGTGTTTAGTAGCACCCGACATCCGTCGTCCACAGACCATGGACGACTTGTATGCTTGCTTGTTTGATTTTGATGTGTAGTTGATTGTGTGATGTGATGTGAAATGAAATAAAATATTTATATAGTTAAAAATATTTTATAGTTAAAAATAGAATTTTTAACGTGTATATAAAAGGAAATAAAAATAAACAAATCGGACGATTTGTTTATATACACACATTTGACTGATATTGATTGGGACGATAAATTTTACACATCGCCCAACTACACAAATAAAATCTGTGTTTGATTGTTTGAAAACCCCACATGGGTATTGGGGTGATATATGACATACACAAATCCCAATAGTTAGTTGTATGTCAATCGATTGATTGACAGACTGTTATAAGCGTTGGATATTTATATTTGATGCTTATACAGTGTAGAATGCACCTTGGATGATGGTTGATTATTCATCGTTGTAATTGTATACATGTGTTGTAGAAAATCCATATAATTAACATTACATGGTAATTGATTGGGCCTCATTCCAGTTTTGAAAAAGAAATATTTGAAATAGAATATTTGAAATAGAATATTTGAAATAGAATATTTGAAAATAGAAACATATGAAGCCGTGTTGATTAGATTGACGCCATTTTGACGTGAACGATATTTATATTGATTATATTTGTTGTTATAATGAATATTGAAAAGTGCTTTCAAAATCGAATATTTTGAAATGAAATTCTAATTATGTTGAAAAGAATAGAAATTCGACTTAAATTGAAATTGAACTGAATAGAAAATGAATTCGAATTAAACTGAATAGAATTAAAATTCGAATTAGATTGAAATAGAATTGAAATCATTTTGAATTGAATTTAAAACGTATTGAAATTAAACTAAAAATCGATTTGAATTGAAATCAATTTGAAATGAATTTAAAACGAATTTGTAAGGAAAAATTCAATTTTGATTTGAATTTGAAAAGAAGTTGAAATCATTTTGAAAATGAATTTAAAACGATTTATAAAATACGTTTTGAATTGAAATCGACGAAGTATATATTATATATATTATATATATAATATAATGGCCTGAATAGAACGCGCCACGCCGTGGCAGTTCGCGAATTTCGACCATTGACTTCGAATGGACATTACGGGAGATTCGACCGTCGAATTCTCCTAAAACCGGAACCGTTGGGTTCGTATCGAAAAGAGCTTTCTAACGAATATTAGAAATTAGAAATCTAACGGTTGGATTTGGAATTATGTCCAAATCAAATTTGGAAAAGATCGCTGTAAGTGCGGTTCGATGGCCGTTGATGGAAATCGACTGTACGGGCCTTGATAAAATTATTAAAAATAGTAATAATTTGTGAAAAATCATAAGAAATGATTTGGGAAGGATTGGGATGGGAAACTCCATATTTGAAAAGATAAAAATAGTTTTTTATCGAAATGAACTAGTTTTGAACTAGAATTATAATTCTGTTTATTTTTAAATAAACAAATTGGATTTGAAATGGTTTTGAAAATAACCAGAATTTCCAATAATTATATTGGAATGGATTTGAATTGAAATTGTCTTCGGAACATTTCGATGTTGGATTTCGTGAGATGTCTTTATTAACACTGTTCTTGAACCCAGTTGAGAAAAGATTAAATCTTTTTATTTAGATTTAATGAAGTGTACCAATTAAATGATATTTAATTGGAATTGAATTGGTATTGATTTTAGGGTTTATCGTGAACAGTGTTTTAAATAACACTTGTTCTTTAACCCGATAATTAATGAATGTGATTTTGGGTTTATTGTGGGCCGTGTTTTAAATGACATTGGTTCTTTAACCCAGTTAAAGACAGGATATTGATTTCTGTGAAGATTAAAACTAAGTGGAGTTTTAATGAATCTTTAATTAGATTGAAATGATTGAGAATGGAGTATCATCAGTTTTGCTCCAGGCGATAGTTAAATATTTAATTAGATTTGAACGGGAAATTGTAATTGAATTTACCAATAACACCGTGGTGTTAGATATGAAGTATGACCAGTTTTACTTCATGGGATGAATAGGTTAGGATGGGGAAATAAAATAAATGATTACTTCAGTGTGGTTCGCTAATCCCGACTAGTTTGAATTGATATTCAAAGCAGGTTAAAGAATAAATTTAAAGAATTTATCTTTGATAAAATTAATGGGAACTTTTCCCAAAGTATAGAAATATTTGAATAAAAGAATATTCTGAATTGGAATGAGGCGTATGTTGTGTTTGTGTAACACTTATTTATTATATACGCGAGTTATTCAGAAAGACCGGGTTTATCCCATTCTGAATAACTAATTCGACGTGGTGTCGAAGATGAAGACGGTGGTTGAAGACCGGAGGTCTTCACGTCATTTGGATAATTATTGATGATCTTGATTGGGTCGTACACCCAAGAGGAGAGAATCAGTTGGTGATCGTCCAGACATACTTGGAGATCGATGGATATGCGGGGTACTAGGTGCCTCCGGTTTCGTTCAGACCCAGAACGAACTTGTAAATGGACAGTGTGTCTGACATTGGATTTCAGTCTGTGTGATTGATTTCTATTAAATATATATCTGTTTGGCGGTGGAGAATTTATTCTCTTGCTTAACGCCCTTCTCTAGGACGTACGAGCTCAGGGGTTAAATATTAATGGATATCCATCGCATGGAATGAATTGCCTGTGTGGCATGCCTAAGTGGCAATTGATCGAGGCTTAAGTTGAAGAGAAAAGTCTTGTGGTTGATGATCAAAGCACAGCCTGTGTGGCATAGCTTTGTGTAACGTGAATTCGCGAGCCTCACACCCCGGTAGTGGACCAGAAACGGGAGAGGACCTCAGGGAGGACATGCGTTTCTTTCTAGCTAGAAGTGGCGTCAGTGGTTTTACATGCCCTGACGAGTTTGACTTATGTGGTTGTTGCTGTTGCGAGGTGCCTCGGTTTGATCGGACGATCCGGGTCCGATGGAGTCATTTGTTGGATCATTTACGCCCCATAAGGCGGAGAGACGTATTGTTCAGGCATTTTAATCCACATCGGTGGACCAGCCCTGTCGCTCCAAGGGTCGATGCGTTCTGTCCCTGAGACTCGGGCTAGACAGTCTCGAATCGGTAGAGGACGATCCCTAGCCTCGGTTCACAGATGGAAATCCAATTTCCAAATACATTAACTTTGCAATTTTATTTGTAGAGCCTAGTATTGGTGACATGATATATGGTACCCATGCCGCCTATGATTGATACTTATGATTTGAAGTTGTTTTATACACTATGCACTTATAATAGTATCAAATGATTTGTTTAAAACGTACTAAGCATGTTTGGCTATTATAAGGGAAAACCCTATCCCCCGGCTTGCGTTGCATTGTGTGATAGGACCTGGGTCTTATAATAGCTTCATTTTTCTTTATTTAGCATTGCGCTGTTGTTTTATGCACTGGTGTTCTTGGGAGGAAACCCGTTCCGCGTTAGCGGCGTGGTCCCTTGATTTACCTAACTTTAAAATAAAGATTAATAACTGTTTTAGTTCTCACACCAGTCCCATGACTGACCTAGAGTTTATTGTTTGAACCTAAACTCTGGGTGCCCTTATTTTCGACACGGACAGCTAGTAGTTTTGGTTTTGCATATTTATATTCACATGATCCTGGTTTACAGCTGGAATGATATCCGGAAAGCTTTGTATCCGTATATCTCTTCTAGTTGTGTATTGTATTATTTTCCGCTGCTATGTATTTAAATGTAATTTAAATCTCTGATATTTCTGTGTAATATTCATTCATACTCTGTATATTCTTGTATTCTGATGGAATTGTTGTAATGTACAATGAAATGTTCTTCCGTCTGCGTTCTATTTTGTCGTGTTCTCAAAACAATCAGGCGTTTCGAACGGTTTGGGTCGGTTTAGCGACTGATTCGGATCGAGCGAAATTCCCTGCTGTCAGAGTTGGTATCAGAGCTTTGGTTTACAAAGCTTAGAGAACAAGACACATTAGAATCATACGAAAGAATTCATCAGATATTGGATTAGTAATATCCAAAGAGAATGACTCATTAGAGATAGGATCAGTAGTATCCTAGAACGAGTGTGAAGAGTATTCTTTTTTAAAAATGAAAACAAGAATTGTTTTGAAAAATTAAATCAATTGTTCGTATTTGATTATTTATTTATATGAATTTGGACAATCCAATGTATAAAGATTTTTGCGTATGCGTCTTGCAAACGTGTATTCGAAGTTTTAATGTATTGGGTAGATATAGAATCCCTTTAGTGCCCGGGGATAATTATGGTGATGGGGCACCATCGCCAGTATTTATTTTCGAGTTTCGAAAGTGAGATTTCTATATATTTCCAATTGACTGGTGTGAGAACCGAAACTAGATAGGGCTTATTGTTGTGATTTGGCATCAAAAATCTGATTTTTTGACTATGTATCAAAGTTATGAATTTGAAAAGCTAATCAACTGATTGATTGATGGTTGTGTTGTTGATTATTGGTTGATTAATTAAAATTTGTACCATATAGCCAAATTGAGCCAAATAGTGAATTGTATTGAAAATTAGTCGCATTTGCTTGCATATACATGTACTTACATTGAACAGGTCATAGCAAGGAGGCTAGAGCAGAGAATAAAAATTGTTTGCCCGACAAATAGGTACATGTTTACCTAAATTTATTGTTTTGTTTGGGTGATGATGATTTTATGAGCCGATTGGCTTTTTCTTTTTCTTTTTGAGATCAGAGGGCCTGTATGGCAATTTCGGGATTTTCCCGTGCTCCCAGTGCAGGGGAGGTTATGGCGAAATTTTTCGAAAATTTAGGGTGTTAGCCAAATTTTTGAAATTTTTGAAAAGTTCTTAGAAACTGAAAAGTTGAAGAACTTAAGCCATAATAAAAATAATGAAAGTTGAGTTGGTATTTAAAACAACTTTCGGCTTCGTTCCTTTTCGGGGACGAAAAGTTTTAAGTGGGGGAGATTGTAATAACCCGGAAATCTGGGCCAGTTTAAAATTTTTATTTTGGCAATTTTAGCGAATTTTGAATAATTGAAATGAATTATTTTAAATAATATCGACGAGAAATTTATTTCGAATAGAATTCAAACGTATATATTATATAGATCGTCGTTAGAATATAAATATTTATTTTAAATTATAAAAGGAATTGAAAATGGCGCGGTAGTTTAATAATTCGATTTCAAACTTCAATTGAACATACCGGGTGCAAAATAAACCGGATGTTAGTGAAACCAAAAATAATGGAATCTAATTATGACTATCTTTCCAACGAACCCGAAAAATTGAAATTTCATAGCGGG
Organism: Allium sativum; assembly: GCA_030737875.1. Taxonomy (NCBI): domain Eukaryota; kingdom Viridiplantae; phylum Streptophyta; class Magnoliopsida; order Asparagales; family Amaryllidaceae; genus Allium; species Allium sativum. Next base: position 393,479,757 of record CM060924.1, on the reverse strand, counting down.
AATCAAAAGATATGTCCAGTTGAAAATTCTGAATAGTCGCTATGGAATTCAGGACCTTAAAAATGGAAATTTTGCAAACGACCTCGAATTTCGACGAAACCACTTTTTTGGGTCCGTGATGTCAAGTTATTGTTAGGTTTCAAATTTTGTAATTTTTCGAATCAATATGTGAGCGTGGCAAAGGAAAACGCATTTGACCAGTTTTAGTTGAATTTAATCGACTGGAAAATGGCCATTTTTCAAACGATCTCAGAATTCGACGAAATTAGTTTTGTTAGGACCGTATCGTTAATACAAAGCTAGAAAATATTTTTCTGAAATTTTTCGAGTTAGTATGTGGCCCCAGTAAATTGAAATGTGCGTTCAAATTCAATATATAGAGTTATATGTTGATTTTGACGAAAACTGATCGAAACGATCGAATCAGCTTACGATACATATCCCATTGTGTTCGGAATGGGGGTAATTAGCTATGGATGACAGGCTGTGGGTCTCGTTTAGAGGTCGAAAATAAAAGTTGCTTTTTAGAAAATTTAATAATAAAATATATATTTATTTATATAATAGCCCCCTCCCTTCCTCTTTATCCCCCCTGTAACACCCCACACCCGCTAAGGTCACTCACTAAGGGAATGCCTTAGTTTTGGTGGAGTATTTTTAGTGAGTATAGAACAGAAAAATTACAACAAGACAGATATAAGTAATACTTGAAAATTTAAAACATCCTTTCATTTTCAGCGGAAAGTAAAAACATGTTTGGTTACATCACAAACCCATAACAAGAGTCAAGTACATAATATCCATCCTGATAAAATAGAAGTACATAATCCCACTCCGTAGACAATAGCCATAATAGAAAAGATAAACCGAGCTTTACTTCTACGATCCAAGCCCAAAAGATAGATATAGCGGTCTGATCCAAGCTCACTAGTGCTAGGCCCACTCTGATAACCTGAGGGTTGGGAAAAAGATAAAAACAACGGGGTCAGACATAAGTCTGAGTGAGTCCTATAACCCTAACAATACAACCATTAAAGTAATTAGGGTATGACATAAATAAGGTACGGTACCTCTGGGGATAATGACCACACTAAGTAGCCAACAAAACATAGGGTGTACTAAGATAACCGAGAAGACGCTTTTATCCTCCCAAGGATAATTATTAGATTACACCACCCCAGACTTATTCACCCAAGGGTAATTCCTACACTGCACCACACCAGTTCTACCCACCAAGAGTAATTCCTACTTAAAGGTTGATCCCACTAAGTGTACTTAGTAATTTTTACCCGGTAGTTTCTTGTACCCCTACGCAGGTGCCGTCTGCCCCTATTTTTACTAGGTGTACCCACTACCCCCAAGCGATCGGCTCCCTACCGTAGATACCCGTGCTGGTCCCACAAAAGGGGGTGTATCATTCCCCAAAGTGGCTACCATATAATATCACTGTGCACGGCTTTATATCTACACGATGCAACAACGACTTACCAACCAGCCCGGGTCCACACACGCATATGAAACCCGTTGATCCCGCGTTGCCACCGCTAACCCGTTTTGGCCTCTTACAGTCAAGCCCAATATGCGTGTCCCGTCACCCGACTAGAGTCGAGCCTACAAAGATACGTTTGGGATATTGGTTGAAATGGGCCCCCACAAGCTACTACTTAAGCTTGTCGTTTAATCTAGTGCATCCCACTTAACCCTTTAACCATGTCCCCTTACATGTTATAAATCTTGGTTAAGTCCTTTAATCATATTTCAATTGCCACTTAGGGCACCCACTAGATTCCCACATGCCACCCATGGCACTTACTTAACCCCTTAATCATGTTTAATTACATGTTCCACCTTGGTTAAGTATTCTAATCGTATTCTCACATGCCACCCATGGCACTTACTTAACCCTTTTATCATGTTTAATTACATGTTCCACCTTGGTTAAGTATTCTAATCGTATTTTTCTATTGCCACCCAAGGCAACCCACTAGTCTCATCATGCCACCCCAAGGCACCCACTTAACCCCTCATGTCCCACTACATGCTAATATGGTTAAGTGTTTCTTAATTCATTAATTAAGATCATGACCTCATAAAGACCTCCCACATTAGACCGTCTTTTATGACTGCTGGATATGCCGGTTGGTTCCGGGCAGACTTCTGTCATAAAAAGGGCCTAACCTCGTGTCTTTACTTTAATCATGTATTTAATTTATGACTAAGACCTCTCACATTGGGCCAATCATTTGTAGCTGCTGGATGGCCGGTCGGTTCCGGGCAGACTTCCGCTACAAAAGGGTCCAACCTCGTGTCTTAGTTGATTAATTAAACCTAATTAATCACCCCCATATTAATTATCCCTAATTAATATCAAATTTTCCATAACATGGGTAGACCTAACTCAATAGGTAAATTCCCATGGGGTAGACCTAACTCAATAGGTAAATTCCCACTTATGGTAATTTATTTTTATGGTATGCTTAATCATACCCAATCATACTTTTATTAACATATTTATTACCCCATCGTTCCCCACGTAAATCGTTCTCATTTCACGACATAATAAAGGGAAAGATCCATCACAAATATCATGGGTTTAGTATATAACTTTGTCATGGGTTAAGAGGATGTCAACTTGCATATATGAACATATATTAACCCAACTACATATAACCCAAACTTGCATATTATCATACCCATGATTTGCATAACATATGACATATGAGTTTGCATATTATCATACACATATCTTGCATAACATGTTAAACTTGCATATAAGCATCCTCATAACTTGCATAACATGTTAAACATGCATTTAAGCATACACATAACTTGCATAAGCATTCACATACTTGCATGGGCATTCATATACTTGCATAAGCATTCACATACTTGCATATCACATTAAGCTCGCATTTAAGCATATACATAACTTGTATAACATCATGCTCATAACTTGCATAATCTCATAAACTTAACTTGCATAACACTATGCACACAACTTGCATACCCTCATACACATAACTTGCATATGCACATAACTCACATAACATGTTGAGCTTGCATGTAAGCATAACTTGCATAATATGTCGAACTTACATATATGACTTGCATCTTAAAGGAGGGTAAACATGCATAGCATATAAGAGTGCCATCTTGCATATGTATATACCATATTTAAAAGGGTAAACTTGCATATCATGATTTATGCATAATACCAAACACTTAGCATGCATAAAACCACTTACTTATCATGCATAGAATCAAATACTTATTATGCATAAAATCAAATACTTATTATGCATAAAACCAAATACTTATTATGCATAAAATCAAATGCTTATTATGCATAAAATCAAATGCTTATTATGCATAAAATCAAATACTTATTATGCATAAAACCAAATACTTATTATGCATAAAATCAAATACTTATTATGCATAAACCTACCACTTAACTTGCATAAACCCAAACACTTAACATGCATAAAACCCCATACTTAGTATGCATACAATCAAATACTTATCATGCATAACGTCAAATACTTTAGCATGAATAACATCAAATACTTAACATGCATAACACCAACTACTTAGCATGCACAAAATCACATGCATAACTTGCATATCATGTTACATATAACTTGCATATATTCTCACATATAGTTTGCATAACATGTCACATATGCATAAATGTTTAACATGGTGTTTTGCATCATAAAACATGGCCTTAACTTGCATTTAACATAAAACTCGCAAATCACATATCATACAAACTTGCATAAATACATTCATCCACAAACATAGCCATGTCTTATCACATCCTACCATAATCAATTTAACAATTGATTATTAAAGCCATAGAAACTCACCAAAACAAGATTAGCAAGTTAAATGAAGCAAATCCCAATGATTAAGTAGAAGAAGATGTAGATTAGCTTGCAAATCCTCTTAGGATTTTTAGTGGAGGCTCTCCAATTTTCTAAGTGGTGGCATAATGGCCTTAGATCTATTTTTTGGTAAGGATAAGGGGGTATTAGGGTGTATATATAGATTAGTTAGATGTTTTAGGACCATAGGATATACCCTAGAACCAATCCTAGCCTTTAAAGCATGTCTTGGGGAAGAAGTCAAGTGTAGGAACCATTTAGGGCCCAAAAAAAACAGCCCAAAACTCATCCCGGGCCTCAAAACATGAGCAGTTTTCGTTTTTGATTTTTCGTGAAACTTTGACGGGCCATAACTTGGTCATACGGACTCCGATTTACGAAAACTCGGACTCTATTTCGCGTATTTTTCCGAGACGAACGCAATGGCACAGCCCGTTTCCCATGATTCAGAATATTAAATTTAATTCTGCTCTGATTTATGTTATAACAAGTTATTTAACATACGGGGTGTTACATTCTCCCCTACTTAAAGGATTTCGTCCCCGAAATCTCTAAGTCAAGAAGAACGTATCCTACCAACCAAACAACCATCTACTCAACCATCAAACACTGGCATCCATTGTCCTTAAACAATTTCTAATGATGTATGAGCATATGCAAAAAGTGTGTGTATATGTTCCCTATCTAATGTATGAACATATGCAAACCATGATAGTGCCATGCATCCATTATGTATGCGAGGGAACCCTATCGACACATACAATATCTACATGAGTGCACAATCATTCACCAAAATGCATCATCCATATGATAACACAATCATTATACATCCATAAATATAGCTTCCTACACACAATTTTATGCAATATGCAATATGAAGTGATTGAGCCGATCTAGTGCCTAGAGTGTGTGTATATGCATCCACGAGCAACCACTAGCAAACACTTGCATCCACTTGCATCCATCATACATAACATGTCTCAAACACATGTTTCAACCATAGGTTTACCCTATCTAAAGGTCAAAAGTACTAACGAGAGGACATACTAAGGATAAGATAAGCACAAGATATGTGATGAAGGAGAAGCAAAAGGATATACCCTCCGAAAGAAAAAGGGTGCCTCGAACGCATCTTCGCTTCCGTCTCCCAGGTAGCGTCACTCTCTTCATCTCCCCTTTGTACTTTGACTAGTTGAACCTCTCTGTTTCTCAGTTTCCAAATCTCTGACCCAAGGATGCAAGTAGGAGCTCGTCGAATCGTCGCATCACGCTCTGCTTCCACTTCTCTAAGCAAACTCGGCTCTACAACCTCTGCGGTCTCATGTAGGCACTTCCTCCCATAGAATACATCACTAAGTCTGTCGGGCAACTCCGCCAATGGAAGATGCTCCTCCCATGTACCTCCAAAATCCAAGATACATAGCCTCAAAAGGTCTTCTAAAATATGATTCACCCTCTCGGTCTGGCCGTCCGTCTGAGGATGATATGCGGTACTCAAACGCAACTGAGTCCCTACCGCCTTTTGCAAACTCTTCCAAAACTCTCTAGTGAAGATAGGATCTCGATCACTCACTATACTGGAGGGTACCCGATGCAATCGAACTATCTCTCGAAGATATACAAAAGCTAGCCATGGAGCAGTCCACTTACTCTTCACAGGTATGAAATGGGTGTTCTTAGTAAGTCTGTCTACCACCACCCAAATTCCTGTATTACTCTTTCTCGATCTGGGTAACCTGTCAATAAAATCCAACGAGACGCTGTCCCACTTTCATTGCGGAACCTCCAATGGGTGAAGCAACCCACCTGGTTTCTTTCGCTCCGTCTTCACTCGTTGGCACACCAAGCATCGAGCGACATGCTCGGCCACATCTTTCTTCATACCGGCCCAGAAGAAAGCCCTCTTCATGTCTTGGTACATCTTACCCCCACCGGGATGAATGGTCATCCTAAAACGGTGTGCGTCATCAAGAATAGCCTTCCTCAAACCCTCGTCCTGCGGTACACAAAGTCTACCGTCTCTACGCAAACACCCTCTATCTCTAAGGTGTACCTACTCAAATGGCTGGACGACTCCCCCCTTATGAGCTTCTCTACTAACTCAACCAACTGTGGGTCGCCCCTCTGTGCTTCTCCAATCCGCCCCAAAAGAGTAGGTCTAACTTCCAAAGAAGCTAGCAAACCGGGTACAAAGTCAACGGAAGGTCTAAAGTCAAACTTAGAAATAAACTCTAAGCTCCGTCGTTCAACGAACAATGAACTCAAGGACAACCTTTTTCTACTTAAGGTGTCTGCTACCATGTTACCCTTACTCATAGGATGCTAAAGATCCCATCCACTTTTGCTGTCCTAAGACTATGCGCTCGAAGAGTCTCCAACACTTCCCTAAGATGTAGGGCATGCTCTTCTCCACCAGAATATCATCCAAAATCATCACAACTGTCTCCCACACAGACCATCCTAGTCGAATTCGGCATCCCCCAAATGCAAGCCCCAAAGGCCTAAACCAATATCAGACAAACACCCAAGGGATACCTCCTTCGAATTCAGACGACCTACGTGAGACGATACTAGTAAAAATGGCTAAATAATTAAGCCCTTGACCAATTCTGGATGTTCTCGCCAGTCTCGCTCCAAAACCGTCGTTTATCCTATACTGGCCCTGCTCAGCCTATTGAGCACATACGAAAACTTATTTCGCTCCTAGAAAAGACCCGGATGTCATCTACAAAGACCATCACGAACTTATTTAGGTACTCCCTGAACACCCTTCTCAACAAAGTATGCGGGGGCGTTCGTCAAACCCAATGGCATCACCAGCCACTCATAAAAGAAATCATCCGGAGTCCCAAAGGCAGTCTCCTCTATACTATTCTCAGCCACTCTCAACTGATGAAATCCCGTGGCTAAGTCCTACTACAAAAATACTGAGGCGCCAGCCAACTGATCAAGGAGATCATTAATCCTCGGCAATGGGTATCTATTCTTCTTTGTGAGTTTCTTTAGTTCCCTTTAGCCTACACAAAGTCTGAGGGACCCATCCGCCTTCATAACAAAAACTACTGGAGCGCCCCACTCCGATATACTTCGTCTTATGAACCCCTTCTCAAGCAAATCGCCTACTTACTTATGGAGTTCCCTCCTCTCACTAGGAGCCATGTGGCACACTGGCCAAGATACTGGTTTGGCATTATCCACCAGATATATTCGGTAGTCAATCTCCCGCTTCGGAGGTAAGCCCTTCACCTCCTCAAACACATCCGGGTATTCCCGGACCGCTCTAACAGATCGCAGACTCTAGACCAACGTGTTAGGCGATTCTAGATACCTTAGCATAACAGATTCTATGGGATTACAAGAGATCTCGAGAGTGTTACTTAGGCGGCCCATAAGCCTAACAACTCTCCCTTCAAAATGAAGAACAGCACTCCTACTGGATAACCAGTCCATGCCCAAAATTAACCCATAGCCCGCGAAGCCCAACAAGCATCACATCTAAACTCAACGCTAAGTATAGAAACTTTCAAACCCAAACATATCATGGAGCCCCAACTGGGTTTGAAACAACTAAGGGATCATCTACCAAACTGGTGTCTAAGTGCAGTGACTCAACTAACAATGGTGGGATAAACAAACTCAATATATCAGAATCAAATAAAGCTTGAATCGGATGATAAAGAAATCCAAATTCCAACCTAGACGGTCATATCCCCATCTGGTACCCTAGTCGTGAGGGAATACAACTACCCTCCAGAAGATTCCATACCTTGCCCTTGCTTCTTTGGACAATCCTAATAAGGTGTCCTATTCCTCTCAAAAGGATAACCACTTGCCTTCTTCTTCCCTATTCTCCACTCGTAACCTCCTACCAATGAGGTTTCATCCTTCATTAACCAAACAACTATTTGAGCCTTCCTCCCATCGTTTATCCAATAGATACCTACCAGTCCTCCTCCTTCTTGAACCAACTTCTAATCCGACTAACGTCTAAGTCCCTTGAAGTGGTTTTCCATCCTTATCTATCTTAGAAAGATCATCTATACGCGGAGGGGAAACTCAAAACGAGAGAAAGAAAGAGATTCAAAATGGAGAATTCGAAAGATATAGATATGGCTATTGGGGATTATGCTTTCCTTTCAAAAACTTTTCTCTTAAAAGACATGTTTTTGAAAATACTCTTTTCCAAAAATATTCTTAGAAAATAGTTTTTCTAAAAAATTTATCTGTTCCGGTAACCTTAAGCTCTGATACCACGTGTAACACCCCACACCCGCTAAGGTCACTCACTAAGGGAATGCCTTAGTTTTGGTGGAGTATTTTTAGTGAGTATAGAACAGAAAAATTACAACAAGACAGATATAAGTAATACTTGAAAATTTAAAACATCCTTTCATTTTCAGCGGAAAGTAAAAACATGTTTGGTTACATCACAAACCCATAACAAGAGTCAAGTACATAATATCCATCCTGATAAAATAGAAGTACATAATCCCACTCCGTAGACAATAGCCATAATAGAAAAGATAAACCGAGCTTTACTTCTACGATCCAAGCCCAAAAGATAGATATAGCGGTCTGATCCAAGCTCACTAGTGCTAGGCCCACTCTGATAACCTGAGGGTTGGGAAAAAGATAAAAACAACGGGGTCAGACATAAGTCTGAGTGAGTCCTATAACCCTAACAATACAACCATTAAAGTAATTAGGGTATGACATAAATAAGGTACGGTACCTCTGGGGATAATGACCACACTAAGTAGCCAACAAAACATAGGGTGTACTAAGATAACCGAGAAGACGCTTTTATCCTCCCAAGGATAATTATTAGATTACACCACCCCAGACTTATTCACCCAAGGGTAATTCCTACACTGCACCACACCAGTTCTACCCACCAAGAGTAATTCCTACTTAAAGGTTGATCCCACTAAGTGTACTTAGTAATTTTTACCCGGTAGTTTCTTGTACCCCTACGCAGGTGCCGTCTGCCCCTATTTTTACTAGGTGTACCCACTACCCCCAAGCGATCGGCTCCCTACCGTAGATACCCGTGCTGGTCCCACAAAAGGGGGTGTATCATTCCCCAAAGTGGCTACCATATAATATCACTGTGCACGGCTTTATATCTACACGATGCAACAACGACTTACCAACCAGCCCGGGTCCACACACGCATATGAAACCCGTTGATCCCGCGTTGCCACCGCTAACCCGTTTTGGCCTCTTACAGTCAAGCCCAATATGCGTGTCCCGTCACCCGACTAGAGTCGAGCCTACAAAGATACGTTTGGGATATTGGTTGAAATGGGCCCCCACAAGCTACTACTTAAGCTTGTCGTTTAATCTAGTGCATCCCACTTAACCCTTTAACCATGTCCCCTTACATGTTATAAATCTTGGTTAAGTCCTTTAATCATATTTCAATTGCCACTTAGGGCACCCACTAGATTCCCACATGCCACCCATGGCACTTACTTAACCCCTTAATCATGTTTAATTACATGTTCCACCTTGGTTAAGTATTCTAATCGTATTCTCACATGCCACCCATGGCACTTACTTAACCCTTTTATCATGTTTAATTACATGTTCCACCTTGGTTAAGTATTCTAATCGTATTTTTCTATTGCCACCCAAGGCAACCCACTAGTCTCATCATGCCACCCCAAGGCACCCACTTAACCCCTCATGTCCCACTACATGCTAATATGGTTAAGTGTTTCTTAATTCATTAATTAAGATCATGACCTCATAAAGACCTCCCACATTAGACCGTCTTTTATGACTGCTGGATATGCCGGTTGGTTCCGGGCAGACTTCTGTCATAAAAAGGGCCTAACCTCGTGTCTTTACTTTAATCATGTATTTAATTTATGACTAAGACCTCTCACATTGGGCCAATCATTTGTAGCTGCTGGATGGCCGGTCGGTTCCGGGCAGACTTCCGCTACAAAAGGGTCCAACCTCGTGTCTTAGTTGATTAATTAAACCTAATTAATCACCCCCATATTAATTATCCCTAATTAATATCAAATTTTCCATAACATGGGTAGACCTAACTCAATAGGTAAATTCCCATGGGGTAGACCTAACTCAATAGGTAAATTCCCACTTATGGTAATTTATTTTTATGGTATGCTTAATCATACCCAATCATACTTTTATTAACATATTTATTACCCCATCGTTCCCCACGTAAATCGTTCTCATTTCACGACATAATAAAGGGAAAGATCCATCACAAATATCATGGGTTTAGCATATAACTTTGTCATGGGTTAAGAGGATGTCAACTTGCATATATGAACATATATTAACCCAACTACATATAACCCAAACTTGCATATTATCATACCCATGATTTGCATAACATATGACATATGAGTTTGCATATTATCATACACATATCTTGCATAACATGTTAAACTTGCATATAAGCATCCTCATAACTTGCATAACATGTTAAACATGCATTTAAGCATACACATAACTTGCATAAGCATTCACATACTTGCATGGGCATTCATATACTTGCATAAGCATTCACATACTTGCATATCACATTAAGCTCGCATTTAAGCATATACATAACTTGTATAACATCATGCTCATAACTTGCATAATCTCATAAACTTAACTTGCATAACACTATGCACACAACTTGCATACCCTCATACACATAACTTGCATATGCACATAACTCACATAACATGTTGAGCTTGCATGTTGTGACGGCAAAGAATTTCGCTCGGTCTGAACCAGTCGCTAAACCGACCCAGACCGTTCGAAACGCCCTATCGTTTGAGAACAGGACAAAATAGAACGCAAACAGAAGAACATTTCATTGTATATAACAACAATGCATCAGATTACATGAATATACAGAGTATAAATGAATATTACACAGAAATATCAGAGATTTAAATTACATTTAAATACATAGCAGCGGAAAATAATACAATAGACAACTAGAAGTAGATATACGGATACAAAGCTTTCCGGATATCGTTCCAGCTGTAAACCAGGATCCTGTGAATATAAATCTGCAAAAACCAAAACTACTAGCTGCCCGTGTCAAAATAAGGGCACCCAGAGTTTAGGTTAAAACAATAAACTCCAGGTCAGTCATGTGACTGGTGTGAGAACTAAAACAGTTATTAATCTTTATTTTAAAGTTCGGCAAATCAAGGGACCACGCCGTATAACACGGAACGGGTTTCCTCCCAAGAATACCAGTGCATAAAACAAACAGCGCAATGCTAAATAAAGAAAAATGAAGCTGTTATAAGACCCAGGTCCTATCACACAATGCAACGCAAACCGGGGGATAGGGTTTTTACCTTATAACGGCCAAAGAATGCTTGATACGTTTAAAACAAATCATTTGATACTATAATAAGTGCATAGTGTACAAAACAACTTCAAATCATAAGTATCAATCATAGGCGGCATGAGTGCCCCATACCACTATGTCGCCATATATAGGTTATACAATCAAAATCGCAAAGTCACGTATTTGGAAATTGGATTTCCATCTATGAACCGAGGCTAGGGGCAAGATCCTCTACCGATTCGAGACTGCCTAGCCCGAGTCTCAGGCAAGCGCGCAGGCAAGCCTTGGAGCGACAGGGCCGGTCCACCGACGTGGATTATTATACCTGAGCACTACGTTTCGCCGCCCTTTGGGGCGTAAGTCTGGTCCGTCAGCCGACCAGAATGCATCGGCCGAAACCGATATAACCGAGGCGCCTCGCAACAGCAACAACCACATAAGTCAAACTCGTCAGGGCGTGTAAAACCACTGACGCCACTTCTAGCTAGGAGGAAACGCAGGCCCTCCCTGAGGTCCGTCTCCCGTTTTTGGTTCATACCGGGTGTGAAACACGCGAGGTAAACGTTACACAAAGCTACGCCACAAAGGCCGTGCTTTGATCATCACCACAAGACTTTGCTTTTCAACAGAAGCCTTGATCATTTGCATCTTAGCATGCCACACAGGCAAACCATCTTATGCAACCGATATCAGTCACACAGAATGAAATCCGATGTCAGACACACAGTCCATTTACAAGTCCGTTCTGGGTCTGAACGAAACCGGAGGCACCTAGTACCCCGCATATCCATCGATCTCCAAGTACGTCTGGACGATCACTAACTGTTTCCATCTTCTTGGGTGTACAGCCCAATCAAGATCATCAGTTATCACCCAAACGACGTGAAGACCTCCGGTCTTCGACCATCGTCTTCATCTTCGACTTATCGTCGCATCAGTTATTCAGAATGGGATAAACCCGGTCTTTCCGAATAACTCGCGTATATTTTAAATAAGTGTTACACAAACACAACATACGCCTCATTCCAATTCATTAGTCACTAACCGTAAATTAATCAAGAGAATAATTCCCCAAATATTAACCCCGAAGGCCGAAACCAACATCAGATCAATATCCAGAAAACCATTCTGCTTGGCTAACCGACAGTTAGTTTCTAAATTTCACGTTCAAATCTAATTAAAGATTTAACTATCGCCTGGAGCAAAACTGGTGATACTCCATTCTCGATCTTTTCAATCTAATTAAAGATTCATTAAAACTCCACTTAGTTTTAATCATTATCTGGGTTAAAGAATCAGTGTCATTTAAAACACGATTCACGATAAACCCAAAATCACATTCCATTAATTATCGGGTTAAAGAACAAGTGTTATTTAAAACACTGTTCACGATAAACCCAAAAATCAATACCAATTCAATTCCAATTAAATATCATTTAATTGGTACACTTCATTAAATCTAAATAAAAAGATTTAATCTTTTCTCAACTGGGTTCAAGAACAGTGTTAGTGAAGACACCATTCACGACAAACCCAAATCACATTCGATATTTAATACAAGGCCCTGAATAGAAAATATCCCGGTTTATATTCAATATCAAATTCTACGACTAACAAATGTCGTATTGGAAATAACGATACAAATATATATCTTTCAAATTTCCATAACAACACCTGTAATATCACGAATTCCAACATCGAAATATTCCGAAGACAATTTCGATTCAAATCCACTCCAATGCAATCATTGGAAATTTTGGTTATTTTCAAAACCATTTCAAATTCAATTTATTTATTTAAAAAAAAATAGAATTATAATTCTAGTTCAAAACTAGTTCATTTCGATAAAAATCTATTTTTATCTTTTCAAATATGGAGTTTTTCATCCCAAACTTTCACAAATCATTTCTTATGATTTTACACAAATTATTACTATTTTTAATAATTTTATCAAGGCCCGTACAGTCGATTTCCATCAATGGCCATCGAACTGCACTTACAGCGACCTTTTTCGAATTTGATTTGGACGTATCTCCAAATCCAACCGTTAGATTTCTAATTTCTAATATTCGTTAGAAAGCTCTTTTCGATACGAACCCAACGGTTCCGGTTTCAGGAGAATCCGACGGTCGGATCTCCCGTAATGTCCGTTTGAAATAAATGGTCGAAATTCACGAACTGCCGCGGCGCGGCGCGTTCTATTCAGGCCATTATATTATATATATAATATATATAATATATACTTCGTCGATTTCTATTTAAAACGAATTATATAAATAGTTTTAAAATCGTTTCAAAACCTATTTCAAATTCAATTCATTTCATTTCGAAATCGTTTTCAATTCAATTCATTTCGAAATCGTTTTCAATTCATTTCATTTCGAAATCGTTTTCAATTCATTTCGAAATCGTTTTCAATTCATTTCATTTCGAAATCGTTTTCAATTCAATTCATTTCGAAATCGTTTTCAATTCATTTCGAAATCGTTTTCAATTCAATTCATTTCGAAATCGTTTTCAATTCAATTCATTTCGAAATCGTTTTCAATTCATTTCATTTCGAAATCGTTTTCAATTCATTTCGAAATCGTTTTCAATTCATTTCGAAATCGTTTTCAATTCAATTCATTTCGAAATCGTTTTCAATTCAATTCATTTCGAAATCGTTTTCAATTCAATTCATTTCGAAATCGTTTTCAATTCAATTCATTTCGAAATCGTTTTCAATTCATTTCATTTCGAAATCGTTTTCAATTCAATTCATTTCGAAATCGTTTTCAAAATCGATATAAATATCGTTCACGTCAAAATGGCGTCAATCTAATCAACACGGCTTCATATATTCCTTTATTTTTAAATATTCTATTTCAAATATTTCTTTTTCAAATATTTCTTTTTCAAAACTGGAATGAGGCCCAATCAATTACCATATAAAATTAATTATATGGATTTTCATACAACACATGTATATAATAGCATTGAAAATAATCAACCATCAACCAAAGTGCACTACACTGTATAAGCATCAAATATAGATATCTAACGCTTATAACAGCCTGCCAATCAATCGATCGACATATTCAATCAATCAGGATGAGTGAACTTCAAATTTCATCCCAACACCCGTGTGGGGTTTCAAACAATCAAACGCACGTTTTATTTGTGCAATTGGGCGATGTGTAAAAGTTATCGTCCCAATCAATGTCATTCAAATAAGTGTACATAAACAAACCGTCCGGTTTGTAAATGAATATTTTATTTATTCACATTCACGTTAAAAATTATATTTTTAACGATAAAACATTTTATTTCAACCTATGAATTTCTATTCAATTCATTTACACAATAAAATGATAGTTTTATTTTTCTAACATATTTTAGAAAATTTCGGCGGCATAACGGCACGATACTAGAAACGGGACAAGGCCTAGCCTTATCCCCGGTCCAGTGAAGGCCCACGCCATTCACACATCAATCAAATCATTCAATTTCACTCAATCAATTCAATTCAATCACATAATCAAACTAATCTATGCAACCAAACAAACAAGTCCATGGTTTGTGGACGATTGTGTCGGGTGCTACTAAGCACCGTCTGCATCCTAGTATATATATATATAACTAGAAAATAAATTGAAGAGTGAGAAATTCTCACATATAGCTATCCTAGCTTCACGGCACTTCCTTGATAGAAATCTTCATCGCTATCCCATCCTCGTCGTCTTCGTTGCCCATAGCCACTACATATGTAAAAATCGAATTTTTACTTCGCTATTCAATTAATAAAAATCGAATTTTTATTTCAAAAATCTAATTTTTTCCTAAATCAAAACTACGATCTTTTTCTAAACAAAATACGATCTTTTCCTAAACAAACATATGAACCTTTTCTAAACAAAAATATGAACTTTTTCTTAGATAAAAATCCTATCTTTATTCTCTAATCATTTTAAAAAAAAATCAAATCTTTTAGGTTTTAAAAAAAATCAAATCTTTTAGGTTTTAAAAAAAATCAAATCTTTTAGGTTTTAAAAAAAATCAAATCTTTTAGGTTTTAAAAAAAATCAAATCTTTTAGGTTTTAAAAAAAATCAAATCTTTTAGTTTTTAAAAATCAGTTCTTTTAGTTTTTAAAAATCAGTTCTTTTAGTTTTTAAAAATCAAATCTTTTAGTTTTTAAAAATCAGTTCTTTTAGTTTTTAAAAATCAGTTCTTTTAGTTTTTAAAAATCAAATCTTTTAGTTTTTTTTAAAAATCAGTTCTTTTAGTTTTTAAAAATCAAATCTTTTAGTTTTTAAAAATCAAATCCTTTAGTTTTTTTAAAAATCAAATCCTTTAGTTTTTTTAAAAATCAAATCCTTTAGTTTTTTAAAAATCAGTTCTTTTAGTTTTTAAAAATCAAATCTTTTAGTTTTTTAAAAATCAAATCTTTTAGTTTTTAAAAATCAGTTCTTTTAGTTTTTAAAAATCAGTTTATAAAAATAAATAAATCCCAGAAAAACTTACAGGGGGCTTCTCCGTTTGTCAGTGAGGGGGGGGGCTCTCCGCTGATCATCTGAGAGGAGGCGGAGTTCGCTTCCGGGGGGGGGGCGTCGGCAATCAGGTGGCAGCGGCACTGTGGTTCGACGAGGAGAGGGGCGCGGGGTTCTGTGGCTCGCGATGGAGGAAAAGGGGAGGGTCGCGGAGGAGAAGCAGGCGGAGGGAAGTGGAGGGGGAGATCGAGTGGGGGGAGAGGCAAACGGGGGCCGCGCCACCACGACGGCGGCGGGCGGGCGGCGCTCGATTCCGTCGAGCTCCTTCGGGTTTTTTTTTTTTTTTTTTTTTTTTTCTTTATCTCTGAACTGAAATAGAAACGGGGGGGGGGCCAGAAATATAAAGTAGGAAGAGATATTTTTTTTTTATTATTTAATTATTAAATTTTTGCAAAAGGGTTGACTTTTTCCATACGACCTCTAGACGAGGTCCACCGCCTGTCGTCCATAGCGTTTTACCCCCATTCCGAACACAATGGGATATGTATCGCAAGCTGATTCGATAGTTACAATCAGTTTCTGTTGAATTTACCTTTAAATCTCTATATTGAATTTTAAATGTACATTTCAAATTACCGGGGCCACATACGAATTCTAAAAATGGCAGAAAAATATTTTCTAGCTTCGTATTGACGATACGGTCCTAACAAAACTAGTTTCGTCGAATTCTGAGACCGTCTGAAAAATGGCCATTTTCCAGTCGATTAAAATCAACTGAAACTGGTCAAACGCGTTTTCCTTTGCCACGCTCACATATTGATTCGAAAAATTATGAAATTTGGAATCTAGCAATAACTTAACATCACGGACCCAACAAAACTGGTTTCGTCGAAATCCGAGGTCATTTGCAAAATGTCCATTTTTAAGGGTCTGAATTCCATAGCGACTATTCAGAATTTTCAACTGGACATATCTATTGATTCCCGCTACGAAATTTCGATTCGTCGGATTCGTTGGAAAGATATCATCAATTAGATCCTATGATTTTTGGTTTCACTAAAATCCGGATTGTTTTGCACCCGGTATATTCAATTGAAGTTTGAAATCGAATTATCGAACTACCGCGCCATTTTCAATTCTATTTATAATTATATATAAATATTTATATTCTAACGACGACGCGTATAATATATACGTCGAATTTCAATTCAAAATAAATTTCTCGTCGATATTATTTAAAATATTTCATTTTAAATAATCTAAATTCGCTAAAATTGCCAAAATAAAATTTTCAAACTGGCTCGCATTTTACGGGTTGTTACAATCTCCCCCACTTAAAACTTTTCGTCCCCGAAAAGGAACAAAGTCGAAAGTGGTTTGATTATTCAACTCTACGTTCGATCTGGCTTCCATTCTCCAACTCTTTAGTTTCTGAGAATTTTCAAAATTTCAAAAATTTGGCTAACACCCTAAATTTTTGAAAAATTTCGCCATAACCTCCACTGCACCGGGAGCATCGGGGAATTTCAAATAGCTTCCCCGGTCCTTCAGATCTCAAAAAGAAAAAGAAAAAGCCAAGCGGCTAGCCAATAGGCTCACAAAATCATCATCACCCAAACAAAACAGGGAATTATGTAGTAAACATGTACCTATTTGTCGGGCAAACAAATTTTATTCTTCGGCTCTAGCCTCCTTGCTATGACCTGTTCAATGTAAGTGCAAGTATATGCATGCATTTGCAACCAAATTTCAATGCAGTTTACTATTTGGTTCAATTGGCTAAATGGTTAAAAATTATCAAACAAATAAATAAACAGCACAAACATCAATCAATTAGTGAATTAACGTTTCAAATTCATAATTTTGATACATATACAAAAATCAGATTTTTGATGCCAAATCACAACAATAGGCCCTATCTAATTTTGGTTCTCACACCAGCCTAATGGAAATATATAGATATCACACCTTCGTCACTCGAAAATAAATACTGGTAACGCTGCAGCATTATCAGAATCATCCCCGGGCAACTAGAATGTGATTCTATATCTACCCAATATATTAAAACTTTGAATATACGTTTGCAAGGCGTATATGCAAATTCTTTATATACTGAATTGTCCAAAATCAATATAAATAACTAATCAAATACGAATAATTGATTTAAATTTTCAAAACAAAATTTGTTTTCACTTTAAAAATATACTCTTCACACTCGTTCTAGGATACTACTAATCCTATCTCTAACGAGTCATTCTAATTGGATATTACTAATCCAATATCTGATGAATTCTTTCGTATGGTTCTAATGTGCCTTGTTCTCTGAGCTTTGCAAACCAAAGCTCTGATACCAACTGTGACGGCAAAGAATTTCGCTCGGTCTGAACCAGTCGCTAAACCGACCCAGACCGTTCGAAACGCCCTATCGTTTGAGAACAGGACAAAATAGAACGCATACAGAAGAACATTTCATTGTATATAACAACAATGCATCAGATTACATGAATATACAGAGTATAAATGAATATTACACAGAAATATCAGAGATTTAAATTACATTTAAATACATAGCAGCGGAAAATAATACAATAGACAACTAGAAGTAGATATACGGATACAAAGCTTTCCGGATATCGTTCCAGCTGTAAACCAGGATCCTGTGAATATAAATCTGCAAAAACCAAAACTACTAGCTGCCCGTGTCAAAATAAGGGCACCCAGAGTTTAGGTTAAAACAATAAACTCCAGGTCAGTCATGTGACTGGTGTGAGAACTAAAACAGTTATTAATCTTTATTTTAAAGTTCGGCAAATCAAGGGACCACGCCGTATAACACGGAACGGGTTTCCTCCCAAGAATACCAGTGCATAAAACAAACAGCGCAATGCTAAATAAAGAAAAATGAAGCTGTTATAAGACCCAGGTCCTATCACACAATGCAACGCAAACCGGGGGATAGGGTTTTTACCTTATAACGGCCAAAGAATGCTTGATACGTTTAAAACAAATCATTTGATACTATAATAAGTGCATAGTGTACAAAACAACTTCAAATCATAAGTATCAATCATAGGCGGCATGAGTGCCCCATACCACTATGTCGCCATATATAGGTTATACAATCAAAATCGCAAAGTCACGTATTTGGAAATTGGATTTCCATCTATGAACCGAGGCTAGGGGCAAGATCCTCTACCGATTCGAGACTGCCTAGCCCGAGTCTCAGGCAAGCGCGCAGGCAAGCCTTGGAGCGACAGGGCCGGTCCACCGACGTGGATTATTATACCTGAGCACTACGTTTCGCCGCCCTTTGGGGCGTAAGTCTGGTCCGTCAGCCGACCAGAATGCATCGGCCGAAACCGATATAACCGAGGCGCCTCGCAACAGCAACAACCACATAAGTCAAACTCGTCAGGGCGTGTAAAACCACTGACGCCACTTCTAGCTAGGAGGAAACGCAGGCCCTCCCTGAGGTCCGTCTCCCGTTTTTGGTTCATACCGGGTGTGAAACACGCGAGGTAAACGTTACACAAAGCTACGCCACAAAGGCCGTGCTTTGATCATCACCACAAGACTTTGCTTTTCAACAGAAGCCTTGATTTAAAACACGATTCACGATAAACCCAAAATCACATTCCATTAATTATCGGGTTAAAGAACAAGTGTTATTTAAAACACTGTTCACGATAAACCCAAAAATCAATACCAATTCAATTCCAATTAAATATCATTTAATTGGTACACTTCATTAAATCTAAATAAAAAGATTTAATCTTTTCTCAACTGGGTTCAAGAACAGTGTTAGTGAAGACACCATTCACGACAAACCCAAATCACATTCGATATTTAATACAAGGCCCTGAATAGAAAATATCCCGGTTTATATTCAATATCAAATTCTACGACTAACAAATGTCGTATTGGAAATAACGATACAAATATATATCTTTCAAATTTCCATAACAACACCTGTAATATCACGAATTCCAACATCGAAATATTCCGAAGACAATTTCGATTCAAATCCACTCCAATGCAATCATTGGAAATTTTGGTTATTTTCAAAACCATTTCAAATTCAATTTATTTATTTAAAAAAAAATAGAATTATAATTCTAGTTCAAAACTAGTTCATTTCGATAAAAATCTATTTTTATCTTTTCAAATATGGAGTTTTTCATCCCAAACTTTCACAAATCATTTCTTATGATTTTACACAAATTATTACTATTTTTAATAATTTTATCAAGGCCCGTACAGTCGATTTCCATCAATGGCCATCGAACTGCACTTACAGCGACCTTTTTCGAATTTGATTTGGACGTATCTCCAAATCCAACCGTTAGATTTCTAATTTCTAATATTCGTTAGAAAGCTCTTTTCGATACGAACCCAACGGTTCCGGTTTCAGGAGAATCCGACGGTCGGATCTCCCGTAATGTCCGTTTGAAATAAATGGTCGAAATTCACGAACTGCCGCGGCGCGGCGCGTTCTATTCAGGCCATTATATTATATATATAATATATATAATATATACTTCGTCGATTTCTATTTAAAACGAATTATATAAATAGTTTTAAAATCGTTTCAAAACCTATTTCAAATTCAATTCATTTCATTTCGAAATCGTTTTCAATTCAATTCATTTCGAAATCGTTTTCAATTCATTTCATTTCGAAATCGTTTTCAATTCATTTCGAAATCGTTTTCAATTCATTTCATTTCGAAATCGTTTTCAATTCAATTCATTTCGAAATCGTTTTCAATTCATTTCGAAATCGTTTTCAATTCAATTCATTTCGAAATCGTTTTCAATTCAATTCATTTCGAAATCGTTTTCAATTCATTTCATTTCGAAATCGTTTTCAATTCATTTCGAAATCGTTTTCAATTCATTTCGAAATCGTTTTCAATTCAATTCATTTCGAAATCGTTTTCAATTCAATTCATTTCGAAATCGTTTTCAATTCAATTCATTTCGAAATCGTTTTCAATTCAATTCATTTCGAAATCGTTTTCAATTCATTTCATTTCGAAATCGTTTTCAATTCAATTCATTTCGAAATCGTTTTCAAAATCGATATAAATATCGTTCACGTCAAAATGGCGTCAATCTAATCAACACGGCTTCATATATTCCTTTATTTTTAAATATTCTATTTCAAATATTTCTTTTTCAAATATTTCTTTTTCAAAACTGGAATGAGGCCCAATCAATTACCATATAAAATTAATTATATGGATTTTCATACAACACATGTATATAATAGCATTGAAAATAATCAACCATCAACCAAAGTGCACTACACTGTATAAGCATCAAATATAGATATCTAACGCTTATAACAGCCTGCCAATCAATCGATCGACATATTCAATCAATCAGGATGAGTGAACTTCAAATTTCATCCCAACACCCGTGTGGGGTTTCAAACAATCAAACGCACGTTTTATTTGTGCAATTGGGCGATGTGTAAAAGTTATCGTCCCAATCAATGTCATTCAAATAAGTGTACATAAACAAACCGTCCGGTTTGTAAATGAATATTTTATTTATTCACATTCACGTTAAAAATTATATTTTTAACGATAAAACATTTTATTTCAACCTATGAATTTCTATTCAATTCATTTACACAATAAAATGATAGTTTTATTTTTCTAACATATTTTAGAAAATTTCGGCGGCATAACGGCACGATACTAGAAACGGGACAAGGCCTAGCCTTATCCCCGGTCCAGTGAAGGCCCACGCCATTCACACATCAATCAAATCATTCAATTTCACTCAATCAATTCAATTCAATCACATAATCAAACTAATCTATGCAACCAAACAAACAAGTCCATGGTTTGTGGACGATTGTGTCGGGTGCTACTAAGCACCGTCTGCATCCTAGTATATATATATATAACTAGAAAATAAATTGAAGAGTGAGAAATTCTCACATATAGCTATCCTAGCTTCACGGCACTTCCTTGATAGAAATCTTCATCGCTATCCCATCCTCGTCGTCTTCGTTGCCCATAGCCACTACATATGTAAAAATCGAATTTTTACTTCGCTATTCAATTAATAAAAATCGAATTTTTATTTCAAAAATCTAATTTTTTCCTAAATCAAAACTACGATCTTTTTCTAAACAAAATACGATCTTTTCCTAAACAAACATATGAACCTTTTCTAAACAAAAATATGAACTTTTTCTTAGATAAAAATCCTATCTTTATTCTCTAATCATTTTAAAAAAAAATCAAATCTTTTAGGTTTTAAAAAAAATCAAATCTTTTAGGTTTTAAAAAAAATCAAATCTTTTAGGTTTTAAAAAAAATCAAATCTTTTAGGTTTTAAAAAAAATCAAATCTTTTAGGTTTTAAAAAAAATCAAATCTTTTAGTTTTTAAAAATCAGTTCTTTTAGTTTTTAAAAATCAGTTCTTTTAGTTTTTAAAAATCAAATCTTTTAGTTTTTAAAAATCAGTTCTTTTAGTTTTTAAAAATCAGTTCTTTTAGTTTTTAAAAATCAAATCTTTTAGTTTTTTTTAAAAATCAGTTCTTTTAGTTTTTAAAAATCAAATCTTTTAGTTTTTAAAAATCAAATCCTTTAGTTTTTTTAAAAATCAAATCCTTTAGTTTTTTTAAAAATCAAATCCTTTAGTTTTTTAAAAATCAGTTCTTTTAGTTTTTAAAAATCAAATCTTTTAGTTTTTTAAAAATCAAATCTTTTAGTTTTTAAAAATCAGTTCTTTTAGTTTTTAAAAATCAGTTTATAAAAATAAATAAATCCCAGAAAAACTTACAGGGGGCTTCTCCGTTTGTCAGTGAGGGGGGGGGCTCTCCGCTGATCATCTGAGAGGAGGCGGAGTTCGCTTCCGGGGGGGGCGTCGGCAATCAGGTGGCAGCGGCACTGTGGTTCGACGAGGAGAGGGGCGCGGGGTTCTGTGGCTCGCGATGGAGGAAAAGGGGAGGGTCGCGGAGGAGAAGCAGGCGGAGGGAAGTGGAGGGGGAGATCGAGTGGGGGGAGAGGCAAACGGGGGCCGCGCCACCACGACGGCGGCGGGCGGGCGGCGCTCGATTCCGTCGAGCTCCTTCGGGTTTTTTTTTTTTTTTTTTTTTTTTTCTTTATCTCTGAACTGAAATAGAAACGGGGGGGGCCAGAAATATAAAGTAGGAAGAGATATTTTTTTTTTATTATTTAATTATTAAATTTTTGCAAAAGGGTTGACTTTTTCCATACGACCTCTAGACGAGGTCCACCGCCTGTCGTCCATAGCGTTTTACCCCCATTCCGAACACAATGGGATATGTATCGCAAGCTGATTCGATAGTTACAATCAGTTTCTGTTGAATTTACCTTTAAATCTCTATATTGAATTTTAAATGTACATTTCAAATTACCGGGGCCACATACGAATTCTAAAAATGGCAGAAAAATATTTTCTAGCTTCGTATTGACGATACGGTCCTAACAAAACTAGTTTCGTCGAATTCTGAGACCGTCTGAAAAATGGCCATTTTCCAGTCGATTAAAATCAACTGAAACTGGTCAAACGCGTTTTCCTTTGCCACGCTCACATATTGATTCGAAAAATTATGAAATTTGGAATCTAGCAATAACTTAACATCACGGACCCAACAAAACTGGTTTCGTCGAAATCCGAGGTCATTTGCAAAATGTCCATTTTTAAGGGTCTGAATTCCATAGCGACTATTCAGAATTTTCAACTGGACATATCTATTGATTCCCGCTACGAAATTTCGATTCGTCGGATTCGTTGGAAAGATATCATCAATTAGATCCTATGATTTTTGGTTTCACTAAAATCCGGATTGTTTTGCACCCGGTATATTCAATTGAAGTTTGAAATCGAATTATCGAACTACCGCGCCATTTTCAATTCTATTTATAATTATATATAAATATTTATATTCTAACGACGACGCGTATAATATATACGTCGAATTTCAATTCAAAATAAATTTCTCGTCGATATTATTTAAAATATTTCATTTTAAATAATCTAAATTCGCTAAAATTGCCAAAATAAAATTTTCAAACTGGCTCGCATTTTACGGGTTGTTACACATGTAAGCATAACTTGCATAATATGTCGAACTTACATATATGACTTGCATCTTAAAGGAGGGTAAACATGCATAGCATATAAGAGTGCCATCTTGCATATGTATATACCATATTTAAAAGGGTAAACTTGCATATCATGATTTATGCATAATACCAAACACTTAGCATGCATAAAACCACTTACTTATCATGCATAGAATCAAATACTTATTATGCATAAAATCAAATACTTATTATGCATAAAACCAAATACTTATTATGCATAAAATCAAATGCTTATTATGCATAAAATCAAATACTTATTATGCATAAAATCAAATACTTATTATGCATAAAACCAAATACTTATTATGCATAAAATCAAATACTTATTATGCATAAAATCAAATACTTATTATGCATAAACCTACCACTTAACTTGCATAAACCCAAACACTTAACATGCATAAAACCCCATACTTAGTATGCATACAATCAAATACTTATCATGCATAACGTCAAATACTTTAGCATGAATAACATCAAATACTTAACATGCATAACACCAACTACTTAGCATGCACAAAATCACATGCATAACTTGCATATCATGTTACATATAACTTGCATATATTCTCACATATAGTTTGCATAACATGTCACATATGCATAAATGTTTAACATGGTGTTTTGCATCATAAAACATGGCCTTAACTTGCATTTAACATAAATCTTGCAAATCACATATCATACAAACTTGCATAAATACATTCATCCACAAACATAGCCATGTCTTATCACATCCTACCATAATCAATTTAACAATTGATTATTAAAGCCATAGAAACTCACCAAAACAAGATTAGCAAGTTAAATGAAGCAAATCCCAATGATTAAGTAGAAGAAGATGTAGATTAGCTTGCAAATCCTCTTAGGATTTTTAGTGGAGGCTCTCCAATTTTCTAAGTGGTGGCATAATGGCCTTAGATCTATTTTTTGGTAAGGATAAGGGGGTATTAGGGTGTATATATAGATTAGTTAGATGTTTTAGGACCATAGGATATACCCTAGAACCAATCCTAGCCTTTAAAGCATGTCTTGGGAAAGAAGTCAAGTGTAGGAACCATTTAGGGCCCAAAAAAAACAGCCCAAAACTCATCCCGGGCCTCAAAACATGAGCAGTTTTCGTTTTTGATTTTTTGTGAAACTTTGACGGGCCATAACTTGGTCATACGGACTCCGATTTACGAAAACTCGGACTCTATTTCGCGTATTTTTCCGAGACGAACGCAATGGCACAGCCCGTTTCCCCTGATTCAGAATATTAAATTTAATTCTGCTCTGATTTATGTTATAACAAGTTATTTAACATACGGGGTGTTACACCCCCCGTCAAATTATAGAAAGAAAAAGAAAAAAAAACCTAGCCTAACCGATCGCCACCCCCCCCCCCCACCCCCAAGGCGGCGCCGCCGCGATTTCCCCCCCCCCCCCACCCCGCCCTCATGCTGCCGCCGCGATCCCCCCTCCTCTCCACCTGAGCGACGCGCACCCCCCCTCTTCAGCTCCGACCTCCCCTCGTGCTCCTCGACTGACGTGAAGACCACAGCTCCTCTGTTTTCCTCTTTGAGCCACAAGACAACAGCGAAGCTCCTTCTTTTCTTTCCTTCTTCAATGTATGTAAGTTTTGTTTTTAATTTATTTTATATAATTAGCATTTATATAATCAGTTTGTTTTATATGAATTAGCAAATATAAAAAGATTAGTCTTTTTGTTTGAAGAAAGATCGATTTTTATTTAGAAGAAAGGTCGGATTTTTAGTCAAGGAAAGACAAGATTTTTATATATTGAATAGCAAAGTAAAAATTCGATTTTTATATATTGAATAGCAAAGTAAAAATTCAATTTTTATATATTGAATAGCAAAGTAAAAATTCGATTTTTATATATTGAATAGCAAAGTAAAAATTCGATTTTTATATATTGAATAGCAAAGTAAAAATTCGATTTTTATATATTGAATAGCAAAGTAAAAATTTGATTTTTATATATTGAATAGCGGTATAAAAATATGATTTTTATATATGTAGTGAAAGCGGACAACGAAAGTGACAAAAGGCGA
Organism: Allium sativum; assembly: GCA_030737875.1. Classification (NCBI taxonomy): domain Eukaryota; kingdom Viridiplantae; phylum Streptophyta; class Magnoliopsida; order Asparagales; family Amaryllidaceae; genus Allium; species Allium sativum. Next base: position 393,453,878 of record CM060924.1, on the reverse strand, counting down.
GAACGGCGAAGATTTCTACATAAGAAGAGTCATGGGATTGGATTAGCTAATCGGTGAGAACTTCTCACTTTTAATTTTATTTCTTGTTAAAAAATATACTAGGATGCAGACGGTGTTTAGTAGCACCCGACACCCGTCGTCCACAGACCATGGACGGCTTGTATGCTTGTTTGTTTGATTTTGATGTGTAGTTGATTGTGTGATGTGATGTGAAATGAAATAAAATATTTATATAGCTAAAAATATTTTATAGTTAAAAATAGAATTTTTAACGTGTATATAAAAGGAAATAAAAATAAACAAATCGGACGATTTGTTTATATACACACAATTGACTGATATTGATTGGGTCGATAAATTTTACACATCGCCTAACTGCACAAATAAAATCTGTGTTTGATTGTTTGAAAACCCCACACGGGTATTGGGGTGATATATGACATACACTTATCCCAATAGTTAGCTGTATGTCGATTGATTGATTGATAGACTGTTATAAGCATTGGATATTTATATTTGATGCTTATACAGTGTAGAATGCACTTTGGATGATGGTTGATTATTCATCGTTATTATTGTATACATGTGTTGTAGAAAATCCATATAATTAACATTACATGGTAATTGATTGGGCCTCATTCCAGTTTTGAAAAAGAAACATTTGAAATAGAATATTTGAAATAGAATATTTGAAATAGAATATTTGAAAATAGAAACATATGAAGCCATGTTGATTAGATTGACGCCATTTTGACGTGAACGATATTTATATCGATTATATTCGTAGTTATATTGAATATTGAAAAGTGCTTTCAAAATCGAAATTTTTAAATGAAATTCGAATTATGTTGAAAAGAATAGAAATTCGACTTAAATTGAAATTGAACTGAATAGAAAATGAATTCGAATTAAATTGAATAGAATTGAAATTCGAATTAGATTGAAATAGAATTGAAATCGTTTTGAATTGAATTTAAAACGTATTGAAATTAAACTGAAAATCGATTTGAATTGAAATCAATTTGAAATGAATTTAAAACGAATTTGTAAGGAAAAATTCAATTTTGATTTGAATTTGAAAAGAAGTTGAAATCGTTTTGAAAACTAATTTAAAACGATTTATAAAATACGTTTTGAATTGAAATCGACGAAGTATATATTATATATATAATATAATGACCTGAATAGAACGCGCCGCGCCGCGGCAGTTCGCGAATTTCGACCATTGACTTCGAACGGACATTACGGGAGATTCGACCGTCGGATTCTCCGAAAACCGGAACCGTTGGGTTCGTATCGAAAATAGCTTTCTAACGAATATTAGAAATTAGAAATCTAACGGTTGGATTTGGAATTATGTCCAAATCAAATTTGGAAAAGCTCGCTGTAAGTGCAGTTCGATGGCCGTTGATGGAAATCGATTGTACGGGCCTTGATAAAATTATTAAAAATAGTAATAATTTGTGAAAAATCATAAGAAATAATTTGGGAATGATTGGGATGAAAAACTCCATATTTTAAAAGATAAAAATAGATTTTTATCAAAATGAACTAGTTTTGAACTAGAATTATAATTCTATTTATTTTTAAATAAATAAATTGGATTTGAAATGGTTTTGAAAATAACCAAAATTTCCAATAATTATATTGGAATGAATTTGAATTGAAATTGTCTTCGGAACATTTCGATGTTGGATTTCGTGAGGTGTCTTTATTAACACTGTTCTTGAACCCAGTTGAGAAAAGATTAAATCATTTTATTTAGATTTAATGAAGTGTACCAATTAAATGATATTTAATTGGAATTGAATTGGTATTGATTTTTGGGTTTATCGTGAACAGTGTTTTAAATAACACTTGTTCTTTAACCCGATAATTAATGAATGTGATTTTGGGTTTATTGTGGGCCGTGTTTTAAATGACATTGGTTCTTTAACCCAGTTAAAGACAGGATATTGATTTCTGTGAAGATTAAAACTAAGTGGAGTTTTAATGAATCTTTAATTAGATTGAAATGATCGAGAATGGAGTATCACAACTTTTTCTCCAGGCGATAGTTAAATCTTTAATTAGATTTGAACGGGAAATGGTAATTGAATTTACCAATAACACCGTGGTGTTAGATATGAAGTATGACCAGTTTTACTTCATGGGATGAATAGGTTGGGATGGGGAAATAAAATAAATGATTACTTCGGTGTGGTTCGCTAATCCCGACTAGTTTGAATTGATATTCACAGCAGGTTAAAGAATAAATTTAAAGAATTTATCTTTGATAAAATTAATTGGAACTTTTCCCAAAGTATAGGAATATTTGAATAAAAGAATATTATGAATTGGAATGAGGCGTATGTTGTGCTTGTGTAACACTTATTTATTATATACGCGAGTTATTCAGAAAGACCGGGTTTATCCCATTCTGAATAACTAATTCGACATGGTGTCGAAGATGAAGACGGTGGTTGAAGACCGGAGGTCTTCACGTCATTTGGATAATTATTGATGATCTTGATTGGGCCGTACACCCAAGAGGAGAGAATCAGTTAGTGATCGTCCAGACGTACTTGGAGATCGATGGATATGCGGGGTACTAGGTGCCTCCGGTTTCGTTCAGACCCTGAACGAACTTGTAAATGGACTGTGTGTCTGACATTGGATTTCAGTCTGTGTGATTGATTTCTATTAAATATATATCTGTTAGGCGGCGGAGAATTTATTCTCTTGCTTAACGCCCTTCTCTGAGACGTACGAGCTCAGGGGTTATATATTGATGGATATCCATCGCATGGAATGAATTGCCTATGTGGCATGCCTAAGTGGCAATTGATCGAGGCTTCTGTTGAAGAGCAAAGTCTTGTGGTTGATGATCAAAGCACAGCCTGTGTGGCATAGCTTTGTGTAACGTGAATTCGCGAGCCTCACACCCTGGTAGTGGACCAGAAATGGGAGAGGACCTCAGGGAGGACATGCGTTTCTTTCTAGCTAGAAGTGGCGTCAGTGGTTTTACACGCCCTGACAAGTTTGACTTATGTGGTTGTTGTTGTTGCAAGGCACCTCGGTTTGATCGGACGATCCGGGTCCGATGGAGTCATTTGTTGGATCATTTACGCCCCATAGGGCGGAGAGATGTATTGTTCAGGCATTTTAATCCACATCGGTGGACCGGCCCTGTCGCTCCAAGGGTCGATGCGTTCTGTCCCTGAGACTCGGGCTAGACAGTCTCGAATCGGTAGAGGACGATCCGTAGCCTCGGTTCACAGATGGAAATCCAATTTCCAAATACGTTGACTTTGCGGTTTTATTTGTAGAGCCTAGTATTGGTGACATGATATATGGTACCCATGCCGCCTATGATTGATACTTATGATTTGAAGTTGTTTTATACACTATGCACTTATAATAGTATCAAATGATTTGTTTAAAACGTACTAAGCATGTTTGGCTATTATAAGGGAAAACCCTATCCACCGGCTTGCGTTGCATTGTGTGATAGGACCTGGGTCTTATAATAGCTTCATTTTTCTTTATTTAGCATTGCGCTGTTGTTTTATGCACTGGTGTTCTTGGGAGGAAACCCGTTCCGCGTTAGCGGCGTGGTCCCTTGATTTACCTAACTTTAAAATAAAGATTAATAACTGTTTTAGTTCTCACACCAGTCCCATGGCTGACCTGGAGTTTATTATTTTAACCTAAACTCTGGGTGCCCTTATTTTCGACACGGGCAGCTAGTAGTTTTGGTTTTGCAGATTTATATTCACAGGATCCTGGTTTACAGCTGGAATGATATCCGGAAAGCTTTGTATCCGTATATCTCTTCTAGTTGTGTATTGTATTATTTTCCGCTGCTATGTATTTAAATGTAATATAAATCTCTGATATTTCTGTGTAATATTCATTCATACTCTGTATATTCTTGTATTCTGATGGAATTGTTGTAATATACAATGAAATGTTCTTCCGTCTGCGTTCTATTTTGTCGTGTTCTCAAAACAATCAGGCGTTTCGAATGGTCTGGGTCGGTTTAGCGACTGATTCAGATCGAGCGAAATTCCCTGCTGTCATATTTCACAACTCACTCCTTCAAGAACACCATATTAGAATGGTGTGTCTGAAAGGAGAAATTGTACCTTATAAGATATAGTACGATTAATGATAAGCATATAGATTTTCCAATAAATTAAATTTAGAACAATTGCATTTAATCCTCCTAAAACGAGTTTGAAGACTCCATATAAGATACAGGCTAGGAAATATCCTAGAATGTCTAATGCAGAGATTTGGAATGCAAGGACATTTATTAATTGTCCTTCCTCTGATAAGACCGGACCCAAAATTAGATAACTATTTTTTGTACTATCCACAAGAAACAAATGGATATTATTTTTATAAATTCTCTGAGAATAAAATGTTTATTGCTCGAACTGGTATCCTTTATAAAGGAGAGCCAGTCTCTAAGATACCGATGGGAATGAAATAAAATTCGAAATGTCTCGAAAACCATAAAAATTCCATTGAATCTAGTGCAAGTGGGAGATTGTTAGAGTTTATGACCTAGAATCAATCCATTTGACGAGTTTGATAACACTGTTGATGTTATTATTTTATTTGGAATAAAATATTCTGTTATGTTTTATTTACTGCGTAATATATAAATATTAATATAATAAAAGTCCTTCGAATTATAATACGGATTTATATAGTTCAAGTAAGTGACTTGAACTTGAGATTACATAATATGTTATGTATTGTAATTCTTAGATGTCCCTACTCAAGTTTTGTTGTATACAAAGGACAACAATAAAACATTGAGACTAGTATATTGTTTGACTAATGATCACATCTCATTGATCGGTAATATACGTGATATTAATGTCAAAACATAAATACGTATTGGAGAATATCGTATTGGGCTGACCCAACATGAGAAAAACTACTTGGAAAATATTAACAGTATCATAAGTTATTCTCATAGTGGCAGTGATGTAATGGTCCTCAGACCTGAAATCATTATAATTTTATTCGATGATATTTGTGTTTTGATATCATCTAAAGTTACTCATAAGAGAGTAACGGTAATGATGATTATTGGATACATCTTGAATCGAATGAAAATTATGAATGATCCAGATGGAATTTAACCCTGCAATATGTTTCTAGTGATATCAATGGGCCTCTTGATTGAGTGAGACTGTGAAATGAATGGTCGTGCTCAAATGTTGATTTGTTTTAAATAGTCTACTCATCGATCAAGATAAACGAATTAAATTATAAAGATGATGATATCTTCCATGCCTCGAGTTTAATCCTGGATATATAGGTTAAAAGGATTATATTGCATTGATATACTAGTCACAGAAATGGTTGTACCGAATCGATGATCTTATTATAACTTGGGTAGCAGCGTCGTATTATTATATGCCAATCATTGCTCATGATTTTAAATATGATTTAAAATCATTGCCAATAATGTAATAATCTGTAGGGTCACACAACAAGGAGATTTGAAAAGGAAGGACCGTTTTAAATAAATAACGTTTAAAATGTTGGATATTTTTTTTATTTGAAATGGTCCACACCATTTATTTCGATTTACCCCATTATTTCATTATACAATAGGGTACCGACTCTTTCATGATTATCAATCAGATAGAAAATCACGAAACAAAATAAAAATTAGGGAAAATCGATTTAATGGTGGTTGTCTAGTAACAGATCCTTTGATCTTCAATTTCGTGCGACGAAGATGAAGCAAACATTCGTGGATACTTATGGAGGCAAGGCGTTTTGTTTTGCTTGGATTTGATGCTCCAATTATTTTCGATCTCGATAATGATTCGTTTTCACGGATACTTCATGACAGGTATATATTTTGAACTCAATTTAATTGATTTTTTCCGGATCCTGTTTTAGGGTTTGTAATTTTTCGCTGCGCTTTAATTCACAAAACCCATCATTTTCCACTTTGAAAATCTCATTTTAATTCTATTCGTTCCCTGTAATCTCATTATTAAGTATCGTCCATTTAGAATTGATGTTTTAACTCCACACATCTTTTATAATCTTATTTAACAATTTTAATATAAATCCTTTTTATATCTCGATTTCTTTTTACTCAATCCAAATGTTAAGCAAACATTTCATTTAAGTTATCGTTTCCGCTTAAATCTCTTTATAACTTCATTCATAAAAACTCTCGGTTTTTAAAATATATACCCGGTCATAAACTCTTTTTACAATTTATCTATATTCCATTACACACTTGATTACTTACTTAAATCATTTTCCTTTAAAAACTAATCTCTTAAACTAAATAATAAATTTACTTCAGCATTAACTACAGTAAATTTAGTTAACTGCTTTATTAACTAAAATAAAATAAATTTCTTTAAAAGCCTTATAAAAATTAAACAACTCTTCGTACTATTCCATTTGATTAATTAAAAGTGAATTATTCAAATAACCAATTCTAAATAAAATATTTGAATTAGTCAAACTCAACCCATGATTATCTCGTTAATCAATTCCAATTAATACTTCCTTAAAATTAATTAATAATATAATTAATTTGAATATCCCCATTTAATCGTTTCTAAAACAATTTATCCAACCTTGACCGTCGATTAATTTCTTCTCATTTACTTATTAATGTTATTTACGTAAGAATTTGTGTTATAAAATTCATTTTATAATTATTTATAAACTTAAATACTAAATAATAAATATTTATTTCATTTTATAAATTTCCATTCACAATAATAGATTTAAAAGTCTTTCTTCAATTATAAAATAAATTTAATAACTTCATTTCTGGTTATTTACCTGATGGTAGATCACTATTTATAAAACGATTGATTTTCAAGCCATGTGATGCCAATTACTTAACCAATACTGCCCATTGGTTAAAATCACACAAACTTTGAATTTCAAATCAACAATCAACAACCAAATCAATTGTCCAATCCATACTAGTGAAACATTTCATACAATTATAATATGAAAATAACAATAAATTTGAGGAATCCAGTTGCATCCCTCTAACCTGTTTTCCTTGCATCCAAATAAGTTATCTCAAATAATATTATTCAACAGATGTAATATTTAATAATAAATAAATAACGGTAATCCAAACATCCATTATATTTAATTTAATACATTTATATTATTTTAAATGTAACCAACAAGGTAAGTTACCTCGTTTTGAAATAATCGTTAATCTAACGATTAGATTTCGTTTAAAAATAAATGAACGTTTAAATAAAACAATTTATCCAATTTATAAATAAATGATCAGCACACACAAAACTATTATCAACCATAGCACAAAAAAAATCCTGACTTATACAAAATATAAGTGGGTAAAAACTAAGTGAGTTATACTCACTTTGATTTGATTCGTTGTTGAAATGGTTCGGTTACACTCAAATTAAACAATTGTTTAATTTAACTGTAAATTCCTCTTGTCTCAATTTCTATCCAAATTAATTCCTGAATGTAGTGTACATCACCAGATCCCATCGTCTTTTATTTCGTTCCATTCTGTTAACATAATAAAATAAATATCAATGTTTGTATATGATTATGATTATTTAACTAACACCTTAACTAATTATTACTTTTATAACTAATTACCTGTTTTAGATTTTTAGGCTGTCGACTTCCTTTTGATTTCAAATTTATGGGTCCGACATGTTTTCTTTGCTCACAATCAATAACCGCTGCACTACTTCATTCGAAATGAACCTCCCTACTGCCACATTGACATGCTTCTTCACGCATGTCCCCACTTTGTCTTTTTCTTCCATCGCACTGTATTTGTTTCCAAACTATTGCTCACATTCCTACCCCTGTGTGCTAATATGCCCAGCTATTATTATATACTCTTTTTTATCTTTTGCTCCTTTTGTTTTGTTTCACCCCCATGCACATTTTTTCCAAAATGAACAGTAACCAAAATTTATCCTCCCCAGGCTCTACGTTCCCCGTTACTTCAAACCGCCCACGTATACCACCCACGTACAAATAGTAGCTCCAATTTTATTTTATTTTATTTTTATTTACCAATTCTTTGTACGAAGCTTCTTCCCTTTATGCAACGTTTCTACCTTGCTCGGCATATATACACCATACCTTGGCTTCTGACGAGTCACGATTCTTTCTCCTTTGTTTTGTTTTCTGCACAATTTCAAGACCCTCATTACTGAAACTTCACTACGTTGGGTTTGAAAACACGGGCCCGGTCCAGTATCATAACTGCTGGTTTGTAAATTCTGTCGCCTTAATATTTCTGCTCCACCGCTTTGTTTCTACCCCAACTTTGTTCAAAACCCTACAACCTTGAATCACTGCCGCACCCAATCTCCATTGATAGAAGGATGATCTACCACCACCTCCATATGCGTCTAAGTCTCCTCCTTCAACGCGCCACAACTCGCTTGATTCGATTGCGCCAGGTTCCAGATATTGACCCTCCAACGCATACCCTTTGTGACAACCCGTGTTTTCATAACATGTTATAACCATAAATCTAGGCAGAATTAATTTTTAAAATAAGAATCAAGGGAAAAGGGTTGCGCCATTGCGTTCGTCTCGAAATTCTGCTTGGAAACGAGTCCGAGTTTTCGAAAACCGGAGTCCATATGACCAAGTTATGACCTTTCGAAGTTTTCAGATATTTTCAAGTTCAAAACAGACTCAATTCGAATTCAAAAATTCGAATTTCAAACCTCCAAATGGACTGGGCGGGAAATTTCCCACCCAGGACCAGGTCGACCTGGGGGTCGACTATGTAGTCGACCTACCCAGGGCCAGGTCGACCATAGTGTCGACCTGGGGGTCGACCTGGGGGTCGACCTGGTGCCCGAGCCCATTTCTGAAGCTGGATTCACTCTGATGTATTTGGCCTCATTTCTGTCCACATTCGTTGTCCTGACCCTATAAATACAGCCCCTAACACCAGTCTCTCTACACAAAATTCTTTCTGACCTTATGCTGCTCTGATTCTGATTGAAAAGTTTGGGAGAAGGACTGCTTCTTCTACGTTGAGACTGCGTTAAGGGAATTGCTGATTTGGGGATTTCTATAAGGACTTGACTAAGCATATTCAACATCGACTCTCTTTTTCTAATTCTCAAACCACGATCTGTAAGCCCCAGTTATTTTCAGATTTAAATTGTAAATGTAATATGAATATGATGTAAATTGAAATTGGACCTATGTATGATGACTGTTTACATTCATTCTCGTTCATCTTGGATCTTGACTCTTGGATATTACTATGACATTGATTTGGGGCCTATTCATGTTGTAAACCAAAAAGAGAAAACCCCTCTTATTATCATGTTGAATCTGTTATTAGTCACATGTTTATGACTATCACCTTATGACAATCGTTACCATGACTATACTATCACCTTATGATAGCCGTTACCATGACTATACTATCAGCATATGACAGACGTTACCATGACTATACTATCACCTTATGACAGTCGTTACCATGACTATACTTTCACCTTATGACAACTGTTATTTTGACTAGTATCTTATTTTGCTAGAATTGGAATGTTTATGTTTGAGGCCAATCTTCCATATGCCAGTAATGTTTTAATCTTTTATTTCAAGTCATACTATGCTATGCTAGTAATCACTTTTGCCACCTTATACCCGTTCCTTTTTATGTTATTCCCTATTAGATTGTGTCGATTCGAAATTACGATGGGAATACGATTTGGGTAAACTAGCTAAAACATAAATTAGCTTTAAACTTGGACATGAACGTTGTTATGACTTGAACCTAAATATGGACATGAACTTGACACGATTTGACATGAAACATGACCTAAAAACTTGTCATGAATCTAGATATGAAAACTTGAACGTGGGCATGACAATTAGATAATTTGAAAATGGCCAACTCGAGGTTGGGTTGAGTTTGTAGTGTAAATCTGCCCGGAACCGCCCGACAAATCAATGGCTGCAAACAATAGGATCCAATGTGGGTAGTTGGTCATATTGCACGTAAAACCCGAGGTTAGACTATGTTGTGGTGTAAATCTGCCCGGAACCGCCCGGCAAATCCAATAACCACAACAGTCAGTCTAATGTGAGAGGTTGCCATGCACTAATGAATTAATGCCACACGATAGGGTTAAGTCATGAACCACTTGAATATACTTAACCAACTTGACACGATGATTTGATAGGGTTAAGTCATGAACACACTTAACCAACTTGATACACGATCTGGATAGGGTTAAGTCACGAATTTGAATGACAACACTTAACCCATTAGAAACCCTAGTTACGCGGTCCTTTTCAGCAGTAACCCACTTAGATGTATCACGATACCCTGGGACTAGGCAGGGTGGGGCACGATTACTGAGCTGATTGTAAGCGACCAGAACGACGGCTGAGTAGGTGCGACATTATAGGTTCAAGCGGGCTATGGTCGTGCACGTAGCCCGGAGTTGAAAAAGCAGGCATTGGGCACCCGTAGATTTACACTGTGCATGCTTGATTCGTGTCGGTGGTTGGCACCATAGGACTTGATACACCCTATGGTGGACCTAGCACAGGTAAATACATTTCTGGATAGGGCCGTATGACACAGACACATGACGAGCTAGGACTTGTAGGGAGCCGATCGATTAATAGATCGTACCGTAGGACCCCGTAATGGGTCACTTCATGGCACTGGGCTAAGGGATCATTTCATGATTAATACTTGACATGGGTTAGAACACTAGTACAGATGGTGCAGTGAATCTTGAATATGCGATGCCAGACTTGATTTATCTTGTTATCTTAATTATCCTACTAGTTCTATTATCATCCTTATGTTTAATTCCAGTTTTCACATATCATGTTACCTTTACTAGTTTTCATACTGAAAGTCACAAGGGCTTACCATTCTTTATGACTTACCCTTTTTCTTTCGCCCTTTCTTCTTTCGTTTTCCCCCCAGGTTCTCAGGAAGGAAACACTAGCTCTTAGCTTAGATTCAACTTGCTTTCTGATAGCTCATGTACGGTTTGGTCTTGGGCTATGCTATGGCTGCTTCTGCTATTTATGGGGAATAATTTACTTTTGTTTTAAGTTTATGCTTCTTTATTATGAACTGGATGTAATGGAATAATTTGTATCTTTGATATATGAGCTTTTGACTCTTTTCTGGAAAATAATAAAAAGTTGGTTTTTAATTTCTACCGCTGCTTTATTTATGTTCTGCCTTGTGATATCTCTGTGCATGTTTACCTGGATAATATTCCACCAAAACTAGTGCATTCCCTTTGTGAGTGACCATAGTGGAGGTGGGGTGTTACATTTTGGTATCAGAGCAGAAGGTTACCAGGCTGGGAAAAGTTTTAAAAACCTTCTGAAACTGTTTTCAAAACCATTTATAAAGAAGCATTTTTCGAGGAAAGTTTTATGTTTAAAAAGTTTATTCCCCAAGAAGCCATTAGCACTTTCCTTTGTTTCCTCGTTTGAATCTTTTCTTTTCGTTTTTCAGCATGGCCGATCTTAACCTTCCCGAGGGAATACCCATGCCTGGATGGTTCCGGAGGTACTTGGAATCCAGGGCCAACGACGCGGGCACGGCAGATATCCCTCCTCCTCTTCCCCCAGTGGCCGCGGTTCCTCCTCCTCATGGTACTGCCTTTGCCAAAATATGCAAAGACTTTAAAGCAATGGGCGGCAAGAACTTCGTTGGAACTGAAACCTTTGTTGAGGCACGGAACTGGCTAAAAGAGACGGAAGACTTGTTCATTATCTTTGACATGGAGGACCATAGGAAAGTTCAACTGGCAGCATGGTTGCTGAAAGAGGAAGCTGCATTTTGGTGGGAAGTCACTAATGCTACCAGGCCAGTTGAAACTTGGGCAGACTTTAGAGAGAGGTTTGGGCTTAAATTCTTATCGTTAGCAGAGGAGAACCTTCAGATGGAGAGGTTCCTAGCACTCAAGCAAGGGGATAGGTCTGTGAGGGATTACGTGAATAAGTTTAATCAGCTTGCTCGGTTCGGTTTGGATTTGGTCAACACAGCCCAGAAAAAGGCTATACGCTTTGCTCGAGGATTGAACGAGCCACTACACAACTTGGCCCTAACTCATATACCCATGGGGGCAACCTTTGAAAGCTTGGTGGATATGGCTCTACTTCATGAGGAAGACAAGAATAGCAAGAAGGAGGTTAATCCCAACGAGACTCAGAATAAGAAAGCTGACTTCAAGAAGGGGAACAACAAGAATAACAAAAATAACAAGAGCAACAACAAATCACGTGAGACGAGGAAGTGCAACTTCTGTGGCATTACTGGACATCTAGCTAAAGACCGTAGAAAGAAGAAGAGAAAGTTGGGTGAATACTTTCATTGTGGAGGTACTGGACACATCAACAAGGATTGCCCTAAGAAGCAAGGATAGGGGCAAGGGCAGACCCAGCGAGCAGGACCTTCTGGAGGGCAGTTGCATGCTCTCAACACCACTCCAGCTCTTGACCGATGTAGTAATATTTCCGTAGAAAGCCTTGTTTACATTTCTGACTTTCCTGTTAGAACCTTATTTGACTCTGGCGCATCGCATACTTTTATTTCTTATGATATTGTTGAAAATCTGCACCTAAGTACTAGTCTGGTTGAGGATCCCGTTATAGTTACAATTCCAATTGGGGGCTCCGCCCATTTATCTATGTTGTGTGTGGATTTGAGGATCTCTATCTTAAGCGTAGAATTCACGTGTAATGCTTATGTTCTCGGATTCATGGGATACGGTTTGATCTTAGGTATGGATTGGCTGTCCGATTATGGAGCCATTCTTGATTGTGAACGAAGGGTAGTGAGGCTCATGACTCGCCTTGGTAATATCCTTGAAATTTCTTGTAGCCCTAAGGGTCCGGTCATGGTATGTTATCTTGAATCTCTTGACTCGTCCGACGATAATTTGCAATCTGTAAGAGTGGTCCGAGAATATCCAGATGTCTTTGATGAAGTGAGGGGATTACCTCCTAAACGCGAGATAGATAATGCCTAGCCAGTTTCATTGCCCATTAGGCACATGGCCCCGCGAGAAAGAAGAGAGCTCAGTAAACAAATCAACGAGTTGCTTGAGATAAATTTCATAAGATGAAGCATTTCTGAATGGGGTGCTCCAGTGGTATTCGCTATTAAGGCGGATGGATCGCTTCGTCTGTGCGTAGATTATCGTGAGTTAAACAAGCCGACAAAGAAAAATATGCACCCGCTACCAAGAATCGACGATTTGTTTGACCAGCTTGTGGGAGCATCTGTTTTCTCTCGACTCGATCTGGCCACAGGATTCCATAAGCTCAGAGTGGCTGAGGATAGCATTGACAAAACTGCGTTTAGGACTCCAGATGGGTTCTTCGAATGGCTCGTCATGTCGTTTGGATTAACGAATGCACCCGCGTACTTTGTAGATTTGATGAGCAGGGTGTTTCGGGAGTTACTTAACAAGTTTGTGGTAGTTTTCGTGGATGATATTTTGATCTTCTCAAAAGATGAAGAAGAGCATGCTAGGCATCTCAAGGAAGTCATGGAAACACTTAGAGCACACCAGTTAAAGGCTAAGTTCTCCAAATGCCATATTTGGAGGAAGAAAGTTCGGTTCCTTGGGCATGTAGTTTCTAAGCAAGGCATAGCCGTGGACCCCGCAAAGGTAGTTGCGGTACAGGACTGGAAAATTCCTAAGAATGCAACGGAGGTGAGGAGCTTTCTCGGCTTGGCGGGCTACTACAGGAAGTTCATTAAGGACTTCGCTAAGATTTCAGCCCCTCTTACTAAATTAACCAAGAAGAATCTACCTTTTGCATGGGACATAGAATGTGTCGCTGCTTTTCAGAGACTTAAGAGAGCCCTCACCACAGCCCCAGTTTTGGCATTACCCGATGGAGATAGGATGTTTACCGTGTACACAGATGTGTGCGACACGGGATTAGGCGCTGTCCTAATGCAGGAAGGAAGAGTAATATGCTACGGGGGCAGGCAACTTAAAGTTCATGAGAAAAACTATCCCACGCATGACTTGGAGTTGGCCGCGATTGTTTTTGCACTTAAAGCTTGGCGCCATTATCTTCTAGGAGAGAGGTTCGAGCTGTATACCGACCACAAATCACTTAAGTACCTCTTCTCACAGAAAGACTTGAATCTGAGACAACAACGGTGGATGGAGTTCTTGGCATCATATGACTTCGATATAGCTTATACCCCTGGCAAGGGTAATGTGGTGGTGGACGCGCTAAGTAGAAAAAGGTTGACTTTGAGCCCCTTGTTTGTTGAAATCAAAAGCCTTGAGTTTATAGCAACCTTTGATTTTGCACCTGCTGTTGAGTCATTAACTATTACGTTTGCATCTCTTGAGTTAAGACCTACACTTCTAGATCAAGTAAGGACTTCATAGAAGGAAGACCCGCAGATAGTGGAAATCATGGACAAGCTGATTAGGGGTGAGACGTCAAGTCACCTCAGTAGGTATGCCATAGATGACAAGGGATGGCTAAGGCGTGATGGAAGACTATGTGTCCCACAAGTAGGGGACTTAGTTAGGAGAGTTCTCGAAGAGGCGCATCACTCGAAGATGACTATACATCCCAGAGAGGATAAGATGTACAGGGATATGAAACGCATTTTCTTTTGGGTTGGAATGAAAAAGGACGTGGCAGAGTTCGTTTCGAAGTGCATGGTGTGCCAACAAGTAAAGGCCGAATCGAAGAAGCCTTGTGGGCTATTACATCCTTTAAAGGTTCCGCAATGGAAATGGGAAAGTATCTCGATGGATTTCGTGGATGGACTACCTAGGTCTAGGAAGGGAAATACTAGCATATGGGTCATAGTTGATAGACTCACGAAAAGTGCTCACTTCATTCTGGTGAAAAACAAGAGGACCACCTCAGGGCTAGCGTCTATTAACCTTCGAGAGATAGTACGATTGCATGGAGTTCCTTCTAGTATAGTTAGTGATTGTGACCCGATTTTCACTAGCCAATTCTGGAATAGTCTGCAAGAAGCAATGGGAACACGACTGAACTTGAGCATGGCCTATCACCCACAGACGGATGGACAAACCGAAAGGGTAAATAGGGTACTAGAAGATCTCCTGAGGCTATGTATTATTGACTTTGGTGGTACTTGGGAAGACCATCTTCCTCTCGTGGAGTTTGCATATAACAATAGTTACCAAGCTAGCATCGGAATGGCACCGTTCGAAGCTCTGTATGGAAGACCGTGCAAGTCACCAACTTGTTGGTGGGAGACGACAGGCAGGCTTATACTTGGCCCTGATATGATAAGAGACACTTTAGAGAAGATTGAGTTGATACGAAGACGGATGAAAACGGCCCAAGATAGACAGAAATCTTATGCGGACCAGAGAAGGACAGACCTAGAGTTCGAAGTCGGAGATATGGTCTTTATAAAAGTTTCTCCGTTACGCAATGTAGTTCGTTTTGGAGCAGTTGGAAAGCTAGCACCAAGATTTGTAGGACCGTTCCCCATCATTGAGAGGATTGGACGGATGGCCTACAAGGTAGACATACCCGAGAAGTTATCTGGAGTACACAATGTCTTTCACGTCTCGCATCTCCGGAAGTGTTTGCATGAGTCAGCCGAAGTGGTTGAGCCAAGCATCCTTGAAGACGTAGAAGTGGAAAAAGAAGCAACATTGAGGCGAGTTCCGATTTGTATCTTAGGAATGGAGATTAAAAAGCTAAGGAATCGAGAAGTCAAGCTAGTGAAAGTGCAGTGGAGTGAAACCCAAGAAGATGCAACTTGGGAAACCGAAGAGAAGATACGCGCGCTTTACCCATTTCTTTTTGAGGGTACATTCTCGATCTCTTTTTCCTTGAAAACCTTTTCGTATCATGCTTCTACTATCTATGTTTGTCTTGTTATCTTCTCGATCTTATCTTGAGAACCTTAAGTAGAACCATATGGATGTAAACATGTGATTGAAACATGTTATGGTTGATGTTTGCAAATAGTTGCAAGTGGTTGCAAGTGGTTGCTAGTGGATGCATGACACACACTACGCACTAGATCGGCTCAGGCACATTTTCATGTTGCATATGCATGAGTGCCAATACTTGTACATGGATGGAACTTGTTATGCTATCACTTGGATGTTGCATATGGATGAATGTTTTTGCACTCATGTAGAGATTAAAAACTATGTTAGAAATTTGCATACATGTTGGATTCATGACACTAACATATTTTGCATTAAGGAGGTTTACTGAATCAGTAACCGCCTGATCTTTTGCATTAGATAAGTACATATACACACACTTTCTGCATATGTTCATACAGCACTAGAAATCTTTTAAGGACAATGGTTGCCTGTGGATGATGCTTTGAGTAGATGGATGATTGGATGGTAGGACACATCCTCCCTAACTTAGAGATTTCGGGGACGAAATCCTTTAAGGGGGGAGAATGTGACAACCCGTGTTTTCATAACGTGTAATAACCATAAATCTAGGCAGAATTAATTTTTAAAATAAGAATCAAGGGAAATGGGTTGCGCCATTGCGTTCGTCTCGAAATTTTGCTTGGAAACGATTCCGAGTTTTCGAAAATCGGAGTCCGTATGACCAAGTTATGACCTTTCGAAGTTTTTAGAAATTTTCAAGTTCAAAACAGACTCAATTCGAATTCAAAAATTCGAATTTCAAACCTCCAAATGGACTGGGCGGGAAATTTCCCGCCCAGGACCAGGTTGACCTGGGGGTCGACTATGTAGTCGACCTACCCAGGGCCAGGTCAACCATAGTGTCGACATGGGGGTCGACCTGGTGCCCGAGCCCATTTCTGAAGCTGGATTCACTCTGATGTATTTGGCCTCGTTTCTGTCCACATTCGTTGACCTGACCCTATAAATACAGCCCCTAACACTAGTCTCTCTACACGAAATTCTTTCTGACCTTATGCTGCTCTGATTTTGATTGAAAAGTTTAAGAGAAGGACTGCTTCTTCTACGTTGAGACTGCGTTAAGGGAATCGCTGATTTGGGGATTTCTATTAGGACTTGACTAAGCATATTCAACATCGACTCTCTTTTTCTAATTCTCGAACCACGATTTGTAAGCCCCAGTTATTTTCAGATTTAAACTGTAAATGTAATATGAATATGATGTAAATTGAAATTGGACCTATGTATGATGACTGTTTACATTCATTCTCGTTCATCTTGGATCTTGACTCTTGGATATTACTATGACATTGATTTGGGGCCTATTCATGTTGTAAACCAAAAAGAGAAACCCCTCTTATTATCATGTTGAATCTATTATTAGTCACATGTTTATAACTATCACCTTATGACAGTTGTAACGACCCGGATTTCGAGCGACTTTGGTTATCGGCATAAACACGATGTCGATAACCAAAACATCGAAAAATCCTAGTAATTAGTGAAAGAAATTAGAGGGTGAGGAAAGATAAGATAGAAACTTAGAATAGAAGAAGAAGAAGAACACAACATCAGAGTAACACGAATCTCACAGCGGAACGAATAACATATAATGTATATAACATAACTTGAAATATACATCTGTACTTGAATATACATCAATATCAAGGTACATCACTTACAACACAGCAGAAATAACTATAGCTATATGACCCTGAAGCCTCCTGCTCCAGCTCTTCAACTATATCTGTAAAATCCCGACTACTTGACTGCCCGTACAAATTTAGGCACCCAAGAGTTTAGGGAAAACAACGAAGTAAACTCCGGGTCAGTCATGGGACTGGTATGAGTAAAACAGTTTAAAAACAGTTCGAACAAGTAAACGATATCTCATAAGACCACGCTGCATAACGGAACGGGTTTTTCCCTTATGAGAATCCAAATTATCTTTATATCAAAAACCTTTTGATATTATAATAATGTCTATCAACCACAGTATATATAATCATCTAGCAGAAACGCTTTCATCTCACGTTCTACATATATAGTATACAATCACAATCGCAATTGGGTAATGGATTTCCAACTATGACAAGGTATGGAACCACCTTTCGCTAGTGTACCTCTAGAAAGGAATACACTGGGTTCAACAAGAACATCTTGCAACCCGGCCACACATGACCGACCACTCATTTCGCTTGAGTGTATCGAATGTATATCACCGACGGTTGGGATCAGCAACCGTTTCCCGAATGGGACAGCATCAACAATAAATTTTTAGAAGTAAATGAAACTCTAGATCAGGTGATTATACACCCTACTTCGGTGCGACTGACATGGCCATGTTGCCTGCCCGATTTCTGTCATTTACCGAATGTGAGGCTAGAAGCTACGCTTTATCATCACACCAGATTCACTTTGAATGCCACATCATCAAATCCATCAAATCACCGATTGATGTCCTCAACCATGCATTATGTGTTAGCTAAAAGAAGTTTCCTTCCCCGCTTCCACTCTTGGTACGGTTGGAGAAATCAATATACGTGATTGTCTGGAAATACTCTGTCAGACATCCGTCCATACAAGTCATCCAGGAACAGGATGAACCGAAGGCACTATTATGTAAACAGGATAGCCCTTGCATAACTGCGTCTTCAATTTCCTTTGGCATATATGATTCGCAACGCTTATGCCAATACAGAGTGGTTCTTTGGATAATAATCCAACCGGTCTCTCCATATTAACAACGTTAAAATGGTCAAAACTTCGATAGTCTGTGACTTAACTATCGAATAAAAACAAGTGTGCAAACAACGATATTATTTCCAAATGGAAATTTATATCGATCAAACATCATTTAACATTTATATCCTTAGTTCATTTTTCATCTCCTGTTTCCCTATATTCAACATTTGCTATTTCTAAATTTAGAAAATATATGTTATTACCATTGGAAAACATTTCCATTCCTTGTTTTCTATATCAGAAAACATTTCTAGTTCTTATTTGGAGAACCTTTCCAAAACTCCTTCATTGGAATTAGACAGATGTTTAAACAAACATCGCTATGCCAACTCAAACCATTTCCTTTACTGCCGAACCTTAACTATTCCTTAGTTAAAAACGAAGCCAATCAAGTTGGGGTAGAACTACCTCTCAGACCTTAACTGAACAACATTTCTAACTTTGAAATAGGCAAAGTTCACTTTATATTCCTTTTACTAACTTCCTTACTTAACCCTCTTTCGAATAGCTATATTCGATTGACTCTTTTCACTTAACTCCTTTCGAATAAACTATATTCGATAACTCCTGTTACTTTAACTCTAATCGATTAAACTAACATCGATTAACTCATTTTACTTTAACTCTAATCGATTATCTCCATCGAATAAACTATATTCGATAACTCCTTCGATTTAACTAATATTCTATAACTCACTTCGATTAACTAATAATCGATAACTACCTTCGATTTAACTAATATTCTATAACTCACTTCGATTAACTAATAATCGATAACTCCCTTCGATGAAACTAACATCGATACTCCTTTCGATGAAATTAACATCGATACTCCTTTCGATGAAACTAACATCGATTAACTCCTTTCGATGAAACTAACATCGATTAACCCTTTTCGATGAAACTAATATTCTATTAATTTAACTCGACGAACTTAACTCGACTCACTTATCTCGATAATCTAACTCAAGAACTTAACTCGATTAACTTATCTCGATAATCTAACTCACGAACTTAACTCGATTAACTTATCTCGATAATCTAACTCAAGAACTTAACTCGATTAACTTATCTCGATAATCTAACTCAAGAACTTAACTCCTATCGAATAACTAATATTCGATTAACTCCATTCGCTTGACTCTAGATCGCAGCGATCACAATGGTTACGCCTGACTCCCTCAGGAAACATCCCACCGCCGTAGGCTATTTACAGCCCTGCGAATTACGCTAGCAGTCGTACGAGATGGCAACTTATCCTGAATAACTCTGTTTGACTAACTCTATCTCAAATAACTATATTTGAATACCCCCTTTTAACTTTATTCGATAACTTCCTTTATTCTATTCGAATAACAAATTCGATTAACTCCTTTTCGAATAAACTATTCATTTATAAAGATTTACTTTTAGTAACGGTTCTTCACTTTACAAATGATTTCCTTTTTATTCTAACTTATCCCTTGATTTTATGAATATTTCTTTTGTAAAAATCCTTTTCCTTTTTTATATAAAATCCATCAATTTTATATAAATAATACATTTTCAAAATATACTTTGAAAATAATCCTTTATCAACATTCGGTATGTTATGGTATTCAACATATCAAATCACGATGATCAGTATCGTCCAAACACATATAATCGACAACAGATTATATATCACATCATATATCACAATATATGAAAAACAGTAAAATAAATGTTGAGGAATCCAGTTGGATTCCTCCAACCTGTTTCCCTGCATCACAGATGTTAAACAATATAGATAACATCACTTTCAGTTCCATATGATATATTCTGTTAAACAGAATCAATATAGAAATTCAACTAACTGACTAGCAGTTCAATCAAACAATCGACACACAGTCAATCAGGCAATTTTTAACAGTTCTAAAAATACAACATGAAATTATAAACTGTTCAGAGTTGGTGAGATTTACTCACATTGTCATTAATCGTTAAATAACGATTAATGGTCGTCGGTTCAGATTAGACGTTATTCCCCCCATCATAATTTCTATCAAGCTCTGAATCATTCCTAGCCAGTTCCATAACGTAGATATCGTCGTTATGGTTCCAATGTTATCGATTTCGTCTGATTCTGCTACAGTATAAGATAGTTATGATCTATACCAGTTAGTGTATACAATTAAATTTAAATAAACCAAATTCTAGCTGAACTGGGCCTTAACTTTGCTGGTTCTTTTCTTCGGTCCAATAGAAATACCGGCCCGTTCAAAAGAGTATCTCTCCTTCTCGGAACCATAAAAAAAAGGAAAGCGTATCCTTCCTTAAAGCTAATTCGCACAGTATTTAGCAAAAACTTCGGATCTCAATAACCCCTCCAACTCAACGTAAAACACCACGCTGATTCCACAGGCTGACCCTTCTCAACATTTTTCATTTCGGTCTCTCCCCTTTTTCCACGTATCCGAACTCCATCTCCCCTTCGACGTCAATCACACCACATCGGGACCCATTTGTCCGTCACCGTCGGCCACGCCGGAACTTCCCATGTCCAGGAACAGAGACTCGCTCCACCATTGATGCTCCCACTCACGCTCAGCACAACCACATCATCGACACAAACATCTCGCCTGAACTCCATTTCGCAATCCACGCTTCAAACTCCATGTTTTCCGCAAACCCTAGCTTCACTGAAGCTTTTTTCCAGTTTCACGAGTGATAGCCGCACCCAGCAAAACTACCCCCAGATTGAAGCTTGTTAAACGCTGAATCTAAGTATATAAGTAACTAGATTTATAGGATAAGATCGGTTTTCTTTGTTGGAGATAGAAGAAATTTCGGTGGCTACCTTTTAATTGCTGTTAAAGAAGAATCAATTAGGTTTGAAGGATTTTAGAGGTATTTAAAGGATGTAGATATTATACTGTGCGGCTGAAAGATTTAGATCCGTGGCCTTCAATTTTGACCAACAGAACGGATGGTTTGAGGAGGTGGTTCGTGGCCTGTGTTGATCCAAAGAAAGAAAGGATATTTTATTTTAGCATTTTGGTGACCCTTATATGTGGAGTTATGTTCTCATCCGGATGGCCAACGACAGAAATGAAAATACTGTTGTGACGAGCATCGTGTCATGGTTCTAAAAATATAATAATATCGGTAGGTGGACTCATATTTTGAAACTTCAAAATGTTGATTTCAGGGTGCGAAATACTTCAAATAAAAAGTCGCTTATTAAATTAATTAAAAATTACAGTAAAATTCTAAAAATTAAATTATCACTATGTCCCTAAAGAACCTTGTCTAAATTCAAACCCGATCTCTAATTATATCGAATAAACCGTTACGGTCGATAAACGATTCCATATCGACTATTTCAAAATTTTATTTGGACATAAATCAAATTCTACCCGACGAAATCCCGATTTTTCTCTTCCACTAGAAAGATATACTCTTCCAGCTCCACACGTTTCTTGTTTCACAGAAATCCGGCTTAAAACGAATCCTGTACATTCAGTTGAAGTTCGAATCGCCAATTTACGAACTGCATCGCCATTTCAAGCTCGATTTTAATTATATTATAATTATACGTTCAAACTGTCGTTCAAATAATATATTCGTTATTCTAATTCAAATTCTAAACTGAATTAAATATCACAGATGATCCAGTTCACACCATATTGTCATTTCAGCCAATTCTGATTATTTCAGAATTAAATATATTATTTAATTTATTATTTTAATTAAATATTCACCATTATTTAATTCCTCGACCATTTAATTCACTGAACCACTATTTATATAATTAAATAAATTAATTATAATACCTCTGCCAATGCGGGTCATTACAATCTTCCCCACTTAAAATAATTTCGTCCTCGAAATTGCTAAAAGGTAGAGGACGACCCTATCGACTGGTTAGAACATATTTGTTCACTTCTTAACTTCAGTTTCAACTG
The DNA here is from genome assembly GCA_030737875.1 of Allium sativum. NCBI lineage: Eukaryota > Viridiplantae > Streptophyta > Magnoliopsida > Asparagales > Amaryllidaceae > Allium > Allium sativum. The sequence goes on along the minus strand of CM060924.1, from coordinate 393,431,287 downwards.
AACCAATTTAATTTTAAATTAAATATTAATTGATCCTTATTAACGAAAATTTCCAAAGATCCTGAAAATTTTCTAACTTCTCATCTTTTCGAAAAAATTTCGCCAGCACCTCCTTTGTACTGGTAAATCGGTCAAACTCCAACTTGCCGCTCTGGGCCATCTCCAACCCAAAAGAAAATCAAACAACCAATTGGCTTGCCAATTTGGCTCATCGAATTCTCATACCGTATGAAATATAAACTTGTACCTTTTGTCGGCATATCATTATATCCTTTCCACCTTTTATCAATTCAGCGGATACCAGGGTTATCCCAATCAAATCCCCATCTTCTTTTATCCACGACACAACCATTTGCTTATATCCGAGCCAAATATCATTTCAACTCGAGTTTCTTCTCGATTCCCAACTCTTTACTTGATTATCAAGTTACACTTCAAATTTGAATCCCCCAAATCCAATTTGTCTCGATATCATTCAAATTCAATCTCAGTTACCACTTTACTGACTTTACTTTTAATTCAAATTTGCTTTCACAAATTTCTGTTAAATTTGTTTTTAATTCAAACAGTCTTTCCCTGGGAGTTTTTTAAACAGTTTACTCTTTTCAAAAAATCAAAATTTCCTTTTTGAAATTCAACTGAGCCCATAATCAATATTCCACTAGTTAAATCACTTCTCTATTTCTTTATCAATATTTGTTAACCAAATATTTTCAATAACCATATTGGCCTTTTATGTTATTTGGAAAACATTTCCGAATATCGCCTTCCTTTATTTTATAAACTTTAGAAAATATATGCTATTTATAATTGGAAAATATTCCAATTACTTATCTCTTTTCCGATCTCGTTTATTTCTATACTTAGGAAATATTCTATATTATATTTCCAAGCTTACACTTATTTGGGTTAAAATGGATGTTGTGTAAAACATCGTTACGACAATCCAAATACTATATTCAACTAACTCTTATTCAACATTGATCTTCGAGCCTGAAATCTTACTATTTATTTTTAATAATGAAACCAATCAAGTTGGGGTATAACTACCTCTCAGACCTTGACTGAATAACATTTATAACGTCAAAACAGATATGACTACTTACTCGAATAATCAATACCATACAACTACTTATTCACCTTTAAACATGTATACGCTTTCTCGTTCTATTCTTACTAGATTTTATTCTTAGTCTTCCTTTTTGATTTTACTATTCTATTTCTAAGTTCGTTTCCTTATCGACTTCCATATATATCGATACGTTGATTTCTAACTATCAAATTATCTTAAAAATATTCTAACTCCTTAAATTCCCGGAAAAATTCGCCATAACCTCCTTTGTACTAGGAGCATCGGGATATTTCAAATAGCCTCCCATGACTCTTACCAATCCAAAAGAAAAAGAAAAAGCCAAGTGGCTAGCCGATACGGCCCATAAAATCTCATATATGAATTAAATACATACCTTTTGTCTAGCATTCTATTTATAACTCTTGAATTATCCTTATCCATACCTATCTCATGTATATTTATACATTTCTAATTCATTTCAACTTAATCCAATCATTTTAACTTAGTTCGTTAAGTGATTTTCAAATTACTGGTTTGCCCATTTCACCTTTTTATTTGAATATACATGTTCAAATATAGGTTTAACTTGTTTATCAACTAATTGAATTCCATTTCAATTTTATTTGAATTTCCTATATTCAAATTCCATTTCAATTTTCTTATTCAAATTCTATATTTGAATTTCATTTCAAATCTCTTATTCAAATTCTATATTTGAATTTCGTTATTCAAATCTATTTTCAAACTCCATTTGAATTTCTATATTCAAATCTATTTGAATTCTCTTTATTTCATTTCAATTCCCTTTGAATCTTCTATATTCAAATTCCAATTTCAATTCTATTTGAATCTTCTATATTCAAATTTCATTTTCAATTCTATTTGAATCCTCTACATTCAAATTTCATTTCACTTTCGATATTCAAATCCTATATTTGAAATCCTTTATATTTTCTATATTCAAATTCTATATTTGAATTCCATTTGAATTTCTATATTCAAACTCTATTTCAATTTCATTGAATTTCATATATTCAAACTCCCTTAGAATTTCTATATTCAATTTCTATTTCAAATTTTCTTTATTCATTCTTTATTATAAATCCCATTTGAAATTCAACACAACTTGTCTTTCCCAAAACAAATTCAAAACAGTATCTCTGGTAGTAATTCGTCACTTACAACTCGAAAATGAATACTGATGATTCAGCTGTCATCATCAGAATCTATTTTCCAGCGATCGAAGTGAGTTCAATACTATAAAACCATTTCTAAACATTTCCACCTTGAAATTCATTTCAAAATATAATTCACACTGCTTGTAAAAAAAATTAAAATCTCCCAGGATCTTAAATTTTCCTTATTTTAAATTCAAATCCATTTACAAACACTTATCCAATTCTCTAGAGTTTTAATTCAATTTCTGGTTTAAATTTCAGATTTAACTCATCTGATTTCACGTATTTCACTTATATGAATTCTGATTGATTATTTTCATAACCATTTTACTTATAATCTTTACCCGATTATAATAACAATCAATATATCCAATATATATCAAAATATACTTTGGGTAAAATTATTTTCATTTACCCTCTTTTCAAAACATATCGTGATGACACATCGTATTCGAGTGTTTAGTAACTCCTACCGATACAGTGGATCAAACTGATCGACCAGAACTCATAAACGACTTAACCAATGAATCTCCACAATATAAAACAAATTTTTATATCTATAACAAATACGTTCACTCGTATATATACACTCAAACTCAATCTAGGGTATTACTAACCCTATCTCTACCGAGTCACGCCACAGAGTCAAGGTAAAAACTTAACTTAAGCTCTGATACCAACTGTAACGACCCGGATTTCGAGCGACTTTGGTTATCGGCATAAACACGATGTCGATAACCAAAACATCGAAAAATCCTGGTAATTAGTGAAAGAAATTAGAGGGTGAGGAAAGATAAGATAGAAACTTAGAATAGAAGAAGAAGAACACAACATCAGAGTAACACGAATCTCACAGCGGAACGAATAACATATAATGTATATAACATAACTTGAAATATACATCTGTACTTGAATATACATCAATATCAAGGTACATCACTTACAACACAGCAGAAATAACTATATCTATATGACCCTGAAGCCTCCCGCTCCAGCTCTTCAACTATATCTGTAAAATCCCGACTACTTGACTGCCCGTACAAATTTAGGCACCCAAGAGTTTAGGGAAAACAACAAAGTAAACTCCGGGTCAGTCATGGGACTGGTATGAGTAAAACAGTTTAAAAACAGTTCGAACAAGTAAACGATATCTCATATGACCACGCCGCATAACGGAACGAGTTTTTCCCTTATGAGAATCCAAATTATCTTTATATCAAAAACCTTTTGATATTATAATAATGTCTATCAACCACAGTATATATAATCATCTAGCAGAAACGCTTTCATCTCACGTTCTACATATATAGTATACAATCACAATCGCAAATGGGTAATGGATTTCCAACTATGACAAGGTATGGAACCACCTTTCGCTAGTGTACCTCTAGAAAGGAATACACTGGGTTCAACAAGAACATCTTGCAACCCGGCCACACATGACCGATCACTCATTTCGCTTGAGTGTATCGAATGTATATCACCGACGGTTGGGATCAACAACCGTTTCCCGAATGGGACATCATCAACAATAAATTTTTAGAAGTAAATGAAACTCTAGATCAGGTGATCATACACCCTACTTCGGTGCGACCGACTTGGCCATGCTGCCTGCCCGATTTCTGTCATTTACCGAATGTGAGGCTAGAAGCTACGCTTTATCATCACACCAGATTCACTTTGAATGCCACATCATCAAATCCATCAAATCACCGATTGATGTCCTCAACCATGCATTATGTGTTAGCTAAAAGAAGTTTCCTTCTCCGCTTCCACTCTTGGTACGGTTGGAGAAATCAATATACGTGATTGTCTGGAAATACTCTGTCAGACATCCGTCCATACAAGTCATCCAGGAACAGGATGAACCGAAGGCACTATTCTGTAAATAGGATAGCCCTTGCATAACTCCGTCTTCAATTTCCTTTGGCATATATGATTCGCAACGCTTATGCCAATACAGAGTGGTTCTTTGGATAATAATCCAACCGGTCTCTCCATATTAACAACGTTAAAATGGTCAAAACTTCGATAGTCTGTGATTTAACTATCGAATAAAAACAAGTGTGCAAACAACGATATTATTTCCAAATGGAAATTTATATCGATCAAACATCATTTAACATTTATATCCTTAGTTCATTTTTCCTCTCCTGTTTCCCTATATTCAACATTTGCTATTTCTAAATTTAGAAAATATATGTTATTACCATTGGAAAACATTTCCATTCCTTGTTTTCTATATCAGAAAACATTTCTGGTTCTTATTTGGAGAACCTTTCCAAAACTCCTTCATTGGAATTAGACAGATGTTTAAACAAACATCGCTATGCCAACTCAAACCATTTCCTTTACTGCCGAACCTTAACTATTCCTTAGTTAAAAACGAAGCCAATCAAGTTGGGGTAGAACTACCTCTCAGACCTTAACTGAACAACATTTCTAACTTTGAAATAGGCAAAGTTCACTTTATATTCCTTTTACTAACTTCCTTACTTAACCCTCTTTCGAATAGCTATATTTGATTGACTCTTTTCACTTAACTCCTTTCGAATAAACTATATTCGATAACTCTTGTTACTTTAACTCTAATCGATTAAACTAACATCGATTAACTCCTTTTACTTTAACTCTAATCGATTAACTCCATCGAATAAACTATATTCGATAAATCCTTCGATTTAACTAATATTCTATAACTCACTTCGATTAACTAATAATCGATAACTCCCTTCGATTTAACTAATATTCTTTAACTCACTTCGATTAACTAATAATCGATAACTCCCTTCGATGAAACTAACATCGATACTCCTTTCGATGAAATTAACATCGATACTCCTTTCGATGAAACTAACATCGATTAACTCCTTTCGATGAAACTAACATCGATTAACTCTTCTCGATGAAACTAATATTCTATTAATTTAACTCGACGAACTTAACTCGACTCACTTATCTCGATAATCTAACTCAAGAACTTAACTCGATTAACTTATCTCGATAATCTAACTCAAGAACTTAACTCGATTAACTTATCTCGATAATCTAACTCAAGAACTTAACTCGATTAACTTATCTCGATAATCTAACTCAAGAACTTAACTCCTTTCGAATAACTAATATTCGATTAACTCCATTCGCTTGACTCTAGATCGCAGCGATCACAATGGTTACGCCTGACTCCCTCAGGAAACATCCGACCGCCGTAGGCTATTTACAGCCCTGCGAATTACGCTAGCAGTCGTACGAGATGGCAACTTATCCTGAATAACTCTGTTTGACTAACTCTATCTCAAATAACTATATTTGAATACCCCCTTTTAACTTTATTCGATAACTTCCTTTATTCTATTCGAATAACAAATTCGATTAACTCCTTTTCGAATAAACTATTCATTTATAAAGATTTACTTTTAGTAACGGTTCTTCACTTTACAAATGATTTCCTTTTTATTCTAACTTATCCCTTGATTTTATGAATATTTCTTTTGTAAAAATCCTTTTCCTTTCCTATATAAAATCCATCAATTTTATATAAATAATTCATTTTCAAAATATACTTTGAAAATATTCCTTTATCAACATTCGGTATGTTATGGTATTCAACATATCAAATCACGATGATCAGTATCGTCCAAACACATATAATCGACAACAGATTATATATCACATCATATATCACAATATATGAAAAACAGTAAAATAAATGTTGAGGAATCCAGTTGGATTCCTCCAACCTATTTCCCTGCATCACAGATGTTAAACAATATAGATAACATCACTTTCAGTTCCATATGATATATTCTGTTAAACAGAATCAATATAGAAATTCAACTAACTGACTAGCAGTTCAATCAAACAATCGACACACAGTCAATCAGGCAATTTCTAACAGTTCTAAAAATACAACATGAAATTATAAATTGTTCAGAGTTGGTGAGATTTACTCACATTGTCATTAATCGTTAAATAACGATTAATGGTCGTCGGTTCAGATTAGACGTTATTCCCCATCATAATTTCTATCAAGCTCTGAATCATTCCTAGCCAGTTCCATAACGTAGATATCGTCGTTATGGTTCCAATGTTATCGATTTCGTCTGATTCTGCTACAGTATAAGATAGTTATGATCTATACCAGCTAGAGTATACAATTAAATTTAAATAAACCAAATTCTAGTTGAACTGGGCCTTAACTTTGCTCGTTCTTTTCTTCGGTCCAATAGAAATACTGGCCCGTTCAAAAGAGTATCTCTCCTTCTCGGAACCATAAAAAAAGGAAAGCGGATCCTTCCTTAAAGCTAATTCGCACAGTATTTAGCAAAAACTTCGGATCTCAATAACCCCTCCAACTCAACGTAAAACACCACGCTGATTCCACAGGCTGACCCTTCTCAACATTTTTCATTTCGATCTCTCCCCTTTTTCCACGTATCCGAACTCCATCTCCCCTTCGACGTCAATCACACCACATCGGGACCCATTTGCCCGTCACCGTCGGCCACGCCGGAACTCCCCATGTCCAGGAACAGAGACTCGATCCACCATTGATGCTCCCGCTCACGCTCAGCACAACCACATCATCGACACAAACATCTCGCATGAACTCCATTTCGCAATCCACGCTTCAATCTCCATGTTTTCCGCAAACCCTAGCTTCACTGAAGCTTTTTTCCAGTTTCATGAGGTATAGCCGCACCCAGCAAAACTACCCCCAGATTGAAGCTTGTTAAACGCTGAATCTAAGTATATAAGTAACTAGATTTATAGGATAAGATCGGTTTTCTTTGTTGGAGATAGAAGAAATTTCGGCGGCTACCTTTTAATTGTTGTTAAAGAAGAATCAATTAGGTTTGAAGGATTTTAGAGGTATTTAAAGGATGTCGATATTATACTGTGCGGCTGAAAGATTTAGATCCGTGGCCTTCAATTTTGACCAACAGAACGGATGGTTTGAGGAGGTGGTTTGTGGCCTGTGTTTATCTAAAGAAAGAAAGGATATTTTATTTTAGCATTTTGGTGACCCTTATATGTGGAGTTCTGTTCTCATCCGGATGGCCAACGACAGAAATGAAAATACTATTGTGACGAGCATCGTGTCACGGTTCTAAAAATATAATAATATCGGTAGGTGGACTCATATTTTGAAACTTCAAAATGTTTATTTCAGGGTGCGAAATACTTCAAATAAAAAGTCGCTTATTAAATTAATTAAAAATTACAGTAAAATTTTAAAAATTAAATTATCACTATGTCCCTAAAGAACCTTGTCTAAATTCAAACCCGATCTCTAGTTATATCGAATAAACCGTTACGGTCGATAAATTATTCCATAGCGACTATTTCAAAATTTGATTTGGACATAAATCAAAATCTACCCGACGAAATCTCGATTTTTCTCTTCCACTAGAAAGATATACTCTTCCAGCTCCACACGTTTCTTGTTTCACAGAAATCCGGCTTAAAACGAATCCTGTACATTCAGTTGAAGTTCGAATCGCCAATTTACGAACTGCAGCGCCATTTCAAGCTCGATTTTAATTATATTATAATTATACGTTCAAACTGTCGTTCAAATAATATATTCGTTATTCTAATTCAAATTCTAAACTGAATTAAATATCACAGATGATCCAGTTCACACCATATTGTCATTTCAGCCAATTCTGATTATTTCAGAATTAAATATATTATTTAATTTATTATTTAAATTAAATATTCACCATTATTTAATTCCTCGACCATTTAATTCACTAAACCACCATTTATATAGTTAAATATATTAATTATAATACCTCTGCCAATGCGGGTCATTACAACAGTCGTTACCAAGACTATACTATCACCTTATGACGGCCGTTACCATGACTATACTATCACCTTATGACAGTCGTTACCATGACTATACTTTCACCTTATGACAACTGTTATTTTGACTAGTATCTTATTTTGCTAGAATTGGAATCTTTATGTTTGAGGTCAATATTCCATATGCCAGTAATGTTTTAATCTTTTATTTCAAGTCATACTATGCTATGCTAGTAATCACTTTTGCCATCTTATACCCGTTCCTTTTTATGTTATTCCCTATTAGATTGTGTCGATTCGAACTTACGTACGATGGGAATACGATTTGGGTAAACTAGCTAAAACATAAATTAGCTTTAAACTTGGACATGAACGTTGTTATGACTTGAACCTGAATATGGACATGAACTTGACACGATTTGACATGAAACATGACCTAAAAACTTGACATGAATCTAGATATGAAAACTTGAACGTGGGCATGACAATTGGATAACTTGAAAATGGCCAACTCGAGGTTGGGTTGAGTTTGTAGTGTAAATCTGCCCGGAACCGCCCGGCAAATCCAGTGGCTGCAAACAATAGGATCCAATGTGGGTAGTTGGTCATATTGCACGTAAAAACCCGTGGTTAGACTATGTTGTGGTGTAAATTTGCCCGGAACCGCCCGACAAATCCAGTAACCACAACAGTCAGTCTAATGTGAGAGGTTGGCGTGCACTAATGAATTAATGCCACACGATAGGGTTAAGTCATGAACCACTTGAATATACTTAACCAACTTGACACGATGATTTGATAGGGTTAAGTCATGAACTGCTTGAACACACTTAACCAACTTGATACGCGATCTGGATAGGGTTAAGTCACGAATTTGAATGACAACACTTAACCCATTAGAAACCCTAGTTACGCGGTCCTTTTCAGCAGTAACCCACTTAGATGTATCACGATACCCTGGGACTAGGCAGGGTGGGGCACGATTACTGGGCTGATTGTAAGCGACCAGAACGACGGCTAAGTAGGTGCGCCATTGTAGGTTCAGGCGGGCTATGGTCGTGCACGTAGCCCGGAGTTGAAAAAGCAGGCATTGGGCACCCGTAGATTTACATTGTGCGTGCTTGATTCGTGTCGGTGGTTGGCACCATAGGACTTGATACACCCTATGGTGGACCTAGCACAAGTAACTACATTTCTGGATAGGGTCGTTTGACACAGACACATGACGAGCTAGGACTTGTAGGGAGTCGATCGATTAATAGATCGTACCGTAGGACCCCATAATGGGTCACTTCATGACACTGGGCTAAGGGATCATTTCATGATTAATACTTGACATGGGTTAGAACACTAGTACAGATGGTGCAGCGAATCTTGAATATGCGATGCCAGACTTGATTTATCTTGTTATCTTAATTATCCTACTAGTTCTGTTATCATCCTTATGTTTAATTCCAGTTTCCACATATCATGTTACCTTTACTAGTTTTCATACTGAAAGTCACTAGGGCTTACCAGTCTTTATGACTGACCCTTTTTCTTTCGCCCCTTCTTCTTTCGTTTTCCCCCCAGGTTCTCAGGGAGGAAACACTAGCTCTTAGCTTGGATTCAACTTGCTTTCTGATAGCTCATGTACGGTTTGGTCTTGGGCTATGCTATGGCTGCTTCTGCTATTTATGGGGAATAATTTACTTTTGTTTTAAGTTTATGCTTCTTTATTATGAACTGGATGTAATGGAATAATTTGTATCTTGGATATATGAGCTTTTGACTCTTTTCTGGAAAATAATAAAAAGTTGGTTTTTAATTTCTACCGCTGCTTTATTTATGTTCTGCCTTGTGATATCTCTGTGCATGTTTACCTAGATAATACTCCACCAAAACTAGTGCATTCCCTTTGTAAGTGACCCTAGTGGAGGTGGGGTTTTACACCCTTTCCGAGCTTGCCACCGCCAGTATACACTGCGGGACGACAGCGCCTCTAACTACACAAAGCTCACACCTAGCCCTACACTTTCCCTTTTGGCTTCATCACGAAAGAGCCATCCAGGGATAATAGCGAACGTGTTTAGTTTGGGAGGATGTAGCTCTTTCATTTTAAGAGGATGGAGGCGTTGATTATTTCTGGGTTGACCAGCACCCATTTGACCAATTTAGGGTTTACAGATTGTATAGGGTTATATATAGAGACAAATATATTAATATAATATTATAAAGAAACTTACCGATGAAGTAACGCATTAAAACCGTAGTATACAATCTTCGTTTTTGACGAAAATTGTAATATTAGCATAGAAAAATATTCCAGACACGATGGGATAGGTTTCGACGAATTCTGATATCGTTTGTAAAAATCATTATAAATCACATGTGAAAAATCACACGCTTAAATTTCCCACGATCACAAAATAAATCCAAATAACTTGAAACTTGAAACACTGCAACACCTAACCATTATGGATTAAATAAAATTAGTTTCGCTGAAAACAGAGTTCGTTCGACCATCGATCATTCAATTTTACGCGTTAAACGACACTATTTTACGCGTAAAACACGCTATTTTAGGCACCAAATTAGCCGGTCTCCAAAAATAACAAACTATATATTTATCCGGACTCTAAACATCAATACAAATTCAACGGAATTCGTTTCATAGCTTATTAACTCCAGTTACGCTCAAATTTTAAATAAACATCATCGTTTATAACGATTTCCATAACGACTATTTTAAAATTTGAATTGGACATAAATAACAATCTATAACATGAACCTGGATTTTTCTCTTTCATTAGAAAATTATACTCAAATTGATCCGGACAATTCTTGTTTCACAGAATTCCGACTTAAATGGATTCTGTATATTCAATTGAATTTCAAATCGTAAATTATGAACTATCGCGACGTTACGAGCTCATTTTATAATTATATATAAATTAAACATTTAAACTTCGTTATATAAACGAATTATGTAATTTAAATCCATTTAAAATCCAAATCAATATTTAATATAATATAATAAATATCTTACTATGGAAAATACGGGACGTTACAATAAGAATATTCTCAAAACCATTTTTAAATTCCTTTGAATTCTTAAAATCATTTACCACATTAACACCTTTATAACTTAGCCTTATATTTGCCTAATTTGGATTATAAAAATTCGACCAACAAAATTCATAATAAGAATTCATCTTAAAATAAATTTGCTTAAACTTCATTTTACTACACACAGTGGCTTTAAGATTTTATAAACTTTCATTTAATGGATTAAATCTCTAGATTTTCAATTTGATTATCATTAAATAAATAATCAACTCCAACAATATTAGAAATCAAATTGGTTTCTCATCATCACCATTATTATAATGGTTAAATTCCCTTTTATAATAGTTGACTCTAATGAAAATTAAGATTCACTAATTTATTGAATATTCGATACTAATTAAACCAATTGACTTACTCAAAGCATGGTTAATTCGTTAACTAATTCAGTTAGTTCCTTTAAATTAGTAACTAATTTGAATTATTTCATTCAAGGTAGTACTTACATTTATAAATCATGTTATAAACTCGTATTATTAGTTTGAATCATTTACAATCTTGTTCATATGAATTCAATTTTGAAAACCCATTGTATATACACATCCTCATTTATAAATATTTAAAATGCAAACAAACTTGGTATTTTTTTTAAATCAAAAATCGTATTTCAAAACTGTATACGAATATAACTTTGAAAATGTTCAGAATCGATTAAATATCGATTTCGAAAATCCTTAATTTGTCAACGGTACTAAAGTGGCAAATGTATACTAAAGTACCAAACCATGAAATATCAGTCGATTCCCTATTCAATAATAATATAAAATTATATTGATGAACAATATCAATAATAGTGAGCAATCGAGTTGGATTTCTCTGACCTGTCCTCCATTGCATCACAATGGGTTACGTCAATTTCAATACAACTATATATTTATCACAATAAACGAAAATAAACAGTTATCTAATAATAGTCAACAATTAATTCACAACATCCATTCAAGCATCTAATTATTTATTAACTACGTTTATGTTATTATAAACGTAACCAACAAGGTAAGTTACCTCGTTTGGAGTATAATCGTTAACATAACGATTATTTAAATTAAATTAAACAAACATTAATTCAATCAATGGATATTTAAAAAATATTCAGCATCCATGCAAACAGTCATCCAATCGTCAATCATTAGCAAGCATTCAACACAAATTAAGAACCCGGCTTATAGAAAATATAAGCAGGATAAACTGAGTGAGTTGAACTCACCTTGATTTCCATTCGTCGCCAAAATGGTTCATATTACAAGCTTTCGGCTGCGTCCAACTCTGTCCAAACCAGCTCCAAAATGTTACGCTTGTTGTTATGGTTTCAACATCTTTGGCTTGTCGAATTCTGATAACGTACGAATGGGTTACGATTATTATAAGTTACATAGTATTTAAATTAAATAAATAAAGGCCTTAATTACGGTTTATTTCCTAATCACTTTTATTAATTTTAAGTAAAGAAATTAACATAAATCGTTTCATGTTTAAACAAATCAGTCTGCGTAAGTTAACGTTAAATTCTGATTAGGCATGTTATCCTTAATTAACGTAAACCTGTTACTTATACAAATCATTGGCCATGTTAATAATTTAAACTAGCCATGTTATATAAGATTCACTCGCGTCATATATATATATATATATATATATATATATATATACATACATACACTATTGTAATGGCAGATGGCAGATGCCCACTTGTTTAGGCATAAATATGTAAACCGATTTGGCATGCGACAAGATTCCTAGGTACGTGATGGCTACCACTTGTATTAGGCAAAATATTGAGATTAGGCATCCAAAACTAATTTGCCATTTTAGTATTAAATTGGGCCCATTATAAATACTATACTTACGTTAATATAGTTTAGATTAAATAATTTTTAAACTGATGGGCCTTACCTTTTCCTGTCCAATATAATATATCCGCCTCCTTTTTCTTCTCTACAATATCCATCTCTTCCCCTACCTTATTTCTTCCGCACTTCACAGTAATACACGAAACCACTTACCACGCCATTACCCAAAAACTTCATCCACTTCTCCCCCTTTCAAACCTGTCCCTCTCACACAACAACTCTACAACTCCCAACCAGGAAACGAGATCAGCTCCCACCTACTCCTTGACTCCCAGTATGTGAACGGCAAGTCCAAAAAAATTAAACCCACCTGCTTCTGAATGTTCCTCCTTTCTCAACTTATTTTCTTTTTCTTTCCGTGCTCCTCCATGATGCATGCGACTTCACCTCCCACCTCAGCCTGCCGTCCACTCCATCTCACCACTTCATTGTTTCTCTCCCTAAAACAAACTGCGCGCCTCCCATATATATGCTTGGAAACTCCCCATATAGTGAGCCTTCCCTCACGCTGCCTTGTCCACGCATGAACTGCTATTTTCTTACCCCACTTCCATGCTTTTACGTTTTGCACCCTTCGCTCCGATCCTCCTACAGTTCGCCTCCTCCATGAAGTGAATATTCTTCCCTCATGCCATATTTACTTCTAGACTTTAGACTCCCCTATAACTAAAGAGAGCACAACTCCTTCTTACGTCTATTACCATCCGCAACATCATGTTGCCACCACTTTCCCATTTCAAATGCTACCCTTTTTATTTTATGGAGGCATTCGTTTTAACGTAGCTGAGAAGAGAAATAAGAAATTTTGATTTTCTGTAAGGGGTAGTGTAGGGTGTGTATATATATAAACGGAAAGTTTTTGAGATAGACACACTTTCATTTCCTGTAGTACGATGTAGGGGGTGTTAGCATGTGCTCGCTTTTGGTTAGATAGGTATGTAGAGCGATGTCGTTAGGTTAAGTTTGTTTGTACCACTATTTACTTGGCACATTAAATATATGCACCGCCATTCACGAATTCCAAATGCGATGAAAATGGGCGTACCATTACGTATCAGCGTTCCGATCCCAATGAACTAAATTTCATTGAAAACGGACTCCGTTGCAAAAATGGTGCTATTTAGATCTCAATATATTCATCGGTTCACAATTAAATTTCATCCGCTTACAAAACAACTTTGTTTGGCTCCAAACTGAAAATTCTATAATAATTAGTTATACGTATTCCAATAAAATTCGTTTCGTTGAAAACGAATGTCGTTTGAAAAACGACTATTTATAAAGCTTATATAATATCGATAAAATATATATTTAATCCAAAATAATCAAGTTTAATAATAATAAATTATTATTACCAAATATATTCAAATGGAATAACATATAGCTTCAAATTAAATCAATTATAGATTTGAAACATCAACGCTTCGGACTAAACGATATTATATTTATATAAAAATCCTTTTATATTTATAAATAAATCATTATAATTTAAAAACGATTCCGTAGCAACTATTTGAAAATTTGATTTGAACATAACTTACAATTTATATGATGAAATCTCAGTTTTTCTCTTTCATTAGAAAATCACTATACAATAGATTCAAACATTTCTTGATTCATAGAAATCCGACATATATCTTATCTTGTATATCCAATTAAAGTTCGAAACTCAATATTATGAACTATCGCGGCGTTTCGAGCTCGTTTTAAATAAATTATAAATTTATATGTTCTACTTAGTTTTTAATAAATAAATTCGATATAAAAATCCATTAAATCAATATTTAAAATAGAATTAAATATTCGAAATAAATGTTCAAAAGTTTGGGACGTTACAATATTTGTACAAGAGAATTTACAATGTTTCTGACAACTTTTAATTTGTGAAATGTCGAATTTTTGAAAAATGAATTCCGATCACATTTTCAAATTTTCTTCGAACTCATTAGTTTTTTAAACCAAATTTAAGAATGGTTTAACCATCATTATTATTACTAAAGCGGGGATTATTTTTAATTATTTAAACCAATATTTGAATATTTAAAATTAATTAAATATTCACAAACCAATGCGATGAAATTCTCGGTCGTTGCAATGGTAGTCATGGAAATGGGGCTTAAGATTAGAGGTTTCCCAATGACCGACGAGATGATATATACAATTTACAAAAAAAAAATTCTAAGAGAGCAGCAATATTAACCTATTTGATGAGAGAGGGTCAGACTTTTATTTAGGATATAAGGCATAAACACTCATTTATGAGTATGTCAGAGAGGTTGACAAGTGCATTGATGTTACTCATTTCGAATAGAAATGAGGAGTTGATAGTACATACATTCCTGTAGTACTTAACTGAGTGCAGTACTACTAATGAAAGGTAAGATTTTCATAAATTAGTTGATAATGGAAATTGCACAAGGGGACGTATCTGGCTCATGATTTGAAGTTGAAGACGATCGAATTTACTTCGAAAATTTGGGGGAACCATCTACTAAGAGAGAGGTTTAAGTTATTCACTAATTTCACATCATTAAAGTACCTTCTTCTGAGAGGAATCTTGGTTTTCGCCAACAATAATGGTTAGACGTTTGAGCATCATACAACTTTGACATTTCCAGTATGCCCGTAAGGAAAATGAAATTGTTGACGATTTGAGTAGAATACATACCAGCTTAGGAGCAATATCCCTAGAGTGGGAATTACTCAATTTTACTGTTGGATATGACTTCAGAACTCGATGTGAACTGCAACCAAA
The DNA here is from genome assembly GCA_030737875.1 of Allium sativum. Taxonomy (NCBI): domain Eukaryota; kingdom Viridiplantae; phylum Streptophyta; class Magnoliopsida; order Asparagales; family Amaryllidaceae; genus Allium; species Allium sativum. The sequence continues at coordinate 393,415,516 of CM060924.1, read as the reverse complement.
GTGACGGTTAATTTTATCATTTGGCCTACTTTGATTTAGAGGATTGGTATTAGTCAAAAGCTTGATGTTAGACTAGCGGAAACCATGGCTAAGTTAGAAGCCGAGTAGTGTCAGTAGAGGTAATGCAGTGCAAACCTGACCAAGATTATTGGTTCATAAGGTTGATAGGTTGTTTTTTTTCTAAATTAAAGTAGTTCGGGTATACATGTATATGATTGATTGATGGATTGTTGAGGAATGAAGGAGAACATAATAGCATTTTGGTCACAGTCGATCGTTGGATTGCGGAATAGTTAGAAAAAAATGACGTAGAAGTCATAGAATTGGACAAATTTTGTCTAGGACGACTGAAAATGGAGAAAGGGAAAGGATTTATGCGCGTTTTGGATTGTGGGAGATGGTGAAATACAATGACAAATGAATATCATTGTACTTAAAACGGCTGTCAATTTATGCTCATTGCTTTGTTATGCATATAACCCATGAACTGTATTAAAAAAAGGTTTTGCAGATAGTCGGGATGCCTTCTGGATGCACTTGTTTGGTTTGGTATTTAAGGTATAAATTTGAAGACATAAAAAATAATAGTGGATGATATGAAAGTCTAAATGTCTCGTTTGATTTGTTATTTCGTGTTTTCGTCTAAATAAAAATGTGAACGGTTGTATGCATTGAAACATGAAACTAACACATAAAATGAAAATAAAATAAGAACATTTTTTTCGTATTTTAAATGATAAAAAAACATAAAAATTAATTCAACTTTTCGTACTTCGTTGGTCAACGCAACTAGCAAGAGTTATAAGTTTTATTGACTTGTTTTTTATTATTTTTAATTTTTTTGTATTTAGTGGTGTAAGTTTAAAACAAAAGCCCAAAACCAAAATAAAACATGCCTAATTTTTTTTCAAAAATGCTTGGAGGCCCGGAAAATAGATCAGGGAAAGTGATAAAAACATTTTCAACCGCATAATTTGCACTCTTTCCTATTTTTCAGGAGACCTCCCATATTTTTAGCCATTCAAATCAAGATCTGCGCATTTTGACAAAAAAAATCCTTCGAGCCTTCTAGCACAGTCATATTTTAATATGATTAGAGACCAATCGGCAACAAGGAGAAATTAAAGCATGTCAGCAAATCAACGGGGAAAACGGGAGTGTTGTATGATTGGACGTCCATGATTTGTTGTGTTTACACCCGGTCCCAGTTGAAACAGATGAAATTTTTCCTCTGATTTTGTTATCCCGGATTTTTCCGGGAAACTTGGGAGGAAAGCCAAGTCCGAGTTCGTACTACAAAAGTACAAATAGTCCAAATAAGCACCCTCTTCTTCCTCATTTCCTCGTCTTTCTTCCCCTTCCCCTTCCTCCACCGCTGAGAACTAAACCTCAGTTTTTTCTACGTATCATCTCTGATACATCCTACGTGTTTGGTCTGCTACTCCCTGCATTCCAGCCATGGCAACTCCCCAGATCTTTATCGCCTTCCTTCTTCTCTCAGTCGTCTCCTCCTCTGTTCTCTTCTCCTCCGCCGCCGTTAACTCCCCGTCAAAAAACTACAAAACTGCGAAGGAAAACGGCAACGGCGCCATCAGGAGGGTGACGTCATCCGATGTGTTCCCAATTTATGGCAATGTCTATCCCCATGGTTAAAGAAAATCAATTACTGATTTGAAACATACATCTTACGCTTGATTAGGGTTTTGTTCAGCTGAATTAGCTAATGAATAAAGGGGCGAACCCGTTTTTGTTCAGGTTGTATTTTATGACAATGATGGTCGGAGACCTACCCACCTAAGCTATATTTTCTAGATATGGACACTGGCAGCAATCTGACATGGCTGCAGTGCGACGCTCCATGTGTTAGATGCTCGAAGGTATAACCTTTTCTGTATCCCAATAAGAATAAAATTGAAAGCGATGATGTCAAAACTTGAAATTAGGAACTATTTGCATTAACAGGGGCCACACCCATTGTTTGTATAAACCGAAGAAGAACGGACTAGTAGCATGCAAAGATCAGTCGTGCGCGCATCTCTTCTTGCTTCAACACATCAGAATCAACAATGCGAGTCACTGGATCAATGTGATTATGAGATTCAATATGCGGATCATGGATCTAGCGTCGGGGTTCTTGTTAGCGATGGTTTTCTTCTTCGGCTCACAAATTCTTCACTTGTTCGTCCTAACCTCCTCGCATTTGGGTAACCATAATATCGTTTATTTTTAGTGTCCATGTCATATTGTCAATGCTATCTTATTGTTGTGTTAATGCATATTTCATCATCATGGACAATGCTTGGTTCATTTGAGCATCAAAGGAATAACTAGCTTTTGTTAATGGGTTTTTCATATGCATTTTTAGAGAAATATCATCATCATCACCAAACAAGATTCAGTAATACATTACAATCTATTGTGTATGAACAGTTGTGGTTACGACCAGCGAGGTCCAGGGGCTAACTTGAGAACTCCCACCGATGGTGTTCTAGGATTTGGGAGCGGGCACTCAAGTGTGACTTCACAGTTGAAGGAACAAGGAATTACTCAAAATGTGATTGGTCATTGTCTAAGCAGGAGAGGAGGAGGTTTTCTCTTCTTTGGAGATGATTTGGTCCCTTCTTTGGGCATGACATGGGCTCCTATGTCTCGAATTTCATACTGGTAAAGCAAATTTCTTCCTACGTACGATTGTAATTTTAGTTACTACATGTTAGTTAGATTGTGCTTCAGTTTAAAGTTTAATTAACTGTTACTCTCCATGTTCTTTTTCCACGTATGACGTTTATGTATTTGTGTCTTGCTTTTCTTGTAGGAATTATTATTCACCTGGTAAAGCAAGTATCTTCCTAGGAAACCAAACTTTAGGTGTTAAACGTCCCCAGCCGGTTGTCTTTGACAGTGGGAGCTCTTACACATACTTTGCAACTCAGCCCTACTATGAACTTCTAACCACTGTTTCAAATCTCGCAAATATCGCCCGAGATCTCGTTTTGGGCTCCTTCCGAAACGAAACAACAAATATCACTTTAAATCTCCTTTCGAATATATCGCTCGAAAATATTGCAATATCGAACGATATATCGACCGAGACGAAATACTAGAATGTCGTCCGAGATCTTAGTTTTTTTTAGGTTAAAATTTAAATTTGTGCCTGAACTAAAACTATAATTAAAAAACTCAAATCTAGCCATATCAATCTTTTGTTATTTTACATTTTGCATGTTAAATGACTATATTGTATGTTTGTATATGTCTTACAATGCTTATGATTTTCATATTCGTCTTTTTACATACATGTTACATATGAAATTATGTATTTTATGGTATATGTATGCTGAATTTTTTAATGTTTTGGATCTTTTTAATGTTTCATATTTAACAATATTCTTATTTCAAGCTTATTACGATTTAGAGTATGAATGATCTTTCGCAAAATAAAGAATAATAAAGTTATTTTGCATTTTAAGTTTAAGTTACTATGTTTTTTATAACATTCATAAAAATCATTTTGTTAAAATATCATTTTTAACATATCATGTACCCCGAGATTGTTCCGATATGAACTTTCAGACCCGAGATGAAAATCCGAGACAAACTCCCGAGTTAGACTCATCTCGTCCGAGAACTCCCCCGATACGAGACCGAGTCTATAAAATCCCCGAGACGAAACGCGACCGATATCCGAGATTTAAAACCTTGCTTCTAACTGCGGTTACAATTCCGAAAACTTGTAGCAATTCCAATAAACATCGCTTGAATTACATATATGTTTGCTAATGTTGAAGTACGAAGACATTAATGCTGTGATTTTGATTGAAAGATGAAAGAAGGTTTACGGAAGAAGCCGCTTAAGGAGGCAGGGGAAGACCCATCTCTTCCTGTGTGCTGGAAAGGAGCGAAGCCGTTCAAGTCATTGACGGATGTCACAAATATTTTAGCAGTTTGTTTATGAATTTCGTCACTGCCGGAAAAGCGATACCGTTTGAGATACCTCCAGAAAATTATCTAATAATCACTGTGAGTATTTTTTTTTTACTTGTTTTGATTCTGTGTTTTGAAATATGAATGGTGGAGAGTTGATGAAGAATGAAAAATATATCAAGAAACTTGGGAGTGCATGTTTGGTAATATTGAATGGAACTGAGGTGGGATTGAAGGATCTCAACATTATAGGAGGTAAATGAATTTCCATGGTTGCAAGGAAGTGGTTACGGTGAGGAAATGTGAGTAAAATATGTTTATTCAAGGTGTGTGTTTGTGATGCAGATGTATCAATGCAAGATGTTATGGCGGTATACGACAATGAGAAGCAGCAGATTGGATGGACGAGGGTCAACTGTGACAAAAGGCTTCCTAAGACTGGAACATCGCCACTCTGATCGTTTACAAGTACTACTGGCGATGTACATGGGAATGTCTATTTAGACATAAAATTTAAACACAACTGGTGACACAATTGATCTATGTTATTGGATTGCTTCATGAATTCCACAGTTTATCAAATCGACTGTTAGGAAGGTTTCGCTACTGTGATGTTATGTCATTCCCTTAGTGAGTGACCGTAGCGGGTGTGTGATGTTACACGTGGTAGCGGGTGCGGGACCATAAATCAAATTCTCTGAAGCCAATTATATTCGCCCAAAATATATGATATTCATGTGAACATCGTTCTCCTCTTCTGGTTCTTCCCTTTTAGTCAGAATCAATACCGATTCTTGCTCTTTTACTCAAATTAATGCGCTAATTTCTCATCCGTCTCGCTTACAATCGAGTTTTTTCTTCCTGATTTCCGTTCTTTTTCTCATTTCATGTCCAATTTTTTCGTTTCCAATTCCTTCGAACTTAGATTTCATTGCCACGCCTTCACGAAATTATAAACTCTTTTTTATGTTTCATTCACCAATTTTTTAGTCGAACTTGCTTCCATACGCTACTTCGTCCAAAGGTTTACCCAGCACTCATCTTGCCACCAATCGCTGTAAAATTCAAAACCTAGAATTCTACATGAAATCAGCAAGGTGGCTGCAGTCGATTTAAAAGACATCGGTGTATTGCCGTAGATCTATACAATTTCTCAGGTTTGTAATTAAAGATTTGATTGTATTTTAATGGATAAATGCTAAATTTATCTATTTTGATTTTTCTCAAATATGAATACGGTTGTTCAAGATGTCAACTTAAAAGAGCACGCAGAAATGATTATACTACTATTATAGAAATTTTGTATTATTATGTTAAGTTAGTATGTGGATAATAATGAAAATAGCAAAAGTATACCTATTAATTCACTGTATATCGGTTTTCGGAGTGATTGTTTGCTGCATCTAAATGGAAGCTATCGGATCATTTTTCATAGAGACAGTAGGCATTATTTTTAATTTAAAGTCAGCACAACTGGGAATGGCTCGAAAAAGATAAATCGATTAGTCAAAAACTATAATGAGTTCACTGGGAAATAAGCTACAAAAACAAACAAAAGAAGGCAAGAGAATTTGGTTGTGTATGAATTATGATCAACACGTGTGAGTGTGCACTTTCCAATATCAAACAGAATACCATCGTCGTGATCTAATCAAACTCTTTTGCCATTTTCGTTATCAACCCATTTTCATTTTCATTATTTGAATCAAACATTTGAATATCAAATTTGAGTTTTTACGTAATTGAATGCTTATCCTACTATTACATAAATTAGAGGCGAAGATTTTCATTCTTTATATGAATTTACTGTAGATTAAATACATGTTAGTTGATGTAGAAGGTGGTTTACCCATATTTTTCATATCTTCTTGCTCTTGAATATTTCTTAAAAATTATCAATTGACCTAGGAATAGAACAATGATTTTTATTAGAAAATGGTGACTCTTTTAAGCTCAAAGATCTTATTTTTACAGTTACATATTCTTTCTCAGGCTAGAAGATGCCTATATATCGGAAGTCTTCTCAACTGTAATTCCATTTCCTGTTAGTTTTCATTTATTCATTTGCAAACATCTTAAATCAAATTTCTATGTATGTTCTATCATGATTGGAATGAGACTTTGGTCTTTGAACTTCCATCAAGTTGGAGTAAATAATGTCTTAGTATATACTTTTCCTCTATTGAGACGCAACTCTCACACCAAGCTGGCACTTAATTTTAAGAGCTTGAATTAATTCTTGGTATCTGCTTGCTTGTTTAATTTATTCCCACATGGGCCGATTAATGGAGTTATTCCAAGGGAGTTCTATTGGAATGGGGGTAACTATAAATGTAGGTTGTGCAGTGACATATATCAAAGGCAATTAAAGTGGTCTTTTGACAAGAATTTATCGTGTTGTTATGGGACAGTGAGCACACAGGAAATGAATCCTCTACGGAAAAATAAAAAAGGATGGGTTATAGAAGAGGTCATAACACTACAAGGGATTCCATTTGGTGATTCTTTTGATGTGAGAATGATAATCATATATTTTCCCATTTTATTTTTCTTTATATTACTTTGAAATTTGATTTAGTTTAATGTGCTCTGTTCTTCCCTAACTGAAATATGTTGAAATTTTGTCATCAAAGTCGAAGGCATGCAATGGTCAAGAGTCTAGCAATTTGTTGGCATAAGAGGACCAAACATCAGAAGAAAATAATTAAGGTCATGTCCTGTTCAACTTTGGTCTTGAGGAAATATTTCATCAGCTTGAAAACGAGATTCAGTAGCCTGAGAAATGTTCATGGACTGCTTAAAAGTAGTGCTTATAAATCATAACTATTTTTTAGAGGTTGTTTTATCATCGATTTTTGTGAGAAAAACAGGCAGGTGTATTTTAAGTTTGATAATCCTCCATGTACATTACTACAGGCGTACATGTTACGGAAACTAGAATATTTAGATAAACAGACAGAGTTGTAAAGTTAAACAGACAGAGTTGTAAAGTGAATAATCGCATGGTGAGCATGTTATACATAAAAGCTGCTTTACAATTTATCATGTGCAATCTAAATGGTAATAAATTTGAAACTACGAGGATGACTTTTAATTTATCTATGTGATTAGCCTGGAAGCTTTTTATGCGTATAGTGGCTAATTTCTAACTACCTGTTGATCTACTTTTTTTCCCTTTCAGTGGAAAGTGAGCATTAAAAATTATTATTAAGGAGCGTTACGGCACGTGCTGATCATTACAGGCGTTTCTTGTGTTAATCGTTGTTGTATAAATTGATTATGATAAACAATTCAAAACAAAATAATTTATACTATTGTTTAGTCATATTTTTGTTTTTTTGAAATCAACGTACTAGAACAATTTCTTGCATATATTTTTGCATTTTTACCTTTTTAATCAAATGTTCACAAGTATAATCTATTTTTAAGCTAACCTTTTTTTATTTATCCTCCTATTTTTCAAATTCAATACTATAGTTACAAAGAAACTCAAAATTAAGAGTACGTTTATCATTGTTGATATAGTATATATGTATTTGTAAATGATACATATCAATACATTGAAAACAGTTCCTCTGTATCAAGATGGTTTACATGTGACGACCCCAAACCCCCGTTCCACGACGGCAAGAGTAATCTTTGGAATATAACACAAAAACAGATAACAGCAGAACAGAAATAAATAAATACACCAGATAATGTAAAACAGAATATACTGGAAATAATAATCATCAGAGTTACACAGTATACAGGATCATACTTAGTACAGAGGACAGTTCAGCTTTACATAAATGTCTACAGTGGAAAACAAAACATAATATGTACAACAGGAGCTGAACAACATAAAAAGAGATAAATGATAGAATCCATCTTCAGCTCCAGCTACCCAGAAAGAGCCTGCTAAAACCTGAATACAAGGCCCCCCGTGTAGAAAAAGGGGCACCCGAGTTTGCAAGTGAAACAAACTATGAGTCAGTCATGGGACTGGTATGAGAAATCTACTTAACATATTTTACAATTAGGCCAATCACAGGACCACGCCGCTAACGTGGAACGGGTTTACTCCATTGGATTGTCAGTGCTTTAAAACAAGTAAATCTTTTAGATATCACAGTGTTTTTTTATATAAAAATGAAGCCATTATAAGACTCAGTTCCCATCACACAATGCAACACAAACCGGAGGATAGAGTTTTACCATATAATGGCCAAAATATGCTTGATACGAGCAAAACAAATCATTTGATATTATGGCTAGTGTTTATATGTTTAAAAACCATTTCAATCATAACTATCAATCATAGACGGCATGGGTACCATATATCATGTCGCCATATATAGGTATACAATCAAAATCGCACGATGTCGTATTTGGAAATTGGATTTCCGTCATGAACCAAGGCAAGGGATCGTCCTTACCACTTCGAGACAATCTAGCCTACCATGTCTCAGGACCCAGACTCAGGTGGGCCCTTGGATCATCAGGGTCGGTCCACTCGATGTGGATTATAATGCCTGAACACTGCATTTCCCCACCCTATGGGGCGTAAACTGGTCATATCCCGACCAGACCATCGGCTCCGAAGAGACCAAACTAATCGAGGCGCCTCGCTATCCATCATCCACATAAGTAAAATGCCCGGTCGTGTAAAACCCAAAGCACTACTCCTAGCTAGAAAGAAACGCAGGTCCTCCCTGATGTCCTCTCCCGTTTCTGGCTCATACCGGGATGTGAGGCTCGCGAAACAAGGCTAAACACAAACCTAGCTATTCAAAACCGTGCTTTGATCATCAATCACAAAACTCTGCTTTTCAACAAAAGCTTTGATCACAGCATCTCTGCATGCCACGTTGTCAATATATAACGTCAGACACACTTCCATTTATAAGTCTGTTCTGGGTCTGAACAAAACCGGAGGGTCTTTATTCCTCGCACATCCGTACAATCAACAAGTACGTCCGGGCGACTACCACTTCAACCCCTTCAAGGTAGCTACTCCTATCATGAGCATCAGTAGCACCCCTCCATACGACGTGAAGATCATTGGTCTTGCACCTCTTCATATCTTCGACTTTCAATCGTCAATCAATCATTTGAAATGAGAATTAACTCGGCCTTTTCAATTAATTCACGTATATTTAGAATTTCAAATCAATTCATTTCAATGGTTAAATTATTCGACATCAATAATTCTGTTTTTTAATGTAATTTTCACGCCAAACACATTCAACCATCAAATATCCAATAAACCAGGTAAATTCGGTTTATTTCCATTCCATATCGTTTATAATATTTTATAATGATTTATCGCTATTTTTTTTATTTAAAAATGGCCAATTCATTCAAATGACGCTTCAGGCCATCACGCGGCCGTAGCGCTGTTTTTCTTCAGATTTGATTTACACATATCTGAAAATCTAACCGTTGGATCTTCACAAATTTTATATCATTAGAAAGATCTTTTCAAAACGAATCCAACGGTTTCAGCTTTGGGAAAATCCGACGGTCGGAACTCCCGGTACAATCGTTTGAAGTTATGATTTCAAAATACGAACTGCAACGTCGTTATTCGATTTAATTTAATTATATTTATATATATATATATATATAAATATAATCGATTCTGGCGCTGTTTTTCTTCAGATTTGAATTAAACATTCCAGACAATCCAACTGTTGGATCTCTGCACAGTTGGTGTCGTTGGAAAGATATTTCCAAAGCGAACCCAACGGTTTTGGTTTCGGGAAAATTCGATGGTCGGATCTCCCGCAATAATCGTTTGAAATCACGGTTTCAAAATACAGACTGCAGCTTTGTTATTCGATTTATTTTAATTATATTTATATATATATATAAATATAATTCATTCTTCGTTTTCAAAACCATATTCATTTCACATATTTGATAAAAATGATATTTTTATCCCATAGATATTTATTTCCACACATCACTATTTTTAACAATTCGTATATATAATAAAAATATGATTTTTATTGTAAAACAATTTATTTCAAAACACAATTATTTTATGTAGTTCATATAAATGATAAAAATGTAATTTTTATTTAAAATATTTTATTTCAAAACACGATTATTTTATATAGTTTATATACATGATAAAAATGTTATTTTTACTGTAAAACAATTTATTTCAAAACAAGATTATTCTATATAGTTTATACACATGATAAAAATGTTATTTTTATTGTAAAACAATTTATTTCAAAACAAGATTATTTATATAGTTCATGTAGATGATAAAAATGTGATTTTTATTGTAAAACAATTTATTTGAAAACACGATTATTTTATATAGTTTATATACATGATAAAAATGTTATTTTTATTGTAAAATAATTTATTTCAAAACACGATTATTTTATATAGTTTATATACATGATAAAAATGTTATTTTTATTGTAAAACAATTTATTTCAAAACACGATTATTTTATATAGTTTATATACATGATAAAAATGTTATTTTTATTGTAAAACAATTTATTTCATTCACTCGATAAAAATGTCATTTTTATCATTCAAACCATTTCATTTCATCCATCACATGAATATATTTCAATATATGAAAATAAATCAAACACAGAAATATTTCAGAAAATTTCAGCAGCATAACGGCGGGGTAGTTAAAATCGGCACCGTCCCGAGTACGGCTCGTCGCTCTACCTTAAAACCTCACGGTTTTTAACAATGGGGATTTCAATATCTAGTTCGTACGCAGACGAATTTTTCCATATACTAATCCTATTGGGATTTCAACCACAATCAATCATTTCCAATCAACCATTCATAATATTCACCAAATTTTCACATCAACCAAATCCAAACAATCACAACCAATATATATCGTCCATGGTCTATGGACGAGGGGAGTGTGTGTGTGTATATATATATAGATATACGTACACAAATGTAATTTGATTTGATTTCAATTCATTTCAATATCATTTCATCGCATATATAATTTTTACAATGCATATATAACTTATACATCGAACATACAACTTATGCAACGCTTATACATGAGGTGTACAACGCTTATATAACTCATAGATCGACTATATAATTTATACATCATTATTTCCATATCGTTTATAATTCAGAAATCTCACCTTGGGTTCCACTCCTTCAAAAATTGCAGAAGGCTCAGAAAAATATCCGGTCTCTTCTAAAATGTAGAAGACGTCCTCACGGTCCCGGTGTCTCTTGTTTCACTGAATTTTGACCACAAACGAAAAAGATATGATTTTTATTGTAAAATCATAAACTGTAGCGCTTTAAAGTGCTATTAACCATTTAAAATAAAATAAACTGTACCTCTGAAAACGTTCAAAACTAGGTATGGATTTTGCGATCAATCCGTGTAACGGTTGGACGATCGGGTGGTGTGGCATCAAAGGGGAGGGAGGGGCGTCTCTGTGCCTTAAGCGGGGACCACTTCGATGGCCTGAGGAACCCTCGGTGGCGCTGGGAAGTCAACAACTTCCCGGAGGTGATTAGGCTTCAACACTCAACGAAAAATTCTCCAATTAGTATGGATTTGAAGCTCAGGTCGAGATCTACAAAAACCCTAACTGGAGGGGGGGTCTGAATTTGCGCGTAGGAGGAGGAATCGGGGGAAGAAGGTGTTGAGGTATTTCCGTCGTTCGCAGGAGGGGGTAGCGGGGTTTTGGTCAACGCGCGTTTATGGGAGATGAAAACTGATTGGTCGGTTTTTATTTATTTATATATTTAATTTTTATAAACTCCTAAAATAGCCCTTTCTCCGTACGAACAACAATTCAAACCCAACGACTGTCACCTCTAGCTAAATACCCTCATTCCTAACACAATGGGATATGTTTCGTAAGCCATTTCGACTGTTACAGTTAGTTATCCTTCAAATTAAAATATAAACATTCAAATTCTGTTTTGAACGTACATTTTAATTTGCCAAGGCCACATACTGATTCTAAAAATTCCAGAAAAATAAATCTAGCTATGTTTTGACGATACGGTCCCAACAAAACTAGTTTCGTCGAATTATGAGACAGTTTGAAAAATGACCATTTTCTGGTCGATCCAATTTAACTAAAATCAACCAAACACATTTTCCTTCGCCGCGCTCACATATTAACTTAAAAAATTATGGAATTTGAAACCTAGAAATAATTTGACATCCCGGATCCAACAAAAGTGGTTTCGTCGAATTCTGAGGTCGTTTGCAAAATGGCTATTTTCAAGGGCTATATATTCTCTATAGCGACCTTTTTGAAAATTCATTTGGCCATAACTTTTGATTCCCGCTATGAAACTTCGATTTTTCAGATTCGTTAGAAAGATAGTCAAAAACAGATTTAAATATTTTTGGTTTCACTAGAATCCGTTTTATTTTGCACCCGGTACAGTCAGTCAAAGTTTGAATTCAAATTTTGAAACTGCCGCGCCATTTCATGCCTTGTTTATAATTTAAAATAATTATATTTATGTTCATACATCGATTCCAACCTACTTTTCGTCTTTATTATTTAAAATAATTTATTTTAAATATTTAAAATCCACTGAAATAGCCAAATTAAAATTTTTAAACTGGCTCAGATTTCCGAGTTGTTACATTACATGAACATCCCTTAGTGGAATTGGATTTACACTTTTACAATTACTTAAAAAAAAGTAAGTTAAAAAAAATCAACAAATATTTTTTCTCCATAATAATATAATTTAACGGTCGGTTTTTTCACCGTTGTGCGGTAATACTAGTATAAGAACAAAAAGATCCAACGGTCTAGACGGCTTTATTTTAGGTTGTGTTTAATTTTATGTTCAAATAGTCTTCCTTAGTTTATATTATATTGTATCTAGTGAATGTTTTATAAATGAATAAATAATTTAAATAAGCTTGTATATGATTATGACTCTTTCAACATAGTTCCGACGGTAGTTTGTTCATGACTTTTTTGACTTAAATAATTCTAGAAGTCCCCAATCATTTTTAATCGTTGGAAACTTAAATAAAATGGAGATATTCACCTTATATTCCACCTTTTCCGCGCACTATTTTATCACATTATTTTCAGGTCGTTTAGCCTTTTTTAAGTACGTTTTTAGGATGTGTAATGAAGAAAGAAATTTCACTTGCTTTTAGCGACAATAAAATAGTGTGGTGCTAAGGGTACTCCAATATGTTCTTCCTAATACCGCGACTAAAAAATACTACAAGAATTAGTATTACACTCTTCTTAATACCACACACTTAAAAAATAGGGGCTACCACACTGTTTTACCCTATTTTGCTCGATATTCGTTCGTCCTCATTTGTAAAAACGTTCAACGAGCTAAATCCTAAATCTATAGCCGATCAACGAATTCGACGCCGCAACATATAAAAGTCGTGAATAAGGTTTGAATTAAGAAAACTAGAAGAGGAAGTGAAAGATTAGGGTTTTCAGATCACCAAACAATTGTGAGGGAAACAACGATTACAAGAGATTAGGGTATTTAGATTAGCTTAGTACGTGATTAATTTGGTAAATAATGATTGAGTGAGGGATTAAAATGAAAACGTAATGTGGTATTAGGAAGCATACAAAATTGAATGAGTTTTATTTTTTCAATTGCGGTATTAGGAAGAACATATTGGGGTGCCTTTAACACCTCACTTAAAATATGAGAAAAAGGAGAGAAAAAAGTTTTGCTATTTAAGAGTTGAAAGAAAGTCAAAATTATCTCCATGTTCATGGCTGTAAAGCTATTTTCTAATTGTTATTACAATTGATACCAAGGGATTGCATTTTGGTATTAGTAACAACGTACAAAGTCACACGTTACGTAAAACAAAATACACAAAATAATCAATACGAAAGATAGACGAGACCTAAATTGAAAACAATTAGTACTAAGACCGTCCCTTGTGCATGTGAAAGTGTTAATGACACAAATCACACACGACGTGACTGAATAACATACAAGATTAGAACTCAAAATCCAAAAACTTGTATGTTAGTTGTTGTAATCATAACGTGGTGTATAGAGCTATCGATTGTTACTTAAAAATTTCGAAATTCACCCGTATTTGTATCCTAAATATGAAAATTTAATATTTAGAAAATGGATACGAATATGGTAAAGGTCGCATGTGCATTCGATGATTATCCGTTCGGGTTTTATTAAGATTAAAAATTATTTTATTATGCATTTTAAACTACAAAATTGTTGATATTTACTACGTTATCTGGGAAAAAGAATTAATATGTATATAGAAGTCAATATTTGTTGTTTCAAATTATTTTTCTTAACACATTTATTGTTTTATTATATTTTTTTAGTAGTAAAATGAATTTATAATGAATCAAAAGTTTCTGTTTATTTATTTTGAAATATTGGTGGTTAATAGGTCAAAAAATATCCGATAAATATCTAATATCCATCTACATCTGCTGATATAAATATCTGATATCCGAGAATGATTCTGAATATCAATATGATACTGTTTGGATCCATATACAACCATTTGCAAGCCAAATCACTTATATATTTAAAATTTAATATGGTGGATCACAATGCAGTAAATATCGTGCTAATAATTATTTTATGTCCTTCATTTGGACCTGGCACCAATACCAATAATAGAAATATTATATATGGTTGAGATGGGGATTTTAATATTGCCTGTTACTATTCCCTGACACTATTCACTGATACTGTTCACAATTCCCGCTCGTTACTATTCACGATAAGTACTGTTCCCTTAAAACCCGGGACTCTGTCCTTAAGTCGTGTAGCTATTATTCCCATTATTGTTGTGGATTGGCATTGAAAGGGAAAGTTAAGCGTAAATCGTTGACAGTGATAAGGTAGATAATATGGAGAGGCTATCTAGAGCTTTATCTTTTAGAAGCAACAACAACAATGGTCTAGACAATATAGATAGAGAAATTCTCAGTTAAAATAAGGAAATTACCATAAATGAGGATTTGGAATCTAGTTTAAATAACTAAAATATTCCGGCTTATTTGCCTTTAAAGATTTATAAAAAAATCTGGATGTTTTATTACCAAGACAGATTATATAATCAAAAGAGTTGAAAAAGCTATTCCTTTATCTGAGGGATATAGTTCTTTTGGTTTATTTTCGAAAAAACTTTTAAATTTGCATAAAGAAAAGTTTAAGTTTATTCATATAGTATTAATACAAGTCGCTTTAAAACCAACAACAAGACTAGGATTAAACACATCCGCTATTATTGCAGTAAGAGATAAAAGATACAACAAACTTCACGATTCCTTAATAGGAATTATAGAATCAACACTTTGTGATGGACTAATATATTTTTCATGTTTTCCAAATTTTACCATATCTCTAACAGACCCAAATTTACTTCAATCAATATGTTTGGATATAAAAACTGAAGGGTTTAATATGAAACCAGGAACACAAAATGTTATTCTTATTTATAGAATTTGCTACAAAGTTATGAACACAACTGTTACTGAATCTAGAAATGTTCCTAAAACCCAAGGAACAACTACATTGTTTATAACGGATATCAGTAAAAGTAATGTTGTTATTCCTAAATCAATTAGCTGGAATGAGATATCCTTACCAGATAAATGGCTTCTAGAAGAAGCAAATGAATCTACAAAGGTAGAGAATAAAAAATTAAAAGAAATTATTGAATACCCTGAATGGTGATGTTGAAATCAGATTTTCAAAAGATAGAATTACACACCTAAAAACAGGCTCTACCTTTAAAGCAGAGTAACCAAGGATCAGCAATGCAGATACAATCTCATTAAATTTAAATAATGAGAACGTAGTAATTAGAAATACCAAGGACGGGGTAAGTCAACCCGAATACAAAGTTGACATACCTCCATCTAATCCAAGATCTCCAACCCCTTCAGATATGGGATGTGATGAAGATAGATCTGTGTTTGGTATAAATACCTTAACTCTTGACGAAGAATTTGATTTCTCAGAGTCTGAGATATTAAAGTTTTATTCAGTAGAAAACGAATGTAAAAGAAAATGGTTTCTTATGAAAGATCCTAAAGAAAAAAAAATGTGGATCAGAAAGTATAAAATGTTTTTAGAAAGAATGGGTGACAACTTCAAAGATGATTATCACCTCTTTATGGTAATAGAAAAAACGTATAAATCTGAAGAATGAAAAGAAACTTTTCCAGATTTTAATGATTTTCCTACAATTGAAAATATAGACTCTACTTATAAGGAGTACACAACTAGAGTAGGAAAGACAATTAGGAGTATTCATCCTCCAGAAATGAATTTAGTGCTAAAACTCGATAAAGAAGTACTTTATGCTACCCTTATAGGAAAGAAAAAACATTTGATGCTATCACAGAACAAAATAATTTTACAAATTTAACACTACAGTTAATAGGTAATCAACTTACGGGAATTGAAAAAGAATTTGATAAAAGGCAAAATAAAATTATAGGAATAAATAATACAGAGGAAGTTTTATTTAAACCTTGGTCGTCACAAAATTTAGAAATGAATTTAGGAACAGAAGAATCAGAAATGTTTTAAAGAAATAATGAAAAGATTAGATGCCTTAAATGTCAATGAAAAACAAGTTGCACCTGTTATTGAAAATAGAATTATGGAAGATGATTTTCAACATAACTCTGATAATGATGTTGATAATTTACAAAACATGTTCTTAAACGTAGGACAAGAAAACACAAAAGACGATTTTGAAGTTAATAAAATTAACTATAAAAATTATAGCAACAGTAGACATTATAAACCTTATTATCCAAGGCCATCACCCGTAGACCTCCTATACGAGGAAACGTATGAACTAGCACAATTTGATGGAAGAAATATTGTTGAGTGGAATATATATGGTTATACAGAGTATCAAATACAGACTATACTTAGTCATATGACAATGTATGCAACCGCAAGTGTAATGAAGGGTAGTTCGGATGATAGAATAGCAAAAGCTATAACACAAGGTTTTATGGGCCAACTGAAAGGTTGGTGGGATTTTCATTTATCAAATGAAGCTAAAACACATACATATAATGCTACTAAAATGGAAGATGGAACGATAAAAACCGATTGCATAAATACTTTATTATTCACAATAGCTAAGCATTTTATTGGAGCTACGGCTCTTCAAACTGATAAAACTCAAGAGCAATTAATGAATTTAAGATGTCGGAATTTATCACAATTCAGATGGTACAAGGATGTGTTTTTCTCCAAACTATTTACTAGAAATGACAATAATCATGATTTCTGGAAAGAATTTTTTTATCAGCATTACCTCATTTCTTTGCCGAAAGAGTTAAAAACCGAATAAAACAACGGAATAATGGAACCGTTCCTTATAGCCAATATACGTATGGTGACTTAGCAGCTGAAGTGGTCAATGAAGGAATAAATTTATGCAATGAAATAAAATTGCATAAGCAAATTCGAAAGGATAAAATCCAAGGCAAACAAGTCTTAGGAGATTTCTGTGATCAACTTGGTTTACAACCGTTGAAACCAATAAATGAAAATAGAAGAATTAGAAAATCAACTAGGAAAAAATTCTATAAAAATAAAAAAATTCAGAAATAAAATTATGCAGAAAACAGCAAAATTCCTAAAAGGAGATCATATAAACTTAATAAAAGAAAAGAACAAAGTGCATCTAAGCAAAAAAAAGTTCCAATATGCTGGAAATGCAAAACACCAGGTCATTACGCAAATAAATGCAAGATGAAAAATAAAATCAACAATCTCGACGTTGATGATGATTTAAAAAATTCACTTGAAAAGTTATTAATAACCAGTTCTGATTCGGAGCAAGAAAATTTAGAATTATCCATTATTACAGAACTTAAATCAGAAACTGAAAGTGAAATAGAGAGTGATTCAGAAGATGATTCTGGATCTGACAGCTGTGATGGAAATTGTGATTACTACAAAGCCTTGTGTAAGGGTAATTATAACGACCCGCATTCTACGCGTCGGAGGATCGTAGAATATTTATCTATTTCTCGTAAGAAGTTGTATAGCCATGTAACTTTGAGAGACGACCATTGGGGTCATTTCCCATGTTCATGATTTTTGCCGATTTTTAAATGACCATTTTGCCCCTAGCTGATCTTGTTTCGGCCATAACTTTTGATTGAAAATGAGTTTGGACCTGAAACGACTTCCATTAGATTCGGATGATGGTTTACCTTTCCGCACAGTGGTCACATTAGCCAAAGGGACTCACTGTTTGGGAGATATGGCTGAAACAAGGTTTAGAAGGTGAAAAACAGCTTAACTGGGCCTAATTAGGGTGAATAGCAAGAGGGCCCATAACCCATTTCGGGATTAGGGTTATGGGGAGGCTGAGGACAGTAGAAAAACGAAATTTATCTCATTTTTCAGCCGCCAAAAACAATCCTCTAACCCTAGCCATGGCCTCCACCTTCTAATTGCATCCCAAATCACTCCTAATCGCTTTCTAATTGAAGATTAAGCCAAGCTACGTCAAATGAAGGAGAAATAACACCAAATCAGAGTTGGAGCTACTGTGTTGCATTAGAATTCAACCCAAATCGGAGACACTTTCAGATCTAAGTTTTATTTGTGGCTAAAGTGAGTGATTAGCATCTTTTTACACTAATTACGGCTAATTAGGGTGATTAGTGTTAATTAGCGAAATTATGGCTCAGAAAAATCTAGAAAAATTTGTAAAATTCTTAAATATTATTTAAGGGCTCTGATAAAAATTTGGGTTCATTTGGACATGTTTTGCTAATCGTATGGTTAAAACATGCTTAAGGGGATTAAGGGGAAAACCATGCTTTTTGGGTATATTTGATCTAAAATAATCTATGTGATGGATGTTTTGATGTTTTTGATTGATTATGCATGTTATTACTACTGTTTGGAATGTCTTTTGATTGATTAGAAGAGTTAGATTGGTCGAAAATGCCGTCATATGGCGTAAAACAGTCGCTGGAAAAGTTGCAGGAAAATGTGCAGGGTTTCAGATCGGATCGGATTATAGGGCTCGGATCGGATCGGTGGAACGGGCAAGGGGAATATGAACCGGATCGGAACTTGGCACTAGCTGAGCCTTGGCAAGAAGGAGGGCTATTTGCAAAGAGTTGGAGTTGGGTTGGGAATCAGATCAGAGCTGAGTAAGGGATCGGATCGGAAGCAAGGGCGTGGAGATCGGATCGGACTAGTGCTAGGGAGCGAGATCGGATCGGAGGACATAGCTTGGAGTTGGAGTGAAGCACCGAACCGGATCGGGATCCATGAACACCGAACCGAACCGAATGAATGGAAGAGGGACTACCGAACCAACTTGAAGCGGAACGATGTGGACTACCGAACCGAACCAACCTGATGTGGAACACCAGACTGAACGGGAAGCTTAGGAGCGATATATTTGAATCGAACTGACTGAAGCAAGCCGAACCGAACTGGATTGGAGCTGCGATTACGCGATGATTTTTCTGAAGATCAACTCCAATTCGACCAAGACCGCAGATGCAAAGGAAGTCCAAGTGGGAGGTTATTACTCAAGACCCAAATAGGGATCAACGAGTTAACTTCGTGAGTTGGGCTTTGTTGCGGGACGTGTGCAAAGGGGTTATCGGTGTTCATAACTTTGGTTCACTACTGAGAGACAGATAGTGGGCTTGTAGCGATAGTTGTACGGGGTTGGACTCCGTCATGGCCCAAAGGAATAGGTGATCAAGTAGTGGATATCGTATGCTTTACGCACTAAATGAGAGATGTGAGGATGCTTGCTATGATTTATTGTTTGCTATCACCTTGACATGCACACCCCCACCCCCGTATTCTTTACTCCATATGTTAGTGGCACCTTAGAGTATTGTACAGTATGTAGTGCTAGCTCTTTGGTTGTAGGTCCAGATTCAGGTATGATTGGATTATACCTGTTATTGTTTTTTTTTGTTTCTTATCGCTGATACCAGACTTTTGTCTGAACAAGAGTTTTATGTCTCTTCTTATTACTCTGGGTGCTCTTAAACGGGCAGACTAGAGACAGGTTAGCTGGTTGTGCACGAGTATCTGTCCAGAGACGAGCAGGAGGCTTACACATACTATTCTCTATATATTCTCCCTGTGTCGCTGCTGGTCACTACTTTGGGGATTAGTAGTGTACCTTTCTTTCACTTTGCTTTAGAGACAGTTTTCAAAAGTTGTAATAATGATGATGTGGAACATAAGCTGTATTTGGATTTTCTGCTGCTATGATGTTTAGTTTTCAGCTTATGCACGGTCTCGCCTGTTTACGTCAAAGTATGTTATTATTACATTTTATTCCATGCACTGTGAGACATTCTACAGGTTCCTTGTTAGTTCAAATTTCATCTTCTTTCCTTTCTTTGACGACCGTCCCATGCTAGCGGACATATGTACAGCGCACTTTTGGAGGAAATGTCTGTTAATGCGGGGCGGGCCATCACACTTGGTATCAGAGCTCTAGGTTGCGTAGTTAACCTGGGGAAAGACACCAGGGAGATATAGTATACGTATATGAGAGCGCGTATTTGTGATTATTTTGGTTTTCAAAAGCTATATTTACATATACTATTAGTATATCTAAGGATGAAGTCGCACTGCACGGGCACCACATTGAGATGGTTAATCGTTTTCTCTTTACAGATTGAACGATGAGCCGAAATACGAGGAGTACGGGTTCAGGAGCAAACAATAGGGATGTTCCTGATATGAGGACGATGTTTACTACCTTCATGCGAGAGATGCTTAGGGATGCTCGGGGAGCCGATCCTAATGCTGTTAACGGTGGCGGTGCAATAGTGCAGGCGCCTAGGGCCGATTTCGCCAAGCTTAACAAGGATTATACTAGTCTTGGCGGGAAGCCGTTCCACGGAATGGAGTCAGCTACGGATGTTCAAGATTGGTTGGATAGTTGTGAGCGCATCTTCGAGGACTTGGGAATCGATGATGCCATGAAGAGAAAATTAGCATCGCGTCAGCTGCAAGGACGGGCTATGAATTGGTGGAATGCTATTAAGGCAGCTACCCCAGAGGATCAGATTACTTGGAATCAGTTTAAGACTCGCTTTTGGGATAAGTTTATCCCATCTTCTCAGAAATCAGAATTGTTCAGGAAGTTCATGGAGCTTAGGCAGAATGGTAGGGCAGTCTTGGAGTATATCGCTGAATTCGACACTTTATCGAAATATGGATTGTCCCTTATCGATACAGTCGAAAAGAATAATGAAAAGTTCATAACTGGTTTAGATGGGTACTTGGGGGAAAGACTTATAAACCATATCGATAAGACTTTCGAGTCTATTGTAGGAAAGGCATTAAGGTCAGAGAGCCTTTTCCCTAAGTCAAAGACCGAAGTTGTTATTGCATCTACAGAGGAGCCAAAGCCACAAGCAGGCGGTGAAGGCAAGAAGAATTCTCAGAACAAGAGGAAGCAGAACCCGACCAAGGATGGTCTGAATAAGAAGAATAAGAACGGTGGCGAGTGCTTTAGTTGTGGCGAGAAGGGCCACTATGCCAGAGATTGTCGAGAAAAGCCTGGGGAAAGGAAGTGCTTTAACTGCGGCCAGGCGGGACACCACAAGGATGATTGTTTACAACCTCCTAGGGAGAAGCAGATTGTGAAAGCGTATGCTATCAACGCTGTTCCTTCTTCGTCGGATGCTCCAACTGCGGCGCAGAAGGGAAAAGGCGTCGTTATCAAAGGTATGCTTTCTATTTATGATGTTTATGTTCTAGTTTTGTTGATAGCGAGGCATCCCATTCCTTCATATCTAGTGACCTGGTAGATAAATTGGGATTGGAACCTGAGATTGTCGATAGACCTTTAGTTGTGACGAACCCAATAGGTGGTTCGACTAGTCTTTGCATGATTTGTTGTAATGTGGTCTTATCGAGTTATGTATGTATGTTTGCTTGTGATTGCTTAGTTGTTTTGCTAGTATCGCCTCACGTGGATTGTCTGGATTTGGAGGAGATATTCCTTGGGTGCTTGTCTGATATTGGTTTAGGCCTTTGGGGCTTGTCCTTGGGGAATGTCAAGTTCGATTAGGATGGTTCGCGTGAGAGATAAATAGTTGTTGCGATTTTCATTGGATTATATCTTTGTTTACTTGAGGAGTGATGGGCAGTTATGACATGATAAGACTATTCGATGGTATGGACTCCCCGAGTTAGACTCGATAGGGTTATGAGATGACTAGACCGGGACTCGAGAAAGATGCAAAGTAATGGATTGTTTAGGACCCATGTTGATGTTCTCTTTGGATAGTAGAACTTTGAAGGAATAGGATGTGTTCGGTGATCATGGAAGATGCAATGAATATTAGGACAATTCAAGTTGGACTTGAGCTCGTAAAAGAAAATGGGTGTTCGTTGACCTTGGAGATGCAACGAATAGGGAGACGACTCACGTTGGACTAGAGTTTGTCGGTAATGGATACTCAAGACTGGGTCTAAGTTATAGATTGACTCGAGTTAGACTCGAGAAGGCTGCAAGGAATTGGATTTGGCTTGAGTTGGACTCGAGAGGGCAGCAAGATAATTGATAGACTTGGGTTGCACTCAAGTATTTTAGGCGGACTTAAAGCAGGGGTATCTGGGGACGCCCGTTACCTTGGATCCATTGGACGTGATCTAGTTATCCTTGGAGGATAAACGTGCGTTGGACGTACGGTAGTCCGTTTGGAAGCTGGGCTTCCATTAGTTATTGATGTTGGTTAGACCAAACATACAGGTATCGACGTATTCTTGGCTTTAGCATGTGATAGATAGAACTTGTTTGATGGATGCTATGGTTGCTATGTTTATTCTTATTTTTCTTATATTGGGTAGACTATCACCTATGGGAATCTAGCAATGGGGAATAAAGAGATGGTGGTTTATATGGACAATTAGGCTACGTATCAGTGCAGTGGGGTAGTCATTACTCCATGGGGCAGAGTGATCGTAGCAAGGCTATGAGCCAGTGCAGTGAAGTTGTTATGACTTCATGGGGCAGAGTGGGCATAGCAAAGGATTTAGGTGCGGTAACAGTTCCATTGAGTAGGAGACATGTCATTAGGGGTTATGTTTCTGTGATGGAAGCCATTGGAGTATATCGCAAGTTATGATTTCAGACCTAAGTATGGATTGGATCCAGAAATGTTAGCAAGTTTTCCGATTAGATCGATTTTGATTGAGTGGATTGGTTCCGGTTAGAGGAACGATCCTAACCTATTGGAAACCACCTCTAAGGTAGAGATGGAGATCGATGGCGAGAGATTGATCAAGTAAGGACTTGATAGAGAAGGATGGCTTCAAAAGAAAGAAAGGCTGGTTGTACCTAACGAAAAAGGATTGAGTGATGGAGAGAGATGTTGGGAAGTTATCTCCAAGTGCATGGATTGTCAGTTAGTTAAAGCTAAGCAAAGGAAGCTTAGTGGTTTGTCACAATCGTTGAAAACAAGTCTCAATGGATTTCATTGATGGTTTACCAAGGATTAGATCAGGTTGTGGTGGTGTCTGGGTGAATCGTGTATTAGAGGATCTTTTGAGGATTTTTATATTGGATTTTGGAGGGTCATGGGATGACCATTTGCATTTGGTTGAGTTTGCATATAACAATAGTTATTAGTCCAGTAATTGTATGATTCCATTTGAAGCTTTGTACGGAAGACCGTGCAACTCACCATCATGTTGGTTGGAGACTGGTGAGAGGTTTCGCTTGAACCAGGTATGATAAGAGAAACTTCGGATAAGATCAAGATTATCCAACAACGAATGAAGGTCGCTCAAGATTTGTTGGTCCATTTCCAGTTCTCGAACGAGTTGGAAATTTGGTATATAAAGATGAGTTACCAGACAAGATGGCAGGAGTTCACAACGTATTTCATGCTTCCCAGCTAAGAAAGTTTGTGCAAGACCCTTGTGTGACCATTTCACCAAATCAGTTGGATGATATCGAGGTTGAACCTGAGGCGGTTGGGAACCGCAAGCCTATGTGTATTGTTGGGAAAGATACGAAGCAGCTTCGAAGGAAGGTGGTGAAACTAGTCAAAGTTTAGTGGAGTGGTGATGAGGAAGACTGTACTTGGGAAAAAGAGGAGAACATAAGGAAGAAGTATTCAGAACTCTTTGCCTGGTAAGGTTTTTATATAGATATAGTACTCCCTTGTTGGTAAACCGCATGCTAGGATAGGATTGTTGTGTTGTTTTGTATGCTTTATTGTTTTTTTAATGATTGGTAGGCATGCAGAATCCTTTGTATGTTTTGGGTTAAGGAATTTCGGGGATAAAATTTCTTAAGGGGGGAATGGAACGACCCACATTCTACGCATCGGAGGATCGTAGAATATTTAAATGACCGTTTTGCCCTTAGCTGATCTTGTTTCGGCCATAACTTTTGATTGGAAAGAAGTTTTGACCTGAAACCACTTACATTAGATCCAGATGATGGTTTACCTTTCCATAGAGTAGTCACATTAGCCAAACGGACTCACCGTTTGGGAGATATGGCTGAAACAAGGTTTGGAAGGTGAAAAACAACTTAATCGGGACTAATTAGGGTGAATAGCAAGAGGGTCCATAACCCATTTCGAGATTAGGGTTATGGGGAGGCTGAGGACAGTAGGAAAATGAATTTTATCTCATTTTTCAACTGCCAAAAACAATCCTCTAACCCTAGCCATGGCCTTCACCTTCTAATTTCATCCCAAATCACTCCTAATCGCTTTCTAATTGAAGATTAAGCCAAGCGACGTCAAATCAAGGAGAAATAACACCAAATCAGAGTCGGAGCTACTGTGTTGCATTAGAATTCAACCCAAATCGGAGACACTTTCGGATCTAAGTTTTATTTATGGCTAAAGTGAGTGATTAGCATTTTTTACACTAATTACGGCTAATTAGGGTGATTAGTGTTAATTAGCAAAATTATGGCTCAGAAAAATCCGGAAAAATTTGTAAAATTATTAAATATTATTTTAGGGCTCTGATAAAATTTGGGTTCATTTGGACATGTTTTGCTAATCGTATGGTTAAAACATGCTTAAGGGGATTAAGGGGAAAACCATGCTTTTGGGTATGTTTGATCTAAAATAATCTATATGATGGTTGTTTTGATGTTTTTGATTGATTATGCATGTTATTACTACTGTTTGGAATGTCTTTTGATTGATTAGAAGAGTTAGATTGGTCGAAAATGCCGTCGTATGGCGTAAAACAGTCACTGGAAAAGTTGCAGGAAAATGTGTAGGGTTTCGGATCGGATTGGATTATAGGGCTCGGATCGGATCGGTGGACCGGGCAAGGGGAATACGAACCGGATCGGAACTTGGCACTAGTTGAGCCTTGGCAAGAAGGAGGGCTATTTGCAAAGAGTTGGAGTTGGGTTGGGAATCAGATCAGAGTTGAGTAAGGGATCAGATCGGAAGCAAGGGCATGAAGATCGGATCGGACTAGAGCTAGGGAGCGGGATCGGATCGGAGGACCAAGCTTGGAGTTGGAGTTGGAGTGAAGCACCGAACCGGATCGGGATCCATGTACACCGAACCGAACCGACTGAATGCAAGGGAACTACCAAACCGAACCAATCTGAAGCAGAACGATGGGGACTACCGAACCGAACCAACCTGAAGTGGAACACCGGACCGAACGGGAAGCCTAGGAGCGAAATATTCGAATCGAACTGACTGAAGCAAGCCGAACCGAACTGGATTGGAGCTGCGATTACGCGATGATTTTTCTGAAGACCAACTCCAATTCGACAAAGACCCGAGATGCAAAGGAAGTCCAAGTGGGAGGTTATTACTCAAGACCCAAATAGGGATCAACGAGTTAACTTCATGAGTTGGGCTTTGCTGCGGGACGTGTGCAAAGGGGTTATCGGTGTTCATAACTTTGGTTCACCACTGAGAGACAGATAATGGGCTTGTAGCGATAGTTGTACGGGGTTGGACTCCGTCATGGCCCAAAGGATTAGATGACCAAAGTAGTGGATATCGTATGCTTTACGCACTAAGTGAGAGATGTGAGGATGGTTGCTATGATTGATTGTTTGCTATCACCTTGACATGCACACCCCACCACTGTATTCTTTACACCATATGTTAGTGGCAACTTAGAGTATTGTACAGTATGCAGTGCTAACTCTTTGGTTGCAGGTCCAGGTTCAGGTATGATTGGATTATACCTGTTATTGTTTTGTTTTGTTGCTTATCGCTCATACCAGACTTTTGTCTGACCCAGAGTTTCGTGTCTCTTCTTATTACTCTGGGCAGACTAGAGAATGGTTAGCTGGTTGTGCACGAGTAGTTGTCCGGAGACAAGCAGGAGGCTTACACGTACTATTCTCTATATATTCTCCCTGTGTCTCTGCTGGTCACTACTTTGGGCATTAGTAGTGTACCTTTCTTTTACTTTGCTTTAGAGATAGTTTTCAAAAGTTGTAATAATGATGATGTGGAACACAAGCTGTATTTGGACTTTCGCTGCTATGATGTTTAGTTTTCAGCTTATGCACTGTCTCGCCTGTTTATGTCGAAGTATGTTATTATTATATTTATTCCATGCGTTGTGAGACATTTTACAGGCTCTTTGTTTTTTCAAATTTCATTTTCTTTCCTTTCTTTGACGACCGTCCCGTGCTAGCGGACATATGTACAGCGCACTTTTGGAGGAAATGTCTGTTAATGCGGGGCGGGCCATCACAGTAATGGATTGTTTATGTTAACAAAAGAAGAAAATTTTGTTCTAGAAATTATAGATAAGATTACGGATCCAGAACAAAAGAAAGACTTGCTCAAAAAATTTATAGAATCTTATAAAGACAAAACCAAAGATAAGGGAGTAAAATTAAGGGATCCAAAAACCTATAATCTAAAAGAAATAAAAGAAAGGATTAAAACCTCAAACAAACTCAATTTAGCAAATGTTGAAACTACTGTTGCAGAATTACAACATGAGGTTAAAATTCTCAAATAAGAAATAAAAGAAAGAGTAATTTTACTAGAGGTGAATCCACCAATTGAAGATACTCAGAGTAATAATATATTAAAAGAAAAGGAAGTAGATTCTTTAACGTTTATAAACATGGTAGATAGAGTAATTACTCATAAATGGCATTCAAAAGTAACTATTGTAGTTCATATAGAGTAATATTTTACTACAATAGCAATGATAGATCCAGGTGCAGATTTAAACTGCATAAATGAAGGATGTGTACCCTCAAAATATTTTGTTAAAACAACAGAATTATTAAAGCTGTCGATGGCAGAAAACTTCTGGTTAATTATAAATTACAAAATTCAACCGTTTGTAATAAAGGTATTTGCCTAGAAATGCTATTTATAATGGTTAAAAATTTATCACATGAGGTTATACTAGGAAATACCTTCTTACATTGCTATATCCAATAACAAACATTTCAACAGAAGGAATTACTAGCATTATTAATGATCAAGAATTGATATTTAAATTTGTTTCACAACCTGAACGTCACGAAATTGATTCTATGCAAAAAAGTATTAAAAGAAAAGAGAAATTTTTGAATTCCTTATCCGAGGAAATAAATTATAAAAAGGGTAAAAGAAAAATTATTATCACCCCAATTACAACAAAAGGTAAAATCTTTACAAAGTTATATTGAAAATACAATTTGTGCTGATACCCCTAATGCCTTTTGGCAAAGGAAAAGGCATGAAATAAATTTACCTTATGAATCTGACTTTAAAGAAAGTCAAATCCCAACAAAAGCAAGACCAATTGCAATGTCTCAAAGGCATTTAGAAATATGTAAAAAAGAAATAGAAGAACTACTTCAAAAGGGCTTAATTAGACCCTCTAAAAGCCCTTGGAGCTGTTCTGCATTCTATGTTAAAAATGCTACAGAACTAGAGCAAGGTGTCCCAAGATTAGTAATAAACTATAAACCTTTAAATAAAGCACTAAGATGGATTAGATATCCAATTTCTAATAAAAGAGATTTGCTAGCAAGGCTTTATTCAGCAAAAGTAATGTCAAAATTTGATATGAAATTAGGATTTTGGCAAATTCAAATAAAAGAAGAAGATAGATATAAAACTGCTTTTACGGTCCCGCTTGGACACTATGAATGGAACGTAATGCCGTTTGGATTAAAAAATGCCCCTTCAGAATTTAAAAAAATTATGAATGATATATACAGTGCTTATACAACATTTACTATTGTATATATTGATGACGTTCTTATATTCTCAAAATCAATTGATCAACATTTTAAACATCTAAATATTTTTATAAATGTCACTAAAAGGGCTAGATTAGCGGTATCAGCTAAAAAGATAAAACTTTTCCAATCAGAAATTAGATTTCTCAGTCATATCATCAAAGAAGGAACAATATTTCCTATAAATAGAGCAGTTGTATTTGCAGAAAAATTTCCAAATGAAATAAGAGACAAAAATCAATTGCAAAGATTTTTGGGAAGTTTAAATTATGTTTCAGAATTTTATAAAGATTTAGCATATGTTGCTAAACCTCTATTTGAAAGGTTAAGAAAAAATCCACCTGCTTGGTTTGAAGAACATACTAAGGCAGTAATAAAGATAAAAACAAAAATTAAAGAAATTCCTTGTCTAGTTGTACCTAATCCCAATGCATTAAAAATTGTAGAAACTGATGCATCTAATAAAGGTTATGGTGGCATTCTTAAACAAAGAACTAATAATAAAGAAACTTTAGTAAGATTTACATCTGGCATATGGCAAGGACCTAGAGTTAATTACTCTACGGTTAAAAAGGAAGTACTAGCAATTGTATTATGCATACAAAAATTTGAAAGTGATTAATTAAATCAAAAATTCTTATCGAGAATAGATTGTAAATCTGCGAAAGAAATTTTACAAAAGGATGTTAAAAACATCGCATCAAAACAAATATTTGCTAGATAGCAAGCAATCTTATCCATATTTGATTTTGACATTGAGTTTATTAAAGGGTCTAATAATTCCTTACCAGACTTTTTAACTCGTGAATTCTTACAGGGTAAAAATGAACAAAGGCAAAGAAAAGGCTGAAAGCAGTAAAACTGCTCTTACCAGATCGACTTATAAATCAATCTTTGAGAAAGATGAACAAACTCTTAGAGAAGAAGTCTTAAAGACTGTGCCAATTGAAAAGCAGCTAAGCAAAGATGCTTACAATCTGGCAGTTAAAGCTAGGCGCCTCTTCATCAAAAGAATATGTTTACCCATATATTCCCTCATCAACTATTTGGGTGTCCCTAGTTGAAAAGAAATATAGTCATTTGACTGCTGAAGAAGTTATGACTTTTTACTTAAGAAATTTTACAGATCCGTATCTTTATCGAAAAGATTATCAATACTACAGACAAGTGTTAATTCTAACACATTCAGTACAATTTGACTCTACCCAAAGAACAGGTGGAGAATGGGCCTTCTCTAAGGCTACGATTATTAGAGTCTTATTCCCATAACATTGGGATGGGGATTTATATAAATCCAAAGAAGTTATTTTAGATACAAGAAATCCTTATAGGAATAAAATCCATTTCAATTATTTTGATTATATCAAAGCTTGGGAGATAGCATTTTGCTATGAAAACAAGCAAAAAAGACACAGCTGGTTTATTCAATTCAGAGACCAAAAATCTCTGAATTTTCCTAACTGGTTTTTAGTTTGGTTTTCAAACTTTGGATTATATCCAATTATATTACCCCAAGATGTTAAAAGCATTTATAAAAATTTTGTTCAGGCAACCCCATCTATGAAAAATCATAGCTTGTCCTTTGCATTACTTTATCAAGTACCATGGATTGTTAAATGGGATGTAGTTATAATTCCCAGAATACTGCAAAAACTTGGGGAAACCTGCGAAATTCCTTATCTAGGTTGAAGAATAATGATAAAATGGTGGGATAAATTTGAATTCTTTAAGGATTCAATATTTCAGATGTTGGTTTAATTAATCACGAACCAGTAAAAATTCCAGAAGTGTCATCACCAAAGAAAGATATTTCTAAACTTCTTAAAGAACATATGGCTAGTTCCACTAAAAGAGAATTAAAAGACCAGCTTAAAGGTTTATTAAGTTCCGAAAGTGACGATGAAGATCTTATGAGTCTTTCTACAGGTCAAAGTTCATGAAGAAATTCAGAAGAAAAGGAAGATTGCATGCAAATTGCCAAAGGCATAATGTTGAATGCTGTAAAAAATGGAATAACGAAAGATGGGTCCTTTATATTTATTTACTACTGCCTAATAATCGGGTTATTATCATTGATGAATAAGCCACATGAAAATTTCACAATACAAAATTAATCTATCATGCCAGAAGAAGCCAAATATAAGAGGAATCTTATTTATGCTAGTAATAATGTCATGTCTCCAAAAGAAACGATATTAATGAAGCCAACAATAAAGCCTAAAATGAATCTGCCAATAAAAAACCCTAAAAAGGTGCCAGCATTAAAGCCTAGCCTAAAAGAAGGTATCAGCATTAAAGCCTACCCTAAAAAGATGGTTCCAGCAATAAAGCCTAGCCTAAAACAATGTGCCAACAATAAAGCCTATCCCAAGAGAATCTGCCAGCGAAAAACTTATCTCAAGTTTACTAGCAAATGCCGGTTGATGAGGAAGGAGAAACCGGTCTCTATTACTATAAATAAGTGTGTAGTTGATGGATTGGGTAGAAGCTTTTAAGTAATATTTTCTAAGTTTGAAGCTTGTATATTTCTATAATGGCAGAAAGCCAGAGTGTTCTATAAATTAAGCTAGAAATAAAAGTTTGTTTGTTCCAAAATTCATCTACTATTTTGCCACAAACACATCTGTTATTCTCAAAATAATTAAATTCTCAAATTATATCTAATCATTGTTAAAGAGAGCAGCCGAAGGTCCTAAGTCTGTTTGGTATGTAGATATAGTATATATATACTTATAAATGATACATATCAATACATTGAAAACGATTCCTCTGTATCAAGATGGTTTACATGTACATCCCATAGTGGAATTGGATTTACACTTTTACAATTACTTAAAAAAAGTCAGTTAAAAAAAACAAATATTTTTTCTCCATAATAATATAATTTAACAGTCGGTTTTTCCACCGTTGTGCGGTAATACTATTATAAGAACAAAATGATCCAACAGTCTAGACGACTTTATGTTAGGTTGTGTTTAATTTTATGTTCAAATAGTCTTCCTTACTTATATTATATTGTACATATTGAATGTTTTATAAATGAATAAATAATTTAAATAAGCATGTATATGATTATGACTCTTTCAACATAGTCGCGACGGTAGTTTGTTCACGACTTTTTTTGTCTTAAATAATTCTAGAAGTCCTCAATCATTTTTAATCGTTGGAAACTTAAATAAAATGGAGATATTCACCTTATATTCCACCTTTTGTGCGCACTGTTTTATCACATTATTTGCAGGTCGTTTAGCCTTTTTTTTAAGTACGTTTTTAGGATGTGTATCGAAGAAAGAAATTTTACTTGCTTTTAGCGACATTAAAATAGTGTGGTGCTAAAGGCACCCCAATATGTTCTTCCTAATACCGCGACTAAAAAATACCACAAGAATTAGTATTATACTCTTCTTAATACCACACACTTAAAAAATAGGGGCTACCACACTGTTTTATCCTATTTCTATTTCGCTCGATATTCATTCATCCTCATTTGTAAAACCGTTCAACGAGCTAAATCCTAAATCTATAGCCGATCAACGAATTCGATGCCGCAACATACAAAAGCCGTGAATAAGGTTTGAATTAAGCAAACTAGAAGAGGAAGTGAGATATTAGGGTTTTCAGATCACCAAACAATTGTGAAGAAAACAACGATTACAAGAGATTAGGGTATTTAGATTAGCTTAGTACGTGATTAGTTCGGTAAATAATGATTGAGTGAGAGATTAGAATGAAAACGTAATGTGTTATTAGGAAGCATACAAAATTTAATGATTTTTATTTTTTCAATTGTGGTATTAGGAAGAACATATTGGGGTGTCTTTAACACCACACTTAAAATATGAGAAAAAGGAGAGAAAAAAGTTTTGCTATTTAAGAGTTGAAAGAAAGTCAAAATTATCTCCATGTTCATGGCTGTAAAGCTATTTTCTAATAGTTATTACAATTGATACCAAGGGATTACATTTTGGTATTAGTAACAACGTACAAAGTCACACGTTACGTAAAACAAAATACACAAAACAATCAATACGAATGATAGACGAGACCTATATTGAAAACAATTAGTACTAAAACCATCCCTTGTGCATGTGAAAGTGTTAATGACACAAACCACACATGACGCGACTGAAAAACATATAAGACTAGAACTCAAAATTCAAAAACTTGTATGTTTGTTGTTGTAATCATAACGTCGTGTATAGAGCTATCGATTGGTACTTAAAAATTTCGAAATTCAACTGTATTTGTATCCTAAATATGAAAATTTAATATTTAGAAAATGGATACAAATATGGTAAAGATCGCTTATGCATTCGATGATTATCCGTTCGGGTTTTATTAATATTAAAATTATTTTATTATGCATTTTAAACTACAAAATTGTTGATATTTACTATGTAATCTAGGAAAAAGAATTAATATGTATATAGAAGTCAATATTTGTTGTTTCAAATTATTTTTCTTTACAAATTTATTGTTTTATTATATTTTTTTAGTAGTAAAATGAATTTATAATGAATCAGAAGTTTCTATTTATTTATTTTGAAGTATTAGTGGTTATTAGGTCAAAAAATATCCGATAAATATCTAATATCTGTCTACATCTGCTGATATAAATATCTGATATCTGAGAATGATTCAGAATATCAATATGATACTATTTGGATCCATATACAACCATTTGCAAGCTAAATCACTTTTATATTTAAAATTTAATATGGTGGAACACAATGCAGTAAATATCGTGCTAATAATTATTTTATGTCCTTCATTTGGACGTGGCAACAATACCAATAATAAAAATATTATATATGGTTGAGATGAAAATATATTTTAGAATTATTTCAATGTAGCTAGTCAAGTTTTATGGCGTCGATATTTTTATTCATTTTATTTGACTTAGCACATAACCTTTAGAGAGTTAATTCTATGACATAAGAGCAGTTACGTAATTTGTTGAATATATCTAGCTCTATAAACGATTTTGTTCATAGTAATGATGTTTAATTTTCTATTGTATACTTGTTATACTATGATACGTTGACTAAGTAATTAATTTGAGTATATAAATATAGAAAATCGTTAAATGATGTGTTATGTAATAATAGTTACAAGAAATTGTAGTAATGAGATAATTATCTTAATGTTATTATATAAATAACATGTTTGTTAACTCAAAAAATTATTTAGTACCTATAAAACAAGTGAAAGCACTAGCTTAGTTAAAAGAAAAAGAAAAAATAGCAGAAAAATAAGAACATTGAAGGATTTTATTACGGTTGGCATAATCTTCGGCTTATGTCCACTTCAAGAGCCACTAGTTTCCTTAGCCTAAGTTGTGATGAGGGTTAGATTGTCTACAGCTGAGAACAAGAATGAAGGGAACCCGATAGAGTAATGAGAGATAGTCTCCAAAAGATCCATAGTTGCATGGAGGTTTGTATTTATAGAGGTAGAGGAAGCAATGGGTCGAAGCCTATTTCTAGCACATAGCAATAGTCAACCCATGGCTCTGCAAGAGAGATGAAGGCATCATGAGTTGAAGCCTTAACTCAATATCGACCTATTCGAGTTGTATAGGAGAAGTGTAAAGTTTTGGTGGATAATGGTAGAGATATGATAAGTTGGTGCATACCTAAGGAGCCTTAACATGGTACCAAGTTAAGGACTTGACTCCACATAT
The DNA here is from genome assembly GCA_030737875.1 of Allium sativum. Classification (NCBI taxonomy): domain Eukaryota; kingdom Viridiplantae; phylum Streptophyta; class Magnoliopsida; order Asparagales; family Amaryllidaceae; genus Allium; species Allium sativum. The sequence continues at coordinate 393,381,717 of CM060924.1, read as the reverse complement.
TGGAAAGTTTCTCCGAGTCTCTTCTTTTCTTATCCTAAACGTGCTTTCCAATATTCAAGACATCCCGTCTTTGTGTCGATAGTCTAACTTTCGTTAAAGATTAAAAATGAAGATTGGCCTATTTTAACTTAGGGTCGAGTTGTCTATTTAGAAGATTTTCCTCCAAAACTTCCCGAGTTTAATTCTCAATCTTTCTGATCATGCTTCCAAGTCTATGAATCATTTCATCTTTCTTTCATTCTTCTAAGTTGACTGAGATCTACTTTGACTCAAAAGTTGGTTAACATTTGTCCATCAAGGTACATCTTTCGAAATTAAAGTGTGCTTTGCTCAAGAACAAGTTTTAGTAATCAGTTTCTGATAGTTGAGCTCTATGATTGCTTCAATCTATCTTGACGAAACATTTATGGATATCATTTATCAAATCCAATTAATCATGTGTTACTCAGGGCTGATATTCCTTTCGGCGATAGTAAGGCATTCGTAAGAACCCAAATTTCAACGGACCTGATTTTTTCGCAAAATGCTAAAAATCCAAGTTCATTGAAACTCGAGTTGGTTTGTTTGGTATCTTGTAGAAAGACAAAGGAAAATATATCATAGCTCATAATAAATATTTCACGGCGGAACTGCGTAAAATATGATAACAAGTAAATACTTAGCATAATAATGACATTGACTAGCAAATGTCTCTAATCAGTATAATCTCTATCATTTGACTAACCTGCGGGTTTGTTATGAAGAGGGGGTCACAACTAAAGTTTTGGTGAATGGACAAATTATATTTTTTAAGAATAGCACTACATATATTGTTCTACCACTGGTTTAATTTTATTAGGTTATTAAGGTTAATAATACCATGCGTAAGTCGTACCCATCTACCCCAAGTTGATTAAACCTAATAATTCATATATATAGCCATATGCCCAATATATCTACTTACTACCCATAGTATCATCCTTGAAAGGTCTCCATCATCACACTACGAACGCGTACTAGGTCTCCATCGTTACGCCACGAAAGCGTACTTCGACTACATCTGTGAAAGAAAACTTCGTGAGGCCTGCACTATAGATGTTCCTTCGTCCGATACGAAAATGTGAAACCACATCCACATCAGCTCAGTCTGATGCTCGAACATCCACGATGAACCACCTAATGCGTACGCCGAGGACTTATGTGAAATCGTACCATGTACTATCTGAGCTCCGCTCATAAGGCCTACCCTTGTACGAAACTCATTCGAGGATTTTTATATTTGTGAATGAAGGCCTTGTTAGCCTACTGTACATATATCTACTAAAATTTTGGTCTGTCTCTATTCCTGTGACTATGGCCACACTCGCCGCCCCCTCAACTAATGAAAAATAAATTCAAGAGCTAAGTGAATGTGCCCTATAATAAAGAATCTAAATATCCAAATGGCGTTCCTTCATTTATTTTCTCGATATTGAAAAATCATTGGTTTGTTGGTTTAGCTCCAGTCTTTCCCATACTCGCTCTGATTGATGATGATAGGTAATCTAGTCTTTCCCATACTCGCTTTGACTGATGATGATAGGTAATCCAGTCTTTCCTTTACTCATTCTGACTGATGACAACAGGTATTTAAATGATCTACTATCCTTATTGGGTCCTGACCACGAAGCCTGCTCTCGGAGCCGAGGCAGCCCCCAAATTGTAAATTTATCCAATCAGTATTCTGGATACCCTCGATACAAATGCAATCAAGGCATACTCTTTATACGGAACTGTGATGACCGCCCATAGCCCCTGCACTAATCAAGAGGAATAATGCGCTGAAAGGTGTGCCAGGCTGCTATGGATAGAGCATGTAAACTCAATCGGAATCTATCGTAAAACTCACAGCGCAAGGATAAAATATAATAGAACATATATAACAGGTAGTAGTAGTGAAGCATCATATAACAAACTTTTCAAACTTTCACAACATCCTGAAATATTATCCCAACATCATAGGAAATATCAAGTTTGTACATAAGGCCTCACTACAACACTCATAGAGCAACTCAATCAGCGGAAACAGAAATACTAGATAGTAGTAAAAGTAATACGCCAGTCTCCTGCTCGCCTTCGCACAGCAGCATTGGCTTTACTAATCACCTATCACCTGCTACTTAGTCTTCCCATCCACAACTGGATGAACAACCCAAGGTAATAAGAGGAAACATAAAACCTTGAGTCAGACAACAATCTTAGTGAGCGATAAAACAGCTAACAAACTTCATCAATAAAGTATATGAGAATGGATAGATAAACATACTAATCTACCCACGACACCAGAGAAGAACTCAACCCTATCTACCCCACATGGACAGTGATAGCCTTTACTATAAACAATTCAACCATTCATTCATGGAAGCCAGAACACCCATTCAACCGTGGTAAGCATTCATTACATATAGATTATATGTATCTCATGTAAATCATTCTAATCGAACTTAACATCCCTCAAGAACAAGCCTAGAGGCCTAAACCAATATCAGACAAGCACTCAAGGAACATCTCCTTCGACGTTGGACCACCTACAAGAGACGGTACAAACAGAACAACCAATCAACCATGAATGACTCTGGCTATCACCGCTAATCCTGCTTTGAAACCATCGTTAATCGTATGACGGCCAACCTTGCCATATGTCAAGGGCTAATGGTAACCCCAGTTCTAGCATAAACTCCATACGCCTTTCAATGATACATATGTATGTCCAACCTTGACAATTAGGCCTTTCAACGATACCCAGGGTACTCGACCTGCAACCGGTCTTTTAGACATCTCTAGTGTACCCATGCTTCGAGCCTGCTAGAACTTACGACAACGATAATATCTTGGCCTTTGCATCTCTTAGTCATCCAAACCGATGTCTGTTCATAGCTCAAGCAAACTTCTCGAGCAAACGTTATTCACCAACTCACAACTTTTGAGTTGCCACCTTCTTTGTTGTTCTACACTGATCAACAAACACATTCAACACTTCGAATATTCCCACTTGAATTCTCCTCGAAGTTATCACCAACCTCGAACCAAAGAAACATCAGTCATGAGGTCTGAAACCATTCCTAGCATCACACCAATTTGCTAGGGAAAACAAACCACGACACTTAGGCCATTCACCACAATATTTTAAAGCGCTGCTGAAAACCAAACTCGACCGACCGACCCCTATGAGCATGACCGACCAGTATAGAATCAACCCGCCTCGCTCCATACGACTGACCAGCCTCTACCTCAATCACTCAGCTTCTTATCTGAACTACAGACCCGAAGGCCTAGGGTGCTCGACCGACCCAACTCCTCCATCGGAACTGACCGGCCCACTTTGGACCAGCTTCCCTCAACCTGCTTGACCGACCACCCAAGAGCGACCGACCCGATTGGACCGACCCACTCCACAGCAGCTGATTCACCCAACGTTAACCCAAACCGACTAGTTACAAGCTGCTCGACCGACCAGGACCCTGGCACTCGACCGACCTGGTCCCTGACCGACCTCTCCCCTCATCCAACCTGGAGCTTCTTTATCCCCAGACCGATGCTTGCTCAAGCCAAGTTTCTGCGCGACCGACCCTTATGGCTCGACCGACCCTAGTTCTGTCTTGTTCTCCAAGAAAACCATCCCACGTGCGACCGACCCACCACGTGTGACTCAAAACCTGCACTTCTCCAATGCAACTCCAATTTCGACTAAAACTTCGCCAATCGACACAATCGACGAAACCAATTCACCAAATACAACCACAAGCATGTTATGAACCAATAACATCACCAATTTGGTAATTCCATCAATAATTATGTGAAATTCACCAAAATCACCATAAATGTAAATATGAACAAAACTATAGATCTAACTTGCACAATCAAATGGAATAATATATAAATTACCGGTTTAAACTTACTAAAATAGATCATAGGGTGATTCGTATGAAAATGGACTTATAAGGGTTTAGATCTATGGTTAGACACTTGAATATGATGTAAAACATGATCAGACACTCATATACTTCATTGAATCCATGTAAGAGATGTAAATCACTCACCGATTCTCCCAAACAAGAAAAAAATCAATGCAATAAGATTTCGGACAGCAAGTATTTTGAACCGAACCCCTTGATTCGATGAACTCCCTCTTAAATTGATGTAGATCTAGCCTCCAATTGTGTAGATCTTCAATTTCCTTCCCTTAAAAGTTGATTTTAATGGTGGAAAGGTGTTAGAGGAAGGAGGAGCACAAGGCCTCCAAATGAAAGAATGGGGAAGTAAATTATTTCCCATACCTCTCACCCTCTTGTTATAGTTTCCACCAGCCCACTAATGGGCCTCCCCCAAATCAGCCCATTAGGCTCCCAAAACCTGAACAGCCAACTAAAAAACCTTAAAACAACGATTCCTACCAAACCGTTGATACAAATATTTATGGTCACAAAAAAAATCGGTAAAAATTATGGGCATGTCTCACATCTCTATAAGCAACATATTATAATATGAGAATGATCCAACCCTCAAGGAATAAAATAAAAATATTTCAGGATCTTTCAATACGTAAAATGCGGGTTGTTACAGGAACCATTACAAACCTGCCTCTAGGGTACAACTTACCCCGAGCCTACCCCATAGGGCCATCTTAGAGTATTCTCACATCCCGAACAAGTCTCGAACTTTCCTTCAGGAAGGACCCATGAGGAAAGCAACCGAACTGATCTTCATCTAGTAACCAGGAAACTTGGGAGTGTTAGGACTTGTTTGCATGAGTTAATCCATTCATTTGATATGTTAGGTCTTTTGCTTTAATAAGAAAGGCAGATTGCACTGAAAAAACAAGTTGGACGCGCTCACACTGTCTACGATGATCGTGCTTTGTTAGGCTTTCCATCCAGACTCCATTCGAACTGCTCCAAATGCATCTCGCCATTTTATTAGACCCTATGTTTAATCTATTCATCATGCGTTTACCTCACATTTCTTTTCTTTTATTATAAAAGTGATTAGTGTTATCTCTTCGGTTTGTCTAATCTGAGTCTTATTTACTTGCTTATTAGCCACATATTCCCGCAATTGGCCTTGTTAGGAGAATGGACCTATAACGTCCCAAAAATATCAACAATTGGAATATGAAATTAATTAAAGAATTAACTATGAATAATTAATTTTATATTGATATAGGAATTTAAAGTCAAATATATTGTTTTGAGTATGAATTAATCTCAATATTTAATTCAGAATGGTTGGTTGGATATCAAATATTTATTGTTGAATATTTGAACTGGATATGGTTGGGTATTTGAATTGAATTGAAATACGAATTAAAAATAGAAATGGTTGGATTTAAAAATAAACGTTATTGACGTTAAATAAATGGAGGTTTCATTTGTTGAAATATATGAAAATTGGCTTGGATATGTATTAAATTTAACTTTTCAAATTTGGAATCAAACGGAGTTGTTTTGTGAACAAACAGTGAACCGATAAATAATTCGTAATTTAAAATAACGTCATATGCAAGCAGACTAGAATTACAACCAGATAAATTTTATTGGATTCAGAACACAAAGACAAAGTGGTATATATAATTTTTCTCGTATTTGGAAGTTGTGTTAACGGTACGAATTTAGAGTGGTTAGTGTTATTCGCGATAGACGCGGTAGAAATTAACGTTTAATTAATTTCAAATATAACCTACCTCGGATAATTTTACACAAACCTGATCTCTATAACGCGTTGACAACCTAAAACCTAGCGATTTTACGTTGATCTTATCTCCAAATTTTCCTTTTATAAATCATATGCCTCGTCTCATTTTCTTGACCAAAGATCAAAGTTTTTTATGGCAGCCGAAAATCCCCTTTCCCAAAACCCCTAAAATAAAATCAATTATTTCCCCAAATTTCATCGTTAACGGCCTCCCTCTGTTCGAAATTGCCACTTTCTTCTCGTTTTCCATCGCACCGCCTCCCTCCCCAAATTTATTTCACCATCATGAGAACCACTCTGCAAAGCATCATCTTGTCAGCCTTGAGCACCGTTTCCACCAGCACTGAGCCACCGTAGTTCGTCTCGCTCCTCTCCATTCAATTGCAGATGAAAGCACAACAGTAAAGGTGAGTATTGCTCATGATTAATTCATGTTTATTAACTTCAACAATTTATTTAAATACAATAGTTAATTTGGGTTGATTCAAGTTTATTAATTCGTTCTTAGTTACTAACACAGTAGGTGCTAAAATAATCTCGAGTCTATTCAGATTGACTGATTGGTATGATGGTCAAAGAACAAATTACAACATTAAAAGAATAAGAGCAAATAGGTATGAATAGATGTAAAAATATTATGATGTATAAAAAATTGTATAAACAGACAATAGTTAACTTTTGATACTTGACAGAATTTTATACTAAGAAGAAACTATGGTCTACAAGAGTTTTTGTCATATTTTAAAATGGAGTAAGCCCATACATGAAATTCTTAATTGTATAAAATTTTACGATTTCATGTAACTTATTACATAACTGGTATATAACAGAGTCTAACCAAAACAATCAAAATCCAGGGAAATATACAAAGTGGCGAATATATTCCAACTGGCAGTGAAACTCTTCATTTTTGTGCATTTATGTATGGGTAAATTGATATATAATAAGATATTTTATTACTAATCTTCTATGAACGAAGTCAATTTGTTCACTCTTGTTTATGATGTTACTGTCACATTACGTCTCTTATCCTATAACAACATAATCTAAAGAATGCCTTGTCGATTGTTGTTGTTGGTTTCTGATCTTGATGATATGGTTGTTTACATATGTACACTTATATATCTTTGCATTTGTGTATATACGTGTCAAACAGATGATAGTCATGTTGAGAGTATTGTGGGTTGTGAGCATGGAAGCATTTGGATCTAGACTCCATGGAATCACTTAAATAAGTCCATTTTGATTTGATACTGACTCGTCCCCTATATCACAGTTTTGACTTGGCAAACAAGTTTCCTCGCCTTGTCCTATGTTCCTCAATTAGGATGTATTTGTTGTTTTGCACTGAAACAATTTGAAGTCATTTCTTATGTCCAATATACCTCTAGCCTACATTGTTTCATGCCTCTTTGTTTTATGACTCTGCTTATGTATGTCTTTTTTGTTTAGTTATCCTACTGATACGCATTCACACGCATGAACAAAGCATATATGAACAACCCATTCTCTTATAATATGAAACTATATATGCATACATGTTATGCTAGAATATTTGTACCTTAGAACTTTGTAGTGCTACATTTTTTTAAAGTTGTTACCCAGGCTGATCATATAAAATTGAATTCGGATACCTTGTATTGCTATTCAGCTTATACAGTTGTTTACTGAAATTTGGATGACCTATTTGCATGCTTACTTATACATGGTTTAGATGTGCACTTCAACACCATTTGCATTAAAAAACATGTTACTATACCTTGAACTTGGGAACATTATTGATGTATTTAAACACACATGCTTGCTGCTCTTGTGGCCTACACACACACACACATTACTACACTCATGTATATGCTTGGAACTAGTGCTATACCCTATTTCTCTAAACTTACATGCATACTTCTGGTTTGTGCACACTTTTGCAGCGCACCAATTCATGTTGACTCGGTTTGAAACTCCATTCTCACATATGTCAGGCATACCATATATGTAGAACCTTCCCACTTTAAAAATAATACTTGCTGCTAAGCCTGACTTTATAGAAATATATGTTCAATCTTCCCACTTTAAAAATGGTACCCGCTGCTTTGATTTGTAACTAGTGGCTTTCTTGAATTTGAGGCATCTTTGTTGCCACACTTTTGTTCTAACGCATGAGTTGAGACATATCTTTGACTGTACCAGTATAAAACTTGGGTTTTTAGTATATATATGTAGTGGTCGATGTACACATATGTATATATATACCACTGTATGTGTATATACATGTCATCGGCATAAGTATATATGTTTTAGTATATATATGTGGTAGTGGATGTACATACATGTATACATATAACTTTGTATGTGTATATATATGTCATCGGCATACGTATATATATAAATCCATATGTTGTCCTGATTTGTTTCGTCTCAAGTTGTTATGATATATTGCGGTGGTTTCTCATGAGTTTGATGTACTCAAAATATAATGAGTTATAGGATTAACTATTTATCTAATTTATATTGAAGTTAATTTACTTGAACTATGATAAATCCTGACTCGAGTGTTTTATGTTTTGCATGGAATGCTTGGGTCAGACCCGAGCTTTTCAGATTTAGAGATTAGAGCCTATGATTTGAAGTTTGGCGAAGCTGTGGATTTCCAAAGGCGACGCACTCTGAAGATTTATACAGTAAATATTTTCTTTTTTTCAAATTGTATTTTTACATTTCATAAAAATTTGTATCAAAATTCTGAATAATATATAAAAGTTTATTTCATTGTTCAATGTTGTGTTATTTATTTATTCTATGTTTATTCCGTTTTAAACTCTGTAAGCTAAAAACAGTCCGTCAATTCGAATGTTTTAAGTTGGTTTAATTACCAATTTGAAGCGGTCAAAATGGCGGGATGTTACAAGTGGTATCAGAGTTTAGGTTTATTCAAAGCTTGGCTTATCGGGTTTGAAATGAGTAATATTGACACTAGAAAAACGAATTTTGAAAATAAAAAGAGTTTCGAAAAATAGATTTTGAAAGATAAATTATTTTGGAAATATTATGTATTTTGAAAATTGGTATTTCGAAACTAATATATCAGAAAAAAATATTTTGAGATATAATTTTTTTGGAATCCCTAGTCTTCGAATCTAGATTTGCGAGAGCCAATTCTTCGATAAATTTTCTTAGGTTTGAATCTTGAATCCATCATCGAATGGTATTAGAGGAAGATAAGTATAAGAGAATCGATGAATACATTTCTGTAATTGTGAATTTTAACAATCAATGACGGCTGAAATTTATTGGAAATAAAAATTCAGATGGGATTTTGAATAAAAGAGGATATTTGAAATCGTTTCAAAAATGAAACGATGAATTTTATTTTGATATTCAGAATATAAATTAATGAAAGTAAAATCAAAAAGGCTATAATTGGGATTTGACTATGTCAAATTTTATTACTAATTATTCAGAATTTGGCAAGATAAATTATAATTAGTTTCGAACATGTAATGTATAATCGAATATATGAATTCGATAGTAAGTTGTAAACTTGTTAATTAACTAACAAGAAGTGAATTGTAAGCAAGAGTTATAAGAAAAGTGAAATATGAATGAAGAGAGATTTAAATCTATATTTAAATAGAATCAAAATTAATTTGATGTGACGAGTTCAAATTTCGAAAAAAGGAATAATATTTACTTTTCAGAAGTAAATAACGTTTGGAAGCAAAAATGTTGCAAATAAACTTGGGATAAAGGAAATGAAGTTGACCAGTACAGTAAGATTATTCTAAAGTTTAGAATATAAATCAGATGAGATTTTTCCGAAGATCAAAATATATTATCGAATAAGAGATTATTCGAAGGAAGTTATTCAGGGGAGTCAACTATGTAGAATTCCAAGGAATATTTCTTACATACCATTTTAATCTAAATTTAATAAATTATTAATCAATTGTTTATGTATTCAGATTAAAGAATAAAGTATATTTTAGAAGTTAAATATTTTGAAAGCATGAATTATTGTCAACGATTTTCGTAAAAGAAGTGAATTTTTAACTTGAATTCGGAAGTTACGAGAATGAATGATTTTATTCGAAGTTGTGAACTTGATCTATTTCAAAGTTGATAATATTGTTCAGTTAAGGTCTGAGAGGTAATTATATGCAACTTGATTGAGTCTTTGTTGACTAAGAAATGATTAAGGTTCGATAACCAGAGTTGGTTAAGTGGAATAAGTTAATAAGTGCCAACAGTTAAGCAGGAGTAGCAGTGTTTTATTTAACATCTGTTTTAATCCTGATAACAAATTTAGAAATGTTCCCATGAAAATAAAGTATATTTTCTATAGAAAATAAAGATTTGTAGATATATGGAAATGTTTTCCAATGGTAATAAGAATTTTTCTAGAATTATAGAAAATAAATATGATGATTTGAAATGTTTTTCAAAGGATTGTGAGAGAGTAACGGGTTTTGATAAATCAAAATGGCAAGAACTGAAGAACAAAGGGTCGCGCGTCGAGAACGAAGGATTGCAGAACGTAAGAGAAGTGGATTTGTAAATTGAATTCAAGAATTTCATAAGCAATGATTTGATAAGAAATTAAGAAATGGAATTAAGAAATTTGGAAACTGACTGGAGATTACTCAAGTTGAATGACTTCTGAGTGTTGATCTGATGTTGGTATCGGCCTTTGGGGTTGATACTTAGAGAGTTGTTCGCTTGCTAATCTATGGTCGAAGGATGTGAATGTAAAAGGGTAATAACGCATGAATGAGAAATTTGTAGTAAGAATGAAAAAATTTGGAAATTCTGAGAGTATGGAGATTTGAATTAAGTGACGAACTTAATAATTGGAAAGTTGAAATAAAATTTGGTTTATAAGCAATAGTGTCATAAATATGAGTTTGGAAAAGATATCAGATATCTGAATTGATTAAGATATCAAAACTGAAATTTTGAAATTTGAATGGAATTCGAGGATATTCGATTTTAGATAGTGGATACAGAAGTTTTCGGAACTTATATGGAAATGTGTTGAGAAAATTTTATAAGTCCGAGATATTCGGAAGATAATATAAAGTACTATATGTACATAATATCATATGTTTTCAAATCAAGATAAGGGAAGTAACTTCCTTCTCCTTTAAAATTCGAGCTTAGTTGAGATATGCTGCTGGTGGTAGTAGGTTGTCAGACATAATACTCGAGTTATCACAAAAATTCCTGGAAGAACATGACTGTATAGCGAAATTCACAGGGATGTAGATGGCCTACAGTGGATGGATGTTTCTTGGGGGAGCTAAGCGTAACCATTGTGTCTTCTGCGATCTACAGTTGTTTATACGGGTGTAATCCGCAGAACGTGAAAGCTTACGGGTATGGATGTTTCCTGGGGGACCCAGGTGTAACCATTGTATACATGCGGTCTACATGACATATCTACAAGTGAAAGAGATGTAACCACTAAAGTTATTAAAAGTATAATGGAGCCATGTAATGTTTGAGATATCTTAGTGATATTAAGCCACCTGTTTGATGCGGCAGTTAGTCTTCATAACTTGCTTGGTCCTCATGACCTGATTTATCTTCATAATTTAATGATTTGTTTTTGTGACCCTGAGATAGAGAAGTCAACGCTCAGTGACCTCAGTTTTTCTTTTGATTCTTAAATATTTTTCGTTGATTTGCCCATGATGAAATTCACAGAGAAGTGATTTCCTACGGATACGAATGTTTTCTGGGGGATCCAGACGAAACCATTGTGTATCTGCGATTCGTGAACAATCAACATAACAACATCACATTGGTACTTTCTGTATCTGTTTTCTTTTAAGAATTTTTGAAATATTTTCACTGGAGGGTGAAGCAAGGATATTTAGTACTTGGAGATTTTTGTCATGCGTCTGACCAACGTATGCCTAACATCTGTGAGAACGATAATAGACTTGTCAAACTTCGAGTTATAAAATATTTTCAAATCAGTAATTTGAAATTTAAATTATACCTAGCTTAATAAATAAAGAAAGTGGATTTCGAAGTAGCTTTGGAATAATAATACAAATATTTTTGTATGAATTTCATGTTATGTATAAATATTATAAAAGATTTTGGATTTTGGAAATTTTCAAGTATCAATTTACAAATTGTCAACTTGAAGAGGAGATGTTATTTACGCTCTTCAATGAGTGTTTAGACAGTTAAATGGATGGAATATAAGGAGATTTGGTTGAACTGGGATTATAAGTACAATGATGGGTAAGTAAACATTGATAGATGAGGTTTATAAAGAAATTTGGGAAATCCAACTTATGTAGAGATTGAAATTTAAAAAAAGATTGGTTTTGAAAGAAATTATATGATTTTGAATATCTTAGAAGATTATATAGAATGAGAAATTGAGAGATCTCAAAATAATTTGAGATAGAAATTGGTTTAACGAAATTGAATATAGTTTAAAAAGAATGCGTAAAACCCGATTCGGAAAAATCGTGTTTGATCAAAATTGATCTCCAACTGTAAGAAAGAAATTTGATTTTTCGAGTTAATTGAATACAAAGAGGATGGATGACTTAAATATCTAAATTTTTTGTGGAAATTTTTTACACATGTATGAAAATGGAAGTATACATTGGTATAACTCTAACGATAAAATTTAAAAGAGGGGGGGGGGGAGATTGTAACGTCCCAGAAATTTCAACAACTGGAATATGAAATTAATTAAAGAATTAACTATGAATAATTAATTTTATATTGATACTGGAATTTAAAATCAAATAAATTGTTTTGAATATGAATTAGACTCAATATTTAATTCAGAATGGTTGGTTGGATATCAAATATTTATTGTTGGATATTTGAACCGAATATGGTTGGGTATTTAAATTGGATTGAAATACGACTAAAAAATAGAAATAGTTGGATTTAAAAATAAACGTTATTGACGTTAAATAAATGGGAGGTTTTATTTGTTGAAATATATGAAAATTGGCTTGGATATGTGATAAATTTAACATTACAAATTTGGAATTAAACGGAGTTGTTTTGTGAATAAACCGTGAACTGATAAATATTTCGTAATTTAAAATAACTTCGTTTGCAAGTGGAGTTGAATTACAACCAGATAAATTTTACTGGATTCAGAACGCGAAGACAAAGTGGTACGTATAATTTTTGTCACGTTTGGAAATTGTGTTAACAGTACGATTTTAGAGCTGTTCATGGTGTTCACGGTAGACGCTGTAGAAATTAACGTTTAATTAATTTCAAATATAACCTACCTCAAAATAATTTATGCAAACCTAATCTCTATAATGCGCTGACACCCTAAAAACTATCGATTTTACGTTGATCTTATCACCAATTTTTTTATAAATCATACGCCTCGTCTCATTTTCTTGAGCAAAGATCGAAGTTTTTAATGTCAGACGAAAATCTCCTTTCCATAAATCCCTAAAATAAAATAAATTATTTCCCCGAATTACATCGTTAATGGCCTCCCTCTGTTTGAAATGGCCACTTTCTTCCAGTTTGCCATTGCACTGCCTCCCTCTCCAAATTTATTTCACCATTGCGAGCACCACTCTGCAAAGCACCGTGTTGTCAACCTTGAGCATCGTTTCCACTAGCACTAAGCCACCGTAGTTCGTCTCGCTCCTCTCCGTTCAATTACACGGTGAAATCAAAGCACTTGAGGTGAGTATTGCTCACGATTAATTATTGATTCAAGATATTAACTTCAGTAATTTATTTAAATACAATAGTTTATTTGGGTTGATTCAAGTTTATTAACTCCTTCTAAGTAACTAATGCAGAAAGTGCTAGAATAATCTCAAGTCTATTCAGATTGACTGATTGGTATGATGGATCAAAGAACAAATTACAACGTTCAAAGAACAAGAGAAAATAGTTATGAATAGATGTACATATATGATGATGTATACAAAATTATATAAACGGACAATAATTAACTTTTGATACTTGACAGAATTTTGTACTGATAAGAAACTACGGTCTACAAGAGTCTTTGTCATATTTTAAAATGGAGTAAGCCCATACATGAAATTCTTAATTGTATAAAATTTTACAATTGCATGTAACTTACTGCATAACTGGCATATAACACAGTCTAACCAAAACAATCAAAATCCAGAGAAAATATACAAAGTGGCGAATATATTCCAACTGGCTGTGAAACTCTTCATTTTTCCGCATTTATGTATGGGTAAACTGAAATATAATAATATATTTTAACACTAATCTTCAGTGAACGAAGTCAGTTTTTTCACTCTTGTTTATGATGTTACTGTCACATTATGTCTCATATCTAATAACAACATAATCTAAAGAATGCCTTGTCGATTGTTGTTGTTGGTTTTTGATCTTGGTGATATGGTTGTTTACATAAGTATAAATATATATATCTTTGCATCTATGTATATACGTGTCAAACAGATAATAGTCATGTTAAGAGTATTGTGGGTTGTGAGCATGGAAGCATTTGGATCTAAACTCCATGGAATCACTTAAATAAGTCCATTTTGATTTGATACTAACTCGTCCCCTATATCACAGTTTTGACTTGGCAAGCCACTTTCCTAGCCTTGTCCTATGTTCCTCAATTAGGATGTATTTGTTGTTTTGCAGACACTAAAACAGTTTTAAGCCATTCCTTATGTCTATGTATACCTCTAGCCTACATTGCTTCATGCCTCTTTGTTTTATGACTCTTCTTGTGTATGTCTTCGTTGTTTAGTTATCTTACTGATACACATTCACACGCATGAACAAAGCATATATGAACTGCCCATTCTCTTAGAATATGAAACTATCATACGCATACTGGTTATACTAGAATATTTGTACCTCAGAACTTTGTAGTGCTACATTTTTTTAAAAGTTGTCACCCAGGCTGATCATACAGAATCGAATTTTTCTACCATGTACTGCTATTCATCTTATACAATTGTTTACTGAAATTTGGATGACCTATTTGCATGCTTATTGATGCACGGTTTAGAGGTGCATTTTAACACCATGTCCATTTAAAAACATGTTACTATATCTTGAACTTGGGCACATTATTGATGTTTTTAAACACACATGCTTGCTGCTCTTGTGGCATACACACACACATTACTGCACTCATGTATATGCGTAGAAATATGGTGTTATACCCTATTTCTCTAAACTTACATGCATACTTTTGGTTTATGCCCACCATTACAGCCTACCAATTCATGTTGACTCGGTTTGAAACTCCATGCTCACATATGTCAGGCTGACCATATATGTTAAACCTTCCCACTTTAAAAATAATACTTGCTACTGAGCCTGTCCTTGTAGAAATATATGTTGAATCTTCCCACTTTAAAAATGATACCTAATGATTTGATTTGTAATTAGTGGCTTTCTTGAATTTGAGGCATCTTTGTTGTCACACTTTTGTTCTAACGCATGAGTTAAGACATATATCTGACTTTACCAGTATAAAGCATGGGATTTTAGTATATATATGTGGTGGCCGATGTACACATATGTATGTATATACCACCGTATGTGTGTATATATATGTCATCGGCATACGTATATATATTTTAGTATATATATGTGGTGGCCGACGTACACATATGTATATATATACCACTGTATGTGTATATATATGTCATTGGCATATGTGTGTGTGTATATATATATATATATCCATATGTTGTCCTGATTTATTTCATCCCAAGTTGCTATGTTATATCCCGGTAGTTTCTCATGTGTTTGTTGTACTCGAAATATAGTGAATTATAAGATTAACTTTGTATTTAGTTTATACTGAAGTTAATTTACTTGAACTATGATAAATCCTGACTTGAGTATTTTATGTTTTGTATGGAACACTCGGGTCAGATCTGAGCATTTCAGATTTAGAGATTACAGCCTATGATTCGAAGATTGGCGAAGCTGGGAATTTCCAAGGGCGGCGCACTCTGAAGATTTAATACAAAGATTATTTTCTTGTTTTCAAATTGTATTTTTACATTCTGCAGTATGCAAAAATTTGTATCAAAATTCCGAATAATATATAAAAGTTTATTTCGCTGCTCAATGTTGTGTTATTTATTTATTATGTGTTTTCTGTGTTGATTCTGTTTTAAACTCTATAAGCTAAAAACGGTCCGTCGATTTGATTGTTTTAAGTTGGTTTAATTACCAGTTTGAAGCGGTTAAAAAGACGGGACATTACCGGACCACTACTTTTACTTTCTTATTAAATTAATTCCAAATATAAGATTTTTTTTATAATAAGCCTTTCTTACTTCACTTTTCTTTTAATTTTAACTCTCATGTTATAATCTTATTTGCAAACATATCAAAACTGTCTATTATTATTTATTTCTGTATCTATATAATTATCATAATATTATTCTTGTATAAATGTTCAATTTGTCTATTATGACCTAATTATGTATCCGTATAATTATCATTATAGATTATGGTCTTTTCTAGTTATCATTTGTTTAACCTGATTTCTTACTGTTTTTATTTTCTTAACATCTTTTAGTTATATTATTCTTTAATTTACCATCTTTGTAAGTTTATCTTTTAGAAAGTTATGCTTATTCCTAACTGAGTGGTTATCGAAAATGTATAAAAATCTATCCCTATAATATAAGACAATTGTATCAATAAAAATCCATAATTGCAAGACATTTCTTTTAGTTATTTATATACTGCTGAATAGTATGCAATATGGCTAAATCCCTATTTTGCACTACTCCGTGTCCTTTTTCTTCTATTCTTGGAATTACGTTTTATATTTTATTTACAAACCAAACTATGAAAATATATCCCTTTTCTTACTAACCAATCTAGACTATTCCTAACTTCCTATTTTAATAGATATATGTTAATTTCGACTCTTAATTTATTTCTTAAATTTTGACATAATTACTATAAATTTAAACACTTGGGCCTATACATGTAACACTTCTTCCAAAATGCTAACACAAATACTCATTAGCGCGGTTAGCTAATTTAACACCCCGTATTTTAATAAATAATAATTATATGAAGAAGATGAATAAATCGGATATTAATTAACTACATATTCAAAAATGGATGATGTTTGTTACGAAATTCTGATTTAGATAGACTTTTGGTTTGCGTAAATCGGACAAAGTATGAACAAGATATGATCAATCAAAGTTTGATGATAAATTAAATAATTTAATTTATAAAAATCAGAATGGTGCAATGGTCAATGGGCGACCCAGGCCCTATATGGGTCGACCTCTGGGTCGACACATGTGTCGACCCACATAGGAGGCAGGTCGACCCAATTCGAGCCCGGCACGAATCTGTGCCTGGCCAAACATGCATGTTTCTAGATAGTTCTCTTTGCTGACTCATGCCGAGGTGTTTTCTATGGCTTGGATTTAAACCCTAATATTCTATGGCTTAAACTATCCTATCGCACCTATAAGTAGACTACCAACCCTCACTCTTTCCTCACACCAACATTTCCTTATCTTCTTCCTCCACTCTATTATGTTCTAGAAATAAATAAAATTGGAAAAAGTTAGGGTGTTGTCAAAAATATAGATCTAAAAGGATAGTCTTCTTCTACTTTTTTTCAAAGGCATTTTTCTGGATCTACAACAATTCTCTATGAGTTCTATGTTATTTTTAGATTAGCAATTTAAATAAAAAGTATTTTAGACAGTAAAATATATTGGATCTTAAAGCTTGACAGTTACAGTGTTTATAAGTTTATTTTTTAAAGTGGTTGTTTATTTTAATTAATGCTTATTATTTATCCTTTTCCAGTTATTAATTGTTTATAAGTACATTCAATTTCCTTATCCTTCTCTGTCATTCTTTTATTTACAGTCTTGTTATGCTTATTTATTTATTTTGTTCATTTCTGAGTCTAGATCTATTTCTTCTTATTTTCCCTTGTTTTCGCTGAGCCTGGGCCAACGAGAGCCTAGGCCTTTTACCGTTTGACTTGCGTAAAATTGGAACAATCTAAAAAATATTTAATAAGGAGATTTTGGGCATATTATGAATTGGAATCATGGGCTGTAAATTGGGGTAAATTACAAAGGAAGAATGTGTAAACTTGTGAATTGGAATAAGGTGTACTTAATCATTAAGTAAATATGTTATTAAACATAAGAATCGAGATAAGATATACTTAATTGAATATTAAGTAACTTGTAATCTGTATTTGTAAAACATATAAGCAGGGTTCTGTTTGACTTGGGGAAGGGTTGTATAAAGAGTTATATTTAATTAGAAATGTTACAACCTAGGAATATAACGCAGGGTTATATTGAGCTTATTAATGAACTTAAACCTACTAAGTTAAACCTATCTGATTAGTAAGCTAAGAAGTCCATTCGGGTAAAATATGTGGGGATTTTTGAAATCCTAGTTAACTTGTTGGCCAAGCCTAGGGTTGGCTTGTGTCAATCTGCTTTCTTATTTATCCGTCTGGAACCCATATTAATTAGTACCCTCCTTTTATAATTTGAGTCTCACACTAGATAGAGACTAGGGCATGCTTTACTAATGTTTGATTGTAAGAGGTTCAAATTCTAAAAGTAGGTATGGGAGCATTTCAGCGGGACCGTAAGCGTGCATTGTTCCGAACAGGGAAGATAAGATGTTGTAATACAGACGGATAAGGTTGTTTAGCGGAGGATCGCAGTAGTGACCGTGACCTTTTGATTTAGCTTGGACCTGGATTATTTCTTAATTCATGTATTGCTTCAATACCTGTTCTATGATTATTTTTATGACTCATGAGGGATATGATTTTTATGGTTTTATAATTATACTCTGATATCTTAATTTCCATGAGGCAGATGTTTTATGATTATGGTACTTCAAATTGTAAGTTTGTGACTGATTTAATAATAAATGTTTTGAAAGTTTCCGCTATATTTTATATTCTATCTTATAAATTTTAGTCTCTGTGTTGTTACTTCATACCTATTGCGCTTCACAAAACTTAATGCATCCCCACATGGGTGACATTAAGGGATGTGAGGTGTCATATTTGGTACCAAAGCCTAAGGTTACAAGATCAGATAAAAGGTTTTTGAAAAAGTATTTTCAAAGTAAAGAATTTTCAAGAAAAAACCTATTTTTGAAAAATATATCCCCACAAGTCAATTACAATATTCCATTGATCTCTTTTTGAATCCTTGTCTCTTCTCTTTTCAACATGTTTAGGTTCCTATTTTCCCATAGGGCATTCCTATTCCGACATGGATCCATAGATATATAGAGGCTACGACACCTGCCAAAATTCAAGGAAATGTCCCACACCAGCTGCACCCGCGGTAGTTCCACCCAATCCAATAGTTAACTTCTCTAAACTTTGTAAGGATTTATATGTGATGGGCGGCAAGCCATTTCGTGGAACAGAGAGTTACGTGGAAGCATGCAATTGGCTTAGGGAGACAGAGCATGTGTTGAGTTGTTGGAGTTAGACGACGGAAGGAAGATTCAATTGGCCACTTGGCAGCTGAAGGAGGAAGCATCGTAATGGCGGGAGGTAACTCAGGCAGGGAAGATGGTGGCAACATGGGATGAGTTCAAGAATAGATTTGAAATAAAGTTCTTGTCACAAGCTGAAGAAGGAATGTAATTGAGAAGTTCTTAAGTTTGAAGCAAGGAAGTATGACGGTAAAAGAATATGTGAATAACTTTAATAAATTGGCGAGGTTTGGCTTGGATCTGATTAACACTCCTCATAAGAAGGCTTTGAGATTTGCAAGAGGGCTGAATCAACCCCGTCAAGGACTAGCGATGTCACATATACCAATGGGAGCTAGTTGAGAGACTAGTAGATATGGTTTTGATGCATGAGGATGGGAAAGTGGACAAGCAAGAGGAAATGGCCGAAGAGACTAAGCCCAAAACAGAAAAGAAAAGGTGGTAGCCTAATAAGAGTGCAGCGAAAAAGGGAGGAAAACCAGATAAGGCACAAATCAAGACAGATGTTAGGTGTCATGGTTGTGGTAAGGAGGTATACCTTTTCAGAGATTTCAGAAAGACTAATAAATCTTTTTTTAGTTGCGTACAAGTTGGACATTATATTAGGAGGTGCCCTAAGAAACAGGGTAAGGGGGTAGGATCATCCGGAGCACAAGTTCATGTGCTTGAGACGATTCAAACTAGTAATCTGGACCAAGGTAGGAAAGTCACCGTAGAAGGTTTGATTTCTCTTTTTGACTCTCTTATTAGGACTTTGTTCGATTCTGGTTCTTCTCATTCTTTCATATCTAATTCTATTGTTGACAGCCTGCACGAAGATAATTGTATAGTTTCTGATCCTGTAGTGGTCTCAAACCCCATAGAAGGTATGACTCACATGTCTATGATATGTAATGGTTTGATAATTTTTGTTCTTGGCGTCGAGTTTGAGTGTGATGCATATGTTCTGGGTTTTATGGGTTATGGGCTTATTCCAGGGATGGATTGGCTAGCCATGTATGGTGCAATCCTCGATTGTGAGAGGAGAGTTGTTAGACTTTTGACATGCCATGGTAGAAATCTTGAGATTTCTTGTGAACTGCAGTGGTCAGTTATGCTCAACTTCTGAGATTCCTTAGATGCTTCTATTGACGATCTTAGTTTGGTACCACAGTCAAACACTTTCCATATGTGTTCGATGAGGTGAGAGGATTCCTCCCAGGCGAGAGATAGATTTCTAGATATACGCGAGGAGAATGAACCTATTGCTTTACCAGTGTGCCACATGGCTCTTAGAGAGAGGAAGGAACTCAGTAAGCAAGTGGGTGAGTTATTCGAGAAGGCATTCATTATACAGAGCATTTTTGAGTGGGGGGCTCCAGTCGTCTTTGCAACTAAGGCAAATGGCTCTCTCATCTATGCATGGACTATAGGAAGTTGAATAAGCTCACCAAGAAGAATAGACACCCACTCTCACGAATAAATGACTTGTTTGGCCAATTAGTGCGCGCTGCTGGTTTCTCACAGTTGGATCTAGCCACATGTTTTCGTCAGCTTAGGATAGCAGATGACGGCATAGACAAGGTTGCTTTTAGGACTCCTGATGGATTTTTTGAGTGGCTGGTTATACCTTTTGGGCTCATCAATGCACCGACATACTATGTGGATTTGATGAGTTGGGTATTTAGGCAGTACCTAAATAACTTTGCAGGGGTTTTTGTTAATGATATCCCGGTTTTCTCGAGGAGCAAGGAAGAGCATGACATACACTTAGGAGAGGTTTTCCGCACACATTGAGCACATCAGCTGAAGGCTAAGCTTTCTAAGTGTCATTTCTGGCGGAAGAAAGTAAGGTTCCTAGGCCATGTTGTCTCCAAGGATAGAATAGCGGTGGACCTCGCTTAGGTTGTCGTAATTCTATATTGGAAAGCCCCTAAGAATGCGAAGGAGGTTAGGAGTTTCTTGGAATTGGCAGATTATTAAGAAAAGTTCATTAAGGATTTTGCACGAATCTCAGCTCGCTTACCCGTCTGACGAAGTAAAACCTCGTTTTTGCTTGGGATAAAGATTTTGAGGATGCGTTCTCGAGATTAAAGAAGGCTCTTACATTTGCTCCATTTTTTAGTCTTTCTGAGGGTACCAAGATATTTACCATCTATACGGATTCTTGCGGCATAGGTTTGGGTGCAGTGTTGATGCAAGAAGGTAGGGTAGTCTACTACGGGAGTTGGCAGTTGAGGGTACATGAGATGTAGTATCCTACCCACGATTTGGAGTTAGCAGCAATAGTGTTTGTGCTCAAGTCTTGGTGGCACTATTTACTAGGTGTGAAGTTAGAGCTTTATACAGATCATAAGTCTCTCAGGTACTTGTTCTCGCAGATGGATCTCAATTTGCAATAACAACATTGGATGGAGTTCCTTGCGTCCAACGACTTTGAGATAGCGTATACCCCATGGAAAGGGAATGTGATTGCAGACGCATTATGTATACATTGGATGGCCTTGATTCTATTATTCATAGAGTGGCAGAGCTTGGATTTTATCTCATCATTTAATTTTAGTCCATCTACAAATTTCGCACTCGGATTGTTGGCACGGTTGGAGGTGCGACCTACTCTTTTAGAGCACAGTGGATCCAGTCAGCACGAGGATCAACAGTTAGTGGATATCATAGATCGACTCAGTGAAGGAGAGACCTCTAGCCACCTTGCTAGGTACTCTGTGGACGAGAGAGGGTGGCTATGTCGAGATGGAAGACGATGTGTTCCCAGAGTTGATGACTTGTTAAGATCAGTTCTTGAGGAGGCTCATCACTCTCGGATGACTATCCATTCGGGCGGTGACAAGATGTACAGGGATATGAAGAGAATTTTTAATTTGACTGGAATAAAAAAGGACAAGGCAGAATATGTCGGCCGATGTTTGACTTTCCAGCAAGTGATGGTTGAACAGAGAAAACCTGGTGGATTGCTTCAGCCTCTAGACATACCACAGTGGAAGTAGGAGAGCGTCTCTATGGATTTTATAGATGGTTTTCCAAGATTAAGGAAGGGAAACACTAGTATTTAGGTTATAGCTGACAAATTGACTAAGGGTGCTCACTTTATCCTAGTTAAGAGCATGAGGATGACAGCTTGGTTAGTATTGGTATATCTTACAGAGATCATCTGACTTCATGGGGTATCCTCCTACATTGTTATTGACCGTGACCTCATCTTTACAAATGAGTTTTAGAGGAGCTTGCAGGAGGCACTAGGAACACAGTTACGACTTAACACTTCCTATCACCCTCAGACGAATGGACAGATAGAGAGGGTTAATAGGGTTCTCGAGGATTTATTGAGACTGTGTATCCTAGACTTCGGAGGGACTTGGGAGGAACATCTCCCATTGGTAGAGCTTGCCTAAAATAATAGTTATCAGACGAGTATTGGTATGTCTCCCTTCAAGGAACTTTATGGACGACCTTACAGATCACCTACTTGTTGGCCGGAGTCTACGAATAGACTTCTACTTGGGACCGAGATGGTTAGAGAAACTTCAGAGAAAATAGACCTGATTCGGAGACGAATGAAAGTAGCTCAGGATAGGCAGAAGTTGTATGCCGATCAGAGGAGGACTGACTTTGAGTTCGTAGGAGAAGATATGGCCTTTATCAACATGTCACCTTTGAGGAATGTTGTTCATTTTGGCTCAGTAGGGAAGTCGGCACCAAGGTTTGTAGGGATGTTCCCCATAGTAGAGAGGATAGGCATACAAAGTTAGATTACCAAAGAGACTGGTGGGGTTCACGATGTGTTCCATGTCTCACACTTGAGGAAGTGTTTACATGATTCCGCCGAGGTAGAAGAACTGAGTACCTATTAGGATGTAGAGATAATAAAGGAGGCATCAGTCAGAAAAATTCCTACTCGAGTACTTTGATCGAAAGTTAAGAAGCTACGAAACAAAGAAATCAAGCTGGTTAAGGTACAATGTGGAGAACATCGTGACGATGTGACTTGGGAACCCGAAGACAAGATTCGCGCTTCTTTTCAGAAGTTTCTCTTTGAGAGTACGTTTTTAATTCCTTTCTATGCTTTTGAATTCAAATCTATTTTTCCTATCGTTTGAATCTCGATTCTTAGGTTAAAGCCTATGGATAATAGAAATGGGTTAAATCATGTGCTTGAGACATGTTATGTTTGATGGCTGCAAGTGGATGCACGTTTCTGCTAGTGGATGTTGTGGATGCATATATACACACTAGACACTAGATTAGGGATCAGCTTAACTAGAGCACTTATATATTGCAAATGGATGTGTGCGCATTTTAATTTACTTTAAACATGGATTGAAATTATTGAATCATCACTTGGATGTTGCATTTTTGTGAATGGTTGTTGCATACATACAGAATTTATATGTATTATTAGGACTTTTCTACATGCATACTGGATACATGGCACAAACATGAATTGCATTAAGGAGGTCAACTAAATTAGTGGACTGCCTGATTTCCGCATTAGCCTAGGGACACATACACAACACCTTTGCATATGTTCATACAAAGCATTAGAAATTTTAAGGACAATGTATGCCAGTGGTTGATGGATGAATAGATGGGTGTAGATATGGTTGATAATATTCATAACATTCTTCTAACCTTTGAGATATTGGGGACAAAATCTTTTAAGGAGGGGAGAACGTAACACATTTTAATAAACAATAATTATATAAAGAAAATTAATAAATCAAATATTAATTAACAAAATATTTAGAACTAGATAAAATGTTCACCATTGCATCAATTATGAAATTTTGATTCAAATAGACTTTTGCTTTGCATAAATCAGACTACGTATGAACAATATACGATCAATCAAAGTTTGAGGATAAACTAAATAATTTAATTTATAAAAATATGAATGGTGCAACGGTCAATGGGTGGCCCAGGCCCTATATGGGTCGACCCTTGTGTCGACAATTGGGTCAACCCCTATGTCGAACCCTGGGTCGACACATGTGTCAACCCAAATAAGAGGTGGGCCGACCCATTTCGAGCCAGGCACAAATCTGTGCCTGGCCAAACATGCCTGTTTCTAGATAGTTCTTTTTGTTGAATCATGTTGAGTGTATTCAATGGCTTGGATTAAAACCCTAGTATCCTATGGCCTAAACTATCCTATCACACCTATAAATACTATAAATAGACTACAAACCCTCACTCTTTCCCTACACCAATATTTCTTCATCTTCTTCCTCCACTCTATTATGCTCTAGAAATAAATAAAAGGGTAAGTTTGGCTCACATCCCTAATAGGTTTGGAAATTCATGTCACATCCCTACCTTAAATTTTTTATAAATTAGTTCCCTACTTTTCGTAAATCAGCAAAAAATCGGCAAAAAATTTATGAAAATTAACATGTAATAACCATCAAATTCAGACATTAAAACCACCAAAAAACACATTGAAAACCAAAAAACAGCGAATCTCCAGTATACTGCATCAATCGATGCAATTGTTGCATACATTTCAGCAACAATCGCAGTTATGCATCAAACTGCAGTATTACTACAGAAATGTATGCAATAATACTGTAATAATTGCATCATTTGATGCAATAATTCATTCCTTGCCTGTTTTTTCAACCATACACCATTTTTAAGAATTGTTGCTTACATTTTAGCATTTATAAACAATAATTGCATACATGTTAACACATATTGACAAGCATTCATTCGTTTTAACATTGTTGCATAAATTTCAGCAATTATACACAATAGTTGCATACATTTCCACAACAATTCGTAAGCCATACAAAAGCTTTTCATCTTTAATTGCGTACATCTCAGCAAAAATAACCAATAACTGCATACATGCATGCGATAATTCATGCAGATTTTCAATATAAACTCAGGATGAATTGTTGCATACATGTATGCAATTACTGGTTATAATTGCTGACTTTGCCGAATTTTTTATGTTTTATTCAGCACGCTTTTCTGAATATTTGCAATTTTTTTATTTTTTTTACATAGCAACGCTTTTTTTTTCAAAAACACATAAGAGGACAAAATAGGGATTCGCTTTGCAAGATTCATTACAGTGGAGGCCATTTGAATTATTAAACTTTTTAGGAACGTGAGCCTTATTTTCACTAAATAAAAATTAGGGAAAAGTTAGGGTGCTACCTAAAATATGGATCTGAAAGGTTATTCTTCTTCTACTTCTTTTTCAAAGGCCTTTTTCTAGATCTACAACAATTCTCTGTGAGTTCTATGTTATTTTTATATTAACAATTTAAATAAAAAGGATTTAGATAGTAAAATATATTGGATCTGAAAGCTTGACAGTTATAGTGTTTATAAATTTATCTTTTACATGTTACTGTTCATTTTAATTATTGTTTATTATTTATCCTTTTCTAGTTATTATTTGTTTATAAGTACATTCTTTTTCCTTATCCACTTCTCCGTCATTGTTATATTTAAAGTATTGTTATGCCTATTTATTCATTTTGTTCATTTCTGAGCTGTTAGAATTTATGCCTTAGAGGCAATTCATTTGATGAGATTGATAACACTGTTGATGTTATTATTTTATTTGAAATAAAAAATTATTATATTATATTTACTACGTAATATAATATTAATATAATAGAAGTCCTTAGAATTATAATACGGAATTATATAGTTTGAGTAAGACTTGAATTTGAGATTATATAACATGATAAGTATTATAATTCTTAAATGTACCTAGTCGAGTTTTATTGTTTATATTGGACAACAATATAGCATTAAGACTAGTATGTTGATTGACTGATGATCACATCTCATTGATCATTAATATACGTGATATTAATGTCAAAACTTAAATACGTATTGGAGAATATAGTATTGGGCTGACCCACCATGAGATAACTACATGGAATATAAGTAACAATATCATTATTTATTCTCATAGCGACAGTGATGCAATGGTCGTCAGACCTAAAATCATTATTATTTTATTCGAGGATATTTGTGTTTTGATATCATCTAAAGTTACTCGTAACAGAGTAATGATAACGGTGATTATTGGATACATCTCGAATCGAATGAAAATTATGAATGATCTAGATGGAATTTAACCCTACGATAAATTCGTATGATATCCATGGGCCTCATAATTGAGTGAGACTGTGAAATGCATGGCCGTGCTCAAATACTGATTTGTTTTAAAAAGTCTACTCATCGATCAAGATAAACGGATTAAATTATTAAGAGGGTGATACGATCCATTCCTCCAGTTTAATCCTGGATATATCGGTTAAAAGGATTATATTACATTGATACACTGGTCACAGAAAAGGTTGTATCGAATCGTTGATCTTATTATAACTTGGGTAGCAGCGATGTATTACTAGATGTCGCTCACTGCATAAAATTTAAATATGATTTAAATTATTGTCAACGTTATAGCAACCTATAGGGTCACACAACAAAAATGTTGAAAGGAAATAGGACCACTATTTTATATATATAAATATTAAATAGTTAATATTATATATCATTTTGAAGTGGTCCGACCCACCTAAGTTCTAGATCCGAATTTTTATTTAACGCTCACTTTAAAAGGTAATACCTTTACTTTTTTCCAGGGTGTGAAACAAAATAAAAATACCCAAGTAAAATTGGGGATCAAAAAATGGCGGCGGCGAAGAGGCTAGTACCTCTCTTTCTTCTTTGAATCTGTGATGACGAATTCGAGGGGCGTTCGAGTGGACTCTGATAGAGGCTCAATAAAATGGAGGGCTCTTGATTCGATCTGTTTCAAAGTTGGTATTGTTCCTATGGATCTAACGCATCAGGTATGATTTTAATCCCAAATTAATATGAGTTTTGATTTATTTTCTTGCCAAGATCCTTATTTCAAGTTGTCAAAACCCAAATTGGAATTCGATTAGGTCGATTTTTTCCCATCAATGATATCAGAGCTAGGTTTTAGCGAGAAATTATAAATTCAACTTTATTTTTGGGGTTTTATTCATGATTGTATCCTTGTATGCATTATGATTACATAAGCATGATTTTCACCGATTGATAATTAGGGCGTATAATTTTGTTTTGGTTATAAAATGAAAAACTGCTTCTTTTAATTTCGAATTAATATCAGATATCAATTCCAGTTAGTGAATCTAATATGATTTAGCAATGTATACTTCGATATGATCTAAAGCAGTAACTGATATGTTCATACAAATAAAAGAGCTAAACTTGTTATCAAAGTGGTTGATTAGTAAGTGTATATGTCCAGTTTTATCATAAATTTTCTTTCCACGATTAGAATTGAGTTTACTGATTAATGAATCAGTGAGATAGATTTCTGTTTTATTTTGATTTAATGAAATCAATCTTATAGAAATTTGTTAAAAACAAATTATGATTCGATCTTAATACTGAAGTGAATAGTTTGAATTACTGTGTTGGTTTATTTTAAAATAAAAAATAGTTTCATGTTGATACGAATTAATATTGGATATTGATTCGATTTACTTCATCTTTCACAACTAAACTATATATATATATGGATTTGTTCTCTTTCCAACATAAATCTATTTCTACTTGTTTAGAATGATAAAATTATAATCAAAAGCGCTTGATTGATAAATATTTATAAACTTGTAACAACCCGCATTCTACGCATCGGAGGATCGTAGAATATTTATTTCTTTCTTATATGAAGTCGTATGGTCATGTGGCTTTGGGAGATGACTAATGGGGTCATTTCCCATGTTCATGATTTTTGTCGATTTTTAAATGACCGTTTTGCCCCTAGTTGATCTTGTTTCGGCCATAACTTTTGATTGGAAAGGAATTTTGACCTGAAACCACATCCATTTGATTCGTTTGATGGTTTACCTTTCTGTAGAGTGGTCATAATAGCTAAAAGGATTTACCGTTTGGGAGATATGGCTGAAATAAGGTTCGGAAGGTAAAAAACTGCTTAACCGGGCCAAATAGGGTGATTAGTGAATGGGCCCATAACCCATTTCGGGATTAGGGTTATGAGGAAGCTGAAAAGAGTTAGGGTTTCATTCCATTTCAGTTTACTAGCCTCCACTTACCTCTTCGAAATCCTAAAAATGGCCTCCAACCTCTAAATCACCTCCAAATCACTTTCTAATCAAGGATTAAGCTTAGCAACATCAAATCAAGGGAGATCTTAACCAAATCAAGATTAGAGCTGCTGTTTAGCATTGGTATCCGTGCCATATCAGAGAATTATTTCAGATCTAAGGTTTATTTGTGGCTAAGGTGAGTGATTTGCATAGTTCCTCACTAACTATGGTTAATTAAGGGTAATTAGTGTTAATTAGCGAATTTAAACATGATAAAATTCTGGAAAAATATTTATAAATTCTTAAATGATGTTTTGGACCTCTGATATGAACTTGGGTTAATTTGGTTAAGTTTTGCTAATCCTATCATTAATTATGCTTGAACATATTTAAGGGAAAATATGGGGTTTTGGCTACGATTGATCCATTTTAACCTATCATATTGATGTTTTGGTGCTTGAGGTCACTTCTATTTGTTGCTATGACTTTGTGGTATGCTTTGTGATTGACTAGACTAGATAGAATGGTCGAAAATGTCGTCGAATGGCGTAAAACACTCGCTGGAAAAAGTTGCAGAAAATGGTGCAGGCTTTCGGATCGGATCGAAGGGATGGGCTCGGATCGGATAGTGGACTGGGCAAGGGATCACCGAACCGAACCGAGGCTTGGCACAAGGGAAAGTATGGCAAAAAGTAAGGCCACAATGGTTGAACTGGGATCGGATCGAGCTAAAGAAGGGGGAATCGAATCGACTGAAGGGAAGAGAAGGGGATCGGAACGGAAGATGAAGGGGAAGTGGATCGGATCGAAGACCAGGAACCCGATCCGAACCGATGGAGCAAGGGTACACCGACCCGACCCGCCAGAGAGCACCCGAACCGAATCAATGTACTACGAAGGGACTTGGAGATCATGACCCGACCCGGAGCACCTGGAAGGAGGCCGATCCGAACAGACAGAGAAGAAGGACTGGGGATCCGAACCGATCCAGTGATGACCAATAACCCGAGATGCAAAGGTAGTCCAAATGGAAGTTAGAGCTCAAGATCCAGTTGGGAACCAATGAGTTCACTTCATGATTGGGCTTTGCTGCGGGATGTGTGCTAAGGAGTTGTCGACGTTCATAACTTCGATTCACCACTGAAAAGGAACGATGGGCTACGTATCAGTGCAGTAGATTCATCACGACTCGAGGGGCAAAGTGATCGTAGCAGGACAACATATCAGTGCAGTAGAGTCATCATGGCTCGAGGGGCAAACTGATCGTAGTAAGACTATGAGCCAGTGCAGTGGGGCCGTTGCGACACCATGGGGCAGAGTGGACATAGTAAAGGATTAGTAAGGCTATGAGCCAGTGCAGTGGGGTATGTATGACTCTATGGGGCAAAGTGGACATAGCGAAGAATTAGTGGCTATGGATCAGTGCAGTGAAGCCGTTGTGACTTCATGGGGCAAAGTGATCATAGCAAGTATTGGGTGATCAAAGTAGTGGATATCGTATGCTTTACGCATTTAGTGAGAGATGCGAGGATGGTTGCTATGCTTGATTGTTTGCCATCACTATGACATGCACACCCCCACCCCCGTTATCTTTACACCATTTATTCAGTGGCACCTTAGAGTGTTGTACAGTATGTAGTGCTACCTCTTTGGTTGCAGGTCCAGGTTCAGGTATGGTTTAGTATACCTGTTATTGTTTTGTTTAGCTGCTTATCGCTCATACCAGACTTTTTGTCTGACCCAAAGTTTTATGTCTCTTCTTATTACTCTAGGTTCTCTCACGAGCAGACCAGAGACAGGTTAGCTGGCGATGCGCGAGTAGAGAATTCGGAGGTGAGCAGGAGGCTTTCACGTATGATATATATAGATATTCTCCCTATGTCGTTGCTGGTCGCTACTTTGGGCATTAGTAGTGTACCTTTCTTGTTAGCTTTTTTTTGAGACAATTTCTAAAAGTTGTAATAATGTTGGCTTTGGATCATAAGCCGTACTTTGGATTTTCCGCTGCTATGATGGTTTGTTTCAGCTTATACACTGTCTCACCTGTTTTATGTCAAGTATGTTGTTATTATATTTTGTTCAATGCGCTATGAGACATTCTATAGGTTCTTTTTTGATTCTTCGTCTTCTTCCTTTCCCTATGACGACCATCCCGTGCTAACTGGACATGTGTACAACCCACTTTTGGAGTAAATGTCGGTTGGTGCGGGGAGGGCTGCCACATTTGGTATCAGAGCTCTAGGTTGCGTAGTTAACCTAGGGAAATACAATAGGGAGAGATAGTATGTATATGAGACTGCGTATTTGTGATTACTTTGGTTTTCAAAAGCTATATATATATATACTATTAATATAGCTAAGGATGAAGTCGCACTGCACTAGCACCACTATGGAGATGGTTAATCATTTTCTCTTTACAGATTGAACGATGAGCCGATACGCAAGAGGTGCTGGTAGAGGGGCCAATAATGGGAATGTTGCTAACATGAGGACGATGTTTACTGACCTCATGAGAGAAATGCTTAGGGATGTGTAGGGGGCAGCTCCCAATGCCGGTAATGGTGGTGGTCTAATAGTGCAGGTGCCTAGGGTCGATTTCACCAAGCTGTGCAAGAATTACACTAACCTTGGTGGGAAGCCGTTCCACGAAACGGAGTCGGCCACGGATGTTCAGGAATGGTTGGATAGCTGTGATCGTATCTTCGACGACTTGGGTATCGAGGATGCGATGAAGAGAAGGCTAGCGTCTCTTCAGCTGCAAGGGCGAGCGATGAATTGGTGGAATGCTATTAAGACAGCCACTCCAGAGGATCAAGTTACTTGGGATCAGTATAAGGCTCGCTTTAGCGACAAGTTTATCCCAACTACTCAGAAGTCGGAATTATTTAGGAAGTTCTAGGAACTTAAGCAGAATGGTAGAGCAGTCTCGGATTATATTGCTGAGTTCGACACTTTGTCGAAGTATGGATTATCCCTTATCGATACTCTTGAGAAGAAGAATGAGAAGTTCATTACTGGTTTGGAAGGATACTTAGGGGAAAGGCTTATCAACCACATTGATGAGACTTTTGAATCGATTGTGTGGAAAGCTTTGAGATCAGAGAGTCTTTACCCTAAGTCGAAGACTGAGGTTGCATCTACAGAAGGGCCAAAACCACAAGTGAGCGGTGGAGGCAAGAGTAACTCTCAGAACAAGAGGAAGCAGAACCAAACTAAGGATGGCCAGAAAAAGAACAAGAAAGATGTTGAGTGCTTCAGCTATGGTAAGAAGGGCCATTATGCCAAAGAGTGTCGGGCCAAGCCAGCGGATAGGAAGTGCTACAACTGTGGCCAAGTGGGACATCATAAGGATAAATGTCCACAACCTCTTAAAGAGAAGTAGATTGTGAAAGCATATGCTATTAATGTTGTTCCTTCTTTGTCGAATGCCCCAACTGCGGGTGAGAAAGGAAAGAATGTCGTCATTCAAGGTATGCTTTCTATTTTTGATGTACCTGTTCGAGTTTTGTTTGATACTAGGGCTTCCCGTTACTTCATATCTAGTGACCTAGTAGATAGGTTGGGACTGGAACCCGAGATAGTCGATAGACCATTGGTTGTGACGAACCCGATTGGTGGTTCGACTAACCTTAGTATGATTTGCCGAAATTTGATCTTATCGAGTCATGAAAGTATGTTTGTTTGTGATTGCTTTGTTTTGGGCTTTACTGGGTATGGCATTATATTGGGAGTCGATTGGCTCTAGAGATACGGGTTGGTGATAGACTGTGAGGGCTTTTTGGTGGCAGTTAGGGCGGATGATGGGCGGAGGGTAGTGTTTGGTAGCCTACCTAGTGATGGGGTAATGGCTAGTTTTATAAATTCCCTTGACATCCCACATGATGAGCTGTCAGATGTGCCCGTGGTTGGCCAGTATTCGGACATCTTCGAGGAAGTGACCGGACTTCCACCACACCGAGAGATTGAGTTCCGTATTGATTTGTTGAAAGATGCCAGACCTATAGTGATGCACTTCGTCGTATGGCACCAAGGGAGCAGCGAGAGCTCGGGGTGCAAGTGAGCGATCTTTTGAAGAAGGGGTTTATTAGAAGAAGTGTCTCCGAGTGGGGAGCACCAGTTGTGTTTGCCACTAAGGCAGATGGTTCCCTTCGTTTGTGTGTGGACTATCGCGAGTTGAATAAGGTGACGAGGAAGAATAATTATCCTCTACCGCAGATAAATGATTTGTTTAGTCAACTGGAAGGAGCAAGAGTGTTCTCCCAGTTGGACCTCGCGATAGGATTTCATCAGCTTCGAGTAGCGGTTGAGAGTGTTCCGAAAACAGCATTTAGGACGCCGTCTGGATTCTATGAGTGGTTGGTCATGCCATTTGGGCTGACCAATGCACCAGCATATTTCGTGGATCTTATGAATCGGGTGTTCAAAGATCAGTTGAATAAGTTCGTTCTTGTGTTCGTAGATGACATCCTTGTTTACTCGAGGACAGAGGAAGAACACAAGGGGCATTTGAGGATAGTGATGGAGGTGTTGAGAAAACAACAATTGAAAGCGAAATTTTCTAAGTGTCACTTCTGGAGGAGGGAAGTGAGATTCTTGGGCCATGTTGTTTCAGAGAATGGTATTGCCGTGGACCCTGCAAAGGTGGCTACGGTACAGGATTGGTCTACGCCCAAAAATGCAACGGACGTAAGGAGCTTCTTGGGGTTAGTTGGATATTATCAAAAGTTTATCCAGGACTTCTCCAAGATAGCAGCACCGTTGATTCAGTTGACTAGGAAGAATCAAGCCTTTGTCTGGGACGGAGTGTATGAGAATGCATTCAAGAGTCTAAAAGAAAAGTTGACGCGTGCGCCAGTGTTAGTCATTCCTAAAGGGAATGAAGAGATGACGGTATACACGGATTCTTGTGGTACCGGACAAGGCGTTGTATTGATGCAAGGAGGTAAGGTTGTAGCTTATGCTAGTCAGCAACTAAAGCAGCATGAGAAAAGGTATCCTACCCATGATTTGGAACTGGCAGCGATTGTGTTCGCGTTGAGGATGTGGAGACATTATCTCTTGGGAGAGATATTTGAGTTGTTTATCGATCATAAATCGTTAAAATATCTCTTCTCTCAGAAGGATCTAAATCTCCGTCAGCAGAGATGGTTAGAGTTCTTGGCCTCGTATGGTTTTGATATCGCATATACACCTGGGAAAGGTAATGCGGTAGCCGACGCCTTGAGTAGGAGACATGCCAATTTAGGGGCTATGTTTCTTGAATGGAAGCAATTGGAGTATATCGCAAGGTATGATTTCAGACCAAAGTGCGAATTGGATCCAGAGATGTTAGCTAGTTTGACGATCAGACCAACTTTGATTGAGCGGATTGGTTCCAGCCAGAGGGACAATCCTAATTTATTGGAAATCATCTCCAAGTTAGAGATGAATATCGACGGTGAGGAGATGGATTTGTATGGGCTTGATCGAGAAGGATGGCTTAGAAAGAATGGAAGACTAGGTGTACCCGACGTGAATGGTTTGAGAGATGAAGTGCTTAGGGAATGTCATCACTCAAAACTGACTATACACCCCGGTGGTGATAAGATGTATCGAGACATGAAGCAGACTTACTACTGGGAAGGAATGAAAAGAGACGTTGGGAAGTTTATATCCAAGTGCATGAATTGCCAACTAGTTAAAGCCGAGCAAAAGAAGCCTAGTGGTTTGTTGCAACCATTAGAAATCCCCGAGTGGAAATGGGAGCAAGTCTCGATGGATTTCATAGATGGTTTACCATGGACTAGATCGGAACATGATAGCATTTGGGTAATAGTTGATCGATTGACCAAGAGTGCAAGATTATACCAGTCAAATCAACCAGAACGGTGTAATGACCCGCATTTTCCAACGGTATAATAATTAATTTATTTAATTATTTAAAAGGTGATTAAAAGGATTTCATGGTGGTGGAATTAAATAACGGTGAATATTTAATTAAAATAATAAATTAAATAATATATTTAATTCTGAAATAATCAGAACTGGCTGAAATGACGATATGGTGTGAAATGGATCATCTGTGATATTTAATTCAGTTTAGAATTGAAGTAGAATAACGAATATATTATATAAACGACAGTTTGAACATAGAGTTATAATATAATTAAAATCGAGCTTGAAATGGCGCTGTAGTTCGTAAATTGGCGATTCGAACTTCAACTGAATGTACATGATTCGTTTTAAGCTGGATTTCTGTGAAACAAGAAATGTGTGGAGCTGGTGGAGTATATCTTTCTAGAGGAAGAGAAAAATCGGGATTTCTTCGTGTAGATTTTGATTCACGTCCAAATCAAATTTTAGAAAAGTCGCTGTGGAATTCCTTTATAATTTATAAAGGAATTATTTATATTTTAAAAAGGAATTTCATTATAAACCGAATATCGATTTAATCAGGATTTAAATACCGAGCTGTAAATTCAGTTAGAAATATATTGGAGCTGTATGGTATTCCACTGTGAATATATACGATAATATAAATTTTATAATATTAAATTTAATTAAATTTAAATATATTTATATATTTAAATGGGTTATTTAGGACTTTAAAAATAGCCACTTTTGCAAACGAAGTCGGAATTCGACGAAACTAATTTTGTTGGATCCGCAATGTCAAATAGTTGTTAGATTTCCATTTTCGTGATTTTTAGAGTCACTGTGTGGCCGTACGGATTTTTAGAGTGGAAAACAGTCAGTATTTCGAAGGTTAAAAATACGTTGTGTGAGCAAGCGGAGTCGGAATTCGACGAAACCAGATTCGTTGGGACCGTAATGTCGAACTGTAGCTACATGCCAGTTTTCATGATTTTTGAGTATCAAGTGATTATAGGATTTTTAGAAGACAAATAAAAGTAACGTTACAATAAAAATTAATATTTAAATCGAATATAAAAATAATATTTTCCCTCTATAATTACCCCATTAACTTTTCTAAACCTAATAATTTCATTTTCTCTGGTCAGCCACAAAATTTGCACTGCCATATTTTCAACAGGAAACATAAATTCCTGTTCTTCAATAGAAATTCAAATAAAAGTCTTAAATTTATGAAACTTGTATGTTCGGGTTCTTCAATGGATTCTCCTTGCTTCTGTACTAGTTTCAATGAGTGCGACGCCATCATCTACTGTTGGAATTTTAGAACAGTGAATTAGGGTTCGATGGTGGATAAAATCGAGGCGTCTAGAAGTGATTTGGAGCTTAGATTCGGGTTCCTGGTTGCGTTTAGCACTTGCTATGAATTTTTTGTGGAAACTGGAGCATGTTGATGTCGCATTTACTGGGTTCGTGCACGGAAAACCTGGAGATCGGAAATCATGCCATGGGTGCGAGCTGAACGATGGGTATATGAATTCGAAGAGATTATGTAGGAGAAGGTCTTGGTGAAGTTTGTTGGTGAAATCAAGTTATAGAAAGGATGCGGTGGAAGTTTTAATGTCAGCTGTGGTGTGTTATACGTGAAGGAGCGGGTTGGAAAACTTCCTGGAAGTGAAGAAGAAGGGTGTAGTTATGGGCTTAAATGGAAGTGATGGGCCGTGGTACAATGATGAGGCCCAAGTTCATAAGTGAAGTTATTTTCAATAAAAATATATACACAACTTCGAAACTGAATATCTTGGTCATACATCATCGGAATTCAGCGAAAAAAGATCCGACAGGATCGCGGGGACGGTGGTTACACCATGGAGCTGACTGGGAGTGGATCCGAGCTCGTTACAATTTATGGCAAAATAAATTGTCTGATCAGAATCAACCAATGCAAATCGTTATTTAACGGTTAACGCATAATATGAGTAAATCTCACTAACTCTGAACAGTTTATATTTCATGTTGTATTCTTAGAACTGTTAAATATTGGCTGATTGACTGTGTGTTGACTGTTTGATTGAACTGCTAGTCAGTTAGTTGAATTTCTATATTGATTCTGTTTAATAGAATATATCATATGGAACTGAAAGTGATGTTGATTTTATATTGTATAACATCTGTGGATGCAGGGAGACAGGTTGGAGGAATCCAACTGGATTCCTCAACATTTATTTTACTGTGATTCATATATTGTAATATATGATGTGATATATAATTTGTTGTCGATTATATGTGTTTGAACGATATTGGTCATCGTGATTTGATGTGTTAAATACCATAACATACTGGAATGGTGAAAAGGGAATTTTCAAAATGAATATTGAAAATAGATTATTTATAAAATCAAAGGATTTTATAAAAGAGATAATATTTATAACAATCAAAGAAGATTTTAATAAAAGGAATTATTTATAAATGGAATATTTATAAATAGAAATTTATTTATAAATGGATTATTTATAAATAGAATTTTATTTATAAATGGATTATTTATAAATAGAAAATACTTAGAAATGAAACCCTAAAGGAATTATTTGCAAACCATTTGCAAATAGATTAGAACGAGAAAGGTTTGTAAACCATTTACAAATCAATCAGAAAGAGAAATGTTGTAAACCATTTACAAATGGAATCGAAAGAGGAATATTTGTAAAACCTTTACAAACGAAATCGAAAAGGAGGTATTTGTAAAACCATTTACAAATAGAATTAAAAAGGAAATATTTAGAAAATAAATAGAGTTATAAAAAGGAAATTTGTTTATAAGTATATAGGATGTTATAAAATGGAAACCGTTATAAAAAGGAAAACATTACTAAAAAGGAAATCATTTGTAAAGTGAAGAACCGTTACTAAAAGTAAATCTTTATAAATGAATATTTTATTCGAAGGGAGTTAATCGAATATGGTATTCGAAAGTAAGCAAATCGAATTAGTTATGCAAATTAGTTATTCGAATAGAGTTAAAAAAATAAGAGTTATTCGAATTAGTTATCCGAATAGAGTTAAACACATAAGAGTTATTGAATTAGTTATTCGAAAGGAGTTAAGTAAAAAGAGTTAATCGATTAGGGTTAAATAAATAGAGTTAATCGAATTTAGTTTATTCGAAGAAAGGTTTCCGAATCTAGTTATTCGTAAGAGAGATTATCAAATATGGTTATTCGAAGGGAGGAGTTATCGAATAGAGATTTATTCGAACGAGAGTTACATAAGGAAGTGTTAAAGAGTTAAAAAATGAACTTACCCTATTTCGAGATTTGAAATGTTGTTCAGTTAAGGTCTGAGAGGTATTTATACCCCAACTTGATTGACTTCGTTTTTAATTTAGATATGGTTAAGGTTCAATAGTGAAAGTGGTTAAGTGATTTTAGTAAATAAGTATAGTGGTTTGAGTTATCGTCGCGATGTTGATTGAAACATCTGTTTAAATCCAAGTAAAGAGGATTTGGAAATGTTTCCAAATAGAATCAGAAACGTAATCAAATATTGAAATTGGAAATATGGATTAGAAATGGGAGCGTTTTCCAGTGTTAATGCATATTTTCTAAACATAGAAAATAAGGAAATATATATCTAGATATATATATATATATATATGATTGATGATTGATTGATAGAATTTCCATCTGGAAATAATATCGTTGTTTGCACACGTGTTTTTCTTCGATTGTTAACTCACAGATTATCGAAGTTTTGACCATTTTAATGTTGTTAATATAGAGAGACCGGTTGGATTATTATCCAAAGAACCACTCTGTATTGGCATAAGTGTTGCGAATCATATATGCCAAAGATAATTGAAGATGGAGTAAAGTGCAAGGGCTATTGTATAAGTCTTAGATAACAGTGCCTAAGATGGATATACTGAATAGTGCCTTCGGTTCATCTTGTTCGTGGGTGACTTGTAGGGATGAATGTCTGACAGAGTATTTCCAGAAAGGTCACGTACATTGATTTCTTCAACCGTACCAATAGTGGGAGCAGAGAAGGAAACTTCTTTAGCTAACACATAATGTACTGTTGTAGACATCAATTAGTGATTTTCGATGGATCTGACAATGTGGCATTCGAAGTGAATCTGATGTATGATAAAGCGTAACCTCAAGCCTCACATCCGGTTAATGACAGAAATCAGGAAGGCATCATGGCTATGTAGGTTGCACCTATTATGGTGTATAATCACCTGATCTAGAGTTTCATTTACTTCTAAAAATCTATTGTTGATGTTGTCCCATTCGGGAAACGGTTGTTGATCCCAACCGTTGGTGATATACATTCGATACACTCAAGCGAAATGAGTGGTCGGTCATGTGTGGCCGGGTTGCAAGATGTTCTTGTTGAAACTAGTGTATTCCTTTCTAGAGGTACACTAGCGAAAGGTGGTTCCATACCTTATCATAGCTGGAAATCCATTACCCAATACGTGCTTGCGGTTTTGATTGTATACTATATATGTAGAACATGAGATGAAAGCGTTTCTGCTAGATGATTATTATATTGTGGTTGATAGACATTATTATAATATCAAAGATTTTTGATATAAAGATATTTTGGATTCTCATTAGGGAAAAACCCTTTCCGTTATACGGCGTGGTCTTATGAGATATCATTTACCTGCTTAAACTGTTTTAAACTATTTTACTCATACCAGTCCCATGACTGACCTGGAGTTTATATGTTTTGTTTTCCCTAAACTCTTGGGTGCCCAATTTTGTACGGGCAGTCAAGTAGTCGGGATTTACAGATACTTGAAGAGCTGGAGCAGGAGGCTTCAGGATCATATAGCTATAGTTTATTCCCGCTATGTTGTAAGTGCTGTACTTTGAAAATGATATGTATATTCAAGTACAGATTTATATTTCAAAGATATGTTATCTATTATATGTTATTCGTTCCACTGTAAGGTTCTTTTTACTCTGATATTGTGTTCTTCTTCTTCTATTCTAAGTTTCTATCTTATCTTTCCTCACCCTCTAATTTCTTTCATTAATCATCTGGTATTTTTCGATGTTTGGTTAGTCATCATTGAGTTTATGGCGATAACCAAGGTCGACAAAAACTCGGGTCATTACAGTTGGTATCAGAGCTTAATTTAAGTGAATTACCTTGGCTCTGTGGCGTGACTCGGTAGAGATAGGGTTAGTAATGCCCTTGATTGAGTTTGAGTGTATATTTATGAGCGCGTATTTTTAATTTGATATAAAGTGGTTTTATATTGTGGAGATTCGTTGGTTGAGTTGTTTATGGGTTCTGGTCGATCAGTTTGATCCACTGTATCGGTAGGAGTTTATAAACACTCGAATACAATGGGTCGTCACGATATGTTTTGAAAAGAGGTTAAATTAAAATAAGTTTACCCAAGGTATATCTCTATATAGAGAAGATATATATATATATATATATATATATATATCAAAATTATAATATAGTGGATATATTGGTTGTTATTATAATCGAGTAAGATTATAAGTTAAATAGTTATGTAAATAACCAATCAGAATTCATATAAGTGAAATACGTGAAATCAGATGAGTTAAATCTGAAATTTAAACCAGAAATTGAATTAAAACTCTGGAAAATTTGATAAGTGTTTGAAAATGGATTGGGATTAAAAATAAGGAAAATTTAAGATCCTGGGAGATTTTAAATTATTTTACAAGCAATGTGAATTATATTTCGAAATAAATTTCAAAGTGGAAATGTTTAGAAATGATTTTATAGTATTGAACTCACTTCGATCGCTAGAAAATAGATTCTGATGATGACAGCTGCATCATCAGTATTCATTTTCGAGTTGTAAGTGACGAATTACTACCAGAGATACTATTTTGAATTTGTTTTGGGAAAAACAAGTTGTGTTGAAATTCAAAAAGGAAAATTTGATTTTTGAAAAAGAGTAAACTGTTTAAAAACTCCCGGGAAGACTGTTTGAATTAAAAACAAATCTAACAGAAATTTGTGAAAGCAAATTGGAATTTAAAATAAAGCCAGTTAATGGGTAACTGAGTTGGATTAGAATGATATCAAGTAAGTTGGATTGATGAGTTAAGAGTTTAAAAATCGAAAATGGAACTTGAGTTTGAAATGAAAATTTGGCTTGTTAAAAAGCGAATGGTTGTGTTGGAGATAAAAATGATTTCAGAATTCGATTGGGATAACATTGGTATATGCTGAGTTGATAGCATATGGAAGTGATAGAGCTGATATGCCCGACAAAAAGGTACAAATTTATATTTCATATGGTATGAGATTTCAATGAGCCGAATTGGCAAGCCGCTTGGCTATTTGATTTTCTTTTGGGTTGGAGATGGCCCAAAGTGGCGAGTTAGAGTTTGACCTATTGACCAGTACAAAGGAGGTTATGGCGAAATTTTTCAAAATAATTTAGGCGTTTGAAAATTTTCAGGATTTTTGAAAAAAATTCGTTGTTATGAATTTATTAATATTTAATTGAAATTAAATTGGTTCAGTTGGAAACTGAAGTTAAGAAGTGAACAAATAAGTTATAACCAGTTAATAGAGTCGTTTTCTACCTTAGCAATTTCGAGGGCGAAATTATTTTAAGTGGGGAAGAATGTAATGACCCGCATTTTCCAGCGGTATAATAATTAATTTATTTAATTATTTAAAAGGTGATTAAAAGGATTTCATGGTGGTGGAATTAAATAATGGTGAATATTTAATTAAAATAATAAATTAAATAATATATTTAATTCTGAGATAATTAGAACTGGCTGAAATGACGATATGGTGTGAACTGGATCATCTGTGATATTTAATTCAGTTTAGAATTGAAGTAGAATAACGAATATATTACATAAACGACAGTTTGAACGTAGAGTTATAATATAATTAAAATCGAGCTTGAAATGGCATTGCAGTTCGTAAATTGGCGATTCGAACTTCAACTGAATGTACAGGATTCGTTTTAAGCTGGATTTCTGTGAAACAAGAAATGTGTGGAGCTGGTGGAGTATATCTTTCTAGTGGAAGAGAAAAATCGGGATTTCGTCGTGTAGATTTTGATTCATGTCCACATCAAATTTTAGAAAAGTCGCTGTGGAATTCCTTTATAATTTATAGAGGAATTATTTATATTTTAAAAAGGAATTTCATTATAAATCGAATATCGATTAAATCAGTATTTAAATAACGAGCTGTAAATTCAGTTAGAAATATATTGGAGCTGTATGGTATTCCACTGTGAATATATACGATAATATATATTTTATAATATTAAATTTAATTATATTTAAATATATTTATATATTTAAATGGGTTATTTAGGACTTTAAAATAGCCACTTTTGCAAACGAAGTCGGAATTCGATGAAACTAATTTTGTTGGATCTGCAATGTCAAATAGTTGTTAGATTTCCAGTTTCGTGATTTTTAGAGTCACTGTGTGGCCGTACGGATTTTTAGAGTGGAAAACAGTCAGTATTTCGATGGTTAAAAATACGCTGTGTGAGCAAACGGAGTCGGAATTCGATGAAACCAGTTTCGTTGGGACCGTAATGTCGAACTGTAGCTGCATGCCAGTTTTTATGATTTTTGAGTATCAAGTGATTATAGGATTTTTAGAAGACAAATAAAAGTAACGTTACAATAAAAATTAATATTTAAATCGAATATAAAAATAATATTTTCCCTCTATAAATACCCCATTAACTTTTCTAAACCTAATAATTTCATTTTCTCTGGTCAGCCGCAAAATTTGCACCGCCATGTTTTCAACAGGAAACATAAATTCCTGTTCTTCAATAGAAATTCAAATAAAAGTCTTAAATTTATGAAACTTGTATGTTCGGGTTCTTCAAAGGATTCTCCTTGTTTCTGTACTAGTTTCAATGAGTGCGACGCCATCATCTGCTGTTGGAATTTTAGAACAGTGAATTAGGGTTCGATGGTGGATAAAATCGAGGCATCTAGAAGTGATTTGGAGCTTAGATTCGGGTTCCTAGTTGCGTTTAGCACCTGCTGTGAATTTTTTGTGCAAACTGGAGCATGTTGATGTCGCGCGTTTACTGGGTTCGTGCGCGGAAAACCTGGAGATCTGAAATCATGTCGTGGGTGCGAGCTGAACGATGGGTATATGAATTCGAAGAGATTATGTAGGAGAAGGTCTTGGTGAAGTTTTTTGGTGAAATC
The DNA here is from genome assembly GCA_030737875.1 of Allium sativum. NCBI lineage: Eukaryota > Viridiplantae > Streptophyta > Magnoliopsida > Asparagales > Amaryllidaceae > Allium > Allium sativum. The sequence continues at coordinate 393,339,398 of CM060924.1, read as the reverse complement.
AAGTTGTAGAAAGGATGCGGTGGAAGTTTTAATGTCGGCTGTGGTGTGTTATACGTGAAGGAGCGGGTTGGAAAACTTCCTGGAAGTGAAGAAGAAGGGTGCAGTTATGGGCTTAAATGGAAGTGATGGGCCATGGTACGATGGTGAGGCCCAAGTTTATAAGTGAAGTTATTTTAAATAAAAATATATACACAACTTCGAAAATGAATATCTTGGTAATACATCATCGGAATTCAGCGAAAAAAGATCCGACAGGATCGTGGGGATGGTGGCTACACCATGGAGCTGACTGGGAGTGGATCCGAGCTCGTTACAATTTATGGCAAAATAAATTGTCTGATCAGAATCAACCAATGCAAATCGTTATTTAATGGTTAACGCATAATGTGTGTAAATCTCACTAACTCTGAACAGTTTATATTTCATGTTGTATTCTTAGAACTATTAAATATTGGCTGATTGACTATGTGTTGACTTTTTGGCTGAACTGCTAGTCAGTTAGTTGAATTTCTATATTGATTCTGTTTAACAGATTATATCATATGGAACTGAAAGTGATATTGATTTTATATTGTATAACATCTGTGTATAACATCATATGGAACTGGATTCCTCAACATTTATTTTACCGTGATTCATATATTGTAATATATGATGTGATATATAATTTGTTGTCGATTATATGCGTTTGAACGATATTGGTCATCGTGATTTGATGTGTTAAATACCATAACATACCGGAATGGTGAAAAGGGATTTTTCAAAATGAATATTGAAAATAGATTATTTATAAAATCAAAGGATTTTATAAAAGAGATAATATTTATAACAATCAAAGAAGATTTTAATAAAAGGAATTATTTATAAATGGAATATTTATAAATAGAAATTTATTAATAAATGGATTATTTATAAATAGAAATTTATTTATAAATGGATTATTAATAGAAATTTATAAATGGATTATTTATAAATAGAAAATACTTAGAAATGAAACCCTAAAGGAATTATTTGCAAACCATTTGCAAATAGATTAGAACGAGAAAGGTTTGTAAACCATTTACAAATCAATCAGAAAGAGAAATGTTTGTAAACCATTTACTAATGGAATCGAAAGAGCAATATTTGTAAAACCTTTACAAATGAAATCGAAAAGGAGGTATTTGTAAAACCATTTACAAATAGAATTAAAAATGTAATATTTAGAAAATTAATAGAGTTATAAAAAGGAAATTTGTTTGTAACTGAATAGGATGTTATAAAATGGAAACCGTTATAAAAAGGAAAATGTTACTAAAAAGGAAATCATTTGTAAAGTGAAGAACCGTTACTAAAAATAATCTTTATAAATGAATAGTTTATTCGAAGAGAGTTAATCGAATATAGTATTCGAAAGTAAGCAAATCGAATTAGTTATGCGAATTACTTATTCGAATAGAGTTAAATAAATAAGAGTTATTCGAATTAGTTATCCGAATAGAGTTAAACACATAAGAGTTATTGAATTAGTTATTCAAAAGGAGTTAAGTAAGGAGTTAAGTAAAAAGAGTTAATCGATTAGGGTTAAATAAATAGAGTTAATCGAATTTAGTTTATTCGAAGAAAGGTTTCTGAATCTAGTTATTCGTAAGAGAGATTATCAAATATAATTATTCGAAGGGAGGAGTTATCGAATAGAGATTTATTCGAACGAGAGTTACGTAAGGAAGTGTTAAAGAGTTAAAAAATGAACTTACCCTATTTCAAGATTTGAAATGTTGTTCAGTTAAGGTCTGATAGGTAGTTATACCCTAACTTGATTGACTTCGTTTTTAATTTAGAAATGGTTAAGGTTCGAGAGTGAAAGTGGTTAAGTGATTTTAGTAAATAAGTATAATGGTTTGAGTTGTCATCGCGATGTTGATTTAAACATCTGTTTAAATCCAAGTAAAGAGGATTTGGAAATGTTTTCCAAATAGATTCAGAAACGTAATCAAATATTGAAATTGGAAATATAGATTAGAAATGGGAACGTTTTCCAGTGTTATTGCATATTTTCTAAACATAGAAAATAAGGAAATATATATATCTAGATATATATATATGATTGATGATTGATTGATAGAATTTCCATTTGGAAATAATATCTTGTTTGCACACGTGTTTTTCCTTTGATAGTTAACTCACAGACTATCGAAGTTTTGACCATTTTAACATTGTTAATATGGAGAGACCGGTTGGATTATTATCCAAAGAACCACTCTGTATTGGCATAAGCGTTGCGAATCATATATGCCAAAGATAATTGAAGACGGAGTAAAGTGCAAGGGCTATTGTATAAGTCTTAGATAACAGTGCCTAAGATGGATATACTGAATAGTGCCTTCGGTTCATCCTGTTCCTGGGTGACTTGCATGGATGAATGTCTGACAGAGTATCTCCAGAAAGGTCACGTACATTGATTTCTTCAACCTTACCAAGAGTGGAAGCGGAGAAGGAATCTTCTTTAGCTAACACATAATGTACTGTTGTAGACGTCAATTAGTGATTTTCGATGGATCTGACAATGTGGCATTCGAAGTGAATCTGATGTAATGATATAGCGTAACCTCAAGCCTCACATCCGGTAAATGACCGAAATCGGGCAGGCAGCATGGCTATGTTGGTCACACCTATTAGGGTGTATAATCACCTGATCTAGAGTTTCATTTTCTTCTAAAAATCTATTGTTGATGCTGTCCCATTCGGGAAACGGTTGCTGATCCCAACCGTTGGTGATATACATTCGATACACTCAAGCGAAATGAGTGGTCGGTCATGTGTGGCCGGGTTGCAAGATGTTCTTGTTGAACCCAGTGTATTCCTTTCTAGAGGTACGCTAGCGAAAGGTGGTTCCATACCTTGTCATAGTTGGAAATCCATTACGTGCTTGCGGTTTTGATTGTATACTATATATGCAGAACGTGAGATGAAAGCGTTTCTGCTAGATGATTATTATATTGTGGTTGATAGACATTATTATAATATCAAAGGTTTTTGATATAAAGATATTTTGGATTCTCAAAAGGGAAAAACCCTTTCCGTTATACGACGTGGTCTTATGAGATATCATTTACCTGCTTAAACTGTTTTAAACTATTTTACTCATACCAGTCCCAAGACTGACCTGGAGTTTATTTGTTTTGTTTTCCCTAAACTCTTGGGTGCCCAATTTTGTACGGGCAATCAAGTAGTCGGGATTTACAGATACTTGAAGAGCTGTAGCAGGAGGCTTCAGGATCATATAGCTATAGTTTATTCCCGCTGTGTTCTAAGTTCTATACTTTGAAAATGATATGTATATTCAAGTACAGATTTATATTTCAAAGATATGTTATCTATTATATGTTATTCCTTCCGCTGTGAGGTTCGTGTTACTCTGATATTGTGTTCTTCTTCTTCTTATATTCTAAGTTTCTATCTTATCTTTCCTCACCCTTTAATTTCTTTCATTAATCATCGGTATTTTTCGATGTTTGGTTAGTCATCATTGAGTTTATGGCGATAACCAAGGTCGACAAAAACCCGGGTCATTACAAACGGCAGCTAAGTTAGCAGAACTGTATATGAAGTGGGTAGTGAGATTTCATGGAGTACCTAAAAGCATTATGTGTGACCGAGACCCGTTTTTTACTAGTGGGTTTTGGAAAAGCTTACAAGTGGCTCTAGGGTCGGAATTATATCTCAGTACCGCGTATCATCCTCAAACCGACGGTCAGACAGAGAGGGTGAATCGTATATTGGAAGATCTTTTGAGGGCTTGTATATTGGATTTTGGTGGATCATGGGATGACCGTTTGCATCTAGTAGAGTTTGCATATAATAATAACTACCAATCCTGTATCGGTATGGATCCATATGAAGCCTTGTACGGAAGACCGTGCAACTCACCATCATGTTGGATAGAGACTGGTGAGAAGTTTGTGCTTGGACCAGATGTGGTGAGGGAAACTTCAGATAAGATTAAGATCATTCAACAATGGATGAAGGCTGCCCAGGATAGGCAGCAGAGTTATGCTGATAAGAGGAGAAGAGACTTAAAATTCTCCGTTGGTGACTTGGTGTTTGTCAAGGTTTCTCCATTGAAGAGCGTGATGCGATTTGGTGGGAGAGGCAAGTTGGCACCAAGATTTGTTGGCCCATTCCCAGTTCTCGAACAAGTTGGGAACTTGGCATATAGAATTTAATTACCAGAGAAAATGGCGAGAGTTCACAACGTATTTCATGTTTCCCAGCTAAGGAAGTTCGTGCACGACCCAGATATGACTATTTCACCTGATCAGTTAGACGACTTCGAACTGGAATCCGAAGCGGTTGGGAATCGCAAGCCATTTCATATTGTCGAGCACGATACAAAGCAACTTCGAAGGAAGGCGGTGAAGCAAGTCAAGGTTCAGTGGGGCGAGAACGAGAATGACTATACTTGGGAGACAGAGGAGAACATTAGGAAGACGTATCCAGAACTCTTTGCCTAGTAAGATTTACTTTGCAATTTAGTTATTATGCATGCTAGGATAGGCTTGTTTTGCTTGTTTTACATGTTTGATTGTTGTCTTATGGCTGATAGGCATGCGGGAACTTTTTGTGTGTTTGGTTAAGGAATTTTGGGGGCGAAATTTCTTAAGGAGGGGAGAATGTAACAACCCGCATTCTACGCATCAGAGGATCGTAGAATATTTATTTCTTTCTTATATGAAGTCGTATAGTCATGTGGCTTTGGGAGACGACCATTGGGGTCATTTCCCATGTTCATGATTTTTATCGATTTTTAAATGACCGTTTTGCCCCTAGCTGATCTTGTTTCGGCCGTAACTTTTGATTGGAAAGGAATTTTGACCTGAAACCACTTCCATTTGATTCGTTTGATGGTTTACCTTTCCGTAGAGTGGTCATATTAGCTAAACGAACTTACCGTTTGGGAGATATGGCTGAAATAAGGTTTGGAAGGTGAAAAACTGCTTAACCGGGCCAAATAGGGTGATTAGTGAATGGGCCCATAACCCATTTCGGGATTAGGGTTATAGGGAGGCTGAAAAGAGTTAGGGTTTCATTCCATTTCAGTTTTCTAGCCTCCACTTACCTCTTAGAAACCCTAAAAATGGCCCCCAACCTCTAAATCACCTCCAAATCACTTTCTAATCAAGGATTAAGCTTAGCAACATCAAATCAAGGGAGATCTTCACCAAATCAATATTAGAGTTGCTGTTCAGCATTGGTATCCATGCCATATCAGAGATTTATTTCAGATCTAAGGTTTATTTGTGGCTAAGGTGAGTGATTTGCATAGTTCCTCACTAATTAAGGTTAATTAAGGGCAATTAGTGTTAATTAGCGAATTTAAACATGATAAAACTCTGGAAAAATATTTATAAATTCTTAAATGATGTTTTGGACCTCTGATATGAACTTGGATTAATTTGGTTAAGTTTTGCTAATCCTATCATTAATTATGCTTGAACATGTTTAAGGGAAAATATGGGGTTTTGGCTATGATTGATCCATTTTAACCTATCATATTGATGTTTTGGTGTTTGAGGTCACTTCTATTTGTTGCTATGACTTTGTGGTATGCTTTGTGATTGATTAGAATAGACATAATGGTCGAAAATGCCGTCGAATGGCGTAAAACACTCGCTGGAAAAAGTTGCAGAAAATGGTGCAGGCTTTCGGATCAGATCAGAGGGATGGGCTCGGATCGGATAGTGGACTGGGCAAGGGATCACCGAACCGAACCGAGGCTTGGCACAAGGGAAAGTATGGCAAAAAGGAAGGCCACAATGGTTGAACTGGGATCGGATCGAGCTAAAGAAGGGGGAATCGGATCGACTGAAGGGAAGAGAAGGGGATCAGAACGGAAGAGGAAGGGGAAGTGGATCGGATCGGAGACCAGGAACCCGATCCGAACCGATGGAGCAAGGCTACACCGACCCGACCCGCCAGAGAGCACCCGAACCGAATCAATGTACTACGAAGGGACTTGGAGACCACGACCCGACCCGGAGCACCTGGAAAGAGGCCGATCCGAACCGACAGAGAAGAAGGACTGGGGATCCGAACCGATCCAGTGATGACCAATAACCCGAGATGCAAAGATGGTCCAAATGGAAGTTAGAGCTCAGGATCCAGATGGGAACCAATGAGTTCACTTCATGATTGGGCTTTGCTGCGGAACGTGTGCTAAGGAGTTGTCGACGTTCATGACTTCGATTCACCACTAAAAAGGAACGATGGGCTACGTATCAGTGCAGTAGAGTCATCACGACTCGAGGGGCAAAGTGATCGTAGCAGGACTACATATCAGTGCAGTAGAGTTATCATGGCTCTAGGGGCAAAGTGACCGTAGTAAGACTATGAGCCAGTGCAGTGGGGCTGTTGCGACTCTACAGGGCAGAGTGGACATAGTAAAGGATTAGTAAGGCTATGAGCCAGTGCAGTGGGGTATGTACGACTCCATGGGGCAAATTGGACATAGCGAAGAATTAGTGGCTATGGATCAGTGCAGTGAAGCCGTTGTGACTTCATGGGGTAGAGTGATCATAGCAAGTATTGGGTGATCGAAGTGGTGGATATCGTATGCTTTACGCACTGAGTGAGAGACGTGAGGATGGTTGCTATGCTTGATTGTTTGCCATCACTATGACATGCACACCCCCACCCCCGTTATCTTTACACCATTTATTCAATGGCACCTTAGAGTGTTGTACAGTAAGTAGTGCTAACTCTTTGGTTGTAGGTCCAGGTTCAGGTATGGTTTAGTATACCTGTTATTGTTCTGTTTAGCAGCTTATCGCTCATACCAGACTTTTTGTCTGACCCAGAGTTTTACGTCTCTTCTTATTACTCTAGGTGCTCTCACGAGCAGACTAGATACAGGTTAGCTGGTGATGCGCGAGTAGCGGATTCGGAGGCGAGCAGGAGGCTTCCATGTATGATATATATAGATATTCTCCCTGTGTCGTTGCTGGTCACTACTTTGGGCATTAGTAGTGTACCTTTCTTGTTAGCTTTTTTTTGAGATAGTTTTTAAAAGTTGTAATAATGTTGGCTTTGGATCATAAGCTGTACTTTGGATTTTCCGCTGCTATGATGGTTTGTTTCAGCTTATACACTGTCTCACCTATTTTATGTCAAGTATGTTGTTATTATATTTTGTTCCATGCGCTGTGAGACATTCTACAGGTTCTTTGTTGATTCTTCATCTTCTTCCTTTCCCTCTGATGACCATCCCGTGTTAACTGGACATGTGTACAGCGCACTTTTGGAGTAAATGTCGTTCGGTGCGGGGCGGGCTGCCACAAGACTGATCTCATGATAAGATCATTTTACTGATTGATATGTTAGTTGGATAATCTTCAAATTGGTTTTGATTTAATGAAATTAGTTATATGGAAGTTTGTCAAGACTAATATTGATTTGATCAATATACATGGAAGTAAAATCAAATCCGTTTGATTTATGAATACTAAAACGTCACCCAGTAATAACAACTGTTCACTTAATTTAGTGTACAAGCTTTTCTGAAATTTAAAATCTGAAATTATTTCAGTGAAACACAAATTTGATTTGTAAAATATAAATCAAAAACATATTTTACAAATTGTAAATCAGTACTGAAATTTTCAGTCACATTTGATTTAATGAAATCAATTGGTATGAAAATCGCCAAGACAATATTCTCTGATTTTAATTTATAAATATAAAATCAGAATAAATGACAATGGTTTTGATTTTAGATTTAAAAATTAGTCAAATGGGTTATATATATAACATGAATTAGACATTCATGAATATATCCTATGGTTTTGATTTTTCATTATATTGATAATGACCAAAGGAGTTCAAAAAATGTCGAATGCAATCTGTTTTGTATCACCACATAAAATTTGTATATGATATAAATTTATATTTAGATCATACATATGTAAACTAGTATAAGTGCAGTTGTATATGAATCCTTATACATGTGTATACGATTTGCAACTTTATATTATCAATATGATTTAAGTGTGTGTATATATATATTTCCTATCGAGTGTATATATAAAATATATGATATGATGTAAAGACCCGTAACTTCCCCGGTAAGGAAAGAGAGGATGCTTTGAGAACAACACACAAAAGGATGCAGATAGAAGAACTTTTCATTGTTTATTACAACAATTCATCAGAATATAAGAATATACAGAGTATAAACAAATAAAATACATCAGAAAAATATCAGAGATTACAATACATTACATAGAAGCGGAAAATAATAAAATGCACAACTAGAAGTAATACACGGATACAGAGCTTTCCGAGTATCGTTCCAGCTGTAAATCAGGATCCTGTGAATATAAATCTGCAAAACCAAAATTACTAGCTGCCCATGTCGAAATAAGGGCACCCAGAGTTTAGGTTAAAACAATAAACTCCAGGTCAGTCGTGGGACTGTTGTGAGAACTAAAACAGTTATTAATCTTTATTTTAAAGTTAGGTAAATCAAGGGACCACGCCGTATAACACGGAATGGGTTTCCTCCCAAGAATACCAGTGCATAAAACAAACAGCGCAATGCTAAATAAAGAAAAATGAAGCTGTTATAAGACCCAGGTCCCATCACACAATGCAACGCAAGCTGGAGGATAGGGTTTTACCTTATAACAGCCAAAGAATGCTTCACACATGAAATTTTATCTTTTTTTTCTTAATCAGACTCCAACCGTAAATTAGTAAGAGAGCGATTCCCTAAGTATTAACCCCGAAGGCCGAAACCAACATCAGACCAATACCCAGGAAACCACCCATCTTAGCTCGTTTCCAGTTAGTTTCTGATTTTATATACAATTATAAATGTCAATCATAGGCGGCATGGGTACCATATATCATGTCGCCATACTAGGCTCTACAATCAAAACCGCAAAGTCACGTATTTGGAAATTAGATTCCATCTATGAACCAAGGCAAAGGGATCGTCCTGTGCTAATTCGAGATGCTCTAGCCCATGTCTCAGGAACAGCCGCAACTGCATCATGGATCGTCAGGGCCGGTCCACACGGAGTGGATTATTATGCCCGAACAATACGTTTCCTCGCCCTATGGGGCGTAAATGAGCCAACGAATGACTCCATCGGCTTCACATAGTCACTGATATATCCGAGGTGCCTCGCAAACCAACAATCACATAAGTCAAACTCGTCAGGGCGTGTCAAACCACTGATGCGACTTCTAACTAGAAAGAAACGCATGTCCTCCCTGAGGTCCTCTCCCGTTTCTGGTTCACAACCGGGGTGTGAGGCACGCGAATCAGCATTACACAAAGCTATGCCACACAGGCCGTGCTTTGATCATCAACCACAAGACTCTTCTTTTCAACAGAAGCGTTGATCATTTGCATCTTAGCATGCTACACAGGCAAACCACTCCATGCAACTGATATCCATCAATCACACAGAATGATATCCAATGTCAGACACACAGTCCATTTACATGTCCGTTCTGGTTTGAATGAAACCGGAGGCACCTAGTACCCCGCATATCCATCGATCTCCAAGTACGTTTGGACGATCACTAACTGATTCCCTCCTCTTGGGTGTACGGCCTAATCAAGATCATCAGTAATCACCCAAACGACGTGAAGACCTCCGGTCTTCAACCACCGTCTTCATCTTCGACTTATCGTCGCATCAGTTACTCAGAATGGGATAAACCCTGTGACGATCCCAAAATCCGAGGGGCGGTATTAAGGATAATCATTGGAATAAAACACATTAATCATCATAGCAGAGTACAGATAATAGCAGAACAATAAATAGTATAATTTTACATGGATATGACAGCGGAATCACAACATGTAATAACATCAGAATAGCATAGCGTAGGATATAACTTAGTAAATAAAAGGGAAGTGATCAGTCATCATCGCCAGAGGCGGAATACATACATGCAGTGAGACATAATAAGGGTATCAGTCTACATCGCCGAAGGCGGTACATATACATACAAAAAGAAGTACTGAAAGTAAAGCAGTCTGCATTGCCAGTGGCGGAATCATAATATAAGTACAATAATGGCGGAAAATGTCAAAGTCATCTCTGTGAAGTCAGCCTCGCCATGAGCCAAAAATGCACTCTATGCAACAGTGCAGAGCCAAAAACAACCTGCCACCTGTGAACTAGGCTGCCCGTGTGAAAATAAGGGCACCCACGTTTGCAAAGTGAAACAAACAACGAGTCAGTCATGGGGACTGGTATGAGAAATCTATTCAACAGTTTAAACAACAGTAATAAGCAAATCATAGGACCACACCACTTTCGCGGAACGGGTTTACTCCAGTGATTTCTAGTGCATTTAAAATAAAGTAAATTCTTTAAAACAACGCAATGCTTTTAAAAAGAATGAAGCCATTATAAGACTCAAGTCCCATCATACAATGCAACGCAAGCCGGAGGATAGAGTTTTACCTTATAATGGCCAAATATGCTTGATACGTATAAAGCAAAATCAATTGATATTATTACTAGTGCATATATGTTCCAAAAATGAATAGCATCATAAATATCAATCATAGGCGACATGAGCGTCCCATGCCACTATGTCGCCATATATAAGTTACAATCGAATCCGTTATCTCGTATTGGAAATTGGATTTCCGTCATGAGTCAAGGCAAGGGGCAAGCTCCTCTCCGCTTCGAGACATTCTAGCAAATGCCTCAGGACTACGCACTCTGGGCAACCCTGGATTTGGCTGGGCCGGTCCTCTCTTACGTTTGAGGATTGGCAATTCCTGAACACACGTTTCTCGGTCCTTACGGACCTATAATCGAGGCGCCTCGCATTCCAACAACCACAAAGGTGAAAAGTAGATATAAATGTCAGGGCTGGTAAGTCACTGACACCACCATAGCTAGAAAGAAACGTTGTGCTCTCCCAACGGTCTGTATCCCGTTTTTAACTCATACCGAGGTGTGAGGCTCGCGAATCTACGAAATACACAAAGCTAGGCCACGTAGACCGGGCTTTGATCATCATCCACAAGACTTTGCTTTGCAACAGAAGCCTTGATCACAGCATCTTGGCATGCCACATAGGCAGTCCACTCCATACGATTGATTTCCATCGATATATAACCTCTGAGCTCGTATGTCTCAGAGAAGGGCGTTAAGCAAAAGAATAAATTCTCCGCCACCAAACAGATATATATTTAATAGAGATCAATCAGTATAGAACAAAATCCAATGTCAGACACACAGTCCATTTACAAGTCCGTTCTGGGTCTGAACGAAACCGAAGGCGTCAAATTCCTCGTATATCCGTCCAATCAACACATACGTTCAAACGGCTACTACTTCCGTTCCTTCACGGTAGCTACTCCGGTCAGGAACCTCAGCAGCGCCCATCCAACCGATACGAAGATCGTCGGTCTTGAATCGTCTTTGCATTTTCCAATACGAATCGCTCGATAAATTATTTGAAATGAGGGTTAGCTTGGCCTTTTCAAATAATTCACGTCATTAGAATTTAAATCGATTCTTTCCATGGTTATATTATTCGACATCCATATTTCAGTTCTTTAGTGTTATTTTCGTGTCAAGCACATACAACCATCAAATATCAAACAATTCAAGCCCAATTGGTTTATTTGCAATCTATGTTGCTTATAATATTTTATAACGATTTTTCGCCATTTTTATTTATTTAAAAATGGCCATATTTAATTTAAACGACGTTTCAGGTCGTGCCGTGGCACTGGCGTTGTTTTTCCCCTAATTTGTTTTACACATATCGGAAAATCTAACCGTTGGATTTCTACAAAGTCTATATCAGTGGGAAGATATTCCCAAAGCGAACCCAACGGTTCCAGTTTCGTGAGAATCCGACGGTCGGATCTTCCTCACTAGTCGTTTGAAGTTACGGTTTCAAAATTCGAACTGCAGCGTCGTTATTCGATTTAATTTAATTATATTTATATTTATATATAAATATAAATGATTCTGGCGCTGTTTTTCTTCAGATTTGAATTAAACATTCCGGACAATCCAACCGTTGGATTTTTACAAGGTTGGTGCCGTTGGGAAGATATTTCCAAGGCGAACCCATTGGTTGCGGTTTCGGGAAAATCCGATGGTCGGATTTCTCGTACCAATCGTTTCAAATTACGATTCCGAAACACAAACTACACGGCTTTGAGTCCTTTTAATTATATTTATATTTATATATATAAATATAGTTCATTCTATAATTCCAACTATAATTCATTCTATAATTTCAACTTCGTTTTCACTTCAAATATTTCACTAACGCCTTAATATTTCGAAAAATTTCGCCATAACCTCCTTTGTATGGGGAGGGGTTTGGAAATTTATTGGGCCGTGTTAGGTACCCAATAAATCCTAAAAAGCATCCACATATTTATAGTGATATATTCTGGTGTTTACGGGGGAGCATGTATAGATAATCACTCCAGAGAATAAATTCTCGTCACCCCGTTTCCGTGTGGAAATAAATAGTCCATGTGCCGTATCTAATAACTAGAGCGACGTGATTATTGTCAACTCCAGACCCGTGTGGGGTTTTTATTAATCTGGCAATTTATCGTTAAATTTTATATAGTCCATATCAATCATCAGTTCAACCTGTAGTATAAAATCATCGCCATACAAGCCTCTCGCTCGTATGGTAAAACTTCCACCTCGTCACACAAGCTCCAATTGCTTATGTGGAATATGATGAAGTATGCCTATCGTCAAGAAGTATGCCATGTAGTGCAGTTCAAAATTAATTGTTACTATCCTATGGCGACGTTTATTATTTCACACAGAATAGCCAGCACTCCGCATCCAATGGCATTCACAGGAGTTGATATAAAAATAAAATTGCGCAGCCAACTCATCAAGGCTTACCTATTTGTCGAGCACGCAAATAATTTCTTTACTCTACAGCTAATCCATTTTTCCTGTTCAACACATGTATATATATGCAGAACAAAGCTAATAATAATATTTCTAGCAAACTATTATTTATTTCAACACGTGTGTATTTTTATCAAAGCGTATACATGATAAAAGAAATATTTCAGCACGTGAATGTTTTTAACACTTCATATTCACAATAAAAATGTAGTTTTTATTGTCGATTCATTTTATTTTAACATACGATAACATTCAACACATGAATTTCAACTCGACGAACGAATTTCAACTCAACACATGAATATTCTATATAGTTTGTATATATATAAAAATGTGATTTTTATCGCTAAAGCTATTTGTTTAAATTCAAATAATATTCAACACATGAATTTCAATTCAACGAATGAATTGCAATTCAACACATGAATATTCGCTATAGTTTGAATATATATAAAATGTGATTTTTATCGCTGAAGCTATTTGTTTAAATTCAAATAATATTCAACACATGAATTTCAATTCAACGAATGAATTGCAACTCAACACATGAATATTCGCTATAGTTTGAATATATATAAAAATGTGATTTTTATCGCTAAAGCTATTTGTTTAAATTCAAATAATATTCAACACATGAATTTCAACTCAACGAATGAATTGCAACTCAACACATGAATATATATTTCAACATATGTAATTTATTTCAACGAATGAAAATTATTCTAACACATGTACATTTCAGAAAATTTCGGCAGCATAACGGCAGGGTAGTTAAAACCGGGACCGTTCCTTGTACGGCTCCTCGCTCTACCTTAAAACCTCGCGGTTTTTGACAATGGGGATCATGCATCTAGTTCGCACGCAGGCGGCATGTTTTATTTTCAATTCCACAATCCTATTCTAATTTGTTTCAACCACAAGAGGGTATTTTTCAACCACAAAGGTATTTTTCAACCACAATATCAACCACAAACAATTATTTCCAACCATTCGTCATACCATATAATATCACGTCAATCACAAGCAATAAATATCGTCCATGGTCTGTGGACGAGGGGAGTATATATATATATATATATATATATATATATATATATATATATATATTATAATTCACTTGCATTTCATCACAATTCAAAGCATATATGTTTCATTCAACGCTTGTATAATTTATACATCGCTAATATAACTTATACAACACATGTACATGAGGTATACAATGCGTATATAATTTACACTTCGCTTATATAATTTATACAACGCGATTTCATTCACACAATTAGTTCAGATTCCTCACATTGGTTATTGCAGTGCTAAAAATCGTAGGAAGATCAGAAAAATCCGCGGCTTCTTCTAGAATGTAGAGAGCCTCCTTGAGGTCACGGTGTCTCCTGTTTCATCAAATTTCATTAAATAACGAAAAAGATATTATTTTTCAAAGTTTGCAACGCTTTATAGTTTTATTTTCATTCCTGAATAATAAAGGCCGTACCTTTATTTTTGATTCAAAACTAGGTTAGCAAAATCCGTGAAATCCGTCGATTGTTGCTTCGATCAGGTAGTGCCACGTGGAAGGGCTACGAATCAGCTCCCTGTCGGTGGTGGTGCGGTTCCCTTCGGTGGTCAGAGGAAGGCGGCGCGGCGCTGGGAAGTCGACGACTTCCTCGACGTCGTTCAGGCGATTCCGGCGAAGGTGGAGGGCGGCGTTTGGTCGGATGTGGAGAGGAGGCGAAGGCGAGTCGAACTGGGGTGGTGGCGCGGCTTAGCGTCGCCTGTGGCGGTCGGAAAATGGGGGAGAAGGTTCGAGCTCGTGGAACCGTCGAATCGGCTAAGGCAGCAAGGGTTTTTCGATTTTTTTTAAAGAAAAATTCCTATTGGTCGAAGCTTTATAGGAAATTTTAAATAGTGTTTTCACAAACGGACTCGAAATCAAACCCAAGACTGTTGCCCGCAGCTAAATACCCCCATTCCGGACACAATGGGATATGTTTCGTTGGCCAATTCGACTGTTACAGTCGGTTATTTTTCAATTTAAAATATAAAACATTCAATATTTAATTTGAACGTACATTTCAACTTGCCAGGGCTCCAAACTGAATCGAAAAATCCCATAAAAATAAATCTAGCTTTGTTTTGACGATACGGTCCTAACAAAACCAGTTTCGTCGAATTCTGAGCTTGTTTGAAAAACGGCCATTTTTAGGTCGACCCATTTTAACAAAAATTGACCAATCACATTTTCTTTTGCCCCGCTCACATACTAGCTTCAAAAATTATGAAATTTGAAACTTAGTAATAGTTTGACATCCCGGACCCAACAAAAGTGGTTTCGTCGAATTTCGAGGTCGTATGCAAAATATCAATTTTCAAGGGCTATAAATGCTATATAGCGACCTTTCTGAAAATTCATTCGGCCATAACTTTTGATTCCCGTTATGAAACTTCGATTTTTCAGATTCGTTAGAAAGGTATTCATAAACAGATTTAAATATTTCCAGTTTCGCTAAAATCCGTTATATTTTCTACTCGGTACAGTCAAACAAAGTTTGTATTCAAAATTTCAAACTGCAATACTATACCCAATTCTCTATTTTATTGAAATATGCTATTTCAACTATTCAAATTCTTTGGTAATAACCAATTTTTAAAAATATTAAATTGGTTCACATTTTCCGGGTTATTACAATCTCCCCCACTTAAAACTTTTCGTCCTCGAAAAGGAAATAACAGCTAAGTAGGAAACAAAATGTAAATGCAAAGTATTGTAAAGGTACCTTGCACCGGAGTTAGTCAGAGATGTCCACTCTGCATTTGGGGTAGGCTTGTTTAATGCTTTCCTCAGTCTCCCAAGTACAGTCTCTATGATCACTACTCCACTGCACTTTGACTAAATGAATCTTTTTGCTCCTTAGCTCTCTAGTTTCTTTGCCAACTATCTTAAATGGCTCTCTTCTGAGTGCTAATTCTGGAGTTATGTCAATATCCTGTTGCGCTGCTTCTTCCACAACAAGATCTGGATCATGGACATGTTTTCTGAGTTGAGACACGTGGAACACGTCATGTACACCAGGCAACCAATCAGGTAATGAAACCCTATATGCAAGAGTTCCAATCCGTTCAAGTATAGGAAAGGGACCAATAAATCTCGGTGCCAACTTCCCAGTCTTGCCAAATCTGATTACTCCCCGCATTGGAGAAACTCTTAAATAAACATAATCGCCAACGGCAAATGATAAATCTCTTCTTCTCGCATCAGCATAACTTTTCTGCCGGCTCTGTGCGGTTTTCAATCGCTTCTTAATGAAATCGACTTTATCCGATGCTTCTCGAATCATATCGGGCCCTAACACAAGTCTGTTGCCAGGTTCTACCCAGCATGCGGGAGATCTGCACGGTCTACCGTATAATGCTTCAAATGGGGACATTCCCAGGCTTGCTTGATAGCTATTGTTGTAAGAGAATTCGGCTAAATGTAAGTGATCTTCCCATGAACCTCCAAAATCAATAACGCAAGCCCGCAGTAAATCTTCTAGAATTCTATTCACCCGCTCAGTTTGGCCGTCTGTCTGAGGGTGATAAGCGGTGCTTAGATTTAACTTGGTTCCCAATTCTGTCTGGAATGCTTCCCAGAATTTGCTAGTAAATAGGGGATCTCTATCACTAACTATATTGAGCGGCACTCCATGCAATTTAACTATTTCTTTAAAGTAAATCTGTGCCAAACTTTGAGTCGTTCTGTTGGATCGGACAGGTATGAAATGGGCAGTCTTCGTGAAGCGATCTACGATTACCCATATACTGTCGTTTCCTTTCCTAGTTCGAGGCAAGCCATCGATGAAGTCCATCGAAATTTGCTCCCACTTCCATCCTAGAATTTCTAAGGGTTGTAATAATCCAGCCAATTTCTGCTGATCGCTCTTAACTAGCTGACAAGTGGAGCATCTGCTAACATATATTGAAATATCTCTTTTCATCGCCTTCCACCAGAATGTGCGCTTGATATCGTTATACATTTTGCTCACACCGGGATGGATACTTAATTTGGACTTGTGGCATTCATCAAGTACTTCCCTTCTGAGCTCAGGAATTCCAGGCACACAAATTCGCCCTCGTAATCTTAGGACCCCTTGGCTATCAAGGCTAAAATCTGAGGGTTTTCCTTCTCGGATCCGCTGGCTAATCCTTTCAATAAATTCATCGTCTTTCTGTAGAATAGTAATCTTATCTTCTAAGGAAGAAGTAATGATAAAGCTGGCGATGATTTCATTCTTTCTACTGAGCGCATCTGCGACAACATTGGCTTTCCCCGGAGTGTATAGAATTTCAAAATCATATGCTGCAAGGAATTCTAACCAACGCCGTTGTCTCAAATTTAGATCTTTCTAAGTGAATAGATATTTCAAGGATTGATGATCGGTAAATAGTTCGAACTTCTCGCCCAGTAAATAATGCCTCCAGATTCTTAAAGCAAACACGATAGCTAATAACTCAAGATCATGAGTTGCATAGTTTCTTTCATGCGGCTTCAGCTGACGGCTGGCATAAGCGACCACTTGGCCTTTTTGCATTAATACTGCGCCTAGCCCTCTAATAGAAGCGTCTGTCCATACAGTCAAGTCTTGGTTGCCTTCTATAATTGTCAATACTGGAGCGGTTGTCAACTTCAATTTCAGCTCCTGGAAAGCTTCTTCACATTCGGGAGTCCATTTGAATTTCTCATGCTTCTTTGTAAGCTTTGTCAATACACCAGATATCTTTGAAAAATCCTGAACGAATTTCCGATAGTAACTAGCCAATCCAAGGAAACTTCGAACTTCTGTGGGGGTAGTAGGTTGTTTCCAGTTCTGAATCGCTGTAATTTTGCTTGGATCTACAGTAATCCCTTCTTTTGATACGACATGGCCTAGGAATTTAACTTCATCCTGCCAGAAGACACATTTAGAAAATTTAGCTTTCAAGGCATTTCTCCTCAGAATTTTCAACACTTGTTCTAAATGTTTTGCATGTTCGTCTTCCGACTTGGAGTAGATTAAAATGTCATCGATGAAGACTAGAACAAATTTATTCAATACACCACGGAACACTCTGTTCATAAGATCGACGAAGTATGCCGGAGCGTTACACAAGCCGAATGGCATTACTAACCATTCGTAGAATAAATCGGGACCCCTGAAGGTTGTCAAAGGAACACAGTCTTCGGCTATACGTAATTGGTGGAAACCTGTAGCTAGGTCCATTCTGGAGAATACTGTTGCTCCATTTAATTGATCTAACAGATCATCTATACGTGGCAAGGGATATTTGTTCTTCAGTGTCTGCTTATTGAGATCTCGGTAATCAACACAAAGTCTTAGAGTACCGTCTGATATCGGGACAAATACTACTGCTGCTCCCCACGCTGAAAAGCTCGGTCTGATTAGACCTTTCCTAAGAAATTCTCGGGTTTGACTACCCAACTCTTCTTTTTCTTTCGGGGCCATTCTTCTAATTGGATGCACTACTGGTCGGGCGTTAGGAATTAGATCTATTCTAAATTCAATCTCTCTTTGCGGCGGTAAGTTTTCTACTTCTTCAAACACATCCGCATAGTTTTTAACGACCGGTATCTTTTCTAATGAAGGGGGAATAACTTCTAAAGAAGACCAAAATTCTGTTCTATTAATTTCTGAACCGAGGCATGGTATATATATAGGTCCAAGCTTCGTTTCGACTTTAACGATTCTTTCGGCACATCTAACTTCGGCCTTATATTTTGTCAACCAGTCCAGCCCCAGTATAATATCAAATTCGGAAAGGTCCATGACAATCGAATCAAAAGGAAATCGGTATCGAGAAAAGGAAATAGGTAATTTGCAATAGGTACTGAGACTAACCGAACCTCCTATCGGGTTTTGAACTTTAATTGGTTCTTTAAGCTTTCTTTGTTTCAATTTTAACTTGTGAACAATGTTACCAGAAATGAAGCTACGTGATGCACCGGTATCAAAAAGTACAGAAACAGGAATATTTTAATGGTAAGGGTACCTCCCAAGACGTCGGGTTTACCTGATCCATCGGTGGTAGCTGGCGGGGTCTCCCCGTCATACACATGAGCCACTTGTGCATTCTGCTTCAGAGGACAGTTCCTTCTATAGTGCCCTTTCTTATGGAAGTTGTAGCATTCGGCTGAGTCTGGATTTGCCTTTGGCTTCCTCGGGGCTTTGCATACATTAGAAAAATGACCTGGCTTCCCGCAGTTGTAGCAATTTCTTTTCAGTATCTTTCCAGGTTTCTGAGTAGCGGCCGCTGTAATGCTAGACTGTGGCTGTTCTGCTGAAGCCTTGCGCTTATTTCCAGCTTGGCTTTTGGCGCGGTCTTGGCTGGCGTGTCTTTCATCCATATCTTCATAATTGCAAGCCATTTCTACCAATTCTGAGAAGGAGAGTTTGATGTTGCTCATTGCTCTGTCATGGTACTTGCGCTTTAGCCCAAATATAAATCTCTTGTTCTTTGCTTTGTTAGTCATAATAAGCTCTGGAGCATAGCGCGACAACTGGGTGAATTTATTGAGGTAATCCTGAATAGAGAGATCTCCTTGCTGGAGATTAGCAAATTGCTCTCGCATCCTCTCTAAAGCCTGTTCAGGTACAAACTTCTCGTTGAACATGGTTTTGAATTGCTCCCAGGTTCTGACAGTACCTGCTGCATCCTCTGAGGTGATGGCATCCCACCACAGCTCTGCTTCCTCCTGTAGGAGCCAAATACCTAGTCGTGCTTTGTTGTTGGTTCCCAAACCCATGCCTTCAAAGATCTTCTCACAGGTCTTCAACCAAGCTATAGCCTCTGTCACTGTACCCGTGTCAGAAAAGGGTTTTCCCCCAAGGTTCCTATACCTCTTCGCTACTCTGTCTAGCTCAAATTCCTCGGGTGCTGGTGGCTGAACAATAGGGCCTTCCACAACTACGGCGATATTCCCCCGTCCTCCTGCTGCTCCTGCTCGGCCTCCACGGCCTCCTCTAGCTGCTGCTGCTCGTGTAGCCATTAGAAAGAGTACTGTATAAGCAAGTAAAGAGTCAAGCTCACAGATTTGATAATTTTCATATATGATAAAGCAGGGGAACATAAGGAAAGGTAATGATGCACTGATCAAATTGTTTTGCTAATCTGCTTAGCTCATTCTAGGACATTGCTAATCCTATCTCTAATGAGCTACTCGCCTTAGAACACTACTGATTCTATTCTGACGAGGTGTTTAATGTGTTAGATCCCGGAACTAAGGTTAACCTGGCTCCGATACCAACTGTGACGATCCCAAAATCCGAGGGGCGGTATTAAGGATAATCATTGGAATATAACACATTAATCATCATAGCAGAGTACAGATAATAGCAGAACAATAAATAGAATAATTTTACATGGATATGGCAGCGGAATCACAACATGTAATAACATCAGAATAGCATAGCATAGGATATAACTTAGTAAATAAAAGGGAAGTTATCAGTCATCATCGCTAGAGGCGGAATACATACATGCAGTGAGACATAATAAGGGTATCAGTCTACATCGCCGAAGGCGGTACATATACATACAATAAGAAGTACTGAAAGTAAAGCAGTCTGCATTGCCAGTGGCGGAATCATAATATAAGTACAATAATGGCGGAAAATGTCAAAATCATCTCTGTGAAGTCAGCCTCGCCATGAGCCAAAAATGCACTCTATGCAACAGTGCAGAGCCAAAAACAACCTGCCACCTGTGAACTAGGCTGCCCATGTGAAAATAAGGGCACCTGCGTTTGCAAAGTGAAACAAACAACGAGTCAGTCATGGGGACTGGTATGAGAAATCTATTCAACAGTTTAAACAACAGTAATAAGCAAATCATAGGACCACGCCACTTTCGCGGAACGGGTTTACTCCAGTGATTGCTAGTGCATTTAAAATAAAGTAAATTCTTTAAAACAATGCAATGCTTTTAAAAAGAATGAAGCCATTATAAGACTCAAGTCCCATCATACAATGCAACGCAAGCCGGAGGATAGAGTTTTACCTTATAATGGCCAAATATGCTTGATACGTATAAAGCAAAATCAATTGATATTATTACTAGTGCATATATGTTCCAAAAATGAATAGCATCATAAATATCAATCATAGGCGACATGAGCGTCCCATGCCACTATGTCGCCATATATAAGTTACAATCGAATCCGTTATCTCGTATTGGAAATTGGATTTCCGTCATGAGTCGAGGCAAGGGGCAAGCTCCTCTCCGCTTCGAGACATTCTAGCAAATGCCTCAGGACAACGCACTCTGGGCAACCCTGGATTTGGCTGGTCCGGTCCTCTCTTACGTTTGAGGATTGGCAATTCCTGAACACACGTTTCCCGGTCCTTACGGACCTATAATCGAGGCGCCTCGCATTCCAATAACCACAAAGGTGAAAAGTAGATATAAATGTCAGGGCTGGTAAGTCACTGACACCACCATAGGTAGAAAGAAACGTCGTGCTCTCCCAGCGGTCCGTATCCCGTTTTTAACTCATACCGAGGTGTGAGGCTTGCGAATCTACGAAATACACAAAGCTAGGCCACGTAGACCGGGCTTTGATCATCATCCACAAGACTTTGCTTTGCAACAGAAGCCTTGATCACAGCATCTTGGCATGCCACATAGGCAGTCCACTCCATACGATTGATTTCCATCGATATATAACCTCTGAGCTCGTATGTCTCATAGAAGGGCGTTAAGCAAAAGAATAAATTCTCCGCCGCCAAACAGATATATATTTAACAGAGGTCAATCAGTATAGAACAAAATCCAATGTCAGACACACAGTCCATTTACAAGTCCGTTCTGGGTCTGAACGAAACCGGAGGCGTCAAATTCCTCGTATATCCGTCCAATCAACACATACGTTCAGACGGCTACTACTTCCGTTCCTTCACGGTAGCTACTCCGGTCAGGAACCTCAGCAGCGCCCATCCAACCGATACGAAGATCGTCGGTCTTGAATCGTCTTTGCATTTTCCAATTCGAATCGCTCGATAAATTATTTGAAATGAGGGTTAGCTCGGCCTTTTCAAATAATTCACGTCATTAGAATTTAAATCGATTCTTTCCATGGTTATATTATTCGACATCCATATTTCAGTTCTTTAGTGTTATTTTCGTGTCAAGCACATACAACCATCAAATATCAAACAATTCAAGCCCAATTGGTTTATTTGCAATCTATGTTGCTTATAATATTTTATAACGATTTTTCGCCATTTTTATTTATTTAAAAATGGCCATATTTAATTTATAAGACGTTTCAGGTCGTGCCGTGGCACTGGCGCTGTTTTTCCCATAATTTGTTTTACACATATCGGAAAATCTAACCGTTGGATTTCTACAAAGTCTATATCAGTGGGAAGATATTCCCAAAGCGAACGCAACGGTTCCAGTTTCGTGAGAATCCGACGGTCGGATCTTCCTCACTAGTCGTTTGAAGTTACGGTTTCAAAATTCGAACTGCAGCGTCGTTATTCGATTTAATTTAATTATATTTATATTTATATATAAATATAAACGATTCTGGCGCTGTTTTTCTTCAGATTTGAATTAAACATTCCGGACAATCCAACCGTTGGATTTTTACAAGGTTGGTGCCGTTGGGAAGATATTTCCAAGGCGAACCCAGCGGTTGCGGTTTCGGGAAAATCCGATGGTCGGATTTCTCGTACCAATCGTTTCAAATTACGATTCCGAAACACGAACTACACGGCTTCGATTCCTTTTAATTATATTTATATTTATATATATATATATATATATAGTTCATTCTATAATTCCAACTATAATTCATTCTATAATTTCAACTTCGTTTTCACTTCAAATATTTCACTAACGCCTTAATATTTCGAAATATTTCGCCATAACCTCCTTTGTACAGGGAGGGGTTTGGAAATTTATTGGGCCGTGTTAGGTACCCAATAAATCCTAAAAAGCATCCACATATTTATAGTGATATATTATGGTGTTTACGGGGGAGCATGTATAGATAATCACTCCAGAGAATAAATTCTCGTCACCCCGTTTCTGTGTGGAAATAAATAGTCCATGTGTCGTATCTAATAACTAGAGCGACGTGATTATTGTCAACTCCAGACCCGTGTGGGGTTTTTATTAATCTGGCAATTTATCGTTAAATTTTATATAGTCCATATCAGTCATCAGTTCAACCTGTAGTATAAAATCATCGCCATACAAGCCTCTCGCTCGTATGGTAAAACTTCCACCTCGTCACACAAGCTCCAATTGCTTATGTAGAATATGATGAAGTATGCCTATCGTCAAGAAGTATGCCATGTAGTGTAGTTCAAAATTAATTGTTACTATCCTATGGCGACGTTTATTATTTCACACAGAATAGCCAGCACTCCGCATCCAATGGCATTCACAGGAGTTGATATAAAAATAAAATTGCGCAGCCAACTCATCAAGGCTTACCTATTTGTCGGGCACGCAAATAATTTCTTTACTCTACAGCTAATCCATTTTTCCTGTTCAACACATGTATATATATGCAGAACAAAGCTAATATTAATATTTCTAGCAAACTATTATTTATTTCAACACGTGTGTATTTTTATCAAAGCGTATACATGATAAAAGAAATATTTCAGCACGTGAATGTTTTTAACACTTCATATTCACAATAAAAATGTAGTTTTTATTGTCGATTCATTTTATTTTAACATACGATAACATTCAACACATGAATTTCAACTCGACGAACGAATTTCAACTCAACACATGA
The DNA here is from genome assembly GCA_030737875.1 of Allium sativum. Lineage (NCBI taxonomy): Eukaryota > Viridiplantae > Streptophyta > Magnoliopsida > Asparagales > Amaryllidaceae > Allium > Allium sativum. The sequence continues at coordinate 393,315,704 of CM060924.1, read as the reverse complement.
ATATTCTATATAGTTTGTATATATATATAAATGTGATTTTTATCGCTAAAGCTATTTGTTTAAATTCAAATAATATTCAACACATGAATTTCAATTCAACGAATGAATTGCAACTCAACACATGAATATTCGCTATAGTTTGAATATATATAAAAATGTGATTTTTATCGCTGAAGCTATTTGTTTAAATTCAAATAATATTCAACACATGAATTTCAATTCAACGAATGAATTGCAACTCAACACATGAATATTCGCTATAGTTTGAATATATATAAAAATGTGATTTTTATCGCTAAAGCTATTTGTTTAAATTCAAATAATATTCAACACATGAATTTCAACTCAACGAATGAATTGCAACTCAACACATGAATATATATTTCAACATATGTAATTTATTTCAACGAATGAAAATTATTCTAACACATGTACATTTCAGAAAATTTCGGTAGCATAACGGCTGGGTAGTTAAAACCGGGACCGTTCCTAGTACGGCTCCTCGCTCTACCTTAAAACCTCGCGGTTTTTGACATTTGGGATCATGCATCTAGTTCGCACGCAGGCGGCATGTTTTATTTTCAATTCCGCAATCCTATTCTAATTTGTTTCAACCACAAGAGGGTATTTTTCAACCACAAAGGTATTTTTCAACCACAATATCTACCACAAACAATTATTTCCAACCATTCGTCATACCATATAATATCACGTCAATCACAAGCAATAAATATCGTCCACGTTCTGTGGATGAGGGGAGTATATATATATATATTATATTATAATTCACTTGCATTTCATCACAATTCAAAGCATATATGTTTCATTCAACGCTTGTATAATTTATACATCGCTAATATAACTTATACAACACATGTACATGAGGTATACAATGCGTATATAATTTACACTTCGCTTATATAATTTATACAACGCGATTTCATTCACCCAATTAGTTCAGATTCCTCACATTGGTTATTGCAGTGCTAAAAATCGTAGGAAGATCAGAAAAATCCGCGGCTTCTTCTAGAATGTAGAGAGCCTCCTTGCGGTCACGGTGTCTCCTGTTTCATCGAATTTCGTTAAAGAACGAAAAAGATAATATTTTTCAAAGTTTGCAACGCTTTATAGTGTTATTTTCATTTCTGAATAATAAAGGTCGTACCTTTATTTTTGATTCAAAACTAGGTTAGCAAAATCCATGAAAACCGTCGATTGTTGCTTCGATCAGGTAGTGCCACGTGGAAGGGCTACGAATCAGCTCCCTGTCGGTGGTGGTGCGGTTCCTTCGGTGGTCGGAGGAAGGCGGCGCGGCGCTGGGTAGTCGACGACTTCCTCGACGTCGTTCAGGCGATTCCGGCGAAGGTGGAGGGCGGCGTTTGGTCGGATGTGGAGAGGAGGCAAAGGCGAGTCGAACTGGGGTGGTGGCGCGGCTTAGCGTCGCCTGTGGCGGTCGAAAAATGGGGGAGAAGGTTCGAGCTCGTGGAACCATCGAAATCGGCTAAGGCGGCTAGGGTTTTTCGATTTTTATTTTTATTTTTTTTTAAAGAAAAATTCCTATTGGTCGAAGCTTTATAGGAAATTTTAAATAGTGTTTTCACAAACGGACTCGAAATCAAACCCAACGACTGTCGCCCCTAGCTAAATACCCCCATTCCGGACACAATGAGATATGTTTCATTGGCCAATTCGACTGTTACAGTCGGTTATTTTTCAATTTAAAATATAAAACATTCAATATTTAATTTGAACGTACATTTCAATTTGCCAGGGCCACAAACTGAATCGAAAAATCCCAGAAAAATAAATCTAGCTTTGTTTTGACGATACGGTCCTAACAAAACCAGTTTCTTAGAATTCTGAGCTTGTTTGAAAAACGGCCATTTTTAGGTCGACCCATTTTAACAAAAATTGACCAATCACATTTTCTTTTGCCCCGCTCACATAGTAGCTTCAAAAATTATGAAATTTGAAACTTAGCAATAGTTTGACATCCCGGACCCAACAAAAGTGATTTCGTCGAATTCCGAGGTCGTATGCAAAATATCAATTTTCAAGGGCTATATATGCTATATAGCGACCTTTCTGAAAATTCATTCGGCCATAACTTTTGATTCCCGTTATGAAACTTCGATTTTTCAGATTCGTTAGAAAGGTATTCAAAAACAGATTTAAATATTTTCAGTTTCGCTAAAATCCGTTATATTTTCCACCCGGTACAGTCAGACAAAGTTTGTATTCAAAATTTCAAACTGCAATACTATACCCAATTCTCTATTTTATTGAAATATGCTATTTCAACTATTCAAATTCTTTGGTAATAACCAATTTTTAAAAAATTTAAATTGGTTCACATTTTCCGGGTTATTACAAACCCGGTCTTTCCGAATAACTCGCGTATATATTAAACAAGTGTTACACAAACACAACATACGCCTCATTCCAATTCATCAGTCACTAACCGTAAATTAGCAAGAGAATAATTCCCCAAATATTAACCCCGAAGGCCGAAACCAACATCACATCAATACCAAGGGAACCATTCTTCTTAGCTAACCTACAGTTAGTTTTTAAATTTCACATTCTTAGGGAAAGGTTCCCATTAATTTTATCAAAGATAAATTCTTCAAATTTATTCTTTAATCTTCTTTTAAATATCGATTCAACTAGTCGGGATTAGTGAACCACACCGAAGTAATCATTTATTTTATTTCCCAATCCCAACCTATTCATCCCATGAAGTAAAACTGGTCATACTTCATATCTAACACCACGGTGTTATCGGTAAATTCAATTACCATTTCACGTTCAAATCTAATTAGAGATTTAACTACCGCCTGGAGTAAAACTGGTGATACTCCATTCTCGATCTTTTCAATCTAATTAAAGATTCATTAAAACTCCACTTAGTTTTAATCTTTGACTGGATTAAAGAATCAGTGTCATTTAAAACACGGTTCATGATAAACCCCAAAATCACATCGCATTTCAATCAGTCCCTAACCGTAAATTAGCAAGTGAGCAATTCCCTAAGTATTAACCCCGAAGGCCGAAACCAATGTCAGATCAATACCCCAGAAACCATTCAACTTAACTAATCTCCAGTTAGTTTCTGATTTTCTTAACTCCTTTGGGTCTAAGAACAGTATTATTGAAGATACTGTTCACGACAACCCAAAATCACATTCCATTAATTATTGGGTTAAAGAACAAGTGTTATTTAAAACACTGTTCACGATAAACCTAAAAATCAATACCAGTTCAATTCCAATTAATTATTATTTAATTGGTACACTTCATTAAATCTAAATAAAAAGATTTAATCTTTTTCTCAACTGGGCTTAAGAACAGTGTTAATGAAGACACCATTCACGACAAACCCAAATCACATTTGACATTAAATACAAGGCCCTGAATAGAAAATATATCGGCTTATATTCAATATCAAATTCTACGACCAACAAATATCGTATGGGAAATAACGATATTTATATATCTTTCAAATTACCATAACGCTAACTGTATAATCACGAAATCCAACATCGAAATATTCCAAAGTCAATTTCGATTCAAATCCATTCCAATTCAATTGTTGGAAATTCTGGTTACTTTTAAAACCCTTTCCAAATTCAATTTATTTATTTAAAAAAAATAGAATTATAATTCTAGTTCAAAACTAGTTCATTTCGATAAAAATCTATTTTTATCTTTTCAAATATGGAGTTTTTCATCCTAATTCTTCCCAAATCATTTCTTATGATTTCACACAAATTATTGATATTTTTAATAATTTTATCAAGCCCCGTACAGTCGATTTCCATCAACGGCCATCTAACTGCACTTACAACGACCTTTTCCAAATTTGATTTGGACATAATTCCAAATCCAACCATTAGATTTCAAATCTCTAATATTCGTTAGAAAGCTCATTTCGATACGAACCCAACGGTTCTGATTTTAGGAGAATCCGACGGTCGGATCTCCCGTAATATCCATTCGAAGTCAATGGTCGAAATTCGCGAACTGCCACGACGCGGCGCGTTCTATTCAGGCCATTATATATATAATATATATTTCATCGATTTCTTTTAAAACGTATTTTATAAATCGTTTTATATTCGTTTTCGAAATGATTTCAATTTCATTTCAAATTCAAATCAAAATTGAATTTTACCTTAGAAATTCGTTTTAAATTCATTTCAAATTGATTTCAATTCAAATTGATTTTTAATTCAATTTCTGTTCGTTTTCAATTCAATTTGAATTGCAAATTTATTCAATTTCAATTCGAATTCATTTCTATTCAATTTCAATTCGAATTCAATCCTATTCAATTTTAATTCGAATTCATTTCTATTCAATTTCAATTCGAATTCATTTCTATTCAATTTCAATTCGAATTCATTTCTATTCAATTTCAATTCGAATTCAATTCAATTCAATTTCAATTCAAATTCAATTCTATTCAATTTCAATTCTAATTCATTTCTATTCAATTTCAATTTCGAATTCATTTCTATTCAGTTTCGAATTCATTTCTATTCAATTTCAATTTCAATTCGAATTCATTTCTATTCAATTTCAATTTGAATTCATTTCTATTCAATTTCAATTTGGAATTCATTTCTATTCAATTTCAATTCGAATTCATTTCTATTCAATTTCAATTTGAATTCATTTCTATTCAATTTCAATTTGGAATTCATTTCTATTCAATTTCAATTCGAATTCATTTCTATTCAATTTCAATTTCGAATTCATTTCTATTCAATTTCCATTCGAATTCATTTATATTCAATTTCAATTCGAATTCAATTCTATTCAATTTCAATTTCGAATTCATTTCTATTCAATTTCAATTTGAATTCAATTCTATTCAATTTCAATTCGAATTCAATTCTATTCAATTTCAATTTCAATTTCGAATTCATTTCTATTCAATTTCAATTTCGAATTCATTTCTATTCAATTTCAATTCGAATTCATTTCAATTCAATTTCAAACAATATTATTTTTAAATTATTTGATAATTCTGAACTGGAATCAGACACAGTCAATTACCATATAATTTCAGTTACATGGATTTCATCGAATTCATATATACAACAATGACGATTAACATCCAACCATCATCCAAAGTGTGTTCTACACTGTATAAGCATCAAATATAAATATTCAACGCTTATAACAGCCTGTCAATCAATCAATCGACATACAGTTAATTATTGGGATTAGTGTATGTCATATATCATCCCAATACCCGTGTGGGGTTTTCAAACAATCAAACACAGATTTTATTTGTGCAGTTGGGCGATGTGTAAAATTTATCGTCCCAATCAATATCATTCAAATGTATGTATATAAACAAATCGTCCAATTTGTTTATATTTATTTCATTTTAAATACACGTTAAAAATTCTATTTTCAACTATAAAATATTTTTAACTATATAAATATTTTATTTCGTTTCACATCACACAATCAATTTTCACCACAACAAACAATCAAACATACAAGCCATCCATGGTCTGTGGACGACGGGTGTCGGGTGCTACTAAACACCGTCTGCATCCTAGTATATATTTCAAACTAGAAATAGAAATAAAAATGAGGAGTTCTCACCGAGGGTTCCACTCCGCCATTTTATTTCTGAAATTCAGAACAGTCTGGATTTGCCCGAAACTCCTACTCCATCCTTTTTACGTTGTTCATATTAAAAATTACATTTTTAATATGATGCTTATATATTAAAAATCATATTTTTATATCGCTATACATAATTACAAATCACATTTCTATATAAATAAAAATCCTATCTTCTTTATTTGAAAAATCTTATCTTTTCTATTTTTAAAACTTATACCTTTATATAACTAAAGATGATATTTTATTATATTTTTATATAAAAATCCAACTTTAAAAACACTGCTAATTTATTATTAAAACAATACTATCTTTATTTTTAAAACAACCCTACATATATATATATACACAAAATCAATGTTACATGTATATTTTAAATCACGATATATAATCAATCATATTTTCTTCCTATAACAATGCTATTCTTATTTTCAAAAATAATACTATATTCACATTTTCAAAAACAATACGAATTTATTTTCAAAAACAATACGAATTTATTTTCAAAACAATACAAATTTATTTATATATACATATATATTTAACTGAATTTAAAACTAAGTAAAAAAAGGAATTAAATACAAAACCTTTCACTGTAAAAAGTCTGGGACCCTTCTTCATCAGTTCATCGACCGGAGAAAGTGGCCACCGCCGTAGCTCCAGTCGCTGTGACGTTGATCAGAGATGACCACGTCGAGCGCCCCAGTCCCCTCCATCAGCGCGCTCACCTGCGGCGAACTCTAGCACGCCCTCCGCCTAGAAATCTGCTTCGAAAGTCTTGATTTCGAGCCCAAAAATCGAACGCCCCTCTCCCCTGAATTTGATCATACCCGTATTGATTTCAAGCTCTTGAAGAGCTCTTCAAATTTCGGTTTGATTGTTTGAAATTTTATCAACTGGAATTCGCGAATTTTAGGTGGAATTCTCGTTGAATTTAGGGCATCAGTTTAAGGAGGGTGGCGGCTAGGGATTGCTTAGGAAGGTGGGGTTTTATAATATTATTTTTTATTATTTAGTTATGTTCAATTCTAAAAAGTGGATTTTGCATACGATCTTCAAATCAAACCCAACGACTGTCTTCCTTAGCTAGATACCCCCATTCCGAACGCAATGGGATATGTATCGTAAGATGATTCGATCGTTTCGATCAGTTTTTGTCAAAATCAAAATATAACTCTATATATTGAATTTGAATGCACATTTCAATTTACCGGGGCCACATACGAACTCTAAAAATTCCCGAAAATTATTTTCTAGCTTCGTATTGACGATACGGTCCTAATGAAACTAATTTCGTCAAATTCTGAGGTCGTTTGAAAAATGGTCATTTTCTAGTCGACTAAAATCAACTAAAACTGTCAAAACACGTTTTCATTTGCCACGCTCACATATTGATTCAGAAAATTATGAATTTTGAAACCTAGCAATAACTAGACATCCCGGATCCAACAAAAGTGGTTTCGTCGAAAACAGAGGTCATTTGCAAAATTTCCATTTTCAAAGGCCTTTATATATATTAAAAAATATATATATATATTTCACAGCGACTTTTATGAATTTTAAACTGGACATATCTTTCAACTTCTAAAGTGAAATCTCGGTTTCTTACATCCGTTAGAAAGATATCATCAAACAGATTTAGATATTTCTGGTTTCGTCCAATTCCGACTTAAAACGAATTCTGTATATTCATTTGAAATTCGAAATTGAAATTTCAAACTACCACGACATTTCAGGCTCGTTATATAATTAAAATAAATTTATTCGTTTTAACTTCATCAAAAATAAATTTTTCGTCGTTATTATTTAAAATAATTCATTTTAAATAATCAAAATTCATTAAAATAGCCAAAATAAAATTTTTAAATTGGCTCGGATTTCTGGGTTATTACAATCTCCCCCACTTAAAACTTTTCGTCCCCGAAAAGGAACGAAGCCGAAAGTTGTTTAACTAATCAACACAACTTTCACTATTTTCACTACAGCTTAAGTTCTTTAACTTTTCTGTTTCTAAGAACTTTTCAATTTTTTCAAAAATTTGGCTAACACCCTAAATTTTCGAAAAATTCGCCATAACCTCCCCTACACCGGGGACTTCGGGATATTTCATATAGCCTCCCATGGCCTTCTTCAATCCAAAAGAAAAATAAAAAGCCAAGCGGCTAGCCAATCAGCTCATAAAATCATCATCACCCAAACAAAACAGTAAATTTTGGTAAGCATGTGCCTATTTGTCGGGCAAACAATTTTATTCTCTGCTCTAGCCTCTTCGCAATGACCTGTTCAATGTAAGTACATGTATATGCAAGCAAATGCGATAAATTTTCAATATAATTTACTATTTGGTTCAAATTGGCTATATGTTTCAAATTTATGAATCAAACAATAATCAAACAACACAATCAGCAATAAATTAGTTGATTAGCTTTTCAAATTCATAACTTTGATACATAGTCTAAAAATCAGATTTTTGATGCCAAATCACAACTATAAGCCCTATCTAATTTTGGTTCTCACACCAGTCTAATGGAATCATATAGAAGTCCCACTTTCGGCACTCGAATATAAATTCTGATGATACTCGAGTAATCATCAGAATCATCTTCGGGCGACTAGAGTGTGATTCTATATCTATCCAGTATATTAAAACTTCGAATACACGTGGATCAGACGTATATGCAAAATCTTTATATACTGGACTGTCCAAATTCAATACAAAATAAATTATTCAAATACGTATAATACGATTTAAATTTCAAAACAAAATTTGTTTTCACTTTAAAAATATACTCTTAACACTCGTTCTAGGATACTACTGATCCTATCTCTAATGAGTCATTCCCATTGGATATTACTAATCCAATCTCTGATGAATTCTTTCGTATGGTTCTAATGTGTCTTGTTCTCAAGCTTTGTAAACCAAAGCTCTGATACCAATTGTAAAGACCCGTAACTTCCCCGGTAAGGAAAGAGCGGATGCTTTGAGAACAACACACAAAAGAACGCAGACAGAAGAACTTTTCATTGTTTATTACAACAATTCATCAGAATACAAGAATATACAGAGTATAAACAAATAAAATACATTAGAAAAATATCAGAGATTAGAATACATTACATAGCAGCGGAAAATAATACAATACACAACTAGAAGTAATACACGGATACAGAGCTTTCCGAGTATCGTTCCAGCTGTAAATCAGGATCCTGTGAATATAAATCTGCAAAACCAAAACTACTAGCTGCCCGTGTCGAAATAAGGGCACCCAGAGTTTAGGTTAAAACAATAAACTCCAGGTCAGTCATGGGACTGGTGTGAGAACTAAAACAGTTATTAATCTTTATTTTAAAGTTAGGTAAATCAAGGGACCACGCCGTATAACACGGAACGGGTTTCCTCCCAAGAATACCAGTGCATAAAACAAACAGAGCAATGCTAAATAAAGAAAAATGAAGCTGCTATAAGACCTAGGTCCCATTACACAATGCAACGCAAGCCGGAGGATAGTGTTTTACCTTATAACAGCCAAAGAATGCTTGATACGCGAAATTTTATCTTTTGGTTCTTAATCAGACTCCAACCGTAAATTAGTAAGAGAGCGATTCCCTAAGTATTAACCTCGAAAGCAGAAACCAACATCAGACCAATACCCAGGAAACCACCCATCTTAGCTCGTTTCTAGTTAGTTTCTGATTTTATATACAATCATAAATATCAATCATAGGCGGCATGGGTACCATATATCATGTCGCAATACTAGGCTCTACAATCAAAACCGCAAAGTCACGTATTTGGAAATTGGATTCCATCTTTGAACCAAGGCAAAGGGATCGTCCTGTGCTAATTCGAGACGCTCTAGCCCATGTCTCCGGAACAGCCGCAACTGCACCATGGATCGTCAGGGCCGGTCCACACGGAGTGGATTATTATGCCTGAACAATACGTCTCCCCGCCCTATGGGGCATAAATGAGCCAACGAATGACTCCATCGGCTACACAAAGTCACCGATATATCCGAGGCGCCTCGCAAACCATCAACCACATAAGTCAAACTCGTCAGGGCGTGTCAAACCACTGACGCCACTTCTAACTAGAAAGAAACGCATGTCCTCCCTGAGGTCCTCTCCCATTTCTGGTTCACAACCGGGGTGTGAGGCTCGCGAATCAGCGTTACACAAAGCTATGCCACACAGGCTGTGCTTTGATCATCAACCACAAGACTCTTCCTTTCAACAGAAGCCTTGATCATTTGCATCTTAGCATGATACACAGGCAAACCACTCCATGCAACCGATATCCATCAATCACACAAAATGATATCCAATGTCAAACACACAGTGTAACAACCCGTATTTTTGAATAACATGTTATAACATAAATCAAGGCAGAAATAAAAATGTAAAATCTGAATCAAGGGAAACGGGCTATGCCATTGCGTTCGTCTTGGAAAAATACGCGAAATAGAGTCTGAGTTTTCGAAAATCGGAGTCCGTATGACCAAGTTATGGCCCGTCAAAGTTTTCAGAAAATTACAAGTTCAAAAACAGTTCAAAATTGAATTTAGAATTCAAATTCAGCCAAAACAGACTGGGTGGGAAAACTCCCGCCCAGACAGGTCGACAGGGGGGTCGACACTAGGGTCGACCTCCCCCCAACCAGGTCGACACTTGAGTCGACCTGGGGGTCGACCTCCCTGGTCGGCCAGGTCGGCCTGGTGCATCTATTTTGGCTGTTTGGACCTGTTTTGGAGGCTTGTGACGTGATTTGATGGCTCGGATTGGATCTAGGGTTAATCCTATGGCTAATACTATCCTAATCTTCTATAAAAGGACCCCTAAGCCTAGCCTAAATCATCATTATTCAACTCTACAACTAAACTATGCCAAATTTGTTCCTCTCATGGCCTCCACTCTCATGCTAAAATTTCTAAGTTTATTTATATGAGAGATTTTGAGTTCATACAAGTGTTTTCAAGCTTGTATGAGTGTTCTTAGTTTGCATTCAAGTCAAGTTGCAACATTTCTATTACAAAGCAAGGGTTTTTCATTTGGAGCTTTCATATTTGGTTTTTTTTTTGGTGATTGCATAAGGGCTTCGTCTCAATCTTTATAATAAATATTCATTTGTGTCTTCATAGCATTGTAAGCCCTTTTCTACTTTCTTTTTGAACTATAAAGTTAAATGAATGATGCAAGTTTGGGTTGATCATTATGATATGCAAGTTTGGTTGATCATTATGTTATGCAAGTTGGTTCAATCATTATGTATGACACATGTTGCTATGCTATGCAAGTTTGGTTGATCATTATACACATGTTATCATGTTATGCAAGTTAAACTTGAGTTTGTGAGCTTAAAGCTTCAAGCTTTATATTAAAGGTTGCATTTTGGCAACATGGAAGTTATCATATCCCTTATGATAACTTGCATGTGTGGCTAAATGCGAACTTCTAGCAACTTCTACATCTCAAGGAAGTGATGGATACGCTTAGAGCGCATCAGTTGAAAGCCAAGTTCTCCAAATGTCATTTCTGGAGAAGGGAAGTTCGGTTTCTTGGACATATAGTTTATAAGCAAGGCATAGCGGTGGATCCCGCGAATGTGGTTGTGGTTCAAGACTGGAAGACTCCTAGGAATGCAACCGAAGTAAGAAGCTTTCTCGGTCTGGCGGGCTACTATAGGAAGTTCATCAGGGACTTCGCTAAGATTTTGGCCCCTCTTACTAAGTTGACGAAGAAGAACTTAGTCTTTGCATGGGACTTGGAGTGTGAGCTTGCTTTTCAAAAGCTCAAAAGAGCCCTTACCTCAGCTCCAGTTTTGGCATTACCCGATAGTGGTAAGATGTTTACCGTATACACAGATGCATGTGGCACGGGGTTAGGTGCTGTTCTAATGCAAGAGGGAAGAGTGATATGTTATGGGTGTAGGCAACTTAAAGTTCATGAGAAGAACTATCCCACTCATGGTTTGGAGTTAGCGGCGATCGTCTTTGCACTCAAGTCCTGGCGCCACTATCTTCTAGGAGAAAGGTTTGAGTTGTATACTGATCACAAGTCACTCAAATACCTCTTCTCGCAGAAAGATCTGAATCTAAGGCAGCAAAGGTGGATGGAATTCTTGGCATCTTATGACTTCGAGATAGCTTATACCCCTGGCAAGGGTAATGTTGTGGCAGATGCACTAAGCAGAAGGAGGTTGACTTTGAGTCCCTTGTTCATTGAGATGAAGAACTTAGAGTTCTTGGCAACCTTTGATTTCACGACGGCTGTTGAGTCGATGATGGGTTCATTAGCATCCCTTGAGCTTAGACCCACATTTCTTGATCAAGTTGGGGCTTTGCAGAAGGAAGATCCACAGATAGTCGAGGTCATGGACAAGTTGATTCGTGGTGAGACGTCTAGTCACCTTGCTAGATATACTATTGATGACAAGGGTTGGCTAAGGCGTGATGGAAGGCTATGCGTTCCACAAGTAGGAGACTTGGTGCATAAAGTTCTTGAAGAAGCACATCACTCGAAGATGACTATACATCCGGGAGGAGATAAGATGTATAGAGATATGAAGCGCATTTTCTTTTGGGCCGGAATGAAGAGGGATGTGGCAGAGTATGTTTCAAAGTGCATGGTGTGCCAACAAGTGAAAGCCGAGTCAAAGAAACCATGTGGGCTATTACATCTATTGGAAGTCCCGCAATGGAAGTGGGAGAGTATTTCTATGGATTTTGTGGATGGATTGCCTAGGTCAAGGAGAGGGAACACAAGCATATGGGTCATAGTTGACAGACTTACGAAGAGTGCTCACTTCATCCCAGTAAAGAGCAAGAGGACCGCATCATGGCTAGCATCTATTTATCTTCGAGAGATAGTGCGGTTGCATGGAGTTCCTTCTAGCATAGTTAGCGATCGTGACCCAATTTTCACTAGTCAGTTCCGGAACAGTTTGCAAGAAGCGATGGGTACGCGATTGAATTTGAGTACAGCCTATCACCCCCAGACGGATGGCCAAACCGAAAGGGTGAATAGAGTGCTAGAAGATCTTTTTAGGCTCTGTGTTCTTGACTTTGGTGGTACTTGGGAAGACCACCTTCCTCTTGTAGAGTTCGCTTATAATAATAGCTATCAAGCCAGCATAGGGATGGCACCATTTGAAGCTTTGTATGGGAGGCCGTGTAGGTCACCATCTTGTTGGTGGGAGACAACAGATAGGCTTATACTTGGGCCCAATATGATACGGGACACATCCGAGAAAGTTGAATTGGTGAGAAGAAGGATGAAAGCGGCCCAAGATAGACAGAAATCCTATGCTGACAAGCGAAGGGAAGAGTTGGAATTCGAAGTGGGAGACATGGTTTTCGTGAAGGTTTCTCCTTTGCGTAATGTGGTACGTTTTGGAGCAGTAGGGAAGCTGGCACCAAGGTTCGTAGGACCCTTCCCTATCATAGAGAGAATTGGAAAGATGGCCTATAAGGTGGAATTGCCCGAGAAGCTAGCCGGAGTGCATAATGTCTTTCATGTCTCGCATCTCCGAAAGTGCCTACATGAGTCCGCTGAGGTGGTTGAACCAAGCATTCTTGAAGACGTGGAGGTAGAGAAAGAGGCAACCTTGAGAAGAGCTCCGATTCGTATCTTGGGAACAGAGATCAAGAAGTTAAGGAATCGAGAAGTCAAATTGGTGAAAGTTCAGTGGAGTGAAGCCGATGAAGACGCAACTTGGGAAACCGAGGAGAAGATGCGTGGGCTTTATCCATTTCTTTTTTAGGGTACATTCTCGACCTCTTTCCTAATTAGCATATCTTTCTTTTTGCTATCCATGTTTATCCATGTTTATCTAGTTTATCTTGTTTCGTAAATCTTGTCATGAGAACCTTAGGTAGAAAACCCTTTGGATGAAACATGTGTTTGAAACATGTTATGCTTGATGTTTGCAAGTGGTTTCAAGTGTTTTCAAGTGGATACTCGTGGATGCATGATACACATTAGGCACTAAGATCGGCTCACACACTTTCATATTGCATATGCATGAGTGCTTACATTATTCATGGTTGAAACTTGTTGTGCTATCACATCGATGTTGCATATGGACGAATGTTATGTGCACTCATATAGATGTTATGAATTATGTTAGGAAATTGCATACATATGGATTCATTTCACTAACATACATATGCATTAAGGAGGTTTACTGTATCAGTAACCGCCTGATTTTCGCATTGGATAAGTACATATACACACACCTTTGCATATGATCATACAGCATTTAGAATCCTTTAAGGACAATGACTGCACGTGGATGATGTTTTGAGTAGATGGATGATGGATGGTAGGATACGTTCTTCCTAACTTGGAGATTTCGGGGACGAAATCCTTTAAGGAGGGGAGAATGTAACAACCCGTATTTTTGAATAACATGTTATAACATAAATCAAGGAAGAAATAAAAATGTAAAATCTGAATCAAGGGCAACGGGCTATGCCATTGCGTTCGTCTCGGAAAAATACGCGAAATAGAGTCTGAGTTTCCGAAAATCGGAGTCCGTATGACCAAGTTATGGCCCGTCAAAGTTTTCAGAAAATTACAAGTTCAAAAACAGTTCAAATTTGAATTTAGAATTCAAATTCAGCCAAAACAGACTGGGCGGGAAAACTTCTGCCCAGACAGGTCGACAGGGGGTTCGACACTAGGGTCGACCTCCCCCCAACCAGGTCGACACTAGAGTCGACCTGGGGGTCGACCTGGGGGTCGACCTCCCTGGTCGGCCAGGTCGGCCTGGTGCATCTATTTTGGCTGTTTGGACCTGTTTTGGAGGCTTGTGACGTGATTTGATGGCTCGGATTGGATCTAGGGTTAATCCTATGGCTAATACTATCCTAATCTTCTATAAATGACCCCTAAGCCTAGCCTAAATCATCATTATTCAACTCTACAACTAAACTATGCCAAATTTGTTCCTCTCATGGCCTCCACTCTCATGCTAAAATTTCTAAGTTTATTTATATGAGAGATTTTGAGTTCATACAAGTGTTTTCAAGCTTGTATGAGTGTTCTTAGTTTGCATTCAAGTCAAGTTGTAACATTTCTATTACAAAGTAAGGGTTTTTCATTTGGAGCTTTCATATTTGGGTTTTTTTTGGTGATTGCATAAGGGCTTCGTCTCAATCTTTATAATAAATATTCATTTGTGTCTTCATAGCATTGTAAGCCCTTTTCTACTTTCTTTTTGAACTATAAAGTTAAATGAATGATGCAAGTTTGGGTTGATCATTATGATATGCAAGTTTGGTTGATCATTATGTTATGCAAGTTGGTTCAATCATTATGTATGACACATGTTGCTATGCTATGCAAGTTTGGGTTGATCATTATACACATGTTATCATGTTATGCAAGTTAAACTTAAGTTTGTGAGCTTAAAGCTTCAAGCTTTATATTAAAGGTTGCATTTTGGCAACATGGAAGTTATCATATCCCTTATGATAACTTGCATGTGAGGCTAAATGCGAACTTCTAGCAACTTCTACATGTCATTTATCACCATGTATCACTTATATGCTAAGTTTGGTTTTATGCATACTTTTGAAGCCTAATATTGCAATATGCAAGTATATGAACATATGTACATTTCATATGCCACCATGTTAAATTGTGGCTTCAACACCTTTTTGTCATAATTATGCCAAGTTCCCTATTTTATCCTTTATGCGTTGTTACGATTATGTAAACGATGGGATTACGTTGGGGTTGGGTAACATTATGACATGAACATGATTTTTATAACATGACGTGATATGTTAGCTTGTAATTATGTTTTGGAAACATAATGGACATGACACTTAGAAAATATAAGTGTGGCCAACTCGAGGTTGGGTTGAGTTTGTAGCATAAATCTACCCGGACCCGCCCGGCTTAACTAGTGGCTACAAACAATAGGACCCAATGTGAGAAGTTGGTCATGTTGTGCTCGAACCCGAGGTTAGACCAAGTTGTGGTGTAAAGCTACCCGGACCCGCCCGGCTTAACTAGTAACCACAACAAGGTCTAATGTGAGAGGTTAAAGCACATTAAGTTAATTAATGCCTCCTGATTAGGGTTAAGTCATGGTCCACTTAATACTTAACCAATTTGGGCTTGATGGGTTAATCGGGGTTAAGTCATGAACCTTGGGTACACTTCACCAATTTAATCCACGTTTGGATCGGGTTAACCACATTTAACCCGTTAAGAAACCCTAGTTGTGTGGTCCTTTTCAGCAGTAACCCTCTTGATAGTATCATGATACCCTAGGGACTAGGCTAGGGTGGGGAACGATTACTGGGCTGACATGTAAGCGACCAAAACGACGGCTGAGTAGGTACGCCGGTGTGGGTCCAGGCGGACTATGGTCGTGCACTTAGTCCGGAGTTGGAAAATCAGGCACGGGTACCAGTAGATTTAGACTGTGCATGCTTGATTTGTGTCCGAGGTTGACACCCTAGGACTTGATACACCCTAGGGTGGACCTAGCGCAGTTTAACTACATTTCATGTGTGGGCCGTATGACACCGACACTTGACGAGTTAGGCTTATAGGGAGCCGATCAACTAGACCGTGTAGTTGGACCTTGATTAGGTAACCTCATGATATTGGGCCAAGCTTGGGCCAAGGGATCAATTCTTGTTTTTACTTGACATGTTAGAATGCTAGTACACCCGTGGTGCAAAACTTAACCTTGATTATGCGATGGCACCTTTGTCTATCTTGTTAGTTAATCATCATGCCAGTATGTTGTTATCCTTATGTTCATCTCAGCTTCTCATGCCAGTTAACTTTACTAGTTCATGGACTGATAGTAGTTAGGGCTTACCTGTCTTTTTGACTGACCTGTTTTCTTTCGCCTCTTTTCTTCCGTCCCCCCCCCCTCAGGTCCTCAGGGTGGGAACATTGGAGCTTAGCTTGGATCTTTATAGCTTGCTTACCGGATTTGCTCATGTACGGTTTTGGACATTGAGCTAGCTATGGTTTATCACTTCACTTTGGGGATAGTACTTTATGTATTTCAGTTTTTCAGTTTATGCTTTTCTCTAGACTTTGTTTGTTGGAAAATAATGACCAAGTACTTTGTTGTAACTTGACTATGGTTTTTGAAATGTTAGTTTGATCCGCTGCTTTATTTACTCTGTTTTACTTACTTGTTCTGTCTTGTGATATCTACATGCATGTTTACCTCGTTTAACGCCCCTCCAAAGCCAGTGCCCTTGCTAGAGTGGCACTAGCGGAGGTGGGGTGTTACACATAGTCCATTTACAAGCCCGTTCTGGGTTTGAACGAAACCGGAGGCACCTAGTACCCCGCATATCCATCGATCTCCAAGTACGTCTGGACGATCACTAACTGATTCCCTCCTCTTGGGTGTACGGCCCAATCAAGATCATCAGTAATCACCCAAACGACGCGAAGACCTCCGGTCTTCAACCACCGTCTTCATCTTCGACTTATCGTCATAACAGTTACTCAGAATGGGATAAACCCGGTCTTTCCGAATAACTCGCGTATACATTAAACAAGTGTTACACAAACACAACATACGCCTCATTCCAATTCATCAGTCACTAACCGTAAATTAGCAAGAGAATAATTCCCCAAATATTAACCCCGAAGGCCGAAACCAACATCACATCAATACCCAGGAAACCATTCTTCTTAGCTAACCTACAGTTAGTTTTTAAATTTCACATTCTTAGGGAAAGGTTCCCATTAATTTTATCAAAGATAAATTCTTTAAATTTATTCTTTAATCTTATTTTGAATATCGATTCAACTAGTCGGGATTAGCGAATTACACCGAAGTAATCATTTATTTTATTTCCCAATCCCAACCTATTCATCCCATGAAGTAAAACTGGTCATACTTCATATCTAACACCACGGTGTTATTGGTAAATTCAATTACCATTTCACGTTCAAATCTAATTAATGATTTAACTACCGTCTGGAGTAAAACTGGTGATACTCCATTCTCGATCTTTTCAATCTAATTAAAGATTCATTAAAACTCCACTTAGTTTTAATCTTTGACTGGGTTAAAGAATCAGTGTCATTTAAAACACGGTTCAAGATAAACCCCAAAATCACATCGCATTTCAATCAGTCTCTAACCGTAAATTAGCAAGTGAGCAATTCCCTAAGTATTAACCTCGAAGGCCGAAACCAACATCAGATCAATACCCCAGAAACCATTCAACTTAACTAATCTCCGGTTAGTTTCTAATTTTCTTAACTCCTTTGGGTCTAAGAACAGTATTATTGAAGATACCGTTCACGACAACCCAAAATCACATTCCATTAATTATTGGGTTAAAGAACAAGTGTTATTTAAAACACTGTTCACGATAAACCTAAAAATCAATACCAATTCTATTCCAATTAAATATTATTTAATTGGTACACTTCATTAAATCTAAATAAAAAGATTTAATCTTTTTCTCAACTGGGCTTAAGAACAGTGTTAATGAAGACACCATTCACGACAAACCCAAATCACATTTGATATTAAATACATGGCCTTGAATAGAAAATATATCGGCTTATATTCCATATCAAATTCTACGACCAACAAATATCGTATGGGAAATAACGATATCTATATATCTTTCAAATTACCATAATGCTAACTGTATAATCACGAAATCCAACATCGAAATATTCCAAAGACAATTTCGATTCAAATCCATTTCAATTCAATTATTGGAAATTCTAGTTACTTTTAAAACCCTTTTCAAATTGAATTTATTTATTTAAAAATAAATAGAATTATAATTCTAGTTCAAAACTAGTTCATTTCGATAAAAATCTATTTTTATCTTTTCAAATATGGAGTTTTTCATCCCAATTCTTCCCAAATCATTTCTTATGATTTTACACAAATTATTGATAATTTTAATAATTTTATCAAGGCCCGTACAGTCGATTTCCATCAACAGCCATCGAACTGCACTTACAACGAACTTTTCCAAATTTGATTTGGACATAATTCCAAATTCAACTGTTAGATTTAAAATCTCTAATATTCGTTAGAAAGCTCTTTTCGATACGAACCAAAGGTTCCAGTTTTAGGAGAATCCGACGGTCGGATCTTCCGCAATATCCATTCGAAGTCAATGGTCGAAATTCGTGAATTGCCGCGGCGCGGCGCGTTCTATTCAGGCCATTATATAATATATATATATATTATATATATTTCGTCGATTTCCTTTTAAAACGTATTTTATAAATTGTTTTAAATTTGTTTTCGAAACGATTTCAACTTCATTTCAAATTCAAATCAAAATTGAATTTTTCCTTATAAATTCGTTTTAAATTCAATTCAAATTGATTTCAATTCAAATCGATTTTTAATTCAATTTCAGTTCGTTTTCAATTCAATTTGAATTGTAAATTTATTCAATTTCAATTCAAATTCATTTCTATTCAATTTCAATTCGAATTCAATTCTATTCAATTTCAATTCGAATTCATTACTATTCAATTTCAATTCGAATTCATTTCTATTCAATTTCAATTCGAATTCATTTCTATTCAATTTCAATTCGAATTCAATTCTATTCAATTTCAATTCGAATTCATTTCTATTCAATTTCAGTTTGAATTCATTTCTATTCAATTTCAATTTCGAATTAATTTCTATTCAATTTCAATTTCGAACTCATTTCTATTCAATTTCAATTCGAATTCATTTCTATTCAATTTCAATTTGAAATCATTTCTATTCAATTTCAATTTGGAATTCATTTATATTCAATTTCAATTCGAATTCATTTCTATTTAATTTCAATTTGAATTCATTTCTATTCAATTTCAATTTGGAATTCATTTCTATTCAATTTCAATTCGAATTCATTTCTATTCAATTTCAATTTCGAATTCGTTTCTATTCAATTACAATTCAAATTTATTTCTATTCAATTTCAATTTCGAATTCATTTCTATTCAATTTCAATTCGAATTCATTTCTATTCAATTTCAATTCGAATTCAATTCTATTCAATTTCAATTTCGAATTCATTTCTATTCAATTTCAATTCGAATTCAATTTTATCAATTCTATTCAATTTCGATTTCGAATTAATTTCTATTCAATTTCAATTTCGAATTCATTTCCATTCAATTTCAATTCGAATTCATTTCTATTCAATATCAATTTGAAAGAATATTATTTTTAAATTATTTGATAATTCTGAACTGGAATCAGACACAGTCAATTACCATATAATTTTAGTTATATGGGTTTCATCAAATTCATATATACAACAATGACGATAAACATCCAACCATCATCCAAAGTGCGTTCTACACTGTATAAGCAACAAATATAAATATTCAACGCTTATAACAGCCTGTCAATCAATCGATCGACATACAGCTAATTATTGGGATTAGTATATGTTTTATATCATCCCAATACCCGTGTGGGATTTTCAAACAATCAAACACAGATTTTATTTATGCAGTTGGGTGATGTGTAAAATTTATCGTCCTAATCAATATCAGTCAAATGTGTGTATATAAACAAATCGTCCGATCTGTTTATATTTATTTCATTTTAAATACACATTAAAAATTCTATTTCCAACTATAAAATATTTTTAACTATATAAATATTTTATTTCGTTTCACATCACATCACACAATCAATTTTCACCACAACAAACAATCAAACATACAAGCCATCCATGGTCTGTGGACGACGGGTGTCGGGTGCTACTAAACACCGTCTGCATCCTAGTATATATTTCAAACTAGAAATAGAAATAAAAGTGAGGAGTTCTCACCGAGGGTTCCACTCCGCCATTTTATTTCTGAAATTCAGAACAGTCTGTATTTGCCCGAAACTCCTACTCCATCCTTTTTACGCTGTTCATATTAAAAATCACACTTTTAATATGATGCCTATATATTAAAAATCATATTTTTATATTGCTATACATAATTACAAATCACATTTCTATATAAACAAAAATCCTATCCTCTTTATTTGAAAAATATTATCTTTTCTATTTATAAAACTTATACCCTTATATAACTAAAGATGATATTTTATTATATTTTTATATAAAAATCCAACTTTAAAAATACTGCTAATTTATTATTAAAACAATACTATCTTTACTTTTAAAACAACCCTACATATATATATATATATATATATATATATACACACACACACAAAAGCAATGTTACATGTATATTTTAAATCATGATATATATAATCAATCATATTTTCTTCCTATAACAATGCTATTCTTATTTTCAAAAATAATACTATATTCACATTTTCCAAAACAATACGAATTTATTTTCAAAAACAATACGAATTTATTTTCAAAACAATACGAATTTATTTTCAAAACAATACGAATTTATATATATATATATATATTTTAAACTGAATTTAAAACTAAGTAAAAAAAAGGAATTAAAAACAAAACCTTTCACTGTAAAAAGTCTGGAACCCTTCTTCATCAGTTCGTCGACCGGAGAAAGTGGCCACCGTCGTAGCTCCAGTCG
Source organism: Allium sativum (assembly GCA_030737875.1). NCBI lineage: Eukaryota > Viridiplantae > Streptophyta > Magnoliopsida > Asparagales > Amaryllidaceae > Allium > Allium sativum. Next base: position 393,294,521 of record CM060924.1, on the reverse strand, counting down.
CCGTGACGTTGATCAGAGATGACTACGTCGAGCGCCCCAGTCCCCTCCATCAGCGCGCCCACCTGCGGCGAACTCGAGCACGCTCTCCGCTTGGAAATCCGCTTCGAAAGTCTTGATTTCAAGCCCAAAAAATCAAACGCCCCTCTCCCCTGAATTCGATCATACCCGTATTGATTTCAAGCCCTTGAAGTGCTCTTCAAATTTTTGTTTGATTGTTTGAAATTTTATCAACTGGAATTCGCGAATTTTAAAGTGGAATTCTCGTTGAATTTGGGGCATCAGTTTAAGGAGGGTGGCGGCTAGGGATTGCTGAGGAAGGGGGGTTTTATAATAAATTTTTTTATTATTTAATTATGTTTAATTCTAAAAAGTGAATTTTGCATACGATCTTCAAATCAAACCCAACAACTGTCTTCCCTAGCTAAAAAACCCCCATTTCGAACGCAATGGGATATGTATCGTAAGCTGATTCGATCGTTTCGATCAGTTTTTGTCAAAATCAAAATATAACTCTATATATTGAATTTGAACGCACATTTCAATTTACCGGGGCCACATGTAATAACCCGCAAAATCTGGGCCAGTTTAAAATTTTTATTTTGGCAATTTTAGCGAATTTTGAATATTTAAAATATATTATTTTGAATAATATCGACGAGAAATTTATTTTGAATATAATTCGACGTATATATTATATACGTCGTCGTTAGAATATAAATATTTATATATAATTATAAATAGAATTGAAAATGGCGCGGTAGTTCGATAATTCGATTTCAAACTTCAATTGAATGTACCGGGTGCAAAACAATCCGGATTTTAGTGAAACCAAAAATAATAGGATCTATTTGTGAATATCTTTCCAACGAATCCGAAAAATCAAAATTTCGTAGCGAGAATCAAAAGATATGTTCAGTTGAAAATTCTGAATAGTCGCTATGGAATTCAGGCCCTTAAAAATGGACATTTTGCAAATGACCTCGGATTTCGACGAAACCACTTTTGTTGGATCCGCAGTGTCAAGTTATTGCTAGATTCCAAATTTCATAATTTTTCGAATCAATATGTGAGCGTGGCAAAGGAAAACGCGTTTGACCAGTTTCAGTTGATTTTAATCGACTGGAAATTGGCCATTTTTCAAACGGTCTTGGAATTCGACGAAACTAGTTTTGTTAGGACCGTATCGTCAATACGAAGCAGATATAATTTTTCTGGAATTTTTCGGGTCCGTATGTGGTCCCGGTAAATGAAAATGTGCGTTTAAATTGAATATGTAAAGAATTATACTTTAAATTCAACGGAAACTGATTCAAACAGTCGAATTGGCCTACGATACATATCCCATTGTGTTCGGAACGGGGGTAAAATGCTAGGGACGACAGTCGTTGGGTCCCGTTTCGAATTCAAATAGGAAGTCAACCTTTTGAAAATTAAAATGAAATAAAATATTAATTTATATAACCCCCCCCCCCCCCCTTTGTCTTCTCTCTCTCCTTTATTTGTCAGATCGACTTCAAAATAAATAAATAAATAAAAAATTGAAATCGACGGAGCTGCTTCCCGTCGTCGACGGCCACCGCGCCCACCTCGCCCCCTCTCCGCCTGGCCGCCCTCCTTCCTACTCCTCCTTTCCCTTCTGATTCTCAAGCCCGACCTCCCCCAACCCGTTCGAAACCCCAGCCCACGTGAAGCCCTAGCCTCCACGAGATCCGCCCCTTTTACCTCGAAGTCGCCGTGCGCTACCTCGCGACCACCCTGAGCACCACCGCTTGCTGATCGATCCCCAGCCACCTCCGGTTCCCGCCGGCAGTAAACCCTCCCCTGCGATGAAAACAAGGTAAACAACTTTAAAACTTATTTTCAGTTTTACTATGAATTCAAATAGGATTAAAACTGATTTTATTTGCATTTTAAAACTGAATTTTTATGTTATTAAAAATATAGAGTTTCTTGAGTTGAAAATTTTAGATTTCATTATATATTAAAACTGAAAAGATTTGGTTATTAAAACTAAAAGGGTTTGATTTTTATAAACAAAAGGGTTTGATTTGTCATGGGATAAAGATACGATTTTTGTGATGATAAAAATATAATTTTTATCTAATAGGAGATATAAAAATATCATTTTTATATAGGTAGAGTATTTAAAATAGGATTTTATATAATGGAGAAAATAAAAATATAATTTTTATATCATACAAAGGTTAAAACTATAATTTTTATAGTTTAGAAAAGATAAAAATTCAATTTTTAATTTATAGAAGGTATAAAAATATAATTTTTATAATATAGGAAGATTAAAAATATAATTTTTACATTGTAGGAAGATTAAACATATAATTTTTATTATATGTAGAAGTTAAAAATATAATTTTTATAATGAAGTGAAGTTAAAAATTCGATTTTTATATATACGAAGTGAAGATAAAAATATGATTTTTATTATATGAAAAGTGAAATAAAAATATGAACTTTATTTTTATCGTGAACAGTGTGAATAAGAGTGTGATGGAATTGAGCGAGAGCAGAACAAAAATCCAGATCGATCAGAAATTCAGAAAACTGGAGGAGTGGATCCCTCGGTGAGAACTTCTCACCTTTCAATTTCTTTTTCTAGTTATATATATATATAATAGGATGTAGACGGTGCTTAGTAGCACCCGACACCCGTCATCCACAGACCATGGATGGCTTGTTTGTTAAATTGTTTGGTTGTGTAGTTGGTTAGTTCATTTGGTTTGAATTGAATTGTTTGGTGAAATGAAATTGATTTGATTGATGTGTGAATGGCGTGTGCCTTCACTAGACCGGGGATAAGGCTAGGCCTCGTCCCGTTTCTAGTATCGTGCCGTTATGCCGCCGAAATTTTCTAAAATATGTTAGAAAAATAAAAATATCATTTTATTGAATAAATGAACTGAATAGAAATTCATGTGTTGAAATAAAATATTTTATCGTTAAAAATATAGTTTTTAACGTGAAAGTGAATAAATAAAATATTTATAAACAAATCGGCCGATTTGTTTATATACACTGATTTGACTGATATTGATTGGGTCGATAAATTTTACACATCGCCCAACTGCACAAATAAAATCTGTGTTTGATTGTTTGAAACCCCACACGGGTGTTGGGATGAAATTTGAAGTTCACTCATCCTGATTGATTAAATATGTCGATCGGTCGATTGACAGGCTGTTATAAGCGTCAGATATCTATATTTGATGCTTATACAGTGTAGTGCACTTTGGTTGATGGTTGATTATTTTTCAATGCTATTATATACATGTGTTGTATGGAATCCATATAATTAACGTTATATGGTGATTGATTGGGTCTCATTCCAATCGGGAAAATAATGAATATTATAAAAGAAAATTCATGTGTTGAATATAAAAATAGTCATGTGTTGACGATGATTATGGGTTGAAACTACTCATGTGTTGAGTGAAATATTTTAAATAATAAAAATTACATCTTTATCACATTTAAGATTAGAACTACTTCCCAGTAGAAGTCTAATTAAAAATCAAACGATAGATACCTTAGTTTTATAAAATATTTTACATAACAAAAATAGTGATGTGTTGACAGTACTCATGTGTTGAGATTAGTCGTGTGTTGAAAGAAATATAGATTCATGTGTTGAATGGGATAAATATTCATTTGTTGGATAGAATAAAGGAGTTTTGAAAAATATAAAGCCGTGTTGATTAGAGATGCGTTATTTCGACGTGAACGATATTTATATCGATTTTAAACGATTTCGAAATGAATTGAATTGAAAACGATTTCGAAATGAATTGAATTGAAAACGATTTCGAAATGAATTGAATTGAAAACGATTTCGAAATGAATTGAATTGAAAACGATTTCGAAATGAATTGAAAACGAATTCAAATTGAATTGAAAGTGAATTGAAATGAATTCAAATTGAATTAAAATTTGAATTGAACAGAAATGAATTTTAAAACGAATTTATAAAGAAGAATTCAATTTTGGCTTTGAATGGAAATGGAAGTTGAAATAGATTTTGAAACGAATTTTAAAACTATTTATATAATACGTTTTAAAAGGAAATCGACGACATATATAATATATATATATTATATATTTAATGCCCTGAATAGAACGCGCCGCGACGCGGTAGTTCGTGAATTTCGACCATTTATTTCAAACGGACATTGCGGGAGATCCGACCGTCGGATTCTCCTAAATCCGGAACCGTTGGGTTCGTATCGAAAAGAGCTTTCCAATGAATATTAGAAATTTGAAATTTGAAATCTAACGGTTGGATTTGGAATTATGTCCAAATCAAATTCGAAAAAGGTCGCTGTAAGTGCAGTTCGATGGCCGTTGATGGAAATCGACTGTACGGGCCTTGATAAAATTATTAAAAATATCGATAATTTGTGTAAAATTATAATATGTGAATTGGAAAGGATTGGGCTGGAAAATTCCACGTTAGAAGGTAAAAATAGATTTTTATCGAAATGAACTAGTTTTGAACTAGAATTAAAATCAATTTATTTTTGAAATAAATAAATTGAATTTGAAAGTGATTTTGAAAATAATCGATATTTCCAATACGTGGATTGGACTGGAGTTGAATCGAAATTATCTTCGGAATATTTCAATGTTGGATTTCGTGACTATACACATATTGTTATGGGAATTTGAAAGATATATTTTATATCGTTATTTCCAATACGATATTTGTTGGTTTCAGAATTTGATATTGAATATAAGCCGGTATATTTTCTATTCAGAGCCTTGTATTTAATATCAAATGTGATTTGGGTTTATCGTGAATCGTGTTTTAGATGACATGGGTTCTTTAACCCAGTTAAAGGCAAGATGTTGATTTTTGAAAAGATTAAAACTAAGTGGAGTTTTAATGAATCTTTAATTAGATTAAAATGTGAATTGATAATTTAAATTATCAAATCTGAAAGGTGATCGAGAATGGAGTACCAACAGTTTTGCTCCAAAGCGATAGTTAAATCTTTAATTAGATTTGAACGTGAAATGGTAATTAATTTTACCGATAACACCGTGGTGTTAGATATGGAGTATCACCAGTTTTGCTCCATGGGATATATAGGTTGGGATTGGGAAATAAACTAAATAATTACTTCGGTGTGGTTCGTTAATCCCGACTAGTTTGAGATGATATCCAAAGGAAGATCAAAGAATAAATTTAGAAGAATTTATCTTGGATAAAATTAATGGGAACCTTTCCCTAAGAATGTGATTTTGTGAATAAAAGAATATTCTGAATTGGAATGAGGCGTTTGTTGTGTTTGTGTAACATTCGTTTATTATATACGTGGGTTATTCAGAAAGGCCGGGTTTATACCCATTCTGAATAATCGATTCGACGAGATGTCGAAGATGAAGACGGTGGTTGAAGACCGGAAGTCTTCACATCGTTTGGGTGATTACTGATGATCTTGATTGGGTTGTACACCCAGGATGAGGGAATCAGTTGGTGATCGTCCAGACGTACTTGGAGATCGATGGATATGCGAGGAAAGTGCCTCCGGTTTCGTTCAGACCCAGAACGAACTTGTAAATGGATTATGTGTCTGACATTGGATTTTATTCTGTGTTGATTGATCTCTATTAAATATACATCTGTTTGGCGGCGGAGAATTTATTCTCTTGCTTAACGCCCTTCTCTGAGACGTACGAGCTCAGAGGTTGTATATCGATGGACATCAGTCGCATGGAGTGAATTGCCAGTGTGGCATGCGTAAGTGGCAATTGATCAAGGCTTCTGTTGAAAAGCAAAGTCTTGTGGTTGATGATCAAAGCACGGCCTGTGTGGCGTAGCTTTGTGTATAACGTGAATTCGCGAGCCTCACACCTCGGTATGAGTCAAAAACGGGAGACGGACCGCTGGGAGGGCACGACGTTTCTTTCTAGCTAGGGTGGTGTCAGTGACCTACCAGCCCTGACATTTATATACTTTTCACCTGTGTGGTTGTTGGATACGAGGCGCCTCGGATATAGGTCTGTAAGGACCGGGAAACGTGTGTTCAGGAATTGCCAATCCTCAAAAGTAAGAGAGGACCGGCCCAGCCGATTCCAAGGATCATAGTGGGGTCCTGAGGCATTTGCTAGAGTGTCTCGAACGCGGAGAGGAGCTTGCCCCTTGCCTCGACTCATGAAGGAAATCCAATTTCCAATACGTGTATTGCGTTTTTAATTGTAGAACTAGTATGGCGACATGATAGATGGTACCCATGCCGCCTATGATTGATATTTATGATTTGAATTGTTTTGGCACTATACACTTATTATAGTATCAAATAATGTGTTTTAAACGTATCAAGCATGCTTTGGCTGTTATAAGGGAAAACCCTATCCTCCGGCTTGCGTTGCATTGTGTGATGGGACCTGGGTCTTATAACAGCTTCATTTTTCTTTATTTAGCATTGCGCTGTTTGTTCTATGCACTGGTATTCTTGGGAGGAAACCCGTTCCGTGTTATACGGCGTGGTCCCTTGATTTACCTAACTTTAAAACCAATATTAATAACTGTTTTAGTTCTCACACCAGTCACATGACTGACCTGGAGTTTATTGTTTTAACCTAAACTCTGGGTGCCCCTATTTTCCGCACGGGCAGCTAGTAGTTTTGGTTTTGCAGATTTATATCCACAGGGTCCTGATTTACAGCTGGAACGATGCTCGGAAAGCTCTGTATCCGTGTATCACTTCTAGTTGTGATTTTGTATTATTTTCCGCTGCTATGTAATTTATTGTAATCTCTGATATTTATCGAATGTAATTTATTCAATTATACTCTGTATATTCTTGTATCTGATGGAATTGATGTAATAACAATGAAATGTTCTTCCGTCTGCGTTCTATTTTGTGTGTTGTTCTCAAAAGTATCCGCTCTTTCCTTCACGGGGAAGTTACGGGTTCTCTCACCACATATGAACTCTAAAAATTCCCGAAAAATATTTTCTAGCTTCGTATTGACGATACGGTCCTAACGAAACTAATTTCATCAAATTCCAAGACCGTTTGAAAAATGGCCATTTTCCAGTCGATTAAAATCAACTAAAACTGTCAAAACACGTTTTCCTTTGCCATGCTCACATATTGATTCAGAAAATTATGAATTTTGAAACCTAGCAATAACTAGACATCCCGGATCCAACAAAAGTGGTTTCATCGAAAACAGAGGTCGTTTGCAAAATTTTCATTTTCAAAGGCCTTTATATATATTAAAAAATATATAAATTCCACAGCGACTTTTCTGAATTTTAAATTGGACATATCTTTCAACTTCTAAAGTGAAATCTCAGTTTCTTACATCCGTTAGAAAGCTATCGCCAAACAGATTTAGATATTTCTGGTTTCATCCAATTCCGACTTAAAACGAATTCTGTATGTTCATTTGAAATTCGAAATCGAAATTTAAAACTAACGCGCCATTTCAGGCTCGTTATATAGTTAAAATAAATTTATTCGTTTTAACTTCATCTAAAATAAATTTTTCGTCATTATTATTTAAAATAATTCATTTTAAATAATCAAAATTCATTAAAATAGCCAAAATAAAAAATTTAAATTGGCTCGGATTTCCGGGTTATTTCATATGAACAATATACTTTTGAAATGGATTCTAAAATTATATGTATATTGCTACTGACATAAAAGGAATTGTTCCATGTATTGGTAACAAGCTATTGGTACTTAAACATTAGTACCTGAATCAGATATTGAATGCAATATTGACTGTTATTATTATTATTTTACAATATTTATTTGCTTATATATATAGATATGTTAAGACATATTAATTGATATAAGATTTTGATTCATTTCACTGAAAAACATGAACAAAATTTGTTTTGTTATTTGAAATGAAATATGAATTTATATATGATACCCATTCAGTAATGCAAATCAGGATTACCAATTCTTATCTGTTAAACCCTGTAATAAGAATTGTTTGATATGACATGTATGAATCATTGAGTATGTTAATGAATACAACTCTCTTAAAATTATGATTCATCAATTTTGTTTTGATTTGATCAATCAAATTTCAAACCCAATTATGATTTGGCCTTCTTGAACATCATGTAATATGATTCTGTATGTATGATTGAATTAGATGTAATCTCATTTAGCATTGATGCATAGAAGTTTGATTTGTGATATTAAATTTTCAGGATCCCATGTCTCCCAGAACTGTTTTGATCAGTGTTGATTTACATATATAATTTTAATGAAATGTTTATTGATATGTGTAAGGACCCGTTACTTCCCCGTGAAGGAAAGAGCGGATACTTTGAGAACAACACACAAATGAACGCAGACGGAAGAACATTTCATTGCTTATTACAAAAATTCCATCAGAATACAAGAATATACAGAGTATAAATGAATAAATTACATTCGACAAATATCAGAGATTACAATAAATTACATAGCAGTGGAAAAATAATACAAAGCACAGCTGGAATGATATCCGGAAAGTACCATCTATCATGTCGCCATACTAGGCTCTACAAATAAAACCGAAATATCTCGTATTGGAAATTAGATTTCCTTCATGAGTCGAGGCAAGGGGCAAGCTCCTCTCCGCTTCGAGACACTCTAGCAAATGCCTCGGGACTACACACTCTAGGTAACCCCTGGATGCTTCAGGGTCGGTCCTCTCTTACGTTTGAGGATTAATTATTCCTGAACACACGGGCAGCTAGTAGTTTTGGTTTTGCAGATTTATATTCACAGGATTCTGTTTTACAGCTGGAATGATATCCGGAAAGCTCTGTATCCGTATATCACCTTCAGTTGTGCTTTGTATTATTTTCCGCTGCTATGTAATTTATTGTAATCTCTGATATGTATCGAATGTAATTTATTCATTTATACTCTGTATATTCTTGTATCTGATGGAATTGTGGTAATAACAATGAAAAGTTCTTCCGTCTGCGTTCCAATTTGTCGTGTTCTCAAAACGATCAGGGGTTTCGAACGGTCTATATCGGTTTAACGACTGATTCGGATCGAGCGAAATTCCCGGCCGTCACAATATGTTTTATGCTATACTGCTAATCTTATATCAGTTTTGACATGTTTTGATTGGCAATCTAATTGATTTAATGACTGCAATTAGAACTGGTAATTTAATGACTGTAAAAGGCACACACATATAGATTTATTTATTTTAGTAACAAGATCTAGTCAATAAAATGATTTTAGCCAGAATGTTGACTAAAATTATTTGAATGAGCATTCACTTTAATGATAATTACCCCTTTCATGAATATATGTCTACTAAACATATGTCTAATACCAGTAGAGAAGTTATAGTTCAACAATTTGATCAATGTCCTCTATGTGATGTTAGTATAAGATATGCAACTATGCTACTACGATATATATACTCATGTCAAATCTCGGCAGACAATCGCTTTACCCTGATTCCTGATTGAAATTATGTGAACTGAAAAATACATCAATGCTACAAGATCATATCAATTGCTGGTATATGATACTGTGCCACCTAGTGATTTAAAATGTTTAAATCTAGTCTATACAATATATATATATATATTGATATATATACGTATGCATTTGATATATTCAATTTACAGAACATATTTTACACATTTGATGTATTCAATTGAGCATGATGCGATGGATTTAAAAGTTTGTTTTAACATGGGGCAAAGTTAATGCAACCAGACACTGAAAATGTTTCAGTAAGAGGTGGCATAATATTGCTTGGATAAGGAGAAGAAGCTAGCACTAGTATGCTCCAAAATTTAAACAAGTAGAACTTGTTTATTATCAAAAATTAATGTATGTATATATGTAATTGTACCCCATTGTATACATCTTAGTGTGTACATATATATTAGTGCAAATAGTATAAATGGACCAAGCAAAACTGTTGTTGGTGTCTGCTCTTTAAACCATTGTTTTCAATCTGTAATGTTATTATGTATGATTGACTGAGTAAATAGGACCAATGCGAATTTATTAATGTAATAAGGGTCTTGACCCTGTGCATATTTCTAAAAGCATGTTTAGATTAATATGAATCCCTGTGTAAGCAAACCCTGCAAGTTTAATTTACACATTGTTTTCAATTCGATTGTGCTTATAGGCATGTATATATAAATGAGGTTATGCCTGGGTGATTTATAAGCTTGATGTATACTAATGATATATTTTGCTTGCATCACATATATGTTGGAGCATCTTAGTTTTCGAACATGATTGTAGTATATATGTTTGCTAAATAATATTTATAAATGGACCCTAAGCTAATTTGAGTCTAGACTTAAGTAAAATTCTGATATAATACTGTAACGACCCAGATTTTCAGCCATTGAATTCTGAATATCTAAATTTGTTTTAAATATTTTATTTGAATTATATATAGGAATTTATTTAATAAAATGATATTTAAACGTATAATTTATAATATAATTTAAAACGAACTCGAAATAGTCGCGGTAGTTCGTAATTTATATTTTAAACTTCAACTGAATATATAGAATCCAAAATAAGTCAGATTTATTTGAAACAAGAAACGTTCGGATCTATTTGATTATATTTTTCAAATGGAAGAGAAAAATCTAGTTTTCATATTGTAGATTTTATTTTATATCCGAGTCAAATATTTAAATAGTCGTCGTAGAATCGTTTATGGACCATAACGGTTTAGTTAATATAACTAGAGATTGGTTACGAATTTGGACAAGATTCTTTTGAGGCGTAGTTACAATTTAATTTTTAGAATTTTACTATAATTTTTAATTAATTAAATAGCAACTTTTTACTTGTATTTTGCACCCTATATCAATATTTTAGGGTTTCATAATATAAGTTAAACTACCGATATTATTACATTTTTAGAATCGTGGTACCTTGCTGGACACGACCATATTCTTACTTCTGTCTGTAGCGGCTTGAACGTAAATGAAATCTTTATCCTACATGTTCACTTAAATGAGTAAAAACAAATTTCATCACAAAGTTATTGTTAGCAATAGATGAGAAAATTATTTTGTCGTCTATTGATGCACGTCTAAATCCAAATGCTGGGACTTTGAAATTCTTGCACCACCATGTGCGAAGCCTGACCAAAGGAGAAGTGATTGGTACTAAATAATAAACAAAACGATATACATCTACCCTAGTTTATTAATTAAGCCGGCCTATAAGATATAGCAGCACATGCCTAAGCTACCTTACCTCGTAAACCTCATACACCGTGCGCTCCAAGTTTTTGCTCCATGCCTGCCATGTTTTGCATCTGTGCTTGGCAAGTAATTTACCATTATAAATATTAACATAATCGTTCACTTCCAGTAAGAACAGAAGAAGATTTTCTTCATCCAAAAACATATGAAAACCGCAATTAGAGAGCAAATCGAATTCGTAACCTAATCAATTGATTCTCGGTTCATTAGTCTCGTTAAACCTTGCTCTTCATCGCTGTGTGTTTTCGAATGGGTCCGAACGGAATGCTTTTACTCCAGTTTTTCTAGCGTGGCTCAAGGCGCGCAGTCCGAGAGTTCCTGGAGAACTCCGAGGGAGTTTCACCATGCCACTTCAGGCGAAGCAAGGTGGGGTAGTGGTGTGTCTATTAAGGGGAGTTGGAGAAGTTCTGGTGTGGAGGGCCGCCAGCTCAGACAGTGTAACGACCCAGAAAATCTGAACCAATTTAAAATTTTTAAATTGGCTAAAATAATGGATTTTAAATATTTAAAATAAATATTTTAAATAATGGCGATGAAAACTGAGTTTGAATCGACATTTGAAAACGAATATAATTAATTATAATTATATATAGAATTGAAAATGGCGCGGTAGTTCGATAATTCGATTTCAAACTTCGTTTGAATATACCGGGTGCAAAACAAACCGGATTTTAGTGAAACCAAAAATATTTAAATCTGTTAGTGAATATCTTTCTAACGAATCCGACCAATCGAAATTTGATAGCGGGAATCAAAAGATATGTCCAGTTGAAAATTCTGAATAGTCGCTATGGAATTCAGGCCCTTAAAAATGGATATTTTGCAGATGACCTCGGATTTCGACGAAACCACTTTTGTTGGGTCCGCAGTGTCAAGTGATTGCTAGGTTTCAAATTTCATAAATTTTCGAATCAATGTGTGAGCGTGGCAAAGGAAAACGCGTTTGACCAGTTTCAGTTGATTTTAATCGACTGGAAATTGGCCATTTTTCAAACGGTCTCAGAATTCGACGAAACTAGTTTTGTTAGGACCGTATCGTCAATACGAAGCTAGAAAATATTTTTCTGGAATTTTTCTAGTTAGTATGTGGCCCCGGTAATTTGAAATGTACGTTTAAAATTCAATATAGTGATTTAAATGAAAATTCAAAAGGAAACTGATTGTAACGATCAAATCAGCTTGCGATACATATCCCATTGTGTTCGGAATGGGGGTAAAACGCTATGGACGACAGGCGGTGGGCCTCGTTTCGAGGTCATATGTAAAAGTCAACTCTTCGCTAAATTAAATAATTAAATAATAAAAAAAAACATTTCCCTCCCTCCTTATCTCCTGCTTGCCCCCCCCCCCCTCATTCGATTATAACCAGCAAAAAAAAAAAAAAGAAAAAAGAAAAAAAAAAAACCCTAAAGCAATCGACCTGGCCCCCCCTCGTCTCGACGCCCCTGGAGATCGACGCCACCGCCAAGAGCTGTCGAACCCCCACCTCGCGACGTAGTCGCTCCCCCCATTCGATCGAAGCCATCGCGTTCGAACCCAGAAGCCACCGCCTTTTCTCCATCGAAGCTCGAAGCCGCCACCTCGTTCGAAGCCCTATCGCCGCCCCTCGAAGCCAGAAGCCCTCCGACGATCTGCAGAAAACCCCCCCCCCCTCTGTAAGTATTTTGCTATTTATTTTAAAAAGTATAAAACTGTTTTTTTTAAAAAGGTATAAAACTGTTTTTTTTAAAGATTTTAAAACTGAAATTTTTAAAAAGAAGAAAAACTGAAATGTTTTAAAAAGTATTTTAAAACTGAAATGATTTTTAAAAGTATTTTAAAAATGAAATGATTTTTAAAAGTATATTAAAACTGAATTTTAAAGTATATTAAAACTGAATTTTAAAGTATATTAAAACTGAATTTTAAAGTATTTTAAAACTGGATTTTTAAAAAAAGTATTTTAAAACTGAAATGATTTTTTTTAAAAAGTATAAAACTGAAATGATTTTTTTTAAGTATAAAGCCTGATTTTATATAAGAAATAAAACTGATTTGTTTTTTTTAGAAATAAAACTGTTTTTGAAATAAAGAGTAAAAACTGAAATTTTTATAAAGTAAAAACTGCATTTTTATAAAAGGAAAAAAAAACTGATTTGTTAGAACTTTAAAACTGAATTTTTAAAAGATTTAAAAAAACTGTTTTTTAAAAAAAAAAAAAACTAAAAACTGCATTTTTATAAAAGAGAAAAACTGATTTTATTTCGAACTTTAAAATAGGAAAAAGGTTTAATCTTTTAGTAGAAAAAGATTTGAACTTGCAAAAGTAAAAAATCATATTTTTATATGTTGAAAGTCGAAGTAAAAAATCATATTTTTATATATTGAATAACGAAGTCAAAATTCGATTTTTATATATTGAATAGCATAGTAAAAATTCTATTTTTACCTATGTAGAAAATACGGGCGAAAGCGACAAAGGGCGAAGATTTCTATAAGTGAAGTGTCGTGCAGTTGGATAGCTATTGGTGAGATTTCTGATTTAAAATTCATATATATATGTGTGAAGTAAAGGTGAATTGCTATATATAAATATATATATATATATACGCCCCTCGTCCACAAACCATGGACGATATTTATTGGTTGAAATTGTTGTGATAATTGGTTGATAGCGATTGATTGGTTGGGATTGTTTGTGATTGATATTGGTTGATTGTGGTTGAAAAATACCCATTTGTGGTTGTGAAATATTTGGTTGAAACCACATAGGATTAGTTTGTGGAAATGAAATAAATATATACATGCCGCCTGCGTGCGAACTAGATGCATGATTCCCATTGTCAAAAACCGCGAGGTTTTAAGGTAGAGCGAGGAGCCGTACTAGGGACGGTGCCGGTGTAACTACCCTGCCGTTATGCTGCCGAAATTTTGAATAATATTTGTGTGTTTGAATTATTTTCATATGCTTAAACTATATTTATTCCTTATATAGAAAACATTCATGTGTTGAATTGATATTCATTCGTTGTTTAGAAATTCATGTGTTGAATGGTATTCATATTTTGAAATAAATCGTTCGATAATAAAAATCACATTTTTATCTATATATAAAAACTATTGAAAACATTCATGTGTTGAATTGATATTCATTCGTTGTTTAGAAATTCATGTGTTGAATGGTATTCATATTTTGAAATAAATTGTTTGATAATAAAAATCACCTTTTATCGACTATATTTACTATATAGAAAAATAGTGTTTTGAAATTAATCGTCTTACAATAAAAATCACATTTTTATTGTATGCATAAATCGTTGAAATGTGAAGTGTTAAAAATAGCCACTTGTTCAAAATAAACATATATGAGATGAAATATTCATTAATTAGCTAATGAAATGATTTGCACCTTTTTATGTAACATTAGAATGAATGGAGTTTTTAAACCAAATAGAAATCAAATATGAAGTCGAATAGAAATTGATAAATGATAAGAACTGTATATATATGTACATGCATATTCATTGAACAGGTTATAACAAAGGGGCTAGAGAAGAGGAATAAAATTTTGTGCCCGACAAATAGGTACACATTTACTGATTTGTTTAGGTGATGATTTTGAGCCTGTTGGCTAGCCGCTTGGCTTCTTCTTTTTCTTTTTGAGATTAGAAGGACCGGGAACGCTATTTGCGATTTCCCGATGCTCCCGGTGCAGGGGAGGTTATGGCGAAATTTTTCCAAAATTTAAGGAGTTAGAAATTTTTTTGAAGTGAAAACGATATTGAAATTGTTGAAAGAACTATATTTATATAAATATATAAATATAAATAAAATTAAAACGAAACGAGGCCGTGCAGTTCGTATTTTGAAACCGTGATTTCAAACGACTAGTACGGGAAATCCGACCATTGGATTTTCCCGAAACCTCAACTGTCGGGTTCGCCTTGGAATAATCTTTCCAACGGCACCAACCTTGTAAAAATCCAACGGTTGGATTGTCTGGAATGTTTAATTCAAATCTGAAGAAAAACAGCGCCAGAAACGATTATATTTATATATATATATATATATATATATATATATATAATTATATATTTAATCGAATAACGACGCTGCAGTTCGTAATTTGAAATCGAAAATTCAAACGATTGTACCGGGAGATCCGACCGTCGGATTTTCCCGAAACTGGAACCGTTGGATTCGTTTTGAAAAGACCTTTCTAATGATGTAAATTTTGTGAAGATCCAACGCTTAGATTTTCAGATATGTGTAAATCAACTCTGAAGAAAAACAGCGCCACGGCCACGTTATGGCCCGAAGCGTCGTTTTGAATAAAATGGCTATTTTAAAATAAATAAAAATAGCGATAAATAGTTATAAAATATCATAAGCGATATGGAATGGAAATAAACTGAATTTGCTTGATTTATGTGATATTTGATGGTTGAATGCGTTTGGTGTGAAAATTACATTAAAGAACAGAATTGGTGTTGTCGAATAATTTAACCATTGAAATAAATCGAATTGAAATTCTAAATATGCGTGAATTATTTGAGAAGGCCGAGTTAATTCTCATTTCAAATAATTGACCGACGATTGAAAGTCGAAGATAAAGACGGTGGTCGAAGACCGGAGATCTTCACCTCGTTTGGATGGTAACCGAGGTCCTGATTGGGAGGCATCCCGAAATATGGATAATGAGTGGTGATCGTCCAGACGTACGTGGTGATCGAAGGGTTTGCGAGGTATTTAGTGCCTCCGGTTTCGTTCAGACCCGGAACGGACTTGTAAATGGACTGTGTGTCTGACATTGGAGTTTATTCTGTGTTGATTGATTTCTGTTAAATATACATCTGTTTGGCGGCGGAGAATTTATTCTTTTGCTTAACGCCCTTCTCTGAGACGTACGAGCTCAGAGGTTGTATATCGATGGACATCAATCGCATGGCGTGAATTGCCTGTGTGGCATGCTAAGATGCAGTGATCAGGGCTTCTGTTGAAAAGCAAAGTCTTGTGGTGATGATCAAAGCACCGCCTGTGTGGCGTAGCTTTGTGTATAACGTGAATTCGCGAGCCTCACATCCCGGTATGAACCTAAAACGGGAGAAGGACCTCAGGGAGGGCATGCGTTTCTTTCTAGCTAGGGTGGTGTCAGTGACCTACCAGCCCTGACATTTATATACTTTTCACCTATGTGGTTGTTGCTGTTGCGAGGCGCCTCGGTTTGATCGGACGATCCGGGTCCGATGAAGTCATTCGTTGGCTCGTTTACGCCCCAAAGGGCGGAGGAACGTATTGTTCAGGCACTATAATCCACTCCGTGTGGACCGGCCCTGTCGCTCCAAGGGGCAGTTGCGGCTGTTCCGGAGACATGGGCTTGATTGTCTCGAATTCGGTAAGGACTATCTTTTGCCTTGGTTCATGACGGAAATCCAATTTCCAAATACGACATCGTGCGGTTTTGATTGTATACCTATATATGGCGACATAGTGGTATGGGGCATTAATGCCGTCTATGATTGATAGTTATGATTTGAAATTGTTTTCAAAAACATATCAACACTAGCAATAATATCAAATGCCTTTGTTTTATTCGTATCAAGCATATTTTGGCCGTTATAAGGTAAAAACTCTATCCTCCGGTTTGCGTTGCATTGTGTGATGGGAACTGAGTCTTATAACGGTTTCATTTTTATAAAAAGCATATCGATGTTTAAAAGAAAGATTTGTTTTTAAAGCACTGGCAATCCAATGGAGTAAACCCGTTCCACGAAAGTGGCGTGGTCCTGTGATTAGCCATATTATGTATGTGTTGAGTAGATTTCTCATACCAGTCACATGACTGACTCGTAGTTTGTTTCACTCTCAAACTCGGGTGCCCCTTTTTCCACACGGGCAGCCTTGTATTCAGGTTTAGCTGGTTCTTTCTGGATAGCTGGAGCTGAAGATGGATTCTATCATTTATTTCTTTTTATGCTGTTCAGCTCCTATTGTACATATTTTGTTTATTTCCGCTGTAGACATTTATGTATAGCTGAACTGTATTTGTACTAAGTAAGATCCTGTATACTGTGTAACTCTGATGATACTTTTATCCAGTATATTTTGTTGTTCATTCTGGTGTATTTATTTAATTCTGTTCTGCTATTATAGGTTTCTGTGTTATATTCCAAAAATAACCTTGTTTCCGTGAGAACGGGAAATCGGGTTGTCTCAACGTGGTATCAGAGCTTTGGTTAAGCTTAGTTCTGGAATATAACATTTGAACGAACTCGTCAGAAATAGAACCAGTAGTGTTCTAGGACGGGTAACTCCATACAGATAGGATCAGTAATATCCTAGTATGAGTAAAGCAGAATGAAATTTCACCTCGATAGACACATTTACATTTGAAGTATGTGTTTCTAAGTTTAAAATACCTTTTCTGTGACCTGACACTTGATCTGCTAATTGCAGAAGTACTAGAAAAATGAGTGCTAGAAACAGAAGGAATACAGAAACCGATCTAGAGGCTCTATTAAAGAAATATCGAAATCTGAACGGAGCGCAATTCTCGGGCAATGAATCTATTATTCAAACTCAAGCTTGGTTGAGTTCTGTCGAAAGAATCTTTGAGCATATCCAGCTGAGAGATGACCAGAAACGGTTAGTAGCATCTTGGGCGCTCAAAGAAGAAGCTTTAATCTGGTGGGAAACAATCATCAAAGATAATCCAGAAGGTGATATCACCTGGGACAGATTCAAAGTGATTTTCCTAGAGAGATTTACTCCTCCCGAAGCAACTGAGAGATTATGTGATGAATTTTCTTATCTAATACAAGGTGATATGACCATCCCCGAATATCATAAGAAATTCAATGAACTTTCTCATTTTGCCCCTCATCTAATTCAAAATCTGAAGGGGAAAAATATGAGATTTATTCATGGGCTTCAAAGGAAATACCAGAATAAAGTATTGGGGCATGTGAAGCTTCCTTTCTCTGAAATGATATACATGGCTTATCAGTATGAAGATCTCCATATGAAAGGAATGTTACGCGACGAAGAAGAAGTCAGTTCTAGTGACAAAGCAGAGTCGGAATCTGATATTCCTGAGGCAAGTACAACGTCGGAGGTCAATAAGAAGCCCAGTGCCAAGAGAAAAAGGGCTGAATCTGGTAACGAACTAGTAACGACCGCCACATGCAATAATTGCCATAAGCAAGGGCATTTGCAAGGAAAATGCAGGTCTTTAAAGAAGCTAAAGAAGAGTGAACCGAAGTCAAAGAAAAACTTTCAAGAGACCAGAGAATGCAACATTTGCCATCGGTTTGGCCATGTGAGACAGGATTGCCGGCTGTTAAAGGCAACCAAGGAGGCTCAAATAAATGAGGTAGCAGAAACCTCAGCACCCACAGATAATCAGGGAAGGTCTGATGTTTTAGAAGGCACGCTTACTGTCAAAAACATCCCAGTTAAAGTATTGTTTGACACAGGCGCGTCGCGAAGTTTTATTTCAAAGAGTGCCGCTAAGAAACTGGATTTGAATTTGAAAAAGCTCAAAGAGCCCATGACTGTCCAAAATCCAGTTGGGGGTTCCATCAATCTCAGTTGGATCTGTGCAGTACCTGTCTCTTTTTCCTGCTATAAATTCCCTATAATCTCTATCGTCATGAATTTTAATGAATTCGATCTTATTCTGGGATTGGATTGGCTAACCAAATATGAAGCAGAAGTTAAATGCGCCGAGAGAGTTGTAAAGGCAAAAGCACAATTGGGAAATTATATAACCATACCGTGTGAAGGCCCAACGTCAAATAGAAAAGATTTCTGGTCAGCTCTCGATGTTTCCCCAGCTCAAATAGAAAATATCCCTGAAATCACAGAGAATATTCCTGACCTCATCAAAGATATTCCTGTCGTCAAAAATTATGCGGATGTGTTCGAAGAAGTTGTTCGCTTACCTCCGCAGAGAGAAATAGATTTCAAAATTGCTTTAATTCCCAATGCAAGGCCGGTAGTTCACGCTATTCGAAGAATGTCCTTGAAAGAGAAAGAGGAATTGGACAATCAAACACGACAGCTAGTATGGAAGGGTCTAATCAGGCCTAGTTTCTCTGATTGGGGTGCAGCAGTGGTATTTGTCCCAAAATCTGACGGTACTCTACGGCTATGCGTGGATTATCGTGATCTGAACAAACAGACAATAAAGAACAAGTATCCATTGCCGCGGATTGATGATTTGTTGGATCGATTAAATGGAGCACAAGTATTCTCACGAATGGACCTAGCTACAGGTTTCCATCAACTTCGAATTGCCGAAGAGTGTGTTCCAATGACAGCGTTCAGAGGCCCCGACTTATTCTACGAGTGGTTAGTAATGCCGTTCGGCTTATGTAACGCTCCAGCTTATTTCGTCGATCTGATGAATAGAGTATTCAGAGGAGTATTGAATAAATTTGTTTTGGTTTTCATCGACGATATTCTAATCTTCTCTAAATCAAAGGCCGAACATGAAAAACATTTGGAACAGGTTCTAGAAATCCTCAGAAGGAATGTATTGAAAGCCAAATTTTCCAAATGTATCTTCTGGCAAGATGAAGTAAAATTTCTGGGCCATGTCGTATCGAAAGAAGGAATTGCTGTGGATCCAAGCAAAATCACGGCTATTCAAAATTGGAAACAGCCCAGTACTCCCACTGAAGTCCGCAGTTTTCTCGGATTGGCTAGCTATTACCGAAAGTTTGTTAAAGACTTTTCGAAGATATCTGGCCACTTAACGAAGCTTACAAAGAAGCATTCTAAGTTCAAATGGACTCAAGAAAGTGAGGAGGCTTTCGAAGAGCTAAAGTTAAGATTAACGACAGCTCCAGTGTTAACCATCATTGATGGCAACCAAGATTTAAAAGTGTGGACTGATGCTTCCAGAGAAGGCCTTGGCGCAGTGTTAATGCAAAGAGGCCAAGTAATTGCTTATGCTAGTCGTCAACTGAAGCCACACGAGAAGAACTACGTAACTCATGATCTTGAGTTATTGGCTATCATATTCTCTTTGAAAATCTGGAGACACTATCTTCTGGGCGAGAGATTTGAACTGTTTACAGATCACCAGTCGTTAAAGTATCTGTTCACTCAGAAGGATTTAAATTTGAGGCAGCAGCGTTGGCTGGAGTTTCTTGCAGCATATGAATTTGAAATTATATATACTCCAGGGAAAGCCAATGTCGTGGCCGATGCTCTGAGCCGAAAGAATGTAATGATTGCCAGCTTTATTATCACGACTTCCTTGATTGACAAAATATCTATTCTTCAGAAGGAGGATAACTTTATTAAAGATATGATCAAAAGGATTCAGGAAGGCGAACCCTCGTGTTTTCAAATAGATAACGACGAGACCTTGAGATTAAAAGGAAGGATTTGTGTTCCTGACATCCCAGAGTTAAAAAGGGAAGTGTTAGACGAGTGTCACAAGTCCAAGCTGAGTATCCATCCTGGAGTGGCCAAAATGTATAACGATCTCAAAAGAACATTCTGGTGGAAGGCTATGAAGAGAGACGTTTCAATATACGTTAGCCGATGCCCTACTTGCCAGCTAGTCAAGAGCGACCAACAGAAATTGGCTGGATTATTACAACCACTAGAAGTTCCTGGCTGGAAGTGGGAACATATTTCTATGGATTTCATTGATGGTTTGCCCAGAACCAGAAAGGGAAATGACAGTATTTGGGTGATCGTAGATCGCTTCACGAAGACCGCCCATTTTATACCTGTCAAATCAAATAGAACCGCTCAGAGTCTGGCGCAGATTTATTTCAGGGAAATAGTTAGACTGCATGGAGTGCCGCTCAGTATAGTAAGTGATAGAGATACAATATTCACTAGCAAATTCTGGGAAGCATTTCAAGTCGAGCTGGGAACGAAGTTAAACTTGAGCACCGCTTATCATCCTCAGACAGACGGTCAGACTGAGAGGGTGAATCGCATTTTAGAAGATCTATTGCGGGCTTGTGTTATAGATTTCGGTGGATCATGGGAAGACCATCTGCATTTGGCTGAATTCTCTTATAACAATAGCTACCAGGCGAGTCTGACAATGTCGCCATTCGAAGCATTGTATGGTAGACCGTGCCGATCTCCTGCTTGTTGGGTCGAGCCTGGAAATAGACTTGTGTTGGGCCCCGATATGATTCGAGAAGCGGCCGACAAAGTCGATTTTATTAAGAAGCGATTACTCGCCGCTCAAAGCCGACAAAAGAGCTATGCTGATAAAAGAAGAAGAGATATATCCTTCGAAGTTGGCGACTATGTATATTTGAAAGTATCGCCGATGAGAGGAGTTATCAGGTTCGGTAAAACTGGAAAGTTAGCGCCTAAATTTATTGGTCCGTTTCCTATTCTGGAACGGATTGGAACTCTCGCTTACAGGGTCAAACTGCCTGACTGGTTGCCTGGAGTTCATGATGTATTTCACATATCTCAACTTCGAAAGCACGTTCATGATCCAGACTTGGTCGTGGAAGAAGCAGCTCAACAGGACATTGAAATTACTCCAGAATTAGCCGTGAGGCGAGAGCCGCTAAAGATTATCGGCAAAGAAACCAAAGAGCTGAGAAACAAGAAGGTTCACTTAGTCAAAGTGCAATGGAGTGGAGATCCGCGAGATTGTACTTGGGAAACTGAGGAGAGCATTCAGAAAGCTTATCCTAGATGCCGAGTAGATATCTCTGATTGACTCTGGTGCAAGGTACATTTGTCATACTTTGCATTACCATTTAATTCTCTATTCTGTTGCTATTTTCTTCCCATGGATGTGCATTGTTTATTCTATACTCTGAATATTAGAAACAAATTGGTTGTTGTATTGTGTGATTGTAGATTTATCAAACCACTTTCGACTTTATTCCTTTTCGGGGACGAAAAGTTTTAAGTGGGGGAGATTGTAACGACCCAGAAAATCTGAACCAATTTAAAATTTTTAAATTGGCTAAAATAATGGATTTTAAATATTTAAAATAAATATTTTAAATAATGGCGATGAAAACTGAGTTTGAATCGACATTTGAAAACGAATATAATTAATTATAATTATATATAGAATTGAAAATGGCGCGGTAGTTCGATAATTCGATTTCAAACTTCGTTTGAATATACCGGGTGCAAAACAAACCGGATTTTAGTGAAACCAAAAATATTTAAATCTGTTAGTGAATATCTTTCTAACGAATCCGACCAATCGAAATTTGATAGCGGGAATCAAAAGATATGTCCAGTTGAAAATTCTGAATAGTCGCTATGGAATTCAGGCCCTTAAAAATGGATATTTTGCAGATGACCTCGGATTTCGACGAAACCACTTTTGTTGGGTCCGCAGTGTCAAGTGATTGCTAGGTTTCAAATTTCATAAATTTTCGAATCAATATGTGAGCGTGGCAAAGGAAAACGCGTTTGACCAGTTTCAGTTGATTTTAATCGACTGGAAATTGGCCATTTTTCAAACGGTCTCAGAATTCGACGAAACTAGTTTTGTTAGGACCGTATCGTCAATACGAAGCTAGAAAATATTTTTCTGGAATTTTTCTAGTTAGTATGTGGCCCCGGTAATTTGAAATGTACGTTTAAAATTCAATATAGTGATTTAAATGAAAATTCAAAAGGAAACTGATTGTAACGATCAAATCAGCTTGCGATACATATCCCATTGTGTTCGGAATGGGGGTAAAACGCTATGGACGACAGGCGGTGGGCCTCGTTTCGAGGTCATATGTAAAAGTCAACTCTTCGCTAAATTAAATAATTAAATAATAAAAAAAAAACATTTCCCTCCCTCCTTATCTCCTGCTTGCCCCCCCCCTCATTCGATTATAACCAGCAAAAAAAAAAAAAAAAAAAAGAAAAAAAAAAACCCTAAAGCAATCGACCTGGCCCCCCCTCGTCTCGACGCCCCTGGAGATCGACGCCACCGCCAAGAGCTGTCGAACCCCCACCTCGCGACGTAGTCGCTCCCCCCATTCGATCGAAGCCATCGCGTTCGAACCCAGAAGCCACCGCCTTTTCTCCGTCGAAGCTCGAAGCCGCCACCTCGTTCGAAGCCCTAGCGCCGCCCCTCGAAGCCAGAAGCCCTCCGACGATCTGCAGAAAACCCCCCCTCTGTAAGTATTTTGCTATTTATTTTAAAAAGTATAAAACTGTTTTTTTTAAAAAGGTATAAAACTGTTTTTTTTAAAGATTTTAAAACTGAAATTTTTAAAAAGAAGAAAAACTGAAATGTTTTAAAAAGTATTTTAAAACTGAAATGATTTTTAAAAGTATTTTAAAACTGAAATGATTTTTAAAAGTATATTAAAACTGAATTTTAAAGTATATTAAAACTGAATTTTAAAGTATATTAAAACTGAATTTTAAAGTATTTTAAAACTGGATTTTTAAAAAAAGTATTTTAAAACTGAAATGATTTTTTTTAAAAAGTATAAAACTGAAATGATTTTTTTTAAGTATAAAGCCTGATTTTATATAAGAAATAAAACTGATTTGTTTTTTTTAGAAATAAAACTGTTTTTGAAATAAAGAGTAAAAACTGAAATTTTTATAAAGTAAAAACTGCATTTTTATAAAAGGAAAAAAAACTGATTTGTTAGAACTTTAAAACTGAATTTTTAAAAGATTTAAAAAAACTGTTTTTAAAAAAAAAAAGAAACTAAAAACTGCATTTTTATAAAAGAGAAAAACTGATTTTATTTCGAACTTTAAAATAGGAAAAAGGTTTAATCTTTTAGTAGAAAAAGATTTGAACTTGCAAAAGTAAAAAATCATATTTTTATATGTTGAAAGTCGAAGTAAAAAATCATATTTTTATATATTGAATAACGAAGTCAAAATTCGATTTTTATATATTGAATAGCATAGTAAAAATTCTATTTTTACCTATGTAGAAAATACGGGCGAAAGCGACAAAGGGCGAAGATTTCTATAAGTGAAGTGTCGTGCAGTTGGATAGCTATTGGTGAGATTTCTGATTTAAAATTCATATATATATGTGTGAAGTAAAAGTGAATTGCTATATATAAATATATATATATATATACACCCCTCGTCCACAAACCATGGACGATATTTATTGGTTGAAATTGTTGTGATAATTGGTTGATAGCGATTGATTGGTTGGGATTGTTTGTGATTGATATTGGTTGATTGTGGTTGAAAAATACCCATTTGTGGTTGTGAAATATTTGGTTGAAACCACATAGGATTAGTTTGTGGAAATGAAATAAATATATACATGCCGCCTGCGTGCGAACTAGATGCATGATTCCCATTGTCAAAAACCGCGAGGTTTTAAGGTAGAGCGAGGAGCCGTACTAGGGACGGTGCCGGTGTAACTACCCTGCCGTTATGCTGCCGAAATTTTGAATAATATTTGTGTGTTTGAATTATTTTCATATGCTTAAACTATATTTATTCCTTATATAGAAAACATTCATGTGTTGAATTGATATTCATTCGTTGTTTAGAAATTCATGTGTTGAATGGTATTCATATTTTGAAATAAATCGTTCGATAATAAAAATCACATTTTTATCTATATATAAAAACTATTGAAAACATTCATGTGTTGAATTGATATTCATTCGTTGTTTAGAAATTCATGTGTTGAATGGTATTCATATTTTGAAATAAATTGTTTGATAATAAAAATCACCTTTTATCGACTATATGAACTATATAGAAAAATAGTGTTTTGAAATTAATCGTCTTACAATAAAAATCACATTTTTATTGTATGCATAAATCGTTGAAATGTGAAGTGTTAAAAATAGCCACTTGTTCAAAATAAACATATATGAGATGAAATATTCATTAATTAGCTAATGAAATGATTTGCACCTTTTTATGTAACATTAGAATGAATGGAGTTTTTAAACCAAATAGAAATCAAATATGAAGTCGAATAGAAATTGATAAATGATAAGAACTGTATATATATGTACATGCATATTCATTGAACAGGTTATAGCAAAGGGGCTAGAGAAGAGGAATAAAATTTTGTGCCCGACAAATAGGTACACATTTACTGATTTGTTTGGGTGATGATTTTGAGCCTGTTGGCTAGCCGCTTGGCTTCTTCTTTTTCTTTTTGAGATTAGAAGGACCGGGAACGCTATTTGCGATTTCCCGATGCTCCCGGTGCAGGGGAGGTTATGGCGAAATTTTTCCAAAATTTAAGGAGTTAGAAATTTTTTCGAAGTGAAAACGATATTGAAATTGTTGAAAGAACTATATTTATATAAATATATAAATATAAATAAAATTAAAACGAAACGAGGCCGTGCAGTTCGTATTTTGAAACCGTGATTTCAAACGACTAGTACGGGAAATCCGACCATTGGATTTTCCCGAAACCTCAACCGTCGGGTTCGCCTTGGAATAATCTTTCCAACGGCACCAACCTTGTAAAAATCCAACGGTTGGATTGTCTGGAATGTTTAATTCAAATCTGAAGAAAAACAGCGCCAGAAACGATTATATTTATATATATATATAAATATAATTATATATTTAATCGAATAACGACGCTGCAGTTCGTAATTTGAAATCGAAAATTCAAACGATTGTACCGGGAGATCCGACCGTCGGATTTTCCCGAAACTGGAACCGTTGGATTCGTTTTGAAAAGACCTTTCTAATGATGTAAATTTTGTGAAGATCCAACGGTTAGATTTTCAGATATGTGTAAATCAACTCTGAAGAAAAACAGCGCCACGGCCACGTTATGGCCCGAAGCGTCGTTTTGAATAAAATGACTATTTTAAAATAAATAAAAATAGCGATAAATAGTTATAAAATATCATAAGCGATATGGAATGGAAATAAACTGAATTTGCTTGATTTATGTGATATTTGATGGTTGAATGCGTTTGGTGTGAAAATTACATTAAAGAACAGAATTGGTGTTGTCGAATAATTTAACCATTGAAATAAATCGAATTGAAATTCTAAATATGCGTGAATTATTTGAGAAGGCCGAGTTAATTCTCATTTCAAATAATTGACCGACGATTGAAAGTCGAAGATAAAGACGGTGGTCGAAGACCGGAGATCTTCACCTCGTTTGGATGGTAACCGAGGTCCTGATTGGGAGGCATCCCGAAATATGGATAATGAGTGGTGATCGTCCAGACGTACGTGGTGATCGAAGGGTTTGCGAGGTATTTAGTGCCTCCGGTTTCGTTCAGACCCGGAACGGACTTGTAAATGGACTGTGTGTCTGACATTGGAGTTTATTCTGTGTTGATTGATTTCTGTTAAATATACATCTGTTTGGCGGCGGAGAATTTATTCTTTTGCTTAACGCCCTTCTCTGAGACGTACGAGCTCAGAGGTTGTATATCGATGGACATCAATCGCATGGCGTGAATTGCCTGTGTGGCATGCTAAGATGCAGTGATCAGGGCTTCTGTTGAAAAGCAAAGTCTTGTGGTGATGATCAAAGCACCGCCTGTGTGGCGTAGCTTTGTGTATAACGTGAATTCGCGAGCCTCACATCCCGGTATGAACCTAAAACGGGAGAAGGACCTCAGGGAGGGCATGCGTTTCTTTCTAGCTAGGGTGGTGTCAGTGACCTACCAGCCCTGACATTTATATACTTTTCACCTATGTGGTTGTTGCTGTTGCGAGGCGCCTCGGTTTGATCGGACGATCCGGGTCCGATGGAGTCATTCGTTGGCTCGTTTACGCCCCAAAGGGCGGAGGAACGTATTGTTCAGGCACTATAATCCACTCCGTGTGGACCGGCCCTGTCGCTCCAAGGGGCAGTTGCGGCTGTTCCGGAGACATGGGCTAGATTGTCTCGAATTCGGTAAGGACTATCTTTTGCCTTGGTTCATGACGGAAATCCAATTTCCAAATACGACATCGTGCGGTTTTGATTGTATACCTATATATGGCGACATAGTGGTATGGGGCATTAATGCCGTCTATGATTGATAGTTATGATTTGAAATTGTTTTCAAAAACATATAAACACTAGCAATAATATCAAATGCCTTTGTTTTATTCGTATCAAGCATATTTTGGCCGTTATAAGGTAAAAACTCTATCCTCCGGTTTGCGTTGCATTGTGTGATGGGAACTGAGTCTTATAACGGTTTCATTTTTATAAAAAGCATATCGATGTTTAAAAGAAAGATTTGTTTTTAAAGCACTGGCAATCCAATGGAGTAAACCCGTTCCACGAAAGTGGCGTGGTCCTGTGATTAGCCATATTATGTATGTGTTGAGTAGATTTCTCATACCAGTCACATGACTGACTCGTAGTTTGTTTCACTCTCAAACTCGGGTGCCCCTTTTTCCACACGGGCAGCCTTGTATTCAGGTTTAGCTAGTTCTTTCTGGGTAGCTGGAGCTGAAGATGGATTCTATCATTTATTTCTTTTTATGCTGTTCAGCTCCTATTGTACATATTTTGTTTATTTCCGCTGTAGACATTTATGTATAGCTGAACTGTATTTGTACTAAGTAAGATCCTGTATACTGTGTAACTCTGATGATACTTTTATCCAGTATATTTTGTTGTTCATTCTGGTGTATTTATTTAATTCTGTTCTGCTATTATAGGTTTCTGTGTTATATTCCAAAAATAACCTTGTTTCCGTGAGAACGGGAAATCGGGTTGTCTCAGACAGCTCGGATAAAAGGGGTTCGAACCCAAGTTAGTGGACATGGAAGTTTGATGCTGCTCGCGTCAAGGAGTCTCTGGCGCGGCCGAAGGCGATGGACAACTGGGTTTCGATGTGGTTGACATTGAAGTGGAGTGGAAAAAGATTCCTAACATGGAGTAAAGTATTAAAGAGTAAATAAGTGGTTGAACGGGAAATGGTGCGGTTCAGTTTTTGGGTTTTCTATGGGGTATGGTGCGCTGGAGAAGTTCTGGTTGACGGGTGGAGCAAGAGGAGGCTGCCGTGGTCAGAGGGATGGGGTCTGATGGAGGTCCGGCGTATGGGATTGGCGCTGGCGAAGGGTTAAAGGAGCGGTGTTCGAATGAAGAGCAGTATCTGGTCTGGTTTTCTTTGTCAGTAACGAATGCAAAATGATGATTAACATCTAATTGAGGTAATAAAACTAAGCTAATTAAAAATTAATTGTTATAAGGGATTAAATAAAAAGTATGTTATTATTTGTCCACGGTACTATAAATTGCAGGGTATTGGATATCAAAGTTACATGGAAAGAGGAGTTAAGCTGGGTAAATTGGCTATGAAAAGGATGAGGAGTTCACGTTTTTGTTAGTGGGAGGATATTGACCGGCAATGGATTAAAAACGTGGGAAGAGGAGGTAATAACGAGTTGGACTCCATTAATTAAACAAAGTAATTATATGGTAACTTACACATCATTATAGAGTTAATAATTTATTAAGTGATTTGTTAGTTTAATTAAATGGCATATTCAATTGTTTACAATCGATGCATGCGTTTCAGAAATTGAGTACTCTCGGTCATGTTGGAATCATAGTGATGCGGTTTACGTTTTGGAACTGATTCCGCCGATACAACAGCTATTGGGATTTCGTGATAAAATCAAACCTCTGTTTGATTTTAAACGAAACAAAATGCAGAATCATCAACCGCAAACCGAGGTGAGTAAACTCACTAACTCTAACTCGTTTATATTTTTAAATTTATACTGTCTGATGGTTGTTTGGTTGAATGGTTGATAAAATTTGTTGAATAGTTGATATAGTTATACCATTAATCAATTATTAGCACTATTTACTTTGATTAATGTTGACTGACGTCTGTGGATACAGGGAAACAGGTTGGAGGGATCCAACTGGACTCCTCAACATTTATATTATTGTGTTTGCGTTGGTTGTGACATATGCTGTGATATATTAACTGTGTTTGATCTTGTTGTGTTTTAATACACTGGCCTAGGAACCTAGTATTTTAGATACCGTAAAATATCTTCGAATGTGAAAAGGGAATTTGGAATTTAAAAACGGAGTTTATTTACAAATTAGAAATAATTTCTTTTTAATTGAGTTGAAAATAGAAATCTATTCAAGTGGATAAATCAAGAAGTTGTTATAAATAAAAATATAAATTAAGTGGATTGTTAATCATTGGAAAAATTTAAATATAAGTTCAAATATGAATATATATTGGAAAGTGAATATCGGTTTTGAAACCAATGTTTGGAAATGGATTTGAATTTAGCAAATTATAAAGGAAAGTTTAAAGAGAGGTTTTAAATGATTAGAAATAAAGAATGAGATTAGTATGGAAAATTCTGAATAGAAGTTATAAGTAGAATGGGGTTGAGATATTATTTTTAAGTACGAAATCAAACGGATTTGATTATATATATAAAAGGAATACATTTATGGTTAACAAGGATAATAGTTCAAAGAAAGTAATTTGCAAATAAAATATCTATAAAGGAGATTTAGTTTGAAATATGAATACAAGTTGGAATTTGAATGAGAAAGGAAAATGGATAATCGTTTTAAAAGTAACGATGAATTGTATTCCAAAATTTGGAATATAAATAACTTTTTATAGACTGAAATGGTTATAAAGGATTCTGGTAAGAACTTAGAAAGCGTGAATTCAAAAGGGAAATTGGGAATTTGAATTAACCTGAAATGGTAGGTAAATTTTGGAGTTCAGAATATAGTCGAATATAAATTATTCGAGAGAGAGTTAGTTATTGGAATTTGATTCTATCAAATTTTAGGGAAGTAGTTATTTGTACTTTCCGTTTTAAATCAAATTTATTTATTTATTTATTGAATTAATAAGTACAAGTTATATTTTTATATACAAAATATTTTGGAATAACGATTATACGCTATTGTTATAATTCTAAACAGCGATTTTAGCGCTATCGTTATAATAAATGTTTTATAAATCTAAACAGCGATTTTAGCGCTGTTGTTATAGTAAATGTTTTGTAAATCTATACAACGATTTTAACGCTGTCGTTATAATGTCTTATAAGCCAAATATTTGAAAACAGCGGTTGTAAGGCTACCGCTATAATCAATGTTTTTTTCCATAAAAGAAGTGGATTCTTAGATTGAATCTGAGATTCACGTAAGCGATATTTTGTTTGAAGTTGTGAGCTTTGACTATTTCAAAGTTGAGAATGTTGTTCAATTAAGGTCTGAGAGGAAATTATACCCCAACTTGATTGACTTCATGATTAATGGAGGAATGGTTAAGGTTCGATAGTGAAGATGGGTTAGCAAGATGATTAGTTAATAAGTGATTACTGGTTTGAGCTATAATAACGATGTTTTGTCACATCGCGTTAATTTAAATGATTTTGAAATGTTTCTAACCGGAATAAGATATATTTTCTCGAATAAAGAAATTAGGTTATTGGAAATGTTTTCCAACAATCAAGAAAGAAAAATAGAGCTTTGAAAGGATACGAAAGATGAGGTAACAGGAATTGGAAATAATAATTCAATAAGAAATTAAATTAAAAGGGGCCAGTATTGTTTGATGGTTGATCGGTAGAATTTCCATTTGGAAATAGGACCGTTGATTGTATGGATGTTTCTTTGATAGTTAAATCCCCGACTATCTAAGTTTTATACCTGCATTGTCAATACAGAGAGACCTGGATTAGATTTAATATCTGAAAACCGCTCCGTATGGGCATAAGCATTACGAATCAACTTATGTTGAAGAGATTATGAAGACGGAGTAAAGTGCAAAGGCTGTTCTGTTAATCTTAGGTAGAAATTGCCTAAGATGGATTAATAGAATGGCGCCTTCGGTTTGTCCAGACCCAGGACAACTTGTATGGACGAGTGTCTGACAGAGTATTTCCAAAGGGATTACGTACGTTGGTTCCTTTAAACGTACGAGGTTGGTGGCAAAGAAGGGAAACTTCTTTAGCCTAAAAATCTGAGTATTTTTGAGGGAATCAATTAGTGATTTCCGATGGATCTGACGATGTGGCATTCAAAGTGAATGGTGGCCAGATGTTCTGGAAGATAATTTAAACCTCAAGCCTCACAACCGGGAATTGACAAAAAATCAGGCAGGAAGCATGGCTATGTGGATCGCTCCCATTAGGATGTATAATCACCTATCTAGAGAAATTCCATTTACTTCTTTAATCTATCGATGCTGTCCCTTTCGGGAAACGGTTGCTGATCCCAACCGTTGGTGATATACATTCGATACACTTAAGCGAAATGAGTGGTCGGTCATGTGTGGGTCGGGTTGCAAGATGTTCTTGTTGAACCCCAGTGTATCCCTTCTAGAGTACACTGATCGGAAGGTGGTTCCATACCTTGTCATGTTGGAAATCCAGTCTCCAATAAGCGCCCTGCGATTTTTGATTTTATATTATATATGGAGCGTGAGATGCAAGCGTTCCGATAGATTCTATTTATTTGATGTAGACATTATTATAATATCACTGGACTTGATATAAAAAATATTTTTGGTTATTGTAAGGTAAAAACCATCTGTGTTTATGTGTGGATCGGTCTTTATCATTTCTTTCGGAAGGATTTTTGAAAGTTAAACACATAGTTGGAGTTTACTCACACCAGTCCCATGACTGACCCAGAGTTTATTTTGCTTTGTTTTCCCTAAACTCTTGGGTGCCCAAATTTGTACGGGCAGTCAAGTAGTCGGGATTTTTCAGATTCACCTGGAAGAGCAGGAAGCAGGAGGTTTCACCGGTAAGCCATAGACTATCATATTTCCGCTGTGTACTATGTTGTATCTGGAAACAGGTGTTTATAACTGTTCCAGGAATAATCATGTGCTCTGATGATGGTATGTATATACAGTTGTTGATTTATATTTCAAAAGTTATGTTATTTAATATATTTTATTCATTCCGCTGTGAGTTTGTGATCTTCGTTTTCTTCTATTCTAATATTTCTTTCTTTCTATTTCTCATCATCTAACTTCTTTCCACTAATGATTTGCTTTTCTGTGCAATTTAGGTTGGATGTGTGGTGTTATCAATCGACTCAAAGGGTACGGAAATTCAGGCCGTTACATTTGGTATCAGAGCTGAAGGTTGAGTAGTAACCTTGGCTCTGTGGCGTGATTTAATAGACACAGGGTTAGCAATATCCTAGATTGTATTTGAATGTATAAATGTGAGAGCATATTTGTAGATTTAATATAAAATTGTTTTATATTGTGTTAGATGGTTTGTTGAGTGGTTTATGAATTCTGGTCGATACAGGAAGTACAACTATATCGATAGGTGTTTCTAAACTCTCGAACAAAGCAATTCAATACAGTATTGTTTTAAAGAGTGGGTAAATGAAATAATTTTAACCAAAATTGTATTTTAATATAAAAAGAAATAATTTTCTCAAATTCTTATAATATATAGGTGTGTTGATTTTTATTACAATCAAATGAAGTAGATTTGGTAATATATAACCAAATATAACATGTATATGGATAATTTATACAAATAAGCTAAACTAGAATTGGATTCAGATCAAAATTGTGGATTTAAATCCCGGATGATTTATAAAATATTTTCTGAAGTATTTTGAAAATAATATGGTTGTATTTTGAAAGGATTTGAATAAAAATTGTTTTAAATAGATTTTGGAATTTTTAAAGCACTATAATCACTTCAGTCGCTCGAAAATAGTTCAGATGATGATGGCCACATCATTTGTGTAACGACCCGGGAATAAGACGACCTTGGTTATCCGATATACAACACCTATCGAACAATCAAAAGTCGAAATTACCTGATAGTCCAAGAAAGAAAATTAGAGGGTGAGGATAGATAAGATAGAACTAATAGAATAGAAGAAGAAGACAACAACATCAGAGTAACACGAATCTCACAGCGGAACGAATAAAATATAATATACAACATAACTTGAAATCAAAAGCAATATATGTATATAATACCATTATCAGAGTACAACACTTACAATACAGCGGAATAAACAATAGCTACATAAGTCCTGAAGCCTCCTGCTCCAAGCTCTCCAAGTATATCTGTAAAATCCTGACTACTTGACTGCCCGTACAAATTTGGGCACCCAAGAGTTTAGGGAAAAGCAAAACAAAATAAACTCTGGGTCAGTCATGGGACTGGTGTGAGTAAACTCAAATCATTTAGTTTAACTTTTCAAAATCCTTTTCAAAAGAAAAGATAATCGTAAGACCAATCCACACATAAACACGGACGGTTTTTACCTTACGATAACCCAAATCACTTTTGGAAAACATATCTTATCTGATATTATAATAATGTCTAATCACAAGTAATTTACAATCTAGTAGAACGCTTGCATCTCACGCTCTACATATATAATATACAATCAAACTCGCGGGCACTTATTGGGGATTGGATTCCAACTTGACAAGGTATGGGGCCACCTTCCGAACGTGTATCTCTAGAGGCAAATACACTGGGTTCAACAAGAACATCTTGCAACTCGACCCACACATGACCGACCACTCATTTCGCTTGAGTGTATCGAATGTATATCACCGACGGTTGGGATCAGCAACCGCCTCCCGAAATGGGACAGCATCGATAGATTTAAGAACAAAAAGAATTTCTCTAGATAGGTGATCATACATCCT
Organism: Allium sativum; assembly: GCA_030737875.1. Taxonomy (NCBI): domain Eukaryota; kingdom Viridiplantae; phylum Streptophyta; class Magnoliopsida; order Asparagales; family Amaryllidaceae; genus Allium; species Allium sativum. Next base: position 393,260,726 of record CM060924.1, on the reverse strand, counting down.
AATGGGTGCGACCCACATAGCCATGCTGCCTGCCTGATTTTTGTCATTTCCCGGTTGATGAGGCTTGAGGTCATAACGTATCTTTTGACAGATCCCACCTCCATTACTTTGAATGCCACATCGTCATACCCGCCAAATCACAAATTGATTTCACCAAAAATACCACGGGTATACAGCTAAGAGAAACTAATTCCTCCGCCACCAAACGTAAGTACGTTTGAAGAGATCAACTTACGCGATCCTTTGAATATACTCTGTCAGACATTCGTCCATTCACGTTTGTCCTGGGACTGGACAAACCGAAGGCACTATTCTGTAAACAGGATAGCCCTTGCACAACTCCGTCTTCAATATATTCAACATACTTGATTCGCAACGCTTATGCTAATACGGAGTGGTTCTCTGGATAATAATCCAACCGGTCTCTCCATATTAGCAACGTAAAATGGTCAAAACTTTGATAGTCGGTGATTTAACTATCAAATGAAAACATGTCTGTGTGCAAACAACGATATTATTTCCCGAAGGAAATTCTATCGAACAATCATCATTTCATTCATTCGTTCATTCATTTCCCTATTCCTGTTGTTTAATGTTTCTTATTCACTATATTTAGAAAAAATATATATCATTATCATTGGAAAACATTTCCATCTCTTGTTTCTATATTCAGATAACAATTCTGCTTCTCATTTGGAAAAAACATTTCCAAATCTCCTTCATTTGATTAAACAGATGTTTGAATAAACATCACTATGCCAAATCTCCTTCATTTGGTTTCCACTTAACCACTTTTCACCATCGAATCTAAACCATTTCTTAGTTAAAAACGAAGTCAATCAAGTTGGGGTATAATTACCTCTCAGACCTTAACTGAACAACATTTCTAACTTCGAAATAGACAAAGTTCAACTTTCCAATCTTTTAACACACTTCCTTACATTGCCCTCGGATTCGATTTATGAATCCACTTCTTTTTCAGAAATCAATTGATTATAACAATGGTGTTATAATTCCCTGCATCCGAAATATAATAACTTTAATATGACTTTTGTTTTCTAACTCGAATAAATAGACGAATACATAATTTATTAACTCCTATTCAGTTAACTCTAATCTATAACCCTTATTCTATTAACTTTTACTGGATTAACTCTTATTCTATTAGCTTAGTTTGATTAACTCAACTTGACCAACTTACTTGATCAGCTCAACTTGGCTTAATTAACTTGACTTATCTAACTCCACTTATTTAACTCGACTTATCTGACTCAATTTGACTAACTCCTATCGAATAACTAATATTCGATTAACTTATATTCGACTAACTATGTTTGTTCTAACTTTATTTTCGAATATCTAATATTCGATTTAACTCCATCCGCTCGACTCTAGATCGCAGCGATCACAATGGTTACGCCTGATTCCCTCAGGAAACATCCGTCCGCCTTAGGCTATCTGCAGCCCTGCGAATTACGCTAGCAGTCGTGCTTACTGATAACTTATCTTAAATGACTACTTCTGTTTAACTCTATCTCAAATAATTAGATTCAAGCAGATCAAATTGAATAACTAATATTCAATCATCCCTTATTCGATTACTATATTTGGATAACTCTAGTTCGATTAGGCTCTAATCGATTAACTCTAACTGATTAACTCTAATTGGTTAACTCTAACTAACTAACTCTAAATGTTTACTCCAACGGTTTAACTCTACGGTTTAACCCTTACGGTTTAACTCTAACAGTTCAACTCTAACGGTTGATCTCAATCAATTTATTCTATTGGATTAACTCTATTGGATTAACTCTCTTGGATCAACCCATTTCGAATAACTAATATTCAATAAACTTCCTATCGAATAAACTGATATTCGATAACTTTACTTCGAAAAACTCTTATTTGATAAATTCTCCTTCGTCCTTATTCAGTTTCAAACATCGATGTGGAAATCGATTTTTACTTCTCTATATAAGTCTTGACTTATATACTCTATTTATCCAAGGATAAATAACTAAATTAATTTATAAAACTTTATTTATAAATTAACCCTCTCACTTTATCTGTTAAAACAGATCTCTCTTAAATTCTCACTTCGAATTCATATTCTGTTTACCCGTGTGCGAAGCACGGGCCTAAATTCTTCCTAGTGTAAAATTCTCCTTTATTACACTTTTATCCATTTTCAAGTACTTCAATATTCTATTTATTTTCTAAATAAATAGTTCCTTTTTATAACTCAGTTTATTTCTCTAGATAAATATTTCCTTTTAATCTATTTGTAAATGTTTTACAAATATATTTTTTTCTAATTCCACTTGTAAATGTTCTACAAATGTTTTCTTTTTATCTCTATTTGTAATGGTTTTACAAATATTTTCTTTTCTATTTTATTTGTAAATGTTTTACAAACAATTTCCCTTCTCTATTTGTTTTACAAATATTTTTCCTTTATTGCTTTGATTTTATAAAATGATTTCTTTTATAAAACCCTTTTTCCTTTCATATATAAAATCCGTTGATTTTATATAAATAATCTATTTTCAAAATATACTTTGAAAATTTCCCTTTCTCGTATCACTTATGGTGTAAAAATATCAAATCAACTGATCGGTCATCATCCAAACACACAGAATCAATAACGGATGATATAACACATCATATATCAAAATATATGAAAAGCGGTAAATAAATGTTGAGGAACCCAGTTGGGTCCCTCCGACCTGTTTCCCTGCATCCACAGATGTCAGTCAACATAAATAACATGAGTATAAAATATTCTGATAAACAGAATCAATATTTCGATACGATTTATATATATCGTTATCGATAAATCCAATCAACTGACTAGCAGTTCAACCAAACAGCCAACACACAGCAATTCAATCAATATTTATCACTTCTAAAAATGCATTATTAAAATATAAATTGTTCAGAGTTAGTGAGATTTACTCACCTTGGTCGGAGATCGTTAAATAATGATATACGCTCATTGATTTGATTCAGGCGTTTAATTTCACTGTAAATCCAAACTAACTCCAATTCATTCGCGGTCAGTTCCAAGGTGTAGCCACCGTCCATACGATCTCAACGTATCTGACCGTTCGTGATTCTGATATCATATGATCAAGATATGATATTCAGAAGTTAATACACTTTTAAATTAAAATAACTTAATTCTAATTAAATCAATGGGCCTTCACCTTTGTTTTCTTTCTCTTGGCCCATACGTGGATACCCAATCCTCTTCATACCCCTTCTTCCCCAACCGTCGATCCCCAGGAATCCAAACACAGTACATTTCCCAATTTTCAAACCCCCAACCGCACATTACTTCCTCAACGATTTCGAGTACCAATACCCCCATTGATATCCCCTTTGTCTCCTCTGTGTCTTCCACCCAAGAGCGCCACATCCGAACTCGAGTACCCATTTCCGTCGAACTGCTCATACACCAGGTTCCGACGTCCCCTTGAACTGAATTCACCCAAAATGCACTGCTAGGTGCGGTTCAATCCCATAAACAAGAATTAAATGCCGAATCTTCACACTATCCTTTGTAATTCCCAAATCTTGGAACCCTAGAACCCGCTGAGACACCCAGCGACTGGAAAAAAAAATGTCGAACTCAATGAAATTCGCACCAGCGTGAAGAGAATTGAAGCAGGAGTTCAAAGATGCTTGTTTTGCAATTAAAGGAATTTTATTTGATTTTTATTTGATTTATGAAGTGGAAGTTTCACTGTTTGAAGAAAAAGGATTGTGGCGGCGCGATTCTGACTGTGAGAAAAATGTATTTAGGGTTAGGTTGATTGAGGGTATTATATAGGTAGATTTTTTATATTTTTTTATTCGATTATTTATTTTTATTTTTAAGCAAACGCTGTTTTATTTTGTCCTCTAAAATTCCTATGATCACATACGATCCCCAAAAATCATGAAAATTGACATGCAGCTAGAGTTTGACATTACGGTCCCAACGAAACTGGTTTCGTCGAATTCCGACCTCGTATGCTCACACAACATATTTTTAACCATCAAAATACTGACTGTTTTTCACTCTAAAAATCCGTACGACCACATACGGACTCTAAATATCACGAAACTTGACATCTAGCAATAATTTGACATTACGGATCCAACAAAATTAGTTTCGTCAAATTTTGAGGTCGTTTGCAAAACTGGCGATTTTTACAGCCTAAAATAGACCATTTAAATATATAAATATATTTAAAAATAATTAAATTAAATAAAAATAAATTCATATTATCGTATATATTCAGAGTAGAAAATCATACAGCTCCATATCGGGTTTCATACTCGATATTCAAATTCCAGTGTTAAATCAGTATTCAGTTTATATTGAAAATCCATTTATAACGTAAATAAAGCGTTGCAAATTATAAAGGAATTCCATAGCGACTTTTCTAAATTTTGATTTGGACATAAATAAAAATCTACACTACGAAATCCCGATTTTTCTCTTCCACTAGAAAAATATACTTCACCAGCTCCGAACGTTTCTTGTTTCATTGAAATCCGAGTTAAAACGGATCCTGTATACCCAGTTGAAGTTCAAATCGCCAAACTGCGAACTGCAGCGCCATTACGAGCTCGAATTTAATTATAATATAAATTATACGTTCAAGTATCGTCGATTCAATATATACGTTATTATAATTCAACTTTCAACTGAAATATATATTCTGGGTCGTCCAGTTCACATTATATTGCCAACTCAGCTAATTCTGACTATTCCAGAATTTAATATATTATTATATTATTTATTTTAATTAAATATTCAATATTATTTAATTAAACGACCATTAAATCCATAAATCACTATTTAAACAATTAAATAAATTAATTATTATCGCCAAAAATACGGATCGTTACATTCTTCCCCCCTTAAAATAATTTCGTCCTCGAAATTGCTAAGGTAGAGAACAACCCTATTAACTGGTTTCGAATTATTCGTTTACTTCTTTAATTCCAGTTTCAACTGAATTTATTTATTCCAATTAAATTATTACTTCATTTCTATAAGCGAAAATTTTCAAAAATTCTGAAAATTTTCTAACACCTGAAATTTTCGAAAAATTTCGCCATAACCTCCTTTGTACAGCTCTATCGGTAAAACCACAACTCGCCTCTCTAGGCCCTCTTCAACCCAAAAGAAAATCAAACAGCCAAGCGGCTTGCCAAACAGGCACAGAAATCTCATCAAACTCATATGAATATAAATGTGTACCTTTTTGTCGGGCATATCCTTATATCACTTCCATCTGCTGCCAATTCGGCATATACCCATGTTATCCCAATCAAATTCCAATCAGTATGTGTTCAACACAGCTATTCGCTTACCCAAGTCAAATTCCAAACAAACTGCAATTCCAATTCTCAGTTCAAAATTCTTACTCGACAATTCAGTTATGTTCCAGATTATCTCTAATCCAGTCCAATTCTACTTGATACCATTCTATTTCAATTTACTTTCGGTTACCACTTAACTAGCTTTATTTCTATTTCAATTTCGTTTTCACCAATCTCTATTTAATTTGTTTTTATTTCAAACAATTCTTACCTGGGAGTTTCAGATAGCCTCGTCTTTTCAAAAATCAAATCTCTTTTTTTTTCTCGAATTTCAAAACAACTTGTTTTCTCAACACAGTTCAAAAACAAAATCCTTTGGTAATAATCCGCCACTTTGAAACTCGAAAATGAACACCGATGATGTCCGGATCATCATCGGAATCTATTTTCCAGCTATCGAAGTGAGTTCAATACTATGTCACTTTTAGAATCATTTCTAAACACTTCCATTTTGAAATCCATTTCAAAATATCCCTTTCAATGCTTGTAATAAATTTAAAATCTCCCAGGATTTTAAAATTCACATATATTTAATCCAGATTCACTTTCACACACTTTTTCACATTTCCAGAATTTTGATTTCATTTTTGATTAGATTCAGATTTAAATTCATCTGATTTCATATATTTCACTCATATAAATTCTGATTGGTTATTTACATAACCACTTCACATCTTATAATCTTATTCGATTATAATCACAACCAACACATCCAATATACTGTAATTCCAATATATATATTTTCTCTATATCAAAATATACTTTGGGTAAAATCATTTCATTTACCCTCTTTCAGAACATACTGTGTCGGTTTATCGTATTCAAGTGTTTGGAAACCCCTATCGATACAGTGGATCAAACTGATCGACCAGAATCCACAAACAACTCAACCAATAAATATCCACAATATAAAATCATTTTATATCAAATAACAAATACGTTCACTCTTATATATACACTCAAACTCAGTCTAGGGTATTACTAACCCATCTCTACTGAATCACGCCACAGAGCCAAGGTAAATCACTTAACTTAAGCTCTGATACCACTGTAACGACCCGGGAAAAAGACGACCTTGGTTATCCGATATACAACACCTATCGAACAATCAAAAGTCGAAATTACCTGATAGTCCAAGAAAGAAAATTAGAGGGTGAGGATAGATAAGATAGAACTAATAGAATAGAAGAAGAAGAAGAAGACAACAACATCAGAGTAACACGAATCTCACAGCGGAACGAATAAAATATAATATACAACATAACTTGAAATCAAAAGCAATATATGTATATAATACCATTATCAGAGTACAACACTTACAATACAGCGGAATAAACAATAGCTACATAAGTCCTGAAGCCTCCTGCTCCAAGCTCTCCAAGTATATCTGTAAAATCCTGACTACTTGACTGCCCGTACAAATTTGGGCACCCAAGAGTTTAGGGAAAAGCAAAACAAAATAAACTCTGGGTCAGTCATGGGACTAGTGTGAGTAAACTCAAATCATTTAGTTTAACTTTTCAAAATCCTTTTCAAAAGAAAAGATAATCGTAAGACCAATCCACACATAAACACGGACGGTTTTTACCTTACGATAACCCAAATCACTTTTGGAAAACATATCTTATCTGATATTATAATAATGTCTAATCACAAGTAATTTACAATCTAGTAGAACGCTTGCATCTCACGCTCTACATATATAATATACAATCAAACTCGCGGGCACTTATTGGGGATTGGATTCCAACTTGACAAGGTATGGGGCCACCTTCCGAACGTGTATCTCTAGAGGCAAATACACTGGGTTCAACAAGAACATCTTGCAACTCGACCCACACATGACCGACCACTCATTTCGCTTGAGTGTATCGAATGTATATCACCGACGGTTGGGATCAGCAACCGCCTCCCGAAATGGGACAGCATCGATAGATTTAAGAACAAAAAGAATTTCTCTAGATAGGTGATCATACATCCTAATGGGTGCGACCCACATAGCCATGCTGCCTGCCTGATTTTTGTCATTTCCCGGTTGATGAGGCTTGAGGTCATAACGTATCTTTTGACAGATCCCACCTCCATTACTTTGAATGCCACATCGTCATACCCGCCAAATCACAAATTGATTTCACCAAAAATACCACGGGTATACAGCTAAGAGAAACTAATTCCTCCGCCACCAAACGTAAGTACGTTTGAAGAGATCAACTTACGCGATCCTTTGAATATACTCTGTCAGACATTCGTCCATTCACGTTTGTCCTGGGACTGGACAAACCGAAGGCACTATTCTGTAAACAGGATAGCCCTTGCACAACTCCGTCTTCAATATATTCAACATACTTGATTCGCAACGCTTATGCTAATACGGAGTGGTTCTCTGGATAATAATCCAACCGGTCTCTCCATATTAGCAACGTAAAATGGTCAAAACTTTGATAGTCGGTGATTTAACTATCAAATGAAAACATGTCTGTGTGCAAACAACGATATTATTTCCCGAAGGAAATTCTATCGAACAATCATCATTTCATTCATTCGTTCATTCATTTCCCTATTCCTGTTGTTTAATGTTTCTTATTCACTATATTTAGAAAAAATATATATCATTATCATTGGAAAACATTTCCATCTCTTGTTTCTATATCCAGAAAACAATTCTGCTTCTCATTTGGAAAAAACATTTCCAAATCTCCTTCATTTGATTAAACAGATGTTTGAATAAACATCACTATGCCAAATCTCCTTCATTTGGTTTCCACTTAACCACTTTTCACCATCGAATCTAAACCATTTCTTAGTTAAAAACGAAGTCAATCAAGTTGGGGTATAATTACCTCTCAGACCTTAACTGAACAACATTTCTAACTTCGAAATAGACAAAGTTCAACTTTCCAATCTTTTAACACACTTCCTTACATTGCCCTCGGATTCGATTTATGAATCCACTTCTTTTTCAGAAATCAATTGATTATAACAATGGTGTTATAATTCCCTGCATCCGAAATATAATAACTTTAATATGACTTTTGTTTTCTAACTCGAATAAATAGACGAATACATAATTTATTAACTCCTATTCAGTTAACTCTAATCTATAACCCTTATTCTATTAACTTTTACTGGATTAACTCTTATTCTATTAGCTTAGTTTGATTAACTCAACTTGACCAACTTACTTGATCAGCTCAACTTGGCTTAATTAACTTGACTTATCTAACTCCACTTATTTAACTCGACTTATCTGACTCAATTTGACTAACTCCTATCGAATAACTAATATTCGATTAACTTATATTCGACTAACTATGTTTGTTCTAACTTTATTTTCGAATATCTAATATTCGATTTAACTCCATCCGCTCGACTCTAGATCGCAGCGATCACAATGGTTACGCCTGATTCCCTCAGGAAACATCCGTCCGCCTTAGGCTATCTGCAGCCCTGCGAATTACGCTAGCAGTCGTGCTTACTGATAACTTATCTTAAATGACTACTTCTGTTTAACTCTATCTCAAATAATTAGATTCAAGCAGATCAAATTGAATAACTAATATTCAATCATCCCTTATTCGATTACTATATTTGGATAACTCTAGTTCGATTAGGCTCTAATCGATTAACTCTAACTGATTAACTCTAATTGGTTAACTCTAACTAACTAACTCTAAATGTTTACTCCAACGGTTTAACTCTACAGTTTAACCCTAACGGTTTAACTCTAACAGTTCAACTCTAACGGTTGATCTCAATCAATTTATTCTATTGGATTAACTCTATTGGATTAACTCTCTTAGATCAACCCATTTCGAATAACTAATATTCAATAAACTTCCTATCGAATAAACTGATATTCGATAACTTTACTTCGAAAAACTCTTATTTGATAAATTCTCCTTCGTCCTTATTCAGTTTCAAACATCGATGTGGAAATCGATTTTTACTTCTCTATATAAGTCTTGACTTATATACTCTATTTATCCAAGGATAAATAACTAAATTAATTTATAAAACTTTATTTATAAATTAACCCTCTTACTTTATCTGTTAAAACGGATCTCTCTTAAATTCTCACTTCGAATTCATATTCTGTTTACCCGTGTGCGAAGCACGGGCCTAAATTCTTCCTAGTGTAAAATTCTCCTTTATTACACTTTTATCCATTTTCAAGTACTTCAATATTCTATTTATTTTCTAAATAAATAATTCCTTTTTATAACTCAGTTTATTTCTCTAGATAAATATTTCCTTTTAATCTATTTGTAAATGTTTTACAAATATATTTTTTTCTAATTCCATTTGTAAATGTTCTACAAATGTTTTCTTTTTATCTCTATTTGTAATGGTTTTACAAATATTTTCTTTTCTATTTTATTTGTAAATGTTTTACAAACAATTTCCCTTCTCTATTTGTTTTACAAATATTTTTCCTTTATTGCTTTGATTTTATAAAATGATTTCTTTTATAAAACCCTTTTTCCTTTCATATATAAAATCCGTTGATTTTATATAAATAATCTATTTTCAAAATATACTTTGAAAATTTCCCTTTCCCTTTCTCGTATCACTTATGGTGTAAAAATATCAAATCAACTGATCGGTCATCATCCAAACACACAGAATCAATAACGGATGATATAACACATCATATATCAAAATATATGAAAAGCGGTAAATAAATGTTGAGGAACCCAGTTGGGTCCCTCCGACCTGTTTCCCTGCATCCACAGATGTCAGTCAACATAAATAACATGAGTATAAAATATTCTGATAAACAGAATCAATATTTCGATACGATTTATATATATCGTTATCGATAAATCCAATCAACTGACTAGCAGTTCAACCAAACAGCCAACACAGCAATTCAATCAATATTTATCACTTCTAAAAATGCATTATAAAAATATAAATTGTTCAGAGTTAGTGAGATTTACTCACCTTGGTCGGAGATCGTTAAATAACGATATACGCTCATTGATTTGATCCAGGCGTTTAATTTCACCGTAAATCCAAACTAACTCCAATTCATTCGCGGTCACTTCCAAGGTGTAGCCACCGTCCATACGATCTCAACGTATCTGACCGTTCGTGATTCTGATATCATATGATCAAGATATGATATTCAGAAGTTAATACACTTTTAAATTAAAATAACTTAATTCTAATTAAATCAATGGGCCTTCACCTTTGTTTTCTTTCTCTTGGCCCATACGTGGATACCCAATCCTCTTCATACCCCTTCTCCCCCAACTGTCGATCCCCAGGAACCCAAACACAGTACATTTCCCAATTTTCAAACCCCCAACCGCACATTACTTCCTCAACGATTTCGAATACCAATACCACCGTTGATATCCCCTTTGTCTCCTCTGTGTCTTCCACCCAAAAGCGCCACATCCGAACTCGAGTATCCATTTCCGTCGAACTGCTCATACACCAGGTTCCGACGTCCCCTTGAACTGAATTCACCCAAAACGCTCTGCTAGGTGCGGTTCAATCCCATAAACAAGAATTAAATGCCGAATCTTCACACTATCCTTTGTAATTCCCAAATCTTGGAACCCTAGAACCCGCTGAGACACCCAGCGACTGAAGAAAAAAAACTGTCGAACTCAATGAAATTCGCATCAGCGTGAAGAGAATTGAAGCAGGAGTTCAAAGATGCTTGTTTTGCAATTAAAGGAATTTTATTTGATTTTTATTTGATTTATGAAGTGGAAGTTTCACTGTTTGAAGAAAAAGGATTGTGGCGGCGCGATTCTGACTGTGAGAAAAATGTATTTAGGGTTAGGTTGATTGAGGGTATTATATAGGTAGATTTTTTATATTTTTTTATTCGATTATTTATTTTTATTTTTAAGCAAACGCTGTTTTATTTTGTCCTCTAAAATTCCTATGATCACATACGATCCCCAAAAATCATGAAAATTGACATGCAGCTAGAGTTTGACATTACGGTCCCAACGAAACTGGTTTCGTCGAATTCCGACCTCGTATGCTCACACAACATATATTTAACCGTCAAAATACTGACTGTTTTTCACTCTAAAAATCCGTACGACCACATACGGACTCTAAATATCACGAAACTTGACATCTAGCAATAATTTGACATTACGGATCCAACAAAATTAGTTTCGTCAAATTTTGAGGTCGTTTGCAAAACTGGCGATTTTTACAGCCTAAAATAGACCATTTAAATATATAAATATATTTAAAAATAATTAAATTAAATAAAAATAAATTCATATTATCGTATATATTCACAGTAGAAAATCATATAGCTCCATATCGGGTTTCATACTCGATATTCAAATTCCAGTGTTAAATCAGTATTCAGTTTATATTGAAAATCCATTTATAACGTAAATAAAGCGTTGCAAATTATAAAGGAATTCCATAGCGACTTTTCTAAATTTTGATTTGGACATAAATAAAAATCTACACTACGAAATCCCGATTTTTCTCTTCCACTAGAAAAATATACTTCACCAGCTCCGAACGTTTCTTGTTTCATTGAAATCCGAGTTAAAACGGACCCTGTATACCCAGTTGAAGTTCAAATCGCCAAACTGCGAACTGCAGCGCCATTACGAGCTCGAATTTAATTATAATATAAATTATACGTTCAAGTATCGTCGATTCAATATATACGTTATTATAATTCAACTCTCAACTGAAATATATATTCTGGGTCGTCCAGTTCACATTATATTGCCAACTCAGCTAATTCTGACTATTCCAGAATTTAATATATTATTATATTATTTATTTTAATTAAATATTCAATATTATTTAATTAAACGACCATTAAATCCATAAATCACTATTTAAACAATTAAATAAATTAATTATTATCGCCAAAAATACGGATCGTTACAATTTGTATCTATTTTCGAGTTTCTAAGTGATGAATTACTACCATAGGAAGGTTTTTTTAACGAAATTGGGTTGGGAAATAAGTTGCTGAGAATTCAAAGATTTGAATATTTATGGTTGTATATATGTATAAATATGTATGATTTCAAACTAATTTGAAATTCAACCCGGGAATTTGAATTCTGGAATTAAAACTTAACTTGTGTAAGTGGAATAGATTGAAATGGTAAAAATGTATCAAATGAATCAAAATTTAACTTAAGTTAAATAGAAATTGCATTGGATAGAGATAACCCGGACAAAATTAAATAGAGAAATGTTGAGATTCGAATTATTAATATAAATTCGACTTATGAATAAGCGAGTTGAATATATATTGGATGTTGTTAATTGAAATTGAATCGTGATAAATTTGGATTCAAGTATAATAGGTGAATTGGCTTAAATAGTAATCAAGTTTGAAGTATAAAATGAAAGTGAACTAGTCAGGAAGTTTATTAGAGAGTTAAAAACTGGAAGTCGGATTGATTTGGCACCGATTGGAAATATATATGTATGCTGAGGAGATATTGAATGGAAGCAACTGCAAGAGATAGAATTATGCTCGACAAAAAGGTACATGTTTCCAATATTACTTGGGTTTGATGGTTTATGAACCTATGGGGCAAGCTGCTTGGCAATTTGATTTTCTTTTTGGATTGGAGAAGGCTTAGAGAGGCGAGTTGTGGTTGTACCGATTGAGCCGTGCAAAGGAGATGTTGGCGAAATTTTTCAGAAATTTAAAGAGTTAGAAAATTTTAAGAAAAAATTGATAACTAGGAATCGATTTATCGATTTTGTTTTGAATTAGAAAACCAGATTGGTTAAAGGAAGTTGATGAATGGTTTTATAATCAATCTTGACTAGACATAAATATGGAAATATGCAGAAGAGCATATGGATTGCAAACAAGAAAGTGATGATGAATTGTCCAAAAATGGTGAACAGATTATTTGGAAAGAATTATGAATGGTCGAGTATTAATACGAGAATTAGAAGTTCTGGATAAAAACTAAGTTATGGAAATATGGAGTATGGAATTTCAACCAAATAGGTTGTGAGGGGTTAGAGTTATAATATCTTTACTGCTTAGCAATTTCGAGGACGAAATTATTTTAAGGGGGAAGGAATGTAACGACCCGGATTTTCAGCCATTGAATTCTGAATTTCTAAATTTGTTTTAAATATTTTATTTGAATTATATATAAGAATTTATTTAATAAAACAATATTTAAATGTATAATTTATAATATAATTTAAAATGAGCTCGAAATAGTCGCGGTAGTTCGTAATTTATATTTTAAACTTCAACTGAATATACAGAATCCAAAATAAGTCGATTTTTTTTGAAAGAAGAAACGTTCGGATCTATTTGATTATATTTTTCAAATGGAAGAGAAAAAACTAGTTTTCATATTGTAGATTTTGTTTTATATCCAAATCAAATATTTAAACAGTCGCTGCAGAATCGTTTATGGACCATAACGGTTTAGTTAATATAACTAGAGACTGGTTACAAATTTGGACAAGATTCTTTTGAGGCGTAGTTACAATTTAATTTTTAGAATTTTACCGTAATTTTTAATTAATTAAATAGCAACTTTTTACTTGGAGTATTTTTCACCCTATATCAATATTTTAGGGTTTCATAATATAAGTTAAACTACCGATATTATTATATTTTTAGAATCATCGTACCTCGCTGGACACGACCATATTCTTACTTCTGTATGTAGCGGCTTGAATGTAAACGAAATCTTTATCCTACATGTTCACTTAAATGAGCAAAAACAATTTTCATCACAAAGGTTTTGTTAGCAATAGATGAGAAAATTATTTCGTCATCTATTGATGCACGTCTAAATCCAAATACTGGGACTTTGAAATTCTTGCACCACCATGTGCGAAGCCTGACCAAAGGAGAAGTGATTGGTACTAAATAATAAACAAAACGATATACATCTACCCTAGTTTATTAATTAAGTCGGCCTATAAGATATAGCAGCACATGCCTAAGCTACCTTACCTCGTAAACCTCATACACCGTGCGCTCCAAGGTTTTGCTCCATGCCTGCCAAGTTTTGCATCCGTGCTTGGCAAGTAATTTACCATTATAAATATTAACATAATCGTTCACTTCCAGTAAGAACAGAAGAAGATTTTCTTCATCCAAAAACATATGAAAACCGCAATTAGAGAGCAAATCGAATTCGTAACCTAATCAATTGATTCTCGGTTCATTAGTCTCGTTAAACCTTGCTCTTCATCGTTGTGTGTTTTCGACTGGGTCCAAACGGAATGCTTTTACTCCAGTTTTTCCAGCGTGGCTCAAGGCGCGCAGTCCGAGAGTTCCTGGAGAATTCCGAAGGAGTTGCACCATGCCACATCTGGCAAAGCAAGGTGGGGTAGTGGTGCGTCTATTAAGGGGCGTCAGAGAAGTTCTGGTGTGGAGGCCGCCAGCTCAGATAGCTCGAATAATAGGGGTTCGAACCTAAGTTATTGGACGTGGAAGTTTGATGCTGCTAGCGTCAAGGAGTCTACGGCGCGGCCGAAGGCGATGGACAACTGGGTTCCGATGTGGTTGACATTGAAGTGGAGTGGAAGAAGAGTCTTAACGTGGAGTAAAGAATTAAAGAGTAAATAAGTGGTTGAACGGGAAATGGTGCGGTTCAGTTTTTGGGTTTTTCTATGGGCTATGGTGCGCTGGAGAAGTTCAGGTTGACGTATGGAGCAAGAGGAGGCTACCGTGGTCGGAGGGATGGGGTCTGATGGAGGTCCGGCGTACGGGGTTGGCGCTTGCAAATGGTTAAAGGAGCGGTATTCGAATGAAGAGTAGTATCTGGTCTAGTTTTCTTTGTCAGTAATTAATGCAAAATGATGATTAACAATTAATTGAGGTAATAAAACTAAGCTAATTAAAAATTAATTGTTATAAGGGATTAAATAAAAAGTATGTTATTATTTGGTCATGGTACTATAAATTGCAGGGTATTGGATATCAAAGTTACATGGAAAGAGGGGTTGAGCTGGGTAAATTGGCTATAAAAAATGAGGAGTTCACGTTTTTGTTAGTGGGAGGATATTGATCGGCAGTTGGATTAAAAACGTGGGAAGAGGAGGTAATAACGAGTTGGACTCCATTAATTAAACCAAGTAATTATTGGGTAACTTACGCATCATTATAGAGTTAATAATTTAATAAATGATTTGTTTGTTTAATTAAATGGCATATTAAATTGTTTACAATCGATGCATGCGTTTCAGAAATTGAGTACCCTCGGTCATGTTGGAATCATAATAAGGTGGTTTACGTTTTGGAATTGATTCCGCCGATACAACAGCTATTGGGATTTCGTGATAAAATCAAACCTCTGTTTGATTTTAAACGAAATAAAATGCAGAATCGTCAACCGCAAACCGAGGTGAGTAAATTCACTAACTCTAACTCGTTTATATTTTTAAATTTATACTGTCTGATGGTTGTTTGGTCGAATGGTTGATAAAATTTGTTGAATAGTTGATATAGCTATACCATTGATCAATTATTAGCGCTATTTACTTTGATTAATGTTGACTGACGTCTGTGGATATAGGGAAACAGGTTGGAGGGATCCAACTGGATTCCTCAACATTTATATTGTTTTGTTTGCGTTGGTTGTGACATATGTTGTGATATATTAACTGTGTTTGATTTTGTTGTGTTTAAATACACTGGCCTAGGAACCTGGTATTTTAGATACCATAAAATATCTTCGAATGTGAAAAAGGAATTTGGAATTTAAAAATGGAGTTTATTTCCAAATTAGAAATAATTTCTTTTTAATTGAGTTGAAAACAGAAATCTGTTCAAGTGGATAAATCAAGAAGTTGTTATAAATAAAAATATAAATTAATTGGATTGTTAATCATTGGACAAATTAAAATATAAGTTCAAATATGAATATATATTAGAAAGTGAATATCGGTTTTAAAACCAATATTTGGAAATGGATCTGAATTTAGCAAATTATAAAGGAAAGTTTAAAGAGAGGTTTTAAATGATTAGAAATAAAGAATGAGATTAGTATGGAAAATTCTAAATAGAAGTTATAAGTAGAACGGGGTTGAGATATTATTTTTAAGTACGAAATCAAACGGATTTGATTGTATATATAAAAGGAATACATTTATGGTTAAAAAGAATAATAGTTTAAAGCAAGTAATTTGCAAATAAAATATCTATAAAGGAGATTTAGTTTGAAACATGAATACAAATTGGAATTTGAATGAGAAAGGAAAATGGATAATCGTTTTAAAACAAACGATGATTTGTTTTCCAAAATTTGGAATATAAATAACTTTTTATAGACTGAAATGGTTATAAAGGATTCTGGTACGAACTTAGAAAGCGTGAATTCAAAAGGGAAATTGGGAATTTGAATTAACCTGAAATGGTAGGTAAATTTCGAAGTTCAGAATATAATCGAATATAAATTATTCGAGAGAGAGTTAGTTATTGGAATTCGATTCTATCAAATTTCAGGGAAGTAGTTATTTGTACTTTCCGTTTTAAATCAAATTTATTTATTTATTTATTGAATTAATAAGTACAAGTTATATTTTTATATACAAATTATTTGGGAACAACGATTATACGCTAGTGTTATAAATCTAAACAGTGATTTTAGCGCTGTCGTTATAATAAATGTTTTATAAATCTAAACATCAATTTTAGCGCTGTTGATGTAGTAATTGTTTTGTAAATCTATACAACGATTTTAACGCTGTCATTATAATGTCTTATAAGCCAAATATTTGAAAACAGCGATTGTAAGGCTACCACTATAATCAATGTTTTTTTTTTCATAAAAGAAGTGGATTCTTAGATTGAATCTGAGAGTCGCGTAAGCGATATTTTGTTTGAAGTTGTGAGCTTTGACTATTTCAAAGTTGAGAATGTTGTTCAATTAAGGTCTGAGAGGTAATTATACCTCAACTTGATTGACTTCATGATTAATGGAGGAATGGTTAAGGTTCGATAGTGAAGATGGGTTAGCAAGATGATTAGTTAATAAGTGATTACTGGTTTGAGCTATAATAACGATGTTTTGTCACATAGCGTTGATTTAAAGGATTCTGAAATGTTTCTAACTAGAATAAGATATATTTTCTCGAATAAAGAAATTAGGATATTGGAAATGTTTTTCAACAATCAAGAAAGAAAAATAGAGCTTTGAAAGGATACGAAAGATGAGGTAACTGGAATTGGAAATAATAATTTAATAAGAAATTAAATTAAAAGGGGCCAGTATTGTTTGATGGTTGATCGGTAGAATTTCCATTTGGAAATAGGATCGTTGCTTGTATGGATGTTTCTTTGATAGTTAAATCCCCGACTATCAAAGTTTTATAACTTCATTGTCAATACGGAGAGATCAGGATCAAATTTAATATCCGAAAACCACTCCGTATTGGCATAAGCGTTACGAATCAACTTAAGTTGAAGAGATTATGAAGACGGAGTAAAGTGCAAAGGCTGATCTGTTAATCTTAGGTAGAAATTGCCTAAGATGGATTAATAGAATGGTGCCTTCGGTTTGTCCAGACCGAAGACAACTTGTATGAACGAGTGTCTGACAGAGTATTTCCAAAGGGATTACGTACGTTGGTTCCTTCAAACGTACAAGGTTGGTGGAAAAGAAGGGAAACTTCTTTAGCCTAACAATTTGAGTATTTTTGTTTGAATCAATTAGTGATTTCCGATGGATCTAACGATGTGGCATTCAAATTGAATGGTGGCCAGATGTTCTGGAAGATAATTTAAACCTCAAGCCTCACAACCGGGAATTGACAAAAAATCGGGCAGGCAGCATGGCTATGTGGGTCGCTCCCATTAGGATGTATAATCACCTATCTAAAGAAATTCCATTTACTTCTTTAATCTATCGATGCTGTCCCTTTCGGGAAAGGGTTGCTGATCCCAACCGTTGGTGATATACATTCGATACACTTAAGCGGAATGAGTGGTCAGTCATGTGTCGGCCGGGTTGCAAGATGTTCTTGTTGAACCCCAGTGTATCCCCTCTAGAGTACACTGATCGGAAGGTGGTTCCATACCTTGTCATGTTGGAAATCCAATCTCCAATAAGCGCCCTGCGGTTTTTGATTTTATATTATATATGGAGCATGAGATGCAAGCGTTCCGCTAGATTCTATTTATTTGATGTAGACATTATTATAATATCACTGGATTTGATATCAAAAATATTTTTGGTTATTGTAAGGTAAACATCATCCGTGTTTATGTGTGGATCGGTCTTACGATTATCATTTCTTTCGAAAGGATTTTTGAAAGTTAAACAAACAGTTGGAGTTTACTCACACCAGTCCCATGACTGACCCAGAGTTTATTTTGTTTTGTTTTCCCTAAACTCTTGGGTGCCCAAATTTGTACGGGCAGTCAAGTAGTCGGGATTTTTCAAATTCACTGGAAGAGCTGGAAGCATGAGGCTTCATCAGTTGGTTGTAGACTATCATATTTCCACTGTGTACTATGTTGTATCTGGAAACATGTGTTTATAACTGTTCCAGGAATAACCGTGTGCTCAGATGATGGTATGTATATACAGTTATTGATTTATGTTTCAAAAGTTATGTTATTTAATATATTTTATCCGTTCCGCTGTGAGTTTGTGATCTTCGTTTTCTTCTATTCTAATATTTCTTTCTATTTCTCATCCTCTAACTTCTTTCCACTAATGATTCGTTTTTCTGTGCAATTTGGGTTGGAAGTGTGGTGTTATCAGTCGACTTAAAGGGTACGGAAATTCGGGCCGTTACAAATACTGACTTGGGTTTGTATGATAAAAGGAAGTCATGTATGGATTACAACATATAAGATATGTTGTAATCTTAGCCACCATAATTTTGAAATGTTCAAAAGAACCATAGGCATAATTCGTATATATCATTGAATTTAAATACAAATATATAGTTCGAATATTTTACTTAAACTCAGTTTATATTACGAATATAAAAGACGTATATTTGATATATGTAAGTGATTCTGATATTGTTCGTCACTACGAATTATAAATTCCCTTTAAAAGAAAATTTTTGTTATATTAAGTCATGGTGAAGTCTTCCAATAATATACTCATCATTGTCCAAGATCAATGGCTGTAACTAATGCCAAAGCGTTGTGCACCTTTTATTTTGGTTATATGCGATGGAGTAAAATGTGGTGCTCCAACCTATTATTGGGTCTACTTAACTAGGCTACATAATAGGATTATGGCCTTAGAGACAAAAGCATGAATTATTCTATATTTTGAGCAAATAAATAATACTGAACAAAATGTTCAACATGCGATCCAAGAATTATATAAACGATATAATTGACATAAGATGTCTACCTAAAAGGTTGTGTTTTGAGTTTAGCCAAAGCTAGGTCAAGGCATGACTAGATATGGATCTTCGAACACCGTTATATATATATACACCAATATGTATATATAAATAGAGGGATGTTAATTTGAGTGGGAGCGTATTTTAGTTTAAATAATACATTTATATTGATATAAATTTTGATTGTCAAAATTTTATATTTTAATTAAATGAATATTAAGAATCAGTCATTATTTATTATCTACTATAGATATTAAATAATAAATAACTCTGATAATTTAAATTAATCCTTAAGAAGGATAAATTGAATTAAATTAAATTTCTTGACCAACATTAAAATTTGAGGATTGTCCTCAAACAAATTTGAAAGTAATTGTTTTACAAATATCAAAGATCTAAATCAAAGCTGAAGTATGACTTCAATTGAATAATATATAAATGTTATAATGATCTACTTATACATTTCTAGTATTAGATACTAGATATGAATCACATAAATATATGCAATTTTACAGAAATTGCGAAATAAGTAGAAATTGGTAAAAGGACAAGTGGACTTATGATTGGAAATGAAGCAAATGTTGCTGCTTTATCCATAGGAAGTTAATTCTTGTTCATAATACTTGCTTAATTAAATAAAATAATTGTTATTATGAAATGCCGTATAAAATAAAAGTTATTATGTATCTTGTTCAGACAAGTTTGAATTCCATTTGTAATAAAAAAACAATTGTTATTCATTTTATTTAAATGAAATATCGTATGGAATTTCACAAATAGTTAATGATCTTTGTAAATTCTTAACTATAATGTACTTGACATTAACAATAACTGGATTAAATTTAGTGATTTAAATCCAATACACCTTTACTATTATCGGTTAGCCCAGTAAACAAGAAAGTATATCAAAACTCCATAATGATGGAATTTTGAGATCATTTGATTTTGAATTATATGAAGAATACAGATCTTGTTTATTAGGCAAAATAACTGAATCACCTCTCACTTGACACGGTGAATGAGTGATAAGTATTGGGTCTCGTACATAATGATGTATATGGAGCAATGAATACATAAAGTAGAGGTAGGTTTTATTACTTCATTATATTTACTGATGATATCAGTAGATACAGATATGTGTATCTTATGAAACACATATCAGAATCCTTTGAAAAATTCAAAGAGTTCAAAATGGAGATAGAAACCAATTTTAATAGAAAATAAATATTTTCTAACATATTGAAAAGGAATATTTAAGCCAACCATTTGATGACTATCCAGATGAGTTTGAAATTGTTTCACGACTCACTCCACCTAGAACACCATATTGAAATGGTGTGTCTGAAAGGAGTAATCACACCTTATAAGATATGGTACGACCAAGATAAGTCATATAGATCTTCCAATTAATTAAATTTAGAACAATTGCATATAATCCTACTAAAATGATATTAAAGACGCCATATAAGATATGGACTAGGAAATGTCTTAGTGTGTTTAATGCGTAGATTTGGACGTAAGGCGTTATTAAACGTCCTTCCTCTGATAAGATTGGACCCAAATAAGATAAATATTTTGTGAAATATCCACAAGATATAAATGGATATTATTTGTATAAATTCTCTAAGAATAAAATGTTTATTGCTCGAATTGGTATCCTTTATAAAAGAGAACCAGTCTCTAAGATATCGATAGGAATGAAATAGAAGTCGAAATGTCTCGAAACCACAAAATGTCATTGAATCTTGTATAGACAAGAAATTGAGTGGGAGTGAGACAATAATTCTAATGTTATTTGATAACACATTAATTATTGTAAATTATGTTAGTTTTAAAAACAAGAAATTAATACTGATTCTGAGAAAGAAAATGTTTGGGTTAAGAAGTTCATAAATGAACTTAATTCATTGTTGATTCAATGAAATACATTGCGATAACAATGTGGCTATTGCTCAGGCCTAAAACGTTAAACTCATTACCAATCCAAATATATATTTAAGAAATATAATTCTTATGTGAAGATGTTCGCAAAGGAAATAAACATATCTACAAAGTTGAAAAAGTTGTAAAGTTGTAGACCTACTAAATTAAACTCTATCGCAGCAGAAGTTTAATAGTCACACTAGTTTCATGAGTATACGATATGTAAATGATTGACTCTAGTGCAAATGGGAGATTGTTAGAGTTTATGCCCTAGAGGCAATTCATTTGATGAGATTGATAACACTGTTGATGTTATTATTTTATTTGGAATAAAATATTATTCTATTATATTATATTTACTGCGTAACATAATATTAATATAATAGAAGTCCTTAGAATTATAATACGGAATTATATAGTTCGAGTAAGACTTGAATTTGAGATTATATAATATGATAAGTATTATAATTCTTAAATGTCCCTAATCGAGTTTTATTGTTTATATAGGACAACAATATAGCATTAAGACTAGCATGTTCACTGACTGATGATCACATCTCATTGATCATTAATATACGTGATATTAATATCAAAACATAAATACGTATTGGAGAACATCGTATTGGGCTGACCCACCGTGAGATAACTACATGGAATATAAGTAACAATATCATAAGTTATTCTCATAGTGACAGTGATGTAATGGTCCTCAGACATGAAATCATTATAATTTTATTCGAGGATATTTGTGTTTTGATATCAACTAAAGTTACTCGTAAAAGAGTAATGATAACGGTGATTATTGGATACATCCCGAATCGAATGAAAATTATGAATGATCTTGATGGAATTTAACCCTATGATATATTCGTATGATATCCATAGGCCTCTTGATTGAGTGAGACTATGAAATGCATGACCGTGCTCAAATACTGATTTGTTTTAAATAATCTACTCATCGAACAAGATAAACGGATTAAATTATTAATAGGGTGATACGATCCATGCCTCCAGTTTAATCCTGGATATATCGGTTAAAAGGATTATATTACATTGATACACTGGTCATAGAAATGGTTGTATCGAATCGTTGATCTTATTATAACTTGGGTGGCAGCGATGTATTACTAGATGTCGCTCACTGTTTATAATTTAAATATGATTTAAACTATTGCCAACGTTATAGTAACCTATAGGGTCACACAACAAGAACGTTGAAAGGAAATAGGACCATTATTATATATATAAATATTAAATAGTTAATATTATATATCATTTTGAAGTGGTCCGACCCATCTAAGTTCTAGATCTGGATTTTTATTTAGCGCTCACTTTAAAAGGTGATACCTTTACTGTAACAACCTGGAAGATCTGAACCAATTTAAAAAAAATTAGTTGGCTATTTTGGTGGATTTTAAATATTTAAAATAAATATTTTAAATAATAACGACGAAAAGTAAGTTTGAATCGACATTTGAAAATAAATATAATTAATTCTAATTATAAACAAGGCCTGAAATGGCGCGGTAGTTTCAAAAAATGAATTCAAACTTTGACTTACTGTACCGGGTGCAAAACAAAACGGATATGAGTGAAACCAAAAATATTTAAATCTATTAGTGAATACCTTTCTAACGAATCTGAAAAATCGAAGTTTCATAGCGGGATGCAAAAGTTATGGCCAAATGAATTTTCTGAAAGGTCGCTATGGAGTTTATATAGCCCGTGAAAATGACCATTTTTCAAATGACCTCGGAATTCGGCGAAACCACTTTTGTTGGATCCGGGATGTCAAATTATTGCTAGGTTTCAAATTGCATAATTTTTGAAGTTAATATGTGAGCGTGGCAAAGGAAAACGTATTTTGGTCAATTACAGTTAAATTGGATCGACCAGAAATGGGCCATTTTTCAAACGATCTCAGAATTCGACGAAACTAGTTTTGTTGGGACCGTATCGTCAAAACATAGCTAGATTTATTTTTCGGGAATTTTTAGAATCAGTATGTGGCCCCGGCAAATTGAAATGTACGTTCAAATCAAATATTGAATGTTTTATATTTTAATTTAAAGGAAAACTGACTGAAACAGTTGAATGGGCCTACGAAACATATCCCATTGTGTTCGGAATGGGGGTATTTAGCTAGGGACGACAGTCGTTGGGTCTGGATTGGGGTTCGTGTGTGAAAGAGGGTATTTTCGAAATTTAAAAAATATATAAATTAAAGAAAAAAACATGATTGGGCCACATAATCTCTCTCTCCCCCCGACAACAGTCGATCGACGACGGAAATGGGTTCAGATCTTCCCAGCCCGATTCCTCCCTCCACAAGCAAAATTAGCTATAGCTCCAGTTGAAGAAATTGAAGAACATCTCCAGATCTTCAAATCCATATAAGGTTTGCTAATTATCGTTTCAATTTGGAGGAGAATCACGGCCTGGAAGTTCGGCGCTTCACCTCGCCGACGCCATCTTCTCCGGCCACTGAAGTCAACGCCTCCACCATTGTTGGGCGCGCCTTTCCACGCTCCAGGCCGTGGCACAACCCGATCGTCGATCCGCTTCACCATTTGATTGAAAAGTTCAAACCTAGTTTTGAACAAATCAGCTGAGGAACGACCTATTTTAAAATAAACTATATTATAGCACTTTAAAGCGCTACGGTTTTTGATTTCACTGTAAATATCATATCTTTTTCGTTTGTTGACGAAATTCAGTGAAACAAGAGACAGTAGAATCGTGTGGACGTCTACCTTCTAGAAGAGACTGCATATTTTTCTAAGCCTTCTGCTATTTTTGGTTGAGTGGAACCCAATGTGAGATTTCTAAATTATAAACGATATGGAAAACGACGATGTACAAATTATATAGTTGATGTATGAGTTATATAAGCGTTGTACACCTCAAGTATGTGCATTGTATAAGTTGTACGTTCGATGTATAAGTTATATATGCGTTGTAAAAATTATATACGTGTTGAATAGAAGTGAAATATACTTATATAAATATATATATATACGCCCCTCGTCCACAAACCATGGACGATATTTATTGGTTGTAATTGTTGTGAAAATTGGTTGATTAGAATTGTTTGTGGTTGAAATTGATTGATTGTGGTTGAAAAATACCCGTTTGTGGTTGAGAATTATTTGGTTGAAACCACATAGGATTAGTTTGTGGAAATGAAAAAATATACATGCCGCCTGCGTGCGAACTAGATGCATGAAATCCCCATTGTCAAAAGCTGCGAGGCTTT
This sequence comes from Allium sativum, assembly GCA_030737875.1. Classification (NCBI taxonomy): domain Eukaryota; kingdom Viridiplantae; phylum Streptophyta; class Magnoliopsida; order Asparagales; family Amaryllidaceae; genus Allium; species Allium sativum. The sequence goes on along the minus strand of CM060924.1, from coordinate 393,235,861 downwards.
AAGGTAGAGCGAGGAGCCGTACTAGGGACGGCCCCGGTTTTAACTACCCTGCCGCTATGCTGCCGAAATTTTCTGAAATATTCATGTGTTAGACTTATTTTCATTTGTTGAAATTAATTTCATATGTAGAAACCACATTCATGTGTTGAATAGAAATTCGTTCGTTGAATAGAAATTCATGTGTTGAATGGTATTCGCGTTTTAAATAAATTGTTTCAACAATAAAAATCACAATTTTATTTTATATATACGAACTATAGAAAACCTTCATGTGTTGAATAGAAATTCATTCATTGAATAGAAATTCATGTGTTGAATGGTATTCGTGTTTTAAATAAATTGTTTAAACAATAAAAATCACATTTTTATTTTATATATACGAACTATAGAAAAACTTCATGTGTTGAATAGAAATTCATGCGTTGAATGGTATTCGTGTTTTAAAGAAATTGTTTTATAGCAAAAATCCTATTTTTATCACTTATATGAACTATATAAAATAGTCATGTTTTGAAATAAATTTTTTTGCAATAAAAATCACATTTTTACTATATACATGAATCGTTAAAAATAGTGAAGTGTCGGAATAAATGTCTGTTGGATAAAAATATCATTTTTGTCAAATGTATGAAAAGAATATGGTTTTGAAATCGAAGAATCGATTATATTTATTTATATATATATAAATATAATTAAAAAATATCGAATAACGAAGCTGTAGTTCGTGTTTTGAACCCGTGATTTCAAACGATTAGTGCGGGAGATCCGACCATCGGATTTTCCCGAAATCGAAACCGTTGGGTTCGCTTTGGAAATATCTTTCCAACGACACCAACTTTGTGAAGATCCAACGGTTGGATTGTCTGGAATGTTTAATTCAAATATGAAGAAAAACAGCGCCAGAATCGATTATATTTATATATATATATATATAAAAATATAATTAAATTAAATCGAATAACGATTCGTATTTTGAAATCGAAACTTCAAACGAGTGTACTGGGAGATCCGACCGTTGGATTTTCCCAAAACTGGAACCGTTGGATTCGTTTTGAAAAGATCTTTCTAATGATATAAATTTTGTGAAGATCCAACGGTTAGATTTTCAGATATGTGTAAATCAAATTTAAATAAAACAAGCGCCACGGCCGCGTTATGGCCTGAAGCGTCGTTTAAATAAATAGGCTATTTCAAAATAAATAAAAATAGCGATAAATCGTTATAAAATATTATAAACGATATGAAATGTAAAATTTAGAAACTAAATGAAGGTTAGCTAAGTCGAATGGTTTCCTGGGTTTTGATCTGATGTTGGTTTTGGCCTTCGAGGTTAATATTTGGGGAATCGTCCTCTTACTGATATACGGTTAGTGACTGATGAATTGAAATGAGGCGTATGTTGTATTCGTGTAACACTTTTTTATTATATACGCGAGTTGCTCAGAAAGACCGGGTTTATCCCATTCTGAATAACTGAATCGACGATAAGAAGTCGAAGATGAAGATGGTGGTTGAAGACCGGAGATCTTCACCTCGTTTGGATGGTAACTGATGTCCTGATTGGGAGGCATCCCGAAATATCGATAATGAGTGGTGGTCGTCCAGACGTACGTGGAGATCGATGGGTATGCGAGGTATATAGTGCCTCCGGTTTCGTTCAGACCCAGAACGGACTTGCAAATGGACTGTGTGACTGACATTGGAATTCATTCTGTGTGATTGATAGCCATCAGTGGCATGGTGTGAATTGCCTATGTGGCATGCTAAGATGCAGTGATCAAGGCTTCTGTTGAAAAGCAAAGTCTTGTGGTTGATGATCAAAGCACCGCCTGTGTGGCGTAGCTTTGTGTATAACGTGAATTCCCGAGCCTCACACCCCAGTATGAACCAGAAACGAGAGAGGACCTCAGGGAGGGCATGTGTTTCCTTCTAACTAGAGGTGGTGTCAGTGCTTGAACTGGCTGACATTTATATTAATTTCACCTATGTGGTTATTGCTGTTGTGAGGCGCCTCGGATATATCGGTCGATCCGGGACCGATGGAGTCATTCGTTGGCTCATTTACGCCCCCAAAAGGCGGGGAAACGTAGTGTTCAGGCATTTTAATCCACATCGGTGGACCGGCCCTGACGATCCAAGGGTCACTCGAGCTCTGATCCTGAGACATGGGCTAGACTGTCTCGAAGTCAATAAGGACTATCTTTTGCCTTGGTTCATGACGGAAATCCAATTTCCAAATATGTCATCGTGCGGTTTTAATTGTACGTATATATATATATATATGGCGACATGATATATGGTACCCTTGCCGTCTATGATTGATAGTTATGATTCGAGATTGTTTTTGAAACATATAAACACTAGTAATAATATCAAATTCTTTTGTTTTATTCGTATCAAGCATATTTTGGCCATTATAAGGTAAAACTCTATCCTTCGGTTTGCGTTGCATTGTGTGATGGGAACTGAGTCTTATAATGGCTTCATTTTTATGAAAAGCATTGCGATGTTTAAAAGATTTATTTGTTTTAAAGCACTGGCAATCCAATGGAGTAAACCCGTTCCGCGAAAGTGGCGTGGTCCTGTGATTAGCCAGATTATAAATTGTGTTAAGTAGATTTCTCATACCAGTCCCATGACTGACTCGTAGTTTGTTTCACTTGCAAACTCGGGTGCCCTTATTTCTACACGGGCAGCCTTGTCTTCAGGTTTTAGCAGGCTCTTTCTGGATAGCCGGAGCTGGAGATGGATTCTATCATTTATCTCTTTTTATGCTGTTCAGCTCCTATGTACATATTATGTTTGTTTTCCGCTGTAGACATTTATGTATAGCTGAACTGTATTTGTACTAAGTATGATCCTGTATACTGCATAACTCTGATGATCATGTTTATCTAGTGTATTATTTGTACATTATCTGGTGTATTTATTTATTTCTGTTCTGCTATTATCTGTTTATGTGTTATATTCCAAAGATTACCCTTGCTACCTTAGTACGGGGTTTTGGGATTGTCACATTTACCTTTTTCCAGGGTGAGAAATGAAATAAAAATACCCAAGTAAAATTGGGGATCAAAGAATGGCAGCGACGGCGAGGCTAGTACCTCTCTTTCTTCTTCGAATCTGTGATGACGAATTCGAGGGGCGTTCGAGTGGACTCCGATAGAGGCTCAACAAAATGGAAGGCTATTGATTCGATCTGTTTCGAAGTTGGTATTGATCCTATGGATCTAATGCATCAGGTATGATTTTAATCCTAAATTAATACGATTTTTGATTTATTTTCTTGCCAAGATCCTTATTTCAAGTTGTTAAAACACGAATTGGAATTCGATTAGATCGATTTTTTTCCCATCATGAGCCTAGATCTATTTCTTCTTATTTTCCTTTATTTTGCGCCAAGCCTGGGCCAATGATAGCCTAAGTCTTTACCGTTTGATTTGCATAAAATTGGAGTAATCCGAAATAATATTTAATAATGAGATTTTGGGCATATTATGAATTAGAATCATGGTATATAAATTGGGGTAGATTCCAATGGAAGAATATGTAAACCTGTGAATTGGAATAAGTTGTACTTAATTATACATTAAGTAAATATGTTATTAAACATAAGAATTGGGATAAGATATACTTAACTGAATATTAGGTAACTTGTAATCTGTATCTGTAAACATCTGAGCAGGGATTTGTTTAACTTGGGAAGGGTTGTATAAAGAATTACATTTAATTAGAAATTTTACAACCTAGGAATATAATGTATTGAGCCTATTAATGAACTTAAACCTGCTAAGTTAAACTTTCCTGATTAATAAGCAAAGAAGTCCATTCTGGTAAAATACGTGGGGACTCTTAAAATCCTAGTTCACTAAAGGGCCAAACCTAGGGGTGGCTAGTGTCAATCTGCTTGCTTGTTCATCTGTTTGGAACCCATATCAATCATTACCCTCATGTTATCATCTGAGTCTCGCACTAGGTTGAGGCTAAGGCACGCTTTACTAATGCTTGATTGTAAGAGGTTCAAATTCTGAAGGTGGGTACAAGAGCGTTTCGGCGGGACCATGAGCGTGCATTGTTTCGAATAGGGAAGATAAGACGCTGTAACACCAGCAGATAAGGTTGTGTCTTTTTAATTGATGGGTTCTGGGATGATATCCCTGAATGCCATAGCTGGCACATGTTATTCGTGTCTGTTTAGGGAGCCGATCACTGGGTAGAAATTAGGTAAAACCTAATCCTTATAGTTGGTGCAGAAATTATGGTGATATGAATGAGAAGCTTACCATACCTTATCTTGCATTATTTTTTACTTTTATACTTTACTGTATTTTTATGTCCACTACTATTCATCTGTCTAATAATTCTTTATCTCATGCTTATGCTAAAAATCACTGGAACTCGCCAGACTTTATATCTGACCTAGTTTTCTTTTCTTTCTCTTCCTTTCCTCCCTAGGTTTTCATAGCGGAGGATCGTAGCAGTGACCGTAATTTTTTGATTTAGCTTGGAGTTGGACTATTTTTTACTTCATGTATTGCTTCAATACCTGTTCTATGATTATTTTTATGACTCATAAGAGATATGATTTTTATGAATTTGTAATTGTACTCTAATGTCTTACTTTCCACGAGACAGAAGTTTTATGATTATATTTTTATGTTATTTCAAATTGTAAGGTTGTGACTGATTCAATAATAAATGTTTTGAAAGTTTCCACTATATTTTATATTCTGTCTTGTAAATTTTTGTCTTTCTGTTGTAACTTTATACCTATTGCGCTTCACAAAACTAAATGCATTCTCATATGGGTGACACTAAGGGATGCGAAGTGTCACAACTAATGCGTTGTGTTTTTTCTGAGAGGCTAGGGGTTCGAACCCCACTTTCTTCACAATACCCCTAATTTAATTCTCTTGACTTATATTTGCCCCAAATTAAGTCCAATTAATTAATTTCTGTGTATACATACAACTTTCTCAATTTATAGTTTAATTTCAAATTTACTATAAATAATCCTAATAATATGTCAAACTAGATTACAGTAGGAATTAAACTACTGTAAATAAATCTAATTAAATTATACCTAAGTTTAATAGGAAATAAATTACTAAAAATAATTCTAAATTAAACTAATTAACAGGAATTAAATGATAATATGTACCAATAACAAATAGAATAATTTAAATCCACTCATCCGTCATCCTAAGCTTTATTCCTTGGCTACTAAAGATCCTACCACAAAATAGGATTATTAAAATATTTATTATTATAAACCATTTAACCTTTAAAAAAATCAAGTTAGGCCCGTCTCTAATAAAGATTGAACCATAGTGAGAAAGAAATTGTGTTGTGAGGAATTAGCTAGGCCTAAGAGTCTATTTATAGGTTTGGCAAGGAATCTTAGACCGTTGGATTCCTAGATTAAATCTAGGCCAAACACATCATTCAGCCAATAGGAACTTGCCATGTCGTCCTAAATTTCAAAACCAATGAATAAAACTGCGCCACGTTAGCAAAACTAAGAAAATAACGTCACTAAGTCACAAAATAAGCCACACACAATCTCGGCTTCGTGTCTCAGCCAAAATCGCACCTAGACTATGGGCGGGTCGACCTAGGAGATGGCCGGTTCGGCCTATGGGTCGACCAGACTAGGGCCTGGGTTGGCCTGGCCCTTAATATTTCTCAGAACTTCTTTGCGCAATAACTTCTTTGCTTTAAGGCTATTTTCAGCAAATTGTAGGTCTAAATTGATCAGAGAATTGCCATGGAAATTGCACTAGTTCCGTGACCAAATTTTGAAACTTTTATGAATTTTGTTTTATTATTTAATTAAAAATGCAGGATATTACATATTCTAATCCTTTTATCCAATCTTCACTCGCTCTGGGGTTTGGTCTCGCCCGATCGTTCATCTACCAATCTAGTATTTAATCTCTATGGATCGTTCGTCATCCACTTTGGGACTTCAATCTTTCTAGTCTCTTTTAGAGTCCAACACGCTCATTCTCCAGCGATGGGATCCAATGACTAAGTAAGTTCATCCACTCACTCTCTACTATGGGGACTTATTTTTGATCTCCCTAGGTTCTTATTGAGTCTAATCCACAAACTTTTTGACGAGACAACTCAGTGATAAGAACGAACATCCACACTCTCTCTAACCAGGTGACTTATTTCCTGAATTTCGGCCCCTTTACTCTAGACATAACATAAAGTGGTCCATATCGTAAAAGCATATCTTTTTACTCTCCGACAAAGCAACCTGCACCCTACACTTTATTTCTATCTCACTGGACGAAACATATAAGAATCAATATAATACAAGTCTGCCCGTTCACTCTTTGATGATGAGGATTATGTCAAACACTCTTGTCCTGTCTCTTTGGATAGGACATAAAACGATCAAAATCAGTCATCATGTTTGCAACAACCCAGTTTTTTGGTACCCGGGGTAAACAAATTACAACATGCTTTGGAATTAAAAATATAAGAAATATGAGTTCAAGTGCCAAACTTACATAATTATGTTAGCAGAGAAAACAAGGAATTTAGGATTTTATGAGACATTGTGCAGATTGAAATAAATTGAATTCCGATAATATAATAACAGAATTTATTTCAATTTGTGTTCACTATATAAATTTAAGACAAAGGTAACAAAGTTGAGGAAAACTAATAAATAGCGTCAAAAAGACCTATTTAATGAAAAGTAATAATGGTAGATTATTACATAGCAACCATTTTGGTTATTACAGCAAATATTAAAAATTTAAAATATTGATTTGGAATCTATATTAAGTGTTAAATATTTTTAATATGAGTTATTAAGTTGTTTAAAAATATTTAAATCAATACTTGGGTAATTTATTGTTAAATGTAAATTTGTACATAATTGAAAATGGAAAATGAAAAGTTGTTTTTGTATTCAAAAACCACGTTTGAAACCGGTTAGATAAATTTATTAGGTGATAATAGAGTATTAGGTCGCGCCTTAATGTAGTAATTTTGTGGATTGTTGTTAAAGTGTAATTTTGGCATTAACAACAATATTTGTGAGTTCTTTCGGTACTATTAAAACGAGAAATGTGAATATTAAAGAGAAATCAATATTTGTGCGTGAAAATAGTTTAAATATAATTGTATAATTTATATCAAAATAATTAAGTTTCTACAATTTTGAAGTTAAAATTGTAATTTAGTACAAAAAGTTGTGTAAAATTTACGTTTAATCGGAAGATGTAAAATTTTGCGTTAACAAGTTAAGATTTGCGATAACAAAAGAAACCTACTACCTAAACTGCTTTCCATGGAGATTCACCTATCATTATCTAAAGACGAAAGTGAATAGGTGAAAAAGAAGAAAGTAACTCCACGAAACAACAAATAAGAACAATAAGCTAAATCAAAGATGATGCGATATTAAATGATGGTTACACCATCGATCGAAGCAAAGGTTGATTTCCACATCATAAGACAAATCTAGTCGTAACTTCCTATACGGGTAATTTGGACATATTTTGCCTGACTCAAAAACCGACATTTAGAAAAAAGAGATCTACTGCAAATTCTCTAAAGCCCATCAAAACAAATATCAGTTAATCCGCGTACAACAAGGATGCCTCTAAAATCTCATCGAGATTATCCTCAGAAAGACCATCCAAATACAGTTAAATCTTCACCTATGAAATAATAGTCTCATTCAGAAATCTTGAAGCAACAAAGTGATGCAAATCCTATTGCTAACTAACTCTTTTAGTCCTAAAGCGGTGGAACCTTATGCTCATTCCGACCCAACAAATGGTCTCTCTAGTGATGAGGCCTAAATGACACGAGGAAGATCACGTAACAGACCGCATTTTACGTATCGAAAGAGCGTGAAATATTTTTATTTTATTCCTTGAGTGCTGGATCATTCTCATATTTTAATATGTTGCTTATGGGGATGTGAGACATGTCCATAATTTTTACCAATTTTGTTTGTGACCATTTTCCCCTATCAGTCTTGTACAAGGCATAACTTTTGACTCAGGTCGAACCAGGTGGTGAGACCTATGCTATTGGAAAGGAAATGATGATTACCTTTCCACAGAGTGGTTACATTAATGATTTGGCTCAGCAGTTTGGGAGGAATCGCTGTTTTAAGGTTTATCAGTTGTTGTTCAGGTTTTTAAGCCATAATGGGCTGATTTGGAGAGGCCCATTAATGGGCTAGTGGAAGGGTATAAATAGGGGGTGGAGGTATGAGAAACGGTTTAGTTTCTCTATTCTCTCATTTGTTGTCCAATGTTCCTCCTTTCTCTAACACCTTTCCACCATTAAAATCGAGATCCAAGCTTAGGAAATCGAAAATCTACACCATTGGAGGCTAGATCTTCATTGTATGAATAGGGAATTCATCGTATCAAGGGGTTTGGTTCGGATTGCTTGCTGTTCGGAATCTTAATTCATTTATTTTAGCTTGTTTTGGAGAATCGGTGAGTGATTTACATCTCCCACATGGATTCAATGAAGTATATGAACGTTTGATCATGTTTTTTCATCAAATTCAAGTGTTTTATTACAGATCTTTACCGTCATAAGTCCATTTTCATATGAATCACCCTAGGATCTGATTTAGCAAACTTAAACCGGTAATTCCTATGTCATTTCATATGTTTATGCAAGTTAGATCCTCAATTTAGTCCATATGTTCATTTATCATGATTTTGGAGTGATTTGCATAATTTTAGTGATAATCGTCGTTTTAATGTTGCTAGTGAATTCATATCATTTTGTGGTCATATTTGATGAGTTGGACAAGTTGGTTTCGTCGAATGTGTTGTTTGGAAAGGTTTTGGTCGAAATTGGAGTTGCATTGGAGAAGTGTAGGTTTTGGGTCGGTCATGGTTGGGTCGGTCGGCCAAAATTATGTCATTGGGAGCAAGTTAGTAAATGGGTTGGTCTCATCTTTGGGTCGGTCGTGCATATTATATGTGGGTCGGTCTCCATGTTGAAGGTGGGTCGGTTGGAGTCTCTGCTTTTGTGAAAACCCGTAACTTCCCCGTAAAGGAAAGCGTCGGATAGTTCGAGAACAAGCCACAACAGAACGCATACAAAAGAACATTTCACTGTATATTACAACAATGCATCAGATTACAAGAATATACAGAGTATAAAAGAATATTACACAGAAATATCAGAGATTTAAATTACATTTAAATACATAGCAGCGGAAAATAATACAATACACAACTAGAAGGAGATATACGGATACAAAGCTTTCCGGATATCGTTCCAGCTGTAAACCAGGATCCTGTGAATGTAAATCTGCAAAACCAAAACTACTAGCTGCCCGTGTCAAAATAAGGGCACCCAGAGTTTAGGTTAAAACAATAAACTCCAGGTCAGTCATGTGACTGGTGTGAGAACTAAAACAGTTAATCTTTATTTTTAAAGTTAGGTAAATCAAAGGACCACGCCGTATAACACGGAACGGGTTTCCTCCCAAGAACACCAGTGCATAAAACAAACAGCGCAATGCTAAATAAAGAAAAATGAAGCTGTTATAAGACCCAGGTCCTATCACACAATGCAACGCAAGCCGGGGGATAGGGTTTTCCCTTATAACAGCCAAAGAATGCTTGATACGTTTAAAACAAATCATTTGATACTATAATAAGTGCATAGTGTATAAAACAACTTCAAATCATAAGTATCAATCATAGATGGCATGGGTACCATATATCATGTCGCCATACTAGTTCTACAATTAAAAACGCAAATGTCACGTATTTGGAAATTGGATTTCCATCTATGAACCGAGGCAAAAGATAGTCCTCAACCGATTCGAGACGCTCTAGCCCGTGTCTCAGGAACAGCCGCAACTGCCCCCTGGATCCTCAGGGCCGGTCCACCGATGTGGATTATTATGCCTGAACACTACGTCTCCCCACCCTATGGGGTGTAAGCGAGCCAACTAAATGACTCCATCGGTTCGAGAACGACCGATCAATCCGAGGCGCCTCGCAACAGCAACAACCACATAAGTCAAACTCGTCAGGGCGTGTAAAACCACTGACGCCACTTTTTAGCTAGAAAGAAACGCATGCCCTCCCTGACGTCCTCTCCCGTTTTTGGTTCATACCGGGTGTGAAACACGCGAAGTAAACGTTACACAAAGCTACGCCACAAAGGCCTTGCTTTGATCATCACCACAAGGCTTTGCTTTTCAACAGAAGCCTCGATCAATTGCCACTTAGGCATGCCACACAGGCAATTCACTCCATGCGTTTGATATCCATCAATATATAACCCCTGAGCTCGTACGTCTCAGAGAAGGGCGTTAAGCAAGAGAATAAATTCTCCGCCGCCAAACAGATATATATTTAATAGAAATCAAACACACAGACTAAAATCCAATGTCAGACACACAGTCCATTTACAAGTCCGTTCTGGGTCTGAACGAAACCGGAGGCACCTAGTACCCCGCATATCCATCGATCTCCAAGTACGTCTGAACGATCACCAACTGTTTCCATCTTCTTGGGTGTACAGCCCAATCAAGATCATCAGTAATCACCCAAACGACGTGAAGACTTCCGGTCTTCGACCATCGTCTTCATCTTCGACTTATCGTCGTATCAGTTATTCAGAATGGGATAAACCCGGTCTTTCCGAATAACTCGCGTATATTTTAAATAAGTGTTACACAAACACAACATACGCCTCATTCCAATTCATCAGTCACTAACCGTAAATTAATCAAGAGAATAATTCCCCAAATATTAACCCCGAAGGCCGAAACCAACATCAGATCAATATCCAGAAAACCATTCTGCTTAGCTAACCGACAGTTAGTTTCTGATTTCACATTCATAGGGAAAGGTTCCCATTAATTTTATCCAAGATAATTTCTTGAATTTATTCTCTAATCTTTCTTTGAATTTCGATTCAACTAGTCGGAATTAGCGAACCTTACCGTAGTAATCATTGGTTTTAATTTCCCAATCCCAACCTATTCATCCCATGAAGTAAAACTGGTAATACTTCATATCTAACACCACTGTGTTATCGGTAAATTCAATTACCATTTCACGTTCAAATCTAATTAAAGATTTAACTATCGCCTGGAGCAAAACTGGTGGTACTCCATTTTCGATCTTTTCAATCTAATTAAAGATTCATTAAAACTCCACTTAGTTTTAATCGTTAACTGGGTTAAAGAATCAGTGTCATTTAAAAACACGGTCCACGATAAACCCAAAATCACATTCCATTAATTATCGGGTTAAAGAACAAGTGTTATTTAAAACACTGTTCACGATAAACCCAAAAATCATTCCATTAATTATCGGGTTAAAGAACAAGTGTTGTTTAAAACACTGTTCACGATAAACCCAAAAATCATTCCATTAATTATCGGGTTAAAGAACAAGTGTTATTTAAAACACTGTTCACGGTAAACCCAAAAATCAATATCGATTTAATTCCAACTAAATATTATTTAATTGGTACACTTCATTAAATCTAAATAAAAAGATCTAATCTTTTCTCCACTGGGTTCAAGAACAGTGTTAGTGAAGACACCATTCACGACAAACCCAAATCACATTTGATATTCAATATAAGGCTCTGAATAGAAAATATATCGGCTTATATTCAATATCAAATTCTACGATTAACAAATGTCGTATTGGAAATAACGATATAAATATATATCTTTCAAACTTCCATAACAACATCTGTATAATCACGAATTCCAACATCGAAATATTCCGAAGACAATTTCGATTCAAATCCACTCCAATGCAATCATTGGAAATTCTGGTTATTTTTAAAACCCTTTTCAAATTCAATTTATTTATTTAAAAATAAATAGAATTATATTTCTAGTTCAAAACTAGTTCCTTTCGATAAAAATCTATTTTTATCTTTTCAAATATGGAGTTTTTCATCCCAAATCTTCACAAATCATTTCTTATGATTTTATACAAATTATTACTATTTTTAATAATTTTATCAAGGCCCGTACAGTCGATTTCCATCAATGGCCATCGAACTGCACTTACAGCGACCTTTTTCAAATTTGATTTGGACGTAACTCCAAATCCAACCGTTAGATTTTGAATTTCTAATATTCGTTAGAAAGCTCTTTTCGATACGAACCCAACGGTTCCGGTTTTAGGAGAATCCGACGGTCGGATCTCCCGTAATGTCCGTTTGAAATAAATGGTCGAAATTCACGAACTGCCGCGGCGCGGCGCGTTCTATTCAGGCCATTATATTATATATATAATTTATATAATATATATTTCGTCGATTTCTATTTAAAACGAATTATATAAATAGTTTTAACATTCGTTTCAAAAGCAATTTCAACTTCCATTTCAATTCAAATCAAAATTTAATTCTTCTTTATAAATTCGTTTTAAAATTCATTTCTATTCAATTCAAATTTCAATTCAATTTGAATTCATTTCGAAATCGTTTTCAATTCAATTCATTTCGAAATCGTTTTCAATTCAATTCATTTCGAAATCGTTTTCAATTCAATTCATTTCGAAATCGTTTTCAATTCAATTCATTTCGAAATCGTTTTCAATTCAATTCATTTCGAAATCGTTTTCAATTCAATTCATTTCGAAATCGTTTTCAATTCAATTCATTTCGAAATCGTTTTCAATTCATTTCGAAATCGTTTTCAATTCAATTCATTTCGAAATCGTTTTCAATTCAATTCATTTCGAAATCGTTTTCAATTCAATTCATTTCGAAATCGTTTTCAATTCAATTCATTTCGAAATCGTTTTCAATTCAATTCATTTCGAAATCGTTTTCAATTCAATTCATTTCGAAATCGTTTTCAATTCAATTCATTTCGAAATCGTTTTCAATTCAATTCATTTCGAAATCGTTTTCAAAATCGATATAAATATCGTTCACGTCAAAATGGCGTCAATCTAATCAACACGGCTTCATATATTCCTTTATTCTATTCAACAAATGAATATTTATTTTTGTCAACACACGACTAATCTCAACGAACGAGTACTGTCCACGTGTGACTATTTTTGTTAAATTATTTCGTTCAACACATGACTAATCTCAACGGATGAGTACAGTCAACACATGAACCTTTATTTTATAGTGAATAAAGATATAAAATTTATTATTAAAATATTTCGTTCAACACATGACCAATCTCAATGGATGAGTACTGTCAACACATGAACCTTTATTTTATATTATTCTTTATTTTCTAAATTGAAATGAGGCCCAATCAATTACCATATAAAGTTAATTATATGGATTCCATACAACAAATGTATATAATAGCAACGATAGATAATCAACCATCAACCAAAGTGCACTACACTGTATAAGCATCAAATATAAATATCTAACGCTTATAACAGCCTGTCAATCAATCGATCGACATATTTAATCAATCAGGATGAGTGAAATTCATATTTCATCCCAACACCCGTGTGGGGTTTTCAAACAATCAAACACAAATTTTAGTTGTGCAGTTGGGCGATGTGTAAAATTTATCGTCCCAATCAATATCAGTCAAATCAGTGTATATAAACAAATCGGCCGATTTGTTTATAAATATTTATTTATTCACTTTCACGTTAAAAATTATATTTTTAATGATAAAACATTTTATTCAACCTATGAATATTCTATTCGGTTCATTTATTCAATAAAATGATATTTTTATTTTTCTAACATATTTTAGAAAATTTCGGCGGCATAACGGCACGATACTAGAAACGGGACAAGGCCTAGCCTTATCCCCGGTCTAGTGAAGGCCCACGCCATTCACACATCAATCAAATCAATTTCATTTCACCAAACAATTCAATTTCAAATCAAATCATCTAACTAATCTATGCAACCAAACAAACAAGTCCATGGTCTGTGGACAATTGTGTCGGGTGCTACTAAGCACCGTCTGCATCCTAGTATATATATATAAATAGAAAATGAAATTGAAAGGTGAGAAATTCTCATAGATAGCTATCCAAACATTTTGACTCTTCTTTGATATAAATCTTCTTCGTTCTCGCCCTTTTGTCATCTTCGTTGTCCGCTTTCACTACCTATGTAAAAATCGAATTTTTTACTTCGCTATTCCATATATAAAAATCATATTTTTACTTCGATGTTCAATATATAAAAATCATATTTTTACTTCGATGTTCAATATATAAAAATCACATTTTTTACTTCGATGTTCAATATATAAAAATCACATTTTTATACTTCGATGTTCAATATATAAAAATCATATTTTTATACTGTTGCTATGTATATTAAAATCCTATTTTTACATCGTCACTATATAGATAAAAATTCTATTTTTATTATCTACATTATATAAAAATAATATTTTTATTCTCTACATTAAAAATCATTTCTTTTCATTTTCAAAAATCACATATTTATATGGTTTTCAAAACGATAAAAATCAAATCTTTATTCGATTGAAAATATAATCTTTCTTTGATAAAAAGAACAAATCTTTCTTTGATAATAAATCAACTCTTTTTTGACTTGTAAAAATCACAGCTTTCCATTGTAAAAGTCATATATTTTACTTCACAAAAATCATATACTTTCCATTCATAAGAATCATATACTTTCCCTCACAAAGATCATATACTTTCCATTAATTAAACTTAAACAAAACAAATTAAACACTCACCTTTCTTCGAACTAGGGATCACCGTCGAGGGGAGGGGGTTCTGCGAGATTGGAGAGCTGTCGGGGGTTGCTGCGCCGGAGTGGGGTCCTCCCCTGGCGATCGACGGCATTCAAGGCTTAAGTATTGCGGGCTAGGGAATTGGGGATCCTGCGGGTCGATGAAGAAGAAAAGGGGGGAGTCGCGTACGAAGTGGCAGGACGGAGAGGGGGTAGCTCGACGGGGTGGCTCGCCGGCCTGGGCGGTGGTGAGGCTGAGGCTTGGGCGAAGGAGTTCGATCAATTTAGGTCTTTCGTTTTTTTTTTTCTTCTCAGAAGCGAATGAACGGGGAAAGGGGGGGCCGGAGTAAAAAAGGGGAAAGAGATTTTTTTTTTCTCAGAAGCGAATGAACGGGGAAAGGGGGGCCAGAGTAAAAAAGGGGAAAGAGATATTATTATTTTTTATTTTTTTTATTTTTTTAATTACTTTATTTTGCAAAAAGTTGACTTTCACATACGACCACGAAACGAGACCCACCGCGTGTCGTCCATAGCGTTTTACCCCCATTCCGAACACAATAGGATATGTATCGTAGGCTGATTCGACTGTTTGAATCAGTTTCCGTTAAATTTGCATTTAAATTATTATATTGAATTTTAAACGTACATTTCAAATTACCGGGGTCACATACTAACTAGAAAAATTCCAGAAAAATATTTTCTAGCTTCGTATTGACGATACGGTCCTAACAAAACTAGTTTCATCGAATTCTGAGACAGTTGGAAAAATGGCCAATTTCCAGTCGATTAAAATCAACTGAAACGGGTCAAACGCGTTTTCCTTTGCCACGCTCACATATTGATTCGAAAAATTATAAAATTTGAAACCTAGCAATAACTTTGCATCACGGATCCAACAAAAGTGATTTCGTCGAAATCCGAGGTCGTTTGCAAAATTTCCATTTTTAAGGGCCTGAATTCCATAGCGACTATTCAGAAATTTCAACTGGACATATCTTTTGATTCCCGCTATGAAATTTTGATTTTTCAGATTCGTTGGAAAGATATTCTCAATTAGATTCCATTGTTTTTGGTTCCACTAAAATCCGGATTGTTTTGCACCCGGTACATTCAATTGAAGTTTGAAATCGAATTATCGAACTACCGCGCCATTTTCAATTCTATTTATAATTATATATAAATATTTATATTCTAACGACGACGCGTATAATATATACGTTCGAATTATATTCAAAACAAATTTCCGTTGATATTATTTAAAATAATTCATTTTAAATAATCAAAATTCGCTAGAATTGCCAAAATAAAAATTTTAAACTGGCCCAGATTTTCGGGTTGTTACAATCTCCCCCACTTAAAACTTTTCGTCCCCGAAAAGGAACAAAGTCGAAAGTGGTTTGATTAATCAACTCTACATTCGATCTGGCTTCCATTCTCCAACTCTTTAGTTTCTGAGAATATTCAAAATTTCAAAAATTTGGCTAACACCCTAAATTTTTGAAAAATTTCGCCATAACCTCCCCTGCACCGGGAGCATCGGGGAATTTCAAATATCTTCCCCGGTCCTTCAGATCTCAAAAAGAAAAAGAAAAAGCCAAGCGGCTAGCCAATAGGCTCATAAAATCATCATCACCCAAACAAAACAGTAAATTATGTAGTAAACATGTACCTATTTGTCGGGCAAACAAATTTTATTCTTCGGCTCTAGCCTCCTTGCTATGACCTGTTCAATGTAAGTACAAGTATATGCAAGCAAACGCAACCAATTTTCAATATAATTCAATATTCGGTTCAATTAGGCTAAATGGCTAAAAATTAGCAAACAAATAAACAAACATCACAAACATCAATCAATTAGTGGATTAACGTTTCAAATTCATAATTTTGATACATATACAAAAATCATGTTTTTGATGCCAATTCACAACAATGTGTTCTAGCTATATATAAGTTTTGGTTCTCACACCAGCCTAATGGAAATATATAGAAAATCACACTTTCGAAACACGAACATAAATACTGATGATGTCATGACAATCATCAGTACCATCTCCGGGCGACTAGAATGTGATTCCATATCTATCCAGTATATTAAAACTTTGAATATACGTTTGCAAGGCGTATATGCAAATTCTTTATATACTGAATTGTCCAAAATCAATACAAATAAATAATCAAATACGAATAGTTGATTTAATTTTTCAAAACCAAACTTGTTTTCATTTGAAAAATATACTCTTCACACTCGTTCTACGATACTACTGATCCTATCTCTAATGAGTCATTCTAATTGGATATTACTAATCCAATATCTGATGAATTCTTTCGTACGGTTCTAATGTGCCTTGTTCTCCACTTTGTAAACCAAAGCTCTGATACCAACTGTGAAAACCCGTAACTTCCCCGTAAAGGAAAGCGTCGGATAGTTCGAGAACAAGCCACAACAGAACGCATACAAAAGAACATTTCACTGTATATTACAACAATGCATCAGATTACAAGAATATACAGAGTATAAAAGAATATTACACAGAAATATCAGAGATTTAAATTACATTTAAATACATAGCAGCGGAAAATAATACAATACACAACTAGAAGGAGATATACGGATACAAAGCTTTCCGGATATCGTTCCAGCTGTAAACCAGGATCCTGTGAATGTAAATCTGCAAAACCAAAACTACTAGCTGCCCGTGTCAAAATAAGGGCACCCAGAGTTTAGGTTAAAACAATAAACTCCAGGTCAGTCATGTGACTGGTGTGAGAACTAAAATAGTTAATCTTTATTTTTAAAGTTAGGTAAATCAAAGGACCACGCCGTATAACACGGAACGGGTTTCCTCCCAAGAACACCAGTGCATAAAACAAACAGCGCAATGCTAAATAAAGAAAAATGAAGCTGTTATAAGACCCAGGTCCTATCACACAATGCAACGCAAGCTGGGGGATAGGGTTTTCCCTTATAACAGCCAAAGAATGCTTGATACGTTTAAAACAAATCATTTGATACTATAATAAGTGCATAGTGTATAAAACAACTTCAAATCATAAGTATCAATCATAGACGGCATGGGTACCATATATCATGTCGCCATACTAGTTCTACAATTAAAAACGCAAATGTCACGTATTTGGAAATTGGATTTCCATCTATGAACCGAGGCAAAAGATAGTCCTCAACCGATTCGAGACGCTCTAGCCCGTGTCTCAGGAACAGCCGCAACTGCCCCCTGGATCCTCAGGGCCGGTCCACCGATGTGGATTATTATGCCTGAACACTACGTGTCCCCACCCTATGGGGTGTAAGCGAGCCAACTAAATGACTCCATCGGTTCGAGAACGACCGATCAATCCGAGGCGCCTCGCAACAGCAACAACCACATAAGTCAAACTCGTCAGGGCGTGTAAAACCACTGACGCCACTTTTTAGCTAGAAAGAAACGCATGCCCTCCCTGACGTCCTCTCCCGTTTTTGGTTCATACCGGGTGTGAAACACGCGAAGTAAACGTTACACAAAGCTACGCCACAAAGGCCTTGCTTTGATCATCACCACAAGGCTTTGCTTTTCAACAGAAGCCTCGATCAATTGCCACTTAGGCATGCCACACAGGCAATTCACTCCATGCGTTTGATATCCATCAATATATAACCCCTGAGCTCGTACGTCTCAGAGAAGGGCGTTAAGCAAGAGAATAAATTCTCCGCCGCCAAACAGATATATATTTAATAGAAATCAAACACACAGACTAAAATCCAATGTCAGACACACAGTCCATTTACAAGTCCGTTCTGGGTCTGAACGAAACCGGAGGCACCTAGTACCCCGCATATCCATCGATCTCCAAGTACGTCTGAACGATCACCAACTGTTTCCATCTTCTTGGGTGTACAGCCCAATCAAGATCATCAGTAATCACCCAAACGACGTGAAGACTTCCGGTCTTCGACCATCGTCTTCATCTTCGACTTATCGTCGTATCAGTTATTCAGAATGGGATAAACCCGGTCTTTCCGAATAACTCGCGTATATTTTAAATAAGTGTTACACAAACACAACATACGCCTCATTCCAATTCATCAGTCACTAACCGTAAATTAATCAAGAGAATAATTCCCCAAATATTAACCCCGAAGGCCGAAACCAACATCAGATCAATATCCAGAAAACCATTCTGCTTAGCTAACCGACAGTTAGTTTCTGATTTCACATTCATAGGGAAAGGTTCCCATTAATTTTATCCAAGATAATTTCTTGAATTTATTCTCTAATCTTCCTTTGAATTTCGATTCAACTAGTCGGAATTAGCGAACCTTACCGTAGTAATCATTGGTTTTAATTTCCCAATCCCAACCTATTCATCCCATGAAGTAAAACTGGTAATACTTCATATCTAACACCACTGTGTTATCGGTAAATTCAATTACCATTTCACGTTCAAATCTAATTAAAGATTTAACTATCGCCTGGAGCAAAACTGGTGGTACTCCATTTTCGATCTTTTCAATCTAATTAAAGATTCATTAAAACTCCACTTAGTTTTAATCGTTAACTGGGTTAAAGAATCAGTGTCATTTAAAAACACGGTCCACGATAAACCCAAAATCACATTCCATTAATTATCGGGTTAAAGAACAAGTGTTATTTAAAACACTGTTCACGATAAACCCAAAAATCATTCCATTAATTATCGGGTTAAAGAACAAGTGTTGTTTAAAACACTGTTCACGATAAACCCAAAAATCTTTCCATTAATTATCGGGTTAAAGAACAAGTGTTATTTAAAACACTGTTCACGGTAAACCCAAAAATCAATATCGATTTAATTCCAACTAAATATTATTTAATTGGTACACTTCATTAAATCTAAATAAAAAGATCTAATCTTTTCTCCACTGGGTTCAAGAACAGTGTTAGTGAAGACACCATTCACGACAAACCCAAATCACATTTGATATTCAATATAAGGCTCTGAATAGAAAATATATCGGCTTATATTCAATATCAAATTCTACGATTAACAAATGTCGTATTGGAAATAACGATATAAATATATATCTTTCAAACTTCCATAACAACATCTGTATAATCACGAATTCCAACATCGAAATATTCCGAAGACAATTTCGATTCAAATCCACTCCAATGCAATCATTGGAAATTCTGGTTATTTTTAAAACCCTTTTCAAATTCAATTTATTTATTTAAAAATAAATAGAATTATATTTCTAGTTCAAAACTAGTTCCTTTCGATAAAAATCTATTTTTATCTTTTCAAATATGGAGTTTTTCATCCCAAATCTTCACAAATCATTTCTTATGATTTTATACAAATTATTACTATTTTTAATAATTTTATCAAGGCCCGTACAGTCGATTTCCATCAATGGCCATCGAACTGCACTTACAGCGACCTTTTTCAAATTTGATTTGGACGTAACTCCAAATCCAACCGTTAGATTTTGAATTTCTAATATTCGTTAGAAAGCTCTTTTCGATACGAACCCAACGGTTCCGGTTTTAGGAGAATCCGATGGTCGGATCTCCCGTAATGTCCGTTTGAAATAAATGGTCGAAATTCACGAACTGCCGCGGCGCGGCGCGTTCTATTCAGGCCATTATATTATATATATATAATTTATATAATATATATTTCGTCGATTTCTATTTAAAACGAATTATATAAATAGTTTTAACATTCGTTTCAAAAGCAATTTCAACTTCCATTTCAATTCAAATCAAAATTTAATTCTTCTTTATAAATTCGTTTTAAAATTCATTTCTATTCAATTCAAATTTCAATTCAATTCGAATTCATTTCGAAATCGTTTTCAATTCAATTCATTTCGAAATCGTTTTCAATTCAATTCATTTCGAAATCGTTTTCAATTCAATTCATTTCGAAATCGTTTTCAATTCAATTCATTTCGAAATCGTTTTCAATTCAATTCATTTCGAAATCGTTTTCAAATCAATTCATTTCGAAATCGTTTTCAATTCAATTCATTTCGAAATCGTTTTCAATTCAATTCATTTCGAAATCGTTTTCAATTCAATTCATTTCGAAATCGTTTTCAAAATCGATATAAATATCGTTCACGTCAAAATGGCGTCAATCTAATCAACACGGCTTCATATATTCCTTTATTCTATTCAACAAATGAATATTTATTTTTGTCAACACACGACTAATCTCAACGAACGAGTACTGTCCACGTGCGACTATTTTTGTTAAATTATTTCGTTCAACACATGACTAATCTCAACGGATGAGTACAGTCAACACATGAACCTTTATTTTATAGTGAATAAAGATATAAAATTTATTATTAAAATATTTCGTTCAACACATGACCAATCTCAATGGATGAGTACTGTCAACACATGAACCTTTATTTTATATTATTCTTTATTTTCTAAATTGAAATGAGGCCCAATCAATTACCATATAAAGTTAATTATATGGATTCCATACAACAAATGTATATAATAGCAACGATAGATAATCAACCATCAACCAAAGTGCACTACACTGTATAAGCATCAAATATAAATATCTAACGCTTATAACAGCCTGTCAACCAATCGATCGACATATTTAATCAATCAGGATGAGTGAAATTCATATTTCATCCCAACACCCGTGTGGGGTTTTCAAACAATCAAACACAAATTTTAGTTGTGCAGTTGGGCGATGTGTAAAATTTATCGTCCCAATCAATATCAGTCAAATCAGTGTATATAAACAAATCGGCCGATTTGTTTATAAATATTTATTTATTCACTTTCACGTTAAAAATTATATTTTTAATGATAAAACATTTTATTCAACCTATGAATATTCTATTCGGTTCATTTATTCAATAAAATGATATTTTTATTTTTCTAACATATTTTAGAAAATTTCGGCGGCATAACGGCACGATACTAGAAACGGGACAAGGCCTAGCCTTATCCCCGGTCTAGTGAAGGCCCACGCCATTCACACATCAATCAAATCAATTTCATTTCACCAAACAATTCAATTTCAAATCAAATCATCTAACTAATCTATGCAACCAAACAAACAAGTCCATGGTCTGTGGACAATTGTGTCGGGTGCTACTAAGCACCGTCTGCATCCTAGTATATATATATAAATAGAAAATGAAATTGAAAGGTGAGAAATTCTCACAGATAGCTATCCAAACATTTTGACTCTTCTTTGATATAAATCTTCTTCGTTCTCGCCCTTTTGTCATCTTCGTTGTCCGCTTTCACTACCTATGTAAAAATCGAATTTTTTACTTCGCTATTCCATATATAAAAATCATATTTTTACTTCGATGTTCAATATATAAAAATCATATTTTTACTTCGATGTTCAATATATAAAAATCACATTTTTACTTCGATGTTCAATATATAAAAATCACATTTTTATACTTCGATGTTCAATATATAAAAATCATATTTTTATACTGTTGCTATGTATATTAAAATCCTATTTTTACATCGTCACTATATAGATAAAAATTCTATTTTTATTATCTACATTATATAAAAAATAATATTTTTATTCTCTACATTAAAAATCATTTCTTTTCATTTTCAAAAATCACATCTTTATATGGTTTTCAAAACGATAAAAATCAAATCTTTATTCGATTGAAAATATAATCTTTCTTTGATAAAAAGAACAAATCTTTCTTTGATAATAAATCAACTCTTTTTTGACTTGTAAAAATCACAGCTTTCCATTGTAAAAATCATATATTTTACTTCACAAAAATCATATACTTTCCATTCATAAGAATCATATACTTTCCCTCACAAAGATCATATACTTTCCATTAATTAAACTTAAACAAAACAAATTAAACACTCACCTTTCTTCGAACTAGGGATCACCGTCGAGGGGAGGGGGTTCTGCGAGATTGGAGAGCTGTCGGGGGTTGCTGCGCCGGAGTGGGGTCCTCCCCTGGCGATCGACGGCATTCAAGGCTTAAGTATTGCGGGCTAGGGAATTGGGGATCCTGCGGGTCGATGAAGAAGAAAAGGGGGGAGTCGCGTACGAAGTGGCAGGACGGAGAGGGGGTAGCTCGACGGGGTGGCTCGCCGGCCTGGGCGGTGGTGAGGCTGAGGCTTGGGCGAAGGAGTTCGATCAATTTAGGTCTTTCGTTTTTTTTTCTTCTCAGAAGCGAATGAACGGGGAAAGGGGGGGCCAGAGTAAAAAAGGGGAAAGAGATATTTTTTTTTCTTCTCAGAAGCGAATGAACGGGGAAAGGGGGGGCCAGAGTAAAAAAGGGGAAAGAGATATTATTATTTTTTATTTTTTTTATTTTTTTAATTACTTTATTTTGCAAAAAGTTGACTTTCACATACGACCACGAAACGAGACCCACCGCGTGTCATCCATAGCGTTTTACCCCCATTCCGAACACAATGGGATATGTATCGTAGGCCGATTCGACTGTTTGAATCAGTTTCCGTTAAATTTGCATTTAAATTATTATATTGAATTTTAAACGTACATTTCAAATTACCGGGGTCACATACTAACTAGAAAAATTCCAGAAAAATATTTTCTAGCTTCGTATTGACGATACGGTCCTAACAAAACTAGTTTCATCGAATTCTGAGACAGTTGGAAAAATTGCCAATTTCCAGTCGATTAAAATCAACTGAAACGGGTCAAACGCGTTTTCCTTTGCCACGCTCACATATTGATTCGAAAAATTATAAAATTTGAAACCTAGCAATAACTTTGCATCACGGATCCAACAAAAGTGATTTCGTCGAAATCCGAGGTCGTTTGCAAAATTTCCATTTTTAAGGGCCTGAATTCCATAGCGACTATTCAGAAATTTCAACTGGACATATCTTTTGATTCCCGCTATGAAATTTTGATTTTTCAGATTCGTTGGAAAGATATTCTCAATTAGATTCCAATGTTTTTGGTTCCACTAAAATCCGGATTGTTTTGCACCCGGTACATTCAATTGAAGTTTGAAATCGAATTATCGAACTACCGCGCCATTTTCAATTCTATTTATAATTATATATAAATATTTATATTCTAACGACGACGCGTATAATATATACGTTCGAATTATATTCAAAACAAATTTCCGTTGATATTATTTAAAATAATTCATTTTAAATAATCAAAATTCGCTAGAATTGCCAAAATAAAAATTTTAAACTGGCCCAAATTTTCGGGTTGTTACAGCTTTGGGGATCATGCAGGTAGGGTCGATCGCTCCGGATTGGGTCGGTTGGTTTGGGTTGATGTTGGGTGAGTCAACTGTTGTCGAGTGGGTCAAGCCAGCCTAGGATCGAACAGGGGCTCTATCGAGCAACAAGGCCAAGGTTCGGTCGAGTAGTGAGTGGCTCAAGCAGGGTTTGGTCAAGCTATAGGGTCAATCGAGCATCCCGGGGGGGTCGATCGGCCGTGCATAACATGGTCATTTCTGAAAATTTTATTTTTCGGGTACGACTCAGATTAGAACAAAAAGGTCTGAAAAAATATTTTTTGAGGGCAACCCCCCGAACCCTAGCCGCAGCACAGTGATCGGTGTAAAGCAAGGAATGGGAAGACGACTCAAGGGTGTTTTGAGTTCGTGGATAATGGATACTCAAGGGGGACTTGAGTTAGTGAATGGTCATTGGAGTTGATGGCTGCAGATGCGAAGCCCGAGAGATTATCGTTATCGTAAGTTCTAGCAGACTCAAAGCAGAGGTACTTATGGCAGTCATGAAGGTCCTCGTACCTTGGGCAGTCGTGAAGGGCCTAGTTGTCGAGATTTGAGAAGACAAACATACGAGTCATGATGGCGTATGGAGTTGTTGGTGGAACTGGGGTTACCATTAGCCCTTGACATAGAACAGTCATGATGGGCTGTCATGCAATTAACGATGGTTTCGAAGCAGGATTGGCAGTGATAGCCAAAGTCAGTCATGGATGTTTTATTGTTTGATTGTTTGATTTCTCTGTTTGTACTGTCTCATGTAGATTTTCCAACGTCGAAGGAGATGTTCCTTGAGTGCTTGTCTGATATTGGTTTAGGCCTTTGAGGCTTGTGCTTAAGGGATGTTGAATTCGATTAGTATGGTATACATGAGATATATAATCTGGATGTCATGAGTGTTTTACCATGATTGAATGGGTGTTCTGATTTCCATGGATGAATGGTTGAATTATTTGATGTAAAAGCTATCACTGTCCGATGTGGGGAAGACGGGAGTTGGGTTCTTCTCCGGTGTTTGGTAGATTGGTTTATTAATCTACTTATTCTCATAGACTTTATTGATGAAGTTTGTTAGTTGTTTTATCACTCACTAAGACTGTTGTCTAACTCAAGGTTTTATGTCTCCCTCTTATTACCTTGGGCTGTTCATCCGTTTTTGGATGGGCAGACTAGGTTGCAGGTGACAGGTGATTGCTTAGTGTGGACGATGTAGTTGTTCGGAGGCTGGCGTACTATCTTTTTTACTATATAGTATTTGGATTTCCGTTGTTTTCTACTCTCTGAGTGATGTAGTGAGGCAATTTGTATAAACACTATTCCCAAGTGTACGGATATTACTTTCTAGTCGTTACAAAAGTCTAGTGTTTCTCTGCTTCACTATTACTACATGTTGTATATATTATATTATATTTTATCCTTGCACTGTGAGTTACGACAGGTTCCGATTGTGTTAACATACCATGATGATCGTCCATAGCTGCCTGGCACACCTTTCAGTGCATTATTCCTCTTGTTTAGTGCGGGGACTGTAGGCGGTCGTCACATTTGGTATCAGAGCTCTGGTTAACGATTTTAGCCAAAGTTCTATGACGTAATCACGTATGACAGACGTACTTGTATATTTCAATTTGATGCTTACTATATATGTTAGCATGTATAGTAGTAGCGGTTGTGTTCCTTTAGCAATTTTTCTTGGAAGTGGCTAATTATTCTAAATTGCAGATTTAGAATGAGTAGACGCCCATCTTGTTTGAAGCCATGATGGAGGCATTCATGCATAGTGCGCCCGCTCCAGTGGCAGCAACAGTAGATGTAGGAGTTCAATTGCCTAGAGTTGTGGATTTTGCAAAGCTATGCAAAGATTATACATCTATAGGAGGAAAGTCATTCAAAGGAACTGAACCAGCTTAAGAGGTTCAGAGGTGGATGGATTCTTGTGTTCGTATCTTTAGAGACTTGGGATTGGATGGTGCAACAAGGAGAAAGTTTGCATCAAGGAAACTGCAAGGCAGGGCCATGGAATGGTGAAATTCAGTTACACTTGAGACTCCAGAGGAAGAGATTTCATGGGAGCAATTCCAGGATAAGTTTGAAGCAAAGTTTATCTCCACTGCTCAAAAGTCAGCTTTGTTCAAGAAGTTCGTAGATTTGAAACAGAACGGTCGTTCTGTGCTTGACTATATTTCTGACTTTGAAGCCTTGTCCAGATTTGCTTGTTCATACATAGACACACTCTATCATAAGAACGAGAAGTTCGTCATGGGTCTGGCACCTACATAGGAAGACCATTGGTGGATCACCTTGATGATTCATTTGAGAAGCTTGTGGAAAAAGTTATTCGCTATGAGAGCTTGTTCCCTAGGGAAGAAATTGTTGTTGTTGCAACCAAGGAAGCTCAGAAACCACAACAAGTTGGTAATAATTAGAAGAGAGAAGCAGCAACAACATAAAGGAAAGGATGGCCAGAAGAAGCCAAAGAGTGAGGTGGTTTGCTTTAACTTCCAACAGAAAGGTCGTTTTGCCAATGAATGCAAGAATCCGAAGTTTGAGAGGAATTGTCAAAATTGTGGCAAGGCTGGGCATCTCAATAAGGACTGTCCAGAATCAGCTAAAGGGAAGCAGATTGTGAAGGCATATTCTTTGGAATTCGTGCCATCTTCTTCACGAGCTCCTACTATAGAGGAGAAGGGAAAGGGTGTCGTCATCCAAGGTACTCTTTCTGTCCGAGGCATTTCAGTTCGAGTTTTTTCGATACTGGAGCATCGCATTCTTTCATTTGCAATGAGCTTATGTGTCGTTTGGGTTTAGAACCCGAGATTTGTGACAGACCTTTCGTAGTGACTAATCTAGTCGAGGATTCATTCAATCTATGTATGATTTGTCGTGGTCCAGTGTTGTCGAGTCATGGTTGCTCTTTTGTGTGTGACTGCTTTGTTCTTAACTTCACTAGGTTTGGGATCATCTTGGGCATGGATTAGCTCAAGAGGTATGCGGCAAGAGTTAATTGCGAGAAGCTAAAGGTGAGAGTCGAGGATGTGAAAGGCGAAAGGTGTTGATTAGATGTAAGCTCGAAGAGGGTGTCTTCGTGAGCTATCAATATTCGCTTAGGATTCCACAGGAAGACTTGTCATCTGTGTTGATCGCTAATGAGTATGAGGATGTCTTTGACGAGGTCGAAGGGTTGTCGTCGCATCGTGAGATCGAGTTTAGAATTGATTTGGTCGAAGGAGTTAGACCAATCGTTATGCCTCTTAGGCGGATGGTGCCTAAGGAACAACTAGAGTTCGAGGTGCAAGTTCGTGACCTTTTGGGAAAAGGATTCCTTTGGAGGATTGTATCCGAATAGGGTGCACCGTTCGTGTTTGCAACCAAGGTAGATGGCTCATTAAGATTGTGTGTGGACTATCGTGAGCTAAACAAGGCGACGAAGAAGAACAAGTATCTGTTGCCGAGGATTGTTGACTTGTTTGACCAGCTTCACGAAGCCAAAGTGTTTTCTCAGATGGATTTGACAACGGGATTTCACCAGTTGAGGGTGGCTAATGATAGTCTGCCAAAGACTGCTTTTAGGACACCATCCGGTTTCTTCAAATGGTTGGTAATGCCATTCGGGTTGACTAATGCGCCAGCGTACTTTGTGGATCTTATAAATAGAGTTTTCAGAGATTAGTTAAATAAATTCATGCATGTGTTCGTGGATGATATTCTGGTTTACTCCCGGAACGAGGAAGAGCACAAAACGCACTTGAAAGTTGTTTTGGAAATCTTGCGAAAGCATCAGCCGAGAGCTAAGTTTTAAAAGTGTCACTTATTGAAAAAAAGTGAGGTTCTTAGGCCATGTTGTTTCTGGAAATGGGATAGCGGTTGACCCCGCTAAATTGGTAGCAATCCAGGACTGGGATAGGCCTAAAAATGCGACGGATGTTCGGAGTTTCCATGGATTGGCTGGTTATTACCGACGGTTTATCAAGGATTTCTCCAAGATAGTTGCACCGTTGACAGGGTTGACAAAGAAGAACCAAGTGTTCACATGAGATACAAAGTGTGAGCAAGCTTTTGGAATCCTGAAGGAGAGACTAACGAGTGCTCCTGTGTTGACCATTCCAAGTGGGAATGAAGAGATGGTGGTATATACCGATGCATGTGGTACTGGACTTGGAGCAGTACTTATGCAAAAGGATAAGGTTGTGGCCTACGTGAGTCGACAGCTAAAGCCGCATGAGAAGAATTACCCAACTCATGTTTTGGAGTTGGTAGCGATGTTGTTTGCTCTGAAGATGTGAAGACATTACCTATTGGGAGTTCAATTCGAGTTATTTATGGATCACAAGTCGTTGAAGTATCATTTTTCCCAAAAGGACTTGAATCTTCGGCAGGAACGATGGTTACAGTTTCTGGCGTCATATGATTTTGGTATAGCCTATACTCCTGGTAAAGGTAACGTAGTTGCAGATGCGTTGAGTCGAAGACACGCAAGTTTGGGAGCGATTCTTTTAGAATGGAAGAGTCTAGAGTACTTGATAGGATTTGATTTCACGCCTAGGTGTGAGTTGGAACCTAAAATGTTGGCAAGCTTATCGATAAGACCCACTCCATCGAAAGGATTGGCGAGAGCCAAAAGCGAGATGCAAAGCTTGTCGAGTTTATCCAGAAACTGGAACCAGAAGATAAAGAGTTCGAAGTCGATCGAGAAGGTTGGCTTCGAAAGCAAGGGCAATTAGTTTTCATGATATCGACGGATTGAGAGATGAGGTTCTGAGAGAGTGTCATCACTCGAAGTTGACAATTCATCCCGGTGGAAATAAGATATATCAGGACATGAAGAGTGTATACTACTGGGAAGGGATGAAGCGAGATATTGGAAAGTTCATTTCAAAATGCATGAACTGTCAGTTGGTGAAAGCTGAACAGAAGAAGCCGAGTGGTTTACTTCAGCCATTAGAAGTTCCTATGTGGAAGTGGGAGCAGATATAGATGGATTTTATTGATAGACTACCTAGAACCAAGGAAGGAAACAAAGGGATTTGGGTCATCGTGGATCGTTTGACCAAAAGTGCAAGGTTCAATCCTGTTAGGTCGACTAGGACGACATCAAAATTGGCTGAACTTCATGTGAAATGGATAGCTCGATTCCATGGTATTCCAAAGAGTATAGTGAGTGACCGATAACCATTGTTTGCGAGTGGATTTTGGAAAAGTTTGCAAGAAGCTTTAGCAATCGATTTATGTTTGAGTACGGCTTATCATCCCTAAACTGATGGTCAGACCTAGAGAATCAATCGAGTTTCGGAAGATCTCCTGAGGTCTTGTGTGTTAGACTTCGGAGGATCATGGGAAGACCATCTACATTTAGTTGAGTTTTCTTATAACAATAGTTACCAGTCGAGTATTGGGATGGCACCATACGAGGCATTGTATGATAGACCGTGTAATTCTCAGCTTGTTGGTTAGAAACTAGAGATAAGTTGATACTTGGGTCCGAGATGATTAGAGAGACCTCAAATTGTATCGAGATCATTAGGCAACGAATGAAGGCAGCCCAAGATCGTCGAACACCGATAAACGTCGTAAGGACTTGGAATTCGACGTGAGCGATATGGTTTTCATGAAGATTTCACCATTGAAGCATGTGGTTCAATTCGGAAACAAAGGGAAGTTAGCTCCTTGGTTTGTTGGAACATTTCCGATAGTCGAGCGAGTTGGAAAGCTCGCATATAGATTGGAATTACCCGAGAAGATGTCGAGCGTGCATAATGTTTTCCATGTATTGTTTCTACGGAAGTTCGTGCATGATTCGAATGCTATGGTATCTTCAGAACAGTATGAAGACCTAGAGCTAGAGACCGCAGTTGCGAAACCTCGAAAGCCGCTTTGTGTTGCCGGAAATGACACGAAACAACTTAGGAGGAAGACATTTAAGCTAGTAAAGGTACAATAGAGCGAGGATGGCGATGATTGTACATGGGTGACGGAAGAGAGAATGAGGGCGACTCATCAAGAACTCTTCGTCGGTAGGACCCTTTGACATCGTATCATTGTTATATCGTTGTATCTTGTTGTAGTTGATCGAATTCTGCGTGCTAGGATAAGGCTATGGATGCATGGCTTAATGGTTGCTAGTTTGAATGATATAATTGGCTTCTCATGGATGATAGGCATGCAGAATTATTTTGGTTGCTTGCGTTTGCTTGGAATTTCAAGGGCGAAATTCTTAAGGGGGGGGGGATGTAACAGTCCGCATTTCACATATCGAAAGATCATAAAATATTTTTATTTTATTCCCTGAGGGTTGAATCATTCTTATATTTTAATATGTTTCTTATGGGGATGTGAGACATGTCCATAATTTTTACCAATTTTGTTTGTGACCATCTTCCCCTATCAGTCTTGTACAGGGAATAACTTTTGACTCAGGTCGAATCAGGTGGTGAGACCTGTGCCATTGAAAAGGAAATGATGATTGCCTTTCCATAGAGTGGTTACATTAAAAATTTGACTTAGCGGTTTGGAATCGCTGTTTTAAGGTTTTTTCAGTTGGTTGTTCGGGTTTTTAAGCCATAATGGGCTGATTTGGAGAGGCCCATTAGTGGGCTAGTGGAAGGGTATAAATAGGGGGTGGGAGGTATGAGAAATGGTTTAGTTTCTCTATTCTCTCATTTGGTGTCCTATGTTCCTCCTTCCTCTAACATCTTTCCACCATTAAAATCGAGATCCAAGCTTAGGAAATCGAAGATCTGCACCATTGGAGGCTAGATCTACATCGTTTGAATAGGGAATTCATCGGATCAAGGGGTTTGGTTAGGATTGCTTGCTGTCAAGAATCTTAATTCATTAATTTTAGCTTGTTTTGGAGAATCGGTGAGTGGCTTACATCTCTCACATGGATTCAATGAAGTATATGAATGTTTGATCATGTTTTTCATCAAATTCAAGTGTTTTAATATAGATCTTTACCATGATAAGTCCATTTTCATATGAATCACCCTCGGATCTGATTTAGCAAACTTAAACTGGTAATTCCTATGCCATTTCATATGTTTATGCAAGTTAGATCCGCAATTTAGTCCATATGTTCATTTATCATGATTTTGGAATGATTTGCATAATTTTAGTGGTAATCGTCATTTTAATGTTGCTAGTGAATTCATATCATGTTTGTGGTCATTGTGACAGCATGCCCCGGACTAGCCGACATTTCCTCGAAATGTGTTATGCCAATATCCGATTGGCATTGGACGGTTGTCAAAAGAAAATAAGCAAGACGATGAATCACCAAAGTACCTGTAGTATATCTCACAGCGCATGGAACAAAATATAATAATAACATAACTTGATATAAAACAGGCGAGACAATGCATAAGCTGAAAACTAAACCATCATAACAGTGGAAAAATTCAAAATACAGCTTATGATCTAAACCATCATTATTACAACTTTTTTTTTAAAAAAACTGTCTCTAAAGCAAAATAGGAAGGTACACTACTAATGCCCAAAGTAGTAACCAGCAACAACACAGGGAGAATATATGGAAATGATACGTGTAAGCCTCCTGCTCATCTCTAGACAGCTACTCGTGCATAACCAGCTAACCTGTCTCTATTCTTCTCGTTTTGGAGCACCCAGAGTAATAAGAAGAGACATAAAACTCTGGGTCAGACAAAAGTCTGGTACGAGCGATAAGAAGCAAAAACAGAACAATAACATGTATACATAACCATACCTGAACCTGGACCTGCAACCAAAGAGTTAGCACAACAGGATGTACAATACTCTAAGGTGACACTAACACATGGTGTGAAAATAACGGGGAGGGGGTGTGCATGTCATGGTGATAGCAAACATCAAACATAGCAATCATCCTCACATCTCTCACTCAGTGCGTAAAGTATACGATATCTACAACTTTGTTCACCAAATCCTTTGCTATGATCACTTGCCCTTGGGAATCATAATGATCCCATTGCACTGATCCATAGCCTCTAATCCTTTGTCATGTCCACTCTACCTCATGGAGTCATGACAACTCCACTGCACTGATCCATAGCCAATGATCCGTCTCTCGGTGGTGAGTCAAAGCTATAAACATCGATAACCCATTTGCGCACGCCCTGCAGCAAAATCCAATCATGAAGTTAACTTGTTGGTTCCCATCTGGATCCTGAGTTCTAACTTCCTATTTGGACTACCTTTGCATCTCGAGTTTTGGTCATTATCTCGATTCGTGATCATCGATTGGGTTCAGGTCATGAATACCCCTCCGATTCGTGGGTCCTCCATCAGGTTGTCGCGGTTCGGACTCCGGGGTCCTCCATTCCGTTCGGTTCGGGGTCACCGACCCGGTTCGGATCGGGTTGCATCCTTCCACCAGTTCGTGGCTCCTCTAAGCATCGTTTCGTGGTGCATCGGATCAGAGGAGCGGTTCGTGGCAGCTCCATCCAGGCGGTTCGGTGATGCTATCGTTCGGGTGCTTTGTGAGTAGTGCAGGTGGTTCGTGTCTTCATTCACGAGCCGGGTCGGGAATGGGGTCGGTTCGGGGGTCACGAGCGGGTCGGTTCAGAGGTCACGAGCCCGATCCGGTCCAGCTTCTTGCTCTTCTTTCCAGCAACTGTTTACGCCACACGACGGCGTTTTTGACCAATCTAACAGTTCTAGACAATCAAAAAACATTCCAAACAGTAATAGCAACATGTATAATCAACCATAAACACCAAAATGATGAATAATCATGTATATATGGATCAAACATACCCAAAACCCACGGTTTTCCCCTTAATCATGTTTAACCATAACTAATGATAAGATTAGCAAAACATATCCAAATTAATCCAAAATTCTATCAGAGCCCTAAAATAATATTTAAGAATTTTTACATGTTTTTTTTTTAGAATTTTACCGAGTCATAATTTCGCTAATTATCACTAATCACCCATAATTAGTAAAAAACAATGCAAATCAATCACCTTAGCCACAAATAAAATCTTAGATCTGAAACTTTACTGTTTTGGCGCGGTTTCCAATGCAAAATAACAGCTCCAACTCTGATTTGATGCTAATCTTCCTTGATTTGGTGTAGATTAAGCTAATACGCGATTAGAGAGCGATTTGGGATGAATTTAGAAGGTGAAGGCCATTGCTAGGGTATCAAGGATGTAAATGGCGGCTGGAAAAATGA
Source organism: Allium sativum (assembly GCA_030737875.1). Classification (NCBI taxonomy): domain Eukaryota; kingdom Viridiplantae; phylum Streptophyta; class Magnoliopsida; order Asparagales; family Amaryllidaceae; genus Allium; species Allium sativum. The sequence goes on along the minus strand of CM060924.1, from coordinate 393,202,769 downwards.
ATAAAACCGATTTCCCAAACCCTATCAGCCCTCCCATAAACCTAATCTCGAAATGGGTTATGGGCTTAGCTGCTAATCACCATATTTGGCTCGGTTAAGCTGTTTTCACCTTCCAAACCTTGTTCCAGCCATATCTTCCAAACGGTAAGTCCGTTTGGCTAATGTGACCACTCTACGAGAAGGTAAACCATCAACTGAATCCAATGGAAGTGGTTTTAGGTCAAAACCCCTTACCAATCAAAATTTATAAATGAAACAAGATTCGCCAGGGGCAAAACGGTTATTTAAAATTCGATAAAAATCGTGAACATGGGGAATGACCCCAATAGTCGTCTCCCAAAGTTGCACGATCATACGACTTCATATGAAAATGAAATAAATATTCTACGATCCTCTGATGCGTAGAATGCGGGTCGTTACACTCTCCTCCCCCCCCCCCTTAAGAAATTTCGTCCCCGAAATTCCTTAACCGAAAACATACAAAGGATCCCTCATGCCCATCAACCATTTACAAGCAACCGAACATACATGATATCACAACAAGCCTATCCTAGCATGTGGTTTACTAACATGGGAATAACCATTCGGTTCGGTTCGTGGTCACCGACCCGGTTCGGATCGGGTTGCATCCGTCCACCAGTTCGTGGCTCCTCCAAGCATCATTTCGTGGTGCATCAGATTGGAGGGGAGGTTCGTGGCAGCTCCATCCAGGCGGTTCGGTGATGCCTTTGGTTCAGGTGCTTTGTGAGTGGTGCAGGTGGTTTGTGATCTTCATTAAGGAGTCGGGTCGGAGATGGGGTCGGTTCGGGGGTCACGAGCGGGTCGGTTCGGAGGTCACGAGCCCGATCCGCTCCATCTTCCTGCTCTTCTTTCCTGCAACTATTTATGCCACACGACGACGTTTTTGACCAATCTAACAGTTCTAGACAATCACAAAACATTCCAAACAGTAATAGCAACATGTATAATCAACCATAAACACCAAAACGATGAATAATCATGTATATATCGATCAAACATACCCAAAACCCATGGTTTTCCACTTAATCATTTCTAACCATAACTAATGATAGGATTAGCAAAACATATCCAAATTAACCCAAATTTCTATCAGAGCCCTAAAATAATATTTAAGAATTTTTACATTTTTTTTTTTTCAGAATTTTACCGAGTCATAATTTCGCTAGTTATCACTAATCACCCATAATTAGCCGTAATTAGTGAAAAACAATGCAAATCACTCACCTTAGCCACAAATAAAATCTTAGATCTGAAACTCTACTGTTTTGGCGCGGTTTCCAATGCAACACAGCAGCTCCAACTCTAATTTGATGCTAATCTTCCTTGATTTGGTGTAGATTAAGCTAATACGCGATTAGAGAGCGATTTGGGATGAATTTAGAAGGTGAAGGCCATTGCTAGGGTTTCAAGGATTTAAATGGCGGCTGTAAAAATGAATAAAACTGATTTACCAAACCCTATCAGCCCTCTCATAACCCTAATCCTGAAATGGGTTATGGGCTTAGCTGCTAATCAACATATTTGACTCGGTTAAGCTGTTTTCACCTTCCAAACCTTGTTCCAGCCATATCTTCCAAACGGTAAGTCCGTTGGGCTAATGTGACAGCTCTACGAGAAGGTAAACCATCATCTGAATCCAATGGGAGTGGTTTTAGGTCAAAACTCCTTACCAATCAAAAGTTATAAATGAAACAAGATTCGCAAGGGGCAAAACAGTCATTTAAAATTCGGTAAAAATTGTGAACATGGGGAATGACCCCAATAGTCGTCTCCCAAAGTTGCACGACCATACGACTTCATATGAAAATGAAATAAATATTCTACGATCCTCCGATGCGTAGAATGCGGGTCGTTACACTCTCCTTCCCCTCCCCCTTTAAGAAATTTCATCCCCGAAATTCCTTAACCGAAAACATACAAAGGATCCCTCATGCCCATCAACCATTTACAAGCAACCGAACATACATGATATCACAAAAAGCCTATCCTAGCATGTGGTTACTAACATGGGAATAACCATTCGGTTCGATTCGTGGTCACCGACTCATTCGGATCGGGTTGCATCCTTCCACCAGTTCATGGCTCCTCCAAGCATCGTTTCGTGGTACATCAGATCGTAGGGGAGGTTCGTTGCAGCTCCATCCAGGCGGTTCGGTGATGCCTTCGGTTCAGGTGCTTTATGAGTGGTGCAGGTGGTTCATGATCTTCATTCACGAGTCGGGTCGGAGATGGGGTCGGTTCGGGGGTCACGAGCGGGTCGGTTCGGAGGTTACGAGCCCGATCCGATCCATCTTCCTGCTCTTCTTTCCAGCAACTATTTACACCACACGACGGCGTTTTTGACCAATCTAACAATTCTAGACAATCAAAAAACATTCCAAACAGTAATAGCAACATGTATAATCAACCATAAACACCAAAACGATGAATAACCATGTATATATCGACCAAACATACCCAAAACCCATGGTTTTCCCCTTAATCATGTTTAACCATAACTAATGATAGGATTAGCAAAACATATCCAAATTAACACAAATTTCTATTAGAGCCCTAAAATAATATTTAAGAATTTTTACATATATTTTTTTCAGAATTTTACCGAGTCATAATTTCGCTAATTATCACTAATCACCCCTAATTAGCCGTAATTAGTGAAAAACAATGCAAATCACTCACCTTAGCCACAAATAAAATCTTAGATCCGAAACTCTATTGTTTTGGCGCGGTTTCTGTAACACCCCACCTCCGCCAATACCACTCTTGCAAGGGCACTAGCTTTGGAGGGGCGTTAAACAAGGTAAACATGCATGCAGATATCACAAGACAGAACATATAAGTAAAAACATAGTAAATAAAGCAGCGGATAAAACTAACATTTCAAAACCAAAGTCAAGTTACATCAAAGTACTTAGTCATTATTTTCCACAAAACATAGTCTAGAAACATCAACTAAAACTGGAAAGAAAATCATAAAGTAAGTATCCCCAAGGTAGAAGAAAGCCATAGCGAGCTCAAGTCCAAACCTTACATGAGCTATCCAGAAAAGCAGCTAAAGATCCAAGCTAGGTACTAGTGTTCCCACCTTGTAAACCTGGGGGGGGGGAACGGAAGAAAAGAGGCGAAAGAAAACGGGTCAGTCAAAAAGAATGGTAAGTCCTATCTACTATTAGTATAAAAACTAATAAAGTTAACTGAACATGTAAACAGGGATGAGATATAGGGTGATAACTGGCATGGTGAAAAGTTAACAAGATAGATCAAGTGTGGCATCGCATATACGAGGTTAAGTTGCACCAGGTGTGTACTAGTATTCCAATCCATGTCAGGTATAAACAAGAAATGATCCCTTGGCCCAAAGCTGGCCCACATCATGAGATGACCTAAATCGAGGTCCAACTACTCGGTCTAGTCGATCGGCTCCCTATAAGCCTAACTCGTCGTGTATCGGTGTCATACGGCTTAATCGTGGAATGTAGTTAACTGTGCTAGGTCCACCCCAGGGTGTATCCGACCCTAAGGTGTAAACCACAGACACAATTCAAGCACGCACAGTCTAAACCTACTGGTGCCCATGTTCAACTCCGGACTTAATGTGCACGACCATGGTCCGCCTGAACAACCGGTGCACCCTTCAGCCGTCTCTTTTGGCCTCTTACAATCAGTCCAGTAATCGTGCCCCACCCTAGCCTAGTCCAGGGTACCCATGATACTTCGAAGTTGGTTACTGCTGAAAAGGACCACGTAACTAGGATTTCAAGTGGGTTAAGTGTGGTTAACCCTATCCTAACCATGTATTGAGTTGGTTAAGTGTATTCAAGCAGTTCATGACTTAACCCTATCAATACATCGGGTTTAATTGGTTAAGTGTATTCAAGTAGTCCATGACTTAACCCTACCAATCCATCGTGTTTAATTGGTTAAGTATTCAAGTAGTCCATGACTTAACCCTATCATGTAGCATTAATTAATTTAATGCACCCAACCTCTCACATTAGACCTTGTTGTGGTTACTAGTTAAGCCGGGCGGGTCCGGGTAGCTTTACACCACAACTTAGTCTAACCTCGCGTTTCAAGTACGACGTGACCAACTACTCACATTGGGTCCTATTGTTTGTAGCCACTAGTTAAGCCGGTCGGTTCCGGGTAGGTTTATGCTACAAACTCAACCCAACCTCGAGTTGGCCACACTCATATTTTCTAAGTGTCATGTCCATCATTATGTTTACAAACATAATCACAAGTCAATGTTCGTGTCATATTTTAAAACCATGTTTCCATGTCATTAATATTACCCAAACCCAACGCATTCCCATCGCATGTACGTTTCGCATAACATAACATAGATCAAAAGAGGGAACTTGGCAAAAGCATGACAAAAGGGCATAAGGTAATAAGGTTGGCCACAAGTTAAACATGGTGGCATATGAGGCATAAATATGTTCATAAGCTTGCATATTACATCATGGGCCTCAAAACATGCATAATATCAACTTAAGCAAATAGGTGAAACATGATCATAAATGACATAGGATGATGACTAGAAGTTCGCATATAACATTATATGCAAGTTATCATGAAGGTTATGAGAGTTCTCATGTTGCATAATGCAACATTCCAAATCAAAGGTCATAGCTTTCTATGCACATAGTCAAGGTGATAGCTTTACAAACTTGCATAGGGTAAATCTATGCATAACATGATAGGATCAAAGCACAAATCATACTTAGGCCCAAACTCAAACTTGCAACATGTCATATTTAACTTCATAGTTAGAATCTAAGAGTAGTATAGGGCTTACAATGCTATGAAGACTAGAATTAATATAAAATAAGATTGAGACGAAGCCACACTAGCAAATCCGCAACCAAAGACGATAAACTCCACTTCAAGACTTGAGAACAAGAAGGAATAACCCCAAAGACAAAGAAAGATGGCTCTTTTACTTAAGAAAGATGGCTTCTTTATGACATAGATTGATTCTAGACACTCATGCTCTCATGAAGAAGGTGGAGGCCATGATTAGTGAACATTTGGGCAGTATTTTGTTGTAGGAATGATTAATGAGGGTTTAGGCTAGGTCTAGGGGTCTTTTTATAGAGATTAGGGATAATTTAGACCAAAGGATTAACCCTAAATCGAATCTGAGCCATCAACTCCCGTCAGAAACTTCCAGAACAAGACCCAACACGTCAAAATGGTGCACCAGAAAAATTGGTCCGACCGGGGGGGTCGACCCCTGGGTCGACATGGGTGTCGACCCCTGGGTCGACATGGGTGTCGACCCATTGGGGGGGTCGACACTGGTGTCGACCCTGCCTGGGGCAGGAAAATTCTCGCCCATTCTGCCTTGGTTGTAATTCGAATCTGAATTCGAATTTGAACTGTTTTCGGGCTTGGAATTTTCTGAAAACTTCATTGGGCCATAACTTGGTCATACGGACTCCGTTTTTCGAAAACTCGGACTCTATTTCGCGTATTTTTCCGAGATGAACGCAATGGCACAACCCGTTTCCCTTGATTCAGATTTTAGAATTTAATTCTGCCTTTATTTACATTATAACATGTATTTAAAAATACGGGTTGTTACAGTTTCCAATGCAACACAGCAGCTCCAACTCTGATTTGATGCTAATCTTCCTTGCTTTGCTGTAGACTAAGCCAATACGCGATTTGAGAGCGATTTGAGATGAATTTAGAAGGTGGAGGCCATTGCTAGGGTTTCAAGGATGTAAATGGCGGCTGGAAAAATGAATAAAACTGATTTACCAAACCCTATCAGCCCTCCCATAACCCTAATCCCGAGATGGGTTATGGGCTTAGCTGCTAATTACCCTATTTGGCCCGGTTAAGCTGTTTTTCATCTTCCAAACCTTGTTTCAGCCATATCTTCCAAACGGTAAGTCAGTTTGGCTAATGTGACCACTCTACGAGAAGGTAAACCATCATCTAAATCCATTGGAAGTGATTTCAAGTTAAAACTCCTTACTAATCAAAAGTTATAGATGAAACAAGATTCGCCAGGGGCAAAACGGTCATTTAAAATTCGGTAAAAATCGTGAACACGGGGAATGACCCCAAAAGTCGTCCCCCAAAGTTGCACGACCATACGAGTTCATATGAATATGAAATAAATATTCTACGATCCTCTGATGCATAGAATGCGAGTCGTTACACTCTCCCCCCTCCCTTAAGAATTTTCGTCCCCGAAATTCCTTAACCAAAAACATACAAAGGATCCCTCATGTCTATCAACCATTTACAAGCAACCAAACATACATGATATCACAACAAGTCTGTCCTACATGCGGTTTACTAATAAGGGAATAACCATTCGGTACGTTTCGTGGTCACCGACCCGGTTCAGATCCGGTTGCATCCTTCCACCAGTTCTTGGCTCCTCCAAGCATTGCTTCGTGGTGCATCGGATCGGAGGGGCGGTTCGTGGAAGCTCTATCCAGGCGGTTCGATGATGCCATCGGTTTCGGGTGCTTTGTGAGTGGTGCAGGTGATTTGTGATCTTCATTCACGAGCCGGGTCGGAGATGGGGTCGGTTCAGGGGTCACGAGCGGGTCGGTTCGGAGGTCACGAGCCCGATCCGGTCCATCTTCCTGCTCTTCTTTCCAGCAACTGTTTACGCCACATGACGGCGTTTTTGACCAATCTAACAGTTCTAGACAATCACAAAACATTCCAAACAGTAATTGCAACATGTATAATTAACCATAAACACCAAAACGATGAATAATCATGTATATATCGATCAAACATACCCAAAACCCATGGTTTTTCCCTAAATCGTATTTAACCGTAACTAATGACAAGATTAGCAAAACATATCCAAATTAACCCAAATTTCTATCAGAGCCCTAAAATAATATTTAAGAATTTTTACATATTTTTTCAGAACTTTACTGAGTCATAATTTCACTAATTTTCACTAATCACCCCTAATTATCCGTAATTAGTGAAAAACAATGCAAATCACTCACCTTAGCCACAAATAAAATCTTAGATCTGAAAATCTTCTATTTTGGCGTGGTTTCCAATGCAACACAGCAGCTCCAACTCTGATTTGATGCTAATCTTCCTTGATTTGGTGTAGATTAAGCTAATACGCGATTAGAGAGCGATTTGGGATGAATTTAGAAGTGGAGACCATTGCTAGGGTTTCAAGAATGTAAATGGCAGCTACAAAAATGAATAAAACTGATTTCCCAAACCCTATCAGCCCTCCCATAACCCTAATTCCAAAATGAGTTATGGGCTTAGCTGTTAATCACCCAATTTGGCTCGGTTAAGCTGTTTTTCACCTTCCAAACCTTGTTTTAGCATATCTCCCAAACGGTAAGTCCGTTTAGCTAATGTGACCACTCTACGGGAGGGTAAACCGTCATCTGAATCCAATGGAAGTGGTCTCATGTCAAAACTCCTTACCAATCAAAAGTTAAGATGAAAGAAGACTCGCCAGGCGTAAAACGATCATTTAAAATTCGACAAAAATCGAGAACATGGGAAATGACCCCAATAGTCGTCTCCCAAAGTTGCACGACCATACGACTTCATATGAAAATGAAATAAATACTCGACGATCCTCGATGCGTAGAATGTGGTTCGTTACAGTCATATTTGATGAGTTGGACAAGTTGGTTTCGTCGAATGTATCGTTTGGCGAAGTTTTGGTCGAAATTGGAGTTGCATTGGAGAAGTGCTGGTTTTGGGTCGGTCATGGTTGGGTCGGTCGGCCAAAATTATGTCTTGGAGAGCAAGTCAGTAACTGGGTCGGTCTCATCTTTGGGTCGGTTGGTCGGTCCTAACCGGGTCGGTCGTGCATATTATAGGTGGGTCGGTCTCCGTGCTAAATGTAGGTCAGTCGGAGTCTGTGCTTCGGGGATCATGCAGGTAGGGTCGGTCGCTCCGGATTGGGCCGTCACTTCAGGTCGTCGGTCTAGGTTGGTGTTAGGTGAGTCAACTGCTGTGGAGTGGATCAAGCGAGCCTACGGTCGAATAGGGGCTCGGTCGAGCGACAAGGCCAAGGGTCGGTCGAGCATTGAGTGGCTCGAGCAGGGTATGGTCAAGCTATAGGGTCGATCGAGCATCCTGGGGGAGGGGGGGGAGGGGGCTCGGTCGGTCATGCATAACAGTGTCATTTCTGAAAATTTATTTTTTGGGTACCACTTAGATTTGATCAAAAAGGTCTAAATTTTTTTTTTGGGACAACCCCCTGAACCCTAGCTACAGCACAGTGATGTATGACTTCGAAGTAGATTCAAGTGGGAATATTCGAAGTGTTGGATGTATTCGTTGTTCGGTGTAAAGCAACGAATGGGAAGACGAGTCAATGGTGTTTTGAGTTCGTGGATAATGGATACTCAAGGGGGACTTGAGTTAGTGAATGGTCATCCGAGTTGATGGCTAGAGATGCGAAGGCCGAGGGATTATCATTATCGTAAATTCTAGCAGACTCAAAGTAGAGGTACTTATGGCAGTCATGAAGGGCCTCATACCTTGGGCAGTCATGAAGAAACTAGTTGTCGAGATTTGAGAAGACAAACATACGAGTCATGATGGCGTATGGAGTTGTTGGTAGAACTGGGGTTACCATTAGCCCTAGACATATAGCAGTCATGATGGGTCTTTATACGATTAACGATGGTTTCGGAGCAGGATTGGCGGTGATAGCCAGAGTCAGTCATAGATGTTAGATTGTTTGATTTCTCTATTTGTACCATCTCATGTAGATTGTCCAACGTCGAAGGAGATGTTCCTCGGGTGCTTGTCTGATATTGGTTTAGGCCTATGAGGCTTGTGCTTGAGGGATGTTGAATTCGATTAGGATGGTTTACATGAGATATATAATCTGGATGTCATGAGTGTTTTACCATGATTGAATGGGTGTTTTGGTTTCCATGGATGAATGGTTGAATTATTTGATGTAAAGGCTATCACTGTCCGATGTGGGGAATACGGGAGTTAGGTTCTTCTCCGGTGTTTGGTAGATTGGTTTGGTAATCTACCTATTCTCATATACTTTATTGATGAAGTTTGTTAGCTATTTTATCGCTCACTAAGACTATTGTTCGACTCAAGGTTTTATGTCTCCCTCTTATTACCTTGGGTTGCTCATCCGTTTTTGGATGGGCAGACTAGGTGGCAGGTGACAGGTGATTGCTTAGTGTGGACGATGTAGCTGTTCAGAGGCGAGTAGGAGGCTGGTGTACTATCTTTTTACTATATAGTATTTGGATTTCCGTTGTTTGCTATTCTCTAAGTGATGTAGTGAGGCAATTTGTATAAACACTATTCCCAAGTGTATGGATATTACTTTCTAGTTGTTACGAAATATTAGTGTTTTTCTGCTTCACTATTACTACCTATTGTATATATTCTAGTATATTTTATCCTTGCGCTGTGAGTTAGGACAGGTTGTGATTGTGTTAACATTCCATGATGATCATCCATAGCTCTGGCACACCTTTCAGCGTATTATTCCTCTTGTTTAATGCGGGGGCTGTGGGCGGTCATCACTGATCAGATAGCCCAAATAGGTGTTATGGGCTAAGAAATGATTGGAGAGAAGAAATTAGGTTTAGATCTTGGTGTAATAATAGGGTGAAATCTAATGCACAAACTAGCACGTAAAAAGAGGAGACAAGGCAACTACGAAGAAAGAAAAGAAGAATAAAGGTAAGGTTCAACTAGATGAGGATGGAAAGACGAAAGAAAGAAGTTTGAGGTGGGGAATTTTGATGCAACTAACTTTTACAGTTGAGTCCTAGGTTCAAGTATATCAAAACTCATCGACTAGTTGACCACTTTAGATATAACGTTAGACGGTTAAACACTAAACTAGTTTTGGATAAAGGTTGAACCATAACCTTATTAGGGTCAGATTAAAAATATTAATCGTCCTGCGTCATCTCTTAAGATTTAACACGATCCGTAAAATACTTGTCCTCATCACAGCGGTATCATGTACCGCAGTCAAACTCTTAACCGTCTCCAAAGATTCAAAGTAGTCTCAACAAAAGGCTATGACCACGAAATAAACTTTGGGATACCCGAAATAAATTCAGCTAGAAATCCGTAATAAAAATTATAACAGATTTATCCCCTTACCTAGCTGACAAACAAATCAAACAATTTTATGAAATTAAATACCCTAAGTTAAATCGAAGTTTTCCTTAGCCCAATCGAGAGAATTTTTTTTAAAACTATTCAAAATTAAACTTTATTTATGAACTAAGGGTCTCATACTATAAGTTTATTTAAATTCCAGCCTATACCGCTGATGGAACAATCCTTCCATGTTCTTGAATTGTCACAAAAAAAAATTTGTGATAATTTCCATAAATAATCCTAAGTATCTAAAAAGAGGAATTTTAAAAACCACAGGGAATAGGTAATGGTTTTGATCTTTGGCATATTCCTTGAAATTTCCAAATTCCTTCGTTTTACGGAAAATGATCATTTACTAGAAATTACACAAAACCCAAACAATCCAAAACATGGATAGATTTATAACCTGCAGACTTACACAATGTTGATGTCAAAAATGGACAACAACACCCAAGGTGCAATTTCTACACTTCACAAGTAATTAAAATGTAGAAAAGTGGTCTCCACAAACACAAAAAGGAAGTAAAGACAACGATTTATAGTGGTTCGGCCTAGAATTGGCCTACGTCCATTTTGAAGAGAATTCTCATTATCACCATCAAAGTTGCAAGGTACATGATTTTTCCTATTTCACTCATTTTCTCTTTTTTTTACAATAATCTTCTCTACTTCTTTTCTTTTTTACTTTTGATTCACTCAAATTTGACGAGGAGATTATGAGATCTCTTAAATTGCGATGGTTGTTGGAGTAGATCTAAAACAACTTGAGCGCTTAGTTGATTTTAGAAAATCTATGTGGTTGAGATGTTGAATCTAAGATTGGAGAAGGATTAATGGAGGTTTGAATGAGTTAGTGGAGTTTAGAAGTCAGTTTGGCAGCACTTCATGGAGAGAAAATTCGGTCTCTTTAATGGAGGAAGTATGGAGGATTTATAGGAGTGGAAATGAGGTGGAGAGGTCTGAAAATGTGATGTGCTGGTTACCAGGTCATCGGAACGACCTAGCATTAAGTCGGTTACGACCTGACTTGTGTCATGAGCCCCAAGCAACGGTCCAGGATGAGCGATCTGATTAGGTCGTACGAACGACTTACCTGCTTCCTCTCCAAGAAACGACCAGACTAGGTCGTAGAGCCATATAAGAACGACCCGCTTTATGTACGTGAGATGACGACCTGCCATCTTCCTTAGGTCGTAGGACGATCTAAACATCATATAGAAGAATGACCTAACTAGGATGCGACCTGACCTTGTCTTAAGCACTTGACAGCGACCTAAAGTCAGACAACCTGTTTTGAATGACCTGGTCTTTTGCGACTTGGGGACACATGACATGTGCTTCATAGCAAGATTACGACCTGACGGAGCACGACCTAAGTTTCTAACGACTTGGTTCTTGGGGACACATAACATTTGCTTTGTCAGTGTATGATTTATAAGCCATATTTTTATTGGTTAACATTTGCCCTTCGGAGCTTGCATTATTAGCAATGATGTGCTCTTCGAATTACAAAGATTTTGATATCGTTTGAATGCGTTCTTGTTATGTCGTTCACTTACTTATGCAAAGAAACACCCTACATAATCAACACTAGGTTGTTTTTGGGCTTTTCCTAATAGATTGGATGTGGCCCAATTATACTAGCACCTTATATGCTCACTTTAGATCGTTAAAGCCCCTTTATCTTCTTATACTCGGAGAAAATTCGTTAATGGCGGAAAAGTGTTGAAAACTTCACCGCAACCCATATCTCGTCTTCATAATCGAATCGGCTCCACCAACAATCGAATCTTGCATCGTCAACCTTCATCGGAACTCCAGATCCTCGCCTGAAATCAATCGCTACTTCAGTTGCTGCCTATTTCTTCAAATCCGAGTTGTTATCAGAGTCGTCGAACCCTTGGAAGCTTCTATCACCAATTTCATATCACCTGAGTTCATCTCAAACTACCACATGTGTCGAATTCATTTGTTTTTCTTATTGAATTGATTTTGGGTAGCTAGAGTTTTGAATCGATGCCTTGTGTTTAGAAGTGGGATTGTATGGTACCACTGATTTTTAACATCATTTGTCTTGTGATTGAATTCAATTCAACAATTTTGGGCTTGTCACATTGAAATCTTTCTGTAATTTTCCCAAGGATATCAATGATTCACATATGAAATTAGATTAACATTGCTAATTGCTCATAACAGTTGTATCAGTTTGTACATTTTCCATAAACTTGTAGTTTGATCTGAATTCGACATTCCTGTCTGTTTAGATAGTGTGCTTTAGCTTCATGTCACATCTTTGTGTTTGCGAATTTTGATAGGATTTAGTTAAAAATCTATACGTGAAATCTGTTTGAACTTGTGTTGCACATCATGTCTAATTGGAAATAATGATTGAGTGGTTGCAATCTTGATCATTAATGCGTGAACTTGTTTGTTGATTCAATACTTAGCTATTTCAGAATGAAGATCGAAAACCATATGAAGCCTATTAGATCGTTTTAGCGACCAAGCCTTAGGTCGTCGGACGACCCAAGTTCTTTAGCTTGTCGAGTGATCTAAGTTTTAGGTCCTTTGAGCAACCTATATTCTTAGGTCATTGAACAACCTAATTTCCTTTGCAAAATCAGATAACTTGAGCAAGCTCATCTGAACGACCTATGCCTCCGATAGACGTACGACCTGAGCATTTGACAGTCCGAACGACCTACGTCCCCGGTGATCTAACACCTTTAACGATCCAAGCCTTTAGTGGTCCGCTGTGTTAGGTCGTAGAACGGTCCATTGCCCATCCAAGATGTGCGACCTAAGGCCTTTATAATAGTTGGACGATCCATGTGATTAGCTTGGTGAACAACCTGATGTCCTTCATTAGATGCATGATATGGACCCTAGATCATTTACGTGATCTACAATGTCAGGTCGTTTTAAATGAACTATGGCTTAGGTCATCGAATGACCTAAGGCTTTGGGTCGCTAATCGACCTGAGTTTGGATGAGTAGACGATCTAGGGTTTGCTTCCTTGAAGCTTGCTTTTGAAACTTGTTGTTTTCGAACATCCAAGACTTTGAACAATTCATATCTATGAATTGAAAGTTGAAAGCCTATTTTCACTATTTTCTGTCTTACAACAACAAAAACTACTAGCATGTTTTGGAATTATACATCGTTATCGATTTCCCATTTCGATAACGGATTCGATAATAAATCTTATCACAATGAACTTCAAGACTTAAACTAGATGGCGCATATATACAAGCTTATTTCATTTAACAGTTTATAACCTGTCAACCTTTGCCTGCACATACACGACACTTTAGTTTAAGTAATTAGCGGCACTCAAGTTCGACTAATCGACACAAGTCGGATTATGCATGTCAAGCTTTGCTTTTATATGACTCATAAAATTCTACGTGACACTTCACTTTTAAGGAGTGCATACCTGTGATATGTTTATAAATAAGATCGTTTGTGTAGAATGACTACTAGGCAGGAAGCTCGCCTTCATACTGAAGGGACATCTTCTTCTACACAAGCTAATGTTTTTACATCTACCTCTGGGGATATAATAGCCATGACTACAGCTCCTGGTCCAGTACCCGATCAGCCATTTCCTGCTCTTTGCCCTCTCAGTGCCCCCACCATCAGAAAGACACTCGACTACACTTAATCAGCAAACTTATGAGCAGTTGTGTGGTCAATATGGTATTCCTGAGACAGATGTTATACTGCCGGGGGAGAAGGTATTCGCTAATCAGCCACCGAATGGATATGTAGCTGTAAACCGACAAATGTTGATGGGCGGCGGTGTTCCTCCTTTTAATTCTTTTTTAGAGAGGGTCCTGAATCATATGTCTATCGCTCCTTTTCACCTCCATCCAAATGGTTACATCATCTTATTAGGACTGTACACGCTTTTTATGAAAGTGAAGGATCATGAGCCTACGTTTCAGGAAATATGTTACTTATGCTCATTTAAAAGGAGGAAGGACACCCCATCTATCATCCATGTTGAAGGTGCACGAAACCGAAAGCTCATACAGGATTTGGCGGAGAGTGCCTCAAGATTCTTGACCCAACTTCTCTTTGTTCATTGTCCCGTAACTTTTCGCGGGAACTGGACGGAAGGAGGTGAGCATATTTGTACAGATCCCTTCTCATTTAATTCCCGTTAAATCTCGATTACTAAAAGTTTCTTTCTATATTACAGTCGTTCCAGCTCTGATTAAGGACAATAAAGATTCTACACTCCTCAAGGTTGTTTATGAAGCTTTAAAAGCTATTGGTGAGGTAGATAGAGGAAGAAAATTCTTAATAAAAGAAGAATTTCTTCGAAAGTACGGATTGCTCCACCATTCAAGGAAATATCTTTCCAAAGGTGCACCTTCTACGCCTTAGTCTATGCCTATATCATTAGATGTTGATGCTTCTGGAAGTGATGGTGCATCGCAAAGTCAGGCCAATGAATCCTTGTTCAAGAGATGCTTGGACCCCGCCAGTGGTAGTAAAACACCCTCTAAGTCCCAAATGCCTTCGATCAAAGAAGAAGAATTAACACACCGTGAAGGCAAAGGTCTTATGTAGGAAACTGAGAAGAACAAGGAGGGTGAGATCACTCCAGGAGATGATTTAAACATTGAGAAAGTTATTGAGGATCTCATTATTCCAGACACCCGTGAGGAGAGTTACACGAATATTTTTAGGACTTTGAGTGATCTAAGCACTGCGAAGGACCTTCCAAGTGAGATTGTAACTTTGGAGCTTGCACCCAAAGTCACAAAAACCGAAACTGAGATAGCTGTAGCTCAAACTCCTCCATTACGAAGAACATTTTCTGACGTAGGTCCTCCGTTAGCTTCACCACCGAAGAGCGGTTACTTATTAGATGCACGTTAGATTACATGCACTTTAAGCTTTTGTCTCTTTTCACATGCCTTACAAGCTGCGCCAGTACTTTCTGATCTAAGTGTTGAAATCTTGCTTTTCCTTATTTCAGGTTCAGATATGAATCGCCAATTTATGAAAAGTTTTAAGCACCGAACTAGCTCTTATAACCCAAGGCATCTCATACAATCTCATCGTCCACAGCACTCACAACAATCTCTATATTCCCAGCACTCGCAGTACTGTCATCAGTACTGGCAAACTCATGGCTATATAGAAACTGATGAGCAGAGGAAGTGGAGACATGAGGCTCTGGAGCAGCAAGAAAAAGAAGATCGAGACTGAGGATCTTATGGCGATCGTGATCGACATGATCAGAGCAGACGGGAAGAAGAGGAAAGCCGATGGAAGAAGAGAGAGAGGGATGAACATGGCAGAGATTATGGGAAAGTTGATCCTCACAAGCGCCGCCGCTCAGACAATCTTCCCGTCCCTATTGTTCAAACTATTTCTGGCTATCTTCCCCTTGCTATATTGTCTATTACTCCTCTCCCTGTCGACATTCAGAAGACTATACATAGGCCCCGATATGAGCTTGAACCGGCACATACTGCACTTGCTGAACGATTCAAGAATTGGCATCTGAAAGGAGTGTTCTTTGATTTGGACATATACCCATTTGATAGGAAAAACATACTTAAGGATTTGGATGCCTTAAAGGGCAACATCAATAAGCAGATGGATATTATCAAAAGCCAACTCGAGACGCAACTAGATGCGGTTAAGAGTCGAGCATAAACAACTATCTCTGTGTACAAGCTAGCCGATGATCTTTAGAGACTTAGCAGGCATAACCTTGATCAAATTGCTACATTGGAGAACAACAAGGTTGAGTGGGCCAAGGTTCTTGAGTCTCGGGATGCTAATATTGCATCTCTTACTCAGAGGAACACAGAGCTAGAGAAGCTAGAGGATGAGAATCAAAGGCTCAAAGAATAGCTTGCTGCTGTTAGGTTGAGAGAAACTGCACTGATCACGCAAGTTAAAGATGCTTAGTCTACTCAACAGACTGTTGAAACCCAAATTTCTATGGAAAAGAAAGCTTCTGCAACTTATCGACTAGAAAATGCTAGTCTTTACGAGAAGAAAGTTGCTCAGACATTGGCAATTTCTGTGGTGAATGCTAAGGCAGAAATCCTTGAGCAAGAGAGAGAGATCAAGCTCTGACTAGAAAAGAGGCTGCTGAAAAAGCTTTCACTGATGCCAATGCTACCTTGTTCAGATTCTATGTTTTCAGCGCTATGAGCCGAGGGAGCTTACACTATTTGGGACTTGATTTTCTAGTGACCCTGACTCTAGTTTGGGAATCGGTACTTGCGCAGGTTGATGGTACTTATGACGAGGAATACCTCTTTCAGAATATCTTGGATGAAGAATCCCGTAAAGCTTTGGTCAAGGGGAAGAAAAAGCTTATGAAGGAGCGGAGAATATTAGGTTATGAAGTTGAATCCTCTGAGGAGGAAGCCATGGACGTAGCCGCTACCGATGCCCCTACTGATTCTATTAATATTGAGGTCTCCAATTCACAGACTCCAACCGTGCCTTCCATTGATAGGACGAAAAAGGCAAAGTTGTTGAAGGACATATCAATGAGGAGCATACTGGAGATGGCGTAGGAGACGATGATAACCCGGATAGGTATGAAGTAGAGCATAGAAGTCTTCAAGCCATGGGAAAAACCGAGATTGACCGAGCCGTATCAGACTTGGATTATCTTTGTACTTCACCTGGGTCTATCGCATTCTGTGCTCATTGTTTATTTATATTAGGCTGAGTCTTGCAATAGCCTTCTCCTGCTGGAGTCAACACAACAACAACTAAGGCCATCATTACTGATTCAACCTTGGTGTCGACTACTGCTGCCCCACTTATCACTCCTCCTCTAGGCGATGCATCCTTATTCACTGCTTCTACTCCTGCTTCACAACCAGGGTCACAAGATGCAAAGATTGATACAATTGTTGATTTGGATGACGTTAACTATACTCCTAGTGATGAAGTAGAAGTCTTGACGACGCGGATGAGAACCCGGGGAAGGAGATCAAGGTCCAGGAAAAGAAGAAGACTAAGCCTTGGTCATCTTCGAGGCGCAAGGGAAAGCGCATTGCTCATAAGAAAGGAGGAATTGTCATTCTATCTTCTCCTGAGAGTCCATCTGGTGGCAAATTAAAGATGGAAGTCAACCAGTTAATACACCTCCTCCTTCCTCTGTCAAGATTAATAAACCATCTCTGAGGTCCAGTGATTCCAAGAACGGAAAGAAGAAGAATTAGTGCTTATGGTTGTTTTTACTCCACCCTCTATAGCTTCTTCTTTTATGCATTTCATTTAGACCGGATGTATTATGCAAGTACCGGCCCTTGCTAATGAATTTATGAATGTTGTACCTGAGACTTGTGCTTTACATTTGTGTTGATGTGATGAAACTGTTTTTACTTATTGTACTTTTGTAAAACCCTGTAATTTTTAAACCAGGATATAAGAGAAAATTAAAGAATAATTAATCTTTAAAAGAAGAATTAGAGGAACCGAGTTTCTCCATTGCGTCCATCTCGGAATTCTGCTTGAGATAGAGTCCGAGTTTGCATAAAACGGATAACGTATGAAGGAGATATGGACGAATGAAGTTAGGCAGAAAAACCGGAAACATACCAGAATGCACTAGCGCACTTGTGAAGTGCGCCAATACAAAAATGCACTGGCGCACTTGTGAAGTGCGCCAGTACAGAAATGCACTGGCGCACCTGGCAAGTGCGCCCAGGCCGAGGACTGTCCAGTACAGCATTCTGGAGTGTTCTGTGATGACGTGTCTTCCTCTGATTAGCTGGATGATGTGTCTTGGGGATGTCTGGCTCTGATGACTCCTAGGTTGATCTAAAGGTTTATATTAATCCTAAACCTCTATATAATCACATCTAACCTAAACCCTAATTCAAGTTAAATTCATTCGTGAGCCTATATGCTGTTGCATCCTAGACCAACCTAGCCGCCGTCATAACAAATCAAATTCAACCAAAGTCTACATCAAGGGTTAAGCATAACAAATCCAGAAATCAGATCCCAGAACTCAAGATCCATTCTTTTTCTATGATTTCTAGTCACTTTTAGGTTTAAATAGATAAATGTGAATTGTGGTAAACTATGAATTGGGTATATGTTGTGAATCATGAACATATGCAAGTTTATTATGTTGTGAATCATGAACCTATGCAAGTTTATTATTTTGTGAATCATGAACCTATGCAAGTTTATTATGTTGTGAATCATGAACCCATGCAAGTTTATTATCTTGTGAATCATGAATCTATGTGAGTTTATCCGTAGAACTAATATGGTTATGGACATTCTACTATGTTGACCTTAACTTGCAATTATATTGTGGTAAATATGAACCTGTTAATCTAGATCTAACCCTTTTATGCCAAATTACCTTTCAACTATCATGTTGTACTAATCACGAGATGTAGTAAACCTGGCATGTGGTGTCACCCTGTTAGATCAAATCATACTACTCTGTCACCTTAACTTTGTTAGACATCTAAGTGACAAGTTTAGATCATGTTATGTTAACTTTGACATGGTAGTTGCCACAAGTTCATTAGTTTTGTGTTCGCCCTATTATGATTACATGTCCATTCACCTTTATGTCATATGCCAAAAATTGTACTGAAACTATCACCTTGTCATTCCCTTTACTTTATTGTTAGGCTACTTTGTAGCCTCGATGACGCCAAAATGCATACGGTTACGCTAGTTAAGAAACGGGGAAAAGGTGGATTTGTAATTGGCATAATTTATATAATATTTATATAAATTGGACATATGATTCAAGTACGGAAACATAGAAATAATCACCTGTAACACCCCACACCCGCTAAGGTCACTCACTATGGGAATGCCATAACATCGGTGGAGTATTTTAAGTGAATATAGAACAGAAAAATTACAACAAGACAGATATAAGTAATACTTGAGAATTTAAAACATCATTTCATTGCAGTGGAAAGTAAAACATGTTTGGTTACACCAAAACCATAAACAAGAGTCAAGTACATAATATCCATCCTGATAAAACAAAAGTACATAATCCCACTACATAACTTAATAGCCATAATAGAAAAGATAAACTGAGCTTTACATCCACGGTCCAAGCTCCAAAAGATAGATAAAGCAGTCTGATCAAAGCCCACTAATGCTAGGCCCACTCTTAAAACCTGAGGGTTGGGAAAAGATAAAAAACAACGGGGTCAGACATAAGTCTGAGCGAGTCCTATAACCTTAACAATACAATCATTAAAGTAATTAGGGTATGATATAAACAAGGTACGGTACCTCTGGGGATAATGACTACACTAAGTAGCCAACTAAACACGGGATGTACTAAGATAACCGAAAAGACGCATTTACCCACCCAAGGATAATTACTACACTGCACCACCCCAGATCTACCCACCCAAGTGTAATTCCTACACTGCACCACACCAGTTCTACCCACCCAAGGGTAATTCCTACTTAAGGTTGATCCCACTAAGTGTACTTAGTAATTTTTAATAGTAGTTTCGTGTACCCCTAGCTGACTACATAGGTGCCGTCTGCCCCTATCTCTACTAGGTGTACCCACTACTCCCCAAGCGATCGGCTCCCTAACGTAAATACCCGTGCTGGCCCCACAGTGGGGTGTATCATTCCCCAAAGTGGCAACCTGATAATATCAACGGTGCACGGCTTATACCTACTCGATGCAACAACGTCTTACTTACCAGCCCGGGTCCACACACGCATATGAAACCCATTGGACTTGCGTTGCCACCGCTAACCCGTTTTGGCCTCTTACAGTCAAGCCCAATATGCGTGTCCCGTCCTCGACTTGGGTCGAGCCCACAAAGATACGTTTGGGATATTGGTTGAAATGGGCCCCCACAAGCTACCCACCTAAGCTTGTCATTTCTAGTGAATCCCACTTAACCCTTTAACCATGTCCACTTACATGTTATAAATTTTGGTTAAGTCTTTTAATCATATTTTAATTGCCACTCAAGGCACCCACTAGATTTCCACATGCCACCCAAGGCACTTACTTGATTCCCACATGCCACCCAAGGCACTTACTTAACCCTTTAATCATGTTTAATTACATGTTCCACTTTGGTTAAGTATTCTAATCGTATTTTCTATTGCCACCCAAGGCAACCCACTAGTTTCCTCATGCCACCCAAGGCACCCCCACTAGTTACTACATGCCACCCAAGGCACCCACTTAACCCCTCATGCCCCACTACATGCTAATTTGGTTAAGTGTTTCTTAATTAATTAAGATCGTAACCTTTGTAAAGACCTCTCACATTAGACTGTCTTTTATGGCAGCTGGATATGCCGGTTGGTTCCGGGCAGCCTTACACCATAACAGAGTCTAACCTCGTGTCTTTACACTTGTCACGTATTTAGTTTATGACTAAGACCTCTCACATTGGGCCAATCATTTGTAGCCGCTGGATTTGCCGGTTGGTTCTGGGCAGTCTTATGCTACAAAAGGGTCCAACCTCGTGTCTTAGTCGATTAATTACACCTAATTAATCACCCCCATAATTTGTATTAATTATCCCTAATTAATTACCAATTTCAAGAATATGGGTAGACCTAACTCAATAGGTAAATTCCCAATTCCATAATATGGGTAGACCTAACTTAATAGGTAAATTCCCAATTCCATAATATGGGTAGACCTAACTTAATAGGTAAATTCCCAATTATGTCCATTCACTTTATGTTATGCTTAAGCATACCCATTTCACACCATTTTATTAACATGCATATTAACCCCATCGTTCCCCACGTAATTCGTTCTCATAACATGACATAATAAAGGGAAGATTCATCACAAATGCCATGGGTTTAACAAATCATAGCATATAACTTTATCATGGGTTTAAAAGGTGTCAACTTGCATATATGAGCATACATTAAACCCAACTAGCATTTAACCCAAACTTGCATGAAGCACATATGTCACAAAGGGGGTAACTTGCATATGATTCTTATGTCATACAAAGGTGTGAACTTGCATAGCATGTCACATGTTAACTTGCATATAACCAAACACATAACTTGCATAACATGTTACATATGAACTTGCATATAATCATGCACATAACTTGCATATAACCAAACACATAACTTGCATAACATGTTACATATGAACCTGCATATAATCATGCACATAACTTGCATATAACCAAACACATAACTTGCATAACATGTTACATATGAACTTGCATATAATCATGCACATAACTTGCATATAACCAAACACATAACTTGCATAACATGTTACATACGATCTTGCATATAATCATGCACATAACTTGCATTACATGTTACATATGAACTTGCATATAATCTCACATATAACTTGCATAACATGTTACATATGAACTTGCATATAATCTCACATATAGCTTGCATAACATGTTACATATGAATCAATGTTCAACATAGTGTTTTGCATAATGAGCATCATAAAACATAGCATTAAACTTGCATAACTTATAGCATAAAACTCGCAAAACACACAACATACACTATACTAAACTTGCATAAACACATTGATCCACAAACATAGCCATATCTTATCACATCCTATCATAATCAATTTAACAATTGATTATTAAGGCTATAGAAACTCACCACTAAACTCCAATAAGCAAACCCTTGCCAAAAATCACCCAAAAACTCTAGCCTTGAAAATAAAGCTTGCAACTTGATGATGAATGCAAGCTAATGATCACTCATACAACTTAAAAATGCTTGTATGAACATGAAAGCCTTCATAGAAATAGTTTAGAAAGAGGATGGAGGCTAGGGTTTTGAGTGGAGGCCATGATCATAGAAAATTTTGGCATAGTTTAGTTAGAGGATAGGATTATGATCATTTAGGGCTAGCTTAGGGTCTTATTTATAGGATTAGGATGTGTTTTAGACCCTTAGATTAACCCTAGGTTAGTTTAGGTCCGTCAGATTTCGTCCCAAGCCCTCCAACCCAGCCCAAAACTCAACCAGGTGCACCCAGGCCAGAATCAGCCGACAGGGCATGTCGACAGCCCTGTCGGCTGCCAAGTCGACAGGCAAGTCGACAGCCCTGTCGACAGCCAAGTCGACTTGGCTGGGCGGGAGTTTTCCCGCCTGGCCCCGATTTCTGCATGTTTCGAAATTCAAATTTCCCGAAAACTTCTTTGGGCCTTAACCGGGTCATACGGACTCCGATTGTGACGTCAAGGAATTTCGCTCGGTCCGAACCAGTCGCTAAACCGACCCAGACCGCTCGAAACGCCCTATCGTTTGAGAACAGGACAAAACAGAACGCATACAGAAGAACATTTCAATTGTATATTACAACAATGCATCAGATTACAAGAATATACAGAGTATAAATGAATATTATACAGAAATATCAGAGATTTAAATTACATTTAAATACATAGCAGCGGAAAATAATACAATACACAACTAGAAGGAGATATACGGATACAAAGCTTTCCGGATATCGTTCCAGCTGTAAACCAGGATCCTGTGAATATAAATCTGCAAAACCAAAACTACTAGCTGCCCGTGTCAAAATAAGGGCACCCAGAGTTTAGGTTAAAACAATAAACTCCAGGTCAGTCATGGGACTGGTGTGAGAACTAAAACAGTTATTCTTTATTTTTAATGTTCGGTAAATCAAGGGACCACGCCGTATAACACGGAACGGGTTTCCTCCCAAGAATACCAGTGCATAAAACAACAGCGCAATGCTAAATAAAGAAAAATGAAGCTGTTATAAGACCCAGGTCCTATCACACAATGCAACGCAAGCCGGGGGATAGGGTTTTCCCTTATAACAGCCAAAGAATGCTTGATACGTTTAAAACAAATCATTTGATACTATTATAAGTGTATAGTGTATAAAACAACTTCAAATCATAAGTATCAATCATATGCGACATGAGCGTCCCATGCCACTATGTCGCCATATATAGGTTTACAAATAAAACCGCAAAGTCACGTATTTGGAAATTGGGTTTCCATCTATGAACCGAGGCAAAAGATAGTCCTCAACCGATTCGAGACAATCTAGCCCATGTCTCCGGAGCAGCCGCAACTGCCCCTTGGATCCTCAGGGTCGGTCCACCGATGTGGATTATAGTGCCTGAACAATACGTTTCTTCGCCCTTTGGGGCGTAAATGAGCCAACTAAATGACTCCATCGGTTCGAGAACGACCGATCAATCCGAGGCGCCTCGCAACAGCAACAACCACATAAGTCAAACTCGTCAAGGCGTGTAAAACCACTGACGCCACTTCTAGCTAGAAAGAAACGCATGCCCTCCCTGACGTCCGTCTCCCGTTTTTGGTTCATACCGGGTGTGAAACTCGCGAAGCAAACGTTACACAAAGCTACGCCACAAAGGCCGTGCTTTGATCATCACCACAAGACTTTGCTTTTCAACAGAAGCCTCGATCAGTTGCCACTTTGGCATGCCACACAGGCAATTCACTCCATGCGTTTGATGTCCATCAATATATAACCCCTGAGCTCGTACGTCTCAGAGAAGGGCGTTAAGCAAGAGAATAAATTCTCCGCCGCCAAACAGATATATATTTAATAGAGATCAATCACACGGACTAAAATCCAATGTCAGACACACAGTCCATTTACAAGTCCGTTCTGGGTCTGAACGAAACCGGAGGCACCTAGTACCCCGCATATCCATCGATCTCCAAGTACGTCTGGACGATCACCAACTGTTTCCATCTTCTTGGGTGTACAGCCCAATCAAGATCATCAGTTATCACCCAAACGACGTGAAGACCTCCGGTCTTCGACCATCGTCTTCATCTTCGACTTGTCGTCGTATCAGTTATTCAGAATGGGATAAACCCGGTCTTTCCGAATAATTCGCGTATATTTTAAATAAGTGTTACACAAACACAACATACGCCTCATTCCAATTCATTAGTCACTAACCGTAAATTAATCAAGAGAATAATTCCCCAAATATTAACCCCGAAGGCCGAAACCAACATCAGATCAATATCCAGAAAACCATTCTGTTTGGCTAACCGACAGTCAATTTCTAAATTTCACATTCATAGGGAAAGGTTCCCATTAATTTTATCCAAGATAATTTCTTGAACTTATCCTATAATCTATATTTGAATATCAATTCAAACTAGTCGGGATTAACGAACCTTACCGAAGTAATCATTTGTTTTAATTTCCCAATCCCAACCTATTCATCCCATGAAGTAAAACTGGTTATACTTCATATCTAACACCACGGTGTTATCGGTAAATTCAATTACCATTTCACGTTCAAATCTAATTAAAGATTTAACTATCGCTTGGAGCAAAAATGGTGATGCTCCATTTTCGATCATTTCAATCTAATTAAAGATTCATTAAAACTCCACTTAGTTTTAATCTTTGACTGGGTTAAAGAATCAGTGTCATTTAAAACACGGTTCACGATAAACCCAAAATCACCTTCCATTAATTATCGGGTTAAAGAACGAGTGTTGTTTAAAAACACTGTTCACGATAAACCCAAAAATCAATATCAATTCAATTCCAATTAAATATTATTTAATTGGTAACTTCATTAAATCTAAATAAAAAGATTTAACCTTTTTTTCAACTGGGTTCAAGAACAGTGTTAGTGAAGACACCACTCACGACAAACCCAAATCACATTCGATATTCAATACAATGCTCTGAATAGAAAATATATCGGCTTATATTCAATATCGAATTCTACGACTAACAAATGTCGTATTGGAAATAACGATATAAATATATATCTTTCAAATTTCCATAACAACATCTGTATAATCACGAATTCCAACATCGAAATATTCCGAAGACAATTTCGATTCAAATCCACTCCAATGCAATCATTGGATATTCTGGTTATTTTTAAAACCCTTTTTAAATTCAATTTATTAATTTAAAAATAAATAGAATTATAATTCTAGTTCAAAACCAGTTCATTTCGATTAAAATCTATTTTTATCTTTTCAAACATGAAGTTTTTCATCCCAAATCTTCACAAATCATTTCTTATGATTTTACACAAATTATTACTATTTTTAATAATTTTATCAAGGCCCGTACAGTCGATTTCCATCAACGGTCATCGAACTGCACTTACAGCGACCTTTTCCGAATTTGATTTGGACATAATTCCAAATCCAACCGTTAGATTTCTAATTTCTAATATTCGTTAGAAAGCTCTTTTCGATACGAACCCAACGGTTCCGGTTTTAGGAGAATCCGACGGTCGGATCTCCCGCAATGTCCGTTTGAAATAAATGGTCGAAATTCACGAACTACCGCGGCACGGCGCGTTCTATTCAGGCCATTATATTATATATATAATATATATATAATATATTTCGTCGATTTCTATTTAAAACGAATTATATAAATAGTTTTAAATTCGATTCAAAAGCAATTTCAACTTCCGTTTCAATTCAAATCAAAATTGAATTCTTCTCTATAAATTCGTTTTAAAATTCATTTCTATTAAATTCAAATTTCAATTCAATTTGAATTCGTTTCAATTTGCTTTCAATTCAATTTGAATTCGTTTCCAATTCAATTCATTTCGAAATCGTTTTCAATTCAATTCATTTCGAAATCGTTTTCAATTCAATTCATTTCGAAATCGTTTTCAATTCAATTCATTTCGAAATCGTTTTCAATTCAATTCATTTCGAAATCGTTTTCAATTCAATTCATTTCGAAATCGTTTTCAATTCAATTCATTTCGAAATCGTTTTCAATTCAATTCATTTCGAAATCGTTATATATTCAATTCATTTCGAAATCGTTATATATTCAATTCATTTCGAAATCGTTATATATTCAATTCATTTCGAAATCGTTATATATTCAATTCATTTCGAAATCGTTATATATTCAATTCATTTCGAAATCGTATAAAATCGATATAAATATCGTTCACGTCAAAATGGCGTCAATCTAATCAACACGGCTTCATAAATTTCTATTTTCAAATATTCTATTTCAAATATTTCTTTTTCAAAATAGTTGTTATTATCAAAATATCTCGTTCAACACATGACCAATCTCAATGAATGAGTACTGTCAACACATGAACTTTTATTTTATATTACAAAGATGTAAATTTTATTACTAAAATATTTTGTTCAACACATGACCAATCTCAATGAAAGAGTACTGTCAACACATGAACTTTTATTTTACAATATTCTTTATTTTTCAAATTGGAATGAGGCCCAATCAATTACCATATAAAGTTAATTATATGGATTTTCATACAACACATGTATATAATAGCATTGAAAAATAATCAACCATCAACCAAAGTGCACTACACTGTATAAGCATCAAATATAAATATCTAACGCTTATAACGGCCTGTCAATCAATCGATCGACATTTTTAATCAATCAGGATGAGTGAACTGCATATTTCATCCTAACACCCGTGTGGGGTTTCAAACAATCACACACATATTTTATTTGTGCTGTTGGGCGATGTGTAAAATTTATCGACCCAATCAATGTCCTTCAAATAGGTGTACATAAACAAACCGTCTGGTTTGTAAATGAATATTTATTTATTCACATTCGCGTTAAAAGCTATATTTTTAACGATAAAATATTTATTCCAACACATGAATTTTCTTTTCAGTTCATTTATTCAATAAATGACATTTCTATTTTTCTAACATATTTTAGAAAATTTCGGCGGCATAACGGCACGATACTAGAAACGGGACGAGGCCTAGCCTTATCCCCGGTCTAGTGAAGGCCCACGCCATTCACACATCAATCAAATCCATTCATTTCACCAAACCATTCAATTTCAATCAAATAATCTAACCAATCTATGCAACCAAACAAACAAGTCCATGGTCTGTGGACGATTGTGTCGGGTGCTACTAAGCACCGTCTGCATCCTAGTATATATATATAACTAGAAAAGAAATTGAAAGGTGAGAAATTCTCACCTTTAGCTATCCAATCATCTTGACTCTTCTTTGATATAAAGCTTCTTCGTTCTCGCCTTTTTGTCACCTTCGTTATCCGCTTTCACTACATATGTACAAATCGAATTTTTACTTCGCTTTTCAATATATAAAAATCACATTTTTAATTCGAAGTTCAATATATAAAAATCATATTTTTAATTCGAAGTTCAATATATAAAAATCATATTTTTAATTCGAAGTTCAATATATAAAAATCATATTTTTAATTCGAAGTTCAATATATAAAAATCATATTTTTAATTCGAAGTTCAATATATAAAAATCATATTTTTAATTCGAAGTTCAATATATAAAAATCATATTTTTAATTCGAAGTTCAATATATAAAAATCATATTTTTACTTCGAAGTTCAATATATAAAAATCATATTTTTAATTCGAAGTTCAATATATAAAAATCATATTTTTAATTCGAAGTTCAATATATAAAAATCATATTTTTAATTCGAAGTTCAATATATAAAAATCATATTTTTACTTCGAAGTTCAACATATAAAAATCATATTTTTATTTAATTTCAAAAACCGTATCTTTAATTTTTCCAAAATCAAGTCTTTATATTTTTCAATTCAAAGATATCGTCTTTTCACATTTTAAAAATCTAACTTTTTGCATTTTAAAAATCTAACTTTTTGCATTTTAAAAATCTAACTTTGCATTTTAAAAATCTAACTTTTTGTCATTTAAAAAAATCTGACTTTTATCATTTAAAAAATCTGACTTTAACATTTTAAAAAATCTGAGTTTAACATTTTAAAAAATCTGACTTTAACATTTAAAAAAATCTGTCTTTAACATTTAAAAAAAATCTGTCTTTAACATTTTAAAAAAAAATCTGACCTTAACATTTTAAAAAAAATCTGACCTTTTCCTTGTCTGAACGTCGAGAGCAGGGGGGGTTCGCTGGTGGTGCTCGCCAGTGGTGCTGTCGGTTTGCGGAGGAGGCGGTGGCCTTGGATTTGGGCGGCGCGGTAACCTCGGGTGGGGGATTTCTGGGTCCTCACGGCTTCATCGGAGAAAGGGGCGGAGTTCGCCAACATCCGGAGGAGGGAGGGGGAATCCGGCGGTCGGGGCACGGTCGATCCACGGAGAGGAGGGCGGCGGTTTTCTAAGGCGACGGGGTTCGAGAGATTTGGGGCTGAGGGATTTAATTCGATTGAAGAAATAATGGACGAGGGAGGGGTTACTTATAAAAGGGTTTTTATTTATTTAATAAATTTTTTTTCCAAAATAAGTTCACTTTTTTATTCAAACTCCTAACGAGACCCAACGACTGTCGCCCCTAGCTAATTACCCCCATTCCGAACACAATGGGATATGCCACGCAAGCTGATTCGATCGTTTCGATTAGTTTCCGTTAAATTTACATTTAAATCACTATATTGAATTTTAAACGTACATTTCAAATTACCGGGGTCACATACTAACTAGAAAAATTCCAGAAAAATATTTTCCAGCTTCGTATTGACGATACGGTCCTAACAAAACTAGTTTCGTCGAATTCCGAGGCCGTATGAAAAATGGCCAATTTCCAGTCGATTAAAATCAACTGAAACCGGTCAAATGCGTTTTCCTTTGCCACGCTCACATATTGATTCGAAAAATTATGAAATTTGGAATCTAGCAATAATTCAACATCACGGACCCAACAAAAGTGGTTTCGTTGAAATCCGAGGTCATTTGCAAAATGTCCATTTTTAAGGGCTTGAATTCCATAGCGACTATTCAGAATTTTCAACTGGACATATCTTTTGATTCCCGCTACGAAATCTCGATTTCCCGGATTCGTTGGAAAGATATTATCAATTAGATCCTAATGTTTTTGGTTTCACTAAAATCCGGATTGTTTTGCACCCGGTACATTCAATTGAAGTTTGAAATCGAATTATCGAACTACCGCGCCATTTTCAATTCCTATTTATAATTATATATAATTATTTATATTCTAATGACGACGCGTATAATATATACGTTCGAATTATATACAAAATAAATTTTTCGTCGATATTATTTAAAATAATTCATTTTAAATAATCAAAATTCGCTAAAATTGCCAAAATAAAAAATTTAAACTGACCCAGATTTTCGGGTTGTTACAATCTCCCCCACTTAAAACTTTTCGTCCCCGAAAAGGAACAAAGTCGAAAGTGGTTTGATTAATCAACTCTACGCTCGATCTGGCTTCCATTCTCCAACTCTTTAGTTTCTGAGAATTTTCAAAATTTCAAAAATTTGGCTAACACCCTAAATTTTCGAAAAATTTCGCCATAACCTCCCCTACAATGGGAGCATCGGGGAATTTCAAATAGCTTCCCCGGTCCTTCAGATCTCAAAAAGAAAAAGAAAAAGCCAAGCGGCTAGCCAATAGGCTCACAAAATCATCATCACCCAAACAAAACAGGAAATTATGTAGTAAACATGTACCTATTTGTCGGGCAAACAAATTTTATTCTCTGCTCTAGCCTCCTTGCTATGACCTGTTCAATGTAAGTATATGTATGCAAGCAAATGCGACCAAATTTCAATACAATTCAATATTTGTTTAAATTAGGCTAAATGGTTCAAAATTATCAAACAATTAAACAAACAACACAATCATCTATCAATTAGTGAATTAGAGTTTCAAATTCATAATTTTGATACATAGTCAAAAATCAGGTTTTTGATGCCAAATCACAACAATAGGCCCTATCTAATTTTGGTTCTCACACCAGTCAATAGGAAATATATAGAAAGCCCACTTTCGTCACTCGAACATAAATTCTAATGATGGAGCTCCATCATCAAAATCATCTCCGGGCGATTAGAGTGTAATTCTATATCTATCCAGTATATTAAAATTTCGAATACACGCGGATCAGACGTATACGCAAAATCTATATATACTGGATTGTCCACATCAATATAAATAGATAATCAAATACGAATAATTGATTTAATTTTCAAAACAAAAGTTTGTTTTCATTTTAAAAATATACTCTTCACACTCGTTCTAGGATACTACTGATCCCATCTCTAACGAGTCATTCTAATTGGATATTACTAATCCAATATCTGATGAATTCTTTCGTATGGTTCTAATGTGTCTTGTTCTCTAGCTTTGTAAACCAAAGCTCTGATACCAAATGTGACGTCAAGGAATTTCGCTCGGTCCGAACCAGTCGCTAAACCGACCCAGACCGCTCGAAACGCCCTATCGTTTGAGAACAGGACAAAACAGAACGCATACAGAAGAACATTTCAATTGTATATTACAACAATGCATCAGATTACAAGAATATACAGAGTATAAATGAATATTATACAGAAATATCAGAGATTTAAATTACATTTAAATACATAGCAGCGGAAAATAATACAATACACAACTAGAAGGAGATATACGGATACAAAGCTTTCCGGATATCGTTCCAGCTGTAAACCAGGATCCTGTGAATATAAATCTGCAAAACCAAAACTACTAGCTGCCCGTGTCAAAATAAGGGCACCCAGAGTTTAGGTTAAAACAATAAACTCCAGGTCAGTCATGGGACTGGTGTGAGAACTAAAACAGTTATTCTTTATTTTTAATGTTCGGTAAATCAAGGGACCACGCCGTATAACACGGAACGGGTTTCCTCCCAAGAATACCAGTGCATAAAACAACAGCGCAATGCTAAATAAAGAAAAATGAAGCTGTTATAAGACCCAGGTCCTATCACACAATGCAACGCAAGCCGGGGGATAGGGTTTTCCCTTATAACAGCCAAAGAATGCTTGATACGTTTAAAACAAATCATTTGATACTATTATAAGTGTATAGTGTATAAAACAACTTCAAATCATAAGTATCAATCATAGGCGACATGAGCGTCCCATGCCACTATGTCGCCATATATAGGTTTACAAATAAAACCGCAAAGTCACGTATTTGGAAATTGGGTTTCCATCTATGAACCGAGGCAAAAGATAGTCCTCAACCGATTCGAGACAATCTAGCCCATGTCTCCGGAGCAGCCGCAACTGCCCCTTGGATCCTCAGGGCCGGTCCACCGATGTGGATTATAGTGCCTGAACAATACGTTTCTCCGCCCTTTGGGGCGTAAATGAGCCAACTAAATGACTCCATCGGTTCGAGAACGACCGATCAATCTGAGGCGCCTCGCAACAGCAACAACCACATAAGTCAAACTCGTCAGGGCGTGTAAAACCACTGACGCCACTTCTAGCTAGAAAGAAACGCATGCCCTCCCTGACGTCCGTCTCCCGTTTTTGGTTCATACCGGGTGTGAAACTCGCGAAGCAAACGTTACACAAAGCTACGCCACAAAGGCCGTGCTTTGATCATCACCACAAGACTTTGCTTTTCAACAGAAGCCTCGATCAGTTGCCACTTTGGCATGCCACACAGGCAATTCACTCCATGCGTTTGATGTCCATCAATATATAACCCATGAGCTCGTACGTCTCAGAGAAGGGCGTTAAGCAAGAGAATAAATTCTCCGCCGCCAAACAGATATATATTTAATAGAGATCAATCACACGGACTAAAATCCAATGTCAGACACACAGTCCATTTACAAGTCCGTTCTGGGTCTGAACGAAACCGGAGGCACCTAGTACCCCGCATATCCATCGATCTCCAAGTACGTCTGGACGATCACCAACTGTTTCCATCTTCTTGGGTGTACAGCCCAATCAAGATCATCAGTTATCACCCAAACGACGTGAAGACCTCCGGTCTTCGACCATCGTCTTCATCTTCGACTTGTCGTCGTATCAGTTATTCAGAATGGGATAAACCCGGTCTTTCCGAATAACTCGCGTATATTTTAAATAAGTGTTACACAAACACAACATACGCCTCATTCCAATTCATTAGTTACTAACCGTAAATTAATCAAGAGAATAATTCCCCAAATATTAACCCCGAAGGCCGAAACCAACATCAGATCAATATCCAGAAAACCATTCTGTTTGGCTAACCGACAGTCAATTTCTAAATTTCACATTCATAGGGAAAGGTTCCCATTAATTTTATCCAAGATAATTTCTTGAACTTATCCTATAATCTATTTTTGAATATCAATTCAAACTAGTCGGGATTAACGAACCTTACCGAAGTAATCATTTGTTTTAATTTCCCAATCCCAACCTATTCATCCCATGAAGTAAAACTGGTTATACTTCATATCTAACACCACGGTGTTATCGGTAAATTCAATTACCATTTCACGTTCAAATCTAATTAAAGATTTAACTATCGCTTGGAGCAAAACTGGTGATGCTCCATTTGCGATCATTTCAATCTAATTAAAGATTCATTAAAACTCCACTTAGTTTTAATCTTTGACTGGGTTGAAGAATCAGTGTCATTTAAAACACGGTTCACGATAAACCCAAAATCACCTTCCATTAATTATCGGGTTAAAGAACGAGTGTTGTTTAAAAACACTGTTCACGATAAACCCAAAAATCAATATCAATTCAATTCCAATTAAATATTATTTAATTGGTAACTTCATTAAATCTAAATAAAAAGATTTAACCTTTTTTTCAACTGGGTTCAAGAACAGTGTTAGTGAAGACACCACTCACGACAAACCCAAATCACATTCGATATTCAATACAATGCTCTGAATAGAAAATATATCGGCTTATATTCAATATCGAATTCTACGACTAACAAATGTCGTATTGGAAACAACGATATAAATATATATCTTTCAAATTTCCATAACAACATCTGTATAATCACGAATTCCAACATCGAAATATTCCGAAGACAATTTCGATTCAAATCCACTCCAATGCAATCATTGGATATTCTGGTTATTTTTAAAACCCTTTTTAAATTCAATTTATTTATTTAAAAATAAATAGAATTATAATTCTAGTTCAAAACCAGTTCATTTCGATTAAAATCTATTTTTATCTTTTCAAACATGAAGTTTTTCATCCCAAATCTTCACAAATCATTTCTTATGATTTTACACAAATTATTACTATTTTTAATAATTTTATCAACGCCCGTACAGTCGATTTCCATCAACGGTCATCGAACTTCACTTACAGCGACCTTTTCCGAATTTGATTTGGACATAATTCCAAATCCAACCGTTAGATTTCTAATTTCTAATATTCGTTAGAAAGCTCTTTTCGATACGAACCCAACGGTTCCGGTTTTAGGAGAATCCGACGGTCGGATCTCCCGCAATGTCCGTTTGAAATAAATGGTCGAAATTCACGAACTACCGCGGCGCGGCGCGTTCTATTCAGGCCATTATATTATATATATAATATATTTCGTCGATTTCTATTTAAAAAGAATTGTATAAATAGTTTTAAATTCGATTCAAAAGCAATTTCAACTTCCGTTTCAATTCAAATCAAAATTGAATTCTTCTCTATAAATTCGTTTTAAAATTCATTTCTATTAAATTCAAATTTCAATTCAATTTGAATTCGTTTCAATTTGCTTTCAATTCAATTTGAATTCGTTTTCAATTCAATTCATTTCGAAATCGTTTTCAATTCAATTCATTTCGAAATCGTTTTCAATTCAATTCATTTCGAAATCGTTTTCAATTCAATTCATTTCGAAATCGTTTTCAATTCAATTCATTTCGAAATCGTTTTCAATTCAATTCATTTCGAAATCGTTTTCAATTCAATTCATTTCGAAATCGTTTTCAATTCAATTCATTTCGAAATCGTTTTCAATTCAATTCATTTCGAAATCGTTATATATTCAATTCATTTCGAAATCGTTATATATTCAATTCATTTCGAAATCGTTATATATTCAATTCATTTCGAAATCGTTATATATTCAATTCATTTCGAAATCGTATAAAATCGATATAAATATCGTTCACGTCAAAATGGCGTCAATCTAATCAACACGGCTTCATAAATTTCTATTTTCAAATATTCTATTTCAAATATTTCTTTTTCAAAATAGTTGTTATTATCAAAATATCTCGTTCAACACATGACCAATCTCAATGAATGAGTACTGTCAACACATGAACTTTTATTTTATATTACAAAGATGTAAATTTTATTACTAAAATATTTTGTTCAACACATGACCAATCTCAATGAATGAGTACTGTCAACACATGAACTTTTATTTTACAATATTCTTTATTTTTCAAATTGGAATGAGGCCCAATCAATTACCATATAAAGTTAATTATATGGATTTTCATACAACACATGTATATAATAGCATTGAAAAATAATCAACCATCAACCAAAGTGCACTACACTGTATAAGCATCAAATATAAATATCTAACGCTTATAACAGCCTGTCAATCAATCGATCGACATTTTTAATCAATCAGGATGAGTGAACTGCATATTTCATCCTAACACCCGTGTGGGGTTTCAAACAATCACACACATATTTAATTTGTGCTGTTGGGCGATGTGTAAAATTTATCGACCCAATCAATGTCCTTCAAATAGGTGTACATAAACAAACCGTCTGGTTTGTAAATGAATATTTATTTATTCACATTCGCGTTAAAAGCTATATTTTTAACGATAAAATATTTATTCCAACACATGAATTTTCTTTTCAGTTCATTTATTCAATAAATGACATTTCTATTTTTCTAACATATTTTAGAAAATTTCGGCGGCATAACGGCACGATACTAGAAACGGGACGAGGCCTAGCCTTATCCCCGGTCTAGTGAAGGCCCACGCCATTCACACATCAATCAAATCCATTCATTTCACCAAACCATTCAATTTCAATCAAATAATCTAACAAATCTATGCAACCAAACAAACAAGTCCATGGTCTGTGGACGATTGTGTCGGGTGCTACTAAGCACCGTCTGCATCCTAGTATATATATATATAACTAGAAAAGAAATTGAAAGGTGAGAAATTCTCACCTTTAGCTATCCAATCATCTTGACTCTTCTTTGATATAAAGCTTCTTCGTTCTCGCCTTTTTGTCACCTTCGTTATCCGCTTTCACTACATATGTAAAAATCGAATTTTTACTTCGCTTTTCAATATATAAAAATCACATTTTTAATTCGAAGTTCAATATATAAAAATCATATTTTTAATTCGAAGTTCAATATATAAAAATCATATTTTTAATTCGAAGTTCAATATATAAAAATCATATTTTTAATTCGAAGTTCAATATATAAAAATCATATTTTTAATTCGAAGTTCAATATATAAAAATCATATTTTTAATTCGAAGTTCAATATATAAAAATCATATTTTTAATTCGAAGTTCAATATATAAAAATCATATTTTTACTTCGAAGTTCAATATATAAAAATCATATTTTTAATTCGAAGTTCAATATATAAAAATCATATTTTTAATTCGAAGTTCAATATATAAAAATCATATTTTTAATTCAAAGTTCAATATATAAAAATCATATTTTTTCTTCGAAGTTCAACATATAAAAATCATATTTTTATTTAATTTCAAAAACCGTATCTTTAATTTTTCCAAAATCAAGTCTTTATATTTTTCAATTCAAAGATATCGTCTTTTCACATTTTAAAAATCTAACTTTTTGCATTTTAAAAATCTAACTTTTTGCATTTTAAAAATCTAACTTTGCATTTTAAAAATCTAACTTTTTGTCATTTAAAAAAATCTGACTTTTATCATTTAAAAAATCTGACTTTAACATTTTAAAAAATCTGAGTTTAACATTTTATAAAATCTGACTTTAACATTTAAAAAAATCTGTCTTTAACATTTAAAAAAAAATCTGTCTTTAACATTTTAAAAAAAATCTAACCTTAACATTTTAAAAAAAATCTGACCTTTTCCTTGTCTGAACGTCGAGAGCAGGGGGGGTTCGCTGGTGGTGCTCGCCAGTGGTGCTGTCGGTTTGCGGAGGAGGCGGTGGCCTTGGATTTGGGCGGCGCGATAACCTCGGGTGGGGGATTTCTGGGTCCTCACGGCTTCATCGGAGAAAGGGGCGGAGTTCGCCAACATCCGGAGGAGGGAGGGGGAATCCGGCGGTCGGGGCACGGTCGATCCACGGAGAGGAGGGCGGCGGTTTTCTAAGGCGACGGGGTTCGAGAGATTTGGGGCTGAGGGATTTAATTCGATTGAAGAAATAATGGACGAGGGAGGGGTTACTTATAAAAGGGTTTTTATTTATTTAATAATTTTTTTTTTCCAAAATAAGTTCACTTTTTTATTCAAACTCCTAACGAGACCCAACGACTGTCGCCCCCAGCTAATTACCCCCATTTCGAACACAATGGGATATGCCACGCAAGCTGATTCGATCGTTTCGATTAGTTTCCGTTAAATTTACATTTAAATCACTATATTGAATTTTAAACGTACATTTCAAATTACCGGGGTCACATACTAACTAGAAAAATTCCAGAAAAATATTTTCTAGCTTCGTATTGACGATACGGTCCTAACAAAACTAGTTTCGTCGAATTCCGAGGCCGTATGAAAAATGGCCAATTTCCAGTCGATTAAAATCAACTGAAACCGGTCAAATGCGTTTTCCTTTGCCACGCTCACATATTGATTCGAAAAATTATGAAATTTGGAATCTAGCAATAATTCAACATCACGGACCCAACAAAAGTGGTTTCGTTGAAATCCGAGGTCATTTGCAAAATGTCCATTTTTAAGGGCTTGAATTCCATAGCGACTATTCAGAATTTTCAACTGGACATATCTTTTGATTCCCGCTACGAAATCTCGATTTCCCGGATTCGTTGGAAAGATATTATCAATTAGATCCTAATGTTTTTGGTTTCACTAAAATCCGGATTGTTTTGCACCCGGTACATTCAATTGAAGTTTGAAATCGAATTATCGAACTACCGCGCCATTTTCAATTCCTATTTATAATTATATATAATTATTTATATTCTAATGACGACGCGTATAATATATACGTTCGAATTATATTCAAAATAAATTTTTCGTCGATATTATTTAAAATAATTCATTTTAAATAATCAAAATTCGCTAAAATTGCCAAAATAAAAATTTTAAACTGACCCAGATTTTCGGGTTGTTACACCGATTTACAAAATTTCGGACTCTATTTCGCGTATTTTTCCGAGACGAACACAATGACGTAACCCGTTTCCCCTGATTCTCACATCTGAGATTATTAATTCTGTAATTAGTGAATATCAGTGTTAACTGAAATTCGGGGTGTTACATCACCTATAATGAAATAGGTAAATTTGGGTAAAAATGGCATAATTTGAATGACCGTTTATGGATAGTAATTCAAATTGTTGTCTAAAATAGGTATTGACACCTATAAAAGGAAAGGATTAATTAATTAACTTAATTAATCAAAAGTGGAATGTTTAGCAATTAAAATCCGAAATTAAATTAACACTTAT
This sequence comes from Allium sativum, assembly GCA_030737875.1. Lineage (NCBI taxonomy): Eukaryota > Viridiplantae > Streptophyta > Magnoliopsida > Asparagales > Amaryllidaceae > Allium > Allium sativum. Next base: position 393,165,244 of record CM060924.1, on the reverse strand, counting down.
GACACGAGGTTAGGTTACATTAGTGGTGGAAGTCTGCCCGGACACGACCGACATATCCAGCAGCCACTAATGTTGAACCTAATGTGAGAAGTCTAAGTGTGTGAATACGACTTGGGCTAAGACACGAGGTTAGACCCAACTGTGGAATAAGACTGCCCGGACCCGACCGACATATCCAGCATCCACACGTTGTAGGCCTAATGTGTGAGGTCTAACCCAATTTAACCATAATTGGACATGGTAATAAGAAAAGACTACTTAAACTGATTTAATACATGAGGATTGTATGATTATGAACATAAGTTAGGGTTAAGTAAAATGAATTGGATTGTGGGTGGGTTAAGTATAACTGAAGGGTAGGTGGGTAATATTAGTATATATAGGCCCACAAACTTAACCACTAAATAAACACGATTAAATCAGTTGGAGGGTTAAGTAAATCTTGGGTAGGTGGGTAATATTAGTATATATAGGCCCACAAACTTAACCGAATAGAGGGTTATGTAATTAAAGATACCTAATGGTATACATAACCGGGGGAAATAGCAAAGTTATGTATTATAGACACCCTTAGGGGTAAGCACAACTAATGGAAAGAGATAAAGTTATGTATTAAAGACACCTATGGGTAAGCATAACTGATAGGTAGATTAAGGGTTATGTATTAAAGACACCTATAGGTAAGTATAACTGATAGAGAGCTACGTAATTAAAGACACCTTAGGGTATACATAGTCAGTTGAAAACCTAGTGGGGATACAAGACATAGGGGAGAGCTTGTATCATGTTGTGAGGGACCCATTTCAGTCAGTAACCCTGAGTGGTATCAAAGTAGAGAACTCCGTACTAGGTGGAAAAGGGGCACGCTTACTGATTGATTGTAAGAGATCAAAACGGGACGGATGGTGGGAGCGGCGCAAACCGACCGGGGACATGTGCATGCATGGGCCGGGCAGAGGGGGACAAGATGACTGTGACACCAGTAGATATGGTTATGCACCTCTTAGGTTGCCACTTTAGGAGATGATACCTCCTACTGTGGGGCCAGCACAGGGTATCTACGGAATAGGGAGCCGATCGATTAGGGTAGTGGTTAGGGTACACTCGGATGTATACCCTAAGTCTACCAACTTATTGTAGAAGGGATCATCTCACTTTGGTTATGCTAGTAATTGTGCAGAGTAGTCATTAGTGAAGCATGTATACGCCTTACCTTATCTGCCTTGTCACACCTGCCATTTATATAATGACCTCTCATATCCACTTTATGCCTGTCTTGTTTACCTTTATTTATTTACTGGCTAAAAGTAACTAGACTCTCCAGACTTTATATCTGACCCCCTTTTTTCCCTCTCTCTTCCGTTCCCCCCCCCCCCAAGGTTCTCAAGGAGGAAACACCCAGGCTTAGTCAGGACTTGGATATTACCTTGCTGGAAGCTACTTTTGAAGTATGCCTCCAGTCTTTATCTCTAATATGGCTTACTCTTTTATTGGGGAATAATGTTTTTCTTTTAATACCTATGTGCTCTGATGATGCAAGACAGAAGTATTTTGTTGTAATGGTTTTATGACTTATGGTATTGTGAACCACGATATTATGTTTTATGTTGAAATAAAGTTTTGAAATTTCCGCTGCTATCTTATTTATATCTGTCTTGTAATTATTCTGTATATGTTTACCTACAACGCTTCACGAAACTTAATGCATTCCCTTAGTGAGTGACATTAACGGACGTGGGGTGTTACACTTGGTATCAGAGCTGAAGGTTACCAAATTGGATAGAGTTTTTAAAAAATTATTTTCCAAAAAGGTTTTAAAAGATAGCATTTTCAAAAAGATAAGTCTATTTTGAAAAACATATTCCCCAAAGCCATATGTGATATCTCTCGATCCTCCGCTTGATTCCTTTTTCCTTTTTGATTGGGGAACCGATTCTTCCCAAAAGGTGTCCCCATTCCGACACAATGCCATAGGCATGTTTAGCACATGTCGAAGGGCAATGAAGTGCCTAATCTCCATCTGTAGCTGCAGTAGTATCACCTACGAATAATTTTTCGTAAGGATTTCCGTGCGATGGAGGCAGCTTTCGAGAGACTAGTTAGCTTGTTACACAAGAATGGAAAAGAAAGGAGAATAAGGGAGTTAGGGCTAAAGAGCACAGCCTAAGGATAAGAAAAATGATGGCCCAAAAAGGGAATGTGGATAAAGTTAAAATAAAAGAAAGAAGAATTTTTGTTTCAGTTGTGGAGAGGTCAGACACTTTTCCAAGGAGTGCCTGAAGGAGCAAGGACAAGGTTAGAGGGTAGAATCTTTTTGAGGGCAGGTGTGTATTCTCGTAGACATAGTACCAAATAGAGGTAGGAAAGTTTTTATTCCTCTTTCCAGTCACCCTATTTTTTGATTATGTTGCTTCACGCTCGTTTATATCTAGTTCTGTAGTTGAATCTCTGCACTTAATTACTAGTATGGTTGTAGATCCCGTATTTGTTTCAAACCCCAATTGTGGTTCGGCTCATTTATTAGTGATTTGTAGGGGTTTGAAATTATCTGTGTTAAGCATCAAAAATTTAAATGTGACACTTATGTGCTCGGGTTTATGGACTGCGGGTTGATTCTATGAATGGACCAGCTTTCTACGTAGGGGGTCGTTCTAGATTTTGAGAGGAAGGTCGTTAAGTTTCTAACTTGTCATGGGAAGACCCTCAAAGTTTCTTGTGACCCACAAGGGCCTGTTATGCTTAGTTTCTTAGAATCTCTTGATGCATCTATAGAAGATTTGCAATCTGTTCCAGTAGTCTGATTTTTTTTCTGATGTCTTGATGAGGTACGGGGTTTACCTCCAACGCGCGAGATCGACTTTCGTATATATCTGGTAGACAATGCAAAACCAGTTGCATTACTGGTGTGCCACACGGCTCCAAGGGAAAGTAGAGAAGGAAGTAATGATTAAATGAGTTCCGACTTGCATACTTGGATCAAAGGTTAAGAGACTGCGCGACAGAGATGTTAGGAGAGGATAGCAAGGATGCGACTTGGGAAACCAAAGATAAGTTTCATGCTTCATACCCATTCCTTTTTAGGACTATGTTCTTGACTTCTTTTCCCAAAGCTTTTTAGTCGTACTTGTTTCTATCATTCGTTTGTATCCTATCGATTGAATCTTCGACCTTTAGATAGGAAACACATGGATGTAAACATGTGTTTGAAACATGTTATGTTCGTTAGATGCAAGTGGATGCAAGTGTTTGCTAGTGGTTGCCTGTGGACGCATATACACACACATTAGGCACTAGATCGGCTCAATCACACTCTCATATTGCATATGGATGTGTGTGCATTTTCTTTTATTTTTATGGATAGAAATGGATGAGTTAGCATACGGATGTTGCATTTGGATGAATGTGTGTGCACACATATAGAACTTATATGATGTAATAGGTTTACTTGCATACATACTGGATTCATGGCACTAACATACGTTGCATTAAGGAGGTCAACTGAATTAGTAGACCGCCTGATTTTCGCATTAGTGTTGGGAATATACACACACTTTTGCATATATTCATGAAAAGAATTAGAAATATTTTAAGGACAATGGATGTCTGTGATTGAATGGTTGAGTAGATGGATGTTGGATGGTAGGATATACATTCTTCTTGACTTGAAGATTTGGGGACAAAATCCTTTAAGTAGGGGGAATGTAACACCCTGTAATTTTTAAACCAGGACATAAGAGATAATTAAAGAATAATTAATATTTAAAAAATAATTAGAGGAAATGGGCTTTTCCATTGCATCCGTCTTGGAATTCTGCTTGGGATAGAGTCCGAGTTTGCATAAAACGGATAACGAATGAAGGAGATATGGACGAACGAAGTTAGGCAGAAAAACCGGAAACAAACCAGAATGGCAGAAAAACCGGAAATAGACCAGAATGCACTGGCGCACTTGTGAAGTGCGCCAGTACAAAAATCCACTGGCGCACCTGGCAAGTGCGCAAGTACAGAAATGCACTGGCGCACCTGGCAAGTGCGTCCAGGCCGAGGACTTTCGAGCACAACATTCTGGAGTGTTCTGTGATGACGTGTCTTCCTCTGATTAGCTGGATGATGTGTCTTGGAGCTGTCTAGCTCTGATGACTCCTAGGTTGATCTAAAGGCTTATATTAATCCTAAACCTCTATATAATCACATCTAACCTATATCCTAATTCAAGTTAAATTCATTCGTGAGCCTATATGCTGCTGCATCCTAGACTAACCTAGCCGCCATCATAACAAATCAAATTCAACCAAAGTCTACATCAAGGGTTAAGCATAACAAATCCAGAAATCAGATCCTAGAACTCAAGATCCATTCTTTTTCTGTGAGTTCTAGTCACTTTTAGGTTTAAATAGATAAATGTGAATTGCGGTAGACTATGAATTGGGTATATGTTGTGAAACATGAACCTATGCAAGTTTATTATGTTGTGAATCATGAACCTATGCAAGTTTATTATGTTGTGAATCATGAACCTATGCAAGTTTATTATGTTGTGAATCATGAACCTATGCAAGTTTATTATGTTGTGAATCATGAATCTATGCGAGTTTATCCCTAGAACTAATATGGTTATGGACATTCTACTATGTTGACCTTAACTTGCAATTATATTGCGGTAAATATGAACCTGTTAATCTAGTTCTAACCCTTTTATACCAAATTACCTTTCAACTATCATGTTGGAGTAATCACGAGATGTAGTAAACATGGCATGTGGTGTCACCCTTTTAGATCTAATCATACTACTCTGTCACCTCAACTTTGTTAGACATCTAAGCGACAAGTTAAGATCATGTTATGTTAACTTTGACATGGTAGTTGCCACAAGTTCAATAGTTTTGTGTTCGCCTTATTATGATTACATGTCCATTCACCTTGTTGTCATATGCCAAAAATTGTACTGAAACTATCACCTTGTCATTCCCTTTATTTATTGTTATGGCGAGGCTACTTTGTAGCCTCGATGATGCCAAAATGCATACGGTTACGCTAGTTAAGAAACGGGGAAAAAGGGGATTTGTAATAGGCATAATTTATATAATGTTTATATAAATTGGACATATGATTCAAGTAGGGAAACATAGAAATAATCACCTATAATGACATAGGTAAAGTTGGGTAAAAATGGCGTAATTTGAATATGACCATTTACGGATAAGTAATTCAAATTGTTGTGTAAAATAGGTATTGACGCCTATAAAAGGAAAGGATTAATTAATTAACTTAATTAATCAAAAGTGGAATGTTTAGCAATTAAAATCCGAAATTAAATTAACACTTATGACACGAGGTTAGATTACATTAGTGGTGGAAGCCTGCCCAGACCCGACCGGTATATCCAGCAGCCACTAATATTGAACTTAATGTGAGAAGTCTAAGTGTGTGAATACAACTTGGGCTAAGACACAAGGTTAGACCCAACTGTGGAATAAGACTCCCCGGACCCGACCGGCATATCCAGCATCCACACGTTGTAGGCCTAATGTGGGAGGTCTAACCCAATATAATCATAATTGGACATGGTAATAAGAAAAGACTACTTAACCTGATTTAATGCATGAGGACTGTATGATTATGAACATAAGTTAGGGTTAAGTAAAATGAATTGGATAGTGGGTGGGTTAAGTATAACTGAAGGGTAGGTGGGTAATATTAGTATATATAGGCCCACAAACTTAACCATTAAATAAACAAGATTAAATCAGTGGGAGGGTTAAGTAAATCTTGGGTAGGTGGGTAATATTAGTATATATAGGCCCACAAACTTAACCGGATAGAGGGTTATGTAATTAAAGACACCTAACGGTATACATAACCGGGGGAAATAGTAAAGTTATGTATTAAAGACACCCTTCGGGGTAAGCATAACTAATGGAAAGAGATAGAGTTATGTATTAAAGACACCTATAGGTAAGCATATCTTATAGGTAGATTAAGGGTTATGTATTAAAGACACCTATAGGTAAGCACAACTGATAGAGAGCTATGTAATTAAAGACACCTTAGGGTATACATAGTCAGTAGAAAACCTAGTGGGGATACAAGACATAGGGGAGAGCTTGTATCATGTTGTGAGGGACCCATTTCAGTCAGTAACCCGGAGTGGTACCAAAGTAGAGAACTTCGTACTAGGCGGAGAAGGGGCACACTTACTGATTGATTGTAAGAGATCCAAACGGGAAGGATGGTGGGAGCGGCGCAAACCGACCGGGGACATGTGCGTGCATGGGCCAGGAAGAGGGGGACAAGACGACCGTGACACCAGTAGATATGGTTATGCACCTCTTAGGTTGCCACTTTAGGAAATGATACCTCCTACTGTGGGGCCAGCACAGGGTATCTACGGAATAGGGAGCCGATCGATTAGGGTAGTGGTTAGGGTGCACTCGGACGTATACCCTAAGTCTACCAACTTATTGTAGAAGGGATCATCTCACTTTGGTTATGCTAGTAATAGTGCAGAGTAGTCATTAGTGAAGCATGTATACGCCTTACCTTTTCTTCCTTGTCACACCTGCCATTTATATAATGACCTCTCTTATCCATTTTATGTCTGTCATGTTTACCTTTATTTATTTACTATCTAAAAGTAACTAGACTCGCCGGACTTTATGTCCGACCCCTTTTGTTTTCCCCCCCTCTTCCGTTCCCCCCTCCCCAGGTTCTCAGGGAGGAAACACCCAAGCTTAGTCAGGACTTGGATATTGTCTTGCTGGAAGCTACTTCTGAAGTATGGCTCCAGTCTTTATCTCTACTATGGCTTACTGTTTTATTGGGGAATAATGTTTTTCTTTTAATACCTATGTACTCTGATGATGCAAGACATAAGTATTTTGTTGTAATGGTTTTATGACTTATGGTATTGTGAACCACGATATTATGTTTTATGTTGAAATAAAGTTTTGAAATTTCCGCTGCTATCTTATTTATATCTGTCTTGTAATTATTCTATGCCTGTTTACCTACAACGCTTCACGAAACTTAATGCATTCCCATAGTGTGACATTAACGGACGTGGGGTGTTACAACTTTAGCCTTCTGTTTTAGCTTTATCGTACTTTTCTGTTTGTATACTTGTCTCTTTACACATCACAAGTCGTTTGTTTGGTGTGAAGTTGTGACGTGCTTGTGGTACGTATTATAAGGATTATTAGTTTGTCTTAATGCTGTGGTGATGCCCTCATACTAAAGGTCATCACAAACTTCTTACACAGGATGCGATCAACTTTACTAGGTTTCCTTGGTCATGGCTAAGTCTCTTGCTCTATTAGCTAAGTCTCTTGCTTCTTGTCATTGTGCTTAGAGCTTCTCAACCTGGCAATTAACCATGGTATCCGGTTTGGTTGATTGAACTCATGCCTTTAGTTTGAGAAGTCTTCTAGCTTCCGTGCCCCTACTTGAAAGGTCTTATATTTCTGGCCAATGTTCATCTATTGTCCAACTAGTTAATTTAGGCATTGGAGACTCTCATCTGCAATTAGACTGATTAATTCTAGCATCGGCAATTTCATTGGGTGCCCCCGGAGAGGTCTTTAGTTAAAGCCCAATAGTCGTCACAACTTGAATGAATCAAGCGCTAATCGACTTAGTTGGATGCCTCCGAAGAAGTCATTCAAGCCCATCGATCGTCGCAACTCGATATGCTCGAGCGCTAAATGAACTAATGGACGCCTCCGAAGAGGTCATTGAAACCCGTCGATCGCCGAGTCTGGGATGAGCAGACACTAACAAACTAATCAGATGCCTCCGAAGAGGTCATTCAAGCCCAAACACTCGATTCGTCGCGTCCAACATAATCAGACATTATGCAAGTTAAACGGGTGCCTCCAAAGAGGTCATTTAACCCAATGTTTGTCGTAGTCGGGTCAGGTACTTCCTGACACTGATGATCTTATTGAGTACCCCCTTCGTCTGGGAATTTCTTGTGAGTTTAATCATGCGACTCGCTAGCCTGGTTCCCTTTGAAGTCTGGATTGAATTCATGCCCCCTTTCTGCTAGGACTTCTGATTAGCTTCACTATGAGAGGCTTTATTATTGCGTCATTCCATGGGGAGGACGCCAGGTCCTCTACTGGATGCTTGATTTAACAAGCTATCCTAGACCTCTTATCTTAGGAGGTGCCCCTTTGGTGAAACTTGCAACTTTTATCTTCAATTTGAACGTTGCACCTTTTGGCCTTTTGACTCTTGGTGTCCTTTATTTTTCATTAGTAAGGCGGTGCTTCACATCTTCATATTTGTTGCGAATGATGCTTATGGCACCCGACACTTGAGATGTCCCCATCGGGATGTGCTGTAAAGGTCACCAGGTCTTATCAGGTTGTCGATAAGCAGCCGTTCTTTAAATTAGGGGTGGGCATTTAACCGACCGTATCGACTTAACCGCCTTAACCGATCTATACCGAACCGACTTAACCGCAGTAATCGGTTAACCGCCACAATCGGTTAACCGACCGCCTTAACCGATTATTTTCGGTTCGGTTAACGGATAACTAAATTTTGGTCGGTCGGTTAACCATTAACCGATATAACTGATACAATATTTTAGAGAGCCCAAAATTGAATAAAACCACGCAAGTGACGCAATGCACCAGACAGCCCAGCCCATATCTAACATCTCGTGCCCTAATCCATCCAAAAAGTGGTGGCGGCTACTGATTCCAATTCACTCGCTCTCTTCTTCATAACAATTCCGAACGAAATCCAAACATAAAAAGGTAAAAAAAACCCAGTTTTATTCTTCTATGTGAATTCGGTTTCCAATTTTCCATCAACGGTTGTTCATGGCTCCGTCGTGTTATCTATTTGAGTTCGAGAACAGGTACATGCCATCGACTGCAAGTGCAAGAATGACAAGGAAGAGAAAGCATGTGACTGTGAGTGTGATTTGTTTGAACTTTATATTGATGATTTAATGTTTCTGCCATCGTCCCTTTAGTTTAGTGAAGATTTTGTAGATTGATTTCAGCTTCATTTTGGCTAGGTGGTTCTGTCTAGACTCTAGAACATATTTACTTGCATTTCCACAAAGCTCTGCGCTTCCTCAATGTTTTTTATAACTTAGGTGTCTGTTTTCCCTTTACCAGTTGGTTTCTACTAATCTTGAAATATTTGTTTTTAACTCAGAATTGAACTATTGCAAACATGTGAAATTGAATATGTTAGCAATGTTTACAAATGAGACTTACAAATAATGAGACATGCAATATTATATCTGAATATGTTTGCAGTGTTAACTGTTAAGTGTTAACTGACAATAAGACTTACAATTTGCAAATGAAGTGTTTACAAACTGATTTTGAGCTGAGGTTATATTTGCAAATGAAGTGTTTACAATTTTATTAACAGTCGAAGTAATTATTTATGGTATTATTTTTATTTTTTAGGTGGAAGTTGGCACTCTAGATGAATTAGAAAAAGATTGGTTGGAAGAAGTAGAAGAAGAGGACAGCGATGCCGAAGAACCGAGTGCAGACCCTGCTAATGCAAGAAAGCCACCGCTGGCTCCTAAGCGCAAAGCATCTACAAGAAAACCGTCCATGGTATGGGAACATTTCACTAAGGACGATCCTTCTAATACGGTAAATCCTAAGTGTTATTGCAATTATTTTCATCAATAATTTGCTTGTGTTGATAAAGCGAATGGCACTTCACACTTAATATACCACGTAAAAACATCTTGTAGATCAATTCCTCGAGAAAGCGATAAGAAACAAAAAAAGTTTAGCTTTTACAAAACTTAGTGAAAGTGAAGGAAGCAACGCCCTTATTGCATGGAAATTTAACAAAGATGAGTGTAGAAAGTCTCTAGCTCGAATGTTAATTATCGATGAGCTTCCTTTTAGTTTTGTTGAGGGTGAAGGGTTTCTTGATTTTTGTCGAAATATGTGCCCTAGCTTTGAAGTTCCATCACGTAGGACAATATGTAGGGATGTGCTTAACTTATATGGAGACACCAAAGATTATATTAAAACCATGTTTTCTAATTGTTTGCATGGTGTATGTCTTACTACGGATATGTGGACTTCTTGTCAGAATGTAAATTACATGGTTTTAACCGCACACTTCATTGACAACGATTGGAAGTTGCATAAAAGGATTTTAAATTTTTGTGTGATCACAAGTCATAAAGGGGAAAAAATTGGAAAACTTTTGGTTTCTTGCATCAAACAATGGGAACTTAAGCGAATCGTGTCTATCACAGTCGATAATGCCAGTGCTAATGAAGTGGCACTTAATTATGTGAAAAATGCTTTGAATGATTATAATGAATCCAGTGGTTGTGTTTTGAATGGTGAATTCCTTCATGTACGTTGTTGTGCTCACATTGTTAATTTAATTGTTAATGATGGTTTGAAAGAAATTGGTAGCACAATCTCGGGGATTCGTACTGCCGTTAGATTTGTAAGATCTTCTCCATCTAGATTGGCTAAGTTCAAAGAGGTTTGTGTTAATTTGAGAATTGATGACAAGTCCATGCTTGCATTAGATGTTCCTACTAGGTGGAATTCTATGTATTTAATGTTGGAAACCGCTTTGAAATATAGAATTTTTTTTGATGAGATGAAAGAAAGCGACGGTGTTTATGTTGCCTATTTTAGTAATGAAATCCAACCCCCGAATTTGCAAGATTGGAGAAATGCTGAATTTTTTGTAAATTTTTTAAAGTTCTTTTATGATATTACTTTAAAGTTCAGAAGCTCTTTATCTTTTACCTCAAATGTATGTTTTACGAAGTTGAATGGAATTCAAGAAGAATTGCAAGAAATGGTTGGTAAATTGGATCTTAATCTATCTCGAATGGCAAGAAGTATGAAACAGAAATTTGATAAATATTGGTGGAATATTGGTAGCATGAACAAAGTTTTATTTATTACTTGTGTGCTTGATCCTAGATATAAATTACAGTTTTTGAAGTTTTGTCTTGAAGACATGTATGATAAAGAAGTGGCACAAGATATATTAGCGGATGTGAAACGTATTCTAGTAAGGTTTTTTGATTTTTACGCTACCGATTCGACATTTGGAACGCAAAGTTGCGATGAACCACAACCTACGGATCCTAGTTAATCCTTTTCTAGTGTAGTAAGTGTCGATAGTATTAGTAGCGTTCAGTCTAGAAGAATGAATACTTTCTTAAAACAAGTGGAACAAGAAGACAATGAAGCTAATGAAATTGAAAGGTATTTAAATGAGCCGGTTGAAAAGCCAAAGGGCAACTTTGATATTTTGTTATGGTGGACGGTGAATGGTCCAAAGTATCGAGTTTTATCTCTAGTTGCACGAGACCTTCTTGCAATCCCGGTATCTACGGTCGCTTCAGAATATGCTTTTAGCACTGGAGGGCGTGTTATAGATCCATTTCGTAGTAGTTTAAGTCCGAGGATGGTTGAGGCATTGGTTACTACTCAAAATTGGCTAAGGTCTAACCCTATTTTTGTAGACCATCGAATTGAGGTTCCTTTAGATGATGTGAGTTATTATGATGTAGCATTCTCAGGTAACATTCATATTTATTTGCAGTATAAATTATTATTATTTGATTATTGCATAAAATATACATTATCATAATATCATTGACTTGTTTGGCTATAGAGTTTATACGTGGGCGTGGTTTAGCAACTTCTTTATCCATAGATTTGTCATCGTACAATGCTGCATCACCGTTTCCATAGGCTTACATCGAGGTAAATATTAATTCATTTTTAGTCCATGTATTATAGTTCAAATATTTTGCTCAGTCCATGTATAAAGTTCAAATATTTTTAGTCCAATCTACTAGTCTAGGCATGTATTATATAGTTCAAATATTTTAGTTTAGGCATGTATTATATAGTTCAATGTTTGCTCTCAGTCCATGTATTTTAGTTCAAATATTTTGCTCGGTCCATGTATAAACTATGAAGTTCAAATATTTTCAGTCCATGTATTTTAGTTTAGTAATAGTGTAGCAAAATATGCTGCAAATAATCCAAGTATCCAACTACATTACAGTATTTAGATTTTAGAGAATCTTGTTGTGTGTCCTCTAAGGCAAGGAGAGCTTATGTTTATTTTTTACTTTCAGTTAGCAAATTGGCTTTAGACTTTGGAGTTTGGACATGCTACTAGGAATGGAGATTGATGTAATCTGTTACTGTTGGCTGTTGCCACTTGCCACTTCGAGTTCCAGCATTTTGAGTGCCAAAATTTCAATGCAATTTGTAACTCTATTTAAGTATTTGTGTACCTTTATTTTATTTTGCAATATTTCATTTTGTGTTAAGTGAGAGTATTAGACTGTATTAGCATTTACTATTTGGAGATGATGATTCTCATGTGTTGTGTAACTTGTGTTGTGTTATCAGTTATGTAATATGTAGTTAGACACTAGACAATGTCACAGTAGTATGTATGTTAGTTGCTGCTTGCAGCATGCAGATGCAGGTTGATTGCTTTACTTATATGTATGTATGTAAGTAATATATATTATATATGCTTGCTTGCCTTACCTGTATCTGCATATTGTTTTGAAGCAATGGAACATTGGAATTTGGAACTGTTATCTAACTTTACAAACAGTTAAACGTTTGATTTGAATGGTTAACCGCTTGATTTAATCGGTTAACTGCTCAATAGTAAACCAATTAAATTGGGTGGTTAACCGTTTAAATTAAACGGTTAACCACGGGTAATTTTAGGCGGTTCGGTCGGTACGTTACATTGTCGATTAACCGACCAGCGGTTAACCGAATCGCCCACACCAAGCGGTTAACCAAAAATTTTAACCGCTCGGCTTGGTTAACCGACCGCGCCCACCCCTACTTTAAATGGCCTCCGATCAAAATCGTCCTTTAGCAAATTTTAAATGATTAATCAAGAATTTGCAAGTGTACGATTCAGGCAAGCAAATCAACTTCTTTCATTCATATGAACAAAGTTCAATTTCAATTCTTACAAAGTATTTACAACTATTCTACAGGAAATATGAATGAAAAATTAAGTAAAATAACGATGGAGATGATTGATGTTCCAAGCTCTGGGAATTTGAATTCCATTCGTTGCCTTCAATTTGAAGGTTCCATCTAGGAGCTTTTGGCTTATGATGTAGGGTCCTTCCCAATTAGGTCCAAAAACTCCAGTTCTGGTCATCGCTCTTTTCAATACAAGGTCCCCAATCTCGAAGGTCCTTTGCTTGACTTTGGAGTTAAAATGCCTAGCAATCCTTCTTTGATGAGAGACAATTCTGAGCTCCGGTACATTTCTCCTTTCTTCGAGTTGGTCAAGTGCTTCAAGCTATTACTTTTCATTCTCTTCATGGTTGAAGTGAATCCTGCGGTGAACGGAAACCTCAAGCTCCATCGGGATCGTAACTTCGGATCCAATTGCTAGAGAGAACAGAGTGTGCCCAATCGCAGATTTGTGAGTCCTACGATATGCCCAAAGTGCAAGTGGAAGCTCATCTACCCAGCCACCTTTGGCTTTCTCAAGACGCATTTTGATGGTTGACTTTATGATCTTATTCACTACTTCGACATGCCCATTGGTTTGCGGGTAGGCCACTGCTGCAAAACTCTTCTGAGTCTTATACTTAGCATAGAATATTTTGAATTTATCACTTTCAAATTGAGTCTCATTGTCCATGATTATCTTCTGTGGCACATCAAACTTGCAAATGATGTTCTTCAAGATAAAGTTGATCACTTTCTTTAAGGTAATGGTGGCTAACGGTTCTGCTTTAGCACATTTGGTGAAGTAATCAACGGCTACAATGGCATACTTCATGTTAAATTTTGTTGAAGGTAACGCTCCGATCAAATCAATGCCCCAAACAGCAAATGGCCATGGGTTGACCATTTGAGTCAATTCCGTGGATGGTACTCTTGGAATCATCGCAAATTTCTAGCATCTATCACATTTCTTGGTATAGGCTGCAGAATCCAGGTTCACATCAGGCCAGAAATAACCATATCGCGCAACTTTCTTGGTCAATGTCTGTCCGCCTGTGTGACCTCCACATTCACCTTCGTGTAATTCTACCAAGAATCCCTTATATTCTTCTTTGGTCACACACCGAAGCAGTGGCATAGAGAAGCCTCGTCTGTATAGTCTACCATCCTGGATAAGGTACATTTGAGCTTTTCGATATATCTTCCTTCACTTCTTCGATTCTTCTGGGAGTGTTCTATTGAGAAGATACTCCTTGATTGGGGCCATCCATGAGTTTGGTTCTTCAACGGTCTCCATAATCCAATCAACATCCACATCTTCAGTACTAGGATTTGAAAGGACTTCGACCGGTACTAATCCCAACAAGTGTGCATCCCCTGAACTTGCATATTTAACGAGCGAATCTGCTTTCATATTCTCCACTCTAGGGATATGGGATATTGTGTAGTAGTCAAGGTCATTAAGAAGTTCCCAAGTCTTAGACAGATAAGCTGGAAGATTTCCTCCCTTGGCTTGGAACTTTCTTCGGACTTGACATACCACTAGCTGCGAGTCACTGAAAATCTGCATAGTTTTCAAATTCAATTCTTTTACTATCTTTAGACCTACGATTAACGCTTCGTACTCGGCTTCATTGTTGATTGATGGGAACTCTAACCTCAAAGCATAACACAAGGAGCGTCCTTCAGGAGTTTCTAGAGCCACTCCTACTCCTGAGCAATAATCATTCATGGACCCATCAATGAACAAATTACATCTAACAACTGCCTCGATTGGTTCCTCATTCTCCTCCCCTCTATTTGTAAATTCAGTGATAAAATCCACTAAATCCTGCCCATTAATAGCTCTTCGTGGATGGTAAGTGACGTCATATTCATTGAGTTTAATATTCCACTTTAACAACCTTCCCGAAGTTTCTGGACCGAACATGACTTGCTTTAGGGTCGATCTGTAAGAACTTTGATAGAGTGGGCTTAGAAATATGGTCTAAGTTTTTTCGAGGCGATGAGCAAACAATATGCAAGCTTCTCCAACTTGGGATAACCTAGCTATGCCCCAGTAAGCCTTTTACTGATATAGTATACTGGCCATTGAACCTTTACATCTTTTCGAACCAATGTTGCACTTAAGGCACGAGACAAAACTGCCAAATATAGAAATAACTCTTCTCCATTATTGAGCTTTGACAACATTGGAGGTGATTCCATGTGCTTGATAAGCTCCTCGAAAGCCACTTGGCATTCGGGAGTCCATTGGGAGCCCTTCTTCCCTTTCCTCAATGCATCGAAAAGCGGAATATACCGATCTATTGCCTTTGAAATGAATCGACTCAACGCAGCTACTTTTCCATTCAAGATTTGAAGTTACTTCTTCATTCTAGGAGCACGCATATCTTGCAAAGCTGAAACTTGAGGGAGATTGACCTCGATGCCCCTGGCATTGACCATAAACTGGAGGAATTTTACTGATGCGACTTCAAATGAGCATTTAAGTGGATTCAATTTCATCCCATACTTCCTATGGAACATTTCAGCCAAGTTTTCTAAGTGATCAGCAGCCCTTTTCGACTTCATGAGCATATCATTGACGTACACCTCCATGGTTTTTCCTATTTGTGACTTGAACATTGCATTCACAAAGCGCTTGTGATGACCCCAAACTTCCGAGGACCGAAAGTAAGGATAATCATTTGGAATACAACATATTTACAACAAAAACAGATCTCAGATAATTATCATAACACATAAACCATTGCAGCAGAAATAAATGACATCAGCATCATAATATCCAATACATCAGAGTACGCAGTTCAGGATACAACTTAGCCAAATAAAGAGTCTCAACAAAAAGGGAAATAAGTTTCAATGGAAAAGAAACAAGTCTCAAACTCCATCACATACATCAAAGCTACAGAAGATAAAATGTCTCAAAGCAGAAGTAAACACTAGAGAAAAGGTCTTCTTCTTCTTTCCAAGCAAGCTCCAATCAGAATGTATCACCTGAACCTGTCAATTGGCTGCCCGTGTGGAAGGAGGGCACCCGAGTTTGCAAAGTGAAACAAACTACGAGTCAGTCATGGGACTGGTATGAGAATTCTTAACTAATTTATCTAACAACGTGGCAAATCACAGGACTACGCCGCTAACGCAGAATGGGTTTACTCCATTGGATTGCCAATGCATAATTTTATAAAGTTTATATAAAACAGCGAAATGACTTTTGGAAAAATGAAATCGTCATAAGACTCAATTCCTATCACACAATGCAACGCACACAGGAGGATAGAGTTTTCCCTTATGATGATCAAACATGCTTAATACGTGAAAAGTAATATTTTAATATTATTATTAGTGTCTAAGCAGTATTAAAATACTTCAATATAAATATATCAATCCTAGACGGCATAGTACCCCATCCTACTATGTCGCCGTATATAAGTTTACAATCAAAACCGTGATGTCGTATTGGGAATCGGTTTTCTGTCATGAAATCGAGGCTAGGGATCGTCCTCTTCCGATTCGAGACACTCTAGCAAATGCCTCAGGATCACACCTATGGGCAACCCTTGGAGCGGTAGGGCCGGTCCCCACCTAACGGTAGTGGATTGGCAATTCCTGAACATACGTTTCCCGGCCCCTTTGGACCTATAATATGACCACTTCCGGCCTATAAAAAAAGCGAGGTACCTCAATCCATAATTCACATAGTAAAATGCCGGGCCGTGTTAAAGCCCAAACACCACTTCTAGGTAGAAAGAAACGTATGCACTCCCTACGGTCCATATCCCGTTCTTGACTCATACCGGGGTGTGAGGCTCACGAAGTCACGCTATACACAAAGCTATGCCTAACAGGCTATGCTTTGATCATCAGCCACAAGGCCTGCTTTTCAACAAAGCCTTGATCATTGCATCTTGGCGTGCCACATTGACAATTCAACGCCAGGCGATCGATAACTATTACTGTATATCAGGGTCTTAAGTATAGAATAAATTCTCCACCACCAAACAAACATATATTAATACAAATCGATTTAATTACATGGGATGAACTCCAACGTCAGACACGCATCCATTTACAAGTCCGTTCTGGGTCTGAACGAAACCGGAGACACCAAAGAGGTTCTCGCTTATCCGCACAACCAACACATACGTCCGGACAATTACTGCTTCAACCCCGTCCTGGGAGCAAGTCAGTCCAAGGTATCAGTAGTCGTCGTCCATTCGATGTGAAGATCGCCGGTCTTCAACCATCGTCTTCTTACATCTTTGATTTAATCGCCGTGCAATTATTTGAAATGAGTTAAACTCGGTCTTTTCAAATAATTGTCGCATAATTATAATTTAAAACATTTCATATATATTTATAACTATTTATCGCTATTTTTATTTATTTGAAAATAGCTCAAACTATGTAGACGACGCTTCGGGTCAATAGGCGGCCCTGGCGCTGTTTTTACCAAATTTTGATTTACACATATCTTAAAATCTAACCGTCGGATTTTGATGAAATTTATATCGTTGGAAAGCTCTTCCCAAAGCGGTCCTAACGGTTCCAGTTTTGGGAAAATCCAACGGTAGGATCTTTCAGAATAATCGTTTGAAGTTACGATTGTCGATACGCGAACTACCGCTCTCGTTTCGTTAAATTTTATATTTATATTTATATATATAAACCATTTGGTGATTCCCATTATTAACATCCATTCTTTTTATTCTATAAAAACAATATTTTTGTTCGCCAATTCTAATGCTAAAAAAATGACGGTTTCAATAATGCATATTTTTATATTCAATAAAATTGTACTTTTCCTCCAATTCATTTTTATAACATAAAAATGTACTTTTCTCTAATTCATTTTAAATACACAAAAATGTACTTTTTATCCTATTCGTTTTAAAAACACAAAAAAATGTACTTTTTATCCTATTCGTTTTAAATACACAAAAAATGTACTTTTTATCCTATTCTTTTTAAATACACAAAAAATGTACTTTTTATCCTATTCGTTTTAAATACACAAAAAATGTACTTTTTATCACTTTCGTTTTAAATACACAAAAAATGTACTTTTTATCACTTTCGTTTTAAATACACAAAAAATGTACTTTTTATCACTTTTTCTTTTACATTGAAAAATGTAAACTTTTTATCTTTACATAGAAAAATGTAAATCCTCTAATTATCTTTATTACATTAGAAAAATGTAAATTTTCTAATTATCTTTATTACATTAGAAAAATGTAAATTTTCTAATTATCTTCTTTATGCACATTTTTCCTTATAGGGGGTATTTTCCTATCTAACTCACATGTCAATTTGGTGTCAAAATATGATAACAAAAAATAATGGTTTTTGTCTAACCATTTCTATTTACCCAACATCGTAGTTTCAATATCCACAAATATAATAATATGGTTTTTGGTCTAACCATTTCTATTTACCTAATGTCGTAATTTCAATGTCCACACATACAACACAATATATGATTTGGTGTATAAATTTGATGAATCACAATAAAAGGTCTCATCTTTATTTTATTTGTAATCAAATAAAATATCTAATCTTTATTTGTAAATCAAATAAAATATCTAATCTTTATTTGTAAATCAAATAAAATATCTAATCTTTATTTGTAAATCAAATAAAATATCTAATCTTTATTTTAAGTTGTAAAACAAAATAAAATATTTAAACTTAATTTATCTTTTGATTAAAATTTAAAAAATTTAAACTTTCTTTATTTTATAAATCATAAACAAAATAAAGATTCAATCTTAGTTCTTATTTTGCAAATCAAAATAAAGATTCAACTTTTGTTATTATTTTGCAAATCAAAAATAAAGATTCAACTTTTGTTATTATTTTTCAAATCAAAAATAAAGATTCAACTTTTGTTTTTATTTTGCAAATCAAAATAAAGATTCAACTTTTGTTTTATGTTGTGAATCAAAAATAAAGATTCAACTTTTGTTTCTATTTTGCAAATCAAAAATAAAGCTTTAACTTTTGTTTCTAGTTTGCAAATCAAAATAAAAATCAAACTTTTGTTATTATTTTGCAAATCAAGATGAAAATCTAACTTATGTTATTATTTTGCAAATCAAGATAAAAATTTAACTTTCTTTTATTTTGTTAACCAAAATAAAAATTCAACTTTTCATTTTATGTTGTGGATCAGAAATAAAAGTCTGAACTTTCTTTTGTAAATCAGAATAGAGATTCAATTTTCCATTTTAATTTGTAAAACAAAATAAAGATTCAAAATTTCATTTTTTTGTTTGTAAAACAAACAAGATTCAAATTTTCATTTCTATAAAGGAAAAAATAAAAGTAAAAATAAAATAAAAATAAAAACAATAAAGATGAGAAATTTATAGAGATTACATCAGGATTTATAGATCTAAACTGACATGCTATATCATGATATCACAATGAATATTAACAACCATACAACAATCATAACATCGTAGATCCGAAACAATAACATACAATGATTCACATAACAAATATAATTAAATTATATAATTATTCAAAATTTAGAAATCTCACCGTCGTTCGTGATTTGGTCAAAATTTCAAATAGTCCAGAATGGTCCCGTTTCAGTCTCAACACGTTCTATTTGCTGTTACGATTCCAATGTTTCCGAAATCGTCAAATTCTGAGTTGAAACGAATCAATTATGGTTAAATCAAGCTTTAAAACAATTTAAATTAATTAATTAATTAATTAGGCAAAACACCTTTCTTCCACTTCACAGATGAAGGCCGCCGTATTTTTTTATTGGGTTCAAAACTTTGATCCAAACTTTCACTCAATCCAGGGGGTATGAAGCCGATTGGGTTGTTGGATGTCGAAGGGGGATGGATGGCGCTTCGATGGGGGGTGGTGGCGGCGAGCTCGACACACCCTGGTGGGCCCGGCGGCGGTGCGAAACGGCGGTCTTTGGGGGCTCGGTCCTTCGATTTCAGGCGACGAGAGGTCGATCAACTCGTATGAGATTAAAGAGGGAGGAAAGGGCTTCGATTTGGTATGAAGAGTGGGTTCTAATTCGAAGAGATGAAGGAGAAATTAGGAGGAGAAGTTTCGAAGGTCGGTGGCCATTGAACGAAGGGGGCGGCAGCTGTAACGAGGATGAATAGTGTTAGGGTTTAGAATTTTCTGATTTTGGTAATGTTTTAATTGCTGTTTTACAAATAAATCCGTAACTTTTAAACCACTCTATTTCCAGTCCAGCAGAAAGTGACCCTAGCCAATAACCCATATTCCGGATCCAATGGGACAGGTCCCGTCAGCCCAAACGGCTGTCTATGGCCTATATTATTTAATTTAAAAATCAATTCCTTTATTAATTTAATTCGTTCGTATAAATAAATTCACTGAGGCCACATACGGACTCAGAAAAATCCAGAAAAAATATATTTGTCTTTGTTATGATGATACGGTCCTGACAAAATTAATTTCGTTGAATTCTGAGACTGTTTAAAAAATGGCTATTTTTCAGTCGATTAAATTTGACTAAAATCGACCAAAACACATTTTACTTCTCCACGCTCACATACTAACTCGAAAAAATCTAAAAATTGAAACCTAGCAATAATTCGACATTCCGGTTCCAACAAAAGAGGTTTCGTCGAAAACAGAGATCGTTTGAAAATTGACTATTTTCACTGGTCTTAATATTATTTAAAAATGAAATTTTTAATTTCTGCCACATTTTTCCACCAAATTATTTAAAATAAAATTTTTAAATTGGTTCGGATTTTCCGGGTCGTTACAGCGCTGGTAGGTCGCTCCTACATTCTTTAATCCAAACGGCATAACGTTGTAACATTATAAACCCAAAACTGTTATAAACTCGTATTCTTTTGGTCTGGGTTGTGCATCAATATTTGATTATACCCTGAATAAATATCCATGAACGATAGTAATTCATGCCCCGTTGTTGCATCTACTAACTGGTCGATTCTGGGTAGCAGAAAACTATTCTTAGGCCATGCTTTGTTGAGGTCTGAATAATCGATACACACTCTCCACTTGCTGTTGGATTTCTTTACAAGCATTGGATTAGAGACCCAATCTGGATATGTGGATTCCCATATGAAGTCATTCTCCACTAGCCTATCCACTTCCTCTTTGAGAGCTTTGAGTCTTTCGGGTCCCTGGATCCATCTTTTCTGCTTCACTGGAGTTATGCTTGGATCAATATTTAGCTTATGAACTGTCACATCGGGAGAGATACCGCACATGTCGGAATCAATCCAAGCAAATACATCCAGATTAGCCTTGAGAAACACAGTCAACTCTTTCTACATTTTCCGGCCCAGTTGAGAGCGTATCTTTAACACTCTATCGGGATCTTTATCATGAACTGAAATCGAAATCGTGGCCTTAGCTGGTGTCGCTCGCCCTACCCCTATACTGGCCTTCCTCGGAACCATCTCCTTTTGGGCCCCGCTATGCTCGCCAATGCAGGTGCCATGCCCTAATTTCTATAAGGCATTTTCTTGGATGCGGAGGGGACCCTCCACATCCTTTCCTATGTCCTTTTTACTTGCTTCCTTCTGCTCGTTAATGTAGCATTCTCTGGCGATCTCTAGGTCTGCTTTAACGACACCAACCTTCTTATCTGTTGGAAACTTCATCGTCAAGCACCATGTGGCCATCACAATCCCGAAAGCTTCCAGGGCTGGTCTTCCCAGAAAAGCATTGTACGCAGACAATTCATCTACAAGAACAAAGGATTGCATCAGACTAGCTTTCCTTTCTTCATCTCCAAGTTCCACAAGCATATCAATAATCCCAATGGGCTACTTCGGTTCCCCTGTGAACCCTTGGATTTTCTTCTTGCAGGCTCGCACGTCTGGCATATAAAGCTGCATTTTATTGAAAGTGTTTTTGAACAACAAATTTACTGAGTCTCCGCAGTCGACTAGCACCTTTTTCACAGTGGTGGGGCCTATCCCAACCATTACTACCATAGGATCTTGAGTTAGAGTGACTACTCCTTCCTCATTTTTTCCATTGAATATGACATCCCCGAAAGAAGTTTTATGTTGCTTTATGAACGTGATACTGTTCAGGATCAAACACTTTTCTTCTTTTGAAACATTCTTGAGTGCATTGGCATATTTTTCAATATCTCCCCAGCTTCCCCCAACTAGATGGGGACCCCCAGAAATGGTGTTAATCATGGGACTATGACTAACTTGTGCTGGGGCCTTGTCTCCCAATCAAGATGAATTTGGCTCTTGGGAGGTTTGAGGAGGATTGGCAGACTGTAGATTTTTCACATACTGTTGCAGCCTGTTCTTTCTGACTAATTCCTCAATCAAACTTTTCAAATGCCAACACTCATTCGTATTATGTCCTAATTGGTTATGGAATCGACAAAACCTTCCAGAATTCACCTAACTGTCATCTATTTTTTGAGGTTTCGACTTTGGGTAATCTTCAGTATCCTTGGTGGCAACAAAAACATTCTCTAGAGTATCTGTTAATAGGGTCAGTTCAGCGGCTTTAAATAAGCGCAACTTCTTTCCATTTCGGTTATCCTTTCCGTCATTCCCTCGCTTATGACCTCCATTTTTCTTCTGGCCACCTTGAACCCCACCGTCTTTCTTCTCTGGTACTGAACTACCTTCAGCAACGCCTATAGAGAAAGAAGGATCATTATTCACACTGATGTATTCTTCCGCTTTTGTATAGAACTGTTCCAAGGTGTCAGGCTTCTTTATTTTGATCCACCTTCCGAACTCCGATTTCTTATCTATGGCTCGCTTCAATGCCATCAATACCGGTCAAGGTTCTGGATCCCCAACTTCTGCTACGACGACATTAAATCGTGTAAGGAAGGCTTTGACCGACTCACCCAGATTATGTTTCATGTCATTTAATGACATTACATCTTTAACCTTTGTGGTCTGCAGCCTGAACTACTCCCTGAATTTCTTAGCCAAGAAGGAAAAGTTATCCACAGACCTCGGGGGTAGCTTGGTGAACCAAAGTGAAGCCAATCCCTCCAAATATACTGGGAAGTATAAGCATTTGAGTTCATCGGTAGCTCGCGCACCATCCATATGCTGATCATACTTATACAAGAACAAATTAGGATCACCAGTCCCATTATAAGCTTGAATCGTTGCCGAATTAAACTTCCTTAGGGACTTGGTCATTTTAATCCTTTCAGTGAGTGGAGTCTTGGTTTG
The DNA here is from genome assembly GCA_030737875.1 of Allium sativum. Classification (NCBI taxonomy): domain Eukaryota; kingdom Viridiplantae; phylum Streptophyta; class Magnoliopsida; order Asparagales; family Amaryllidaceae; genus Allium; species Allium sativum. Next base: position 393,142,062 of record CM060924.1, on the reverse strand, counting down.
GAGTTGGAGGCGATCATCTTTGCTCTCAAATCCTGGCGCCACTATCTTCTAGGCGAAAGATTTGAGTTGTATACTGATCACAAGTCACTCAAGTACCTCTTCTCACAGAAAGATCTGAATCTAAGGCAGCAAAGGTGGATGGAATTCTTGGCATCTTATGACTTCGAGATAGCTTATACCCCTGGCAAGGGTAATGTTGTGGCAGATGCACTAAGCAGAAGTAGGCTGACTTTGAGTCCCTTGTTTGTTGAGATGAGGAGCCTAGAGTTCTTGGCAACCTTTGATTTTACAACAGCTGTTAAGTCGATGACAGGTTCGTTAGCATCTCTTGAGCTTAGACCTATACTTCTTGATCAAATAGGGACTTCGCAGAAGGAAGATCCGCAGATAGTCGAGGTCATGGACAAGTTGATTCGTGGTGAGACGTCTAGTCACCTTGCTAGATATACTATTGATGACAAGGGTTGGCTAAGGCGTGATGGAAGGCTATGCGTTCCACAAGTAGGAGACTCGGTGCATAAAGTTCTCGAAGAAGCGCATCACTCGAAGATGACTATACATCCTGGAGGAGATAAGATGTATAGGGATATGAAGCGCATTTTCTTTTGGGCTGGAACGAAGAAGGATGTGGCAGAGTATGTTTCAAATTGCATGGTGTGCCAACAAGTGAAAGCCGAGTCGAAGAAACCCGGTGGGCTATTACATCCATTAGAGGTCCCGCAATGGAAGTGGGAAAGTATCTCTATGGATTTTGTGGACGGATTGCCTAGGTCAAGGAAAGGGAATACGAGGGTATGGGTCATAGTTGATAGACTTACGAAGAGTGCTCATTTCATTCCAGTGAAGAGCAAGAGGACCGCATCATGGCTAGCATCTGTTTATCTTCGAGAGATAGTGCGGTTGCATGGAGTTCCTTCTAGCATAGTTAGCGATCGTGACCCAATTTTCACTAGCCAGTTCTGGAATAGTTTGCAAGAAGCAATGGGTACGCGATTGAATCTGAGTACAGCCTATCACCCCCAGACGGATGGCCAAACCGAAAGGGTAAATAGAGTGCTAGAAGATCTCTTGAGGCTTTGTGTTCTTGACTTTGGTGGTACTTGGGAAGACCACCTCCCTCTTGTGGAGTTTGCTTATAATAATAGCTATCAAGCTAGCATAGGGATGGCACCATTTGAAGCTCTGTATGGGAGGCCGTGTAGGTCACCATCTTGTTGGTGGGAGACAACGGATAGGCTTATACTTGGGCCCGATATGATACGGGACACATCCGAGAAAGTTGAATTGGTGAGAAGACGGATGAAAGCGGCCCAAGACAGACAAAAATCCTATGCTGACAAGCGAAGGACAGATTTGGAATTCGAAGTTGGGGATATGGTTTTCGTGAAGGTTTCTCCTTTGCGTAATGTGGTTCGTTTTGGAGCAGTGGGGAAGCTGGCACCAAGGTTCGTAGGACCCTTCCCTATCATAGAAAGAATTGGGAAGATGGCTTATAAGGTGGAATTGCCCGAGAAGCTGGCCGGAGTACATAATGTCCTTCATGTCTCTCATCTCCGAAAGTGCCTATATGAGTCCGCTGAGGTGGTTGAACCTAGCATTCTTGAAGACATGGAGGTGGAGAAAGAGGCAACCCTGAGACGAGCTCCGATTCGTATCATGGAAACAGAGACAAAGAAGCTAAGAAGCAAAGAAGTTAAGCTTGTTAAGGTGCAATGGAGTGAAGCAGAGGAAGACGCAACTTGGGAAACCGAGGAGAAGATGCGTGGGCTTTATCCATTTCTTTTTGAGGGTACATTTTCAATCTCTTTTCCTAGTTGGTATATCTTTCTTTTGCTATCCATGTTTATCTTGTTTCGTAAATCTTGTCATGAGAACCTTAGGTAGAAACCCCTGGTTGAAACATGTATTTGAAACATGTTATGCTTGATGTTTGCCAATGATTGCAAGTGTTTGCAAGTGGATACTCGTGGATGCATGATACACGTTAGGCACTAAGATCGGCTCACACACTTTCATATTGCATATGCATGAGTGCTTATACTTATTCATGGATGAAACTTGTTATGCTACCACGTGGATGTTGCATATGGATGAATGTTATGTGCACTCATATAGAGATTATAAATTATGTTAGGAATTTGCATACATATGGACTCATTTCACTAACATACTTTGCATTAAGGAGGTTTACTGATTCAGTAACCGCCTGATTTTCGCATTAGATAAGTACATATACACACACCTTTGCATATGTTCATACAGCATTTAGAATCTTTTAAGGACAATGACTGCACGTGGATGATGTTTTGAGTAGATGGATGATGGATGGTAGGATACGTTCTTCCTAACTTGAAGATTTCGGGGACGAAATCCTTTAAGGTGGGGAGGATGTAACAACCCGTATTTTTGAATAATATGTTATAACATAAATCAAGGCAGAATTAAATGTTAAAATCTGAATCAAGGGAAACAGGCTGTGCCATTGCGTTCGTCTCGAAAAAATACGCGAAATAGAGTCCGAGTTTGCGAAAATCGGAGTCCGTATGACCAAGTTATGGCCCGTCAAAGTTTTCAGAAAATTTCAAGTTCAAAAACAGTTCAGATTTGAATTTAGAATTCAAATTCAACCAAAACAAACTGGGCGGGAAAATTCCCGCCCAGACAGGTCGACAGGGGGGTCGACACTAGGGTCGACCTCCCCCCCAACTAGGTCGACACTAGAGTCGACCTGGGGGTCGACCTCCCTGGTCGGCCAGGTCGGCCTGGTGCACCTATTTTGGCTGTTTGGACCTGTTTTGGAGGCTAGTGACGTGAATTGATGGCCCAGATCTGAATTAGGGTTAATCCTATGGTCTAAATTAATCTAATCATCTATAAAAAGACCCAAATACCTAGCCTAAATCATCATAAATCAATCCTATAGCTAAACTATGCCAAAATGTTTAATCATGGCCTCCACCCTCTTGTCATAGCCTCCATCTTCATTCATATGAGAGTTCCTAAGCTTGTTTGAGAGTTTCTAAGGCCAAAGTTCAATCTTTCTTCATCAAAGCAAGGATCTTCTTCTAATTTCTCAAGGGTTTTCATTGAAGCTTGCTATTTGGGGGTCTTTAGAGTTGCTAGTGGCTTCGTCTCAATCTTATTTATATTTTATAAGTCTTCATAGCATTGTAAGCCCTATACTACTCTTAGATTCTAACTATGAAGTTAAATATGGCATGTTGCAAGTTTGAGTTTGGGCCTAAGTATGATATGTGCTTTGATCCTATCATGTTATGCATAGATTTACCCTATGCAAGTTTGTAAAGCTATCACCTTGACTTTGTGCATAGAAAGCTATGACCTTTGATTTGGAATGTTGCATTATGCAACATGAGAACTCTCATAACCTTTATGATAACTTGCATATAAGGTTATATGTGGACTTCTAGTCATCATCCTATGTCATCTAGGACCATGTATCACCTATTCGCTAAGTTTGAATGTTATGCATGTAACATGCAAGTTTAAATGAACATATTTATGCCTCATATGCCACCATGTTTAACTTGTGGCCAACCTTATTACCTTATGCCCTTTTGTCATGCTTTTGCCAAGTTCCCTCTTTTGATCTATGTTATGTTATGCGAAACGTACATGCGATAGGAATGCGTTGGGTTTGGGTAATATTAATGACATGAAAACATGGTTTTAAAATGTGACATGAACATTGACTTGTGATTATGTTTGTAAACATAATGATGGACATGACACTTAGAAAATATGAGTGTGGCCAACTCGAGGTTGGGTTGAGTTTGTAGCATAAATCTACCCGGAACCGACCGGCTTAACTAGTGGCTACAAACAATAGGACCGAATGTGAGTAGTTGGTCATGTCGCACTTGAAACCCGAGGTTAGACTAAGTTGTGGTGTAAGGCTACCCGGACCCGCCCGGCTTAACTAGTAACCACAACAAGGTCTAATGTGAGAGGTTGGGTGCATTAAATTAATTAATGCCACATGATAGGGTTAAGTCATGGACTACTTGAATACTTAACCAATTAAACACGATGGATTGGTAGGGTTAAGTCATGGACTACTTGAATACTTAACCAATTAAACACGATGGATTGGTAGGGTTAAGTCATGGACTACTTGAATACTTAACCAATTAAACACGATGGATTGGTAGGGTTAAGTCATGGACTACTTGAATACTTAACCAATTAAACACGATGGATTGGTAGGGTTAAGACATGGACTACTTGAATACTTAACCAATTAAACCCGATGTATTGATAGGGTTAATTCATGAACTGCTTGAATACACTTGACCAACTCAATACATGGTTAGGATAGGGTTAACCACACTTAACCCGCTTGAAATCCTAGTTACGTGGTCCTTTTCAGCAGAAACCCTCTTAGAAGTATCATGGGTACCTTGGACTAGGCTAGGGTGGGGCACGATTACTGAACTGATTGTAAGAGACCAAAAGAGACGGCTGAAGGGTGCACCGGTTGTTCAGGCGGACCATGGTCGTGCACATTAAGTCCAGAGTTGAACATGGGCACTAGTAGGTTTAGACTGTGCGTGCTTGAATTGTGTCTGTGGTTTACACCTTAGGGCTGGATACACCCTGGGGTGGACCTTGCATAGTTAACTACATTCAACGATTAAGCCGTATGACACCGATACACGACGAGTTAGGCTTATAGGGAGCCGATCGACTAGACCGAGTAGTTGGACCTCGATTTAGGTCATCTCATGATGTGGGCCAGCTTTGGGCCAAGGGATCATTTCTTGTTTATACTTGACATGGATTGGAATACTAGTACACACCTGGTGCAACTTAACCTTGTATATGCGATGCCACACTTGATCTATCTTGTTAACTTTTCACCATGCCAGTTATCACCCTACATCTCATCTCTGTTTTACATGTTCAGTTAACTTTATTAGTTTTTATACTAATAGTAGATAGGACTTACCAGTCTTTTTGACTGACCCGTTTTCTTTCGCCTCTTTTCTTCCGTTCCCCCCCCTCAGGTTTACAGGGTGGGAACACTGGTACCTAGCTTGGATCTTTAGCTGCTTTTCTGGATAGCTCATGTACGGTTTGGACTTGAGCACGCTATGGCTTTATTCTACCTTGGGGATAGTTACTTTATGATTTTCTTTCCAGTTTTCAGTTGATGTTTCTAGACTATGTTTTGTGGAAAATAATGACCAAGTACTTTGATGTAACTTGACTATGGTTTTGAAATGTTAGTTCTATCCGTTGCTTTATTTACTCTGTTTTTACTTATATGTTCTGTCTTGTGATATCTGCATGCATGTTTACCTTGTTTAACGCCCCTCCAAAGCTAGTGTGCTTGCAAGAGTGGCATTGGCGGAGGTGGGGCGTTACATTTGGTATCAGAGCCTAAGGTTTACAAGATTTGAGCAAAAGGTTTTTAAAACTTACCTTTTGAAAAACTATTTTCAAAACCAATTAAGTATTTTCCAAGAAAAGTCTAGTTATTTTAAAAGGCTATTCCCCAAAAGCCATTAGCACTATCCTTCGTTTCCTCGTTCTGAATCTATCTTTTTCTTTTTTAGTATGGCCGATCTTAACATTCCCGAGGGAGTAACCATTCCCGGATGGTTCCGGAGGTACTTGGAAGCTAGGGCCAACGATGTGGGCCCAGCAAACACCCCCACCGTAACTGAGGTTCCTCCTCCTCCTCCTCAGAATCCACAAGTAGATTTCGCTAAGGTTTGCAAAGACTTTAAGGCAATGGGTGGCAAGAATTTTATTGGGACGGAGACTTTTGTGGTGGCAAGAAATTGGTTGAAAGAAACTGAAGATCTCTTCGCCATCTTTGATGTGGAAGACCATAGAAAAGTTCTGTTGGCAGCGTGGCTATTGAAAGAAGAAGCTGCTTATTGGTGGGAGGTCACCAATGCTACTAGGCCTATAGAGACTTGGGGCGACTTTAGGACGAGGTTTGGGCTTAAGTTTCTATCATCTGCTGAGGCGAATCTGCAATTGGAGAAGTTTATATCTTTGAAGCAAGGGGACATGACAGTGAGGGAGTATGTGAATAAATTTAACCAGCTTGCTCGATTTGGTTTAGACATGGTTAATACTCCCCAGAAGAAGGCTTTACGCTTTGCACGGGGGTTGAATGAGCCATTACAAGGTTTAGCCCTGTCTCATATACCCATGGGGGCCACTTTTGAAGGCCTAGTGGACATGGCATTGCTTCAAGGAGACGATAAGAATGGCAAGAAAGAAGTCAAGCCTAATGAGACTCAAACCAAGAAGACGGATTCCAAGTGGGGAGGCAATCAGAGCAACCAGAACAACAAGAACAACAAGGGTAACAAGGGCAAGGCAAGGGACACAAGGAAGTACAACTACTGTGGGATTGTTGGGCACATAGCCAAAGATTGTAGAAAGAAGAAGAGGAAGTTGGGCGAATGCTTTCACTGTGGAGAGCCTGGACACCTTAGCAAGGATTGCCCCAAGAAGCAAGGGCAAGGAAAGACTCAGCGTGCAGGACCTTCTGGAGGGCAAGTGCATGCTCTCAACACTGCTCCAGTTCAAGACCGAGGTAGTATTTCTGTAGAAAGCCTTGTTTATATTTCTGATTATCCTGTTCGCACCTTATTTGATTCTGGCGCATCGCATAGTTTTATTTCTTCTGATCTTGTTGAAAGTTTGCACCTAAGTACTAGTCTAGTTGAGGATCCCGCTAGTGTTTCAAACCCAATTGGGGGTTCCGCCCATCTATCTATGATTTGTGTGGATTTGAAGATTTCTATCTTGACCGTAGAATTCACGTGTAATGCTTATGTTCTTGGATTCACGGGATGCGGGTTGATTTTGGGTACGGATTGGTTGTCCAGTTATAGAGCCATCCTCGATTGTGAGCATAGGGTGGTGAGGCTCATGACTCGCCTCGGTAATACCCTAGAAATTTCTTGTAACCCTAGAGGTCCCGTCATGTTATGTTATCTTGAATCTCTTGACTCGTCCATCGATGATCTGCAATCTGTAATGGTGGTCCGAGACTACCCTGATGTCTTTGAAGAAGTTAAGGGGTTACCCCCTAAACGAGAGATAGATTTCCGCATTTATCTAGTCGATAATGCCAAGCCAGTATCATTGCCCGTTAGGCACATGGCCCCACGTGAAAGAAGGGAGCTCAGTAAGCAAATCAAGGAGTTGCTTGAGAAGAATTTTATTAGGCGAAGCATTTCTGAATGGGGTGCTCCTGTGGTGTTCGCTACTAAGGCGGATGGTTCGCTTCATCTATGTGTTGATTATCGAGAGTTGAACAAGAAGACAAAGAAGAATAGGCACCCGTTACCGAGGATAGACGACCTCTTTGACCAGCTTGTTGGTGCTTCTATTTTCTCTCAGCTCGATCTAGCCACCGGATTTCATTAGCTTAGAGTGGCTGAGGATAGTATTGATAAAACTGCGTTTAGGACTCCAGATGGATTCTTTGAATGGCTTGTCATGCCATTCGGTTTGACTAATGCACCCGCCTACTTCGTAGATTTGATGAGTAGGGTCTTCAGGGAGTTCCTTAACAAGTTTGTAGTTGTCTTCGTGGATGATATTCTGATTTTCTCAAAGGATGAGGAAGAACATGCTAGACATCTCAAGGAAGTGATGGATACGCTTAGAGCTCATCAGTTGAGAGCCAAGTTCTCCAAATGCCATTTTTGGAGAAGGGAAGTTCGATTTCTTGGACATATAGTTTCTAAGCAAGGCATAGTTGTGCATCCCGCAAAAGTGGTTGCGGTTCAAGACTGGAAGACTCCTAGGAATGCAACCGAAGTAAGAAGCTTCCTCGGTCTGGCGGGCTACTATAGGAAGTTCATCAGGGACTTCGCTAAGATTTCATCCCCTCTTACTAGGTTGACGAAGAAGAACTTAGTCTTTGCATGGGACTTAGAATGTGAGCTTGCTTTTCAAAGGCTCAAGAGGGTCCTTACTACAGCCCCAGTTTTGGCATTACCTGATGGCGGTAAGATGTTTACCGTGTACACTGATGCATGTGGCATGGGGTTAGGTGCTGTTCTGATGCAAGAAGGAAGAGTGATATGTTATGGGGTAGGCAACTTAAAGTTCATGAGAAGAACTATCCCACTCATGATTTGGAGTTGGCGGCGATCATCTTTGCTCTCAAATCCTGGCGCCACTATCTTCTAGGCGAAAGGTTTGAGTTGTATACTGATCACAAGTCACTCAAGTACCTCTTATCACAGAAAGATCTGAATCTAAGGCAGCAAAGGTGGACGGAATTCTTGGCATCTTATGACTTCGAGATAGCTTATACCCCTGGCAAGGGTAATGTTGTGGCAGATGCACTAAGCAGAAGTAGGCTGACTTTGAGTCCCTTGTTTGTTGAGATGAGGAGCCTAGAGTTCTTGGCAACCTTTGATTTTACAACAGCTGTTAAGTCGATGACAGGTTCGTTAGCATCTCTTGAGCTTAGACCTATACTTCTTGATCAAATAGGGACTTCGCAGAAGGAAGATCCGCAGATAGTCGAGGTCATGGACAAGTTGATTCGTGGTGAGACGTCTAGTCACCTTGCTAGATATATTATTGATGACAAGGGTTGGCTAAGGCGTGATGGAAGGCTATGCGTTCCACAAGTAGGAGACTCGGTGCATAAATTTCTCGAAGAAGCGCATCACTCGAAGATGACTATACATCCTGGAGGAGATAAGATGTATAGGGATATGAAGCGCATTTTCTTTTGGGCTGGAACGAAGAAGGATGTGGCAGAGTATGTTTCAAAGTGCATGGTGTGCCAACAAGTGAAAGCTGAGTCGAAGAAACCCGGTGGGCTATTACATCCATTAGAGGTCCCGCAATGGAAGTGGGAAAGTATCTCTATGGATTTTGTGGACGGATTGCCTAGGTCAAGGAAAGGGAATACGAGCGTATGGGTCATAGTTGATAGACTTACGAAGAGTGCTCATTTCATTCCAGTGAAGAGCAAGAGGACCGCATCATGGCTAGCATCTGTTTATCTTCGAGAGATAGTGCGGTTGCATGGAGTTCCTTCTAGCATAGTTAGCGATCGTGACCCAATTTTCACTAGCCAGTTCTGGAATAATTTGCAAGAAGCAATGGGTACGCGATTGAATCTGAGTACAGCCTATCACCCCCAGACGGATGGCCAAACCGAAAGAGTAAATAGAGTGCTAGAAGATCTCTTGAGGCTTTGTGTTCTTGACTTTGGTGGTACTTGGGAAGACCACCTCCCTCTTGTGGAGTTTGCTTATAATAATAGCTATCAAGCTAGCATAGGGATGGCACCATTTGAAGCTCTGTATGGGAGGCCGTGTAGGTCACCATCTTGTTGGTGGGAGACAACGGATAGGCTTATACTTGGGCCCGATATGATACGGGACACATCCGAGAAAGTTGAATTGGTGAGAAGACGGATGAAAGCGGCCCAAGACAGACAAAAATCCTATGCTGACAAGCGAAGGACATATTTGGAATTCGAAGTTGGAGATATGGTTTTCGTGAAGGTTTCTCCTTTGCGTAATGTGGTTCGTTTTGGAGCAGTGGGGAAGCTGGCACCAAGGTTCGTAGGACCCTTCCCTATCATAGAAAGAATTGGGAAGATGGCTTATAAGGTGGAATTGCCCGAGAAGCTGGCCGGAGTACATAATGTCTTTCATGTCTCTCATTTCCGAAAGTGCCTATATGAGTCCGCTGAGGTGGTTGAACCTAGCATTCTTGAAGACATGGAGGTGGAGAAAGAGGCAACCCTGAGACGAGCTCCGATTCGTATCATGGAAACAGAGACAAAGAAGCTAAGAAGCAAAGAAGTTAAGCTTGTTAAGGTGCAATAGAGTGAAGCAGAGGAAGACGCAACTTGGGAAACCGAGGAGAAGATGCGTGGGCTTTATCCATTTCTTTTTGAGGGTACATTTTCAATCTCTTTTCCTAGTTGGTATATCTTTCTTTTGTTATCCATGTTTATCTTGTTTCGTAAATCTTGTCATGAGAACCTTAGGTAGAAACCCCTGGTTGAAACATGTATTTGAAACATGTTATGCTTGATGTTTGCCAATGATTGCAAGTGTTTGCAAGTGGATACTCGTGGATGCATGATACACGTTAGGCACTAAGATCGGCTCACACACTTTCATATTGCATATGCATGAGTGCTTATACTTATTCATGGATGAAACTTGTTATGCTACCACGTGGATGTTGCATATGGATGAATGTTATGTGCACTCATATAGAGATTATAAATTATGTTAGGAATTTGCATACATATGGACTCATTTCACGAACATACTTTGCATTAAGGAGGTTTACTGAATCATTAATCGCCGTATTTTTGCATTAGATAAGTACATATACACACACCTTTGCATATGTTCATACAGCATTTAGAATCTTTTAAGGACAATGACTGCACGTGGATGATGTTTTGAGTAGATGGATGATGGATGGTAGGATACGTTCTTCCTAACCTGAAAATTTCGGGGACGAAATCCTTTAAGGTGGGGAGGATATAACAACCCGTATTTTTGAATAACATGTTATAACATAAATCAAGGCAGAATTAAATGTTAAAATCTGAATCAAGGGAAACGGGCTGTGCCATTGCGTTCGTCTCGGAAAAATACGCGAAATAGAGTCCGAGTTTGCGAAAATCGGAGTCTGTATGACCAAGTTATGGCCCGTCAAAGTTTTCAGAAAATTTCAAGTTCAAAAACAGTTCAGATTTGAATTTAGAATTCAAATTCAACCAAAACAGACTGGGCGGGAAAATTCCCGCCCAGACAGGTCGACAGGGGGGTCGACACTAGGGTCGACCTCCCCCCCAACCAGGTCGACACTAGAGTCGACCTGGGGGTCGACCTCCCTGGTCGGCCTGGTGCTCCTATTTTGGCTGTTTGGACCTGTTTTGGAGGCTAGTGACGTGAATTGATGGCCCAGATCTGAATTAGGGTTAATCCTATGGTCTAAATTAACCTAATCATCTATAAAAAGACCCTAATACCTAGCCTAAATCATCATAAATCAATCCTATAGCTAAACTATGCCAAAATGTTTAATCATGGCCTCCACCCTCTTGTCATAGCCTCCATCTTCATTCATATGAGAGTTCCTAAGCTTGTTTGAGAGTTTCTAAGGCCAAAGTTCAATCTTTCTTCATCAAAGCAAGGATCTTCTTCTAATTTCTCAAGGGTTTTCATTGAAGCTTGCTATTTGGGGGTCTTTAGAGTTGCTAGTGGCTTCGTCTCAATCTTATTTATATTTTATAAGTCTTCATAGCATTGTAAGCCCTATACTACTCTTAGATTCTAACTATGAAGCTAAATATGGCATGTTGCAAGTTTGAGTTTGGGCCTAAGTATGATATGTGCTTTGATCCTATCATGTTATGCATAGATTTACCCTATGCAAGTTTGTAAAGCTATCACCTTGACTTCGTGCATAGAAAGCTATGACCTTTGATTTGGAATGTTGCATTATGCAACATGAGAACTCTCATAACCTTTATGATAACTTGCATATAATGTTATATGCGGACTTCTAGTCATCATCCTATGTCATCTAGGACCATGTATCACCTATTCGCTAAGTTTGAATGTTATGCATGTAACATGCAAGTTTAAATGAACATATTTATGCCTCATATGCCACCATGTTTAACTTGTGGCCAACCTTATTACCTTATGCCCTTTTGTCATGCTTTTGCCAAGTTCCCTCTTTTGATCTATGTTATGTTATGTGAAACGTACATGCGATGGGAATGCGTTGGGTTTGGGTAATATTAATGACATGAAAACATGGTTTTAAAATGTGACATGAACATTGACTTGTGATTATGTTTGTAAACATAATGATGGACATGACACTTAGAAAATATGAGTGTGGCCAACTCGAGGTTGGGTTGAGTTTGTAGCATAAATCTACCCGGAACCGACCGACTTAACTAGTGGCTACAAACAATAGGACCCAATGTGAGTAGTTGGTCATGTCGCACTTGAAACCTGAGGTTAGACTAAGTTGTGGTGTAAGGCTACCCGGACCCGCCCGGCTTAACTAGTAACCACAACAAGGTCTAATGTGAGAGGTTGGGTGCATTAAATTAATTAATGCCACATGATAGGGTTAAGTCATGGACTACTTGAATACTTAACCAGTTAAACACGATGGATTGGTAGGGTTAAGTCATGGACTACTTGAATACTTAACCAATTAAACACGATGGATTGGTAGGGTTAAGTCATGGACTACTTGAATACTTAACCAATTAAACACGATGGATTGGTAGGGTTAAGTCATGGACTACTTGAATACTTAACCAATTAAACACGATGGATTGGTAGGATTAAGACATGGACTACTTGAATACTTAACCAATTAAACCCGATGTATTGATAGGGTTAAGTCATGAACTGCTTGAATACACTTGACCAACTCAATACATGGTTAGGATAGGGTTAACCACACTTAACCCGCTTGAAATCCTAGTTACGTGGTCCTTTTCAACAGTAACCCTCTTAGAAGTATCATGGGTACCCTGGACTAGGCTAGGGTGGGGCACGATTACTGAACTGATTGTAAGAGACCAAAAGAGACGGATGAAGGGTGCACCGGTTGTTCAGGCGGACCATGGTCGTGCACATTAAGTCCGGAGTTGAACATGGGCACCAGTAGGTTTAGACTGTGCGTGCTTGAATTGTGTCTGTGGTTTACACCTTAGGGCTGGATACACCCTGGGGTGGACCTTGCACAGTTAACTACATTCCACGATTAAGCCGTATGACACCGATACACGACGAGTTAGGCTTATAGGAAGCCGATCGACTAGACCGAGTAGTTGGACCTCGATTTAGGTCATCTCATGATGTGGGCCAGCTTTGGGCCAAGGGATCATTTCTTGTTTATACTTGACATGGATTGGAATACTAGTACACACCTGGTGCAACTTAACCTTGTATATGCGATGCCACACTTGATCTATCTTGTTAACTTTTCACCATGCCAGTTATCACCCTACATCTCATCTCTGTTTTACGTGTTCAGTTAACTTTATTAGTTTTTATACTAATAGTAGATAGGACTTACCAGTCTTTTTGACTGACCCGTTTTCTTTCGCCTCTTTTCTTTCGTTTCCCCCCCCCCCCTCAGGTTTACAGGGTGGGAACACTGGTACCTAGCTTGGATCTTTAGCTGCTTTTCTGGATAGCTCATGTACGGTTTGGACTTGAGCACGCTATGGCTTTATTCTACCTTGGGGATAGTTACTTTATGATTTTCTTTCCAGTTTTTAGTTGATGTTTCTAGACTATGTTTTGTGGAAAATAATGACCAAGTACTTTGATGTAACTTGACTATGGTTTTGAAATGTTAGTTTTATCCGCTGCTTTATTTACTCTGTTTTTACTTATATGTTCTATCTTGTGATATCTGCATGCATGTTTACCTTGTTTAACGCCCCTCCAAAGCTAGTGTGCTTGCAAGAGTGGCATTGGCGGAGGTGGGGCGTTACAATCTACAATACACAAATGCATCATGTTTGGTTCCACGCAAATCATATGTCTAACAAGGCTAGTAATTCTAACATAACCTTGCAAAGATTACGCATGACTACCTTTCCCAAGGTAGAATTTCCCAATGATAATGTTATCACAATATACTGAGATGGAACTTTTATGCATAAGATGAAGCCTTTAAACTACCATTCGAACAAACGCCCAAAACTAAGAGGTGGGATATCCAACTAGTCAATACCCTAACAATAAAAGGAGTGGTTCATTTCTATATAGCTACATACAGACTCACTAATAATATACCATAAATACAGATTCGTTGATCATTTAATACCGTACTAGGTGGTTTACTACTCACTAATATAAATTAGAGGGCACCAGCTACCAAGTCCTGCCAATTTAAGGCTTTTGTCATTGACGCATATTCCCAAACTCTGCACAAGGCGAGAGACCGTAAGCAATCACTTACTACATACAAGCTAGGTTGACGATTAATCATCATTTATGACCTTTCTCTCGGCAGATCCCTTTATTACTATCCAGCTAACCTTATTGGATAATCCCCTTCCCCTTAAGGGAAGAGTCACAGGGTCTGCCCATAAAAGGGAAGAGTCCAATCACTTCATACCCAGTAGGAGGATCCCACGAATTAATACCTCTAATCCTAAAGTAGGCTACGCTAAAAATTATTTGCTTTATGGTTTCTTCTTTCAGGAGGGAGGTGAGCCCTACAACCACTTAATACCTGGCACTTGAAGTAAACCTTTAGGACAATTCACTTTACGCAATAATTTATCATCATGGGTTATTATGGTAAACGATATCTCAGATCAGTTATACCTATATCTAACTATTGGAAAGTGCAGGCTTATGTAGAATAAGGCAACTGACCTTGCACCGTTAACCTACTAAGTCCAGTCCTTATTAAATAATTAAGGATATTGTTTCTAGAATTAAATTAGAATAAGGTAAGGATGATTTCCGATGACTCTCTAAGATACTATTTATTTCCATAATTGGACTTATTATTTACTGCGGCCATACATGCCTGAATTTTCATTAAATCCCCTTTAATTTAATTGAATACCATAATGGTTACATGCCATTAATGACTGTACTGGTCCTATTCCCTAAGGCAATATACATCCTATTGAATGTCATTCATATCAATCCCATTTTAATTCTACTTATTGTAACTCGCATAATCTTATTATTATCATTTAATTTTATTAGTTCTTATATAAATATGTGTGTGTATTGATTTTCGTAATTGGTGTCACAACATTTATTCTTATCCATTTTCAGTTGTAACCATATAACATTTATTACTTATTCATTCATTTCCCCACAACATTTATGGTTATAATATTTATTCCCTTGTTTGTAACCTTTTAATTAGCAATTAACTCCATATGAATATTCATTTCCATTTATTATGGGAAATCTTACCATTTATATTCCCATCAAAAATGGAAATCGTTAAATTCAAAAACACAACATACATTTATTTAATAATAGTGTTGTTTACGTAGGTTTTGGGCGGGTAAGGTTATAATATATATATATATATATATATATATATATATATATATATGTATGTATGTATTAGCGCGAGTTTACACAGTTACTAATCATGTATTATTATTATTCCAGTCCAAACTAACGACTAGAACAACCCTTTTTGTGTTCTTATCTTATTGAGATTCTAAATCATGAAAATGCTATTTATTATAGTTATTGTAAATTTTTCCTAAACTTTTCAATAGAGAGAATATTGATATATTTCAAATCACAAGATATAGATAATATTTTATTTGGTAAAGATAATGTAAACTACGTACAAAATACGTGAATTTACCCATCTCTTCCTATCTAATGTGTTTATATTTCTTGTAGATTTCAAATAATGCCTTTTTATTTAAAAAGAGAAAAAATTGCTAATTTACAATAATTAAGTAAAATTCCAAACAATACCAAATACAAACAGGTTTATAATTCTAAAGCAATAAACTGCACAAATTATATTTTTACATCAAAATCCTATAAATCTGAAATAATAACATCACAAATCTAACGACATATAGGGACTGATTTCCAGATGTAGGGTATTTACAATAACCACAAACTATCCAAAAGAACTGTAGGTAAGGTAAAAATACTTGAACTAAAAGGACTACAAATTCATATTAGATTTTCACATATTCAATTTCTGATTTGACACAAACAAGATAAATCTGATATTTTTAGGCATTTAAAGTTAGATTTGACACCGGTGATGCTCTCTGGTCATGGACAAGTGTATTGCTTTCGGTGAGTGATGGAATTAATTTGGCTCAAAACTGGGTAGTCGAGGGTATAGTAAGCTGGAACATTGTGGACATGATAAGTCATTGACACTGGTGATGCTTCTGCACTCGACGTTGTTTAACTCTTAGGATCAACCTTTCCTCCTGCGCTCGATTATTGCTTTTTTGGCCAACTGATGGGACCTTAAAGCCCTTGCTTCAAGGCCAGCCTGGAACCATGCTAGAGTCATATCGTGCTACTCTATAGGTGAGGAGCGCAAGAATCTCTATAGCTGCTGTTTAGTCACGTCTTACGTTTCCCTGCTGCATAACCATGTAATTGTACACAATAACACTGTGTACCCATGTACTTATTTTTTGGCTTGGTGTACTAATGTAACCCACTTCTTATTGAAGTATGTAATATAACATGTAATATCCTTAGAGTAACATAGTAGTCTAGTACACGGGCAGCTAGTAGTTTTGGTTTTGTAGATTTATAGTCATAGGATCCTGGTTTACAGCTGGAACGATACTCGGAAAGCTCTGTATCCGTGTATTACTTCTAGTTGTGTTTTGTATTATTTTTCCGCTGCAATGTATTTAAATGTAATTTAAATCTCTGATATTTTCTGTGTAATATTGATTCATACTCTGTATATTCGTGTATTCTGAGGGAATTGTTGTAATTAACAATGAAATGTTCTTCTATCTGCGTTCTGATGTGGCTTGTTATCAATTCAATCCGGGATTTCCCGTAAGGGGGATTTTGGGTCGTTTCATCGTGGAACTAGCTCCTATATTGTAACCTAGATTAGATTCAGTGGACTGCACACTATAAATTCCGTAGGCGGTGATAAAACCGAAATTAACTTACTGTCAACCACAGTCACCTGTACATTTTTGTATTTTTTATTATTGGTTATAACAAAAGGTGGTTGCAGTCACCTTAAAAACTAGACGGCTTTACCAAAAAAAGGTTAGATTTGGCACAAACGAAATATATTCTTAACAATGAATATATTTCCCACTCACCTGAAAGCAATTCCAAATCCAAATCTAAACATAACTTTTAGGCATATAATTCCAAATCTTATAAATCTACAATTTGTATAAAAAGGAATACATATATACACACTAAAATTTGTAGATCTGAAAGAATAATTGGAAAAAGAGAAGGTAAACCATTAATAAAGATTACATATTCGCAGAACCAAACCTTTTGCACAAATCTAGATTCAATATCTCTAATCATTGTAAATTTGATTTGTTTATGTTTATATTTTAGAATTTTAAAAGAGAATGGAGAATTTAGAATGAAAGAGCTTCGCTTTTGCCGTTAGAAAATGTGAGCAAAAGAGTGGGGGTTAGGCCCTTTATTATAGACGTAGAAATGACCCTAACCCCTTAGATTGGTTTAAGAAAGAATCTGTTTGCTTATATAATATATAATATATAATATAATTTAAAATCATAGCCGCCACAGGAGAAACGACTTGCAGGCTATAGGGGCGGTCTGTTGCTAGGTTGACCTGCCTCCTTTTGAGAGGTGGGGGTGATAAATGAAAATAAATATTTATATATTCTGGTTAATTATTTTCCGCCCGTTTTCAAATTTCGTCTGTAACTTTTTCATACGGACTCCGTTCGCGAAGTTCCAAACATGAAAGTTGGCCAGAATTCCATCATGAACGTAACAATGCAATTTTCATAGTTAAATTCCATTATTTTCTCTAATTTATTTTTGGAATAGAACTAAATAGATAATTAATGCCAAATTCCAGGGTGTTACAGCTTCCCTCCGAGTCTTGCGAAATCTCAACCAACCCTAGCATAGTTGTTCACATCTTACACTACAAGAATATCTTCTCCAACATTAGCAACATTCACTCTAACAAAACTAGTAGTATCTCCAAATTACATCATATTAACAAAGAAATGGTACAAATTCCCCATATCTACGGGTAGGGTTACAACATCTTTAATCTCATTAGCCCGACGACCTTAATTCCCTTGAGTATCAGGTTGAGAATTTATAGTAGTTGTGGTGCTTTCGCCTCCTAAATTCACTCATTCTTTCTGTATCTTTCTTCCGTTATCTGTAGATGAACTTTTATAAGATACTGAAAAACGGTTGAAGAGTGTAGGGATGGATACATACTTATATAATACAAATACATGCATGTCATAATATAGTTATCTTCGATCCTGTTATATTACTTTGATCTTTAGTTTTTAGATTTCCAATCTCTTTTAAGAAAATCTTTTTACATTTACATAAACTTATGATTTGATGTCAAATTTTTAACACTCCCCTTTCTAAGGCTCAAATAATTTGGATATTAACCATAGTCGAATATAATAAAGGATATGACATTACTCACCTTAGATGGGATAACAGAGTTAATTTTTTTTTGTTATTGAATCCTAAGCTTGATTTATTTTAGTTTTTCCTTAAATTTTCTCTTCTTTTTCTTTGGGTTTATGGATAGCATCCCTTAGTGCTATTTTTAGATTTTGTGAAATGAAAACGAGAGAACGAAAGGGTGGAAGATTATGTATATATGAAAGATTGTGTTTCTCACTTTGCCCCTCCCATAAGCCTTCGCTTATGTCCCATTAAGTTAATTAGTTACGAATGACAAACAATTTATTTTACAAATCTCACCCCATCATCTCTCTATATTATTCTTATTTAATTTAACCAATTAAATCTTCTGAACAAAATTTACCAAAATTATGGGTATTACAGTTGATGCAGTAATATTGAATAAATACTAAATAAAGTAGATATACAAAAAAAACAACATAAAATAATCTTTGTAATAGGACCAGTTCTATAGTAAATACAATGCTAAAAACTATTGTAAAAGAGTTGTAAATAGCCATAATTACATAACGTTTGTTGGTGATGCGAATTAAGGACCTTAAGACAAGTTAAACACTAGAGGGGGTAAATAGTGTTCAATGGAATTTATTAAATTTCTTGAAATCTTTCTGAATCAAACACACAACATACAGATCACAGATAATAACAACCTTAAAATCAATCACAGAATTTAGAAAGTAAAAGAAAAAGCAATAAAAGGGAAGTACACGCTGTGATTTTATACTTGTTTGGGACTCCCCTACATCCAGTCCGCACAACACTGAGTGGATGCGGATTTTTTATTCAGCAATATCCAATTACAATCCTTGATTTGAGTGCTACAAGGGCACATCCTAACTGATTTCAAGTACAGTGAGACTTAGTTGATTTTTGGGCTACAACTTTACACCCAATCGATTTTTGGGACATAATCGCACTTATCACTTTAAATGAGATAGGACCACACCTTTTCTCTATCAGTTTTTTTAGTATTGACTCGATAAGACTTGATCTTGAGATCTTTGAGTACAAACATCCTATAACTCTTGAGTAACACTTGAATTCAGAGATATTTTGATTTAGAATTGAAAGAGAAGAAGAATGATACAATATCTATTGAAATCATTAGAGTATAAGTGTAGAAAATCAAGAAATAAAGTGTCACAATGGTAGGATATTAAGAGAGGAAGAAGAAGATGAAAAGATATTAAAATTTTGAATTCTAGAAGGTATTTATTGGTTTCCACTAGTCACAACGTTTCTGAAAGGATTTAAATTCAAAAGCACATCTTTTCAAAATTTAAAAAACACCTTAACGGCTGGTATGTCGACATGCGACATGCCTAAAAGCATATGTCGACATATGCTAGTGTGAAATCAAAAAATAAATTTTAAAACAAAGTAAATGATGTTTAAATAAATTATAGTGAATCCAGATTTAAAATAAATTAAATTCCTTTATATTTAAACATTCTTTTAAAAGTAAATATATTTTTTAAAACTTATATAAAAATATACTAAAAATAATCAAGTAATTAAATATAAAATGATATAAAAGTATAAATATATAAAACTATACATATATGAAAACTTAATATAAACAAGAAGGTTAAACAACGTAAGTAATTATAAAACAAATAAAACTTAAGTTCAAAATCTATTGAACATAAGTTTAAATAGAAACTAGTTTTTAGGAGCTTAGAAAATGATCATTTAGGGTTAAAATTAAGTAAACAAATTTGAAATTATTTTGGAATTAAGTTTAAAATCAGGTTTTAAATTTTAAAATCAGAATTTAGATTTGAAAAATAAAAAAAGTGCTAACTAGAGTTTTAACAGAATTTCTAGATACACTGGCTTTATAATTCTTAAACTCTTAATACTCATGAGTCTTGAAGCTTTAACTCTTCTATTTGAAATCTTAATTCTTGTGAATTGTACAGTCTTCAATTGTAAAATACCTGCACAAATTTCATGTATACACACATAGATATATTTTAGAAAATAGAGTCAGCATATATTTTATAACAATATTAATTGAAACAAGGTTGTTATCATCAAAACCATCATTATTAATTTCTCAGTCCTTAAGAATCTCCCCCTTTTTAATGATGACAATCTTGGTTATAAAATATTCATACCTAATGTCTTGATTCTTCGGTTACTCCCTCTTACTTCATTAACTCCCCCTAAACTACTAACTCCTCCTTAATTTAAACCCTATTTTATAATTCTCCCCTTTGTCATCAACAAAAGCTATATAATCCTAACTAGATTCTAATACTCCCCCTAAAACTAAGGCATAATTCTAATAACTAAACAAAATAACTATAATATTCTTACTATTATATCTTGAATAATTATTAACCATAAACACCATTTTAAGACATACAAATAACACCAAACCAATCCAATATATATATAATACATTCAAATCTAATAAAGCCACACCATAATTATAGTAGTTTATTTACAGGTTTTAAAATTTTGATATAAATCAAACAATCCACACAAACTAAAACAAATTCATACATTTCAAGCAACTTCAACCCAATCATCTCCACCGAAGATTGGGTTAGCCTTTATAGCATCCCAGTCTTCGTTGTCTTTGGTGAGAGGCGCTCCTGTGATGTTGTTGTCTCGTCTTTTGAAAAAGAGACAATCATCCATCGAATTGCATCAAAATGTTTTTCTTGTTGTTTGAACATCTGTATTTGACTCAGTTCTAGATGATGCTGATTACAGAATAATTGAAAGGACATTCTTGAAGAAATTAAAAAAAAAATTCAAGGTTTTCGCTAAGATTATGGATTTGAGTAGCCATAGTTTTGAATATATTAAGAAATAGTGAAAGGAAGTATAGAAGAAATTAATGAGTAAGTTTTTCTGGAAGAGAAGGGTATAAATAAGCTCTAAAATTCATTTAAACTGAACAAACATGAGTTGGTTAGAGTAGTTTCAAATTCAAATAATTCTGGAAAATGTATTATTATCTATCGACATAGGTAAATGTATATGTCGACATATATATGTGTTATTTCAAGTTTAAGAGATTCTTGATGTTTTGTGATCTATTTCGACTTATATAAACTTATTTTTATTGTTTTATTGTAATTACAGAGATGTTTAAAGAAGTATTGACAGAAGTAAAGAACTTCATTTCAATCTAATGATAACGATACATGAAATGAGTACACAACATAAGATAGAAAGCGGAAATAGAAATACAAGCAAACATAATATGAAATTAATCTTAGAACTCAGTGGAGGAGGAGGATAAAGAGGGTGAGAAGCCAAGTTTTCTTCCAACTTTGCCATAGAACTTACTCATTTTAGTAGAAATATTTTCAAATTTCTTACTAAATGATGTCTTATGTAACTTTTGGTTCTTAGCTAAAATCTTTTGATTCTGGGGAATGGTTTTCTTGAAAGGATTGGTAGGAACTTCAATGCTTTCTAAAGAAATGTCTTCTTCCTCTTGTTCAATGTCCATTTGATCTGTTTCTTCTTCTTGTTCAACTCTTGCTCGCTTTTTCGCATATGTTTCAAGGATGAAATACAAGTGGAATCTTCATAAGAGAAATATTTCCTGCATTGAAAACTTTTCCAGAAATGAACTCTTCTCCTTTCAAATCGACTCCAAAATATTTGAAAATCGTGTAAGGTAAACTCTATGATATAATGTATTTTCCTTTGTCGAAATTTCCTTTGGTTGAATCTCACTTAAAACCCCTTTAGCCTAATTAATTTCATAATTTCCAAAGATAGCAAAAAGGGCCTTGTTAACTTTCATGGTAGGGTTGTTGAAATTTAGGAACCGAGGGGTGACGGTATGTTGAAGTAGTAAATTGACGGTTCTTGCTTTTGGACGATAAAAACGTTTTTGAATTCCAAATGTTCATTATTTTCAAAAATATGATGAAAAGTTTCCAAATTATTTTCCCTGATATTATAATCCGAAAGATCCATCCCCGTACTTTTGCAACCCAAAATGGTACTTGTAACATCACAATCCAAAATAATTTGTGTTTTTTAACACTACTCCAAATTTCATCTTCATTTCCATGATAAAAATTGCGATTTAAATTTGCATAAATGGTTTTCACAAGATTGGGATAACAAACTTCACCATAATCTTGAGAACCAACAAGACTCAAAATTTCATTTTGATAAAAGAGAGGTTCCAAGTTCATAAGAAGCAAAATCACTAAAGACAACACATTTTCCCGTGTCGACTTTACCAAAGTTTACATAACTAATGTAATCTTTGATAGCATCAGGGTTGTTGAGGAGAAAACCCTTGATAGTCTTAGTTAATCTCGTCGTTTTTGGAGTGCTTAAGGAAGCCATTAGAATAATTATAAAGTGTATAGGAATATAAAGATTAATTTTGAATTTTGAAATAAAGATGAAAAAGAAATGAATGGAAAAAGTAGGAAATATAGAAAATCAAAGGACAATTCATTGGTTTAAAGGACGCCTTTTCAGTCACATTGAAGTTGCTGAAAAGTTAGAGGAAATGTCAAAGGTTTAAATTTCAAATTTTGAATTTCAAATTCTACTTTTCTAGTATATGTCGACATAGGCAAATGGTCATGTCGACATATCCCTTTGCATTTTCAAGATGACTTTTGAATTTTGACTTTTTGAATTATTTATAATCATATATTCTTATTTAATTATTTCAAGGGATAATATTTATTATAAAAATACTTTTTATATTATTAAATAATTACTATTTTAAATTTCAAACTTGAAAATTCAAAATTTGAATTTAAAAATCAATTTTCAAATGAAACAAAAAGTCAAACAATCAAGCTAGCAATCAAAAAATTCATTTAAATTATTATTAAGGCGTACCTATTTTAGATCCGTTCTTCGATTTCTTTTGATTCATGGATTGTTGTGAAGCACATATTCGAATTATTACTTTTCCTTGCTCTTCATCACTTGAAGATGAATCTGAATCGTCTAAAGTTGTTGCATACTCTCTTTTCATTTTCTTTGATGAACTGTCATTATTAGGTTGATTTTGTTTGTCCAAATACAAACCGAATCTTTTTAGATGGCCTAATTCGTCGTAGTTATAACATCTGATATTACTCAGATTCTCATTATTATTTTTCACCCAATTTCTATGCTCATTCCTTTTGAAGTTATTTTTTTTCCTATATTTTCGGAATTTTCTAAATTTCCTTGTCGCTAGTGAAGCCTCTTCATCGTCATCACTATCCGAGTCTGAATCTCCAATTGATGCTTTAAATGCTATCGATTTCTTTTCTAACGACTTATTTTCTTTTCTTTCTTGCATTTGAACTTCAAATGACATTAAATTACAGATTAATTCCTTAATTTTCTTTGTACTAATATCATTGGCTTCTTCAATGGAAAGTATCTTTTGATCCTAGTCGGATGTTAATGAATTTAGAATTTTTCTGACTTGATCCTCCTCAGAATATGATTTTCCCAAAGCCATTAGTGAATGCACGATTTCCTGGAACCTGCAATACATATCAGAGATAGACTCATTCTGATTCATTTTAAATAACTCAAACTGATTTGTTAACAAGGATATCTTAGTCTGTTTGACTTTGCTTGTTCCTTCATGAGTCATTTGCAAAGTTTTCCATATTTCATATGCAGACTTACAAACACATATCCTATTAAATTCATTCCTATCTAATGAACAAAATAAAACATTCATAGCTTTAGAATTATTTTGCGCAGTGGCTTTTTGATCATTAGTCCATTGTGCAAAATTAACATAAGGTTCGACATATTCAGTTTGTGTGATATTCCAAGTGTCTAACCCTACAAATTGTAAATAAATTTTCATTCTACATTCCCAGTATGCATAATTACTGACATTAAAAGGTGGTGGTCTAACAGTGGATTAACCTTCTACGAATGAACTACCATTAGTGATAATTCCAATGCTGGTTTCCATTTAAATTTTTCAAAATTCAGATTATAAAAATTTTGAATACCAATTGTCGGTGATGTGGATTAAGGATCTTAAAGCAAGTTAAACACTAGAGGGGGTGAATAGTGTTTAATGGAATTTATTAAATTTCTTGAAATCATTTAGAATCAAGCACACAGTATACAGGTCATAGATAATAACAATCACAGAATCAATCACATAATGCAAAAAGTAAAAGTAAAAGCAATAAATGGAAAGTACACACCGTATTTTATACTGGTTCAGGATTCGTTTACATGTAATACCACACAATGCTGGGTTTATGCGGATTTTTTATTCAATAATATCCAACTATAATCCTTGATTTCAGGGCTACGAGCACACACCCCAACTGATTCCAATTACAGTGATACGTTGTTGATTTCCCGGCTACAACTTTACACCCAATCAATTTCAGGACACAGTCGCACCCATTCACTTTAAATAGGATAGGATTACACCCTTTCCCTATTTGTTTTGTAGTATTGACTCAATATGACTTGATCTTGAGGTCTTTGACTACAAACAACCTATAACTCTTCAGTATCACTTGAATTCAGAGAGATTTTGATTTAGAATTGAAAGAGAAGAAGAATGATATGATTTCTATTGAAATCGGCAGAGTATAGATGCAGAAAATCAAGAAATAAAGTATTATAATGGTAGGTGTTAACGATATTTTTCATCAACACCCGAACTAGAATAGACAATGCATACCCTTAGAAGTTTGAAGCAGGGACGTTACAAAGCTTATTGAAATACAGTCTTGAATCAGTGTTCTTTAACTAATTTCACCATTTCCTAGGCGTCAAGACCTTTAGTCAAAAAATTAGTTACTCTTCCCTCGGAGGGTGAGTATCACGCGTGTGAAGCTATAAAGTCGAAGACAACCTTGAAGAAAGGTTTCTACTAGTTAAATGAAACTGAGAGCTCATGCAATAATTGTCTTTAGATCTTGGATGAAATAATATACATTGTGTTGAGAAGAAATAGGCTAATGCCTAACAACACTCGGATTTGTTTTTATGCTATTGTGCTTATAAGCTTATATGATACTTCCACATCGAACCAACCCGGGCAGGCCTTGGTTGTGTCAGTTATCTAGCTACAAGCTCACAACAAAATCCCTTCCGAGGTTGGGTTGCATTAGGCTTACTATGGAAGAGCTAAGTCACGCATGATGGTTTGAAGAAGGAATAATCTTGGTTCTACCCAAGACCTTCCATCCGACAAAAGAACCGTGACCAACTCTTTCATAAGGAAGGTTAGTGTTGACTCCCTGTATTATCATCAAGGACACAATATGATTATCAAATCGAGAAATGCTTAAGTCCCTAATTCCTCCTATTTATTAATTACAGATATATTACAAGAATTGAAGAAATCCCCAGTTTAATTTGAAAATTAGGGTTTTCTCTTACAAGAAGGAGAGTGAGATTGGGAAATGAGAATTTGATCCCTAAAATGAGACCCCTGGGGTCTTATTTATAGACAAATCAGGGACCCTTTTGCTGTTGGGCTAGCAGTAGCCCCTGCCGACCGTTTTTTTCTTTAGTTCCGAAGGTTGTAGCTCTCGGCCGCCTTTTCGGTTTTTGTTCATTTCCTTTAGGGTGTCGGTTCCGGCTCTCAGAAGGATGGTTTTGGTCTTTGGAGCTTCTCTTCATTGTTTTCCTTATCTTCTTTGTATCGATACTGAGCCTGTCAGTATGGATAGCTTTGGGAAGGTTGTATGCTTCCGAATATGGGATTACGAGTATGAGCTTCTAGTCTTGCTATTGGCTCTTCATAGAACTTGTCTCCCTGGTTTAAGTGAATGGTTGCCGGTCCGCCATCCTTGTCGGAATTGACACTAAGAAGACTAGTGTGGGCAGCTTGTCTCTTCTCGAGGTTCGGCTTACCTTTCGGTAGATTTCTGAAATGTGTCTCGTATTTTCAGAGGACTACTTCCGGTACTTTATTTGTTGCTTATTAAAGTGTCCTCTCGGTGCCCATCTGATTGACGTTCCGGTATGTGGCCCCTGGTCAACTTCCTTATGTTTGATCATTATGCTCTTGATGCTCTTGTTTCTTATCGTATCAGTATTAAGCTGATTAATACTAATAGTCTTTCCATCCTTCTAGATCTTGGGTTGTGATGTCATTTGTTTTCTTCTCTATTAGCTCTCGGTTTTCGGATGACTTCATGTCGGTTGACCTTCCTGGCAGAACTACCCTATCGGAATATCCTTGCTAGTAATCTTTCTTTGTATTGGATTTTAAGGTCCTTTCTTTATTGAGGGTGCCAGATGCTGACCCTTCCGGATGCTTCTTTTTGACTCTCGGTTTTACCCTCTGCTTAGATTTTTCCTACGGGTTAATCTTCTTTGTCTATAGCGGTTCGATACACTTTACCGTCAGCCTGTCTCGGAGTTAATTTTGGTAGTAACATTTGCCCCCTATTAAAGGGGTGTTTTCGACTTTTTAAGTCAAACTTCCTTTCTGGATTTCCCTCGCATTTCTCCTTCCTGAACTTCAATCAATTAATATTCCACGTTAGTTTTTACATAGTTTTATAGTTATTTGCACACGTATTGGATAAAGTGTTGTTTGGGATCCTAACAACATATTAGATCTGCATCTACTATTCAATACTTATCTATGCCTCATATTCTATTGAAAAATAATGGAGAGTGTTTAGAGAATTTCCTGCTTGTTAATTATGAACAGATATTATTATCAATATTGGATTCCACAATGAAATGTCTATAGCATCGTCTCCGCAGTAGGCTGCGGGATATAAGATGGAAGTCTAAAGAATTCTTACTCAGGATTTCATAGTATAAAGTTATAACTCTGCTTATTGGAAAGGAAGGAAAGTCTTATCCCATCCGTTACTTAGGCATTAAGGATTGAAGATTAGGAACTTCTTTATGGGGTTGGCCACTAACCCTAATTTGGGCATTTAAAGAATAAAGACCAGAAATCCGCCTTTGGCATCAATAAAAGTTCTGATCCAACCCTTACTAGGGTACTTAAAGATTTGGAGATTAGTAGTTCGCTTCTGATAATAATAGTAGTCCCGAACCAACCCTTGTTCAGGAATTAAGAATTGAAGACCAGAAACCCACTCTTGGAAATAATAGAAGTCCCGAACCAACCCTTGTTCGGGCATTAAGAATTGAAGTCCAGAAATCTACTCTTGGAAATAATAGAAGTGTCGAACCAACCCTTGTTTGGGTATTAAGAATTGTAGTCCAGAAATCCACTCCAGGAAATAATAGAAGTCCCGAACCAACCCTTGTTCGAGTATTAAGAATTGTAGACTTGAAATCCTCTTCTGGCATTAATAGAAGTCCTGAACCAACCCTTGTTCAAGTATTAAGAATTGAAGATCAGAACTCCTCTTCTGGTAATGTGTTACATTACCCCTTTCGGGCTTGATTTATGAAGCAGAGGATGTATGTGCTTCTTAAGCCACTCTCCGGGCTTTTACTGTCAAAGCAGAGGATGTATGTGCTTTGTTGGTCACTCCCTAGGCCTGTGCGTCCGGTGCTCTTGGCTAGCTTATCCACAAGCAGGGCCCAAGGACTTACCCGACCTACCTCCAAGAGGCGCCATATCCTGATCATTATAGGCGATGATAAGGTCTTAGATACTTAAATCGGGCCATTGTAGACACATAATTAGGGCTTACTCTTTTGATGCTCTATTCTGACCATCGTAGGTGCTGATAGAGGCTTATACTCCACCCCCTCCAAAGGGTGCCCTATCCTGACCATCATAGGCGATGATAGGGGTTTGCGTTCTGTAACACCCTGTATTTCTAACAACAGTGATGTTCATAAATTAATGAATAATTAATCTCAGACGTGAGAATTAAGGGAAACGGGTTTCGCGGTTGCGTTCGTCTCGGAAAAATACACGAAATAGAGTCCGAAATTTCGTGAATCGGAGTCCGTATGACTGAGATATGGCCTTTAGAAGTTTCACGAAAAATCAGAAAACGAAACAGATTTCAAAAATGCAGAATATGGGCTAGGCGGGAAAATTCCCGCCCAGACCAGGTCGACCTGGGGGTCGACCTGCCCACCAGGTCGACATGGGTGTCGACCCTAGTGTCGACCTGGGGGTCAACCTCCCTGGTCGAGCCCAGGTGACCTGGGTGCACTGATTTGGGATTTGGGCTGTGTTTTGGTGGCTAGTGACGAGATCTGACGGCTCTAATCTGATTTAGGGTTAATCTAATGGCCTAAAACACTTAACTAATCTATAAATACACCCTAAGACTACCCTAATTCATACTAAAATTGGAGACAACGTTGTTATGCCGTCAAAATGCAACTAGAAGGAGCCACCAACAAATTAAAGAGGAAGATAGCTTCTCAAATCAACTTCTAATCAACTCTAGCAACTTAATCTTCTTCATAGAAGTGCTAATCAACAAGTTGTGAGTTTCTATGCCTTTAGCAAGCAATTGCTAAACTAATTATGATAGGATATAATGAGGCTATGGTTATGAATGTGGATCAATGCAAGTTATGTTATCATATGCTATGTGTTCATGATGCTAGTTATGCAAGTCTTATGCTATATGTTCATGATGCTAGTTATGCAAGTTTTATGCTATATGTTCATGATGCTAGTTATGCAAATCACTATGATAAACATTGATCCATTATGACACCATGTTATGCAAGTTTGGTGTTTGATTATATGCAAGTTCATATATGACATGTTATGCAAGTTTGGTGTTTGATTATATGCAAGTTCATATATGACATGTTATGCAAGTTTGGTGTTTGATTATATGCAAGTAACATGTGCAAGTTTACACCTTTGTATGATATGCATACATATGCAAGTTTACCCCTTTGTATGTCATGCATACATATGCATGTTTACCCCCTTTTTATGATATGAGTAACATATGCAAGTTCATCCCTTTTTAGACCTATGACATGTATGCAAGTTTATCCCTTTATGATAGGTCTATGACATGAACATCTATGCAAGTTACCCTCTTTATGACATATGTGATTCATGCAAGTTTGGGTTGATTATTTATGCTAGTTGGGTTTGATGCCATGGTCATATATGCAAGTTGACACCTTTAAAACCCATGTTGATGCTAATGTTATGCAAAGTAGAACCCATTGTATTTATGATGAATCTTCCCTTTTAAGTATGTCATGTTAGCGTGTTACGTGGGGAACGGTGGGGTTAATATTCATGTTAACAAAATTGTGGTGAAATTGGTATGATGTTGCATACCATGAGTGGATGGACATAATTGAGTCAATTATGTACATCATTAAATTGGAATTAATTAGGGAAAATTAATTCAAAATATGGGGGTGATTAATTAGGTGTAATTAATCGACTAAGACACGAGGTTGGACCCTTTTGTAGCATAAGACTGTCCGGACCCGACCGGCAAATCCAGCGGCTACAAATGATTGGCCCAATGTGAGAGGTCTTAGGCATAAACTAAATACGTGACAAGTGTAAAGACACGAGGTTAGACTCGGTTATGGCGTAAGGCTGCCCGGACCCGACCGGCAAATCCAGCTACCATAAAAGATAGTCTAATGTGAGAGGTCTTCGCAAAGGTTACGGTCTTAATCAATTAAGAAACACTTAACCAGATAAGCATGTAGTGGGGCATGAGGGGTTAAGTGGGTGCCTTGGGTGGCATGTGGAAATCAAGTAAGTGCCTTGGGTGGCATGTGGAAATCTAGTGGGTTGCCTTGGGTGGCAATAGAAAATACGATTAGAATACTTAACCAAGTGGAAACATGTAATTAAACATGATTAAAGGGTTAAGTGGGATACACGAGAAAAAGGGACAAGCTTAGGTGGGTAGCTTGTGGGGGGCCATTTCAACCAGTAACCCATATGTATCTTATTGGGCTCGACCCATGTCGAGGACGGGACACGCGTACTGGGCTTGACTATAAGAGGCAAAAACAGGTTAGCGGTGGCAACGCAAGTCCAACGGGTTTCATATGCGTGTGTGGACCCGGGCTGGTAGGTAAGAGGTTGTTGCATCGTGTAGGTATAAGCCGTGCACCATTAGTTGTATCGGGTTGCCACTTTGGGGAGTGATACACCCCACTGTGGGGCCAACACGGGTATCTATGTTAGGGAGCTGATCGCTTGGGGAGTAGTGGATACACCTAGTGGAGATAGGGGCAGACGGCACCTATGTGGTCAGCTAGGGGTACACGAAACTACTAGTTATATTTTCTAAGTCCTTGGGTGGGATCAACCTTTAAGTTAGGAAAGACTGGTGTGGTGCAGTGTAGTAATTACCCATGGGTGGGTAGATGCGTCTTTACCGATATCTTAGTTCTTCCTATGTCTAGTTGGCTGCTTAGTGTAGTCATTTATCCCCAGTCGTTACCGTGCCAAGTTTATATCATACCCTAATTATTTTAATGATTGTATTGTTAAAGTTATAGGGCTCACTCAGACTTATGTCTGACCCCGTTGTTTTTATCTTTTTCCCAACCCTCAGGTTCTCAGAGTGGGCCTAGCACTAGTGGGCTTTGATCAGATTGCTTTATCTATCTTTTGGGAGCTTGGACCGTGATGTAAAGCTCAGCTTATCTTTTCTATTATGGCTATTAGTTATGTAGTGGGATTATGGACTTATGTTTTTATCAGGATGGATATTTAGTACTTGACTCTTGTTTCATGGTTTTGTTATTGTAACCAAACATGTTTACCTTCTGCTGCAATGAAATGATGTTTTAGTTAACAAGTATTATTTATATCTGTCTTGTTGTAATTTTTCTGTTCTATAATCACTTAAAATACTCCACCGAAGTTAAGGCATTCCCTTAGTGAGTGACCTTAGCGAGTGTGGGGTGTTACACGTGGTATCAGAGCTTAAGGTTACCAGAACAGATAAAACTTTTAGAAAAAAAAAACTATTTTTCTAAAAACATTTTTGGAAGGAGTATTTTCAAAAACATGTCTTTTAAGAGAAAATTTTTTGAAAGAAAAGCATAATCCCCAATAGCCATATCTTTATCTTTCGAATTCTCCGTTTTGAATCTTTCCTTTTTCGTTTCAGCATGGCTGAAGATCTTAACTTTCCGGAGGATGTAGCGATACCAGTATGGTATAGGAGGTTGATGGAGGCTAGGGCCGCCGCTGCGGGTCCAGCAGATATTCCTCCACCACCAGTTGCACCCGATCTTCCTCCCCCTCCTCCTCCTCGCGCGGATACTTTTGCTAAGACTTGCAAGGAATTTAAGGCTATGGGAGGGAAACCTTTTCAAGGATCAGAAACTTTTTTGGAAGCTAGGGATTGGCTTAAGAAGGTGGAAGAATTGATAGACATCTTTGAGATGGAAGAAGGAAAGAAAGTCAAGTTAGCTGCTTGGTTAATGAAGGGAGAGGCCTCGTTCTGGTGGGAGGTCACTAATGGAGAACGCCTAGTTGACTCTTGGGCGGATTTCAGACAAAGGTTTGTGGCAAAGTTTCTTTCAAGGGCGGAAGAAAATCTGTATATGGAAAGGTTCTTGACACTAAAGCAAGGAAACCTATCAGTGAAGGAATATGTCAACAAGTTTAATCAGTTGGCAAGGTTTGGCATAGACATGGTGAATACACCGGAGAAGAAGGCTTTGAGGTTCGTTAAAGGTTTGAATGAACCGATGCATGGATTGGCTATGACTCACATCCCTATGGGGGCCACCTTTGAGAAGCTAGTAGACGTGGCACTCATGCATGAGGAAGAGAAGGGTCCCAATGCTAATAAGGCACCCGAGAAGAAAGGAGATCAGAAGAGACCTCAACAGCAACAGCAAAACAAGGGTGGAAAAGGCAACGGTGGCAAGGGAAAGAAGAAGTGCTTCAATTGCGGGACACCAGGCCACCTAAGCAAAGATTGTCGGAAGAAGAAGAAGACTGGCTGCTTCCACTGTGGCGAAGCAGGGCATCTAGTGAAGGACTGCCCTAAGAAGGGGCAGAGGACGGGATCTACCTCAGGGGGACA
This sequence comes from Allium sativum, assembly GCA_030737875.1. Classification (NCBI taxonomy): domain Eukaryota; kingdom Viridiplantae; phylum Streptophyta; class Magnoliopsida; order Asparagales; family Amaryllidaceae; genus Allium; species Allium sativum. The sequence goes on along the minus strand of CM060924.1, from coordinate 393,109,943 downwards.
GGTGCAAGCTCTTATGGCACCAGGTCAGGCAAGGGGGCAAGTTCAGGCTCTCGCGGTTCCACCGATTCAGGAAAGAGGTAGAACTATTTCCGTTGAAAGTCTGGTTTTTCTGTTTGATCATCCTGTCCGTACTTTATTTGACTCTGGCGCATCGCATTCGTTTATCTCATCATCATTAGTTGAGTCACTGCACTTAGACACCAGTCTAGTAGATGATCCCTTGGTTGTTTCAAACCCAATTGGGGGCTCCACTTATTTGTCCATGATATGTTTGGGTTTGAGGATTTCTATACTTAGCGTTGAGTTTAGATGTGATGCTTTTGTTTTGGGCTTCACGGGCTATGGGTTGATTTTGGGCATGGACTGGTTATCCAGTAATGGTGCCGTTCTTGATTGTGAAAGGAGAGTTGTTAGGCTCATGACCCGCTTGGGGAACACTCTCGAGATCTCTTGTAATCCCATGAATTCTGTTATGCTAAGTTATCTTGAATCGCTTGACGCTTCGGTCGAGAGTTTGCAATCTGTTAGAGTGGTCCGGGAATACTCGGATGTGTTTGAGGAGGTGAAGGGCTTACCTCCGAAGCGGGAGATTGACTTCCGAATATATCTGGTAGACAATGCTAAACCAGTATCTTTGCCAGTGCGCCACATGGCTCCTCGTGAGAGGAGGGAACTCAATAAGCAAGTAGGGGAGTTGCTTGAGAAGGGGTTCATAAGACGAAGTATATCGGAGTGGGGTGCTCCAGTAGTTTTTGCCACGAAGGCGGATGGGTCCCTCAGACTTTGTGTAGACTATAGAGAACTCAACAAGCTCACAAAGAAGAATAGACACCCATTGCCGAGGATTGATGATCTCTTTGATCAGTTGGTTGGCGCCTCAGTGTTTTCGCAGTTGGACTTAGCCACGGGGTTTCATCAGTTGAGAGTGGCTGAGGATAGCATAGACAAGACTGCCTTTAGGACTCCGGATGGTTTTTACGAGTGGCTTGTGATGCCCTTTGGTTTGACGAACGCCCCTGCATACTTTGTTGATTTGATGAGTAGGGTGTTCAGGGAGTACCTTAATAAGTTCGTGGTGGTCTTTGTGGATGACATCTTAGTCTTTTCTAAGAGTGAAGAAGAGCATGCCCTACATCTTAGGGAAGTGTTGAAGACTCTTCGAGCGCATAGCCTTAAGGCTAAATTCTCTAAATGTCACTTCTGGAGGAAGGAAGTGCGGTTCTTAGGGCACGTGGTCTCTAAGGAAGGGATAGCTGTGGATCCCGCGAAGGTAGTGTCCATCCAAGATTGGAAGGTTCCGAAGAATGCTACCGAGGTGAGGAGTTTCTTGGGGTTGGCTGGGTACTATAGGAAGTTTATCAAGGACTTCGCGAAGGTATCAGCCCCATTAACTCGCTTGATAAAGAAGAATCTAGTCTTCACATGGGACGTAGATTGTGATGATGCGTTCCAACGGTTAAAGAGAGCTTTAACCACAGCTCCAGTCTTAGTGTTGCCAGATGGGAGTAAACTATTTGTTGTTTATACCGATGCTTGTGGGACAGGACTAGGCGCGGTCTTAATGCAAGAGGGAAGGGTAATAGCCTATGGTGGAAGGCAGTTGAGAGCGCATGAGAAAAATTACCCTACACATGATCTAGAGTTGGTCGCTATTGTTTTTGCGCTTAAGTCTTGGCGCCATTATCTTCTTGGCGAGAGGTTCGAATTGTTCACTGACCACAAATCATTGAAGTACTTGTTTTCCCAGAAGGATTTGAACTTAAGACAGCAAAGATGGATGGAGTTCTTAGCATCCTATGATTTCGAGATAGCGTATACCCCTGGCAAGGGTAACGTGGTGGCGGACGCCTTAAGCAGAAAAAGGTTGTCTTTGAGTCCATTGTTCGTTGAACAACGAAGCTTGGAATTTATCTCGATGTTTGACTTCAGACCCTCCGTTGACTTTGTACCCGGTTTGCTAGCATCCTTAGAGGTCAGACCTACTCTTTTGGGACGGATTGGTGAAGCACAACGGGACGACCCACAGTTGGTTGAGTTAGTAGAGAAGCTCATAAGGGGGGAGTCGTCCAGTCATTTGAGTAGGTACACCCTAGATGATAAGGGGTGGTTGCGTAGAGACGGTCGACTTTGTGTACCGCAAAACAAGGGTTTGAGGAAGGCTGTTCTTGACGATGCACATCGTTCAAAGATGACCATTCATCCCGGTGGGGACAAGATGTACCAAGACATGAAGCGAGTTTTCTTTTGGGCCGGTATGAAGAAGGATGTGGCTGAGTATGTCGCTAGATGCTTGGTGTGCCAACAAGTGAAAGCGGAGCAAAAGAAACCTGGTGGGCTGCTTCACCCATTGGAGGTTCCGCAATGGAAGTGGAATAGCGTCTCGATGGACTTTGTCGATGGGTTACCAAGATCAAGGAAGGGTAATACGGGAATTTGGGTTGTGGTAGACAGACTTACTAAGAGCGCCCATTTCATACCCGTGAAGAGAAAGAGGACTGCTCCATGGCTAGCTTCAGTTTACCTTCGAGAGATAGTTCGGTTGCATGGTGTACCTTCTAGCATAGTGAGCGATCGAGATCCTATCTTCACTAGCGAGTTTTGGAAGAGTTTGCAAGAGGCGGTAGGGACTCAGTTGTGTTTGAGCACCGCATATCATCCTCAGACGGACGGCCAGACCGAGAGGGTGAATCGTGTTCTAGAAGACCTTTTGAGGCTATGTATCTTAGATTTTGGAGGTACATGGGAAGAGCATCTTCCATTGGTGGAGTTTGCGTATAATAACAGTTTTCAGTCTAGTATTGGTATGGCTCCTTTTGAAGCTCTTTATGGAAGGCCTTGTCGATCACCTACATGTTGGTGGGAATCTACGGATAAGATCTTGCTTGGGCCTGATATGGTTAGAGAGACTTCAGAAAAGATTGATTTGATTAGAAGAAGGATGAAAGCGGCGCAAGATAGGCAGAAATCTTACGCGGATAAGAGGAGGACGGAACTTGAGTTTGATGTTGGGGACATGGTCTTTGTCAAAGTATCTCCATTACGGAATGTTGTTCGCTTTGGGTCCGTTGGGAAGTTAGCACCAAAGTTTGTAGGACCGTTTCCTATTAAGGAAAGGATTGGACAGATGGCATATAGAGTAGAGTTGCCCGAGAGACTTAGTGGAGTACATGATGTATTCCATGTGTCACATTTGAGGAAGTGCCTACATGAGACCGTAGAGGTGGTAGAGCCGAGCTTGCTTAGAGAAGTGGAGGTAGAGCGTGATGCGACGATTCGACAAGCTCCTACTCGCATCCTTGGGTCAGAGATTAGGAAGTTGAGAAACAGAGAGGTTCAACTAGTCAAAGTGCAATGGGGAGATGATGAAAGCAATGCTACTTGGGAGACAGAAGCGAAGATGCGTTCACTATACCCATTTCTTTTTGAGGGTATGTCTTTTAACTTCTCCTTTATCGTTTGTCTAGTACTTATCTTATCTTTAGTATGTCCTCTCGTTAGTACCTTTGACCTTTAGATAGGGTAAACCTATGGTTGAAACATGTGTTTGAGACATGTTATGATTGATGGATGCGTGTGGATGCAAGTGTTTGCTAGTGGTTGCTCGTGGATGCATATACACACACTTTAGACACTAGATCGGCTCAGTCACTTCATATTGCATATTGCATATAATTGTGTGTAGGTAGCTATATTAATGGATGTATAATGGTTGTGTTATCATATGGATGATGCATTTTGGTGTATGGTTGTGCACACATGTAGAAATAGTATGTGTCGATAGGGTTCTTTCGCATACATATTGGATGCATGGCACTATCATGGTTTGCATTAAGGAGGTCAACTGAATCAGTAGACCGCCTGATTTTGCATTAGATAGGGAACATATACACACACTTCTTGCATATCTTCATACAGCATTAGAAACTTTAAGGACAATGGATGCCCGTGTTTGATGGTTTAGTAGATGGTTGTTTGGTTGGTAGGATACGTTCTTCTTGACTTAGAGATTTCGGGGACGAAATCCTTAAAGTAGGGGAGAATGTAACACCCCGTATTTCTAACAATAGTGATGTTCATAAATTAATGAATAATTAATCTCAGATGTGAGAATTAAGGGAAACGGGTTTCGCGGTTGCGTTCGTCTCGGAAAAATACGTGAAATAGAGTCCGAAATTTCGTGAATCGGAGTCCGTATGACTGAGATATGGCCTTTAGAAGTTTCACGAAAAATCAGAAAACGAAACAGATTTCAAAAATGCAGAATATGGGCTAGGCAGGAAAATTCCCGCCCAGACCAGGTCGACCTGGGAGTCGACCTGGGGGTCGACCTCCCTGGTCGAGCCCAGGTGACCTGGGTGCACTGATTTGGGATTTGGGCTGTGTTTTGGTGGCTAGTGACGAGATCTGACGGCTCTAATCTGATTTAGGGTTAATCTAATGGCCTAAAACACCTAACTAATCTATAAATACACCCTAAGACTACCCTAATTCATACTAAAATTGGAGACAACGTCGTTATGCCGTCAAAATGCAACTAGAAGGAGCCACCAACAAATTAAAGAGGAAGATAGCTTCTCAAATCAACTTCTAATCAACTCTAGCAACTTAATCTTCTTCATAGAAGTGCTAATCAACAAGTTGTGAGTTTCTATGCCTTTAGCAAGCAATTGCTAAACTAATTATGATAGGATATAATGAGGCTATGGTTATGAATGTGGATCAATGCAAGTTATGTTATCATATGCTATGTGTTCATGATGCTAGTTATGCAAGTCTTATGCTATATGTTCATGATGCTAGTTATGCAAGTTTTATGCTATATGTTCATGATGCTAGTTATGCAAATCACTATGATAAACATTGATCCATTATGACACCATGTTATGCAAGTTTGGTGTTTGATTATATGCAAGTTCATATATGACATGTTATGCAAGTTTGGTGTTTGATTATATGCAAGTTCATATATGACATGTTATGCAAGTTTGGTGTTTGATTATATGCAAGTAACATGTGCAAGTTTACACCTTTGTATGATATGCATACATATGCAAGTTTACCCCTTTGTATGTCATGCATACATATGCATGTTTACCCCTTTTTATGATATGAGTAACATATGCACGTTCATCCCTTTTTAGACCTATGACATGTATGCAAGTTTATCCCTTTATGATAGGTCTATGACATGAACATCTATGCAAGTTACCCTCTTTATGACATATGTGATTCATGCAAGTTTGGGTTGATTATTTATGCTAGTTGGGTTTGATGCCATGGTCATATATGCAAGTTGACACCATTAAAACCCATGTTGATGCTAATGTTATGCAAAGTAGAACCCATTGTATTTGTGATGAATCTTCCCTTTTAAGTATGTCATGTTAGCGTGTTACGTGGGGAACGGTGGGGTTAATATTCATGTTAACAAAATTGTGGTGAAATTGGTATGATGTTGCATACCATGAGTGGATGGACATAATTGAGTCAATTATGTACATCATTAAATTGGAATTAATTAGGGAAAATTAATTCAAAATATGGGGGTGATTAATTAGGTGTAATTAATCGACTAAGACACGAGGTTGGACCCTTTTGTAGCATAAGACTGCCCGGATCCGACCGGCAAATCCAGCGGCTACAAATGATTGGCCGAATGTGAGAGGTCTTAGGCATAAACTAAATACGTGACAAGTGTAAAGACACGAGGTTAGACTCGGTTATGGCGTAAGGCTGCCCGGACCCGACCGGCAAATCCAGCTGCCATAAAAGATAGTCTAATGTGAGAGGTCTTTGCAAAGGTTACGGTCTTAATCAATTAAGAAACACTTAACCAGATAAGCATGTAGTGGGGCATGAGGGGTTAAGTGGGTGCCTTGGGTGGCATGTGGAAATCAAGTAAGTGCCTTGGGTGGCATGTGGAAATCTAGTGGGTTGCCTTGGGTGGCAATAGAAAATACGATTAGAATACTTAACCAAGTGGAAACATGTAATTAAACATGATTAAAGGGTTAAGTGGGATACACTAGAAAAAGGGACAAGCTTAGGTGGGTAGCTTGTGGGGGCCCATTTCAACCAGTAACCCATATGTATCTTATTGGGCTCGACCCATGTCGAGGACGGGACACGCGTACTGGGCTTGACTATAAGAGGCAAAAACGGGTTAGCGGTGGCAACGCAAGTCCAACGGGTTTCATATGCGTGTGTGGACCCGGGCTGGTAGGTAAGACGTTGTTGCATCGTGTAGGTATAAGCCGTGCACCATTAGTTGTATCGGGTTGCCACTTTGGGGAGTGATACACCCCACTGTGGGGCCAACACGGGTATCTACATTAGGGAGCCGATCGCTTGGGGAGTAGTGGGTACACCTAGTGGAGATAGGGGCAGACGGCACCTATGTGGTCAGCTAGGGGTACACGAAACTACTAGTTATATTTTCTAAGTCCTTGGGTGGGATCAACCTTTAAGTTAGGAAAGACTGGTGTGGTGCAGTGTAGTAATTACCCTTGGGTGGGTAGATGCGTCTTTACCGATATCTTAGTTCTTCCTATGTCTAGTTGGCTGCTTAGTGTAGTCATTTATCCCCAGTCGTTACCGTGCCAAGTTTATATCATACCCTAATTACTTTAATGATTGTATTGTTAAAGTTATAGGGCTCACTCAGACTTATGTCTGACCCCGTTGTTTTTATCTTTTTCCCAACCCTCAGGTTCTCAGAGTGGGCCTAGCACTAGTGGGCTTTGATCAGATTGCTTTATCTATCTTTTGGGAGCTTGGACCATGATGTAAAGCTCAGCTTATCTTTTCTATTATGGCTATTAGTTATGTAGTGGGATTATGTACTTATGTTTTTATCAGGATGGATATTTAGTACTTGACTCTTGTTTCATGGTTTTGTTATTGTAACCAAACATGTTTACCTTCTGCTGCAATGAAATGATGTTTTAGTTAACAAGTATTATTTATATCTGTCTTGTTGTAATTTTTCTGTTCTATATTCACTTAAAATACTCCACCGAAGTTAAGGCATTCCCTTAGTGAGTGACCTTAGCGGGTGTGGGGTGTTACACGTTCCCTTCTACGGGTAATGTGGAACATAAGCAGAGGTAGGACGAGCATAGGTAGGACATGCTTAGTTCATAGTAGAGGCAAGGCGTACTCTTCTACGAGCATAGGCAGGTTTTACTTTTCTGCGAGTAGAGGCAGGGCATGCTAATTAGATGCTCCGTCATGACCATTTTCGGTGTGGGTCGAAGGCTTACACTTTTGATGCTTCAACCTGGCCCTTTCCGAGTTGGGCATGGAGGAAGGCTTACTCACCACTCCTTTCCGGGGAGTGCCTTGCCTTGACCAACTTGGCGATAACAAGGGTTGTTATCCATTTGTAGTTTGAACAATCTTGGGTTAATTCGAGCTTTAAGAGGGTTTCCTTACCCTTAGTTACGTGAATATTCTAGGAGAAGACCTTCCTTTACTCATATACCATTGAGAAGCATGGTCTTAAATGTTCCGAGTTCCATGTCCTTGGAACGAGATCAACATTTTTTTTGAAAGGTATGCGCAAAATTTTTATTTCACAACAAGAAATTACAAAAACTGTATAATTGCCTACATAAACAAACTATAACCCACTCATATTATATGCTTCCGATATGTACCAAACAGAAAAAAACTTGAATTCCTCAACCATTACTTCAGAAGGAACTGAGCATCTCTAGTCGCTATTCCTTTAAGATACCAATTACCATCAGTTATATCAAGCATCTCTAGTTGTTGTACCTTTAAAATACCAATTTCCATCATTTTTCACCACTGACACGCACTGGACCAACTACTAATATCAAATATATAGAACAAGCAAGCCCACTGATTACTCATTCAATAACCAAATTCTCAAAAAATATTATATATCAATTAAAAGAGGGATCATACATTGGATTGCTCCTTGTATGCCTCTTATTGGATTTCAATTTGCTGCTAAAAGGCATTACGTCCTCAGGAGTGTAGTTTATTCCCTCATCCAAGTCTTCCCAAAATTTTCCCTTTAAATTTTTTGCTTTGGATGAGGGTAGAGAACTAGTAGGAACAACTGAGGAAAGCGAGACTTTAGCAGTATTAACTTTAGGAAAAGTTAATCCAGAACCATTCACTGGAGAAGCAGCACCAGGCGGTAGCTTAACATGAGACGGTGGAGCTAGGTTAGCATAAGGAGAATTACCAGACAAGCTTGAATTAGACATTGTGACAACAGTAGCCTTAACACCTTCATTAACTACATTGGCATCACTAAATAGAGAGTTTAATCCAAGGTCCACATTATCTTTGATACCACTGTCCATGACATTGTTGTCCTTGACAATACCTTCATTAGCACTTCGAAAATCATTGTTAGAGACATTGCTTTCCTCGACAATACCTTCATTAGCACTTTGATTATCACTGTAAGAGACATTACTTTCCTTGACATTACCTTCATTAGCACTTCGATTATCATTTATTTGTTGACCTCCAGTAGTAGCATCAATATTTTTATCTGTTGGGTCTTGGCAAACACAAGAAGTCATAGCAGGAGTATCCTTTTTGTTCATGGCAATATTATCCTGCATGGTTGATTTTTCCTTTTCTTACTAATAGTATTGCTTTCAACATTAAATTTCCTTTGTCATGACATCTTCTTCTTGGAATTAAATCTAGTCCACCCCTTATCAGTAGGTACTTCTCTGTCCCTTCCTGCGTTGTGTCTATTATGCGTAAAATCATTTTCATGAGGATCCTCACAATCATATCTCATATCAACAACCCCATCAGCATTGTATCTACGATCACAATCATCTGTTCTATGACCAAAGCACTTATAGTACGTACAGATGTTAAGCCTCCAATCGTAAGACAGCTTAACAGGGGAACAGTTACCCAATTCATCCAATTCAATAATTTCTGGCAATTCAAAATTAGGCGTAATCTCTACCAAAGCTTTAGCATACCTAAATCTATGGAGCTTCTCCGTACTATGATCAAAACAGATCAACTTACCCACATTACATGCCAGCCAATTAATTCCTATTAGAGTCCACAATATCATAGGAATTTTGTAAAAATGAATCCAGATCGGAACCTTTTTAATTTGCATCTGAGAATTACCTATCATTGGATCCCATTTAGTAAGAATGAACATTCGGCCTCTGATAAAGATCAGTTCAGATTGAAGGATTTTTGTACGATCCAAATCATTACTAAATTGTAAATAGAAATTGAAACCCTCTGATTTAGCATTAAACTCACCCAACAATTTCCATCGATGTTTCAAAATATTCACTACAATCAGAAAAGGCATAGATCCATCCAAGAAAAAACCTACAAGGTGATTACTCCAATACTTTGTACCTTCTTACTTGACTAGATCTGGTAGCTTCTTTCGTTTTCCATCCCTAATCATATCAAATTGGATCGCAACATAATCACCCGCATTTCTGGGAAGTGATTTAAACAAAGCAGCATAATTTGATTTCACCGAGGGTTGGACTTGATCGGAGGCAGTGGGAGGAAGAGGACGAGGATTACGAGGAGGTAAAGAGGTTTGAAGAGGAGGAAATGAGGAGATATCGAGAGGATTAGAAGAATTAGAAGAGGAAGCCATCAATCGCCAATCACCATTGCTGAGGATGGTATTAGATTTTCTCTTTTCAACGAGATCAACATTTGGTTTGCAAAGCCGATATGTCCCGAGCATGACTTTTTGATGAATGACTAAGGGCCTCTCCTACTTTGGCCAAGCGGACCATCCGATGGATTTCTTATGCTGGCCATTACCCTTCGAAAGACCAAATCTCCTTTCGTGAAGATTCTAGTTTTGACCTTCGAGTTGTAGTACTTTGTGATTCTCTTTTAGTATTCGGTTGTTCTGATTGTAGCCTCGTCTCTTAATCCTTGAATTAGATCTAATGATTCCTTCTTTAATTCTTGATTTGGTTCAAATGTGTAGGCTATCCTTCTATGGGAAAGGATGTCAACCTCAGTCGTAAGCATGGCTTCACATCCATATGTTAAAGAGAATGGAGTATGCCCTGTTGTCGTTTTGGCGGAGGTCCTGTATGCCCAAAGTACTAAGGGTAATTCTTCAACCCAATTTCCATTGTCTTGATTTAGTCGTTTCTCGAGGATTGTCTTTATGGTTTTGTTTGCAGCTACCACGGCTCTGTTTTCCCTTGGATGGGCCACCAAGGAAAAGCTTTTGATAATTCCATTCTTTTCACAAAATCGAATGAACTCCTCACAGTCTGATATTATTTTGTAAGGAATCCCAAAGCAGGTAACAATATTCTTATCACGAATCTCAAAATTGTTGGAAGGGGCTCTGCTTCTACCCATTTGGTAAAATAATCAATGGGTACTACGACATACTTGGCTCCACCTTTGGAGATTGGTAGGGGCCCGATCAAATCTATTCCAGATACATCGAATGGCCAAGGGCTTGAGATAGTGGTTAGCTCACTAGGTGGTAGCTGGGGTATTTTAGAGTAACTTTGACATTTCTCACACTTCTTGGCATACTCAACTGCTTGTTTAACCATTTGTGGCCAATAATAACCTTGTCTTATGACCCTTTTGGCTAGCTTAATTCCACTAAATGATCCCCACACTATCCCTCATGTGCTTCATTCAACAAATTAAGCCCATTCTCGAGCCTTACGCATCTCAAGTAGGGAAGCGAATGCCCTTTATTATAGAGTACCCCATCCATAATCACAAACGTAGGGGCTTAGTGTTTTATTTTCCTTGCGTCTTGCCTGCTAAGAGGTAGGATCCCATTCAAAAGGTAATCTAACATAGGAGTCAACCAAGTACTTTCATGATAGTGATTCACCTCTGTTGAAGAATGTTCCTTACTAGAAGCTACCTCCCTATCCACTTCGTCTCCCCTTTTTGAAGCTTGGGATCTAGTTAAGACTAATAATTCTTTTCTTGTTTCGGGCTCTTCATGCTCGATACTGGGTCTTTCTTGGTATCCCACAGGGATTACTCGAGTTTCAGGTGCTCCTCGGGAGCTGACCAATTTGGCTAGTGAATCAGCTTGGGTATTCTCCCCTCTGGTTATTTGATGTATTGAGAAATCCTCAAACCGGGAAAGCATCTTTAATACCCTTTTTACATATAGGTCCAACCGTGCATCCTTGGTCTGATAGGTTTGCCTCATCTGATTTACCGTTAATTGTGAATCGCTAAAGATCTCTATTCGAGGTATCTTTAACTGTAATGTTAGATTTAACCCTTCCATCATCGATTCATATTCGGCCACATTGTTAGTAGTTGAGAATCCTAATTTCATCGCATAGTGTAAGCGGTGCCCATCAGGGGGTAATTATGATGTAACATGCCCCTGCTCCTTGTTCATTTGAAGCCCTATTTACAAATTATTGTCACTTAGCCTTTTAGTCGTTTTCTTTACTTGATTGCTCTGTAATGAAGCATGTGCACTAATTCACAAAATCTGCAAGATCTTGTCCTTTGATTGCTGCTCGAGATTGAAATTCAATCTCATATTGGCTGAGTTCAACCCTCCATTTTACTAGTCTACCTGAGGTTTCTGGATTACTGAAAACTTGCTTAAGTAGAAAGCTAGTCAAGACCTCAATAGGACGTGCTTGGAAGTAGCCCCTAAGCTTTCGTGTTGTAATTATTAGGAAATATGCTAATTTCTCCATCACGGGGTATCGGGTTTCTGCATCCTTTAACCTTCTGCTGACATAGTAAATTGGGTGTTGAGTTCTGTCACTCTCTCTTATAAGGACCGAGCTCACCCCATATTCTGAAACGGCCATATAGAGATATAAATCCTCTCCTTTCTTGAGACTGGACAGAATCGGGGGTTTTCATGTAGTCCTTAAATTCTTGAAAGGCCTCTCTGCATTCTTCGTTCCATTCGAAGTTCTTCTTTTTCTTTATAACATCAAAGAAATGCATGCATTTGTCGGTGGCTTTGGAAATGAACCTACTGAAGGCTGCTACCTTTCTGTTTAAGCTCATGACCTCTTTGCTTGTTTTAGGCTCTTCTATAACTTATATGGCTTGAATTTGGTCGGGACTAGCCTCAATTCCATGCTCACTTATCACGTATCCTAGATACTTTCCTGATTAGACCCCAAAAGAACACTTTTGTGGGTTTAACTTCATTTGATAACTTCTTAAAATGTTGAACATTTCTTCTAGGTCATTTAGGTGGCTTTCTGCTTTGACGGACATCATTAGGATGTCATCTACATATACTTCCATGTTGTGTCCTATCTGCTCTTGGAACATTTTGTTAACTAACCTTTGATATGTCACTCCCACGTTTTTCAATCCGAAGGGCATTACTTTGTAACAAAATGTTCCCCAATCAGTGATAAAGCTTGTATGCTCCTCGTCAGATTTATGTATTGGAATCTGATTGTACCCTGAGTAAGCATCCATAAGGGATAATATCTTATGGCCATTTGTTGCATCAATCAACTGGTCTATCCACGGAAGGGGGTAACAATCCTTTGGACATGCCTTGTTTAAGTATGCATAATCGACGCACGTCCTCCACTTTCCATTGGACTTCTTTACTAGCACAGGATTGGCTAACCACTTGGGGTAAAAAACTTCCCGGATGAACCCGTTTGGCTCTAACCTTTTGACTTCCTCCTTTAAAGCCTCTGATCGATCTCTATTGTATTACCTCTTCTTTTGTTGGACTGGGATTACAGAAGGGTTAATGTTTAGCGCATGGCTCATGATAGAAGGACTGATTCCGACCATGTCTGAATGGGTCCAAGCGAAAACATCCCTGTTGAGCTGCAAGAACCGAACTAGGTCACTCCTCAGGTTCTGCCAATCTTTTCCCTATGTGGATGACTTTGGTCCTATCCTTTGGATCGACGTTTATTTCTTCCAAATCCTCTATTGGTTTTATTCTTTCAGTGTTTCCTCTGGAATCCAAGTCTGTGACGATTTCTTCTGCTTCTGTCAAGTTTATGTGGTTGACGCTCTTCCTTTTTTGTTTCAAAGAAGTGTACCTACCATTTGTACGTTTGTCAGCCTCATTAATTTCTATTTTAGCTTCGAACGTTGGATGTAAGAATCCATCATCCGAAGGTTTAAAAATAGTAGAAGAATCAAAGTACGAAGAATACTCCCTTCTGTATTTGTCAATCGTTGCAAAGTACAATTCACGGGAACTAAAATGTTCCCCTCGGATGGTACCCCATCCCTGATTGGTTAAGAATTTTAGTATAAGATACTTGGAAGAGACGAAATCATCCATTTCCTCCAGAGCAGGCCGAACGAAGAAGGCGTTGTAATAGGATGGTTGATCGATCACAACAAAGAGAGTTTCAAATGTTAGGTGGAGCAGAGATAAGCCAACTTGGACTAGAAGATTGGTCTGTCCTACAGGAGTTGACCCCTTATTGTTAAAGCCAAAGATTGGCAAATTGCTTGGCTCTAACTTCTTCTCCGAGATTCCCATTTGATCAAAAGCATGCTTGAAGACGACACTGACGACACTTCCCATGTCAACAAGGATCTTAGAAATGACAGAGAGCCCAATTTGAGTTGTTATCATAAAAGGGTCATTGTGCGGATGACGGACCCCTTTCTTCATCTCCTCTGGCGAAACCACCAAGTTATGCATTGAGAGTGTAACGAGCATTTTTCAATGAGGGTTCCTCTTGAATGGATAATATCCCTTCGCAAGCCGCCTTTAGGTACTGGTTCTTCGCTACCGGGCAATTTCCAGCAGAATGTGCCCCACCATGGATCACATTAATCCGATTTATTGGCGGTCCCAAGTCTATATGACCTTCCTGCACAGGAGCTTCTATTGCATTAGCTGAAACCTTCTGTTGTCCATTCGTACGTTGGGCGGATGACGTTTTGTTTAGAACAAATTCTTTCAAATGCCCCTCTTGAATGAGCTTTTGAATGATCCCGTCCAAAACCTTGCACTCGTCGTTCTTATGCCCATTCATCTTGTTATACTCACAATATTTTCCACCAGCATGAGGTTCGGGGCAATTCTTGGCTTTGAAAGTGATGAGGAAGTTATCGACCCTTTCTTTTGCCACATCGTACAAAAAGGAAATAGGTTTGCTTAGAGCTACCGTATTAGTATTAGCATCTTCCCATCTTAGCCTTTTTTGGTTTCCATCTTGATTTAATCTTCCACCTTGGGGTTTTCGCGCAAAGCTCGGCCTTCCTCCTTCCCCTTGAGGCCCGAACTTCTTCTTGGTAAATTATAATTCATCCATGCAGATGAATTTATCAGCTTGAAAATGGAAGTCTTGCAAGTCTTTGCAGCCATGAATGTATAACTCCTTCCAGAAGGGGGTGTTCTCAATTTAACCCCGAATGTACGACAATTAGCTTATCACGGTCATTCATGTCCTTTGCCTTTAACGCTTCCACATTGAACCTTTTTTAAGTAATCTCCTAAGGACTCCCCTTGCCTCTGCTTAATGTTGGCAATGACTGTGTAGTCAAACGTTGGATCCTTGAAGATGCAAAATTGTGCAGAAAATTCGTAGGCAAACTGCTTCCACGAATAGATTGTATTTTCTCTGTATTGACGGTACCACTTAGCTACTGCTCCCTAGAAGGTTACTGGAAAAATTCTGCATTTAACAGCTCCTGAAGCATTGTAGAGATCCATTTGGCTGTCGAACGTCATTAGATGATCATCAGGGTCACTCGTTCCAAGATACTCTATGGTTGAAACATTTACCCTGGACGGTATTATAGTAATCATAATTTCGTCGGTGAAAGGATCCACTCTTTCGTTGTCGTTAACCCTGTCATCCTAGGTTCTCTTCCCTTTGCTTCCTAACTAATCTTTGACGGTCTTTCTAGCAATATCCTTGAGGTAGGACTCGGTATTATCATAATTCGCCCTTTTAGGATCATAGCCTTTAGATCTAGAGCTTCCAAATTGCTCATGTTCACATTGATTTCCTTGATGGTCTATTCCTGTTAAATGGGATCTCTTCTTTTGAGAGGAAGCTACCTTAAGCTTCTCTTTTGCTTTAGATTGTTGGACGAGAGCCTTTCTCTTTGGAGATTCATCCACCTCCCTCTGGCTAGACTTAGTGATCTTTGAAGACTTCTGCGCTTGATTGGCGTTTATTTGAACTTGCATTTCCTGGACTTGCTTCTCCAAAGCCATGATTTTAGTGGCATTTTCCTCCATGGCATTTGGGTTTAGTGGCTGCATAGGGTTGGAGGTTGTTCCTTCCTCATTGTTGTTCGGATTGAGCGTTAGGTCCATTTTTCCTTTAAGCATTGCATTAGGAGCTGGTTCCTTGTTTCGATCCTCCAATCTTTTTGATTTCATTTTTCCTGCCATGGAGCAATAAGTTTACCAAATTAAACTTTAAAATGATAAACATAAAGACGGAGGTTCAAGCCATCCTTCTAGTGCGAAAATGTTAACGATATTTTTCATCAACACCCGAACTAGAATAGACAATGCATATGCTTAGAAGTTTGATGCAGGGACGATCCAAAGCTTATTGAAATACAGTCTTGAATCAGTGTTCTTTAACTAATTTCACCATTTCCTAGGCGTCAAGACCTTTAGTCAGAAGATTAGTTACTCTTCCCTTAATGGGTGAGTATCACGCTTGTGAAGCTATGAAGTCGAATACAACCTTAAAGAAAGGTTTCTACTAGTTAAATGAAACCGAGACCTCATGCAATAATTGTCTTTAGATCTTGGATGAAATAATATACATTGTGTTGAGAAAAAATAGGCTAATGCCCCACAATACTCGGATTTGGTTTTATGATGTTATGCTTATCAGCTTATATGATACTTCCACATCGAACCAGCCCGGGCAAGCCTTGGTTGTGTCAATTATCAAGCTACTAGCTCACAACAAAATCCCTTCCGAGGTTGGTTTGCATTAGGCTTACTATGGAAGAGCTAAGTCACGCATGATGGTTTGAAGGGGGAATAGCCTTGGTTCTACCAAAGACCTTCCATCCTACAAAAGAATCGTGACCAACTCTTTCATAAGGAAGGTTAGAATTGACTCCATGTCTTATCATTATGGACACAATATGATTATCAAATCGAGAAATGCTCAAGTCCCTAATTCCTCCTCTTTGTTGGTTACAGATATATTACAAGAATTGAAGAAATCCCAATTTGATTTGAAAATTAGGGTTTGCTCTTAAGAGAAGGAGAGTGATATTTGGAAATGAGAATTCGATCCCTAAAATGAGACCCCTGGGGTCTTATTTATAGACAAATCGGGGACCCTTTTTCTATTGGGCCAGCAGTAGCCCCTACCGACCGCTTTTTCTTTAGTTCTGGAGGTTGTAGCTCTCGGCCGCCTTTTCGGTTTTTGTTCATTGCCTTTAGGGTGTCGGTTCCGGCTCCGGCTCTCGGAAGGATGGCTCCGGTCTTTGGAACTTCTCTTCAATATTGTCCTTATCTTCTTTGTATCGATACTGAGCCTGTCAGTATGGATAGCTTTGGGAAGGCCGTATGCTTCTGAATATGGGCTTCCAGGTATGAGCTTTTGGTCTTGCTGTTGGCTCTTCACAGAACTTGTCTCCCTGGTTTGAGTGAATGGTTGCTGGTCCACTATCCTTGTCGGAATTGACACTAAGTAGACTAATGTGGGCATCTTGTCTCTTCTCGAGGTTCCAGCTTGCCTTACGGTAGATTTCTTAAATGTGACTCGGCATTTCGAAGGACTACTTCTGATACTTTGTTTGTTGCTTATTAAAGTGACCTCTCGGTGTCCATCTGATTGAGGTTCCGGTATGTGGCCCCCGGTCAACTTCACTATGTTTGATCACTGTGCTCCTGATGCTACTGTTTCTTATCGTATCGGTATTAAGCCGGTTAATACCGATAGCCCTTCCGTCCTTCTGGGTCTCGGGTTGTGATGTCCTTTGTTTTCCTCTCTATTATCTCCCAGTTTTCGAATGACATCTTGCTAGTTGTCCTTCCCGCCGGAACTACCCCGTCGGAATTACCTTGCTGGTAATCTTTCTTTATATTGGATTTTAAGGTCCTTTCTTTATTGAGGGTGCCCAATTACCCTTCCAGATGCTTCTTTTTGACTCTCGGTTTTACCCTGTGCTTGCTTTTTGCCTTCAAATTACTTTTCTTTGTCTATGACGGTCCGATACCCCGTCAAATCACCGTCAGCTTGTCTCTGAGTTAATTTTGGTAGTAACAGTAGGATGTTAAGAGAGGAAGAAGAAGATGAAAAGATATCAAAAAAATCAAATTCTAGAAGGTATTTATAAGTTTCCAATAGGCATAATGTTTCTGAAAGGATTTGAATTCAAAAGATACATCTTTTCAAAATTTAAAAAACACCTTAATGGCTAGTATGTCGACATGCCTAAATGCATATGTCGACATACGCTAGTGTAAAATCAAAAAATAAATTTTAAAACAAAGTGAATGATGTTTGAATAATTTATAGTGAACCAGAGATAAAACAAACTAAATTTCTTTATATTTAAACATTCATTTCAAAGTAAAAATATATTTTAAAACTTATATAAAGTCATACTAAAAATAATTAAGAAATTGAATATAAAATGATATAAAAGTATAAAATATAAAACTATACATATATAAAAACTTAATATAAACAAGAACGTTAAACAACATAAGTAATTATAAAACAAGTAAAACTTAAGTGGAAAATCTATTAAACATAAGTTTAAATATAAACTAGTTTTCAGGAGTTTAGAAAATGATTATCAGGAGTTAAAATATGTACTAGAATAAAGAAGTATATATTCTGAATAAGGATGTAATTTTGAAATCACCTGAAACAAGATTTAAAATTAAGTAAATAAATATGAAATTATTTTGGAATCAAGTTTAAAATCAGGACTTAAATTTTAAAATCAGAATTTAGATTTGAAAAATAAAATCAAGTGCTAACTAGAGTTTTAACAGAATTTCTAGACACACTGACTCTATAAATCTTGAACTCCTGATACTCATGAGTCTTGAAACTTGAACTCTTATATTTGAAGTCTTGATTCTTGTGAACTGTACAGTCTTCAATTATAAAATACCTGCATAGATTTCCTATATACACACATATATATTCTAGAAAATAGAGCTAGTTTATATTTTATAACAATAATTATTGAAACAAAGTAGAAACAAGGTTGTTTTCATCAAAACGATCATCATTAACATCTCATTCTTGAACAACGTTATCATATTATTTAATTGCATTAACTTCAACATAGATTCAACAACCAGAAGATAACATCATAAGCCTTTATAAAATTTCAGCTTATAGCACACTATATATATATATATATATATATATATATATATGTATGTGTGTATATATATATAGATGTATGTATGTATGTGTGTGCGCGCGCGTAAATTACAATGTCATTCTTCTTCTTAAGAAAAACCTAGGTCACATAATGGTGTACAAGAGTAGCATCATGACATGCAATTACCGTCTTCTTCATTAAATTCGATATCACCTCTAGACCATCGCCTATACCACCTTCATTGGTGTACCTCATTAACTCGTCATCACTTATCTTCCATTCATCATTGTTCACCCGCCAACCGTCACTTCCTCCACTAATTATCACAACAACTAAAAAACCACACTTTACCTCCTTCATCACCTTTGTTGCTATTGCACCTTAATTAATCATTGTGCGCATCTTTACGTCAATCCCTTTCACCGCCACATCACTCTCTACTCTCATTGAACGTGCTACACTCTAGTTTATGGATACCTTTGACATGACACAAAGAGCATCTTTTCATGTGAATCCGGTAAAAAAATTGGCTTTGGGGCCAAAAGAACTTTATGTTTTAGGAACCACCTTTTCTTCTTCTAAGTTTGACCTCAAGACTAATTTAGCATGTTTGTGCAGATAGTATTTATATGTCATCGGTAAAGTTCTAAATTAATAAGTTTCTTATAAAACAAGTTTCTCTTGAACGACAAGGTTATTCTACCAAATATGAATTACGTATTTTGTGCAAAATTAAAATAAAATAGTCAACCCTTTAACTGAGTTCACATGTTCCACTTGAAAATTTGTCTCATACTGAATTTTTAGTTGATTTACACACGATCTAGAATAGCTTTGTGCTAAATAATTAATCTTTCGGTAGGAATAACGAAGAGGAGATTAATACACACATCAACTATAGGAAACCGCCAATGCTTAAAGCCTTTTTTTTAATATAGAATTATTTTTAATGCATGAATTAGTGGGATAAAATTGGAACTATTACGATAGCGACTATTACAAAAAATGTTATAGTACCCGATCTTACGAGTAATTTAAAATCACGTAATGTCATGTTAATTATTCGGTATACCAATGAAAACAATTATTGATTTTCGTTTTGTTAAAATGTCAAATATAATATTTGGTATTTTCAATGATGTAACGCTGCTTCATTACATGTTGCCGTAAGGGTAAAACAAGAATGCATCAAATATCATTTATACTAAATTTCAAGATTAAATCACACTGATCGACAATTAAAAATAATGATTATTGTTATTGAGCTGATTGTAGAGATGTACTAACATAGTTCAAATCTATAATAGTGTGTTAATAATCATCCAATAGTCCTAGCTCTAGATTTCACAATTTGTTACATTTGAGATGGATAAATGGAGGGTAGACTCCTCCTTGGTTGTGAACGATGAAGAATACATCAAAGAGTCTGGCTATTCGCACCCCATGGTTTACTCTTCACATCTCGATTAAAATTTCAGAATTTTATTTCCATATTTACTCTTTAACAGCTGGTTATATAACTTGTCTAATGTTGACATGTTGTACAATAAATAAAAAAATATCAGTCATATACATATATGGATGTTCGAGGCTAAATTGCAAACAATAATTTAAAATTTAAAATCAGCAAAGTAAATGATCATTAAAGAAAGAAAAATTAAAGATAAAAGTTAAAAAATAATGATTAAAAAATTAAAACAATGATTGAAAATTTATAAATAGTACAATTAGCGATGCACATCATTATGTGTTTTGGGACCGAGACGTTAACAGTATACTGAAATTGCTAAACCTAAACAGTAAGCAGATAAATCATCACTATAAATGGTGATGTTTAAATAAATCGATGTTCGAATGGAGCATTGATGACCCTAGCCAGCATTACGGACAACCAACGATGTCGTTTACACATGTTAATTAATTCAATCAAAAATTTAAACGGGGAGAGTAGTAGAAAAAATTACGAGCTGGAAACTAGAAAAGGAAAACAAGTATTGAGAATGAAAATACAACAAAGGCATTTTTGGATTAGACGGGATGGAAAGAGAAAATTATGGAGATGCATATTTTATTTTTTAATTAGCGGGGGGTGAAGAGTAAATGTTAGGGTGTTAATAGACGAACCCTACATCAAAATGCAGGAGCAAATAAAATGTGAAAAGATGGCAAGTGTCTCTTGGCACGTTAAGCTCATTAACCAATTTTTATGCACCCCCGCTCATGTATCAAAGTCCACCGCCTCTTTCCCACCAAATACAGCAATGGCAGCACGGTGCCATCAGCAAGCTCGGTGAAGGCTAAATGGTGCAAGCAAGCCGATTTGTCTTAAGGAGATTTGGACAGAAAACTCTTGACTTGGCAAGGCAAAACGAAGGATCCCAAATCTATTTCCACTTATCCATATAAATCGGTTCCCTGTATGGTTCTCCACTTTTCTCTTGACATTCGGCACTATCTATTTTATTTTCCTCGTGAAATGACTCGGTTTCTTTTACATTTTTTTATCAATCGTTCTTCCAGTTTCTTGCAATTCCGGAAAGAAGACAGAAAGGTACGTCTGTTGTTAGATGCTGTTTTATATTGAAATTAATGCATGTGCATTGTAGTTAATTGATTAGGTATATGTTTTGGTTTGGTTTTAATTAGCTATATTTTGGTTCGAAATTACTTGTTGATAATTTTTTTTCCCCACATTATTACAAGCAAAGAGGGGGGTAATTGAGGATTTGTATTGCTTATGTTGTCATATGAATTCAATCATAACAATTTAATTCTACTTCATTTTTATGCCATGCTGTGATGGTGTTTTGTTATACAGTACCCACATTGCAAAAAGAAGGCATATCTCATGTGGTAGAAGAAGAAGAAAAATGCTCAGATGTCAAACTTTCTGGAGATTTCTTTCCAAAATATGCAAGTCAACCAAGAACAATAACATTACTAATCATGCCTTGCCAAAAAAAAATCAAAATCAAAATATCATTACTAATCATTGACACAAACAAATAAGGAATGAACAAGAGAACTCACATGAATTTAACATGGTTTAGTTACATTGATTAACCTCCATAGACCCAACAATTTACTTCTATTAACTTAGCAAATCATAGTTTCGAAAAAGTAATAGCTGATTACTAGATCATTGAATTATAGTAATGAAACAACCTCACCTATAGTTTTCATTCGAAAGTCATTTTCCAGAAGAGAACATCAATCATAAAAACCCCTCAATTTTTCGCTAGTTTTTCTACTTGATTGTTGATTTGATCTTATCATGGATTAGCTTAAGAAGATAACAGAGGCTGGGTTATTTATATCATCTGTATCTAATCCTAACGGTAGGATTAGAATATAGGTTTTTACTTGTCTTTGAAATAACAAAGCCGAAGAGCCTGAAATTTCCAAAAAACTGCCAAAAATTAGGAATTTCACGTTGCCATTGATGACCACACAAATTTCTTGTGATGAATGGTCTTAAATCTCGGCCTCTTCTGCGATTAATGACAGGTTAGAGCAAAGTATTGCACTATTTTTCGATCGCTGTTCTATCGGAAAATGCAGGTAGATTTCCAACCTACAACTTCAGTCCTCATTTCCCTTAGTTTTAACTCTGCTTTACATCTTGTTTTTTCTACTGCAAACTGATTAATCTCCTTTTCATTTTGACATATTTGGATCACATAATTTTAACAGTCCACTTCAGCTCGTAATAATTTCCTATCTTTGAGTCTATCATCACAACTAGCAATAGTTGTATGATTCTACTCCCTATGGTTGCCAAGCTAAAGGCCTGGTTGCCAAGCTAAAGGCCTTGCTAACCAAGTTCTGTACTACCACCCAAACTTTACTTCTATAACATCTTCTTTCACAAACATAAAAATGAAGCCGCACACATCAACAAATATGATGCAATGAATCAATACATTCGATCTAGGTGAGTACCTGGGCAGTTAAAACGTTTAGCGGTTCTATAGCGGTGGGGGTGCAAAAAGGTGTAGCGGGATAAAGCGGGGAAATATCGGGATATAACGGAGGTGCAAAAAGGTTCATTAGATGTAAAAACAAATATTTGAAAATTAATTAATCTTTCTCACATTATATGTGTACAAAAAACTAATAGTAAATAATCTTACATAACAAAATCATGGAATATCGTAGTTATGCATGCTAAATTTGTTTAGTGTAACTGATTGTTACCATACATTAGACACTTATATCTTCAATTTTTGCCCTTTACGCTAAATTTACTGAAGTATTTAAATAGAGAACCAGTCAAATTAAGCTTTATATATTAATACTGCTAAAGCGGACGCTAAAAAGCCTTGATTTAGCAGATACAGCGGAAAACAACGGGACTATTATTCATCAGCGTTAAATAGAAATAGCGTAGCGAAGCTTTAACTGCATAGGTGAGTACTCCGTAGATAACATAATCCGAGAGAGAAATGGAGAACTCATGGAACACATTACTTTCTTCGTTCCATACAAGTGAGAACATACTCAATATGTTTCATATCTACTTCAATCTCATTTTAAAGATTTTAACGCCTCTTTAAGCTATATCATGTGAAACTCACCGCCAAACTCTACAATACCAAGCACTTGTACCATGATATCTTCAACATTTATATGTTCTTTACCGAAGCCGACAAAATCAACCAGCTTTACTCGTGAATGAGCTTTAGATTGAGTTAGAAACTATGTAACGTTTTCAACCATGACATCTTCGAAAACACCACTAACTTATTGATATGGTAATACGCAATGACCACTAATGTGTTTTGTACTCATCTTTTTGTTCTCGTACTTTCATCACTTGATGGGGGTTATACCTTCAGAAAATTCTTTCTTTGAATGTTACATGCCTGCCTGATAGTTGAACGG
Organism: Allium sativum; assembly: GCA_030737875.1. Lineage (NCBI taxonomy): Eukaryota > Viridiplantae > Streptophyta > Magnoliopsida > Asparagales > Amaryllidaceae > Allium > Allium sativum. The sequence goes on along the minus strand of CM060924.1, from coordinate 393,086,771 downwards.
GACAACTGATAACACCTCTGACTAAATTCTTGTCTTTAACCCAACAATTAACCTCACATTTAGTCATCCTCAGCAGTGACTCATTTTCTCGGCTGCTTCATAGCACTTGCTCACCAAAAATAGTAACTCTGCTAATTAATGTAACATTTAGTTCACATTAGTTAGTGAATTCTTGTGCTACAAATTCACTAACGTTGTCAATTTTGATTACTCTCAGTTGCTTACTTGATTGGTTATTTACTAAGGTATTCCACTTACAAACCGAGTAAATGTCTCATCTTTGATCTTCATGAAATAGATCTGGATCTTTTGCAAAATATGATTCACAAACAAGACGAAATATTTGCTTCAATTTGATGATGCAAATGAAGCAAATATTCACACATACATATATGTTTTAATCAAAGTAAGCATATAAATATAGCAAAAGGGATAATCAAACTATTCTCCAATGGCTCACAAAAACAGATTTGTAGAAATGACTACCAAAGCTGTGCACACACACAAGAAATAATAAACAACATAAGTGAAACAAAAAAACAACCGAGGATCATCATAGCCCATAGTAGTGGTCAATGAAAACAGAATCTGACGAACCACTCGCCAAACACGAAGAAGGTGCCATAGCCACTACAGCTCCAGAGATCTATAGAGGAGATCCAGGGAAGGGCCAAGTCAAGCCAAAAAGCCAGCAGACGAGATCAACCCGCTCCATCTATGAACCTGCTCTGCCACTAATCAAATAATCCAAAGATACTCGAACCAACAAGAACCTGTAAATCCATGCCTTGCAGTACTAGCAAACATCATCAGAACAAAAAAGGAGGGGTGAGGTGGTGATAGGTAGAAAGTGGGACGGAACCCGCTCTTAGATAATAAAAGGGTTCAACCAATCCCTGCCCTGGGGGTAGGCGTTACTAACGTAACATTGAAGGTACCAGCCAACCTCCTCGAGTGGGAGCCAATTGTACCCTTAAACGACCTATCATGAAACACAAGGATAACATCGTTCCTTACCCTTCGGATGATGGTTAGAGGGTCCATAGGCAATTCGTCAAATATTGCCCTATTCCGCGAGCAACATACATGTTAGCAGATAAGACAAGGAATTAGACGAAAACGAATCAAACGAATAAATTTATCTGAGATGTCGGTCCATCAGTATCTCAGTAAATCAACAAGAGAAGACACATTGCTTTGGATACCAACCAAGTTCCCGAAGTAATTCCAGACCGCTCTGGCAGTAAAGCCGAGGAAGAAACATGAGCAATGGATTCCATGTCACCAGTTCCACAGCATCTGCAACGGGACACTAATGGGATGCCTATCCTCTGGAGATTCCCGTCTATTGGTAATCCATCATGCAGGATTCGTCGCATAAAAAGTGAGACCTTCGGAGGTAATCGGACATCCCAGATGAAAGAGAAAAGATGGAGACATGGAGATGGGGTCCTCGCCAAGCTTCACGCCGCCTTAATCGAGAAAGGACTGCCATTTCATCTGAACCACCACCATGTGAGTCAGAAAAGGGCTTCACGGATTAGATCCGTTTCCATGTCTCACTAGCATAGGATGGGACACCAGTGTAATTCGCGCCCAGTAGTCTGTGGTACTTGGCAAGGAGGAACGTCGCCCATAGGGAATCGTTCGCTTCAAACTGAGCCCATAACTTGCAAGCAAAGACAGTACAGATATTCGTTGGATTTCAAAGACCTAAACCCCTCTCACTTTTAGGACGACAAATGATGTCCCTAGAAATCCAATAATGACGATTAACGTTGTCCTTTTTACCCAAAAAAAGAATAATGCCAACGAACGATAAGAGCGGAAGAAGGAAGAAGTAGGAGTCATGGCAATAAAGACATGCGATCCTATAGAGTCTAGCACAGACTTTATGAGAATCAGTCTTCCTTCCTGAGAAAGAAAAGATGCATTCCAACGAATGACCTTACCCCTGGCTTTGTTAGTCAGAGGATCGAAAATGGTGTTGAGCTTCCGACCTTTGTAAAGAACGATACCGAGGTAAAGTAATGGAAGGGAGGCAGCCTTGAAATCGGTGAAGGTTTCTGTCCAAGAAGGCCTAACCGTAGACAAGTCTTTTGCCGGGACGAAACAACTTTTAGCTGAATTAACGAGTTGGTCCAAACACCTCTCGTACTGCTGAATGAGGCTAAAAAGACGACGAACTGAGCAACGATTACCATTCTGAAAATAATAATGTCGTTAGCAAAAGATAAAGAAGAAATAAGAGGGCAACCCGAAGGGATGCCAAACCGCTGAATCTGACACGCTATCGTTAGTGAGTGTAACCCACACACGAAAGCCACAGCTGCGATAAGGAAAAGAGAAGGGGAAAGAGGGTCTCCTTGACGAAGTCCCCTTCCCGCCTTGAAATACCCGTTAGTCGATCCATTGATGAGAACGAAAAACCAACAGTTGGAAATGAGCCTCCATATAATATCGATAAGGGGTTCCGAAAAGTCGAAAGTCCTCGGGAACCTTAATGACGGAAAATCATGACATGCGATCGTAAGCCTTAGCCATGTCCAGCTTAACGACCACATTATAACCTCTGACCTTCCGTTCGATCTGAGAAACCAGTTCCTAGGCTAAAAGGACGTTATCCGTAATCAAGTGTTCTTTTACAAACCCAGCCTGAGAAGAGGAAATTAATTCACACATATGAATGGACACACTTTAGAATAATCAAGTGAAATTAATTCCTTGACTGGTGATCATCGTCGTTTCTTTCATGATTATCGCTTGCTGTATAACATAAATATTACACCCTCGATTGCCCTTTGTCACAAACAAGGAATTCCTCTTTATTCTTAATCTCTCACCATCAACTGCAACCATCGTAGCAAGCCTACTTAATTCCTAACTGATAACAAACTGCTGTGCTACTTCAACCAATCTGACATCTGCGGTAGTCCTGGGCTACCATTAAACATTTCAATCACCACACTTCCTACGCTAATCATAGGTCAAGATGTGTTGTTCCTACCAATAATGCTCATTCATGAATCTTTGTATAAGTGATAAAATGAATCTTATTTGACATCATGGGATAAACTACTTTGAAATCAACCATCCATCATGTGTTCTCTGTCAAGGTAGTACTGCTTAAAAGCGGTGATATCCATATCTCTCTCACTATCTTACTTTTTTCCCCAAACCATTGAGCATTTCCATCCAATGCATCTTCTTCCCTTGTGTACTGAAGAATAGGACATTTAATTATCAAAATGCTTCTCGCGATGGTAACAGTTACCCGCCTAGGATCCTAAATTGAGGCCTATACATGTAATTTGTTCCACCATGGTGCTTGGATTCTTATTTTAGTATGAATAACCAAATTATCTAAATTACTATCAACGCTCACCTATAAACCAACATCTCATCATGCACATCTACCTTCACATTCGACAAGCTGATTGACCCTTATCCATAAATCATAAAATTTATGAATGATGTATACTCGGAAGGTAATTAATATAAAAATGTGTATGTATGTGCCTCCTCGTTTATCTGTGTATGTACTACCTTTAAATTCACAAGTTATGCATTGTGTAATATGTATCCATGTCTAGGAAGCATGGGTGCGGCTTCTGGGGGACGTACTGCGTATCGGGTGTGACAGTGCAGCGGTGCGGCAAGGGGTGCGCCATGTGGCATGTCCCCGTATTGGGCTGGGGGTGCGGGAAGAATGCGGATTTGGGGTGCGTCGGTGGCATGAAAGGTAAATTTCATATTAGAATCTTATATGACTGTTGAAATTGTGGGAGACGAAGCATCAATCTGGGATGGCTGTTGAAATTGTTGGAGACGAAACATCAATTTGAGCACAATTAATGTGACAAACAGCTCTAGAAAATTCAACATTTGGTAGTGCCGTCTCTATAGAAGAGAGAGATGCTATGGATCCAAAAATGTGGTGACTTATTCATGGAGCTTCGACACCAAATATCCAAAGGATAGCTTTGATACTTTCGGGACAGTCGTGTTCTTCTTGTTGTGAGAGAAACTGGAGTACGTATTCATTTATTCACTCAATTCGAAGGAATAAGATACTACCAACTCGAGCATAAGACTTGGTTTTTGTACACAATAATCTTCGACTCCTTTCTAGAAAGAGTGAGCAATATTTGAAAGGAGAAACAAAATCGTGGAATGTTGGAGGCGATCAATTTGATCCACTTGATAGTGCCGAGGAGCTTGAGATAGCGAATCTTTTACTTGATGAGCCGAAGATGGAAGCCATGATTATTCAAGACGATGAATATCAAGTGTAAATGAATGTTTAATTTTTTGTCTTTTAACTATTAAGATTTAAGGATGATGAAGTAGTGTATTTGACTATTTAGTTTAATTTTATTGAAACTCTTAATTTTTGTAATAGACTTAATCTCTCTCTCTCACACACACACACACACAGATATATATATATATAATATTATATATATATATATATAATATTTTTACGCATGTTGTATCCCCACACCTGAATCCTTATATTTTCATATTTGTCGAATCTACGTATTCCCATACTACACACCCGCACCCGTATCCTTGCTTCCTAAATCCACATGTTTTGAAATTGTAATTCTGAATTTCATCATGAAAGTATGTAGTTTTTGATTAACTATGTGGTTGGTCATCGACTTATCTTGATTGGTTTCAGCAAGTAAATATCATATTTCATTCGAGAGAACTCTCTTATGTCTTTATCAAAAAGACAGTTGTGAACACTTCCTCTTCATCTACTCCAACTCGACATCCACCTTGCCAACAATTTTCTTAAATTTAGAAACTATCTTGAATGCTACTCATTATTCGACACTGCCCTCATTTTTAATTTCCATGCTTCAAGTCTTTGTCGTTAAATCCAATGACCCCATAATTCATACTACCCTTGAACGGTCCATTCATTGGTAAAGGATATCTATGCATATCAAGTAGCTTAGGCAATTTTCCTTTAAAACATGCATGTGATCTTGATTCGTTGATAACCTTTCATTATCAACCAAAAGCAATATCAATATTAGTTACCAACGCAAACAAATAAAGAAATAAACATGTCAACACAGTAATTTGAGTGATTTACTCAGTCTGACCTGCATCCATGAATTCAGTAATATGCTTTTATTCACTTTTGCATAATTAAATTTCACATGAGATAATAACCGATTGCAGGATTATTGTACCATGGTAATGGAACAATCTCCCTATTACTCCTCACTCTAAGAAACAATTTGAAGTACCTAACCACCAAATCATAAATCATCCATAGAGTTCTTATTTAGTTGATTTGATTTTGAAGATTAGCCAGTGGAGAGTAGGTTAATTATACAAGACGTAATTAATCCCAAACATAGGATTAGAAGATTGATTAGTTTTTGCCATGGAAAAATGGAAGTCTAAAAACCGAAAACTTCAGAAGACTGCCCAAACTTGGGAATTTTATGTCATCGCCTATCACTACACAATTTCTTGTGGTGAGCAGGTTGTTGATCTTTATCGCTATGGGAAGATATGATTAGTTGGTGCAAAAAATTGCACCTGTGACGGATTGTTCTTAAATAGTGTAGGCAAGTTTTCAAACATATTGCTCCAACTTCAAATGTCTGTATCTTTTAACTCCATTTCATCTTTCATTTTATCCTTTGAATTGATTTACTCTTTGATTTGACATATTACGAAACAACAAAATAAAATGTGTTGGAATATTTCGACAATTGGGTCACGTATGTAAAATAAAATGTGTTGTGCTATTTTGGTGTAAAGCCTAATTAAAGTGATCTAATTTTAGATTAGAATTAAAAGGCTTAAAGATTAACTTATCATGAACCTAATGTGTAGATACCGGGCCCTTTTTTTAATTTGTTGAAGGGCCGAATTATAAAATGCCAACTTTATAAATAAGGGGTTGTGGTCCTCGAATTACACAAGCCTTAGCAACTCTCTAACCTCTTCTACAGAGAGCTAAATCTAATCTAGGGTTTGTGTCAATTTGGAAGACCGAACCAAATTCATCTTCTCCATGGGTACCGATTATGGAATTCAGGTACTGCAATAATTAACTACGGATTCAGGTACGCTTCCGCTAATCAAGGTATCTGTTTTCTAATTTGTTCTCAATTAAATCATATGAGTTACATATTTGGTTCTACAGTTTCATGACTGTTTGCTGATTAGTATATATTGAAATCCTAACAAGTGGTATCAGAGCCATCCATATTTGATTTGTTGAGATTTTCCCGTTTTGTTTTAGATTAAATTAACTGATCATTTGTTCGCTTTGTATATTTCCGATCATGCTGGGCGTGCCATGATCTATTTGATATTCGGCTAGACATGTTTATCTTGTTTATTGGATACGATTTTTTACGTAAGCCAAGAGGAATTGCTATGTATGACATATTCTAAACCATCATTACCATTAGTAGGTGGTCTGGTCTAATGAATTTGATAAAGTAATCTAGTTTGCTAGATATTTGGTGGGGGCTATAGTTGTAGGCATTAGGATATACTATATTACATTACCAAAATAATCTGAAAAAATCATTTTTGATTTTTCATGTGGACGTGCTTTGAATTCATGCATTTAAGTTCGTGCAAAGTACCATGCGAAGTGTCATAATTGCTTTGTATAATTATTGTGGTTGAATTTAGCATGGCCAGTAAGCTAAAAAGTACCATGCGAAGTTTCTGTAGAGTTGGGATCTAGGAACTGAATAGATACATCAGTTTTTCGTTTTCTTGTTTACCGATTCAACAAGTTTTATTTTTTTAAATATTAAAAATGTATATGCGTTGTCCTTATAATACGCGGATGGATTTCGTCGAGTTACAGCTGTCTTTGTTTAAAATGCATAGTACACAATTTTTTATTTATTTTTTGTTTGATTCGGTGACATGTGATTATTTATTTGGTGCTGCAGCAAAATGAATCTGAATATCAAGAGAAGTTAGATTACATATGAAAAAATTGTGATGGCTTGCTGCGATAGATAGTCTATTAGATCAACAAAAGAGATTTGTTAACATGATATCACTACGTCATGGTGGTGAACAAAAAATACCATAACTTATGATAGCATTGTAGGCAATGCCGTCAAAAGCATACAACTAAAAAATCAAGACTTTCTGTCACCTTTTCATAAACGCTGTTGAAAAGCAACATATTACAACGCTTTGTAAACGCGATCAAAAAACTTATTGCAACACCATATAGCCGCTACTAAAGAGTATTATTGATGCTACTACAAAATATAACAGTAGTGTTTTCTATTAGCCACCAATATTTTGGTAGCGTTTATTAAACGCTACCAAAAATTATTTATTTTTTGGTGAAAATTTCCAATAATGTAGTAGCTCGTTCACTATCCATTTCATTTTATTCCCAGTGTGTGTCTATTATTGTAACAGTTTAGCATATTTGGTATAAAACCTGCAATCATTCATAATTATCATATTTAGATGACCAAAAAACACATTAATCACATAATAAAATACAATATACAAACAATTTGATATAAAGTATATCAAACCTAGTTTTTGGTTTTTTAAATATTTACACATAATATATAAATTCACCTATATAGCGGTGGAGGTACAAAAATGTGTAGTGTGTAAGTAGCGGGGAAAAAGCGGGAAAATAGCAGGGATATAGCGAAAGTGCAAAAATGTCAATTAGGTATAAAATCAAGTATTTTAAAGTCAATTAATTATCATTCTCACATCATTCTATAGAAGAAACTAATATTAATTAATCTTATATAACAAAATCAAAGAATATCAAGGTTATGCACATTAGATTTGATGACTATTGTAGATTTCCACCATTATTAGACATTTATGCGTTAAAACTAACTCTTTACAGTAACTTTATTAATTTGTTTTAAAACAGAACAAGTCAAATCTAACTTTACATATTAATATTACTAAAGCGGATGTTAAAAAACGTTGATTTAGCGGCTGCAGTTAACGGGGCTTAAACCGGATCTACCGTTCATCAATGCTAAATTGAAATAGCTTAGCAGTTGAAAAGTGCTATGGGCTATAACGAGAATTTTGCGGGGCTTTAGCGGGGCTTTAACTGCATGTATGTTGTTTGACGTTGCAAACATATACTAACATGATCATAATACGTACCAACATGTTAGTTTACCATTATATGTGATATAGGTGATCCCTTCTTCTAAATTTTGAGTAACCTCTGTTGCTAAATTTAGTGTCGACCCATAGAAAAACATATTTATATATAAATGCACACTGAAACAATGAGCCTAATAAATAAATAAATTTGGGTAAATTGGTCAGATGTATGTGAGAGTTTAATCACAACACCAATATAAGTATAAGGTTTCTATAGAGATCGTTGGACTTATCAAGGTATATAACAGTGGAATGAATAGACATACAAAAATTACCTTGGCCACATCACTAACAATTAGGTTTAGTAGGGTTTTCTACCGGCGTCAGCTCATATTTTCTTGGCTACATCACAAACTAGTCATCTCTCCTTAGCTCACATTCAGGTACAAGCCAACTGCTATCTAGTTGCATCTGCTCTTGGTATTCAAGCTTCTATGTATTATTTTTTTCGGAAATTTGCTTTGATTTATATGCAAAGCAAAACATAGGAATAAAATTACCTTAGGCTTATTTCAACTTATTGTAACGACCCAGATTTTTCGGTCATTTGAATTCGAATATTTAAACTTGTTTAAAATATTATATTTGAAATATTAATGAATTTTTAATATAAAATTCGTCAATTAAATGACGATTGGATGTTTATATTTAAGTTAACACGAACTCGTAACGTCGCGGTAGTTCGTAGATTGAGTTTTGAACTTTAATTGGATATACAGAATCCGTTTTAAGTCGGAATTTTGTGAAACAAGAAACGTTTGAATCTATTAGATTTTAATTTTCTAATGAAAGAAAAAAATCGAGATTTTATCTTATATATTAGAGTTATGTCCAAATCAAATTTTCAAATAGTCGTTATGGAATCGTTTATAAGTTATAACGTTTATTTTAATAATATAATAGGAGATTTCTATATAATCTGGATATCGTTTAACTCGAAAATGTTAATGTTGAGTTATAATTCCATATTGGTTGGGTCTGAAGTGATATATTATTTTATTTGGTTATATGCGACAATAATAATTTATTTTTATTTAATTTAATTATTTTGTAATTTATTAATATTTTATCAATATTATATAAGCCTTAGAAATAGCTATTTTTCAAACAATCTCTATTTTCGACAAAATGAATTTTATTGGAATACGTATAGCTAATTATTGCTAAATTTCCAGTTTGAATCCAATCGGAGTTGTTTAGCGTGTGTGTGATATTTTAAAGTGAACCAATAAATAAATTAGAATTAAAATAACGTCGTTGTGCTAATGGAGTCATTTTCAACAAAATTAATTTCATTCAATCTGGAATGTCAAGACGTAATAGTATGTCTGTTTTCGTCGCGTTTGGAGTTTGTGTATGACAGTGCATATTGTTGACGTCTAGAATTGTCTTCAACATCCGATAGTTCCATAAATTTGAAACTAAATGTCTAGAGCGTAAAAGTATGAGAGATGTAGTAATACTATGCGGGAAAGTAAAGGACACAGTTATTTATAGTAGTTCGACCCATCGGGGCCTACGTCCACTTTGAAGGTTGTACTGATTTTATTCTGTTATAACAAAGTACAATAAGACATTATTACAAGAAGTTACAATGATTAACGATGTCCTATTAGTCCTTGTTGTCGAGCTTCCTTGCTGAACGGGAGTAGTCAAAGAGTTTCCAAGGTCCAGAGGTAGGTGGTTGTCAAAGTCCGAAGGGTCCGAGAGGAGGGATCTGAGAGGAGAAGTCCGAGTGAGGGGTCCGAGGTTAGGGGGCCGAGGCCTTGTTCTTCTTCGTTGAGTGGAACAGGTGATGACTTGGCCAACAATGTTTGAGGCGTCCGGGAATATCCAAAGGTAATGTAAAGGTCCTTGTAGATGTCTGAAAGCGTGGCTAAACCTTCATGAGTATGCTCATTGGTCCGAGCATAGTCATCTTCTTCCTTGTATGAAGAAGGACGGTGTCTAGGTGGCTTTGGGGAAGAATATCTTCTTCCTAGGAAGCCATTAAAGCTTGGGAGAGAGCTAGGACAGAGGGTATTTATTGTGGAATGGTTAGGTAGGAGTAGAGGACCACGACAGTACATTTTGGACCCCAGAGTACAGTCCTCCAGAAACTCGAATCCCTTCCATCGTGCCCAGGAAATTCATACCCCATTCTAGGAGTACGAGTTTTTACTGAAGTCGTGAGCATTGGGCACGAGGAATTCTGGAAGAGAGGGGCTACGACAACGTGGACGTGGCCTAGTTTTGAGAGATACAAAGATCATGGAATTTGTTGGCTGAATCTTGACTTTGAGTCGATCCGGTGATTCTGGGTGATATACTTGTTCGACCTAACTGGCTAGGTCGATCTCCACCACGACTATGGGGCCCCGGAACCCCACCGGGCTACACCCGGAGCCGTTGACGGTTTTCCTTCGGCTCGGAGCTTGGCTCGCCTTCGGCTCGGCGTGCGGAGCACGGTGATGCGAAGTGCGGATGCGAGGCATGGGTGGAGCCAAGGATGGATTCTGGAACCGACTGGCGTGTGTTGCGCAAGCGTTTGGAGGTGGTCGACATGTGCCGGGTGAGCGGTCTTCAATACTGATGGATGTCACATCCAAGGGATGCGACATTCTACCAATGGTCTGACTCGAGTCTTCTGGTGCTAGATCCATGATTTGCTTGATACGATCACGGAGCCCTGAGTGCGTTCTCTTGATCCGTGACTTGTATTGTTCGAGAGCAGTCCGGCGAGCCGCGACGACTATTCTCACGTGATCCCGTCTTAGCTTGATTCCTGAAGATGTTGGCAACACTCCTGGGCCGTTGAACCACACGATGGGCCGAGTCTGTGGGCCTGGACTACTTCTGGTAACCAGACCAGAATGTCGGTTAACAATTGCCCCCTCAAAGCATGTCTTGTGTTAACGGGACATGCTTTGAAGTAAGACAAGTCTGGCGATGGGCGGAAAGATCTTCAATGCCATGCTTAGCGATTGGTCATGACCTTTCCTTTGAGTTGCATGCCGGGAGTGCGCTGCTTTGAAGCTGTTGAGACGCCATGTCGAAATCTATTGGTATGAGTTTAGGATTCCGGCTTTGTTAAGAGCTTTGACTCACTTGAGTATTGCCGCTTGGGTTGGAACCTATCTAATGCATTTAATTTCTATAGATTAAATAGATTAAACGTAAGTCTCCGACTCCCGATTGCACCAAAATGCAAACGTTTCGTTATCGGGTCAGAATCGCGTATGCACTCACACGTTTGCACGTGGTTTTGCGCGATGCGGTATGAGTTGGAATAAGTAACATGAAAGTAAATTGTATTCCATGGGCTTGTGATCACGCAATTTAGCTTTCGAAACGTTTTCGGATCGAGAGCTGATCATTTGGTGTGTATATTTGAATCATTAAGGTCTGTGAGCACACATTTGGTTAACGAATCAAGTCGATCTGCTCGGTTGAGACTTTGAAAGCGTGTATGCGTGGTTCTTGCCGTGGCTTGGGCGCACGATCGCGTAAGGTGGTTATCGAAGCGTCGTTGTACTGCAACTTAATCGTTTGGTGTGTGTCGCTGAATGATTCATGAGCACAAAATCGTTCAACGATCCAAGCTGGTCTCAACAGTCAGAGCTTCGGCAACTCGCATATGTGAACGTTGTTGTAAGGACAATGCTTGGGGTATGTCGTGGCATGTGATCACATAGAATGGCCTTTGAAGTGAAGTCGAACCCAAATGCCAAGTGCGTGCACTTTGATGGTTGGGCATTTGATGAGTACACGAATGGTTGTTGAGTCATGATTGATTCAGTAGTCGTGGCTTCGAAGACAAGTGAATGTGACCACGGCTTGTTATACAATCCTAAATTTCGATCCCGGATGGTTCGTTTGGAGCGCGTTGATCCCGTAGTTGTACTTTCTTCCTTTTTTCTCTTCTCCGGACAGAAAATCGGCTTAAGGCGTGGAAGATACAAAATGCTTCTTTTGTACCTTGGATGTCCGAGTTGTTTTTAGGATTTTGGGAGAAGGGAAGAGAGATATGCGAAGTGAGAGGGCTTTCGAGATGGAATTCAAGAGCGTGGAGAGGTGGATTTGGGGAAGCAGAAGCTGGAATTTGGGGAAAAGTCACCAAGTACTTGCGGATACGGGATTGGAATTCGTATCCCAGACACTTAGTAAATCTTCCAAGTTCTTCAGTGGCTTGAAGCTTGTTTGAGGACAGGATAATTTAGCCGGTGCATGGGAGCACGAAACAGAACTATGTACTCCAATGACTTAGTCGAGCCTTGGCTTTGATCTTGAGTTAGTTAACTTGAACTCTTGCATGGTGTCGCGTGATCGGATCAGGATTTGTGAGTTGTGGCCTTGTGGCGTGGCACTCGAGGAATGGATTTACTTTGACTGGTAGCTCGGATGTGCATGTAGGATGTGGACAAATCGTTGAGCTGTTAGTTTCAGGATCCGATCCATGACCCAATCACGATGCGGTCGCATTTCTAATCTAGCATCGCATCGTTGATTACTGATGGTCGTGGCGTTAGCTATTGCGGATAAAGGTTGTCATCGTGTTCCGAAGTGTTTGCTTTTCTGGCGTCCAGGCACTGATGGAAAGTCGAAAACTTCCGGGGCCTGGACTCCAGCTCTGGATCGCCTTTTTCTCTAGGTGGAGGTTCTTTCAAGGCGGATGCTCCAAGGGATGCGATGAAGATGATGCCAGTGCGAGAACCGGTGGAGATCTGCCTCGGTTCCTACGATGGCCATGCCGGTGTAGGAATTGGTAGAGGGCTGCCTCCGAGCCCGTGTACCTGGTGAGGATGAGAGCACTAATTTCTCAGAAACTAAATAGTTGTGTTTCTTGATGTGCAGCCCCCTTGAAGCGGAGGCGACATCAGGCTTTTCCCCCGTACTTCCTCAAACATCCGAGTCTGGATTGAGGTTACAGGAAAAACAATTTGGAGAGGTAGGAAGACATGTGGATACGCCTTCAGATGTGGACTTGGCATCCAGTGTCTATAAGAATCTCCTTGGTGAGGGAGAGGTAGTGGATGGTCAAAATGCTCAGGTACGGGTGTAGTTGATGCGAGTGTGCACACAATGCATGATACGGTGGAAGCCCAGAAATCCCAGATGGTGGCAACGTATGAGGAGCAGAAGGGGAAGAGGAAACAGGATGAGGTTGTTGTACATGAGGAACTGTCCATGGCTAGGCAGGGTGTTGAGGAGAAGGCCGTCGCGGTGGTGGCGAAGAAGAGGGTCGATGCCAATACATAGTGGGAGAGGGCCGCTGAAGGGGAAGAAAAAAGGAAGCCGCTGATGATGCCAGCCAAAGGGGGCCGAGGTGACCTTTACCTAAAGAGGATGCACCTACGCGACTCCAGACCAGGAAGCAGGCTGATCAAAAGGTCTCCAAAGATGCCAAGAAGAATGCGAAGTTGGAGGCCAAGAAGGCTCCGAGAGAAACTGAGGTTCTGTTGGCCCTTGCTTCTCACATCGTCCCTAAGCCGCGACAATGTATTACCCTCACGGTGATTACAAGCTGTGAGGATGATGGCAGGAGGTGCACGTCGGCGTCTCATGAGTCTTTTACTCCTATGAAGAGCGAAGGAGGAGAAGGCGAAAGCGTCTCTGGAAGGAAGGGGCCCATCACTGGTGGTGACCCGCCTAGCGCTGAACCTGTATAGAAAAAGAAAAGAAAGAAGAAGGATGAGTAGTGTCAGTAATTGTTATAGAAATTATAGATATTTTTGGTTATGTAGACCGATAGTATATGCGAGTACGACCCTCGCTTTTGGTCCTTAAAGGCGCGGTGTGATTTTCATGTACACCCTGTCATTAGAAAGAAGATATTAGATATGTAGTTTGTTTCGGGTGTGTGAAAAAGGAAATATTAGTGATCTAAATCACATTTCATGTTAAGTGTTCGAATATTCGTCTTATGTTTTCCAGCGTTTTGTACTTGTGTGATGACCCCAAACTTCCACGGGGTGAAAGCAAGGAGAAATCATTTTTGGAATACAACATAAATACAATAAAACAGAACACAGATACAATATAGCAAAGGAGATTCATAGAGTAATAACATTATAGCAGCGGAAAAATATAATGTCATCAATCACAGAAATTCCACAGTCACAGAAAACTAAGATTATTACAACAAGTTTGCAGAAAAGAAATAAGTTTGATGTCTAAAAAGAAAAGAAAAGATGCCAATAGAAACAAAAAGTCTTCAAGCTCCAAGTCATCACCTCTTCTCCCAAGCAGAATCCAAGAGAGAGAAAATAAGCAGCTACAAAGAAAAGCTCCAAGCAAAGAATGAACCTGTCTACTTGGCTGCCAGTGTAGAAGAGAGGGCACCCAAGTTTGCAAAAAGGTGAAACAAACTATGGGTCAGTCGTGGGACTGGTGTGAGAATTCTTAAATAGATTTACTCGTACTAATAAGGCAAATCCAAAGACCACGCCGCTAGCGCGGAACGGGTTGTACCAATGGATTGCCGTGCATAACTACAGTGTCATAATAAATGATTAAATAAGTCGTCAACAACGCAATGTCTTTTGAAAAATGGAACCACCATAAGACTCAGGTCCCATCACACAATGCAACGCACACCAAGAGGATAGAGTTTTACCTTATGGTGGTTAAACATGCTAAATACGCCAAATACGAAACTAATACTATTATTAGGGTGTATATGTTTTAAAACAATTCAAAGCAATGTATTAATCCTAGGAAGCATAGGTACCATATATTATGCCTCCGATACTAGTAATACAATCAAATCCGTCGGGGTCGTATTGGAAATTTGGGTTTCCATCATGAGTCCAGGCTAGGGAGGACTCCTTACCGATTCGAGACACTCTAGTTAATGCCTCAGGATTACCCGCAGTTAACCCTTGGAAATGGCAGGGCCGGTCCTCACATACAGCTTAGAGGATTAGTTATTCCTAAGTACACGTTCCCCGGTCCTATAGGACCTATCCGAGGCGCCTCATTTCATCATCCTCCAAAAGTAAAATGACTACTAACTAGAAAGAAACGTGCTACTTTCCCTGCGTTCCCTTCCCCCTTTTTAGACTCTACCGGTTTGTGAGGCTCATGAAGTCATGTTCTTCATACCACAAGGTTCTGCTTTTCAACAAGAAACCCTGATCATTGCATCTTAGTATGCCACACCGTCACTCCATACCGTACTATTGATCTTCCGTCACTATATAAACGGGTGTTAAGTAGAGAATAAATTCTCTACCACCAATCGTTTATATATTAACTGAATATCAACAACATAATATTTTGTGGGGCACGATGTCAGACACACTATCCATTTATACCCATGCTCTAGGTCTGAACTAGGGTCAAACCCGTGAAATCAACACGTACGTTTGGGCAATTACCCCGACCCTTGAATTGGGAGCAAACCAATTCGGAGTCTTGATCGTTGTCCATTCGAGGGGAGATTTACGGTCTTCATGCGCCGTCTTCATACTTGAATTCTTGGAATCGTACGATCATTTGGAATGGGATTAACCCGGACTTCCCAAATAATCTCGCATTCATATATTTTGAGAAAAACATATTTCATATCGTTATTTTAATTATATATATAAATATATATATATATATAATTCGTTTAGTTTGTCGTCCCTACGTGCAGCTTACGTTTCTCTTAACTTTCACCTTTCTACTTACCTGACAATGTAGTTTAGGATTAGACGATAATTCTTCCCTTTTTAATTCATTATTATTTATTTTATACTTTATAATTTTCATTTAAGAATGTAAATTATAATGTGCCATCCCGTTCATTTCTTTATATATATCTTTTCCAATTTCATTATGAACAATGAACATTTTCCTATGGTGTAAGTTCCCTTTTACCTACATTATAAATAATGTTAATGTTCCAATACAGTTCCTTACCTTTCATTTAACATTATAAATAATGTTATTCTTACATACGTTTCATTCCTTTTATTTACATTATAAATAATGTTAAACCTTATATACAGTTTCTTTTCTTTTATTTAACATTATAAATAATGTTAAACCTTACATACAGTTTCTTTTCTTTTATTTAACATTATAAATAATGTTAAACCTTCCTACGGGGTGAATTCTCTTTTTATACACATTATAAAATAATGTTAATACCATACGGTATAAATTCTTATGTGTTAACATTAAAATTAAATGTTAACTTGACATACGATGAAATTTTCTCTTATATTAACATTAAAAATAATGTTAACTACATACAGTGTTATTTTCTTTTTAACATTAACATTAAAATGTTAATATCATACAATGGTGTTATTCTTATAATATAATGCATAAATAAAATGTAATCTCTTTCCTACAGTTAATCCTCTTTAAATTACCATTATAACTAATGTCGATTTCCCATGCATTGTAAATTACTTATTTTTAACATTAAAAATAATGTACTCTTCCTACGATAGAAATACTCTTTTTATTTAACATTTAAAATAATGTTACATGTACATACAATAAATGTTAATGAACCATATAGTGAGTTTTTCTCTTTTATTTTCCATTCCATTAACATTAGAAATAAATGTTAATGAATCATACAATGCATTTTCTATATTTTTAATATAGACAAAAATGTTAAATTATCATATGGTGAAATTTTCTATATAACATTAACAAAAAATTTCCATTCAACATACGGTGAAAATTTTCTATAATTCTAATATTAACACAAATGAATGTTAATCTCATACGGTGACATTTTCTTAGTACATAACATTAAAAATAATGTTAATGAATCATACGGTGACATTTTCATATTTAACAAAATAAGTATCCATCAATCATACGGTAAATATTTTCATTTTTTACAAAATGCTATTTTATCATACGATGCAAATTTATATTTTTATAACATGCCCAAAAATGTTATTTAACATACAATGCAAACTTATATTTTTATAACATGACCAAAAATGTTATTTAACATACAATGCAAACTTATATTTTTATAACATGACCAAAAATGTTATTTAACATACAATGCAAACTTATATTTTTATAACATGACCAAAAATGTTATTTAACATACAATGCAAACTTATATTTTTATAACATGACCAAAAATGTTATTTAACATACAATGCAAACTTATATTTTTATAACATGACCAAAAATGTTATTTAACATACAATGCAAACTTATATTTTTATAACATGACCAAAAATGTTATTTAACATACAATGCAAACTTATATTTTTATAACATGACCAAAAATGTTATTCTTCATATCAATGCATTTTCATATTTACATATTTCTAATGTAAAATTAAACACCGTTTTTCATTGCAACTATATTTACAAATTTCAAATGTAAAATCTATCCATCTTATTAAATCAACAAAACATATACTTTTATATGTTTGCAATAAAAATGTGGTCTTTTGTTTATAACAACAAAATATATAACTTTTTATATAATCAATAAAAATATAATCTTTTTATAAAAACAATAAAATCTCTAACTTTTGTTTCATGTCATATTAACATCGTCCAACTTAAATTTCCTACCTCTATAGTGATTCAAGTTTTCATGTCATACACACATCGCTAATCTTATTTTTCCATGAAACATAACAACAGCAAATATATTCATCGATGCTAAATTTCAGATCTACTATTTCTAATCATTCAAAACATCAACCATACAATTCAAACATCATACTTCATACATCAAATAATAGATCTATAATTAATTTAAATAAAGTGAATACTCACAACATTAGATCTAGCATACATACAGAGGTTTGGTCATAGCTGATTCACATCGTATTTGTTCATAGCAGGTTCACATCGCATAGTATGAATTAAATTAAATTAATTAAAATAGAAGTGAACTCTCACCTTGAATTTTTGGCCAAAATTTTACTGTCTCCTTTTCAGCTGCGGTCCGCGCCATCGCGAAGCTCTTAATTTTGTGATTCCAACGCAATTTACGGTTCGTCAAACGGACCTCGTATGAAAGAGTTATGAATTTTTAAATATCGGGTAATTAAATAATTAATTAATATTCGTGAAAATACCTAAAAATTTCACCGTCTCAGAATTGGACAAAATTAGTGTCCACGCGTCCATCTCGTCGCCACGATCCCAACGCACCTGAAATCGTCGATTTTCGACTTCGTATGAGTGAGTTATGCAATTTTAAAGTTCTGGAAATTAATTAAATAATTTAAAAATAAAATAGAAAATACCCTCAGCCCGTTAACCGAAAAACACTGTTCATCGCCGAACTTTGACCGCACTTTGCCGCTGTCTCGGGCCACCTGACGCCACGGGACCACCGCCAATGTCTTCGTCTTGGCGAGACGCACCACCACCAGAAAGAGCCGCCCCTAAAGCTTCTCCGATCATCGGGAAATCGCCTAGAAAGGATTTCGCCTCGCGGGTCCCACAGGCCGCCTCACACCTCCAAACTGCCTGAAATTTGGCGAGCACCTCCACCTCACGTAGACGAAGAACTTCCGTGTTCGTGACTTCGTCTAATTCTTCCTCGATTCACGGGAATTTCTTGATTTACGTTTTGAGCTTCTGAATTTCGAAAACAGCGAGCTTTAAGACGAGATTCCGGCGAATCCGAGCGTTGTTTGACAAAACCGACTACACCATTAGCTTCGTATCGTCGAGACCTTCGAGAGGACATATAATTTGCTATGGTTTGAAGAGATTTTATTTTCGACAAATTTTAGAGGAAGAGAGAGCCGCCATGGAAATTGAGAAAAATGATGGAAAATAGAAGTGGCTGCTGTGCATTTCGAATTTCAGCCCTAATTCTCAGAAAAAAGATAATATATACCATGGGTTTAATTTTGGTTTGGGCCCACATATCATTACGTGCCCAATTACTCAATTTTCAACTGTTTTCTTCAATTCAGAAATTCTTATAAATACATGCTGATTTCAAAATTAATAAAATTTTAAACATAATTATTTCAGGTCATTACGAACCCAACGAACCTGATTTTGTAATTTTCCGATTCCGTATGAATTTATTATAAATTTCCGAAGTCTGAAAATAGGCTGTATTTCCACTGTAAAAATTATACAGGCCACAAAATAATTCCAAAAATTATAAATTTTATAATTTAACCTTAATTTAATATTCCGAATCCATAGAAACTGGTTTCGTCGAATTCGGAGTTCGTTTGCAAAAATTCTATTTTTCAGGTGTATATTTTAATATTTAAAAATACCAAAAATAGTGGAATTTTTCCGAAACTCAAAAATATAAGTTCTTATAGTCATTTTTATATGTAAACAACATTCTAAAACCAATGGAGATGGTTTCGGGTCCTAATTCCTTATTCTGCAAAATGTAGCATTTTGGCCCTTATAAATTTCATAGCGACCTTTCTAAAAATTGAATTAGCCATAACTTTTGATTTCCGCTATGAAATTTCGATTTTTCGGATTCGTTGGAAAGATATTTTTAAATAGATTCTAATATTTTTGGTTTCACTAAAATCCGTTAAATTTTGCATCCTGTTTGGTTAGTCAAAGTTCAAGTTTGACTTTTCAAACTACCGCGCCATTTCTAGCTCTTTTTATATTTAAAATTAATTTATTCATTCTAACTTCGATTTGAACCAAATTTGTGATCCTTATTATTTAAAATAGATTATTTTAAATATCAAAACTCATTTAAAATCACTTAAAATAAATTTTAACTTGGCCCCAAAATTCAGGGTCGTTACAGTCTCCCCCACTTAAAAACTTTTCGTCCCCGAAAAGGAAAAAGAAAAATAGAAGAGGAAAAGAGGAAGAATAAACACAGAGAATGTTTTTAACAGAGATGGTACCGTCTATAACATCAGGCTTTCCTCCTCCTTCAGTAAAAGCTGCTACTGAAGAAGTTGGTCCTTTCGCTCCTTCGTAAACATGTGCCAATTGAGCATCGCCACTTCACTTAGTCTTCTTCGAACGTATGATCAAGGAAAGAGTCAAAACAACAGAAAAGGTGATTCTAAAAGATTGAAGGATGAATGAAAAGATGACGATAAAGTGACTGGCTATTATGTATCTCATGAACTGTTCGCCATAGAATATAGTGATTCTATGTAAACGAATTATTATAGATATGTTGTACTCCGCTTTGTAAACCAAAGCTCTGATACCAACTGTGATGACCCCAAACTTCCACGGGGTGAAAGCAAGGAGAAATCATTTTTGGAATACAACATAAATACAATAAAACAGAACACAGATACAATATAGCAAAGGAGATTCATAGAGTAATAACATTATAGCAGCGGAAAAATATAATGACATCAATCACAGAAATTCCACAGTCACAGAAAACTAAGATTATTACAACAAGTTTGCAGAAAAGAAATAAGTTTGATGTCTAAAAAGAAAAGAAAAGATGCCAATAGAAACAAAAAGTCTTCAAGCTCCAAGTCATCACCTCTTCTCCCAAGCAGAATCCAAGAGAGAGAAAATAAGCAGCTACAAAGAAAAACTCCAAGCAAAGAATGAACCTGTCTACTTGGCTGCCCGTGTAGAAGAGAGGGCACCCAAGTTTGCAAAAAGGTGAAACAAACTATGGGTCAGTCGTGGGACTGGTGTGAGAATTCTTAAATAGATTTACTCGTACTAATAAGGCAAATCCAAAGACCACGCCGCTAGCGCGGAACGGGTTGTACCAATGGATTGCCGTGCATAACTACAGTGTCATAATAAATGATTAAATAAGTCGTCAACAACGCAATGTCTTTTGAAAAATGGAACCACCATAAGACTCAGGTCCCATCACACAATGCAACGCACACCAAGAGGATAGAGTTTTACCTTATGGTGGTTAAACATGCTAAATACGCCAAATACGAAACTAATACTATTATTAGGGTGTATATGTTTTAAAACAATTCAAAGCAATGTATTAATCCTAGGAAGCATAGGTACCATATATTATGCCTCCGATACTAGTAATACAATCAAATCCGTCGGGGTCGTATTTGAAATTTGGGTTTCCATCATGAGTCCAGGCTAGGGAGGACTCCTTACCGATTCGAGACACTCTAGTTAATGCCTCAGGATTACCCGCAGTTAACCCTTGGAAATGGCAGGGCCGGTCCTCACATACAGCTTAGAGGATTAGTTATTCCTAAGTACACGTTCCCCGGTCCTATAGGACCTATCCGAGGCGCCTCATTTCATCATCCTCCAAAAGTAAAATGACTACTAACTAGAAAGAAACGTGCTACTTTCCCTGCGTTCCCTTCCCCCTTTTTAGACTCTATCGGTTTGTGAGGCTCATGAAGTCATGTTCTTCATACCACAAGGTTCTGCTTTTCAACAAGAAACCCTGATCATTGCATCTTAGTATGCCACACCGTCACTCCATACCGTACTATTGATCTTCCGTCACTATATAAACGGGTGTTAAGTAGAGAATAAATTCTCTACCACCAATCGTTTATATATTAACTGAATATCAACAACATAATATTTTGTGGGGCACGATGTCAGACACACTATCCATTTATACCCATGCTCTAGGTCTGAACTAGGGTCAAACCCGTGAAATCAACACGTACGTTTGGGCAATTACCCCGACCCTTGAATTGGGAGCAAACCAATTCGGAGTCTTGATCGTTGTCCATTCGAGGGGAGATTTACGGTCTTCATGCGCCGTCTTCATACTTGAATTCTTGGAATCGTACGATCATTTGGAATGGGATTAACCCGGACTTCCCAAATAATCTCGCATTCATATATTTTGAGAAAAACATATTTCATATCGTTATTTTAATTATATATATAAATATATATATATATATAATTCGTTTAGTTTGTCGTCCCTACGTGCAGCTTACGTTTCTCTTAACTTTCACCTTTCTACTTACCTGACAATGTAGTTTAGGATTAGACGATAATTCTTCCCTTTTTAATTCATTATTATTTATTTTATACTTTATAATTTTCATTTAAGAATGTAAATTATAATGTGCCATCCCGTTCATTTCTTTATATATATCTTTTCCAATTTCATTATGAACAATGAACATTTTCCTATGGTGTAAGTTCCCTTTTACCTACATTATAAATAATGTTAATGTTCCAATACAGTTCCTTACCTTTCATTTAACATTATAAATAATGTTATTCTTACATACGTTTCATTCCTTTTATTTACATTATAAATAATGTTAAACCTTATATACAGTTTCTTTTCTTTTATTTAACATTATAAATAATGTTAAACCTTACATACAGTTTCTTTTCTTTTATTTAACATTATAAATAATGTTAAACCTTCCTACGGGGTGAATTCTCTTTTTATATACATTATAAAATAATGTTAATACCATACGGTATAAATTCTTATGTGTTAACATTAAAATTAAATGTTAACTTGACATACGATGAAATTTTCTCTTATATTAACATTAAAAATAATGTTAACTACATACAGTGTTATTTTCTTTTTAACATTAACATTAAAATGTTAATATCATACAATGGTGTTATTCTTATAATATAATGCATAAATAAAATGTAATCTCTTTCCTACAGTTAATCCTCTTTAAATTACCATTATAACTAATTTCGATTTCCCATGCATTGTAAATTACTTATTTTTAACATTAAAAATAATGTACTCTTCCTACGATAGAAATACTCTTTTTATTTAACATTTAAAATAATGTTACATGTACATACAATAAATGTTAATGAACCATATAGTGAGTTTTTCTCTTTTATTTTCCATTCCATTAACATTAGAAATAAATGTTAATGAATCATACAATGCATTTTCTATATTTTTAATATAGACAAAAATGTTAAATTATCATATGGTGAAATTTTCTATATAACATTAACAAAAAAATTCCATTCAACGTACGGTGAAAATTTTCTATAATTCTAATATTAACACAAATGAATGTTAATCTCATACGGTGACATTTTCTTAGTACATAACATTAAAAATAATGTTAATGAATCATACGGTGACATTTTCATATTTAACAAAATAAGTATCCATCAATCATACGGTAAATATTTTCATTTTTTACAAAATGCTATTTTATCATACGATGCAAATTTATATTTTTATAACATGCCCAAAAATGTTATTTAACATACAATGCAAACTTATATTTTTATAACATGACCAAAAATGTTATTTAACATACAATACAAACTTATATTTTTATAACATGACCAAAAATGTTATTTAACATACAATACAAACTTAATATTTTTATAACATGACCAAAAATGTTATTTAACATACAATGCAAACTTATATTTTTATAACATGACCAAAAATGTTATTTAACATACAATGCAAACTTATATTTTTATAACATGACCAAAAATGTTATTTAACATACAATGCAAACTTATATTTTTATAACATGACCAAAAATGTTATTTAACATACAATGCAAACTTATATTTTTATAACATGACCAAAAATGTTATTTAACATACAATGCAAACTTATATTTTTATAACATGACCAAAAATGTTATTTAACATACAATGCAAACTTATATTTTTATAACATGACCAAAAATGTTATTCTTCATATCAATGCATTTTCATATTTACATATTTCTAATGTAAAATTAAACACCGTTTTTCATTGCAACTATATTTACAAATTTCAAATGTAAAATCTATCCATCTTATTAAATCAACAAAACATATACTTTTATATGTTTGCAATAAAAATGTGGTCTTTTGTTTATAACAACAAAATATATAACTTTTTATATAATCAATAAAAATATAATCTTTTTATAAAAACAATAAAATCTCTAACATTTGTTTCATGTCATATTAACATCGTCCAACTTAAATTTCCTACCTCTATAGTGATTCAAGTTTTCATGTCATACACACATCGCTAATCTTATTTTTCCATGAAACATAACAACAGCAAATATATTCATCGATGCTAAATTTCAGATCTACTATTTCTAATCATTCAAAACATCAACCATACAATTCAAACATCATACTTCATACATCAAATAATAGATCTATAATTAATTTAAATAAAGTGAATACTCACAACATTAGATCTAGCATACATACAGAGGTTTGGTCATAGCTGATTCACATCGTATTTGTTCATAGCAGGTTCACATCGCATAGTATGAATTAAATTAAATTAATTAAAATAGAAGTGAACTCTCACCTTGAATTTTTGGCCAAAATTTTACTGTCTCCTTTTCAGCTGCGGTCTGCGCCATCGCGAAGCTCTTAATTTTGTGATTCCAACGCAATTTACGGTTCGTCAAACGGACCTCGTATGAAAGAGTTATGAATTTTTAAAGATCGGGTAATTAAATAATTAATTAATATTCGTGAAAATACCTAAAAATTTCACCGTCTCAGAATTGGACAAAATTAGTGTCCACGCGTCCATCTCGTCGCCACGATCCCAACGCACCTGAAATCGTCGATTTTTGACTTCGTATGAGTGAGTTATGCAATTTTAAAGTTCTGGAAATTAATTAAATAATTTAAAAATAAAATAGAAAATACCCTCAGCCCGTTAACCGAAAAACACTGTTCATCGCCGAACTTTGACCGCACTTTGCCGCTGCCTCGGGCCACCTGACGCCACGGGACCACCGCCAATGTCTTCGTCTTGGCGAGACGCACCACCACCAGAAAGAGCCGCCCCTAAAGCTTCTCCGATCATCGGGAAATCGCCTAGAAAGGATTTCGCCTCGCGGGTCCCACATGCCGCCTCACACCTCCAAACTGCCTGAAATTTGGCGAGCACCTCCACCTCACGTAGACGAAGAACTTCCGTGTTCGTGACTTCGTCTAATTCTTCCTCGATTCACGGGAATTTCTTGATTTACGTTTTGAGCTTCTGAATTTCGAAAACAGCGAGCTTTAAGACGAGATTCCGGCGAATCCGAGCGCTGTTTGACAAAACCGACTACACCATTAGCTTCGTATCGTCGAGACCTTCGAGAGGACATATAATTTGCTATGGTTTGAAGAGATTTTATTTTCGACAAATTTTAGAGGAAGAGAGAGCCGCCATGGAAATTGAGAAAAATGATGGAAAATAGAAGTGGCTGCTGTGCATTTCGAATTTCAGCCCTAATTCTCAGAAAAAAGATAATATATACCATGGGTTTAATTTTGGTTTGGGCCCACATATCATTACGTGCCCAATTACTCAATTTTCAACTGTTTTTTTCAATTCAGAAATTCTTATAAATACATGCTGATTTCAAAATTAATAAAATTTTAAACATAATTATTTCAGGTCATTACGAACCCAACGAACCTGATTTTGTAATTTTCCGATTCCGTATGAATTTATTATAAATTTCCGAAGTCTGAAAATAGGCTGTATTTCCACTGTAAAAATTATACAGGCCACAAAATAATTCCAAAAATTATAAATTTTATAATTTAACCTTAATTTAATATTCCGAATCCATAGAAACTGGTTTCGTCGAATTCGGAGTTCGTTTGCAAAAATTCTATTTTTCAGGTGTATATTTTAATATTTAAAAATACCAAAAATAGTGGAATTTTTCCGAAACTCAAAAATATAAGTTCTTATAGTCATTTTTATATGTAAACAACATTCTAAAACCAATGGAGATGGTTTCGGGTCCTAATTCCTTATTCTGCAAAATGTAGCATTTTGGCCCTTATAAATTTCATAGCGACCTTTCTAAAAATTGAATTAGCCATAACTTTTGATTTCCGCTATGAAATTTCGATTTTTCGAATTCGTTGGAAAGATATTTTTAAATAGATTCTAATATTTTTGGTTTCACTAAAATCCGTTAAATTTTGCATCCTGTATGGTTAGTCAAAGTTCAAGTTTGACTTTTCAAACTACCGCGCCATTTCTAGCTCTTTTTATATTTAAAATTAATTTATTCATTCTAACTTCGATTTGAACCAAATTTGTGATCCTTATTATTTAAAATAGATTATTTTAAATATCAAAACTCATTTAAAATCACTTAAAATAAATTTTAACTTGGCCCCAAAATTCAGGGTCGTTACAACTTGCACAAGCGTACTTATTGTCACAATAACAGAAATGTGATTGGAGTATCTGCTTCGGGGGTGTCCCCAGTCGTGTAGATACCATGCGTTGGTTCCGTTCATGGGGTTTCCTTTGTTCAGGAATCCCGAGGGCCGTGGAATCCAAGCCAGGTGCCTTTCTGTCTTGGACCGCCCGGAGTTCGTTAGTCCTAAGTAGAGGGAAGGCGTGGACATTGCGATTTGTCCAACTTTTGTCTCTCCCGTCGTTCCTTCGGGTTTAAAGCTCGAGGGCGTCGTTTATTATCCAAATAGTGCCCGGATCCAGACCCGGTGGGTTGGATTGTGGTCGAGGGGCTGCCCCTAAGCCCGGAGACTTAGGAGCGGAAACGATTTATGCTCGGTCTCGATGTTAGGCCGAGATTCGAGGGGTACCCGGATCCTGACCCGATGGGTCGGATGGAGCCGTGCGAGTGATTGATATCACACTAGGTTTGCTACTCCCAGGTCTGGGGATTTGGGAGTGGAACGATTTGTACTTGGTCTCGGTGCTGGGCCGAGATTCGAGTAGCATTGTTTATACTCGGTTGCGTCATGGGCTCTAGACTCGAGTGGGCCTCCGATAGAGCTTCCAATCGTGCCCCCAGTTAACTGAAGGGTTGTCGGAGCTCAGAAGGAGGAATATGTTACGACGCGGCGAAGATGAGTCATTTTTCTGACGAGAGGGTTTGCTTTCCATTCCCACTTTGCCTCCGATAAGGTAGGTTAAGGTGGTGACGAGCTACGAGCCAACACCTTTGAAGATGGCCTCAGAGATCCTCACGTCGTAGGGGATGGATGCAGGACTAGTGGAGGTCTGACAACCTCGGGCTACTTCAGAGCGTGACTCTAGTAGTACTCCCCAACGTGCCCCCAGGTGGCCGGAGTATCATATGGAGGAGGAGGATTGCGACACAGCGGAGAGGAGGTGTGTTTTGGAGAAGAGGTCTTGCTTTTCATTTCCATTTTTCTTCCAATGAGCAAGCCAACGGTGGTAATGAGTCGTAGATTGACATTTTCGATGACGACCTCAGAGATGGTTGTATCGTAGAGGACGGTCGTAGGACCGATGGAGGACAAGTAACCTCCGGCCTGCTTCCGAACGTGCCTCCGGTAGTACTTCCCGGCGTGCCCCCAATTAATTGGAGGGTGGCCGGAAGCATCAGATAGAGGAAAAAGGGCATGGCACGGCGAAGAGGTGTCTTTTGGAGAAGAGGGATTGCTTTTTGTTCCTGTTTCGCTTCCAATGAGGGAGTCAAAGGTGAGGATGAATCGCGAGCCGATATCTCTGAAGACAACCTTAGAGTCCCCTGCACCATGGAAGTTGTGGTCCCAGGTGCCCAAGTATCATGACTCAGCGCCGCATTCAGGGTTCGGTCGGAACTCCTCTCGAGAGGGACCCGAGTCGGTCATAGTTCGGGGGCGTCATTGGTTTGCCATGTGTTGCTCGGATCCAGACCCTTTAGGTCGGATGAGGCCAAATGGGTGGTCGGAGTCACACTCATTTGGCTGACAGATTGCCCCCAAGTTCGAAGACTTAGGAGCAGGGTTGTTATGCTCGTCCTCGTCGTCGATTCGAGGCTCGGCTCAGGGGGACGGCTTCGGTATCTGAAATGTCAATCCAGTGTGATGCACTCGTGTATGCGAATCAATTGTAATAGTCGATTACAAATCGAACATAAGCCATCTAGCAGAGTTACAACACTTTAGATTTCATAATAACTGGATTGGTACAAAAGGAAACCCATACGAAATGAGTTGTGAGGCGTGGCTGATCGTTGAAGCTGCGGTCCTGATGAGTCGAGGAGATGACCTTGAGTGATTTAACTGTCGGTCGAGGTCCTGATTAGTTGGAATCTTTGGTGAGCGTTGAGTGGCTCGGAGATTCCATGCGGTGGATCCTGTCGATGTTGCTCGAGGTGACCCTTGTGGATGAGTTTCTCGATGTTGTCCTGCGAATGGAGACAACTATTTGTGTCGTGTCCATGGATGCTATGGAGCCAACAATGTTCTGTAGAGTCCCTTGGTGTGCTCGTTGGGCCCTTAGTCCTTGGCCTTTTGTAGTGCAGGACATTGTGAGTTGCGAGGTAGATGTCCTCGGGGGAGTCATTGAGAGGGTTGCATTTAGGGAAAGACGGAGGTCGAAGATACTTCCTCTTATTGTTGCGACTACCTCTGACATTGCCGGTGTGAGCAAGATTGCGTGGAGCGATAGGGTTAGAGTCGTTAGAGTTTTAGGCTTCATCTCGAGGCAAAATGTTGAGTTGAGAAGCTCGATTCCTTTGTGCTAACTTTCGGCGAAGGAAGTAGTCGGCAATCTCGGAGAAGATCTCCCGGATCTTCGGTTGCTTTCGATCGGTCCATGCTCTGAATTCAGAATCAGGTGGTATGCCCTTAGCAAGCTGGACGAGCATGATTCGAGGGGTAGGTCTCCCAACTTCGGCCAAGGCGGTGTTGAATCTTTCGAGCTAGCTTTTGAGAGTTTCACGAGTGCCTTGGTAAACGTTTGAGAGTAAGAGGATGTCTTTAGGCATGGCGTTATGCATCTTGGATAGCGCGACCAAATTCCTAGTGAGTTGGTTGAAACTTGAGATGGTTCCTGGCAGGAGTCGAGGGAACTATGGTAGAGCCTTCTTGGATAAGGACGAGGAAGCACTTGCACTTCATGACGTCAGTAGCACGTGATAGATCCATATTCCATTCGTAGTGGTTAACGAAGTTTTGAGGATCATAGCTCCTGGAGTAAGAAGTCAATTTTGGCATGTTGAAGTGCTTATGCCATTCAACATCATTAGCCTCGTTTCAAGGATAGCTGGAGTAAAGGGGTTGCGCCTCGTATTAGTTTCCCATATATCCTTGGTGTGCCCCCGCGATTCCCTCACGATCATATGGATCATGTCGGCGGTAGTCAGATGTTGTGTTCCTGCCGTATTATGGCGGTCGTGATCCGGTTGAGGAGTTTGAAGCCTAGGGCGTCTTCTCAAAGGTAGGTCTTTGTCATTCTGCGAGTCTCCAGTCTCGAAGGCACAATTTTGTGGAGGTTGGTTGAGGTGAACTTAGGCCCAGTTAGATGTTAGAAGCGTAGGGGACAAGTCCGAACTCATGGCAATTTGAGTCTGCCTAGTGGATGCTCGAGCGCTATTACCTTTTTCGAGATTAGGTCCAAGCCGGAAACAATCGGGATGACATGTTCCCTCTTTGATGGTGATCTTGACATTACCGAGATTAGGGGTCAATCGTGGCGTCGTAGAACGCCATCTGTGGCATGTTGAAGTGTCAGGGCCACTCGGCTTTATGTATGATCCTAGTGAAGGGATTATGCCTCAAGTGGCTTTCCTACAAGTTGGTGGTGTTCCCTCGCATATCTTTTATGATCCTTCAGACCATATCGGAGAGATATGTTGGGTGGGGATCTTTTAGTGGAATCCATTAGTTTTGGCGAACTTCGGAAGTTCTAGTCCATGGGCGTTTTCTGTGATGCACATTAGGATCATCCTTTTCCATGTCGTCGACATCGATGGCCTGGTTTTGGTGTGGCTGGTAAGGTCGAGCGGGTCGGTGTGCATCCTGATCCGAATGAACTTGGGCTTGTTGGGTTAACGGAAGCGTTGGCCCCAGGTTCTGAGCAGCGACAGTTGGGTTTTGTTGAGGAGAGTTCGTCATTGATAATCAACCGGGAGGGGTTACGGTATTGTGTCCCCCGTTGTAAGTGATGGTGGTTCGATCACCATTTCTATTTGTGATGATGTTGTCATTAGTATGAGCGTTGGACGTTATTAATAAGGCTGAAGCTGAACTTTCTTCTTTGACGTGGGCCCCTGGATTCAAAAGAAGTTTCCGATATGGTACACCACGGGAGGGCATTGTTCTAGGCAAGCCGAAGTCGAACGACGATGTGTTGACTTTCTTGAAGTTGGCGCATAAGGTTGATGTTATTCTTCAACGCTTGGTTGAGTTCGAGAGGTGTTTTCTCATACTTCTAATTAAGCGCGTGAATATGTGCTTGAGTTGCAGGAGCTTCGGGGTCCATAGGTGGAAGGAGATCCATTTTGGTCGGGTTCACTATAGCTTGGGGCTGCTGAGAAGTATCAGCGTCAATTGCGGAAGACTGGAGGAGCGCTTGATTCTTTGGTCGCTTAGCCATCGTAAGCGGACTCGGCCGCAGGTTATAGTAGGAACCTAAAACCCATCGAAGTCGAGATGGGAATTCGCGACAAAGAAACAAATCTGAGTTCTCTCAATGATACGATCCTACTCGTCGTAAAATGGGCGATGACTCGTTGAGATTGATGCCGGACTAACTCCATGTTTTGCCTGACTTGGGATTCGAGCCACTGCTCGGTTTTTTCCAATCTCTGGGTAAGCGCGAGAAGCTATATTTGAGTTACTTAGGCCTCGGGGGTCGGAGGTAATGCCACATCAGTAGTGGTTGAGATGTTGAGAAGAGGTCGCTGATGGACCGGAGTGCCTTGATTATCATTAGATGGTTCGCCAATGATAGATTTTCCCTTTCTCGCTATTGTCGATAAGTTTTCTCGGTGGACAATGGAATCCGAGTAGCACAAACAAACTTGTGGTCGAGAATCGGTGTGAAAAACCGGCTTTGTGGAGTTTGAGCGAAGGCATTGATTGATGTATGCTGAGCGCCCAAGTTTTTTGAAGGCAGAGAATGCCTCATTGATCATATGGTTGAAGCCATTGTGTTAATGATGTTCTGGTGGATTTTGTCGACAAGGCATCGTTAAGTCTCGCCCAACTTTCATGATGTTTCGCCGAATTGGGCTTGATCGACGAATGCGTCGAGGTTGGGAGTATTAAGGGTTGTCGGAGCTTCAGGGAGTCGAGGTCGAGGAGAATATTCCGAATCAGGATCGACAGTGGAAGGTCCGACCATATGGTCCTTTCCTTTGTTTACCATTGTCGATAGGCTTGGTCGGTAAGTCTGAGAAAACCTAAGTAGCATCCCAAGTCTTAGTGGCTGAGTTGAAGGAAAGGCGAGGTTTAAATTCCTCAAAGGAAGTGACAGAAAGTCGACCGTAGATGCGCGCATTACTCTCCCCTCACTGGCACGCCAAAATGTTGACGTCTAAAATTGTCGTCAACATCTGAGAGTTCCATAAATTTGAAACTAAATGTCCATAACGGAAAAGTATGGGAGATGCAGTAATAATACGCGGGAAAGTAAAGGACACAGTTATTTATAGTGGTTCGGCCTGTCGAGGCCTACGTCCACTTTGAAGGTTGTACTGATTTTATTCCATTGCAACAAAGTACAATAAGACACTATTACAAGAAGTTACAATGATTAACGTTATCATATTAGTCCTTGTAGTCGGGCTTCCTTGCTGAGCGGGAGAAGTCGAAGAGTTCCCAAGGTCCGCAGGTAGGTGGTTGTCAAAGCCCGAAGGGTCCGAAAGGAGGGGTCCGAGGTTAGGAGGCCGAGGTCTTCTTCTTCATTTAGCGGAAGAGGTGATGACTTGGCCAGCAATGTCCGAGGCGTCTGGGAATTTCCAAAGGTAATGTAAAGGTCCTTGTAGATGTCTGAAAGCGTGGCTAAACCTTCATGAGTATGCTCATGGGTCGGAGCATATTCGTCTTCCTCCATGTATGAAGAAGGACGAAATCTAGGAGGCTTTGGGAAAGAATATCTTCTTCTTAGGAAGCCATTAAAGCTTGGGAGAGAGCTAAGACCAATCCCTTTTATGTAGGAAGTGAGGGGGTATTTATAGTGGAGTGGTTTGGTGGAAGTTAGTAGAAGTAGGGGACCACAATAGTACATTTCGAACCCCAGAGCACAGTCCTCCAGAAACTCGGATCCTTTCCATCGTGCCCAGGAAATTCATACCCCATTCTAGGTGTATGAAATTCGTACCCAGTGGGGGTACGAAATTTGTACCCCGTAGGGTACGAAATTCGTACCCTGTGGGGTACGAGTTTTATACTGAATTCGTGAGTGTTGGGAACGGGTGATTCGGGAAGAGAGGTGTACGACAACATGGATGTAGCCTAGTTTTGAGGGATACGAAGTTCATGGAAGTTGTTGGCTGAATATTGACTTTGAGTCGATCCGGTGATTCTAGGTGATACACATGTTTGACCTAACTGGCTAGGTCGATCGCCATCGGGACTATGGGGCCCCGAACACCCATCGACGCTGTGCCTGGACCCGCTGACGGCTCGCCTTCGGCTCGACGTGTGGAGTACAATGATGCGAAGCATGGATGCGACGCTGGATGGGGCCAAGAATGAATTCTGAAAACGACTAGCGCCTGTTGCGCAAGCTTTTGGAGTTGGTCGACATGTATCGGGTAAGCAGTCTTCAATACAGATGGATGTCATATCCAAGGGATGCGACATACTGCCAGTGGTCCGACTCGAGTCTTCTAGTGCGAGACTCTTGATTTGCTTGATACGATCACGCAGCCCTGAGTGCGTTCGTTTGATCTATGACTTGTATTGTTTGAGAGCAGTCCACCGAGCCGCGACGACTATTCTCGCGCGATCCCATCTTAGCTTGATTCCTGAAGATGTTGGCAACACTCCTGGGCCGTTGAACCACATGATGGGCCGAGTCATGTGGGCCTGGACTACTTCTGGTAGCTGGACTAGAATGCCAGTTAACACATATATTTAACGTGTAACGTCAAATAACGGTAAATTTAATAACCCTATTAAATTAAAATAAATTAAATCTCTACCCTAAGTAATTAAAATATAAAATAGGTACAATAACAAACCCTATACTAAATTACATCTGTAGGCCTAAATATATATACATCTAAGCCTAACCTATGTATACTTCAGTATTAAGTCCTAATTCCTACTACGCACATGCCTCCAGTTACATACTGATCGAAATAACACATCATGATATTGAAAATTTTAGAGCACATCAATGGAATCACAACTATTCTACATGCCTACCAATCTGTTTGCGTGAGCATCAAACCCAAACACGTGCTTGCCAAGTTTACCCCATTATAAATACATAACAGCGTCTTCTTCGATTTTTT
The DNA here is from genome assembly GCA_030737875.1 of Allium sativum. Lineage (NCBI taxonomy): Eukaryota > Viridiplantae > Streptophyta > Magnoliopsida > Asparagales > Amaryllidaceae > Allium > Allium sativum. The sequence goes on along the minus strand of CM060924.1, from coordinate 393,053,565 downwards.
TTACAACGAAGAAATAATGGCGATCGATCCTTTAAAATTAATTCCCACTTGAATATATATCCTATAATCCTGAAATGAGTTGCAATGAACTCCTAAATTCACCCTCTTCAAGTTCGCCTTCTCAGAATTTCGAATGGTGTAGTTCGACTTCGAAAGTCGCAAGTTAGGTTTGGATTTTTCTCGCGATTTAGAGATTGATAAGCGAATTCGTGTATGTGCTGGTGATCAGCATAGAGTGGCACTCGAATTGGATTTTTTTTTGCAAAATTTAGCGTTGAAGTTGGTCGCACCTAGAAGCTCCTATTCCACGTCGGTCTGAGATCGAGACCACCGGAGGGGGAGCGTGTGATGTTGGCGAGTCGAGGGATGGAAGGGAGGTTGATTCGTAGTGTTCGATTGACGATTCGTGGAGTTTTGGGTGATGTCATATGCATACATGCACAGGATATATAAAGATGGAGCTCCAGGAATTTATTTGGGGAAGATGAAGAACTGTTGTTTGCAGGTCTAAAGGGAATTAGGTTGCGTTATATATCAGTTAGCCCACTTATACTAAATTTAAAGTTTAATTTAAATTTAAATGCTTTTAAAACTTGTTAACCTGATATCTCGCGCGTTCGTTATCAGAATTTAGCGCGGTTGGTCACGTTGGAACCATAGGAACGAAGGCTACAAGATGGAGCTCATCTGGTCAAGATTGGAAGCAACCGTAATTTTTAATTAAATTAAACGGCTGTTTAATTTAATTAAAACAAGTGTTTGAACGACATAATTAAACCAAGGTGAGTATAATTCACTCAGTTGTCCCACTTATATTTTACATAAGTCGGGTTCAATGTTTGTTAATTGTTGGATGATTTGATAATTGTTTGAATATATGTTGAATGTTTATATATAACTAATTTAAATTAAACGTTCATTTAACTTAGTCGGAACTAATCGTTATTTTTAACGATTATTTCCAATTGAGGTAACTTACCTTGTTTGTAACACCCCGTAAAATTCATAAGTATTAATAGTAAAAAAAAAACTAAAAATAAGCAATTAAATAATATGGTTGGGAAATGAGATTTTGCAGCATTAGGAATTTGGCTACGAAATTCTTTTATTTGGATTTGTGGTGAAATTCTGAATCGTTTTCATTTATAATTTTTAGCGTGGTTGGTCACGTCGGATATGGACCGTAAACACGGAAAATATATATATAATTAATTGGATAATATATATACATGTCCAAATTATAAATTATAAATAAAGAGGGAGATTTGGATTTCGAAATAAAGATAAGATCATGGGGACAAAGTATATTGTATATATGGAATAATACTAAGAGATTAAGGAACATATTAATTAAAATAAACAACTCAGCAACGCAGCTTTATTGGGCGTTCTAACCCCGAAGGGGTCGACCGCTAGACAACCCAATGAATCTACGTGGTTAGGTTTTTTTGAGGGATACATAAAAATAGAAGTCTTGGATTAATTCTAATTAATCCAACAGTCTATGCTCACACGGGCAACTATATTTAGCCCCTCCTATTACACTATGAAACCCTAATCATTCTCTATCCCTTCCTTCATGCTGCCTCTCCACCATTGCTAAATTCCAGAGAAAAATAAAAGAATAAGGTTAAGGTTTTCTTCTCCAACTCTATTCTTAACCTCTCTCTCTATTCTAATTCATATGAATATGATATTCTGGAATTTGGCATAAACACACACACACACACACACATATATATATATATATATATGAGATTCTAATACATGTCTCTTATGTATATAATTAGGAGGATCATTGGAGCACGTTTAACCGCAAAGATTAAAGCATAGATCTGGATCTACTACATATTTCTCTCTATTCTACCTAGATCTATGAGTGGAATATAGTTTACTTAGGCATATTCATATTTTTATTAGTTTATTATGTTGAAAGATATGCCTAGGAGGATTTGGAAATTCGATAATATAAACATTAAAACCCCCAAATCCTTTATCTTGTAATTGCGTATGAATTATCATGATTATTTGGGTTTGTGAACTTTTGGTTTTGATACTGGATTTAAGGTGAAAAAGGGTGTTGCTACTATTATTTATATTTTATGCAATTCACCTTTATTATCATTTGATTGTAACCTAAAAAGGTTGGGATTTGATTGCTTCATCATTTGAATCAGGTTTGGATCCTATTTTGGATCTAAGTGCATTCACAATTGAAATAGGTCAAATGTAAACATTTATATGTGCATAACACCAAATAGGGTGAATTGGATAAGGCATGAATTGCAAACATACATGTGTAAGTGAATGTAATTCTCTATTTTTAATTCAGTATTGAAATCATTTCTACATCCCTAGGATGCAAGTTGAAATTGTATGTATGTATGTTTTTCTATCCACTACTATTTGTTATCTTGTCATTATGTTATCATGCCTATGTTGTAGCGGTAAAAGTACAAAAAACCTAACTTGTATACCTTGAATTGGACAAATTGACAATTGCCACCTCGTTAGAATGTTTCATCATTTATACGAATATTTACGTTATTTAGGCGTTATTATTATTATACTTGTATAAACGTAATCAACGTAATTAACATTGTATTAGCGTAATAAATGCGGTTAGGTTAGATTCGAATTTGAAATGTCCCCATAATAAATATATGTTTGATTGCTTGTGTGTGCGTGTATAGAATGGCTTTAAATATATATAAATAGTGACACATAGACACGGGATTAGTTGCCATTTGTGGTGGAAGTCTGCCCGGAGCCGATCGGCAAATCCAGCAACCACAAGTAGACCCAACTAATGTGAGATGTATGGGTGCCATGGGCCATTCAAAAATTTAGTACATTAGACACGAGGTTAAACTAACTTGTAGTAAAAGTCCGCGCGGAACCAACCGGCATATCTAGCATCTACAAGTGTATGGTTTAATGTGAGAGGTCTAGTGTGTGTATATGTATAACTATATATATATATATATATATATATATATATATATATATATATGTCTATTGTGTGAAAATAGAAAGGTTTACTACACCTTAACAAGGTCTTAAGTAGCTGACTCTCTTTTTATCTAGTTTGGGTCTTAAGTGGTTAGGACTAGGATCCCTCCGAAGGTTTATTCCTTAGAGAGGACCCAAAGTTATGGGAACCCACTCTTATTAGATTTAACGTAAATCTTTGGGTCCTTCTCTGAAAGTGGTTAGGCATAAAACGGTAACGGAGTAGGGTAGTTCACGGGGATGTCCACTTCCTCTAGAAGCTTATAAGGGCTCAACTAGGGGCAGATTGATAATTGAAAGATATGTGGCCATTGCATGCTCACCAATTGTCTAAGGGAAGTCTTAAGCGACATAGGTGTCCTACCGGGTAATATCAGTTAAGTAGTAACGTTCGCAATACTACTTCTCACATTACAAATGAGTATAGATTTAAGAACGTTAACGTATTAGGATGGGGACTTAAAGGGCCAGGGGTTCGCCTCAAGGTTATAAGAGATCATAAGAATCCACCTTTAATAGGGCCATAAGTGACCGAGAATGCCACCTCGTTGGGTCTTTACCCTAAAAACACTAATGGGAGATTGACTTGGGTATCCACCTCATTGGTTAGATACTTGGTGTTTGTTGTGTGTTGCGTAGACATTCCTTGACATATGTAACATGCTAAAAATATAGGGTATGGACATTAAGTAATACTATATTTCAGTCACACAGAACTTTATGTTATGACTCGTCTTCTCAACATATCCAACAGGTCAGTAGATGGGGTAAAAGCCATTGACGAAGTGATGATTGAAGCTGATAAAGAAAATGAAGTTTTTATGCTATTATTAGCAGTTATTGCTTTACTTCTTTAGGAAATTTGTGAGAATGAACTATTTGATGTACCCACTGAATAGATGTAACTGTGACTGTTGTGTTTTTGTGGTTTTGAAATAAATGGTACATCTTATTTTTAGTATTATATTTTCTCTTTATGTTGTGTGAGATTTCCATTTGAAGTATCTGTGTATATGTATTATGTGCAAATGTAATCCTTACAGGAACCAACGACCCGTTTAGAATGGCTCTAAGTTTCGATTGGCCTTTTCTAGATCGAAATTTAGGCCCATTCCGGGTGGTTGTTACATTTGGTATCAGAGCATAGGTTACCCGATTATAAGGGAATTATACGTATGAGAGACGTATTTGTATATTGAAAAAGAATTTTTAAACTATATACATATATATATTTACCCCCAATAAGCATACACATTTATACTAGACATCTTTATCGTTTTCTTCCCTTTTTAGATTAAATACTATCTCAGGAGTATCCACTAAAGAATTATTCCTTTTCTTTTCAGATAGTAGAATGGATGAAAACCCAACTGAGTAGGGTAACCAAGCAAGGCCCAGATACTTGCTAGAATGGTTTCAACAGTGTCTCCGTACTGTTGAACAGGTCCCTGTTGCCAATCCCACCCCGGCGGCACCAGCAACTCCTGCCGCTGAGGTAGCCTTTGACTTTTCCCGCCTTTGTAAGACTTTCACACATCTTGGAGGGAAATTGTTTTTTGGAAAAGAAAGCTTTACTAGTGCCTAGTCTTGGCTAATGGACCGTGAAAAAAATTTCGAAGGTACTGGCTAGCCTGATGAGTTGAAGAGAAGAATTACGGCCTGGCATTTGAAGTATGAGGCCCTTGAATGGTGGAATTTAATATCGGTGGAAAACGAGGATCGGATATTTACGTGCGTCGAATTCAAAACCCATTTTGAAGCGGAGTATTTGCCAAGGGAAGAAATGACTATCCAACTAGAGAAATTCATCCATCTCAAGCAAGGAAGCTTGAGCCTACAAGAGTATGTATCCAAACTCACCGAATTACGTAAGTTTGGAAGAGGATTAGTAGAACCCCCAGGAACAAAGCCCTGAGATTTGTTAATGGACTAAACTCTCCGTTGAAAGAAACCTTATTAGCCCAAGTAACATTTGGGGCAACTTTTGAGACTCTAGTTGAGATAGATATCCTATGCACGGTGGAAAGCTCCAAGGAGGATAAAGAAGGAGAAAAAGGAGAAGGAAGCTCCAACAAAAATAAGAAGAAGGAATGGTGAAAAAACAAGAAGAAGTACAAATTCAAAAAGGATGGAAAGACTTGTACGAGGTGCAACCGCAAGGGCCATGAGGCCAAGGATTGTAGGACCTTGTGGCGAAAAAGAAATTCAAGGGAAAATGTTACAACTGCCGTGAAGAAGGACACATGTCTAAAGACTGCCCAAAACCCAAAGTTATCAAGACTCAAGAGTGGCCAAACTATGCAATAAAGGCAGCACCAATTCAAAGCTAATCCCCAAGAGACCAAGGGCAGCCTGCACTTAATGGTATAACCTATGTTTTAGGAAATTCAGTGTACACCTTGTTCGATTCCAGAGCAACCCATTATTTTATCTTCAAATGGTTAGTAAATCTATTGAATCTTTCCATATATATCTCGGATAGTCCGATAGAGGTGGCCAACCCTATCGGAGGATCTAAGTATCTTGAGTTGTTTTGTAAATACCTAGTATTGGAAATCGACAATGTCGAGTTCCATTGCGAAGCGTATGCGTTGGATTTTATGGGGTAATACCTTATCCTAGGTATGGACTAGCTATCGTTTTATAGGGTCATCCTAGATTGCGATAAGAGACTCGTTCGTCTTAGAAGGCGAGGAGGGTGTAACCTAAATATCCCTTGTAATGTTAGAAACAAGGATAAAGCCTTATTATATTCCTTTTTCTCCCACTTCTGAAGGACCATCTTCGGTCCCTGTAGTTTGTGAGTTCTTGAATGTCTTTGAGGAAGTCACGGGACTTCCTCTCAATAGGGAAATCTCTTCGTATCGACCTAGAGAAGGACGCTAGACCTGTAGCACTACCCTTGAGGCATACGGCGCCCACGGAAAGAAGGGAGTTAGATAAACATATTTCAGAGTTATTACAAAAAGGTTTCATTCGTTGAAGTACCTCAAAATGGGGTGCACCTATTGTATTTCCACTAAAGCAGACGGATCTTTGAGACTTTGCATGGACTATAGGGAACTCAATAAATTAACCAAAAAGAATAGATACCCTTTACCTAGGATCGATGTCCTTTTTAACAACTTGGGAGAAGCCCGAGTATTTTCCCAACTAGACCTTGCTACTGGATTTCACCAGTTAAGAATTGTGGAGGACAAGGACAAAACTGCGTTTAGGACGCCAAACGGATTATTCCAACGGGAAGTTATGCCCTTCGGACTAACGAATGCACCCGCCTTCTTTGTTGACCTCATGAGTAGAGTGTTTAGGTGCGTTCTAAATAAAATTGTGGTAGTCTCCATAGATGATATCCTTATATTCTCAAAAGACCATAAAGAGCATAAAAAGCACTTGAGACAAGTGTTAGGGACATTAAGAAAGAACCAATTGAAAGAAAAATTCTTGAAGTGTCATTTCTGGAGGGAAGAAGTAAGATTTTTAGGACACATTGTGTCAAGCGAAGGCTTGACCGTAGACCCCACAAAGATTGAGGCAATCAAGGAATGGAGAATACCTTGGAATGCTACAGAAGTAAGAAACTTCCTTGGATTGGCCGGATATTATAGGAAATTCAATAAAGACCTCACCAAGATTGCTACTTCATTAACCCAATTAACGAGGAAGAATTTGGTGTTTTCTTGGAGTAATAAATATGATATAGCCTTTAAGAAATTAAAGGAAATATTAACTAGCGTACCAGTCCTAATTATACCCGACGGTTCAAAATTGTTCACCGTTCACACCGACGCATGTGGGACCGGTTTAGGAGTAGTACTTATGCAAGAAGGAAGAGTAGTTGCCTATGCTAGTAGACAACTCAAGGATCCAGAGAAAAGATACCCAGTACATGACCTTGAGTTAGCCACAGTGGTGTTCGCCCTTAAGATGCGGAGGCATTATCTTTTTGGAGAGAAATATGAACTATTTACTGACCATAAGTCCCTGAAGTATTTATTTTCTCAACGTGACCTAAACTTGAGACAACAACGATGGATGGAATATATTTCCTCATTTGATTTCATGATCCAGTATACCTCGGGAAAGGGGAATGTTATGGCGGATGCTTTAAGTAGGAAACATGCGACTTTGAATGCAACGATAGAATGGAAGCAATTACTATTTCTCTCTAATTTTAATTTGAAACCCTCATCAACCACTTCTAATGGTTTTTCTTGGAGCTATGATAATTAGACCTACCCTAAGGGAAAGGATCAAAAACGCATAAGATCTTGACGTGGGATTAAGAAGCATAAAAGAAAAAGTGGGAAAGAAGGAGACCTTTCCTTATTCGGTTAGGTATTAAATTGGAGATGATGGGAGTTTACTTCGGGATAGACGAATTTACGTTCCCAAAGATGAAGGATTGAGGAAAGAAATTCTAGAGGAGTGCCATAGGTCAAAATTGACCATACACCCTAGTGGAGATAAAATGTACAAGAATATGAAGAGGAATCTCCATTGGGAAGGAATGAAGAGAGATGTAACCGAGTTCGCGGCCAAATGTTTAACATACCAAAAAGTGAAAGCGGAGCAAGGGATGCCCGGAGGACTGTTACTATCTTTAGAGATCCCCATGTGGAAGTGGGAACATATTTTCATGGACTTTGTAGACGGACTTCCTAGAAGCCAAAAAGGGAATGAGATCATTTAGGTTATGGTGCATCGTCTAACCAAAAGCGCCCATTTTATACCAGTCAAGAAGACAAGGACTACAACCTCGTTAACCCAATTATACGTCAAAGAGATTATCGGACTACATGGTATCCCATTAAGTATTGTGAGTAATAGAGACTCCTTGTTCACAAGCGAATTTTGTAGAAGCTTATAGACAACATTGGGAACGACCCTTAACTCAAGCACAACATATTATCCGCAGGTCGATGGACAGAAAGAAAGAGTCAACAGAATCTTAGAAGACTTGCTCAGAGCTTGCATCATCGACTTTGGAGGAGTTTGGGAGCAGCACTTACTGCTTGTGGAGTTCACGTAGAATAATAGTTTTCAAACGACGATTGGTATGGTCCCTTTTGAAGCGCTATATGGGACGCATGCGAATTGCCAACTTGGTGGTGGGAAACTACCGACAAGGTTATACTCGGACCAAATTTCGTCCGTGATTCCATGAAGAAGATATCTTTGATTAGGCAGAAAATGAAGGCATCCCAAGACCGTCAGAAATCGTATGCCGATAAGCGAAGGAGGGAACTTGAGTTTAATGTTGGAGACTTGGTATTCGTAAAAATACTCCCTCTTAAACGTGTTTTGAAAATTTAAACGTGTTTTGAAAATTTAGTTGAATTTAATAAGCTAGTTGAAAGGCCATTTTTCAAACGGTCTCCAAATTTGACGAAATTAATTTTATTAGAATCATATTTGAAAAACATAGCAAGATTTCAAATTTCATAATTTTTGGAGTCAGTATGTGGCCTCGGTAAATTAAAATGTACGTTCAAATTTAATATGTAATGTAATATTAATTTATATTTAAATTTTGAAAAAATGATTGAAACGATCGAATGGGCCTACGAAACATATCCCATTGTGTCTGAAATGGGGGTATTTGACTAGGAGTGACAGTCAATGGGGTTTGTTTGAGTTAGAAGCGATAAATAAGCAAATTAAATTAAATAATATTAAAAGTTTAGTGTGTGTATATATATACATATATATATATATATATATATTATCACAAACCCTAATCCCCTTTTAGTTATTTTCCTACGCCGCCACCTGATGAAGATAATGGCTAAGATTCTCGATTTTAAAACCATTAATTTCTTCCAACTCTTCACGAATTAGATCTCCACCCAAAAACAAAAATTATAGAGAGAGTTTAGATCTTTAAACTCATATGGGTATGATTGTATTTAGTGGTGTATTTTGCATGATTCTTGAGCTCGAAGGCAACGACTTTCGAATGCTTTCTGGAGATGACCGGGGCACCGACCTTCACGCCATTCAAGGCAGTGGTAGGTGGCGCCAAGGCACTGCACGTGGGGAGGTTTGATCTGACTCTGGTGCCTTGGTAGACATTTTGTATGGAACCCTAGTGGTGGAGCAAATGTCGCGATCTGTATTGTTTAAATGACGGGAAGAAGATTGATTACACAGGTGATTAGGGTAAACGATATTAGTTGATTGATTAATTAATTAATTATCTTAACTATTCTTTAATTAAGTGATTAATCTTTAAATGTCCATATCTTTTACATACAGGAACAAAATCAGGTGAACTCGGACTCATTGGAACCGTAAAATCTAGCACTACGACATGGTACTGACCAGAACAAAAAGGAAGTAAGTTAAAATTTGAGGCAAATTTAAACCAAACAGTACTAAAATCCTCAATTAAAGACTGACGGAGTGGAAACCAATAGTGAGAACTCTCTCACTCAACCATCTTGTACAGTTATTTATTTTTATAGCTGAGTATATATTTATTGCATGTGATTGCAATAATTGTTTGATGATTGATGGATGTTACAGTTTTAAATGTTATCATAATTAAACTGTGAAAATATTAGACAAATTCACATGGACTGTGATGTAAACCCCACACGGGTATTGGGACGATAATTTTACACATCGCCCAAGTATACAAATAATGATATATGTTTGATGGTTGAAAACCCTACGCGGGTCTTGGATGATAATTAATTCACATCTCCCTTGGATTTAATTGTATGTCAACCGATTGATTGACAGACTGTTATAAGCGTTATTTAATTATTTAATGCTTATATAGTTGTAAATTGCACTCTAGATGTGAATGGAATGTTTAATAGTTGTTTATCACTATTTTTGAATACATGTGATGTATGGAATCCATATAAATAAAATTATATGGTAATTGATTGAGTCTGGTTCCAATTCAGAAATAAAGAATATTTTAAAATAATATTCAGAGAAAAAAAAAATCAAAATATGATTTTGATGTCCGATTTTGGATGGACACGAGAATATGAAGCCGATTTAAGTAGATGTACGTATTTTAACTCGAACAGATTTTACTATCGATTTTATTCATTTTATAATGAATATCGAAAAGATTTGATTTCAAAATCTGATATGTTGAAAATATTACTATTTTTGATATTATAATAATATAGATTGTTCAATTTTGATTTAAAATTGAAAAGGAAGTTGAAATCATTTTTAAAATAACTTATAAACGATTTATAAAATATGTTTTAAATGGAAATCGACGATTTATATATTATATATATCTATATGGCTTGAATAGAACGCGCCACGCAGCGACCGTTCGCGAATTTCAACCATTAACTTCAAATTGATGTAACGGGAGATCCGACCGTCGGATTCTCCTAAAACCAGAATCGTTGGGTTCGTATCAAAAAGAGCTTTCAAATGATAATAAGATATTTGAAATCCAACAGCTAAATTTTAAAATATGTCCAAATTAGTTTTGGAAAAGGTCGCTATGGATGCAGTTCAATGGCCGATATTGGAAACCGATTGTAAGGGCCTTATTAAAATTATTAAAAATCTGATTAAATTATATAAAATCATAATAAATGATCTAGAAAGATTTTAGTTGAAATATGCAACATTTGTAAAGATAAAATATATTTTTATCATAATAAGTTTTTTATCAACTTATGTAAAGAATTGAAATGGTTTTGATATAAACAGAATTTGCCAATATATATAAATTAGAATGGATTTGAATGGAAATAATCTTCGAAATATTTCGATATTGGATTCCGTGATTATACGGTTGTCGTTGTGGAATTTGGAAGATATAGTTCTAATATGATATCAGTTAGTTTCAGAATTTGATATTGAATATAAGCCGATATGATATCTATTTAGATCACTGTATTTAATATCAAACTGGATTTGTGTTTGTCGTGAATGGTGTCTTCAATAACACTGTTCTTAAACCCAGTTGAGAAAATAATAAATCTTTTAACTAAGATTTAGAGAAGTTTACCAATTATTAATATAATTGGAATTGAATCGAAATTGGATTTTGGGTTTATTGTGAATGATGTTTTAAGTAACATTTGTTCTTTAACCCAGTGAATAGTGAAGATATGATTTGGAATTTATAAATCTTTTTATTTAGATTTAATGGAAAATTTTCAAAGTAAAGTTTTCCGATTTAATATATTAAATTGGAATTGAATGGAATTCGATTTGGTAATAATCGAGATGAGCTTCTGTGAAGGAAGACCGTTATTATATATGGAATTTAAAAGGCTTTGTCGTTATTCCATTTATATTATTAGTCAGACATGGAAATTTATATCGATTATATATTGATTTGTTTTCCGTGAATATTCCATATTTAATGGTAGTTGATTTGGGTTTATTGTGAACTGTGTTTTAAATAACATTAGTTCTTTAACCTAGTTAAAGACATGATTAATTTCCTAAGTTGAATAATCATTAAATAATGATTTTTGAAGATTAAATCTGAACTAGAGTTTTGATGAATATTTGATTAGATTAAAGGTGAATAAGGTAATTAAATTAACCGAATTTAAGAAATGTTTGAGATGGAGTATAACCCCTACCCCCTCCCCCGTAGTTTTACTCCATGCGATAGTTAAATCTTTAATTAGATTTGAACGATAAATGGTAATTAAATTTACCAATAACATGATGGGTGTTAAATATGGAGTACTACCAGTTATGCTCCATGGGATGAATAGGTCAGATAGGGAATAATAAAATAAAAGATTACTTCGGTATGGTTCGATTAATCCCGACTAGTTTCATGAACCTTAATTGGTTTAAGTTGTGAAAAGATAAAATAAAATCTTTGGAATGATATCCAAAGGAATATTAAAGAATAAGTTTAAAAGAATATATCTTTGATAAAATTAATGGGAACCTTTCCCCAAAAATGTGAATATTTGAATAAAAGAATATTCTAGATTGGAATGAGGCGTATGATGTGTTATTATAGCACTTGATTATAAGATACATGAGCTATTCGGAAAAGCCGGCTTTAACCCATTCTAAATAACTGTACGACGACTAAAAGCAAAGATTTGAAGACGGTGGTAGAAGACCGGAGATCTTCACATTGTTTGGATGGTACTGATGTCTTGATTGGGATGTACACCCAAGCCGAGGTAATAAGTGGTGATCGTCCAGACGTACTTGGAGATCGACCGGATATGCGAAGGTCTCTCTCCTGTATTGTACATATGGGATGAGGAATAAGTGCCTCCGGTTTCGTTCAAACCAAGAACAGACTTGTAAATGGATTATGTCTGACATTGTATTTCGTTCTATATTGATTGATGTCTATTAAATATGTATCTGTTTGGTGGCGAAGAATTTATTCTCTTGCTTAACGCCCTTCTCTGAGATGTATGAGCATAGAGGTAATATATTGATAGATATCAGTTGTATGGCATGAATTGTCAATGTGGCATGCTGAGTTGCATGGATCAAAGCTTTTGTTGAAAAGAAGAGCTTTGTAGCTGACGATCAAAGCACAGCTTTAAATAGCATAGCTTTGTGTAGCGTTAATTCGCGAACCTCACACCCCGGTGTGAACCAAAAATGGGATAGAAACTGCAAGGTAATGACATACGTTAGCTTCTAGCTAGAAGTGATGTCAAGGTATGGAGCCCAGACATTTTAATTATGTGGATGTTGCATTTTATTTGTTGGAAAGCGAGGTACCTCGGATTTGATCAGGACCGACTAAAAGGTCCTAGATGGTCGACGTGACTGACCATTTTAGAGGTTCGATAGAACTGGCTAATGTATAGTTTATGGTATTGCCAGTCAGTGACAACTGACCGGCCCTGAAGATCCAAGGGTTTCCCAGAGGTGTGTTCCTGAGGCATTTGCTAGAGTGTCTCGAAATCGGTGAGGAAGATCCCTTGCCTTGGTTCATAGATGGAAACCCAATTTCCAATACGTGATTTTACGGTTTTAGTTGTAAACCTATAGGGCGACATAAGATAATGGTACCTATGCCGCCTATGATTGATACATTTATATTCGAAGTTGATTTCTTCACTTATAATAATAATAAAAGATAATTTTCACGTATCAAGCATGTCTGGCCATTATAAGGTAAAACTCTATCCTCTGGTTTGTGTTGCATTATGTGATGGGACCTGAGTCTTATAATGGCTTCATTTTCCCTTTTAACATTGCGTTGTTGGTTTTATGGTATTCTTGGGAGGAAACCCGTTCCGTGTTATACGGTGTGGTCTCTTGATTTACCCAAAATTAAAATAAATTTAATAACTATTTTAGTTCTCACACCAGTCCCATGACTGACTCGGAGTTTATTGTTTTCACCTAAACTCTGGATGCCCATATTTTCCATACGGGCAGCTTGTAGTTTTGGTTTTCGCAGATATTTCTTTTCACAGGATCCTATAATACAGCTGGAGCTATATTCGAAATGATTTATATCCGTGTATTTCTTTCAGTTGTGGTGGTTGATGTATTCCACTGCACATTATATTTGTGTATATATATTTCCACTGTTTTGTAATTTAAATCTCTGATATTTTTCTGTTGTATGTTATTTATTTGAACTCTGATATCTTGTACTCTGATGTAAATTGTTGTAATAGTAATGAAATGTCCTACTGTTATGTGTTGTGATGCGTCGTGTTCTCATACAATCCGCGCTTTTCCGTCTCTTCAGAGATCGGGGGATTTCAGATCGTATAGGTGGTATTAGAGCTTTGGTAACAAAGCTCGAGAACAAGACATATTAGAACCAAACGGAAGAATTCATCAGAGATAAGATTAGTAATATCCTATAAGAATAACTTGTTAGAGATAAGGTTAGTAATACCTTAGAATGAGTTTGAAGAGTGTTATTTATTAAAAACGAATTCAGTTTTGAAAATTTAATCTTATTATACGTATTTGGGTATTTTGTTTGATTTTATTTTGGACTATCGAGTATAAGAAGATTTTGAATATACGTCTGATCCACGTATATTCGAAGTCTCAAATATACTGGGTAGATATAAAATCACACTCTAGTCGCCCAGGAATAATTCTGGTGATTATCCGGATATCATCAGTATTTAGTTTCGAGTTTCGAAAGTGGGATATCTATATATCCAATTGACTGGTGTGAGAATCAAAATTTAGTTAGAGTTTATTGTTTGTGATTTGTCATGGAATATATATTTTTAATTATATAAAAGTTATATATTTGAAAATCTAATCAACTAATTAATTGTTGGTTGTGTGATAATTAATTTAACCAATAAAAATATTGGAATGATAAAACCAATAAAAGAATGATAAATAAAGCTAAACCAAACATAATATTAAACTGAATTGAAATTTTAGTTCGTATTGGATTTATATATATAGATAAATATGCATATATATGTATATTGAATAGGCTATGGATTTACCATTGAGTAGAGGATTAAATTGCTTGCCCGACAAACAGGTGCACCTTAATGAGTTGGTTGCGCAATTTTATTTATTTTAAAGTGCTATGAGTGATTTGGATGCACTGTAATGGTTGTTCTATGTGAAATTAAAACATATGCCATAGGATGTAACCAATAAATTATGAACTACACCGCATAACATACTACTGAAGACAGCCTAGCATATCATATTCCATATAAGCATTCGACGCTTATATGACGAGGTTATGATTACCATATGAGCGAAATGCTTATATGGCGAGGACTAAATTACAGGTTGAACTGAGGACTGATATGGACTTAATAATTTATAACGGTAAATTGCAGGATTTAATAACAAACCCTACACGGGTCAGGAGATGACAAAAATGTACACGTCTCTCTTGTTTTAGATATGGCACATGGATTATGATTAATTCCCATCATTGGGTCAAGGGATGATTTTTTTTTACACATCTCCCTTGAGCATAGGTAACTCACATTTGATTTGTATGTGATATATTGATTTATTGGGTGCCTAATACGACCCAATAAATTTTTCCGGATCAACCCATACAAAGGTGGTTATGGAAAAAAAAAATTATAAATTTAGGGTGTTAGCCAAATTTCAGAGAAATTTAGAAGTTCTTAGAAACTGAAAAGTTGAAGAATGAAAGCCAGAATGAAAGTTGAGTTGATTAGTTAAACAACTTTCAGCTCCGTTCTTTCTCGGGGACGAAAAATCTTTAAGTGAGGGAGGTTGTAATAACCCGTATTTTTGGGACCAATTTATAATTTAGTTTTAATTAATTTTGATAGAAATTGAATATTTTATACGATTTATTTTGAGAATAAACGATGAAAAATTAATTTAAAACGAAGTTAGAAAATATAAATTTATTTTAATTATAAAACGAGCTTGAAATGGCACGGTAGTTTGAAAATTCAATTTTAAACTTTGAATGAATGTATAGAATTCAATATAAATCAGAATTTGATGAAACAAGAAACATTAGGACCCATTTAATTACATCTTTCTAACAAATGTGAAAAATGTAGATTTCATTTTATATATTTTAAGTTATGTTCAGTTTAAAATTTAGAATAGTCGTTATGGAATTTATATATATTTTAATAATATATATAACCCTTAAAAATAGCCATTTTGCAAACGACCTCCATTTTCGATGAAACAAATTTTGTTGGAGCCGGAATGTTAAATTATTGTCAGGCTTAAAATTTCAAGTCATTTTGCATTAGTATGTAAGCGTAGTGAATTTAAACGTGTTTTGAAAATTCAGTTGAATTTAATAAGTTAGTTAAAATGTCATTTCTCAAATGGTCTCCAAATTTTACGAAATTAATTTTGTTAGAATACGTTATTTGAAAAATATAGCAAGATTTCAAATTTCTTAATTTTTGGAGTTAATATGTGCCCCGGTAAATTAAAATGTACGTTCAAATTTAAAATGTAACATTATATTAATTTATATTTTAATTTTGACAAAAAATGATCGAATGGGCTTACGAATCCCATTTTGTCCGGAATTGGGGTATTTGGCTAGAAGTGACAGTCGTTGGGGTTCGTTTGAAGTTAAAAGCGATAAATAAGCAAATTGAATTGAATATATTAAAAATATAGTATATATACATATTTTATCACAAACCCTTATCCCCTTTTAGTTATTTGCCTGCGCCGCCACCTAATGAAGATAATGGCTAAGATTCTCGATTTTAAGACCATTAATTTCTTCTAACTCTTCACGAATTAGATCTCCACCCAAAAACAAAAATTATAGAGCGAATTTAGATCTTTAAACCCATATGGGTATGATCGTATTTAGTGGTGTATTTTGCGTGATTCTTGAGCTCGAAGGCGATGACTTTCGAACACTTTTTGGAGAGGATCGGGGCACCAAGCTTCACGCCATTCAAGGCGGTGGTAGGTGGCGCCGAGGCGCTGCACGTGGGGATGTTTGATCTGACTCTGCTGCCTTGGTCGACGTGCTGTATGGAACCCTAGTGGTGGAGCAAATGTCGTGGTCTTTATTGTTTAAATGACGGGAAGAAGATTGATTAAGCGGGTGATTAGAGTAAACGGTATTAGTCGATTAATTAATTAATTATCTTAACTATTCTTTAATTAAATGATTAATCTTTAAATGTCCATATCTTTTACAAATGGGAACAGAATCAGGAAAACCTGGACTCGTTGGAACCGTAGAATCTAGCACTACGACATGGTACTGACCAGAACAAAAATGGAACAAGTTAGAATTTGAGGCAAATTTAAGTCCAAGTAGTAATAAATCCTCAATTAAAGACTGACGGAGTGGAAACCAATGTGAAAACTCTCCCACTCAACCATTTTGTACAGTTATTTATTTTTATAGCTGAGTATATATTTATTGCCTGTGATTGCAATAATTGTTTGATGATCGATGGATGTTACAGTTTTAAATGTTATCATTATTAAACTGTGTATTAGACAAATTCACATGGACTGTGATGTAAACCCCATACGGGTATTGGGACAATAATTTTACATATCGCTCAAGTATACAAATAAATGAATAATAATATATGTTTGATGGTTGAAAACCCCACACGGGTCTTGGATAATAATTAATTCACATCTCCCTTGGATTTAATTGTATGTCAATCGATTGATTCACAGAATGTTATGAGCATTATTTAATTATCTAATGCTTATATAGTTGTAAATTGTACTCTGGATGTGAATGGAATGTTTAATTGTTGTTTATCGCTATTTTTGAATACATGCGATGTATGGAATCCATATAAATAAAATTATATGGTAATTGATAGAGTCCGATTCCAATTCAGAAATAACGAATATTTTAAAATAATGTTCAGAGAAAAAATCAAAATATGATTTTTATGTCCGATTTTGGATGGACACGAGAATATTGAAATATATGAAGCCGAGTTAAGTAGATGTACACCATTTTAACTCGAACAGATTTTTCTGTCGATCTTATTCGTTTTATAATGAATATCGAAAAGATTTGATTTCAAAATCTGATATGTTGAAAATATTACTATTTTTGATATTATGATAATATAGATTGATCAATTTTGATTTAAAATTGAAAAGGAAGTTGGAACCATTTTTAAATGAATTTATAAACGATTTATAAAATACGTTTTAAATGGAAATCGGCGTTATGTATTATATATACTTATATGGCTTGAATAGAATGCGCCACGAAATGATCGTTCGCGAATTTCAACCACTAACTTCAATTTGATGTAACAGGAGATCCGACCGTCGGATTCTCCTAAAACCGGAACCGTTGGGTTCGTATCGAAAAGATCTTTCGAATGATAATAAGAGATTTGAAATCCAACGGTTAGATTTTAAAATATGTCCAAATCAATTTTGGAAAAGGTCGCTATGGATGCAGTTCAGTGGCCGATATTGGAAACCGACTATAAGGGCCTTATTAAAATTATTAAAAATTTAAATAAATTAAGTAAAATCATAATAAATGATTTGGAAAGATTTTAGATGAAATATTCCACATTTATAAAGATAAAATATATTTTTATCATAATAAGTTGTTTATCAACTTAAATAAAGAATTGAAATGGTTTTGATATAACCAGAATTTTCCAATATATATAAATTAGAATGGATTTGAATGGAATAATCTTCGGAATTTTTCGATATTGGATTCCGTGATTATACGGTTATTTTTCTGGAATTTGGAAGATATAGATATCTTTAATCCCAATATGATATATGTTAGTTTCAGAATTTGATATTGAATATAAGCTGATATGATTTCTATTCAGAGCCTTGTATTTAATATCAAACTAGATTTGGGTTTTTCGTGAATGGTATCTTCAATAACATTGTTCATAAACCCAATTGAGAAAAGAATAAATCTTTTAACTAAGATTTAGAGAAATTTACCAGTTAATTAATTTAATTGGAATTGAATCGAAATTAGATTTTGGGTTTATTATGAATGATGTTTTTAAATAACATTTGTTCTTTAACCCAATTAATAGTAAAGATATGATTTGGAATTTACAAATCTTTTTATTTAGATTTAATGGAAAATTTCCAAAGTAAAGTTTTCCGATTTAATATATTAAATTGGAATTGAATGGACTTCGATTTGGCAATAATCGAGATGAGCTTCTGTGAAGGAAGACCGTTATTATATATAGAATTTAAGAAGCTTTGTCGTTATTCCATTTATATTATTAGTCGGACATGGAAATTTATATCGATTATATATTGATTTATTTTCCGTGAATATTCCATATTTAATGGTAGTTGATTTGGGTTTATTGTGAACTGTATTTTAAATAACATTAGTTCTTTAACCCAGTTAAAGACAGGATTAATTTCCTAAGTTGAATAATCATTAAATAATGATTTTTGAAGATTAAATCTGAACTAGAGTTTTGATGAATTTTTCATTAGATTAAAGGTGAATAAGGTAATTAAATTTACTGAATTTAAGAAATGTTCGAGATGGAGTATACCCCCTAGCCCCCTCCCCTATGGTTTTACTCCATGCAATAGTTAAATCTTTAATTAGATTTGAACGATAAATGGTAATTAAATTTACCAATAACATGATGGGTGTTTGTAATGACTTGCATTTTTCAACGATATAATAATTTATTTATTTATTTATTTAAAAGGTGATTAAGAGGATTTAATGGTCGTTTAATTAAATAACTTGGAATATTTAATTAAAATAATAATTAAATAATATATATAATTCTGAAATAATCAGATTTGGGCTGAAATGGCGATATGGTGTGAATTGGGGAATTCAAAATATATAATTCAGTTTGAAATTTGAATTACGATAACGAATATATTTAATTAACGATGGTTGAACGTATAAATTATAATATAATTATAATCGAGCTCGAAATGGCGCGTCAGTTCACCATTTGGCGATTTGAACTTCAACTGAATGCACAAGGTTCGTTTTAAATCGGATTTCTATGAAACAAGAAATGTATGGAGCTGGTGAAGTATATTTTTCTAGTGGAAGAGAAAAATCGGGATTTCGTCGTGTAGATTTTGATTTATGTCCAAATCAAAATTTAGAAAAGTCACTGTGGAATTCCTTTATAATTTATTTATATTTATAAAAGGAATTTCATTATAAATCAAATATCGATTTAATCGGGATTTGAAATATCAAGTTAGAAATTCATAGAGGAATATTCTAGAGCTGTATGGTATTCCACTGTGAATATAGATGATAATATTTATTTTTAAATATTTAATTTAATTATATTTAAATATATTTGTATATTTAAATGGGTTATTTAGAGCTTTAAAAATAGCCACTTTTGCAAACTACCTCAGAATTCGACGAAACTAATTTTGTTGGATCCGCAGCATCAAATTATTGTTAGATTCCAAGTTCTGTGATTTTTAGAGTCACTGTGTGGCCGTACGGATTTTTAGAGTGAAAAACATCAGTATTTTGATGGTTAAAAATACGCTGTGTGAGCAAATGGAGTCGGAATTCGACGAAACCAGTTCCGTTGGGACCGTAATGTCGAACTCTAGCTACATGCCAATTTTCGTGATTTTTAGGTATGATATGTAATCGCAGGGATTTTTAGAAGACAGATAAATGAGATGTTTGCTAAATAAAAATATATAAAAAACAAAATGTGTGGACATAAAGAAGGCCACACATTGCCTTGTTACAGCCACTGGTTTTATGTGGTTTCAAACTGATAGATATGGAAGAATTAAACCCATACAAACTAAAAGAAAACCCTATAAATATACTTAACTCTTCTGACCTAATCCCTTCCACCTTTCTTCTGTAAGTAAAGTGGCTGCACTTTCTAAACAAGCTCAAATCTTGAATCAATAAAATCAAAGCCTATACTCAATGAAATCGCTCACTGTTTGATCCGTTGGACTCGGGGATGCAAGAGCTACACCTTGGTATGCACTATGTGCGTTCGACCATTGTTACTGGAGCGCGTTTTTGGGAGCAGTGAGATAGGGCAGAAGCTCCGCATCGACGTGGTGGGTTTTAGACCAAATCGAGGTGACAGGCGGACTTGGGGAGGTGAGGCGCACTAGGTAGCAACGTCGAAGGGGTCTCCGACACTTGGTGGCAAAATGCGACAGTGGACGTCACAGTCTTGAGCAGCAGGTCGAGATGATGGGCTCCCATCGAGTTGGGCTTTGGGGTGGCGAATGAGTAGAGGGGAAGGTGTTGAGTACTGTGGTGGTGGTAGCGGTGGTGATAGGTGGCCATGGAGGTGACAAGCGGCGGTCAACGTGAGGTCAACGGGGTGAACAGGAGGAGCGGGATTCTGTAATTAAATTGGGGAAGAAAGGGGGGTGGAGAGTCACGTGAGAGGGAGGGTGAGGAGATTAAATAATTTACTTGGTTAATTTTAATTATCTTTAAAATCCTTTATTAACTTGTTTACGCGATATCTAGCTCATACGGAATCGAAATTGCGAACCGTTAATTGCGTTAGGATCGTATGGACGAGAGCTCCACAATGGAACTGACTGGGAGTGGATTTGATCTCGTTTGAATTTATAGCGAAATAAATTGTTTGATTCAAATCAAACAACACAGTTTATCATTCTTTAACGATGAACTGCCAAAGTGAGTAAAACTTACCAACTCTGAACAGTTATATTTTTATAACGTATTCTTAGAACTATTAATCATCTGTTTTTCTGTGTGTTGACTGTTTGATTGAATTGCTAGCCAGTTAGTGGAAATTATATATATATATATGTATATGTGTATATATATATATATATATATATGAACATATATATATATATATAAACCGTTAAATCCATATATATTGATTCTGTTAACAGAACATTTCATATTAAACTGAAAGTGTTGTTGATTATATTGTGTAACATCTGTGGTGCAGGGGAACAGGTTGGAGGGACCCAACTGGGTTCCTCAACATTTATTTTACTGTTTTCATATATTATAATGTATGATGTGATATAAAATCTGTGGTTGTTTATGTGTTCTCGAACGATATCGATCATAGTTATTTGGTATTTTAAATACCATGAAAAATGCTGGGATGTCAAAAGAGGATTTTCAAAGTATATTTTGAAAATAATTTATTTATATAAAATCCATGGATTATATATATATAAGGAAAATGGTTTTATAAAAGGAGATAATTATAAAATCAAAGAGTAAAAAGGAAATTATTTGTAAAACAAAATGTGAAAAGAAATATTTATTTATTTAGAAAATAAATAGAATAAAGGGATATTTAGTGGGAAAATAAATAGGATTTATAAAAGGAAATTAACGAGATAGAAAAGAGTTAGTCGATTAGAGTTATCAAATAGAAGTCAATCAAATATAGTTTATTCGAAGAAGTTAGTCAAACATAGTTATTCAGGATAAGTTGTCATTCAGCACGACTACTAGCATAATTCGCAGGGCTGCAGATAGCCTACGGCGGTTGGATGTTTCCTGAGGGAATCAGGCGTAACCATTGTGATTGCTGCGATCTAGAGTCAAGCGAATGGAGTTAAATCGAATATAGTTATTCGAAATAAAGTTAAAACAGATATTAGTTATTCAAATTAGAGTAAATCAATTAGAGTTAATCAAATAGAATAAATCGTACAGAGTTGAAGAAATAAAGTTAAGCAAAAATTAGAAATTGACTAGAGATTAGTAAGTTGAATGGTTTTCTGAGTATCGATCTGATGTTGGTTTTGGCCTTCGGGATTGATACTTAGAGAATTGTTCTCTCACTAGTTTATAGTTAGGGACTGATAGTTGTGGAAGGATAGTGATACGTAAATAAGCTATGGAAATGTTTTCCAATGTTAATAACGTATATTTTCTAAATATAGAAAATAAGGAAATGTGAATATATACATATATACGTATATGATGATTGATCGATAGAATTTCCATCTGGAAATGATATCGTTGTTTGCACACGTGTTTTTCTTTGATAATTAACTCACCGACTATCGAAGTTATCGACCATTTTAACGTTGTTAATATGGAGAGACCGGTTGGATTATTATCTGAAGAACCACTCCGTATTGGCATAAGCGTTGCAAATCATATATGCCAAAGATAATTGAAGACGGAGTAAAGTGCAAGGGCTGTTGTATAAATCTTAGATAACAATTTCCTAAGATGGATATACTGAATAGTGCCTTCGGGTTGTCCAGTCCCAATACAACTTATATGGAAGAAGGTCTGACAGAGTATATCCAATAGATCGCATAAGTTGATCTCTTCAAACGTATTCACGCTTGGTGGCGGAGGAATTCGTTTCTCTTAGCTTTATCCCCATGTTATTTTTGGATAAATCAATTTGTGATTTAGCGGGTATGACAATGTGGCATTCTAAGTGAATGAAGATATGATATGAAAAAAAAGATAAGCGTAGCTTCTAGCCTCACAACCGGGAAATGATAAAAATCGGGCAGGCAGCATGGCTATGTAGGTCGCACCTATTACGGTGTATAATCACCTGATCTAGAGTTTCATTTACTTCTAAAAATCTATTGTTGATGCTGTCCCATTCGGGAAACGGTTGTTGATCCCAACCGTTGGTGATGTACATTCGATACACTCAAGCGAAATGAGTGGTCGGTCATGTGTGGCCGGTTGTAAGATGTTCTTGTTGAACCCAGTGTATTCCTCTCTAGAGGTACACTAGCGAAAGGTGGTTCCATACCTTGTCATAGTTGGAAATCCATTACCCAATACGTGCTTGCGGTTTTGATTGTATACTATATATGTAGAACGTGAGATGAAAGCGTTTCTGCTAGATGATTATTATATTGTGGTTGATAGACACTATTTTAATATCAATGAGTTCTGATATAAAGATATTTTGGATTCTCATAAGGGAAAAACCCGTTTCGTTATACGAGGTGGTCTTATGAGATATCGTTGCATTGCTCAAACTGTTTTAAACTGTTTTACTCATACCAGTCCCATGACTGACCGGAAGTTTATTTTGTTTTGTTTTCCCTAAACTCTTGGGTGCCCAATTTTGTACGGGCAGTCAAGTAGTCAGGATTTTTCAGATATACCAGGAGAGCTTAGAGCAGGAGGCTTCAGGATAATATAGCTATTATTTATTTCTGCTGTGTTGTAAGTGTTGTACTCTGATAATGTTATTGTATACATATACTGATTTTATTTCAAGGATATGTTATCTATTATATGTTGTTCGTTCCGCTGTGAGGTTCGTGTTACTTTGATGTTGTGTTCTTCTTCTTCTTCTATTCTAAGTTTCAATCTTATCTATTCTCACCCTCTAATTTATTTCATTAACTACCAGTATTTTCGATCCTTGGATGTTCGATATGTGTTGTATATCGGATAACCAAGATCACCTTTTTCCGGGGCGTTACAGTGTTAAATATGGAGTACTACCAGTTTTGCTCCATGTGATGAATAAGTCGGGATTGGGAATAATAAAATAAAAGACTACTTCAGTATGGTTCGATTAATCCCGACTAGTTCCATAAACCTTAATTGGTTTAAGTTGTGAAAAGATAAAATAAAATCTTTTGAAATGATATCCAAAGGAAGATTAAAGAATAAATTTAAAAGAATATATCTTTGATAAAATTAATGGGAACCTTTCCCCAAAAATGTGAATATTTGAATAAAAGAATATTCTGGATTGGAATGAGACGTATGATGTGTTATTATAGCACTTGATTATAAGATACACGATTTATTCGGAAAGAATGGCTTTAACCCATTCTGAATAATTGATATGACGACTCAAAGTCGAAGATTTGAAGACAGTGGTTGAAGACTGGAGATCTTCACATCGTTTGGATGATTACTGATGTTTTGATTGGGATGTACAACCAAGACGAGGTAATAAGTGGTGATCGTCTAGACGTACTTGGAGATCGACCAGATATGCGAGGGCCTATCTCCTGTATTGGACATATGGGACGAGGAATAAGGTGCCTCCGGTTTTGTTCAGACCAAGAACAGACTTGTAAATGGATTATGTCTGACATTGTATTTCATTCTGTATTGATTGACGTCTATTAAATATGTATATGTTTGGTGGCGGAGAATTTATTCTCTTGCTTAACACCCTTCTCTGAGACGTATGAGCTTAGAGGTTATATATTGATAGATATCAGTTGTACGACATGAATTGTCAATGTGATATGCTGAGTTGCATGGATCAAAGTTTTTGTTGAAAAGACGGGCTTTGTGGTTGACGATCAAAGCACAGCTTTGTTTAGCGTTAATTCGCGAACCTCACACCCCGGTGTGAACCAAAATGGGATAGAGACTGTAGGGAAATGGACATACGTTAGCTTCTAGCTAAAAGTGATGTCATGATATAGAGCCCAAACATTTTACTTATGTGGATGTTGCATTTTATTTGTTGGAAAGCGAGGTACCTCGGATTTGATACCAGGACCGACTAAAAGGTCCTAGACGGTCGACGTGACTGACCATTTTAGAGGTTTGATAGAACCGGCTAACCTATAGTTTATGGTATTGTCAGTCAGTGATGACTAACCGTCCCTGAAGATCCAAGGGTTTCCCAGAGGCGTGATCCTAAGGCATTTGCTAGAGTGTCTCGAAATCGGTAAGGAAGACCCCTTGCCTCGGTTCATAGATGGAAACCCAATTTCCAATATGTGATTTTACGGTTTTAGTTGTAAACCTATATGGCGACATAATATAATGGTACCTACACCACCTATGATTGATACAATTATATTTGAAGTTGATTTCTTCACTTATAATAATAATAAAAAAATAAATTTTGGATACCAAGCATGTTTGGCCATTATACGATAAAACTCTATCCTCTGGTTTGTGTTGCATTGTGTGATGGGACCTGAGTCTTATAATGGCTTCATTTTTCCTTTTAGCATTGCGTTGTTGGTCTTATGGTATTCTTGGGAGGAAACCCGTTCCGTGTTATACGGTGTGGTCTCTTGATTTACCCAAAATTAAAATAAAGTTAATAACAGTTTTAGTTCTCACACCAGTCCCATGACTGGCTCGGAGATTATTGTTTCCACCTAAACTCTAGATGCCCATATTTTCCGTACGGACAACTTGTAGTTTTGGTTTTCGCAGATATTTCTTTTCACATGATCCTGGATTACAGATGGAGCTATATTTGGATTGCTTTATGCCCATATATTTCTTTCAGTTGTGGTGATTGATGTATTCCGCTGCATATTATATTTATGTATATATATTTCTGTCGTTTTGTAATTTAAATCTCTGGTATTTTTCTGCTATATATTATTTATTTGAACTCAGATATCTTGTACTATGATGTAAATTTTTGTAATAGCATTGAAATGTTCTATTGTTATGTGTTGTGATGTGTCGGGTTATCATACAATCCGCGTTTTTCCGTCTCTTCGGAGATTGTGGGATTTTAGATTGTATCACTTTGGCTTATCGAGTGGATCTCCCAGAGCGTCTATCGGGGATCCATAATGTTTTTCATGTATCACATCTAAGGAAATTCCTTCATGATTCTGCTATCAGACTCGAGCCTGATGAAATAGGGACATAGAAAAACTCGAGCTGGGGTCCAGAGTACCCCGTGCCACTGCAAGGATTGTAGATCACGGAATCAAGAGATTCCACAACAAAACCTTTCACCTCGGCTGAGTACAATGGGGAAATGACCCTGCGGAAAGCACATGGGAGACCGAGGATAAGATGAGACAGACTCACCTAGAGCTTTTCTCGGGTAATTTTTCCTCAAATTTTTGTTTATGGATGCATCGTGATTGCTAGATTGGATGTTAGAAAATGGATGCAACACCATGGCACGAGAGCACTCATATAGAAATATATGGATATTTAGGTTGTTTGCATACATATTGCATCACTTATTGCACCTACATGCTAGGTAGAGCTCACTTTAGTGGGTCTGCAGTTCATAACCACTGCAAGTCATGGATGTTTATGGATGAATTAAGAATAACATGGGTGTACAACATGGATGTTTCTAGCGAGTTGTATTTTTCGCCTCTTAAACAAATTTTAGGTTGAAAACTATTTTTAAGTGGGGAGAATGTAACAACTCATAAAATTCATAAGTATTAATAATAAATAAATAATTAAAAATAAGCAATTAAATAATATGGCTGGAAAATGAGATTTTGCAGCTTTAAGAATTTGGCTACGAAATTCTTCCATTTGGATTCGTTGCGAAATTCTGAATCGTTTTCATATATAATATGCTGAAAACAATCAATGTATGACGAAGTTATGAACAAATGAATTTGAACCATAAACGTAGAATATATATATACATATAATTAATTGGACTATATATATATATATATGTGTGTGTGTGTGTGTGTGTGTTTGTGTCCAAATTAAAAATTAAAAATAAAGAGGGAGATTTGAATTTTGAAATAAAGATAAGATCATGGGGACAAAGTATATTGTTTATATGGAATAAGATTAAGAGATTAAGGAACGTATTAATTAAAATAAACAACTCAGCAACGCAGCTTTATTGGGCGTTCCAACCTCGAAGGGGTCAACTGCCCCCATTAAGGGTAGAAGGCTTGGGTTAATTCTAATTAATCCAACGGTTTATGCTCACATGGGCTACTATATATAGCGCCTCCTATTACACTATGAAACCCTAATCATTCTCTATCCCTGCCTCTATGCTGCCTCTCCATCATTACTATATTCCAAAGAAAAATAAAAGAATAAGGTTAAGGTTTTCTTCTCCAACTCTATTCTTAACCACTCTCTATTTTGATTCATATGAGTTTAATATTCTAGAATTTGGCATAAACACACACACATATATATATATATATATGAGATTCTAATACATGTCTCTTATGTATATAATTAAGAAGATTATTGGAACACGTTTGACCGCAAAGATTAAAGCATAAATCGAGATCCACTACATATTTCTCTCTATTCCCCCTTGATCTGTGAGTGGAATATAGTTTACTTAGGCATGTTCATAATTTTATTAGTTTATCATGTATAAAGATATGCCTAGAAGGATTTGGAAATTCGATAATATAAACATTAAAACCCCCAAATCCTCTATCTTGTAATTGCTTATGAATTGTCATGATTATTTGGGTTTTTTGGACTTTTGGTTTTGATACTGGATTAAAGATGAAAAAGGGTGTTGCTACTATTATTTATATTTTATGCAATTCACCTTTATTATCATTTGATTGTAACCAAAAAAGTTTAGATTTGACTGTTACATGATTTGAATCGATTTGGATCCTATTTTGGATCTAAACTCATTCACAATTGAAATAGGTCAAATGTAAACATTTTTATGCGCATAACACTTAACAAGGTGAATTGGATAAGATATGAACTATAAACATACATGTGTAAGTGTATGTAATACTCTATTTTTAATTCAGTATTGAAATCAGTTCTACATGCCTAGGATGCAAATTGAAATTGTATGTATGTATGTTTTTCCATCCACTGCTGTTTGTTATCTTGTCACTATGCTATCATGCTTATGTTGTAGCAGTAAAAGTATGGAAAACCTAACTTGTATACCTTGAATTGGACCCACCTCGTTAGAACGTTTCACTATTTATACGAATATTTACGTTATTTAGGCATTATTATTATTATACTTATATAAATGTAATCAACTTAATTAACGTTGTATTAGCATAATAAATTCAGTTAGGTTAAATTCGAATTTGATATGTCCCCATAATAAATATATGTTTGATTGCTTGTGTGTGCGTATATAGAATGGCTTTAAATATATATGTAACACCCCACCTCCGCTAGGGTCACTCACAAAGGGAATGCACTAGGTTTGGTGAAGCATTATCGAGGTAAACATGCACAGAAATATTACAAGACAGAACATATAAAATAGCGGAAGTAAAATCAACTTTCATATCATTAATAAATAAGGTCTAAAGCCTTTTACATCAGATAATTTCTTACATGGAAACCTGTCTTGCAATAGTAAAGAAGCATAAAAACCTTTTTCATCAATTATTCCCCAAGTAAAACAATAAAATAGCCATAGCCAAGAAAAGTCCAAGCCATGCGTGATGACCTTCAAACAGAAGAAGTCCAAACTAACAATAGCATTTCCTCCCTGTAACCTGGGGGGAAACGGAAGACAAGAGGCGAAACAAAACGGGGTCAGTCATAAAGACTGGTAAGCCCTATCTACTATCAGTATATAAACTAGTTAAGTTAACTGGCATGAGGAACTGAGATGAACATAAGTATGATGACAAGGTAGATAAGCTAAACCAAAATAACAGGATGAACTACTGTACCA
Source organism: Allium sativum (assembly GCA_030737875.1). Classification (NCBI taxonomy): domain Eukaryota; kingdom Viridiplantae; phylum Streptophyta; class Magnoliopsida; order Asparagales; family Amaryllidaceae; genus Allium; species Allium sativum. Next base: position 393,024,811 of record CM060924.1, on the reverse strand, counting down.
GGATACACGAGTGTGTCATGATAAACTACGGTGTCAAGATAAATCAAGGTATCACATTGTCAGGTTTCTATCAAGTATACTATCCCAAGGTATCTATCCTGTATAACATCCCACGGTATCTATCATGTATATTTCTCCTGGTTCTAACATGTATATTTGCTCTGCACCTCTCGTACTAGTATCCCAACCCGCGTCATGTGTTAACTATGAATGTCCCTTGCCCAATGTCATGTAATGGTCCATGTCAACCTAATATATAGCATATGTAGGTTTTCCCAACTCGTATGTTTCTTTCCATGTATAAGTTCAGTCCTTTGCCGTAGGCCATACGGGCTTTCTCATGTAAACGTTTTATCCTTGAGGTTATTTTGGACTGCTACCCCTTGATCTAGTTATGTTTCCTTACCATGAACTATAGCGCGTTCACTTAGGATTTACGCCACCTAGGACCACTAGGGATTATGCTACCTAATGAACATTTCCATGTCTCGGTTTCGGTTCAGCCACCTAGGGTCACTAGGGATTATGCCACCCGTCAACCGCGCCCTTTTATCCCGCGTATGCATCGTGAATCGTTTTCCATGTCTAGACGCACATGTTCCTCAATGTGCCATCCGAGTTCCGTGCCAGGGCAAATCAAGAAATACGGAACTCGGTCGGGAGATTTAAGTCGTCTGTTGATGCAGATATCAAGGTCTGTTTTTGTACCCGTGGCTTTGGTCCCACGTGACCCCTCCCTCAACTACTGAAAGGCAATCCAAGAAAAATCATGTATGAGAACTACACTAAGGCCCATCGATGCCCACTTCCAGATAGCCAACCTGTCCCATAACTCGATAGCTAGTATATGGTCTTTTGGGAGTTCCCTGCCTTTCCGTACGTACACGATTGACTAAAGATGGTAGGTAGTCGGCGACATGCTATCCTGGGGCAAAATCAAGTATCGTCGACTCCACGCTAATCCATCCCAGTCTTTAGGTCGCTCGCATAGCAACCAAGGCATACTCTTGGCTCTTCTACCGCAGACCTTAACCTCTGTGAGGCCGGGTTTCATGGACCACTTGCCACCTCACAGAGGGATACCAAGAGTACCCTCACGTTCCCCGAAGCTTCCGCTTCGTCACCCATTTCGCTGGAGCTTTTATCCAAGTCAGATAACTTGCTCCTCCTCGTATACTAAGCGATGACCTATCGTACCAGGTTACTCATCTCTTTATGAACTAGTCCCATGTCCTTAGCTAAGAATTATTACATAGTTACCCTTAACTAAGGTTTACCACTTAGCCCCTGTTTCCGCTATCCTTGTTAACTACGATTTCCAACCTAGTCCCCTGAGCTAGGGTTTTGTCAAATGGGTTAAGTGTTGTTATCCAAGTTCATGGCTTAACCCGCCTACGAATCATGTCAAGATTGGTTAAGTACTCAAGTTCAAGGCTTAGCCCTACAGGTTGGTTAAGTGTACCAAGAAGCTCATGACTTAACCTTATCAAGTCAAACTGGTTAAGTATTTATTTGTCTTAACCCTGTCAGATTATCATGTTAGATTGATTAAGCATAGATTATCTTAATCCCATCAGATTATCGAGTCGGATTGGTTAAGTATGGGTTAGCTTAACCCCATCCACTAATCGTATTACAATGGTTAAGCCTACTTTTAAAAGGTCTTGTGACTTAACCCTATCAGGTCCACCTATTAGATTGGTTAAGTATAGGTTACTTAACCTCATCAAATCATCACGTATAATTGGTTAAGTATAAGTTACTTAACCCCATTAAATTATCATGTTAAATTGGTTAAGTATTGGTTACTTAACCTCATTGAATTACCAAGTTTAGATTGGTTAAGTGTTTAACTTAACCCCATCGAATTCCCGTGTTTAGATTAGTTAAGTATAGGTTACTTAACCCCATCTAATTACCGTGATTAGATTAGTTAAGTCTTAATTACTTAACCCCATCTAATTACCAAGTCGGATTAGTTAAGCGTAAATTACTTAACCCCATCCCCTAATTGTCTTGTATGGTTAAGTGTCATTAAGAAATCAAGCCCGGTCCCACTTAACCTACCCATTCGTGTCATATCGGTTAAGTGTCATTAGTCAAATTTACTTAACCTTATCATGTGGCATTAATTTAATTAATGCACTCTCAACCTCTCACATTAGACCTTGTTGTGGTTACTAGTTAAGCCGGGCGGGTCCGGGTAGTTTTACACCACAACCTAGTCTAACCTCGGGTCTTAAGCGCGACATGACCAACTTCTCACATTGGATCCTATTGTTTGTAGCCACTAGTTAAGCCGGGCGGGTCCGGGTAGATTTATGCTACAAACTCAACCCAACCTCGAGTTGGCCATTTTCATGTTTGGTCTAGTGTCTTGTTACACTTACAACCCATACGTGTCAAGTTTTCAAATCCCATGCTCATAGCCAAAGTTACATGTTGTCACGTTTATACCAATTTACCCAAATCATGTTTCATGTCATTAAAGTTTCCCCATAACATAACCCCAACGCTTTTAAACTCGCATATACATTCACAACAACGCATAATGGATTAAAGAAGGAACTTGGCAAAGGCATGACAAAAAGGGTATAAGGCCACAAGTTAATCATGGTGGCATATGAGGCGTAAATGTGTTCATTAACTTGCATGTTACATTATTAAGCCTCAAAAACATGCATAACCCCAAACTTAGCACATAGGCGAATCATGATGATAGGTGACATAGAAAGATGCCTAGAAGTTCTCATATAGCATTACATGCAAGTTATCATAAGGGATATGATAGCTCTCATGTTGCATAATGCAACATTCAACATAAAGCTTATAGCTTTTAGCCCATAAGATCAAGATGGTGTCTTTACAAACATGATGGGATACATAACATGATAGCATGTATGATACTTAATGTTCAAACCCAACTTGCAACATTCATTTAACTTCATAGTTAATATCTAATAGTAGGAGGGGGCTTACAATGCTATGAAGGCACAAATCAATATATAAAAAGATTGAGACGAAGCCACACTAGCAAAAACCCCAAACCAATAAGCTCCCATAAAACCCTTGAGAAAATAATAAGAAAGATCCTTGCTTTGAAGTATAAAGGTTGCAACTTTGGCCTTGAATCGAGCTTAGCAACTCTCATGTAGCTTAGAAACACTCAAATGATCATCTAATCTCTCAAGAGAATGAAGATAGAATTTATGACAAGAGGATGGAGGCTAGGGTTTTGAGTGGAGGCCATGATCATTAGAAATTTTGGCATAGTTTAGTTGCTAGAATGATTTTTAGTGATTTAGGTTAGGTCCTAGGGTGTTTTTATAGAGATTAGGAGTAGTTTAGGCCGTTAGATTAATCCTAGGATAGATCCAAGCCCTCAAAAATCGTCACAAGCCTCCAAAACTGAGCCAAACAGCAAAACCGGTGCACCAGGCTGCCTGGGTCCGACCAGGCAGGTCGACCCCCAGGTCGACCCTGGGGTCGACTCCCCAGTCGACCTGGTTGGCAGGGGGTCGACTCCCCAGTCGACCTCCCCTGGTCTGGCGGGAAATTTTCCCGCCTCTTCTGAATTCTGAAATTTGAATCTGTTTTGAATTCTGATTTTTCGTGAAACTTTGCGAGGCCATATCTCGGTCATACGGACTCCGATTTACGAAATTTCGGACTCTATTTCGCGTATTTTTCCGAGACGAACACAATGGCGCAACCCATTTTCCCTGATTCAGATTTTAACATTTAATTCTGCCTTGATTCTTGTCTTAACACGTTGTTTAAAATTCGGGTTGTTACATTCTCCCCTCCTTTAAGGATTTCATCCCGAAATCTCCAAGTTAGGAAGAACACATCCTACCATCCATCATCCATCTACTCAAAACATCATCCACGGGCAAACATTGTCCTTAGACGATTCTAATGCCATATGAACATATGCAAAACGTGTGTGTGTATGCTCCTTAGCTAATGCTATTGATCAGGCCTGAATGTTCTTTCTAATGCAAAATATGTTTAGTGCCATGAGTCCAACATGTATGCAAATAGTCCTAGTCATATAAGTATTATATGCGTGCACAAACATTCATTCATATGCAACATCCGCATGATAACACATTCAATTTCATCCATAAACAAGTATAAATACTCGTGCATATGCAACATGAAACGTGACCGCGTCAATCTAGTATCTAATGTGTATTCGCGCATCCACGAGCAACCACTTGCAACCATTTGCAACCATATCAATCATAACATGTTTCAAATACATGTTTACATCCATAGGGTTCTACCTAAGGTTCTCACGATAGGATCGAGGAGATAAACAAGGTAAACTCCCTACGGGGTTTGCAACAGAAACAGGACCGAGAGGATATTCACCAAAAGATAACATGCGAGCAAGCTCTACAGGAAAAACCAGGGATCAAGGATACCCTCTTTAAAAAGAGGTACGATGCGCGTGTCTAGCCTTACGTCTTCTAAGTCGCGTTTCCTTGAGCTTAATTCCTCGGTACCTTGACCATCTTTTTAACTCCATGATTTCGTAGCTCCTTGATTCCTAATTCCAAGATATGAGTTAGAACTCATTTCATTGTCGCCTCTTATTCCACTTTCACTTATCCTTCCCCTAGTATACTTGGCTCAAACGTATCCACTTACTCATGAAAGCTCTCCAAAATTCACTAGGGAATTCTGGATCTCGTTTGCCGATGCCAATCCATGTTGCCAAGAGTACTTACTAGGGTGATTCCCATAACTCATGCCTAAGCGAAACGAACCATCCGCCTTAGCGGCGAATTCTATTCGAACGGATTACCAACAACTGCATCCCGAAATTCTAGGTAACTAACCATGACAGAACCCAAAAGGTTACACGAGACTTCGAGGGTATCACCAAGGTGAGTCGAGAGTCTAACTACCCTCTTTCCAAAACCGAGAATGGCACCCCTTATTGGGTGACCACTTTATCCCTAGAATCCATCCATAGCTCAACAATAGAAGTATTGCTTCTAATCTCAACACTTGGCATATACGTTCTCAAATCCAACGAGTCATGAATAAATGGACCGACTCTCCAACCAGATTTTAGGACAAAACTGGGATCCTTTACCATGCTAGTACTAAGGTGCAGAGACTCAACTATCCAAGCAGACTTAAATGATACAATGATCAAGACAAAGTCTGGACGGGATGATAGAAAAGAACGACTAAACCTTCACCAGAAATGGTACCATCTCTTTTAGGTACCCTAGAAATGGGAGCGTACAATTGCCCTCTCCGATGATCTTGTCCTTGTCCTCCTTGATGGACTAAGCCATACCAACAAGTTGCTTATCCTTAAGCTCGCGTCCTTTATCCTTACTCTTATTATCCTTCCTTGTACCACGGCAACAGGTCTCTCGAGAACCACCTCCATCGTACGGGAAACACCTACGTGGCTAGACAAAGATTAGTCACAGTTAGAACTACTATGACCACAGATGGAGGAAAGAAAGGAAAAGAGATTCAATCGAGGAATCAAAGGATAATGCTAATGGCCTTTGGGGAATAGCCTTTTAAAACAAGCTTTTCTTGAAAAATGCTTCTTTGTAAACGGTTTTTCAAATAGTTTTCAGAAGGTTTTAAAAACTTTTGTCCAGTCTGGTAACCTTCTGCTCTGATACCAAATGTAACACCCCACCTCCGCTAGGGTCACTCACAAAGGGAATGCACTAGGTTTGGTGAAGCATTATCGAGGTAAACATGCACAGAAATATTACAAGACAGAACATATAAAATAGCGGAAGTAAAATCAACTTTCATATCATTAATAAATAAGGTCTAAAGCCTTTTACATCAGATAATTTCTTACATGGAAACCTGTCTTGCAATTGTAAAGAAGCATAAAAACCTTTTTCATCAATTATTCCCCAAGTAAAACAATAAAATAGCCATAGCCAAGAAAAGTCCAAGCCATGCGTGATGACCTTCAAACAGAAGAAGTCCAAACTAACAATAGCATTTCCTCCCTGTAACCTGGGGGGAAACGGAAGACAAGAGGCGAAACAAAACGGGGTCAGTCATAAAGACTGGTAAACCCTATCTACTATCAGTATATAAACTAGTAAAGTTAACTGGCATGAGGAACTGAGATGAACATAAGTATGATGACAAGATAGATAAGCTAAACCAAAATAACAGGATGAACTACTGTACCAGGATACACGAGTGTGTCATGATAAACTACGGTGTCAAGATAAATCAAGGTATCACATTGTCAGGTTTCTATCAAGTATACTATCCCAAGGTATCTATCCTGTATAACATCCCACGGTATCTTTCATGTATATTTCTCCTGGTTCTAACATGTATATTTGCTCTGCACCTCTCGTACTAGTATCCCAACCCGCGTCATGTGTTAACTATGAATGTCCCTTGCCCAATGTCATGTAATGGTCCATGTCAACCTAATATATAGCATATGTAGGTTTTCCCAACTCGTATGTTTCTTTCCATGTATAAGTTCAGTCCTTTGCCGTAGGCCATACGGGCTTTCTCATGTAAACGTTTTATCCTTGAGGTTATTTTGGACTGCTACCCCTTGATCTAGTTATGTTTCCTTACCATGAACTATCGCGCGTTCACTTAGGATTTATGCCACCTAGGACCACTAGGGATTATGCTACCTAATGAACATTTCCGTGTCTCGGTTTCGGTTCAGCCACCTAGGGCCACTAGGGATTATGCCACCCGTCAACCGCGCCCTTTTATCCCACGTATGCATCGTGAATCGTTTTCCATGTCTAGACGCACATGTTCCTCAATGTGCCATTCGAGTTCCGTGCCAGGGCAAATCAAGAAATACGGAACTCGGTCGGGAGATTTAAGTCGTCTGTTGATGTAGATATCAAGGTCTGTTTTTGTACCCGTGGCTATGGTCCCACGTGACCCCTCCCTCAACTACTGAAAGGCAATCCAAGAAAAATCATGTATGAGAACTACACTAAGGCCCATCGATGCCCACTTCCAGATAGCCAACCTCACCCATAACTCGATAGCTAGTATATGGTCTTTTGGGAGTTCCCTGCCTTTCCGTACGTACACGATTGACTAAAGATGGTAGGTAGTCGGCGACATGCTATCCCGGGGCAAAATCAAGTATCGTCGACTCCACGCTAATCCATCCCAGTCTTTAGGTCGCTCGCATAGCAACCAAGGCATACTCTTGGCTCTTCTACTGCAGACCTTAACCTCTGTGAGGCCGGGTTTCATGGACCACTTGCCACCTCACAGAGGGATACCAAGAGTACCCTCACGTTCCCCGAAGCTTCCGCTTCGTCACCCATTTCGCTGGAGCTTTTATCCAAGTCAGATAACTTGCTCCTCCTCGTATACTAAGCGATGACCTACCGTACCAGGTTACTCATCTCTTTATGAACTAGTCCTATGTCCTTAGCTAAGAATTATTACTTAGTTACCCTTAACTAAGGTTTACCACTTAGCCCCTCTTTCCGCTATCCTTGTTAACTACGATTTCCAACCTAGTCCCCTGAGCTAGGGTTTTGTCAAATGGGTTAGGTGTTGTTATCCAAGTTCATGACTTAACCCGCCTACGAATCATGTCAAGATTGTTTAAGTACTCAAGTTCAAGGCTTAGCCCTACAGGTTGGTTAAGTGTACCAAGAAGCTCATGACTTAACCTTATCAAGTCAAACTGGTTAAGTATTTATTTGTCTTAACCCTATCAGATTATCATGTTAGATTGATTAAGCATAGATTATCTTAATCCCATCAGATTATCGAGTCGGATTGGTTAAGTATGGGTTAGCTTAACCCCATCCACTAATCGTATTACAATGGTTAAGCCTACTTTTAAAAGGTCTTGTGACTTAACCCTATCAGGTCCACCTATTAGATTGGTTAAGTATAGGTTACTTAACCTCATCAAATCATCACGTATAATTGGTTAAGTATAAGTTACTTAACCCCATTAAATTATCATGTTAAATTGGTTAAGTATTGGTTACTTAACCCCATTGAATTACCAAGTTTAGATTGGTTAAGTGTTTAACTTAACCCCATCGAATTCCCGTGTTTAGATTAGTTAAGTATAGGTTACTTAACCCCATCTAATTACCGTGTTTATATTAGTTAAGTCTTAATTACTTAACCCCATCTAATTACCAAGTCGGATTAGTTAAGCGTAAATTACTTAACCCCATCCCCTAATTGTCTTGTATGGTTAAGTGTCATTAAGAAATCAAGCCCGGTCCCACTTAACCTACCCATTCGTGTCATATCGGTTAAGTGTCATTAGTCAAATTTACTTAACCTTATCATGTGGCATTAATTTAATTAATGCACTCTCAACCTCTCACATTAGACCTTGTTGTGGTTACTAGTTAAGCCGGGCGGGTCCGGGTAGTTTTACACCACAACCTAGTCTAACCTCGGGTCTTAAGCGCGACATGACCAACTTCTCACATTGGATCCTATTGTTTGTAGCCACTAGTTAAGCCGGGCGGGTCCGGGTAGATTTATGCTACAAACTCAACCCAACCTCGAGTTGGCCATTTTCATGTTTGGTCTAGTGTCTTGTTACACTTACAACCCATACGTGTCAAGTTTTCAAATCCCATGCTCATAGCCAAAGTTACATGTTGTCACGTTTATACCAATTTACCCAAATCATGTTTCATGTCATTAAAGTTTCCCCATAACATAACCCCAACGCTTTTAAACTCGCATATACATTCACAACAACGCATAATGGATTAAAGAAGGAACTTGGCAAAGGCATGACAAAAAGGGTATAAGGCCACAAGTTAATCATGGTGGCATATGAGGCATAAATGTGTTCATTAACTTGCATGTTACATTATTAAGCCTCAAAAACATGCATAACCCCAAACTTAGCACATAGGCGAATCATGATGATAGGTGACATAGAAAGATGCCTAGAAGTTCGCATATAGCATTACATGCAAGTTATCATAAGGGATATGATAGCTCTCATGTTGCATAATGCAACATTCAACATAAAGCTTATAGCTTTTAGCCCATAAGATCAAGATGGTGTCTTTACAAACATGATGGGATACATAACATGATAGCATGTATGATACTTAATGTTCAAACCCAACTTGCAACATTCATTTAACTTCATAGTTAATATCTAATAGTAGGAGGGGGCTTACAATGCTATGAAGGCACAAATCAATATATAAAAAGATTGAGACAAAGCCACACTAGCAAAAACCCCAAACCAATAAGCTCCCATAAAACCCTTGAGAAAATAATAAGAAAGATCCTTGCTTTGAAGTATAAAGGTTGCAACTTTGGCCTTGAATCGAGCTTAGCAACTCTCATGTAGCTTAGAAACACTCAAATGATCATCTAATCTCTCAAGAGAATGAAGATAGAATTTATGACAAGAGGATGGAGGCTAGGGTTTTGAGTGGAGGTCATGATCATTAGAAATTTTGGCATAGTTTAGTTGCTAGAATGATTTTTAGTAATTTAGGTTAGGTCCTAGGGTGTTTTTATAGAGACTAGGAGTAGTTTAGGCCGTTAGATTAACCCTAGGATAGATCCAAGCCCTCAAAAATCGTCACAAGCCTCCAAAACCGAGCCAAACAGCAAAACCGGTGCACCAGGCTGCCTGGGTCCGACCAGGCAGGTCGACCCCCAGGTCGACCCTGGGGTCGACTCCCCAGTCGACCTGGTTGGCAGGGGGTCGACTCCCCAGTCGACCTCCCCTGGTCTGGCGGGAAATTTTCCCGCCTCTTCTGAATTCTGAAATTTGAATCTGTTTTGAATTCTGATTTTTCGTGAAACTTTGCGAGGCCATATCTCGGTCATACGGACTCCGATTGTAATGTCCCGCATTTTTACCGGTCCGTAATTGAATATTTAAATCAGTTTAAATATTGAATTCTTAATATAAGTAGATTTGAATATTAATTAAAACGAAGTTGAACGTATAAAAATATATATTCAATATAATCAAGCTCATAACGACGTTGCAGTTCGTAATTTAACATTTTGAACTTCAACTGAGTATACAGAAACCAGTTTAAATCGGATTTCTGCAAAACAAGAAATATTGGAATCCGTTGAACTGTATCTTTCTGACAGAAGTGAAATGTTGAGATTTCGTCGTATAGATTGCAAGATATGTCAAAATCAAATATTCAGAAAGTCGCTGTAAAATCGGTTATCGACCATAACGGTTTATTTGAAGTAACTTCTCATCGGTTTCGAATTTAGACAAGATTCTTTTGAGACGTAGTGATAATTTAATTTTTAGAATTTTACTGTAATTTTTAATTAATTAAATACGCAACTTTTTATTTGAAGTATTTTGCACCCTATATCAATATTTTGAGGTTTCAAAATATGAGTCAACCTACCGGTATTATTATATTTTTATGATCGTGACACCTCGTTGGATACAACCGTAATCTTACTTCTGTCCGTAGCAGCTCAGACATGAACAAAATGTTGTGTAATGGGGTACCGAAATCTTTTAAGATTAAACCAAACATGCAGTAGGCTTTGGCATATCAAACTTAAGGGAACCTACAAAACATGGCTACTTTAACCTAAGCCTTGACGGTGACTATTTACGCAACAGTTGTTTCTAATCACTGAAGCCTACCCTGAAACTTCCTGAAGACAGTTCGGGTTAGACACCACTCAGCCGTGTTTTCAATATCAGACAGCTACCCTATCCTAAAGCCTATGCTATGCACTGCAAACCAATGAGACTAAAACCTTCATCCCCAAGGAAAATAAAAGGACGCAGACCTAACATTCGAGGAGGTACACCCTACAAGGCTAAAATCCTTGGCACCCAAGTATTCAAAACACTATATATGCAGGGTACTCTTCTCATTTCTTCCAGCAAGCAAACTCAAAACCAAAATGGCCGATTACATTAAAAAAAAAAAAAATATACGTGAGCAAAAATTATCGTTTCAGAGCAAAAATAGAAAAGCCAAGATAAAACCTTCCTCATTTTTGTCCATTTTTCTTTATCCACCGAAATAAATACAACAACATCCTCTTTTTTTCCTACTTCATTCTTTTGCCTTGCGTAAGTTCTGGGAAAGCTCGGTGCGTACGTGAGTGATGGTGACAGTGGGATGATGGGGGACGTGTCGCGGATGGTCCAGCGTCGGTGGAAGGGGACTGTTAGTGGAGTTAAATGGAGATGGGGTAGTTGCCGTTCGAAGTGGTGTTAAAGGTTTCAAAACGTGAAGAGGGGACATGTGGAGTACTGGGTGGGACGTTGTAATAACAAAAAGAAAAGGGAAGAGAACGTGAGTCTGAAGGAGGGAATGGAGCGAGAGTGGGGTTTGTTGAATCAATAGGAAGATGCGGGTTTCTCCAGAGAGGGTGCAACGTGAATGCAAGATTAACGGAGGGTACTGTGTACTGTCAGTCGAACTAAAAGAGTACGTTGGCAATATGAGGCAAGGTGATACTGTAGGGGAAGATGGAGAATATGAAGCACACATATATATTTTTGCGTTTGGCGAGAACGAAGAAAATAAAAAAAATCCAGCATGAAAGGTTTGACGGGGAGCGCCGGTTTGATGGTGATGTGTCGTGCATGTGACAAGGAATTGAACACCTGGTTTAATCGACTGACGCAAATCGTTATTTAACGGTTAACGCGCCAAGGTGAGTAAATTCACTGACTCTAATCTATTTTAAAATATTATAATACTTATTGAATGCTGTGTGATGATTGCTTCGGTAGATTACAATTAATTTGGTTGAAAAATATATATCGTTGCATATGTACACATCATTGGTTAGAGACCGATTCCATCGAGTAAAATATTTCCTAATATGGAATCAGTGATAATTGTTCGACTAACATCGGTGGATGCAGGAAACCGGTTGGAGGAATTCAACCGGATTCCTCAGTATTTATATGTACTGTTTGTTTTGTATATGCACTGTTGAACCCAAATGACGTTAAAACCACATGTGAATATTGATGTCAAATGGAATTTAACATTTGTTTTGATTTAATCAATAGACGATGTCGATTAAGAAAGTGGCAGCAGACGACCGTAAATTCATCTTTTGTTAAGACGTTGAATGAGCCGTTAGGCAAATCTATGAAGATTAATTATAATAATTATATTTTTGCAGTTAAAACGATGTTTAAATTTATAATAGAAGTTCTATTATAAACAGTTTATAAGTTTGTTTTATAAATAAATATAAACGATTGTTGACTTTTATATAAAGTTTATAAAGCTATAATTATCCTGCGAGTTAATATTTTTGGATAATTATTTTTAAAATAAACAATTTAGAAATAATTAGATTAATTATATTAATCTAATGGTAAGAAGTAATTAAAATCAGTTAACGAATTAACTGATGTAATGAAGTTGATTAAATCAATGTTTATTTGAAAGAAATGATTATTAGATTAATTGATCTTCACTTAATCTAATGAAATAAATTTATCAAAATTGATAAGATTTTTGTAACAGAAAAGAGATATCAAGATTTTTGTAACGAAAAGAGATATCAAGATTTTTGTAATAAAAAGAGATGTCAAGAATTTGTAACGGAAAGAGGTGTTGAGATTAATTATAAAGTGGAATATAGTAGCATATTGCAAGTCTCAGAACTATAGCGATAAAGTAACGCTGTTGACTAAGCTTAAGCGTGACTGTTATGTCAAGATTAGTTATAAAGGGATATAGCAGCGTATAGCAAATTTGAACTGTAATGATAAATGAAACGCTGTTAACCAAACTTAAGCGTGATGTTGATATACAGTAGCACTTCCTAGGGAAGGAAAACAACTTGTTTTGAAATTCACTTATTCAAAAGTAATAAGTAATGACGTTTGTCCAAAGGAATATAAGAATGAATGTTAAATAAAAAGTGCCTGTGATTTGTGTGATATGGGTTGTACATTGAATGGATGTTGTTTTTACTTCGATAGTTAAACAACCGACTATCGAAGTGTTTTGACCATCATTGTCAATACGGAGAGACCGGTTGGATTTAATATCCGAGAACCACTCCGTATAGGCATAGGCGTTGCGAATTAGATTATGTTGAAGAAAATCGAAGACGGAGTGAAATTCAAGAACTGTTATGTTTGTTCAGTCCCAGGACAACTTGTATGGACGAATGTCTGACAGAGTATTCCTAACGGTCACATAAGACGATCTTTTCAAAGTATTACGTCTGGTGGCGGAGAAATTCGTTTCTCTTAGCTTTTATACCCGTAATATTTTTGGGAAGATCAACTAGTGATTTGACGGGTTTGACGATGTGGCATTCAAAGTGTATGGTGGCCAGATGTCCTAAAAGGTAGACGTAGCCTCTAGCTTCACAACCGGGAAATGACAAAAATCGGGCAGGCAGCATGGCTATGTGGGTCGCTCCCATTAGGGTGTATAATCACCTATCTAGAGAAATTCCTTTTGTTTCTAAATCTATCGATTCTGCCCATTCGGGAAACGGTGGTTTGAGTCCAACCGTTGGTGATATACATTCGATACACTCAAGCGAAATGAGTGGTCGGTCATGTATGGGCCGGGTTGCAAGACGTTCTTGTTGAACCCAGGTGTATTCGCCTCTAGAGATACATCATCGGAAGGTGGTCCCATACCTTGTCATAGTTGGAATCCAATCTCCAATAAGCGCCCTGCGGTTTTTGATTTTTACTATGTATGTAGAGCGTGAGATGCAAGCGTTCTACTATTTGGTTATTTACTTGATTAGACATTATCATAATATCACTGGATTTTGATATCAAAAATATTTTGGGTTATAGTAAGGTAAAAACCGTCCATGTTTATGTGTGGGTTGGTCTTACTATTATCCTTTTGTTTCAAAAGGATTTTTGAAGTTAAACCATATGGTTGGAGTTTACTCACACCAGTCCCATGACTGACCCAGAGTTTATTTTGTTTGTTTTCCCTAAACTCTTGGGTGCCCAAATTTGTACGGGCAGTCAAGTGTTTCAGGCTTTTACAGATACGCTTGAAGGAGCTAAAAGCAGAAGGCTTCACCGTTAGTATTTAGAGACTATTTCCGCTGTGATCTGATGTATTGTACTCTGATAATGGTATGTATATACAATACAGTTTTGTATTTCAAAGTTATGTTATATAATATATTTTATTCGTTCCGCTGTGAGATTCGTGTTTACTCTGATTATGTTCAGCTGTGTCCTTCTTCTTCTCCTATTCTATTAGTTCTATCTTTTCTATCTCATCCTCTAACTTCTTTCTATTAATGGTCCGGTATTTTCGATGTCTGAACAGTCGACGCTGGGTTTTGTGTCGATTTTCGGAGTCGAAAACCGCTGGGTCGTTACAGTGGTATCAGAGCTGAAGGTTAAGTGATTACCTTGGCTCTGTGGCGTGACTCAATAGAGATGGAGTTAGTAATACTCTAGATTGAGTTTGAGTGTATACATATGAGCGCGTATTTGTAGATTTAATATGAAATTGTTTTATATTGTGTTGATTGATCTGATGAGTGGTATATAAATTCCAGATCGACGCGTTTAGCTGACGAGGTCGATAGGGATTTATAAACGCTTGGATAGAGAATTTCGACATAGTATTGTTTGTAAAGAGAGTAAATGAAATAATTTTACTCGAAATATATTTTGATATAAAGAAAACATATATATTGGAATTATCAAATATATATTGAATGTGTTGGGTGAACTTATGATTGAATAAGATTTATAATTGGATTAGTTATATAAATAACCAATCGAAATATTTTATAAATATAATATGTAAAATCAGATGAACTGAATCTGAAATTTAAACCAAAATTGGAATAAAAATTCTGAACATGAAAATGTTTGTAAATGAAATTCGAATTAAATATATGGAATTTTAAGATCCTGGGGAAATTTTGAAATATTATCCAAGTTTCGAAAAGATTTTTTTGAAGTAATTTCAAATAAAGGTATTTGAATATGAGTTTTGAAAGTGATATAGTATTGAACTCACTTTGATCGCTGGGAAATGAATTCCGATGATGAATTCGACCATTATCGGTGTTCATTTTCGAGTTCTAAGTACCGGATTACTACCAAAGATTTTGTTTTTGAATTATTGTGAGGAAATAAGTTGTTCAGAAATTCAAAGGTTTTGAATTGCTATGTTATGAATATATATGTATATTATTTCAAACTGATTTGAAACAAAACCTCAGGAATTTGAATTTCGAAATTTAAAATTTACTTATGAAGTAAATAAACAGAGAATTTAAATAAGTCAAATAAAGTGGAGTTGAATTGAGCCAAGTAAGTGGAAATCGTACTGGAATAAGGATTTGACTTGACCGAGTAGTTGAGTTGTGAATTGAGATTGGGAATAGAACTAAACTTGGTTGGGAAATTTGATTATTTGGAATTGGAATTGAACTGGAGTTTGAAAAAGAAATTTGAGTTGGGATTATTGATTGAGAATAAACTGACTGGAGATCAGTTGGAGATGCATTTGGGTATGCTGAATAGATTGCAAATGGAAGCGAGAAAGTTGGATGCCCGATAAAGGGAGAAGGCCAAAGTGGCGTGTGGTAATAGTACCAAATGAACCGTGCAACAAAGAGACTGATGAAATTCTCTGAAAATTAAAGTGTTAGAAAATTTTCAGAATTTTGAAAATTTTCGTTACAAAGAAGGGAATTAATATTTTGATCAGTTCAGTTGGAACTGAAAATATGAAGTAAACCAAAAAGATTTTTAACCTGTTTGCAACAGAGATTGTAGCATTTTTCCTACCTTAGCAATTTCGAGGACGAAATTATTTTAAGGGGGAAGGAATGTAATGTCCCGCATTTTTACCGGTCCGTAATTGAATATTTAAATCAGTTTAAATATTGAATTCTTAATATAAGTAGATTTGAATATTAATTAAAACGAAGTTGAACGTATAAAAATATATATTCAATATAATCAAGCTCATAACGACGTTGCAGTTCGTAATTTAACATTTTGAACTTCAACTGAGTATACAGAAACCAGTTTAAATCGGATTTCTGCAAAACAAGAAATATTGGAATCCGTTGAACTGTATCTTTCTGACAGAAGTGAAATATTGAGATTTCGTCGTATAGATTGCAAGATATGTCAAAATCAAATATTCAGAAAGTCGCTGTAAAATCGGTTATCGACCATAACGGTTTATTTGAAGTAACTTCTCATCGGTTTCGAATTTAGACAAGATTCTTTTGAGACGTAGTGATAATTTAATTTTTAGAATTTTACTGTAATTTTTAATTAATTAAATACGCAACTTTTTATTTGAAGTATTTTGCACCCTATATCAATATTTTGAGGTTTCAAAATATGAGTCAACCTACCGGTATTATTATATTTTTATGATCGTGACACCTCGTTGGATACAACCGTAATCTTACTTCTGTCCGTAGCAGCTCAGACATGAACAAAATGTTGTGTAATGGGGTACCGAAATCTTTTAAGATTAAACCAAACATGCAGTAGGCTTTGGCATATCAAACTTAAGGGAACCTACAAAACATGGCTACTTTAACCTAAGCCTTGACGGTGACTATTTACGCAACAGTTGTTTCTAATCACTGAAGCCTACCCTGAAACTTCCTGAAGACAGTTCGGGTTAGACACCACTCAGCCGTGTTTTCAATATCAGACAGCTACCCTATCCTAAAGCCTATGCTATGCACTGCAAACCAATGAGACTAAAACCTTCATCCCCAAGGAAAATAAAAGGACGCAGACCTAACATTCGAGGAGGTACACCCTACAAGGCTAAAATCCTTGGCACCCAAGTATTCAAAACACTATATATGCAGGGTACTCTTCTCATTTCTTCCAGCAAGCAAACTCAAAACCAAAATGGCCGATTACATTAAAAAAAAAAAAAATATACGTGAGCAAAAATTATCGTTTCAGAGCAAAAATAGAAAAGCCAAGATAAAACCTTCCTCATTTTTGTCCATTTTTCTTTATCCACCGAAATAAATACAACAACATCCTCTTTTTTTCCTACTTCATTCTTTTGCCTTGCGTAAGTTCTGGGAAAGCTCGGTGCGTACGTGAGTGATGGTGACAGTGGGATGATGGGGGACGTGTCGCGGATGGTCCAGCGTCGGTGGAAGGGGACTGTTAGTGGAGTTAAATGGAGATGGGGTAGTTGCCGTTCGAAGTGGTGTTAAAGGTTTCAAAACGTGAAGAGGGGACATGTGGAGTACTGGGTGGGACGTTGTAATAACAAAAAGAAAAGGGAAGAGAACGTGAGTCTGAAGGAGGGAATGGAGCGAGAGTGGGGTTTGTTGAATCAATAGGAAGATGCGGGTTTCTCCAGAGAGGGTGCAACGTGAATGCAAGATTAACGGAGGGTACTGTGTACTGTCAGTCGAACTAAAAGAGTACGTTGGCAATATGAGGCAAGGTGATACTGTAGGGGAAGATGAAGAATATGAAGCACACATATATATTTTTGCGTTTGGCGAGAACGAAGAAAATAAAAAAAATCCAGCATGAAAGGTTTGACGGGGAGCGCCGGTTTGATGGTGATGTGTCGTGCATGTGACAAGGAATTGAACACCTGGTTTAATCGACTGACGCAAATCGTTATTTAACGGTTAACGCGCCAAGGTGAGTAAATTCACTGACTCTAATCTATTTTAAAATATTATAATACTTATTGAATGCTGTGTGATGATTGCTTCGGTAGATTACAATTAATTTGGTTGAAAAATATATATCGTTGCATATGTACACATCATTGGTTAGAGACCGATTCCATCGAGTAAAATATTTCCTAATATGGAATCAGTGATAATTGTTCGACTAACATCGGTGGATGCAGGAAACCGGTTGGAGGAATTCAACCGGATTCCTCAGTATTTATATGTACTGTTTGTTTTGTATATGCACTGTTGAACCCAAATGACGTTAAAACCACATGTGAATATTGATGTCAAATGGAATTTAACATTTGTTTTGATTTAATCAATAGACGATGTCGATTAAGAAAGTGGCAGCAGACGACCGTAAATTCATCTTTTGTTAAGACGTTGAATGAGCCGTTAGGCAAATCTATGAAGATTAATTATAATAATTATATTTTTGCAGTTAAAACGATGTTTAAATTTATAATAGAAGTTCTATTATAAACAGTTTATAAGTTTGTTTTATAAATAAATATAAACGATTGTTGACTTTTATATAAAGTTTATAAAGCTATAATTATCCTGCGAGTTAATATTTTTGGATAATTATTTTTAAAATAAACAATTTAGAAATAATTAGATTAATTATATTAATCTAATGGTAAGAAGTAATTAAAATCAGTTAACGAATTAACTGATGTAATGAAGTTGATTAAATCAATGTTTATTTGAAAGAAATGATTATTAGATTAATTGATCTTCACTTAATCTAATGAAATAAATTTATCAAAATTGATAAGATTTTTGTAACAGAAAAGAGATATCAAGATTTTTGTAACGAAAAGAGATATCAAGATTTTTGTAATAAAAAGAGATGTCAAGAATTTGTAACGGAAAGAGGTGTTGAGATTAATTATAAAGTGGAATATAGTAGCATATTGCAAGTCTCAGAACTATAGCGATAAAGTAACGCTGTTGACTAAGCTTAAGCGTGACTGTTATGTCAAGATTAGTTATAAAGGGATATAGCAGCGTATAGCAAATTTGAACTGTAACGATAAATGAAACGCTGTTAACCAAACTTAAGCGTGATGTTGATATACAGTAGCACTTCCTAGGGAAGGAAAACAACTTGTTTTGAAATTCACTTATTCAAAAGTAATAAGTAATGACGTTTGTCCAAAGGAATATAAGAACGAATGTTAAATAAAAAGTGCCTGTGATTTGTGTGATATGGGTTGTACATTGAATGGATGTTGTTTTTACTTCGATAGTTAAACAACCGACTATCGAAGTGTTTTGACCATCATTGTCAATACGGAGAGACCGGTTGGATTTAATATCCGAGAACCACTCCGTATAGGCATAGGCGTTGCGAATTAGATTATGTTGAAGAAAATCGAAGACGGAGTGAAATTCAAGAACTGTTATGTTTGTTCAGTCCCAGGACAACTTGTATGGACGAATGTCTGACAGAGTATTCCTAACGGTCACATAAGACGATCTTTTCAAAGTATTACGTCTGGTGGCGGAGAAATTCGTTTCTCTTAGCTTTTATACCCGTAATATTTTTGGGAAGATCAACTAGTGATTTGACGGGTTTGACGATGTGGCATTCAAAGTGTATGGTGGCCAGATGTCCTAAAAGGTAGACGTAGCCTCTAGCTTCACAACCGGGAAATGACAAAAATCGGGCAGGCAGCATGGCTATGTGGGTCGCTCCCATTAGGGTGTATAATCACCTATCTAGAGAAATTCCTTTTGTTTCTAAATCTATCGATTCTGCCCATTCGGGAAACGGTGGTTTGAGTCCAACCGTTGGTGATATACATTCGATACACTCAAGCGAAATGAGTGGTCGGTCATGTATGGGCCGGGTTGCAAGACGTTCTTGTTGAACCCAGGTGTATTCGCCTCTAGAGATACATCATCGGAAGGTGGTCCCATACCTTGTCATAGTTGGAATCCAATCTCCAATAAGCGCCCTGCGGTTTTTGATTTTTACTATGTATGTAGAGCGTGAGATGCAAGCGTTCTACTATTTGGTTATTTACTTGATTAGACATTATCATAATATCACTGGATTTTGATATCAAAAATATTTTGGGTTATAGTAAGGTAAAAACCGTCCATGTTTATGTGTGGGTTGGTCTTACTATTATCCTTTTGTTTCAAAAGGATTTTTGAAGTTAAACCATATGGTTGGAGTTTACTCACACCAGTCTCATGACTGACCCAGAGTTTATTTTGTTTGTTTTCCCTAAACTCTTGGGTGCCCAAATTTGTACGGGCAGTCAAGTGTTTCAGGCTTTTACAGATACGCTTGAAGGAGCTAAAAGCAGAAGGCTTCACCGTTAGTATTTAGAGACTATTTCCGCTGTGATCTGATGTATTGTACTCTGATAATGGTATGTATATACAATACAGTTTTGTATTTCAAAGTTATGTTATATAATATATTTTATTCGTTCCGCTGTGAGATTCGTGTTTACTCTGATTATGTTCAGCTGTGTCCTTCTTCTTCTCCTATTCTATTAGTTCTATCTTTTCTATCTCATCCTCTAACTTCTTTCTATTAATGGTCCGGTATTTTCGATGTCTGAACAGTCGACGCTGGGTTTTGTGTCGATTTTCGGAGTCGAAAACCGCTGGGTCGTTACACCGATTTACGAAATTTCGGACTCTATTTCGCGTATTTTTCCGAGACGAACGCAATGGCGCAACCCGTTTTCCCTGATTCAGATTTTAACATTTAATTCTGCCTTGATTCTTGTCTTAACACGTTGTTTAAAATTCGGGTTGTTACAATATATAAATAGAGACACATAGATACGAGGTTAGTTGCCATTTATGGTGGAAGTCTGCCTGGAACTGACCGACTAATCCAGCAACCACAAGCGGGCCCAACTAATGTGAGATGTCTAAGTGACATGGGCCATTCAAAAACTTAGTACATTTGACACGAGGTGTAACACCCCGTATGTTGAATAACTTGTTATAATATAAATCGGGGCAGAATTAAATTTTATGATCTGAATCAGGGGAAACGGGCTATGCCATTGCGTTCGTCTTGGAAAAATACGCGAAATAGAGTCCGAGTTTTTGTAAATCGGAGTCCGTATGACCCAGTTATGGCCCAACAAAGTTTTCAGAAAAAAATTCAAGTTCAAAACAGATTTAAATTTCAAGTTCAAAATTCAAAAATCAGGCCAGGTGGGCTAAGCGGGAAAATTTCCGCCAGCCACCCCAAGTCGACTAGGGAGTCGACTTGGGAGTCGACACAGCAGGACCCAAGTTGACTGCCCAGTCGACTTGGGAGTCGACACAGGTGGCCGGGCAGTTTTGCCTGGTGCACCATTTGAGTGAGTTGGTCAGGTTTTGGGCTGTGTTTGGTGGCTGGTGACGAAATTTGATGGCTCTAACTAATCTAGGGTTAATCTAAGGGCTTAAACTACATCCTAAATCTATAAATACACCCTAAGACTACCATAATCCATACTAAAAATAGATACAACGTCATCATGCCGTCAAAATGCAAATTAGAAGGAGCCTCCATCAAATTTTAGAAGAAGATAGCTTCTCAAATCAACTTCTAATCAACTCTAGCAACTTAATCTTCTTCATAGGAGAGCTAATCAACAAGTTGTGAGTTTCTATGCCTTTAGCAAGCAATTGCTAAACTAATTATGATAGGATGTAATGAGGTTATGGTTATGAATGTGAATCAATGCAAGTTATGTTATCATATGCTATGTGCTCATGATGTTAGTTATGCAAGTTTTATGCTATATGTCCATGATGCTAGTTATGCAAGTTTTATGCTATATGTTCATGATGCTAGTTATGCAAATCACTATGATAAACATTGATCCATTATGACACCATGTTATGCAAGTTTGGTGTTTGATTATATGCAAGTTCATATATGACATGTTATGCAAGTTTGGTGTTTGATTATATGCAAGTTCATATATGACATGTTATGAAAGTTGGTGTTTGATTATATGCAAGTTCATATATGACATGTTATGCAAGTTTGGTGTTTGATTATATGCAAGTAACATGTGCAAGTTTACACCTTTGTATGATATGCATACATATGCAAGTTTACCCCTTTGTATGTCATGCATATATATGCATGTTTACCCCTTTTTATGATATGAGTAACATATGCAAGTTCATCCCTTTTTAGACCTATGACATGTATGCAAGTTTATCCCTTTATGATAGGTCTATGACATGAACATCTATGCAAGTTACCCTCTTTATGACATATGTGATTCATGCAAGTTTGGGTTGATTATTTATGCTAGTTGGGTTTGATGCTATGGTCATATATGCAAGTTGACACCTTTAAAACCCATGTTGATGCTAATGTTATGCTAAGTTGAACCCATTGTATTTATGATGAATCTTCCCTTTTAAGTATGTCATGTTAGCGTATTACGTGGGGAACGATGGGGTTAATATTCATGTTAACAAAATTGTGGTGAAATTGGTATGATGTTGCATACCATAAGTGGATGGACATAATTGAGTCAATTATGTACATCATTAAATTGGAATTAATTAGGGAAAATTAATTCAAAATATGGGGGTGATTAATTAGGTGTAATTAATCGACTAAGACACGAGGTTGGACCCTTTTGTAGCATAAGACTGCCCGGACCCGACCGGCAAATCCAGCGGCTACAAATGATTGGCCCAATGTGAGAGGTCTTAGGCATAAACTAAATACGTGACAAGTGTAAAGACACGAGGTTAGACTCTGTTATGGCGTAAGGCTGCCCGGACCCGACCGGCAAATCCAGCTGCCATAAAAGACAGTCTAATGTGAGAGGTCTTTACAAAGGTTACGGTCTTAATCAATTAAGAAACACTTAACCAGATAAGCATGTAGTGGGGCATGAGGGGTTAAGTGGGTGCCTTGGGTGGCATGTGGAAATCTAGTGGTTGCCTTGGGTGGCAATACAAAATACGATTAGAATACTTAACCAAAGTGGAAACATGTAATCAAACATGATTAAAGGGTTAAGTGGGATACACTAAAGGGAGCAAGCTTAGGTGGGTAGCTTGTGGGGGCCCATTTCAACCAGTAACCCGTATGTATCTTTGTGGGCTCGACCCATGTCGAGGACGGGACACGCGTACTGGGCTTGACTATAAGAGGCCAAAACGGGTTAGCGGTGGCAACGCAAGTCCAACGGGTTTCATATGCGTGTGTGGGCCCGGGCTGGAAGGTAAGACGTTGTTGCATCGTGTAGGTATAAGCCGTGCACCGTTGGTTGTATCAGGTTGCCACTTTGGGGAGTGATACACCCCACGGTGGGGCCAGCACGGGTATCTACGTTAGGGAGCCGATCGCTTGGGGAGTAGTGGGTACACCTAGTGGAGATAGGGGCAGACGGCACCTATGTGGTCAGCTAGGGGTACACGAAACTACTAGTTATATTTTCTAAGTCCATGGGTGGGATCAACCTTTAAGTAGGAATGATTGGTGTGGTGCAGTGTAGTGATTATCCTTGGGTGGGTAGATGCGTCTTTACCGTTATCTTCGTTCTTCCTATGTCTAGTTGGCTGCTTAGTGTAGTCATTTATCCCCAGTCGTTACCGTACCAAGTTTATATCATACCCTAATTACTTTAATGATTGTATTGTTAAAGTTGTAGGACTCGCTCAGACTTATGTCTGACCCCGTTGTTTTTATCTTTTTCCCAACCCTCAGGTTCTCAGAGTGGGCCTAGCACTAGTGGGCTTTGATCAGATTGCTTTATCTATCTTTTGGAGCTTGGACCGTTGATGTAAAGCTCAGCTTATCTTTTCTATTATGGCTATTAGTTATGTAGTGGGATTATGTACTTATGTTTTTATCAGGATGGATATTTAGTACTTGACTCTTGTTTTTATGGTTTTGTAACCAAACATGTTTACCTTCTGCTGCAATGAAATGATGTTTTAGTCAACAAGTATTATTTATATCTGTCTTGTTATAATTTTTCTGTTCTATATTCACTTAAAATACTCCACCAAAGTTAAGGCATTCCCTTAGTGAGTGACCTTAGCGGGTGTGGGGTGTTACACGAGGTTAAACCAACTTGTAGTAAAAGTCTTCCCCGAACCGACCAACATGTCCAGCATCTATAGGTGTATGGTTTAATGTGAGAGGTCTTGTGTGTGTGTATATAACTATATATATAAGTCTATTGTGTGAAAATAGGCAGGTTTACTACGCCTTGAGAAGGTTTTAAGTGGCTGACTGTTGAAACCAAAAAATGGCCACAATACCGAAGGTATTTTCACAATACTTTACCAAAAGGTACGAGATAGAAGAATGGAGCCACAATCACAGAAAATAGTAAAGAACAAGAAGATTTTAGAGTGTTTTAGCCTAGAAATGGCAGACGTCCACTATGGCATGAGTTTTCATTATCACTTTGGAATTTACAAGGTACACGTTCTCTCACATTCCACTCATTCTCTCTTTTTTATAGGTATTTCTCTTTAATTCTTCTCCTTTATCTTGGATCTACTCAAATCAGTCAAGGAAATTGCTAGATTTCTCTAAGTGCGACGAGTATTGATGTAGATCTACAATCTTTCGGACACCTGAGTGATTTTGGATGATTCCATGGCGGTTCGATGTTAGATCTTAGCTTGGAGATGATTAATGGAGGTAGGATTGCCTTAGAATGGCGGAGAAATGAATTGGAAATCACTTCTTAGAGAGGAAAATTGGTCCCCATTAATAGTGGAGGCCATGGGTATTTATAGGTGTGGAGAGAATGAAGTGAAAGGCTAAAGTATGGTGTGTGCAGGTTGTGGGTCGGTCTTTAACTTATTTACGAAAATGCCACTGGCTGAATTTGTGACCGACCCATATACATTTTTAGTGTCGACCGACCATTATGAATCTTTACTGCCGACCCATAAATTACAACACTGCCATCCGCTATTTAATTTCAAAGAGAGTGTCATCTTCATATAATATATGTTTTACGTGTCACCTGCTTAAGCTTTGTCTCAGCACAATAGAGTAACTTGCCACGTGTACCATATATTCTCTGACACACATGTAGTGCATGGATCGTTTATGAGTTGCTTCACACAATAAACTATTGGTTTATAATCAATGTACTTCTGCAAATCATAAATTACAGGACTGATCCATGAAGCTATGGGAGATTGTCGATCCAGTCATCAACACTTTTTGCTTAAAAGCTGACACACATGAATGTTTTATGCCGACCCATAAACGAGTTTAGACCGAGCCATGGTGATCCCTAAATGAGTACAGACCGACCCATGTTTAATATTTGCCAATTTATGTTGACGTGTCATGTTGCACATTGCTTTACCATATCATACTGATCTAATATTCACTTCGTGTCCTTAGTATATTGTTTGTATTATTCATGCATATTTGATCCATCTATCTTCATGTATCAACGTGAACTGATGTGTCCATATTATGAGAGATAACTGACCCAACATATTATGGGTTTGCCACGTGAGCTTGTTTTTTGGCTTAAAACAACATGAACCGGTCCATGAGTTATTATGTGAAATGTGTCTCGTGCATCGTCAATCCTTAAAGTGAATAACCAACCCATGCTGACGTGGTTTATTCTCTTATGCTTTAATCGTCGAGCCTGCACGCATGTTGTACACAAACTATTTCCAAACCATCCTTATATTATTAATGTCAATCCATATGTCTATGACATGTTGCACGCTAGAAGCTTTTCATTCCTACATATATGGACATGTTAATTTCCATATAACTACTTATATATGAATACTATAATGTGTCTTAGCCATGTGAATACAATAACGTGCCAGTATTCTTTTGCGCCATGACTCATTGTGGGCATATATGATTTGCATACTTCATACGTTATAAAATATGTCCATCCTTCATTCATTGATGATACAGGTGGATCAATTGTGCCATGTTTATAACCAGCAATCCTTGAGCAAACACAAATGATCTGATGAAGCTTTTTCATGCACACGACCAGTCAGTGAGAACGATCCATGCAAGGTGTGCACCATATACATCATGGTCCATAGCTTATGTGTACATTGTCACGTTGTTTTAACCAGAGATTGCCACGTAAGCATTCTGGTTCATGAAACAAAAATATAGTCTGATCCGTCATTTGTTAAAGTGATTGATCCATTGCATTACTATAAAGTGGACATATTATTTCCTGAATCGCATTTTATAACCGGGTTAACATTTGCCCCTCGGAGTTCATAATTTTTTTCTTGTAAAAATTGTGTGCTTCGAAATCTTAATCGTCGCGATACTTTCTGATGCCTTTGATATTAATAAATACGACATGTCGTACTTCAATACATAAATGATTGGATCTGTAAAGACTGTTTCTGATGGGCTGAGAATGCCCATGCATAATGGGCTAAAAATGGGCTTTTTAATGGACAGAGAATGCCTAGTTACACTCTACTTCTATATTTTTAGGTCCATCCTTTTATTTCTTTCTTATGAAAAAACCACTTTAGTGGCAGCCCAAGCTTATCACTTCTTCATCGATCAACCCTGATTCAGGTTGAATCTTTGATGCAGTCACCAATCACTGAACACCAGAGACTCTCAGTTTCCAATTTAATCCCAAACATTAATCGCATCTGCCCGATTCGAAATTCGATATGAGTTCTTCCTTTTCAGATCTGAAATGCCCCATTTCGATTTGTATCTGGCAACTTGGTTTTTGAGTTGAGATTTGTTATGATTATCTCATAACCTTAGATCGGATCTTGGTAATCAATGGTTGCGCTTGTGATTAAATTGGTTTGGAATTTGTGTACATTTCGGACAACACATGAGTTGTTGCTCCCACTTTGGATAAAAAGCTTTGAGTCCAGATCAGTAAATCAATCGATCCCAATTGTAGATAATCTGACTTATTGTAGTGATGACCATGTCCCGAAGTTAGTTGTTAATTTGTCGCTAATTTGCATTACGATGTTCGTTATGTACTTCAAAAAATTGGTGTTCAAAGTTAACCACATTTCTGGTCTGGCCGTTTTAAGTCGGATTTCTATGAAACAAGAAACGTTCGGAGCTAGTGAAGTATATTTTTCTAATGAAAGAGAAAAATCGAGATTTCATCGTGTAGATTTTGAGTTATGTCCAAATCAAATTTTAAAATAGTTGTTACGGAATTCATTATAATTTATAACGTTTATTTACGTTATAAAAGGATTTTAATATAAACCGCATAGCGATATAAAACGAAATTTTTAAATATTGAGTAATAAATCAAGATATGTATATTTTATAGCTGTATGATATCATATGTGAATATATATGATAATATTAATTTATTAATATTTAATTTGATTATTTTTAAATATATTTATATTTAAACAGTCTATTTAGAGCCTTAGAAAATAGTCACTTTTGCAAACGAGCTCCGTTTTCGATGAAACTGATTTTATTGGATCCGGAATATTAAATTATTGTTAGATTTCAATTTTCGTGATTTTTGGAGTCACTATGTGGCCGTACAGGATTTTAATGTGAAATACAATCGATAATTTGACTTTAAAAATACGCTGTATGAGCAAACGAAGTCGGAATTCAACGAACCCAGTTTTGTTGGGTCCGTAATGTCAAACTATAGCTGCATGCCAATTTTCAGGATTTTTGGATATAATGTGTGATCACACGGATTTTTAATGATAAATAAAAGCAGCAGTTCAATAAAAAATAAATAAAATAATCAATATAAAAGTAATTAAATTCTCCTATAAAAACCCCATAACATCTTCCTAAACCTAAATAAACTCATTCTCTGGTCAAATGTATTGGCCGCCACCAAACTTCCTTCTTACAGTAGAATTCTTTAGTTCAAAAAATCCATATCAATTCATAGGAAAATTCTAAAATCGTGAAACGATTTACTTGGATTCTTATGGAGATGAGCTCTATTTCTGTATATGTAATTTCCAGTTCGAGGTGATTTGTGTGTGCTGTATGTTTTCAACGTGAGCTAGGGCTCCTATATTGGATCAATACAAACATCAGTTAGTTTTTTGGTTGTAATTTTTGGAATGAGGGGTGGAAATGGAGTTCGTGTACACAATTTTAGGGTATTTCAGGATATAAAGTGATGGAATGTCACTATAGTGGTGCGAGTTTGGTCTGAAATCATGGTGGAGGAGGAGGTGTCGAGTTGATCGAGATGGAGATGGAGGGAAGCGGATTTATACAAGGAATGCAGTGGTGAAGTTTGTTTTGATTTTTGCTGGGTGGTTAAAGAGTTTGGAATGGTGACTATTACATGTGTCTTCAACAGGAGATCACCATTTCTGGAACACGTTCGAGTTTGGGATGGCATACACGGGTAGATGGAGATTGGGAAGAGGAGAGCAATGTTGATTTCAGTTTGGAAATGTGTGGAGAAATGGTGGACCGGTGGGGAATGAAAACAGCGGCTATGGTGAAGATGAAGGGAGCAGCTGCGTTCAAAGTAATTGGGGAAGAAGATGATTTGGCGGGTATGGGTTTAAGGATGGAGATGGGCCACCGTGTAAGGCAAAGCCCAATGGAAAATTTAAATCCAATTTAAATTTCAAAATAAATAGTGTATTAAGTTATAACGTCCATAACTTATTCACTCGAAATCAGAATTGCGTAAAACAAGATCCGTTGAGATCGTATGGACAAGCGCTTCACAACGGAACTGGTTTGGAGTGGTTTGGAGCTCGTTTGGAATTATGGCAAAATAAAATGCCTGAATGGATCAAATTGAATGTTTATTGTTATTTAACGGTAACCAACCAAAGGGAGTAAATCTCACTAACTTTGTACAATTTATATTTTTATAAATATAATCTAGTTTTGATAAATGATGATTTATTGCTGTGTGTTGATTGTTTGGTTGAATTGCTGATTTATTGGTTGAAATTGTAGATAACGATATATATATATATATATAAATCGTTAATCAAATATTGATTTTGTTATCAGAATATTTCATATTGAAATGAAATCGATGTTATTTATATTGTTTAACATCTGTGGGTGCAGGGAAACAGGTTGGAGGGATCCGAATGGATTCCACAATATTTATAATACTGTTTGTTTTCATATATCGTGTTATATAATGTGATATATAATCTATGATTGATTATGATGACACTGGTCTTGTTATTTGGTACTTTTAAATACCAAAAGAAATATTGGAATGTAAAAAGGGAAATTTCAAACTGTATATTGAAATAGAAGATTTATAAAATCAAAGGATTTTATAAAAAGAAATTATTTATAAAATCAAAGAACTTTATAAAAGGAATATTTATTATAATAACCCGGAAATCCAAGCCAATTTAAAAAATTTATTTTGGCAATTTTAGCGAATTTTGAATATTTTAAATAATAGCGACGAGAAATTTATTTTGAATAGAATTCGAATGTATATATTTATATAGATCGTCGTTAGAATATAAATATTTTAAATTATAAAAGGAATTGAAAATGGCGCGGTAGTTCGAAAATTCGATTTCAAAGTTCAAATGAATGTACCGGGTGCAAAATAAAACGGATTTTGGTGAAACCAAAAATATTAGAATCTAATTGATAATATCTTTCCAACGAATCCGAAAAATTGAAATTTCATAGCGGGGATAAAAATTTATGCCTTGTTGAAATTTTAGAAAAGTCGCTATGGAATTTTGGCCCTTAAAAATGGAAATTTTGCACATGACCTCGATTTTCGACGAAACCACTTTTGTTGGATCCGCGATGTCAAATTATTGCTAGGTTTCAAAATTTGTAATTTTCTGAATCAGTATGTGAGCGTGGCAAAGGAAAACACGTTTGACCAGTTTTAGTTGATTTTAATCGACTGAAAAGTGGTCATTTTTCAAACGGCCTCAGAATTTGATGAAATTAGTTTTGTTAGGACCATATCATCAATACGAAGTCAGAAATAATTTTTCTGGAATTTTTAGAGTCTGTATGTGGCCCCAGTAAATTGAAATGTACGTTCAAATTGAATATACATTGATTTACATTTTAATTTGAATGGAAACTGATCGTAATAAGCGAATTGGGTTACGAAACATGTCCCATTGTGTTCGGAATGGACGTAATTAGCTAGGGACAACGGTCGGTGGGTTCGATTTGGGATTCGAATAAAAAGGCAACTTTATGGATTTTAAAATTAAAATAAAATAATATCTAAATTTATATATACCCCTCCTCCCTTATTTCCTCTCAGAACCCTAAATTAAAAAAATCGCGCCCCCCTTAAAAGTTTTGAAACCCGTCGTTCTCTACCCGGATCCACCGCCGCGCTCATCACCAACCACCGCCCCCACCTGTCGCGCCTCCACCTCTGTCCTCCTCTCCTCCTCACTCCTCTATCCTCCCTCTCTCCGTGTTAAGCCCTCAAATCCAACCTGAAAACCGTGCTTCCCTCTTTTGCCCTACCACCACCGCCTGCAGAGGACCGCCGCCGTGGTCAGACCTCCCCCCTCTCTTCCGCAGCCCCTCTTCTCCTTTCTCCCTCTAGGCACTATAAGTTTTTTTTAATTTAATTATTCTAAATATTCAGTTTAGTTTAATTAAAATAGCTTTGTTTATTTTCTTATTTTTAAAAATATAAATCAGTTTTTTTTATACAGCGGAAAGTATAAAAATATGATTTTTATAAAGTAGAAGTATTAAAAATATGATTTTTATATAATAGAGAATATAAAAATATTATCTTTATATAAATAGCAAGGTAAAAATATGATTTTTATATTATATAGATATTAAAAATTCGATCTTTATATCATAGGAAGAATAAAAATACGATTTTTATATTATATAGATAGTAAAAATTTGATTTTTATATGTGTAGCGAAATAAAAATCTGATTTTTATTATATATACGTTGAAATAGAAATGTGATTTTTTTTTTATAACGATGAAATAAAAATTCGATCCTTATATTAGAAGTAGATATAAAAATATAATTTTTATATAGGAAGAAGCGTTATAAAAAATATATTCTTTATTGGAAGAAGAGCGATATAAAAATATAATTTTTATATAGAGAATAGCGTGATAAAAATATAATTTTTATTATATAGAGGCAAGATAAAAATAGAATTTTTATCTATATAGTAGCGGTGTAAAAATAGAATTTTTATATCCATAGCAACAATATAAAAATGTGATTTTTATATATGTAGTAGCTATGGACAATGAAATTGACAAAAGGCGAGCACGACGAAGATTTCCTACATATGAAGAGTCGTGGCGTTTGGTTTAG
The DNA here is from genome assembly GCA_030737875.1 of Allium sativum. Taxonomy (NCBI): domain Eukaryota; kingdom Viridiplantae; phylum Streptophyta; class Magnoliopsida; order Asparagales; family Amaryllidaceae; genus Allium; species Allium sativum. Next base: position 392,993,879 of record CM060924.1, on the reverse strand, counting down.
CTTGGGTGAGAACCCCTCACTTTTAATTTATTTTCTAGTTAAAAATGTATACTAGGATGCAGACAGTGCTTAGTAGCACCCGACACCCGTCGTCCACAGACCATGGATGACTTGTTTGTTTGATTGCTGTGTTGTGAAATTTGATTGTGTGATGTGAAATGAAATAAAATATTTTATAGTGGAAAATATTTTATAGTTAAAAATATAATTTTTAATGTGTATATAAAATAAATATTTATAAACAAATCAACGATTTGTTTATATACACTGATTTGACTGATATTGATTGGGACGATAAATTTTACACATCGCCCAACTACACAAATAAAAATCTGTGTTTGTTGATTTGAAACTCCACACGGGTATTGGGATGATATTTGACGTACACTAATCCCGATTGTTTAGTTGTATGTTAATCGATGGATTTACAGACTGTGTAAGCGTTAATTATTTATATTTAATGCTTATGCAGTTGTGTGGTGCACTCTGGATGATGATTGATTATTTATCGTTGCTATTATATACATGTGTTGTAGAAAATCCATATAATAAACGTTATATGGTAATTGATTGGGCCTCATTCCAATTTAGAAAATAAATTCATGTGTTGAATTAAAAATAAATTCATGTGTTCAATAGAAAATAAATTCATGTGTTGAATTGAAAATAAATTCATGTGTTGAATTGAAAATAAATTCATGTGTTGAATTGAAAATAAATTCATGTGTTGAATAGAATAAACATTTATGTGTTGAATAAAAGCCGTGTTGATTAGATTGACGCCATTTTGACGTGAACGATATTTATATCGATTTTATTCATTTTTATAATGAATATGGAAAAGAAAGTGATTTCAAAATATAACGTTTTGAAAATATTATCATTTGTATATCGATGATGTGGAATATTCAATTTTGATTTGAAATTGAATATGAAGTTTAAATCGTTTTGAAAATGAATTTAAAACGATTTATATAATACGTTTTAAAAGAAAATCGACGAAATATACATAATATATTATATATATATAATGGCCTGAATAGAACGCGTCGCGCTGCGGCAGTTCGCGAATTTCGACCATTGACTTTGAATGGATGTTACGGGAGATCCGACTGTCGAATTCTCCTAAAACCGGAACCGTTGGGTTCGTATCGAAAAGAGCTTTCTAACGAATATTAGAAATTTGAAATCTAATGGTTGGATTTGGAAATATGTCCAAATCAAATTTGGAAAAGGTCGTTGTAAGTGCAGTTCGATGGCCGTTGATGGAAATCGACTGTACGGGCCTTGATAAAATTATTAAAAATAGTAATAATTTGTGTAAAATCATAAGAAATGATTTGGGAAGAATTGGGCTGAAAAACTCCATATTTGAAAAGATAAAAATAGTTTTTTATCGAAATGAACTAGTTTTGAACTAGAATTAAAAACAATTTATTTTTGAAATAAATAAATTGGATTTGAAATGGTTTTGAAAATAAACAAAATTTCCAATAATTGAATTGGAATGGGTTTGAATCGAAATTATCTTTGGAGTATTTCGATGTTGGATTTCGTGATTATACAGATATTGTTATGGAAATTTGAAAGATATATTTATATCGTTATTTCCAATACGATATTTGTTGGTCATAGAATTTGATATTGAATATAAGCCGATATATTTTCTATTCAGAGCCTTGTATTTAATATCAAATTTGATTTGGGTTTGTCGTGAATGGTGTCTTCATTAATACTGTTCTTAAACCCAGTTGAGGAAAAGATTAAATCTTTTTATTTAGATTTAATGAAGTGTACCAATTAAACAATATTTAATTGGAATTGAATTGGGATTGATTTTTGGGTTTATCATGAACGGTGTTTTAAATAACATTTGTTCTTTAAGCCAATAATTAATGTAATGCAATTTTGGGTTTATAGTGAACCGTGTTTTAAATGACATTGGTTCTTTAACCCAGTTAAAGACAGGATGAGAATTCCCAAGTTAAACAATCATTGATATTTATTTTTGGGAAGATTAAAACTAAGTGGAGTTTTAATGAATCTTTAATTAGATTAAAATGATCGAGAATGGAGTATCACCAGTTCTTCTCCAGGCGATAGTTAAATCTTTAATTAGAATTGAACGTGAAATGGTAATTGAATTTACCGATAACACCGTGGTGTTAGATATGAGGTATGACCAGTTTTACTTCATGGAATGAATAGGTTGGGATTAGGAAAGGAAATAAATAATTACTTCGGTGTGGTTCGCTAATCCCGACTAGTTTGAAGTGATATTCAAAGGAAGATTAAAGAATAAATTTAAAAGAATTTATCTTTGATAAAATTAATGGGAACCTTTCCCTAAGAATGTGAAACTTAGAAACTAAGTGTAGGTTAGCTAAGAAGAATGGTTTCCTGGGTATTGATCTGATGTTGGTTTCGGCCTTCGGGGTTAATGTTTGGGGAATTATTCTCTTGCTAATTTACGGTTAGTGACTGATGAATTGGAATGAGGCATATGTTGTGTTTGTGTAACACTTGTTTATTATATACGCGAGTTATTCAGAAAGACCGGGTTTATCCCATTCTGAATAACTAATTCGATGTGGTGTCGAAGAGGAAGACGGTGGTTGAAGACCGGAGGTCTTCACGTCGTTTGGGCGATTACTGATGACCTTGATTGGGTTGTACACCCAAGAGGAGGGAATCAGTTGGTGATCGTCCAGATGTACTTGGAGATCGATGGATATGCGAGGTACAAGGTGCCTCCGGTTTCTTTCAGACCCAGAACGAACTTGTAAATGGACTGTGTGTCTGACATCGGATTTTATTCTGTGTGATTGATTTCTATTAAATATATATATCTGTTTGGCGGCGAAGAATTTATTCTCTTGCTTAACGCCCTTCTCTGAGACGTACGAGCTCAGGGGTTATATATTGATGGATATCAATCGTATGGAGTGAATTGCCTGTGTGGCATGCCTAAGTGGCAACTGATCAAGGCTTTTGTTGAAAAGCAAAGTCTTGTGGTTGATGATCAAAGTACGGCCTGTGTGGCGTTGATTCGCGGGCCTCACACCCCGGTTGCGAACGAGAAACGGGAGAGGACCTCAGGGAGGACATGCTTTTCTTTCTAGCTAGAGGTGGTGTCGGTGCTTAAACTGGCTGACATTTATATTATTTTCACCGGTGTGGTTGTTGCTGTTGCAAGGCGCCTCGGTTATATCGGTCGATCCGGGACCGATGGAATCATTCGTTGGCTCATTTACGCCCCCAAAGGGCGGGGAAACGTAGTGTTCAGGCATTTTAATCCACATCGGTGGACCGGCCCTGACGATTCAAGGGCTCACCTTTGTTTGGGTCCTGAGGCTCGGGCTAGACAGTCTCAAATAGATAGAGGACTATCTTTTGCCTCGGTTCACAGATGGAAATCCAACTTCCAATACATGACTTTGCGGGTTTATTTATGGAGCCTAGTATGGCGACATAGTGGTATGTGGCACTTATACCGTCTATGATTGATACTTATGATTTGAAGTTGTTTATATACTATGCACTTATAATAGTATCAAATGATTTGTTTTAAACGTATCAAGCATTCTTGGCTATTATAAGGTAAAAACCCTATCCTCCGGCTTGCGTTGCATTGTGTGATGGGACCTGGGTCTTATAATAGCTTCATTGTTCTTTATTTAGCATTGCGTTGTTGTTTTATGCACTGGTATTCTTGGGAGGAAACCCGTTCCGTGTTATACGGCGTGGTCCCTTGATTTACCTAACTTTAAAATAAAGATTAATAACTGTTTTAGTTCTCACACCAGTCACATGATTGACCTGGAGTTTATTGTTTTAACCTAAACTCCGGGTGCCCTTATTTCCACATGGGCAGCTAGTAGTTTTGGTTTTGCAGATTTATATTCACAGGATCCTGATTTACAGCTGGAATGATATCCGGAAAGCTCTGTATCCGTATATCTCCTTCAGTTTTGCTTTGTATTATTTTCCGATGCTATGTAATGTATTGTAATCTCTGATATTTTTTTGTTGTGTAACATTTATTCATACTCTGTATATTCTTGTATTCTGATGGAATTGTTGTAATAAACAATGAAATGTTCTTCTGTCTGTGTTCTTTTGTGTGTTGTTCTCGAAGTATCCGCGCTTCCCTTACTGGGGAAGTTACGGGTCGTAACAGCTTGGTATCAGAGATTTGGTTTACAGAGCTCAGAGAACAAGACACATTAGAACCAAATGAAAGAATTCATCAGAAATTGGACTAGTAATATCCAATGAGAGTGACTCGTTAGAGATGGGATCAGTAGTATCCTAGAACGAGTGTGAAGAGTATATTTTTAAAATGAAAACAAGTTTTGTTTTGAAAATTTAATTCAATTATTCGTATTTGAATATTTATTTATATTGAATTTGGACAATCCAGTATATATAGATTTTGCGTATACGTCTGATCCGCGTGTATTTGGAGTTTTAATATACTGGATAGATATAGAATCACGCTCTAGTCGCCCGGAGATGATTCTGATGATTGACTAGTCGTCATCAGTATTCATGTTCGAGTGATGAAAGTGGGATAACTATATGATTCCAATTGACTGGTGTGAGAACCAAAACTAGATAAGGTTATTGTTGTGATTTGGCACCAAAAACATGATTTTCTGTATATGTATCAAAATTATGAATTTAAAAAGCTAATCAACTAATTGATTGCTGATTGTGTTGTTTGATTATTGGTTGATTAATTAAATGTTGAACTTTTAGCCAAATTGTATCAAATAGTGAATTGTATTGAAAATTTGTCGCATTTGCATGCATATACATGTACTTACATTGAACAGGTCATAGCAAGGAGGCTAGAGAAGAGGAATAAAATTGTTTGCCGGACAAATAGGTCCATATTTATTGTATTTCTTTGGGCTTGGATGATTTTATGAGCCGATTGGCTTTTTCTTTTTCTTTTGGATTGAAGAAGGCCATGGGAGGCTATATGAAATATCCCGAAGTCCCCGGCGCAGGGGAGGTTATGGCGAAATTTTTCGAAAATTTAGGGTGTTAGCCAAATTTTTGAAAAATTTGAAAAGTTCTTAGAAACTGAAAAGTTGAAGAACTTAAGCCGTAATGAAAATAGTGAAAGTTGAGTTGATTTGTAAAACAACTTCCGGCTTCTTTCCTTTTCAGGGACGAAAAGTTTTAAGTGGGGGAGATTGTAATAACCCGGAAATCCAAGCCAATTTAAAATTTTTAGTTTGGCAATTTTAGCGAATTTTGAATATTTAAAATAGATTATTTTAAATAATAGCGATGAGAAATTTATTTTGAATAGAATTCGAACGTATATATTTATATAGATCGTCGTTAGAATATAAGTATTTATTTTAAATTATAAAAGGAATTAAAAATGGCGCGGTAGTTCGAAAATTCGATTTCAAAGTTCAAATGAATGTACCGCGTGCAAAATAAAACAGATTTTGACAAAACCAAAAATATTAGAATCTAATTAATAATATCTTTCCAACGAATCCGGAAAATTGAAAATTCATAGCGGGGATAAAAAGTTATGCCCAGTTGAAATTTCAGAATAGTCACTATGGAATTTTAGCCCTTAAAAATGGAAATTTTGCAAACGACCTCGGTTTTCGATGAAACCACTTTTGTTGGATCCGCGATGTCAAATTATTGCTAGGTTTCAAAATTCGTAATTTTCTGAATCAATATGTGATCGTGGCAAAGGAAAACACGTTTGACCAGTTTTAGTTGATTTTAATCGACTGAAAAGTGGCCATTTTTCAAACGGTCTCGGAATTTGACAAAATTAGTTTTGTGAGGACCGTATCGTCAATAGAAGCCAGAAATAATTTTTCTGGAAATTTTAGAGTCCATATGTGGCCCCAGTAAATAGAAATGTACGTTCAAATTGAATATACATTGATTTACATTTTAATTTGAACGGAAACTGATCGTAACGAGCGAATTGGGTTACGAAACATGTCTCATTGTGTTCAGAATGGGGGTAATTAGCTAGAGACGACGGTCGATGGGTTCGATTTGGGATTCGAATAAAAAGGTAACTTTTTGGATTTTAAAATTAAAATAAAATAATATATATATTTATATATACCCCCTTCTCCCTTATTTCCTCTCAGAACCCTAAATTAAAAAAATCATGCCCCCTTAAAAGTTTTGAACCCGTCGTTCTCTACCCGGATCCACCGCCGCGTTCATCACCAACCACTGACCCCACCTGTCGCGCCTCCACCTCCGTCCTCCTCTCCTCCTCACTCCTCTATCCTCCCTCTTTCTGCGTTAAGCCCTCGAAACCAACCTGAAAGTCGCGCCGCCCCTTTTGCACTACCACCACCACCGCCTACAGAGAACCGCCGCTGTGGTCAGACCTCCCCCGCCCTCTTCCGCAGCCCCTCTTCTCCTTTCCTCCTCTAGGCACTGTAATTTTTTTTTAATTTAATTATTTTAAATATTCAGTTTAGTTTAATTAAAATTTCTTTGTTTATTTTCTGATTTTTAAAAATATAAATCAGTTTTTTTATATATAGTGGAAAGTATAAAAATATGATTTTTATAAAGTATAGAAGTATTAAAAATATGATTTTTATATAATAGAGAATATAAAAATATTATCTTTATAGAAGTAGAAAGGTAAAAATATGATTTTTTTTTATTATAAATAGATAATAAAAATTCGATCTTTATATCATAGGAAGAATAAAAATGCGATTTTTATATTATATAGATAGTAAAAATTTGATTTTTATATGTGTAGCGAAATAAAAATCTGATTTTTATTATATATACGTTGAAATAGAAATGTGATTTTTTTTATATAGCGATGAAATAAAAATTTGATCCTTATATTAGAAGTAGATATAAAAATATAATTTTTATATAGGAAGAAGCGTAATAAAAATATATTCTTTATTGGAAGAAGAGCGATATAAAAATATAATTTTTATATAGAGAATAGCATGATAAAAATATAATTTTTATTATATAGAGGCAACATAAAAATAGAATTTTTTATCTATATAGTAGCGGCGTAAAAATAGAATTTTTATATCCGTAACAACAATATAAAAATATGATTTTTATATATGTAGTGGCTATGGACAATGAAATTGACAAAAGGCGAGCACGACAAAGATTTCCTACATATGAAGAGTCGTGGCGTTTGGTTTAGCTTGGGTGAGAACCCCTCACTTTTAACTTATTTTCTAGTTAGAAATATATACTAGGATGCAGACGGTGCTTAGTAGCACCCGACATTCGTCGTCCACAGACCATGGATGACTTGTTTGTTTGATTGTTGTGTTGTGAAATTTGATTGTGTGATGTGAAATGAAATAAAATATTTTATAGTGGAAAATATTTTATAGTTAAAAATATAATTTTTAACGTGTATATAAAATAAATATTTATGAACAAATCGACGATTTGTTTATATACACTGATTTGACTGATATTGATTGGGATGATAAATTTTACACATTGCCCAACTGCACAAATAAAAATCTGTGTTTGTTGATTTGAAACCCCACACGAGTACTGGGATGATATTTGACGTAAACTAATCCCGATTGTTTAGTTGTATGTCAATCGATGGATTGACAGACTGTGTAAGCGTTAATTATTTATATTTAATGCTTATGCAGTTGCGTGGTGCACTCTGGATGATGGTTGATTATTTATCGTTGCTATTATATACATGTGTTGTAGAAAATCCATATAATAAACGTTATATGGTAATTGATTGGGCCTCATTCCAATTTAGAAAATAAATTCGTGTGTTGAATTGAAAATAAATTCATGTGTTGAAAAGAAAATAAATTCATGTGTTGAATTGAAAATAAATTCATGTGTTGAATTGAAAATAAATTCATGTGTTGAATTGAAAATAAATTCATGTGTTGAATAGAATAAACATTTATGTGTTGAATAAAAGCCGTATTGATTAGATTGACGCCATTTTGACATGAACGATATTTATATCGATTTTATTCATTTTTATAATGAATATGGAAAAGAAAGTGATTTCAAAATATAACGTTTTGAAAATATTATCATTTGTATTTCGATGATGTGGAATATTCAATTTTGATTTGAAATTGAATATGAAGTTGAAATCATTTTGAAAACGAATTTAAAACGATTTATATAATACGTTTTAAAAGAAATCGATGAAATATATATATTGGCCTGAATAGAACGCGCCGCGCTGCGGCAGTTCGCGAATTTCGACCATTGACTTTGAATGGACGTTACGGGAGATCCGACTATCGGATTCTCCTAAAACCGGAACCGTTGGGTTCATATCGAAAAGAGCTTTCTAACAAATATTAGAGATTTGAAATCTAACGGTTGGATTTGGAATTATGTCCAAATCAAATTTGGAAAAGTCGTTGTAAGTGCAGTTCGATGGCCGTTGATGGAAATTGACTGTACGGGCCTTGATAAAATTATTAAAAATAGTAATAATTTGTGTAAAATCATAAGAAAAGATTTAGGAAGAATTGGGATGAAAAACTCCATATTTGAAAAGAAAAAAAATAGATTTTTATCGAAATGATCTAATTTTGAACTAGAATTAAAATCAATTTATTTTTGAAATAAATAAATTGGATTTGAAATGGTTTAGAAAATAAACAAAATTTCCAATAATTGAATTGGAATGGGTTTGAATCAAAATTATCTTTGGAGTATTTCGATGTTGGATTTCGTGATTATACATATATTGTTATGGAAATTTGAAAGATATATTTATATCATTATTTCCAATACGATATTTGTTGGTCGTAGAATTTGATATTGAATATAAGCCGATATATTTTCTATTCAGAGCCTTGTATTTAATATCAAATGTGATTTGGGTTTGTCGTGAATGGTGTCTTCATCAACACTGTTCTTAAACCCAGTTGAGGAAAAGATTAAATCTTTTTATTTAGATTTAATGAAGTGTACTAATTAAATAATAACTAATTGGAATTGAATTGGGATTGATTTTTGGGTTTATCGTGAACGGTGTTTTAAATAACACTTGTTCTTTAACCCGATAATTAATGTAATGTGATTTTAGGTTTATAGCGAACCGTGTTTTAAATGACATTGGTTCTTTAACCCAGTTAATGACAGGATGAGAATTCCCAAGTTAAACAATCATCGATATTGATTTTTGGGAAGATTAAAACTAAGTGGAGTTTTAATGAATCTTTAATTAGATTGAAATGATCGAGAATGGAGTATCACCAGTTCTGCTCCAGGCGATAGTTAAATCTTTAATTAGATTTGAACGTGAAATGGTAATTGAATTTACCGATAACACCGTGGTGTTAGATATGAGGTATGACCAGTTTTACTTCATGGGATGAATAGGTTGGGATTGGGAAAGGAAATAAATAATTACTTCGGTGTGGTTCGCTAATCCCGACTAGTTTGAAGTGATATTCAAAGGAAGATTAAAGAATAAATTTAAAAGAATTTATCTTTGATAAAATTAATGGGAACCTTTCCCTAAGAATGTGAAATTTAAAAACTAACTGTACGTTAGCTAAGAAGAATGGTTTCCTGGGTATTGATCTGATGTTGGTTTCGGCCTTCGGGGTTAATGTTTGGGGAATTATTCCCTTGCTAATTTATGGTTAGTGACTGATGAATTGGAATGAGGCGTATGTTGTGTTTGTGTAACACTTGTTTACTATATACGCGAGTTATTCAGAAAGACCGGGTTTATCCCATTCGGAATAACTAATTCGACGTGGTGTCGAAGAGGAAGACAGTGGTTGAAGGCTGGAGGTCTTCACGTCATTTGGGTGATTACTGATGATCTTGATTGGGCTGTACACCCAAGAGGAGGGAATCAGTTGGTGATCGTCCAGACGTACTTGGAGATCGATGGATATGCGAGGTACAAGGTGCCTCCGGTTTCTTTCAGACCCAGAACGAACTTGTAAATGGACTGTGTGTCTGACATTGGATTTTATTCTGTGTGATTGATTTCTATTAAATATATATCTTTTTGGCGGCGGAGAATTTATTCTCTTGCCTAACGCCCTTCTCTGAGACATACGAGCTCAAGGTTTATATATTGATGGATATTAATCGCATGGAGTGAATTGCCTGTGTGGCAATTGATCAAGGCTTTTATTGAAAAGCAAAGTCTTGTGGTTGATGATCAAAGCATGGCCTGTGTTGCATAGCTTTGTGTAGCGTTGATTCGCGAGCCTCACACCTCGGTTGTGAACCAGAAACGGGAGAGGACCTCAGGGAGGACATGCGTTTCTTTCTAGCTAGAGGTGGTATCAGTGCTTAAACTGGCTGACATTTATATTATTTTCACCTATGTGGTTGTTGCTGTTGCAAGGCGCCTCGGTTATATCGGTCGATCCGGGACCGATGGAGTCCGTCGTTGGCTCATTTACGCCCCAAAGGGCGGGGAAATATAGCGTTCAGGCATTTTAATCCACATCGGTGGACCGGCCCTGACGATCCAAGGGGTCACCTGTGTCTGGGTCCTGAGGCTCGGGCTAGACAGTCTCGAATCGGTAGAGGACTATCTTTTGCCTTGGTTCACAGATGGAAATCCAATTTGCAATACGTGACTTTGCGGTTTTATTTGTAGAGCCTAGTATGGCGACATAGTGGTATGGGGCACTTATGCTATCTATGATTGATACTTATGATTTGAAGTTGTTCATACACTATGCACTTATAATTGTATCAAATGATTTGTTTTAAACGTATCAAGCATTCTTGGCTATAATAAGGTAAAAACCCTATCCTCCGGCTTGCGTTGCATTGTGTGATGGGACCTGGGTCTTATAATAGCTTCATTGTTCTTTATTTAGCATTGCGCTGTTGTTTTATGCACTGGTATTCTTGGGAGGAAACCCGTTCCGTGTTATACGTCATGGTCCCTTGATTTATCTAACTTTAAAATAAAGATTAATAACTATTTTAGTTCTCATACCAGTCACATGACTGACCTAGAGTTTATTGTTTTAACCTAAACTCTGGGTGCCCTTATTTCCACACGGGCAGCTAGTAGTTTTGGTTTTGCAGATTTATATTCACAGGATCCTGATTTACAGCTGGAATGATATCCGAAAAGCTCTGTATCCGTATATCTCCTTCAGTTGTGCTTTGTATTATTTTCCGCTGCTATGTAATGTATTGTAATCTTTGATATTTTTTTGTTGTGTAATATTTATTCATACTCTATATGTTCTTGTATTCTGATGGAATTGTTGTAATAAACAATGAAATGTTCTTCTGTCTGCGTTCTTTTGTGTGTTGTTCTCGAAGTATCCGCGCTTTCCTTACCGGGGAAGTTACGGGTCGTAACATTTATTTAGAAAACAATAAAATTGAAAAAAAGAAATATTTGTAAATTAATTATAGAATCAAAGGATTCTATAAAAGAAAATAATTATAGTGAAAAGGGTTTCATAAAGAGAGAATTTTACATTGTGAAGGTTTAGACCCGTGCTTCGCACACGAGTGTAACATGATACGGATTTAAAGTAGATATTAAATAGAATCTATTTTAAATAGATAAATTGGAAAGATTAATTTATAAATAATATTTTACAAATTAAATAAAATATTTATCATTTGATAAATAAAGATATATATGTCTGAACTTATGTAAAGAAATAAACAGATAAATGGAGAAGATTAATTTATAAATAATATTTTATAAATTAAGTAAAATATTTATCATTGGATAAATGGAATATATCGGTCAGAACTTATATAGAGAAGTAAGAATCGATTTTAACATCAATATTTGAAACTGAATATAAATGTATGTTAACAAGACTTATTAATGGAATTATTAAAGTGTTGAATATAAAATAAGATTTTATATGAATTGTTAATAAATAGAAGTATAAATATAATATTTAAAATAAGATAATATTTTAAATACGAAACCAAACTGTTTAATTTATATAAAGAAATGTTATTCATTTTGAATATGAATAATGGATTAAAATTAATGTTTTGAAAATAAAAACATTTATAAAGAAGATCGGATTTTTGAAATAGGAATTCAAATAGAAATGAAATTTCAAATGGCTAGAAAATAAATAACTTGTTTTAATAATAAAAACAGTTAGTGTGATTTATAAACAATGTTTATAAATAAATTAAAAATAATTATCAGTGGACACTACAACAAAATGGATTTTTAATAGCGTTTGAAAAACGCTATTATATCCTAATATAGCGTTTCAGAGAACGCCATGTAACGACATGCTATGTTAGACCTTCTGGTTTAAATAGCATGAACAAAAACGCTATGGAAAACTAATTTTGTATAGCGTTTTTATATGCTATCAAACAAAAACGCTATAAATATACTATCTAATACTTACTTATTATAGTGTTTCCGTGTAAGTTCCTATAGCGTTTTCTGTGTAGATTTTATAGCGTTTACTTTGATATATGTATAGCATTCATAGCATTTCCATTGTTTATTTTTATAGCGTTCTTGAAACGCTATTGCATATATTATTAATTTATATATTTTATTTACCATTGTTCCAACCTTTTTCATATACATATAAATGAAACAATTTTTCACAAACAATTATATAAATTACCGAATAATATTTCAAGTATATCATTCAAACAACTTAATATTTCATACATATCGTTTTATCAACTTTTCCATATCCACATAATATATCATACATTTTTGTATCAACAAGTTGCTTACAAACCAAACAAAAAACAGATTTAATCTACTCAGCTTCTGATATTTTCTCCTTAACATCAACAATAATGACCCTGTTAATGTCAAATAAACAATCAAGATATTAGCAATTGTTATATCATATATATTGACAAAGTAAAAGAAACAAGAAAAATGCAACTAGGACAAAAAATATAAATCAAAATTATTTTAAAATGTACATTTTAAATATTCCACTCAGATTCTCCACTCACTGTACACTAATGCATTCTTCTTTAAACTAACTTTTTTGCTCAAATACCCATTTATATGCCTCTTTGTCGTTCAGCGAGAACGGGCCCTATGTGTTATAATAAAGCATTAATTAATGACAAGTCATTTGGAACGTTTAAAAGCATATTCATTCGCTTAATTTGCAGTTTACCCAGTTGGCAATCATATCAACATCATGTACATAATATTCAATGCCACAAGTTTGCAGTGCACAAGTTTCCCCAAACTGATCAATCTAAGCAAAACGAATTTCAAACGTTTTACCAAAAAAGAAAAAAATATTTGACATGATCAAGCATTTGAGATGTGTATTAAAAATTTAAAAACTTATTGATCAATTAGTTTAATCTAGAAAATTTGAATATATTTCAATATCTAAACTGGTACGACAGTTTGTTTCCATTCCATATAGAAATCTTACTTGCAATATCATTGCTAGAACTTACTTGCAATATTTTTGCGAACAAACCCGCAACTACATCAATTTTCTAGATATAATTTTACAAGGCATTAAATGACAGTTATGCTTCAGTCTTTTGTATTGACTGTTCATAAAGCAATTTCAGTATTTTCTATTCCAAGAAAACAGATGAGCATGTTTAACATTACAGGAAATGATCTTACCCTGATTATTCAGTCTCTGTTGAAACTATTTTCATCAACCTAAAATTCCATAAGCCCCTGAAAATGTGGAAGTGTTGCATCTTTTATTGACCATGAACATATATTGTATAGTACTATAGCTTATCATCTATTAGTAACACATACCTCTCCATCTGGAGAAGTCCACTTGAGCTCTTCAATGTCACCAGAGACAAATCAGAATATCTTTTGTTTTGAATATTATTATGTGCATCTCATTTGCTATACTGCATAATAAAAAATACATGTAAGTTTAAAAATAATATCCATTCAATATCCTAAGGCATATCTAAAAAGCAATTTCCAGCATCCCAACATTGTTCCACATGCGAAACATGTATCACAGCCACAATTCCACAAGGAAAAAAGCACAATAACCTTAACAATGTATGTTATATCTTTGTCTATTTACATAGGTGTGGCTGCTCATAAACAAGGAAATTCAGTGGGTTTATAAAACAGTTTCTTCATATCCAGCATTTATCAATCGGTTAGCTCAGAACACAACATGATTGATAGGCAATATATCACCAGAAATTATTAATAGCGATCAAAGAAAGGAAGAATAAGTTATTTTGTAGCAACCAGGATGAATTCAACAACCAAAGGCAGTCACCTGGAGCAGAGTTAGCTTATTCTTTTCATTTTTTACAACTACTTATAGGTACAGAACAGTGAAGTTTACTGACATGCAATCTAAAAGAGTTGCTAGCATATTACCCAAAAAAAAAACCCAGATGTTTGTTAACAGCAAGCAAATAATCACTTGTTGTTTCAAACATAACAAAACTACGTTTAATATAAATTCCATGTGGTCCTCAAAATGAACTAGCATTTTCTTGCATTTGTTGATGTACACATTCAATATGAGTTATTAAACAACATTTAAGGCATCTGTTAATTTATGGCAACTCTTTTACTTATGATGTCTATGTATTATGTTTCTTTCTTCCTATTCTCTTTTATTTCCCTTTTTCCTTTTCATTTCTCTTATTTTCTTCCATTTTTTCCCTTAACTATTAAATCGCTGTACATTATTTTTTTATTTTTTTATACCAAAATAATTGTCGTGCCATCCGTACCCTTTATTAAAATTACATTGGTTACCTTATCTTTAATCCTTTTGTTTTAAAACAAAGTTCTCAGATTAGTATCTGGCATTAAAAAAGTCAACTCTAAATGTTTACATAACTTTTTGTGTCTTTAGAGTCATGACAATCCATAATTATAGGACTCTGTTTCGAAAAAATAATTATCTTAATTCTATTGATTTTGAAAGGAAAAAGCAACAAAGTAAAGACAATTATTATCTTTTTTGATCTTTTTCCCATTTCAAGCTTGTTGTGAAATCCACACTTAAACCTATTACTGTTCTGCCCGGAAATATACCTTGAGGCTGAGAATGATACCAATAAGAAGAAAAAAGAAACCTGGATGTTCGTTAACAGCAATCAAATAACCACTTTTTGTTTCAAACATAACAAAACAAGGTTTAATATAAATTCCACGTGGTCCTCAAGATGAAGTAACTTGTATTTTCTTGCATCTGTTAATGTACACATTCAATATGACTTACTAAACAACATTTAAGGCATTTGTTAATGTACGCATTCAATATAAGTTACTAAACAACATTTAAGGCATCTGTTAATGTACACATTCATAATCAGAGTCATAATTTTGCTCCAAGGAAAGAGCTCTTCTCACAGTTATTTTAGGATATTTCAAATGAAATTAAGTTGTGAAATTTTGACAATATCCTTATATATAAAATTAATTTAGAAACAACCCATTTAAAATTAGACTAGTTAAGTGAACATAAATAAATTAAACTGAATCAGTGGTTGTCTATATAAACCTTTTATACAGTAAGTTTAATGATTACAAATGCACTAACCAACCATGACTACATTTGTACTATAACAAAGTTATTATTCAATATAATAAATCAAAGAAATACAATGCGGAGTATAATAAATAAATAGATTTCAAAAGCTATTTTGAACCTGATCGCTTGTGTTGCCACTGCCTTGAATAATGCTTAAAATCAATTTTTGCGCTTCTTCTTAGTGCTTCAAACATAGAAAACCTTTGCTGGTGCAGTAAGTTGAACTTAGCTTCCTATAGTCCAACAACATATGATACAAAAAATCAGCAAAAACAGTAATAGCAATGTGAGTTAGTTTATTTACTTAAAAAATTATGACCAATTTTTTTTCCAAAAAGTCACAACTATGTTAATTACTGCTGGCCGAATGTGAATTACTGCTGGCCAAATACGATGTTAAAACGACGTGTGGTGAACTTGAATTTTGCCTAAACTTAATAGAACCAAAAGTCACGATTCCCATCACAAAAAGCGTTTGAATATTCAATGAACTTCTAACCAAACCTGCTACGTTTTTCTTTCTTTCAATACCCGAATTAATCTGCTGCTGAAATTTTTGTTTCTATTATCTGGAAAAAGATGCAAACATAAGTAAAAAGATAATAAAGATACGTGCTTTATTATGATCCAGCTGAATTCTTTTTTATAACCCCCTCAACAAAGGAAACCCAAAGAGATTCATGTGCACTATTAATCGCCAATATAAAACGAATATGAACACAGATTGACTAATTTGATGGATAAAAGGTGAGATCAAGTATCCAACCTCTAGTTTATGCCATCACATACATTTCATAAACAATATCTAAAGCAAAAGACAGAACAACATAGCCAAACCTCGCCTTAACATTGCATTATCATAAGCAATGCGGTGGAGATTGAACGGGTAAAAAACCATCGTCAAAAATGCGGAAGTAACAATCCAGATCATAGCCAAACCTCGCCTTAATATTGCATTTGCCTCTCAGTTTCTTCAAAGTTTGCCTCAATTCAGATTGCAATTTTCTCAACATTTGCCTCAGGAAAATAGTACAACATAATCTTTTATCCTCCTTTTTTATGTGAGTATCCTGACACTTGCCAAACATTTTTCTCGCAGTAAAACAAATCCTGGTATCTATCTTCTGCCTATTTTTCACTTGCTCGTACAGCGGTCTTATAGCAAATTAGAAGTTGAAATCATAAAGTAGCATGGCCGGTCTCCTAAACCCATTTAAGTGTGATCCCATAGGATAAATTAAAGGAAAAGCATCAAAAGATACCCCTAATGCTTTTACACACATGCATGATCAATCCGCTTGGATGGGAGAAGATATATTGCAAGCTATTTGTAATTGAAAGATTGTCAGATTATAAACATATCTTATCAGATTTCTATAAATCCACAAATCAAATAATTTAATGCCTTTTTATGAACTACCAAAAATTTGTGACATAACAACCGTTATTCCATAAGGCACACTAAATTAAAATATATGGTTTTGGAAACTATGCTAAATTAGAGTAATCTAGATATGGTAGAATTTGAAACCATGCCTTTTATGCCCAAGCATGCAATTGAATGTATATGAAACTATTTTTGCCTCTAGTTACCTGGAATATAAAAATACTGAAATGAAATTTCTTGTTTTGTTTTGTTTAACCCTGCTTAATTTTCGTCATTGTTCCTACCAGCGTAAGCACAATATTTCCCGATTACTTGTTGGCTTGATATTCATTACAAATTACAAATTTACAATATAACTCATCATTCTATTTTCTAAACATATATAGATCAATCATTAGCAATAACAATTTTACAGTAATTTCTAAATTTAAGCTTGATTACCAGTTTTGCAAATGTACAGTGAAACTATATTGTTATTAAAGTTAGTAATTCTTACATAATTAAAGTAGAAGATGTATACTTTTTTCCAAAAATTAAAAAGAAGTGAATTGATTATGTGAAGCTTCTAAGAAGTTATATCATATAAGTTAAAAGATAGAATTGCTAGTTGTATGAAATAGTGCTAAAAACTCAAATTTAGACATAGGTTATGAGCATTAAATTACAGTAATGCGATCAATGATACAAACAGAGGTAATACTATAACATGTATGTATCTAATTTCATTCAATATATGTTGGTTCCATAAAATATATGATGTATTGTCAAGAGAAGGGAATTACTACAATCTATCCAAGTATCTATGTATCTTTTTTGCTAAATTGAGGGAAAATCCCCTTAACAGTGTTGAAAACCTCATCAACAGATCTTGCACAGCATCAATCTTCCCAAAAAAATGCACAAAATTGTGCAGTGCGGTAAAACAGGCATATTCACAGATTATGTATCATTTTCCATACCACGGGGGACATTTTAACAAAATGATTCCTTAAGTTAAATTTGGTTCATTAACCTCATTCACATGCAATAATTCAACTATGCAAAATATTCCGTCTATAATTAGATTGATATGCAACAATTGTTTGTATGCGACAGTCCAGTTAGAACTGCTTTCATAAAGTTAAATCTCTTTGTTAGCGCTATGATTATTGTCCTGGTCGGAAGTCAAATTTTTGGCTGATATGCAATACCACTATAACTTATAATGCAATGTGAATGAGATTATCAGTTGGAATCTGAAAACTGACAGCACTAATAACTCGCCTCTGAATTATATAAAGGCACTGGATTTAACATATGACCAAAAGAGGTATTAGGCTGATTCATAATTTTTCCGAAATAATACAATGTTAAATCCAATGCCTAGATACTTTAGAGGTGGTTAGCACTTCGAAGTAATTAGCACATAGAAGGGTTATTCCCTCAACATGAAGTTTCTAAAATAAATGATACTTGATGGATTTGCGCTTCTAAATAATTCGCACATAGGTTATTCCATGCAGACAAACCTTGCAAGTTTTAACATGGAGGATAAATTATTCTTAGCTATCAAATGTACCATGCATACCAAAAGAAGTACTCGGTGTATTTGTTTTTCATGAAGCTCTGGTGGTTTCTTAAATGCCTCGTTTCTCTAAAGCATGACTGATTATTTCTTATGCAAGCTTTACTACTACTAAGGAAGCAGTCTTTCTTATATTACTGGGATACACAAGCAAATTGAAAATACTGGGAGCATTATGTACTGATTATGTTACAAATTTATGTCAACTATTATTTTCATAGACGTATTGGGTGTATGCGGAAAGTGCCATATTTCCATTCATATCCGAAACTAATTTCGAAAAGTCAGATATAAATATTCGCAGATACAAAAGGATATTTGTTCCACTCAACTCAAACAAGTAAATGAAACATTTTGGTTCAGGATAAATTGTTTTTAGTAATAATGCTAAAATAAACACAAGATATAAAAAACATAATAATAAAAAATAATCACTGATAGAAAATCATTTGTACAAGCATAATATGAATAATTAGTCGATAAAAATAGTAAATATCAATCATTTTGTACACTAAAATATGTGTAATCTCAACTAATATCTTGATCAAAATCAACGAATTTTTTTGGATGCACATATACAATTATATTTGTATCTTATTTTCTTGATTTGGATTTCAATTTTATTTTTCGTATCGATGAGGGATTACATATTTTGCAGATATTAATTGACAGCCCTAATTTTCATTACCATTAACATTAACATCAAATTGTAACGCGACCTCAAAATCCAGAAGTGTTGAAGATTCAACATTTGACCAAAAAGAGGTATTAGGCTGATTCATGTAGTTTCTGAAATAACACCTAAACTATCCAATAACACAAAAACTAGACAATTCTGTGATATGAAATCTCTAAAATAAATGGAACTAATTGGATTCATTTCATGCTTCCAGGTAACTAGCACATTGGTGCTTCCATGCAAATCTACCTTGGGAGATTTTACACAGATGCACAACTTAGTCTTAGTTCACGCATGCATCTGCACATGGAAAAAAAAGAAGCCGATATATTTCGTTTGTCATGAAACTTTGGTAGTTTCTTAAATCTGACGGTTCTCTAAATGACGACTGATTATTGCTTCTGCAAGCTTTATCATTAATCAGGAACCGACTTGCTTATCGTTGTAAATACTGGGATACACAACCAAATTGAAAAAATACTAGAATGAATTATACAGTGATTATGTTATAAATTTATAGTATAGACTAATTTCATTAAAGATATATCAAATCCATAGTATAATAGAAAATAAAATAAAAGAACATAAAATTATTAGGTTTAAAATAATAATAATAACAAATACCTTTTGAAACTTTCCTTTAGAGTCATAATAGCCAACAATAGGCATACTTGACTGCACAAAATCCTTAAATCTCTTTTTGATGGTCTTGATATTGTCATCATCTCTTCCCTGATTCCTACTTAGAAGGCGCCTTTCCATTTCCTCCTATGAGCATTCGAAGAACAAAACAAATGCAGGCTCAATCTTTGTGACACTCTCAAACGCTGCACGGTTCTCCTTATTTCTTGGGAATCCAACAATGAGAAATTTATCATTCCCACTTTCCAGAATACCTTTCTGAAGAAGCTTAATTGTCAATTCAGAAGGAACAATCTTTCCCTCTTTAATCATGTTTGAAATCATTGTTCCATTTTTAGAACCAAATTTAATTTCAGTATGGAGAAGATCACCAGCACTAAGATGGTAAACCCAAAATGTTCTACAATATTGGCATACTGAGTACCCTATCCACTACCAGGGGACCTTCCAAAACAATCACGACTGTGACCATCTTGCCAATCAAATTCCTATTGGCATCCTTATTTACAACGGATTCTTTTGAAGAATCAATTGTGCTACACATTTGTGTAGATTTGTGAATTCAAGCTAGATTCAAGATCTAGAGAGAAAAAAAGAAGTTAATTGCCTCTGCAATAAATAATACTGTGCCCCTCTTTATACATGTCGATGTTCCCTCTATTATTCATTAATTAAATGATTAATTTAAAGGATGAGAATAAAAGAGTGTGATTTCAGCAAAATCGATGGAGAAGGATGTAAATTCAAATATCTCTCATAAACATATAATATATAGAATAATTCATGTTTACAAGTTAGAGCAATTTCAGTGAAAATTAAAGATTGGAACAAAAATGAAGAAAATTACCCCATTTTGTGCTGTGAAAGAATCAAATCCTGACCCAACAGAGGCAAAACTAACACCAATAATCAATTCCTCGACACGTAAAGACCAGTCCAAGAAAGGAGGCAACTCTTATTTCAAGCCAAAGTATGAAGCTGATAGTTTTGTCAGTCGATATATGTTTAAAATTTTGTTCTCCAGTACTGATTAAAATGAAGATACATGGTATTTACCTGCAAAGTCAGTAGCAAGCTTTCCATTGGTTAATCTTCTAGTAGACATATTGAAGTAAAAGCCTCTGCCGCAAGGAGGAAAATCACTTCTAAAAGCTGTAGCTATGTAGTTATTATTGCCTAGATCAACAGTTGAGTCACCAAATGCATATATTGCTCAAACCAAAGCATTGGATGTGGAACCATTGACTAGAGCTTGTACTTGTATGTAAAATACAAGCGTCGTGAAGAAATATGAGTACAAGCTGAAAGCTATTTTGCGCAGCCATGCAGCAAACTTCTCAGCCACACTACATCCTCCCACGGTCCAGGCAACTACATTTTCGACCAATAACACATCAACCACAAGTCTCTGACAACCATGGACATTCATAACTATCAACACATAAAACTTAACCAGCTCCATCCTCCTGGAATACACCCCCTGATATAGCCCCGATCTCCACTGACTTTAACTATTCCTCCACTATCAACAACAGCTCATTCAGAAAACCCACTATTGCAATACAACCATTTATTCTACTTTCATCACGCCTACAACAACCGACTACATACCACTCTCCACACCATCATCTACTTGAGCCTAAAGCTCCACCCATAGTTAACCAAAAAGCAACTCCGACCACCTCCCCACTTTCATATCACACTTCATGCACAAATTAACCACCTCCATATCCTTTCTAAGCCATCCAAAACGGGCATCACAACAGCCTTACTTTATCATCACGCAACCACGCTTCGTACACATGTAAAACTGCTCCACTACCACTGGCAAATCAAAGTTATCACTTTCTACATCTTGAATCTAGCTTCTTTGCCAATCAACATGCACAAAACAGAAGCAAACAACCATCTCCGTTCACGAGAAAATCACCCTCACCTGTACCCGCAAGCACAACCTGAAATCTACCCACAACCAATTCTGCAATTCAGCAAGTTCCAATTGCACAACCATTTCTCATCACCAAAATTGCCCTTCGAAACCTAAATCGCAATTGTGAATTCAAACCAACCCAAAAAAAGCAAATCGCAATTTGAAAATTGCGAATTTTGATTTTACAAATCAATAATTAGTGAAGAATATATAAGTAAGTCAGCAGTACCTTTCATGTCATTCAAATTGGAGAGCTCGGGGATTGACTACTGATGACAGATGATTGCAGGTTTGGGATTCTATGATTCAACGTTAAAATTTGGGATTTTAAGATCTTGACTCAGTGTTAGAGGCGATAAAGTGGTAAAGGAAGAAAAAGGATGTTTTCTGAAGGGGTAAGCAAAATCACGGACTTTAATTTTTCATGCAAAAAAATTTCAGCTCCCGCCTTTGGTATAGCGTTAGTACGTGAGATTTATTTTCAAAATAGGGTTGAATATCATCCGCCTCGGTGCATTTTAAGAGAATTGGAAACAAACGCTATTCACTGTTGCTATCTAAGTCTCATTTTGTTGTAGTGGGATTATTTGGATTGTAAATTCAGCAGTGAAGATAAAGGAGAGATAATCGAATATAAGTTATTCGAAGTGAGTTAATCGAATATAAGTTATTCGAAGTGAGTTAATTGAATAATAGTTATGCGAAGTGAGTTAATCGAATATAAGTTATTCGAATTAAGTTAATCGAATATTAGTTATTCGAAGTAAGTTAATAGAATATTAGTTATTCGAAGTGAGTTAATCGAATATAAGTTATTCGAAGTAAGTTAATCGAATATTAGTTATTCAAAGTGAGTTAATTGAATATTAGTTATTCGAAGTGAATTAATCAAATATAAGTTATTCGAAGTAAGTTAATCGAATATTAGTTATTCGAAGTAAGTTAATCGAATATTAGAAGTGAGTTAATCGAATATTAGTTATTTGAAGTGAGTTAATCGAATATTAGTTATTCGAAAGAGAGTTAAATCGAATATAAGTTATTCGAAGAGAGTTAATCAAATATTAGTTATTCGAAGAGAGATTATTGGATATCGTTTATTCGTAAGGAGATTACTGAATATCGTTTATTCGAAAAGGAGTAATCGAATATAGTTTATTCGAAAAGGAGTAATCGAATATAGTTTATTCGAGAAGAAAGGTAATCGAATATTGTTTATTCGAGAAGAGAGATAATCGAATATAGTTTATTCGAAAGAAAGAGTTATCAAATATAGTTATTCGAAAGAGAATTTTCAAATAGAGAATTATACATTGAAATTCGATTATATCGAATTCAGGAAAGTACTATTTATTTTCCGTTTTAATCAAGATTTATTTATTTATTAATAAATTAGTTGTTTGTTTGTTTATTCAAATTAAGAAATAAAAATTATATTCAAGTTATTATATTTCGGAAGCATGAGATTGTAACACTATTATTATGATCAAATGATTTCTATAAAAGAAGAGGATTCGTAAATAGAATCGGATAGTTACGTAAGGAGGTTTGTTAAAGATTTAAAAGGTGAACTTTGTCTATTTCGAGGTTAGAGATGTTGTTCAGTTAAGGTCTGAGAGGTAGTTATACCCCAACTTGATTGGCTTCATTTTTAACTAAGGAATGGTTAAGGTTTGGTAGTGAAGGTTGGTTAGATGAATTTAGTTAATGAGCGCAATTGTTTGAGTTGGCATATCGATATTTTATTTAAATATCTGTTTAAATCCAGTGAAGGAGTTTTGGAAATGTTTTCCAAATAAGAACCAGCAATGTTTTCTAAAAATAAAAAATAATAAATGGGAATAGAAATGGAAACGTTTTCCAAAGTTAATAACGTATATTTTCTAAATTTAGAAAATAAGGATTTACAAATATATGGAAACGGGAAATAAGGAAATGAATAAATTAATGATAAATTAATTTAAAGGGATAAATATGGATTGATGATTGATCGATAAAATTTCCAATTGGAAATAAGATCGTTGTTTGTACACATGTTTTCCTTTGGTATTTAAATCACGGACTATCAAAGTTTTTGACCATTTCCGTTGTCAATACGGAAAGACCGAGATCAGATTTATTATCTGAAAACTACTCCATATGGGCATTATCGTTTCGAATCAAATAGATCGAAGACGTATTGAAGACGAAGATTATACAAGGGTTATTCTGGCGATCCTAGGTAGAAATTGCGTAAGATGGATTTACAGAATAATTCCTTCGGTTTGTCCAGTCCCAGGACAACTTGAATGGACGAGTGTCTGACAGAGTATATCTAGTAGATCACTTAAGTTGATCTTTTCAAACGTATTTACGTTGGTGGTGGAGGAATTCGTTTCTCTTAGCTTTATACCCATGGTATTTTTGATGAAATCAATTTGTGATTTGACGGGTATGACGATGTGGCAGTCAAAGTAAATATAGATGTGATCTGTATAATAGTACATTATGACCTCAAGCCTCATCAACTGTGAAATGACAGAAATCGGGCAAGCAGCATGGCTAAGTGGGTCGCACCCAAGTAGGGTATATTGTCACCATATAGAGAATATTCATATTTGTTACTTCTTTCAATTCTATATCTCCCGAGAACAGTTATGTTGGTATACCAACCGTAAGTTGACAATATATTCGGAACATTCAAGCGAAATGAATGGCCGGTCATGTGTGGCCGAGTTACAAGATGTTCTTGTTGAACTCCAGTTTATCGCTTTTAGAGTACACTGATCGGAAGGTGGTTCCATACCTTATCATAGTTGGAATCCATTACCCAATAAGCGCCCGCGGTGTTTGATTATATATTATATATGTGGAACGTGATATGAAAGCATTTCCACTAGATTGCTATTTATTTGATTTAGACATTATTATAATATCAGAAGAGTATCATTTTGAAAAGAATGTTTTGGGTTATTGTAAGGTAAAAACCATCCGTGTTTATGTGTGGATCGGTCTTACGATTATTCTTTCTTTTGAAAGGATTTTAAAAGTTAAACAAATGATTTGAGTTTACTCACACCGGTCACATGACTGACCCGGAGTTTATTTTGTTTTCCCTAAAATCTGAGTGCCCAATTTTGTACGGGCAGTCAAGTAGTCGGGATTTACAGATACTTGAACAGCTAGAGCAGGAGGCTTCAGGATTATATAGCTATAGTTTATTTCCACTGTGTTGTAAGTATTGCACCCTGATAATGTTGTTGTATACATATACTAGTTTTATTTCAAAGTTATGTTATTTTATATTCGTTCCACTGTAAGATACGTGTTTACTCTGATGTTGTTATTGCTCTTCTTCTTCTTCTATTCAAAATTTCTATCTTATCTACTCTTACCCTCTAACTTCTTTCTATTGACGTTCCGATATTTTCGATGTTTGAATAGTCGGCATGGTGTTGTATGCCGATATCCAAGGTCGCAAATCCCCCGGGTCGTTACAGTGGTATATGAGCTGAAGTTTAAGTAATTACCTTGGCTCTGTGGCGTAACTCAGTAGAGATGGGGTTAGTTATGCCCTAGATTGAGTTAAGTGTGTATATACAAGAGAGCGTATTTGTAGATTTTATAAAAAAATGTTTTATATTGTGGAGATTTATCGATTGAGTTGTTTATGAGTTCTGGTCGATCAGTTTAATCCACTGTATCGGTAGGGGTTTCTAAACACTAGAATACAATGAACCGACATGGTATGTTTTGAAAAGGGGGTAAATGAAATAATTTTACCCAAAGTATATTTTGAGATAAAGAAAAGTATATATATTGGAAATATTATAGTATATTGGATGTGTTAGTTATTATAATCGAGTAAGATTATAAATTAAATGGTTATATATAACCAAATAAAATTCGTATAAGTGTTACAAAATGAATTGAATCTGAAATTAAAATCAGAATTGGAATCAAAAGTTGGAGAAGTGGTTGTAAATGGATCTAGATTAAATATATGGCAATTTTAAGATCCTGAGAAATCTTAAAATGTTTTCAGGCATTTTGAATGATATTTTGAACTAATTTTAAAATAAAAGTGTTTAAAAATGAGTTTTGAAATGATATAGTATTGAACTCACTTTGATCGCTGGAATATAATTTCCGATGATGAAGTCGACCATCATCGGTATTCATTTTCGAGTTTCTAAAAGACGGATTACTACCAAAGATTCTGTTTTCAATTATTTTGAGAAAAGCAAGTTGTTTTGAATTCCGAAAGGGGATATTTGATTTTAGAAAAGCTAAGTTATTTAAATTCCCAAGGAAAGATTGTTTGATTTGAAATAAATTAATAATAATATGGGAAACCAAATTGTAATTGAAATGGATTGATTTTTGAATTAAAAATCCGATTTGAGTTATGAGATAAAGATCTCTAATTAGAGAAATTAACCAGTTAATGAAATACGGGATGGAACTTAACTTAGTTGAGTATATTGATTGGTGAGTTAAGAAATTGAAAGTCAAGAATGGTACTTGAGATTGAGAATGGCATTTGGCTTGGATAAGCGAATGCTTGTGTTAGAGATAAAAGTGATTTGAGTTTGATTGGGATGACATTGGTATATGCGGAATTGATAGCAGATGTAAAGGATATAATGATATGCCCGATAAAAAGGTACAAGTTTATTTTATATGAGTTTGGTGATTTATGAGCCTGTTTGGCAAGCCGCTTGGCTGTTTGATTTTCTTTTGGGTCGGAGATGGCCTAGAGAGGTGAGTTGTAGTTGTACCGATTGAGCTGTACAAAGAAGGTGTTGGGAAAACTTTGCGAAAATTTAAGGTGTTAGAATTTTTTTGGTTATTCGAAATAAATTAATATTTTATTTGAAATTAAAAGGATTCAGTTGAAACTGAAGTTGATAAGTAAACAAATAATTTTTAACCTAGTTAATAGGGTTTGTTTTCTACCTTAGCAATTTCGAGGACGTAATTATTTTAAGGGGGGAAGAATGTAACATCCCGTATTTTTACAGTATAATAATTAATTTATTTAATTATTTAAATGTCGATTTGGCGATATTGATAACTTGAATTAAATAATATTTATATTTTATTAATATAAATAATAGAATAATATATTTATTTCCAAAATAGTCGGAAATGATAGAATTCATAATATAAGTGTGAACTGGATAGTGTAGGAGGTTTGGTTAAGTTTAGATTCGAATTCTAATAACGAATCTATTTAATAAACGGCGTTAGAACGTATAAATTATATTATAATTATAATCGAGCTCGAAATAGTGCGGTAGTTCATAATTTGGCGATTCGAACTTTAAACAAATATACAATATCCGTTTTAAGTCGGATTTCCATGAAACAATAAACGTTCGGAGCTGGTGAAGTATATTTTTCTAATGAAAGATAAAAATCGAGATTTCGTCGTGTAGATTTTGAGTTATGTCCAAATCAAATTTTAAAATAGTCACTATGGAATTCGTTATAATTTATAATGTTTATTTACGTTATAAAAGGTTTTTAATATAAACCGCATAGCGATATAAAACGAAATTTTGAAATATTGAGTTATAAATCCAAATATGTATATTTTATAGTTGTATGATATCATATGTGAATATATACGATAATATTAATTTATTAATATTTAATTTGATTATTTTTAAATATATTTATATTTAAACAGTCTATTTAGAGCCTTAGAAAATTGTCACTTTTGCAAACGAGCTCCATTTTCGACGAACTAATTTTGTTGGATTCAGAATGTTAAATTATTGTTAGATTTCAATTTTCGTGATTTTTGGAGTCAGTATGTGGCCATACGTGATTTTAATGTGAAATACAGTCGATAATTTGACTTTAAAAATACGCTGTGTGAGCAAACGAAGTCGGAATTCGACGAAACCAGTTTCATTGGGTCCGTAATGTCAAACTGTAGCTGCATGCCAATTTTCAGGATTTTTGGATACCGTGTGTGATCACAAGGATTTTTAATGATAAATACAAGCAGCAGTTCAATAAAAAATAAATAAAATAATCAATATAAAAGTAATTAAATTCTCCTATAAAAACCCCTTAACATCTTCCTAAACCTAAATAAACTCATTCTCTGGTCAAATGTATTGGCCGTCACCAAACTTCCTTCTTACAATAGAAATCTTAAGTTCAAAAAATCGATATCAATTCATAGGAAAATTCTAAAATCGTGAAACAACTTTACTTGGATTCGTATGGAGATGAGCTCCATTTCTATATATGTAATTTCCAGTTCGACTTGATTTGCGTGTGCTGTATGTTTTCAGCGTGAGTTAGGGCTCCTGTATTGGATTGATACAAACTTCAGTTAGTGTTTTGGTTGTTATTTTTGGAATGAGGAGTGGAAATGGAGTTCGTGTACACAATTTTGGGGTATTTCGGGATATAAAGTGACGCAATGTCACTGTAGTGGTGCGAGTTTGGTCTGAAATCATGGTGATGGAGGAGGTGTCGAGTTGAACGGGATGGAGATGGAGGGAAGCGGATTTATGCAAGGAATGCTGTGGTGAAGTTTGTTTTGATTTTTACTGGATGGTTAAAGAGTTCAGAATGGTGACTGTTGCATGTGTCTTCAACAGGAGATCGCCATTTCTGAAACACGTACGAGTTTGGGATGGCATACACGGGTAGATGGAGATTGGAAGGAGGAGAGCAATGTTGATTTCAGTTTGGAAATGTGTGGAGAAATGGTGGACCGGTGGGGAATGAAAACAGCGGCAATGGTGAAGATGAAGGGAGCAACTGCGTTCAAAGTAATTGGGGAAGAAGGTGATTTGGCGGGTATGGGTTTAAGGATGGAGATGGGCCGTCATGTAAGGTAAAGCCCAATGGAAAATTTAAATCTAAGTTAAATTTCAAAATAAATAGTGTATTAAGTTATAACGTCCATAACTTATTCATTCGAAATCAGATTTGCGTGAAACAAGATCCGTTGAGATCGTATGGACGAACGCTTCACAATGGAACTGGCTTGGAGGGGATTGGAGCTCGTTTGGAATTATGTCAAAATAAAATGCCTGAATGGATCAAATTGAATGTTTATCATTATTTAACAGTAACCAACCAAAGTGAGTAAATCTCACTAACTCTGTACAATTTATATTTTTATAAATATAATCTAGTATTGATAAATGATGATTGATTGCTGTGTGTATATTGTTTGGTTGAATTGCTAATTTATTGGTTGAAATTATAGATAACGATATATATATATATATATATATATATCGTTAATCAAATATTGATTTCGTTATCAGAATATTTCATATTGAAATGAAATCGATGTTAGTTATATTGTTTAACATTTGTGGGTGTAGGGAAATAGGTTGGAGGGATCCGACTGGATTCCTCAATATTTATAATACTGTTTGTTTTCATATATCGTGTTATATGATGTGATATATAATCTGTGATTGATTATGATGATACTGGTCTTGTTATTTGGTACTTTTAAATACCAAAAGAAATATTGGAATGTAAAAAGGGAAATTTCAAACTGTATATTGAAATAGAAAATTTATAAAATCAAAGGATTTTATAAAAAGGATTTTATAAAAAGAAATTATTTATAAAATCAAAGAATTTTATAAAAGGAATATTTATTTAGAAAACAAATAAAATTGGAAAAAAGAAATATTTGTAAATTAGTTATAGAATCAAAGGATTCTATAAAAGAAAATAATTATAAAATGAAAAGGGTTTCATAAAGAGAGAATTTTACATTAGGAAGGTTTAGACCCGTGCTTCGCACACGAGTGTAACATGATACGGATTTAAATTAGATATTAAATTGAATCTATTTTAAAACAGATAAATTGGAAAGATTAATTTATAAATAATATTTTATAAATTAAATAAAATATTTATCCTTTGATAAATAAAGATATATAAGTCTGAACTTATATAAAGAAATAAACAGATAAATGGAGCAGATTAATTTATAAATAATATTTTATAAATTAAGTAAAATATTTATCGTTGGATAAATGGAATATATCGGTCAGAACTTATATAGAGAAGTAAGAATCGATTTCAACATCGATATTTGAAACTGTATATGAACGTTGTGTTAACAAGACTTATTAATGGAATTATTAAAGTGATGAATATAAAATAAGATTTTATATGAATTGTTAATAAATAGAAGTATAAATAGAATATTTAAAATAAGATAATATTTTAAATACGAAAACAAACTGTTTAATTTATATAAAGAAATGTTATTCATTTTGAATATGAATAATGGATTAAAATAAATGTTTTGGAAATAAAAACATTTATAAAGAAGATCGGATTTTTGAAATAGGAATTCAAATAGAAATGAAATTTCAAATGGCTAGAAAATAAATAACTTGTTTTATTAATAAAAACAGGTAGTGTGATTTATAAACAATGTTTATGAATAAATTAAAAATAATTATCAGATAATAATTTGGATTGTAAATTCAACAGTGAAGATAAAGGAGAAATAATCGAATGTAAGTTATTCGAAGTGAGTTAATCGAATATAAGTTATTCGAAGTGAGTTAATCGAATATTAGTTATTCGAAGTGAGTTAATCGAATATAAGTTATTCGAAGTAAGTTAATCGAATATTAGTTATTCGAAGTAAGTTAATCGAATATAAGTTATTCGAAGTGAGTTAATCGAATATTAGTTATTGGAAGTGAGTTAATCGAATATTAGTTATTGGAAGTGAGTTAATCGAATATTAGTTATTCGAAGTGACTTAATCGAATATTAGTTATTCGAAGTGAGTTAATCGAATAGTAGTTATTTGAAGTGAGTTAATCGAATACTAGTTATTCGAAGTGAGTTAATCGAATATTAGTTATTCGAAAGAGACTTAAATCGAACATAAGTTATTCAAAGAGAGTTAATCGAATATTAGTCGAATATCATTTATTCGAAAAGGAGTAATCGAATATAGTTTATTCGAAAAGAAGTAACCGAATACAGTTTATTCGAGAAGAGAGATAATCGAATATAGTTTATTCGAGAAGAGAGATAATTGAATATAGTTTATTCGAAAGAAAGAGTTATCAAATATAGTTATTCGAAAGATAATTTTTGAATAGAGAATTATACATTGAAATTCGATTATATCGAATTCGGGGAAGTACTATTCACTTTCCATTTTAATCAAGATTTATTTATTTATTAATAAATTAGTTGTATGTTTGTTTATTCAAATTAAGAAATAAAAGTTATATTCAAGTTATTATATTTCGGAAGCATGAGATTGTAACACTGTTGTTATGATCAAATGATTTCTGTAAAAGAAGAGGATTCGTAAATAGAATCTGATAGTTACGTAAGGAGGTTTGTTAAAGGTTTAAAAGGTGAACTTTGTCTATTTCGAGGTTAGAGATGTTGTTCAGTTAAGGTCTGAGAGGTAGTTATAACCCCAACTTGATTGGCTTCGTTTTTAACTAAGGAATGGTTAAGGTTTGGTAGTGAAGGTTGGTTAGGTGAATTTAGTTAATGAGCGTAATGGTTTGAGTTGGCATAGCGATATTTTATTCAAACATCTGTTTAAATCCAATGAAGGAGTTTTGGAAATGTTTTCCAAATGAGAATCAGCAATGTTTTCTAATAATAGAAAATAAGAAATGGGAATAAAAATGGAAACGTTTTCCAAAGTTAATAACGTATATTTTCTAAATTTAGAAAATAAGGATTTACGAATATATGGAAACGGGAAATAAGGAAATGAATAAATTAATGATAAATTAACTTAAAGGGATAAATATGGATTGATGATTGATCGATAAAATTTACATTTGGAAATAAGATCGTTGTTTGTACACATGTTTTCCTTTGGTAGTTAAATCACTGACTATCAAACTTTTTGACCATTTCTGTTGTCAATACGGATAGACCGGGATCAGAATTATTATCTGAAACCCATTCCGTATGGGCATTATCGTTTCGAATTAAAAAGATCGAAGACGAATTGAAGACGGAGTTTATACAAGGGTTGTTCTGGCGATCCGAAGTAGAAATTGCCTAAGATGGATTTACAGAATAATTCCTTCGGTTTGTCCAGTCCCAGGATAACTTGAATGGACGAGTGTCTGACAGAGTATATCTGGTAGATCGCGTAAGTTGATCGTTTCAAATGTATTTACGTTGGTGGCGGAGGAATTCGTTTCTCTTAGCTTTATACCCATGGTATTTTAAAGGAAATCAATTTGTGATTTGACTGATATGACGATGTGGTAGTCAAAGTAAATACAGATGTGATCTGTATAATAGTACGTTATGACCTCAAGCCTCATTAACTGGGAAATGACAGAAATCGGGCTGGTAGCATGGTTAAGTGGGTCGCACCCAAGTAGGGTATATCGTCACCATCTAAGAATATTCATATTTGTTACTTCTTTCAATTCTGTATCTCCCGAGAATGGTTATGTTGGTATACCAACCATTAGGTGACAATATGTTCGGAACATTCAAGTGAAATGAATGGCCGGTCATGTGTGGCCGAGTTACAAGATGTTCTTGTTGAACTCCAGTGTATCGCTTCTAGAGTAGACTGATCGGAAGGTGGTTCCATACCTTGTCATAGTTGGAATCCATTACCCAACAAGCGCCCGCGGTGTTTGATTATACATTATATATGTGGAACGTGAGATGAAAGCGTTTCCACTAGATTGCTATTTATTTGATTTAGACATTATTATAATATCAGAAGAGTATCGATTTGAAAAGAATGTTTTGGGTTATCGTAAGGTAAAAACCATCCGTGTTTATGTGTGGATCGGTCTTACGATTATTCTATCTTTTGAAAGGATTTTAAAAGTTAAACAAATGATCTGAGTTTACTTACACTAGTCACATGACTGACCCGGAGTTTATTTTGTTTTGTTTTCCCTAAACTCTTGGGTGCCCAATTTTGTACGGGCAGTCAAGTAGTCGGGATTTACAGATACTTGAAAAGCTGGAGCAGGAGGCTTCAGGATTATATAGCTATAGTTTATTTCAACTGTGTTGTAAGTATTGCACCCTGATAATGTTGTTGTATACATATACTAGTTTTATTTCAAAGTTATGTTATATTTTATTCATTCCGCTGTGAGATTCGTGTTTACTTTGATGTTGTTGCTCTTCTTCTTCTTCTATTCTAAATTTCTATCTTATCTATTCCCACCCTCTAACTTCTTTCTATTGATGTTCCAATATTTTCGATGTTTGAATAGTCGGCATAGTGTTATATGCCGATATCCAAGGTCGCAAATCCCCCAGGTCGTTACATGATGATTGCATTAGTTTGTAATAGATAGCACTGTACTACTGCATAAATTATCTTAGGAAGGCTTTGTGTGTCTGGTCTTGCATTTCAACTTCAAACTTTGAAAGTTAGGACTTGATTGCCATTCTTTGCCTTCACTTCGCAACTAGCATATTTGGCACATAAACGTTTGGGTTTGAGCACTCATGTTTGATTGGATCAATGATTGATTCTGATGATGGATACAACAATCTGTGGATGGCAATAATGTCGATTCGTATAATCCCCTTCCCGCTGATCTTGTACTTGCACCGAGCTGATGGACTATGCTTTGATCCACTCTTAATGATGATTCAAGGTGATAAAGCTTGGCTTTTCGATTTTTGCATGGGTTCACAGGGTGATTTGTTGGCTCCACCGTTATCGACGTATTCGTGACGAGCTACACTTCATATTTGCATTCCGACTATAACTTGGCGAGTTGCTATTGATGGCAGTTGAATCCGACGTTGATTTTTTGCTTTTCAATCCGAGTTCGTCAGTTCTCCATTTAGCATAGTTGTATTCAACTTGATATTTGGTAACCTTATTATTTACGGATGGAATTATAGTTGGGCCCAAAATAATTTTATTGATTCTTCATTTTTGATGTTGTCAACCGCTTGAGACTTATACTTCAACTTGTGTTTTAATGCCTCGAAATTGCAAGGGCAATGCTCGGCATTAGTGATTTATTTTTATCTATCGAGATATATTTGAAGTTGGATTTGGCAATTTACTGTTTGAAACAATCTAATACTCGATTGTAGACTTGTGTATATCGTTAGAGTTCTCTACGCAGATAAGCACTACAGTTTTGGACTTCAAATTTGTTGTGTGTTGATATTGGGCAAGTATGTGAATGCTCCGATTTTGGCCAGGGCTTCAATGTGTGAAACAAATGAGATCCATAATGGATCGGTTGTGCACGACCATGATGGATCGGTCGTGCTCGATCCATGATGGATCATTCGTGCTCGATCCATGATGGATCGGACGAGCTCGATCCATGATGGATCGGTCGAGCTCGATCCATGATGGATCGGTCGTGCTCCATCCATGATGAATTGGCCACGTCCATTCCATGCTAGACTGCTTGTTTTGGACATTTGCTTGGCTATTGAACCTCTTTTAAAGCAATGCACACCTTTCGAAGGCAATCACCAATGATTTATCTTTGCAACAGATAACTCGAACATGTTTCTTCAGTGCTACACCCTGTTCTGTAACAACAAAATATTGCACGTTTTTGGGCTAATATTTTGATATAGATTGCCCGCATCGACAACGAATTAGTCAGTTCAAAAAAACTTAGCTATGGTGAATTTTTAAATTGAATTGAATGAAGTGTTTATACAGAAACCCATTTTTTATTCAACTATTAGTAATTAGTCGAATATTGTCTGCACAAACACGACATTCTAACTCGAATTCACACTGTTGCTTTAGATCAATTAATCGACACAAGCCGACTATGAATTTTAAGCTTCGTTACTCTTTTGACTTATATGATCTTGTGTAATTTTGTACGACAATTTGACAATTTGTCTGATGGAATTCTGAGTTTAGCCTGCCCCATATAATTATTAGAGATGCCCCAATTAGCTTGACTCATGTTCTCCGCCAATCCTTTTGGATGGCCATCATCGTAAGATTTTCGTGAAACTGAGTAGCTTATGTGCATCGCTTAATAAATTGTACCGAGCCAGCATTTTATATGCTACCTCTGCAGTATCCATCCCGAGGACCTTAAGCCTTGGAACTAGATCTTGGAATTTGAATGTTGTACAGTAATGAATCGCTTCTTGAGTTATTCCTGCATTTGCCCATATTGACTTTTTTCGTATTCTGAGATGCTTTGTTATATACTGTAGC
Source organism: Allium sativum (assembly GCA_030737875.1). NCBI lineage: Eukaryota > Viridiplantae > Streptophyta > Magnoliopsida > Asparagales > Amaryllidaceae > Allium > Allium sativum. Next base: position 392,959,000 of record CM060924.1, on the reverse strand, counting down.
CTCGCAATACTGTTGTCTCTTTCAACAGCGTTTGATATCACGGATCATTCCGGGCTGGACAATGCTTTGAATCTCAATTTCACAACTGCTTGCCCCACTGCATGACTATTGCTCAATCTTTTTTATAACTCATGTTGACACCGTTGATGGATCTTAGCTTCAACTCCTAGGGAAGCGTTACTTCTCTACTGGATTCGAACTATGCCACATTCGCACAGTCGCCTTTTAAGCATTGCTTATCCTCGGGTTTGAAGCAGAATACTATCAGGTTCTTTGAGTTATTTACAATTTGAGCTTTGCAGTTAAGGAAGCATTCATGTTGAGGCACTCCAGATTTTTTTAATGAAGGAATTCATTCTCACAAGAGATTGCTTTTGATCCGACATGACTGATGTATCTACCTTTTCTTCTTTAAGAGGCTCGAAACCAGTCGATGTTTAATTAATCGGACCTTCAAGGTTGATCTTTATTGAGGTTTACTAATGTATCAAGTCATATTGATTTTGTCAAAAAAAATTAAATGCCCCTATAATTTTTGAAGGCAAAGTCTTTTTGCTTTTACCGTCTTATTTAGAGCTTCTGAGCATGCCGATATATCTTGGAACCTGGCTTTAGCGGCTGATTATATGCTTAAGTCTTTGAAGGATGTTGATGAATAAAATAGGACTAAGAAACTTCTTATCACAAAAGGATTACTTCCTGAATCTGGGCTACTTGTACTTACTCGATCCTTTCCCTCTAGAGGAATTTTGTCTACTTCCCGCTCTATGCCTAAAGCATCGGACGCCCCAGTCTCTGACAGAGATGTTGTATTGGAAAATTCCACCAAGGAGTTCACATTAAGAAAGTGTTTAGATCTTTTTATACCACCGGCTGTGATTTTCTTTTTGTAAGCAGAAGAAAGTCTTGTTAATTGATCAAATTAAATATACTCAATTAGCTTAAAAGACTGCTGAGAATAGATTAGCCGCGGAGCAGCAAGTCAATGCTAGTTTGCAGGAAAAATTCTCATGAGTTATAACTTTTCTCTTTGAAAGCTAGAATAATAGAGCTTGAGCAAGAAAGAGATCATATTATTTTAGACATAACCATTATTGATCAAGATATGCTCAAGCTTAAGCTGATGATGATGATGCTAGTTTATTTAGATTTAATAAACTCAGTGTCATGGGACAAGGCAGTTTATCATTTTTACAAAATAGCTTCCTCATCACTTTAGCTGAGGTATGGAAGTCAATTCTTGTCGGTCTTGAAGGTTATGATAAGGATGCGAGCCAACCAACTATTGCTCCTTCCCTGGTTAAGCCTAGAAAACTTTTGATAGATCCATTGGTTCTTTTAGATGCGGGAAGAGGAGCTGAAGCTTTTCTGATTGCTCTTTTATACCTCATGCATCTTTTTTTCTTATGATATCTTTTGACCGGATATTGTGCAATTGTCATCCTTCGCATCTGGACTATGTACACAACTTATTCGACAATATAGTGATTCTTTTGTTTTGCTGTAATTTAGATTGTGCATTTCCATGCGTTAGTTTCCTTGCTGAGGACACGTCTTTCAGTTGTTGCAGTGTCGTGATGAGATTATGGTATGTTTCCATACATTGATCTATCCCAATGTGGAGGTGTTGCCCCCATATCATGGGTCATCACGACTAAAACTGGACACAGTCGACCTTGATGGGTTCTCTTCGAGTATTACTAAGGCATTTGAAGCTTCTATACCTTTTTTTTAAGTGAGGATTTTTGGCTCTCGTCATCATTTTTAAAGATTCTAAGCTTGCTTATTTATTCGAAAACTCAGCTTGGTTGACTGCCCCTGCGTTTCTACTTTGAAAAGCTTTTACTTTCTATGCCCCTGCTTCAGAGGTTTCATATTAATTTTGGCCCGATGTTCAACTACTATCCTGCTAGTTAATTCAAGCATTGGAGACTTTCATCACTCAATTAGAATGATTAATCCGAGCGTTGGTAGATTCAGAAGGGTTGCCCCCGCTTAAGGAGGACTTTAAATTTTATGCCCCCACTTGAGGAGGACTTTAAATTTTATGCCCCCGCTTGAGAATGACTTTAAATTTTATGCCCCCACTTAAGGAGGACTTTAAATTTCAGCCTAACATTCGTGTATCTGAGATGATCAGATGCTTCGCGAATTAGTTGGTTAAAGCCTAACACTCGCCGCATCCAGGATAACCAGAGATTACGTGAGTTAATTGGACGCCTCCGAAGAGATCATTAAAGCCCAACACTTTTCACGTCTAGGATGACCAAACACTACACAAATGATTGGGCATCTCCGAAGAAATCATTGGTTTTACCCCAGTATTTCTCATAATTCGGAAGGTACTTCTTGACACTTACGATCTAACTTGGTACCCCCTTACAGCTAGGTATTTCTTTTTACCCGATATTTGTCGTAATCGGGTCAGGTACTTCCTGACACTGACGATCTAATCGGGTACCCCTTTTCGGTTAGGATTTCTGCATGTGTTGGTCCTTCCAGCTCGTTGCCAGTCCTTCTGGCCTAGTGCTGGTACTCCCAGCCTAGGTTTGTCAGTCCTTCCGACATGGTGCTGGTCCTTCCAGCCTGGGTTTGCCGGTCCTTCCAGCATGTAATCCGCTATTTGTATCTCCTTCCGTTGGATAAATCCAACATCGTCGAAACTAAACCGGACACCCCCGTTCAACGAGTCCAAATTTTGCTTTCTTTCGACCTGTTAAGCCAGGCCTCGAAGGAACTAGTCTGGATATTGCCTACGGCTAGGATTTCTGTATGTGCTGGTTCTTCCAGCTTGGATTTACTTGTGACGGCCCGCCCCGCACCAACCGACATTTACTCCAAAAGTGCGCTGTACACATGTCCAGTTAGCACGGGACGGGTCGTGAGAAGGAAAGGGAAGAAGGAAATGAACATACAAAGAACCTGTAGAATGTCTCACAGCGCATAGAACAAAATATAATAATAACATACTTGACATAAAACAGGAGAGACAGTGCATAAGCTGAAAATCAGAACTAAACATCATACCAGCGGAAATCCAAAATACAGCTTATTACAACTTTCAAACTGTCTCAAAGCAAAAGTAAGATAAAGGAGGTACACAACTAATGCCCAAGTAGCGACCACCAACGACACAGGGAGAATGTGTATATATATATATCATACGTGGAAGCCTCCTGCCCGCCTCCGAATCAGCTACTCGCGCATCACCAGCTAACCTGTCTCTAGTCTGCTCGTGTGAGCACCCAGAGTAATAAGAGGAGACATAAAACTCTGGGCCAGACATAAAGCCTGGTATGAGCGATAAGCATCTAAAGTGAACAATAACAGGTAGACTAAAACATACCTGAACCTGGACCTGCAACCAAAGAGTTAGCACTACATACTGTACAACACTCTAAGGTACCATATCAAACGGTGTAAAGATACGGAGGTGGGGGAGGTGTGCATGTCATAATGATGGCAAACAATCAAACATAACATCCATCCTCACATCTCTCACTCAGTGCGTAAAGCATACGATATTCACCACTTCGATCACCCAACATACCTTGCTACGATCACTCTACACCATGAAGTCATAAATGGCTTCACTGCACTGATAACGTAGCCACTAATCCTTTGCTATGTCCACTTTGCCCCATGGAGTCACAAGAACCCCACTGCACTGGCTCATAGCCTTACCAATCCTTACTATGTCCACTTTGCCCCATGGAGTCACAAGAACCCCACTGCACTGGCTCATAGTCTTACTACGCATCACCTTGCCCCTCAGGTCATAATGACCCTACTGCACTGATAACGTAGTCTTGCTACCATCACCTTGCCCCTCAGGTCATAATGACCCTACTGCACTGATAAGTAGCCCATCATTCATTTTCAGTGGTGAATCGAAGTTATGAACGTCGACAACTCCTTAGCACACGTCCCGTAGCAAAGTCCAACCATGAAGTGACCTCATTGGTTCCCAACTGGTTCCGGGATCCTGAGCTCTAACTTCCATTTGGACTACCTTTGCATCTCGGGTTATTGGTCATCATCTTCATCCGGATCGGTCTTCGTCATTCGGGTCGGGTCGCGCCTCCTGCGTCGGATCGGGTCGTGGTCCTCCAGGTGATCGGGTCGCACTCCTCCATTGTCTCGTGAATCCAGTCTCCATCTAATCGGGTCTCCTCTTCTGGTCGGATCGTGAACTCCCAGCGGATCGTGTTCCAACGGGTCGGATCGTGCTACATGGATCGGGTCGTGACTTCCCATCAGTTCGTGAGGCTGGTCGGTTCGTGGAAGGACGAGGCAGATCGCATGGCAACTCCTCATGTCGGATCGTGATCATCTGGTTCGGATCAGGGTGCGAAGCGCGAGTGCGGATCGTGGACGTGGCATGCGATCCGATCTGGTTCCCTGCACAATTCCTGCAGTTGTTCCAGCGACTGTTTTGCGCCATACGACGGCGTCTTCGACTATTCTAACTATTCTAATCTATCACAAACATACCATACAGTCATAGCAACATGTACAATTGAACACAAACACCAAAACAACAATCATAGCATGTAAAATGGATCAAACTTACCCAAAATCCCACATTTCCCCTTAAGCATGTTTAGGTGAAACTAATGATAGGATTAGCAAAACTTAACCAAATTAACCCAAATTCATATCAGAGGTCTAAAACACCATTCCGAATTTTATAAACATTTTTCCAGAATTTTATCACGTTTAAATTCGCTAATTAACACTAATCAACCCTAATTAGCCATAATTAGTGCAAAACAATGCAAATCACTCACCTTAGCCACAAATAAACTAAGATTTGAAATAAATCTCTGATTTGATGTGAATCTCAGTGCTAAACAGCAGCTCCAATGTTGATTTGGTGTAGATCTTCCTTGATTAGGGGTTGCTAAGCCAAATCCTTGACCAAAAGGTGATTTGGAGGTGATTTAGAGGTTAGAGGCCATTTTTAGGGTTCCTTGGTGATAAGTGGAGGCTAGAAAACTGAAATGGAATGATCCTCTATCTCATTTCAGCCTCCCCATAACCCTAATCCCGAAATGGGTTATGGGCCTACTCACTAATCACCCGATTTGGCCCAGTTAAGCAGTTTTTCACCCTCCAAACCTTATTTCAGCCATAACTCCCAAACGGTAAGTCCGTTTGGCTATTATGACCACTCTACGGAAAGGTAAACCATCAAACGAATCCAATGGAAGTGGTTTCAGGTCAAAATTCCTTTCCATTCAAAAGTTATGGCCAAAACAGTACCAACTAAGGGCAAAATGGTCATTTAAAAATCGACAAAAATCATGAACATGTGAAATGACTCTAATAGATGTTTCCCAAAGTTACATGACCATACGACTTCACATGGGAAAGAAATAAATATTCTACAATCCTATGATGTGTAGAATACAGGTCGTTACACTCTTCCCCCCTTAAGAAATTTCGCCCCCGAAATTCCCTAATCAAAACACACACACAAAGGTCCCGCATGCCTATCAATCATAAAACAACAATCAAACATGCAAAACAAGTAAAATAAGTCTATCCTAGCATGCAGAATAACTAAATCGCAAAGTAAATCTTACCAGGCAAAGAGTTCTGGATATGCCTTCCTAATGCTCTCCTCTGTCTCCCAAGTACAATCATTCTCGTCCTCGCCCCACTGAACCTTGACTAGCCTCACCGCCTTCCTTCGAAGTTGCTTCGTATCGTGCCCCACAATACGAATCGGCTTGCGGTTCCCAACCGCCTCGGGTTCTACTTCGAAGTCCTCTAACTGATCAGGTGAAATAGTCATATCTGAGTCGTGGATGAACTTCCTTAGTTGGGAAACATGAAATACATTATGAACTCCCGCCATTTTCTCTGGTAAGTCAACTCTATATGCCAAATTCCCGACTAGTTCAAGAACACGGAATGGGCCAACAAATTTTGGTGCCAACTTGCCTCTCCTGCCAAATCGTATCACGCTCTTCAACGGAGAGATCTTGACAAACACCAAGTCACCAACGGAGAATTTCAAGTCTCTTCTCCTCTTATCAGCATAACTCTTCTGCCTATCCTGGGCAGCTTTCATTCGTTGCTGAATGATCTTGATCTTATCCGAAGTTTCTCTCACCACATCTGGTCCAAGCACAAACTTCTCGCCAGTCTCTATCCAACATGATGGTGAGTTGCACGGTCTTCCGTACAAAGCTTCATATGGAGCCATACTGATACTGGATTGGTAGCTATTATTATATGCAAACTCTACTAGATGCAAATGGTCATCCCATGATCCACCACAATCCAATATACACGCTCTCAAGAGATCTTCCAATATATGATTCACCCTCTCTGTTTGACCGTCGGCCTGAGGATGATATGCGGTACTGAGATGTAATCCTGACCCTAGAGCCTCTTGTAAGCTTTTCCAAAACCCATTAGTGAACAACGGGTCTCGGTCACTCACAATGCTTTTGGGTACTCCATGAAATCTCACTACCCATTTCATATACAATTCTGCCAACTTGGCTGCCGTTCTGGTCGATTTGACTGGTATAAATCTTGCGCTCTTAGTCAATCGATCCACAATTACCCAAATGCTATCATATCCCGATCTAGTCCTTGGTAAACCATCGATGAAATCCATCGAGACTTGCTCCCATTTCCATTCGGGAATTTCTAATGGTTGCAATAACCCACTAGGCTTCTTTTGCTCGGCTTTAACTAGCTGACAATTCATGCATTTGGATATAAACTTCCCAACGTCTCTTTTCATCCCTTCCCAGTAGTAAGTCTGCCTCATGTCTCGGTACATCTTATTACCACCGGGATGTATAGTCAGTTTTGAGTGATGACATTCTCTAAGCACTTCATCTCTCAATCCATTGACATTGGGTACAGCAAGCTTTCCATTCTTTCTAAGCCATCCATCTCGATCAAGCCCATACACATTCATCTCCACATCGATACCCATCTCTAACTTGGAGATGATTTCTAATAGATTAGGATCGTCCCTCTGACTAGAACCAATCCGCTCTATCAAAGTGGGTCTGATCGTCAAACTAGCTAGCATGACTGGATCCAATTCGCACTTTGGTCTGAAATCAAACCCCGCGATATACTCCAGTTGCTTCCATTCAAGAAACATTGCCCCTAAGCTGGCATGTCTCCTACTCAAGGCATCGGCTACCGCATTACCTTTCCCAGGTGTGTATGCGATATCAAAATCATACGAAGCCAAGAACTCTAACCATCTCTGCTGACGGAGATTCAGATCTTTCTGAGAGAAGAGATACTTTAACGATTTATGATCGGTAAACAACTCAAATCGTTCTCCCAAGAGATAGTGTCTCCACATCTTCAGCGCAAATACGATCGCTGCTAATTCCAAATCATGGGTAGGATACTTCTTCTCATGCGGCTTTAGCTGTCGACTAGCATAAGCTACAACCCTACCTCCTTGCATCAAAACAGCACCCAGTCCGGTACCACAAGCATCCGTGTATACCGTCATCTCTTCATTCCCTTTAGGAATGACTAACACTGGCGCACGCGTCAACTTCTCCTTTAGACTCCTAAAGGCATCCTCACACACTTCGTCCCAGACGAAGGACTGATTCTTCTTAGTCAACTGAGTCAACGGTGCTGCTATCTTGGAGAAGTCCTGGATAAACTTACGATAATATCCAGCTAATCCCAAGAAACTTCTCACATCTGTTGCATTCTTGGGCGTAGGCCAATCCTGTACCGTAGCCACCTTCGCAGGGTCCACGGCAATACCATTCTCTGAAACAACATGACCCAAGAATCTCACTTCTCTTTTCCAAAAATGACACTTAGAGAATTTCGCTTTCAATTGGTGTTTCCTCAACACCTCCATCACTATCCTCAAGTGCCCCTTGTGTTCCTCCTCTGTCCTTGAATAAACAAGGATATCATCCACGAACACAAGGACAAACTTATTCAACTGATCTTTGAATACTCGATTCATGAGATCTACAAAATAGGCTGGTGCATTGGTCAACCCAAACGGCATGACCAACCACTCATAAAATCCAGACGGCATCCTAAATGTCGTTTTCGGAACACTCTCATCCGCTACTCGAAGCTGATGAAATCCTGTCGCGAGGTCCAACTGGGAGAACACTCTTGCTCCTTCCAGTTGATCAAACAAATCATCTATCCGTGGTAGAGGATACTTATTCTTCCTCGTTACCTTATTCAACTCGCGATAGTCCACACACAAACGAAGGGAACCATCTGCCTTAGTGGCAAACACAACTGGTGCTCCCCACTCAGAGACACTCCTTCTAATAAATCCCTTCTTCAAAAGATTGCTGACTTGCACCCCTAGCTCTCGCTGCTCCCTTGGTGCCATACGACGAAGTGGAATCACTATAGGTCTGGCATCTTTCACTAAATCAATACGGAACTCAATCTCTCGGTGTGGTGGAAGCTCAGTCACCTCCTCGAAGACGTCCGGATACTGGCCAACCACAGGCACATCTGACAACTCATCCTGCGGGATGTCGAGGGAATTTACAAAACTAGCCATAACCCCATCACTAGGTAGACTACCAAACACTACCCTCCGCCCATCATCTGCCCTCACTGTCACCAAAAAGCCCTCACAGTCTACCACCACCCCGTATCTATGGAGCCAATCGACTCCCAATATAATGCCATACCCAGTAAAGCCCAAAACAAAGCAATCACATACAAACATACATCCATGACTCGATAAGACCAAATTCCTGCAAATCATACTAAGGCTAGTCGAACCACCAATCGGGTTCGTCACAACTAATGGTCTATCGACTATCTCGGGTTCCAATCCATACCAGGTCACTAGATATGAAGGAACGGGAAGCCCCAGTATCAAACAAAACTCGAACCGGTACATCATAAATAGAAAGCATACCTTAAATAACAACATTCTTTCCTTTCTCCGCCGCAGTTGGGGCATTCGACGAAGATGGAACAGCATCAAGAGCATATGCTTTCACAATCTGCTTCTCCTTAAGAGGTTGCGGACACTTATCCTTCTGATGTCCCACTTGACCACAGTTGTAGCACTTCCTTTCCGCTGGCTTGGCCCGACATTCTTTAGCATAATGGCCCTTCTTTCCACAGCTGAAGCACTCAACATCCTTCTTGCTCTTTTTCTGACCACCTTTAGAGTGGTCCTGCTTCCTCTTATTCTGAGAGCTATTCTTGCCTCCATCGCCTGCTTGCGGCTTTGGCACTTCTGCAGATGCAGCCACAGTCTTTGACTTAGGGTAAAGACTCTCTGATCTCAACGCTTTCCCCATAATCGATTCAAAAGTCTCATCGATGTGGTTGATAAGCCTTTCCCCCAAGTACCCATCCAAACCAGTAATGAACTTCTCATTCTTCTTTTCAGGAGTATCAATGAGAGACAGTCCATACTTCGACAAAGTGTCGAACTCAGCAATATAGTCAGAAACTGCCCTTCCGTTCTGCTTGAGTTCCAAGAACCTCTTAAACAATACTGACTTCTGGGCAGCTGGAATGAACTTCTCGCTAAAGCGAGCCTTGAACTGATCCCAAGTAACCTGGTCCTCTGGAGTAGCTGTTCTAATGGCATTCCACCAATTCATCGCTCGCCCTTGCAGCTGACGAGACGCTAGCCTTCTCTTCATCGCATCCTCAAGACCCAAGTCATCAAAGATACGATCACAGCTATCCATCCAATCTTGAACATCTGTGGCCGACTCCGTTCCGTGGAACGGCTTCCCACCAAGATTAGTGTAATCCTTGCACAACTTGGCAAAATCGATCCTAGGCGCCTGCACTACTGGGCCAACACCAACTCCGGGATTGGGAACTGCCCCTTGCACTTCTCTAAGCACGTCTCTCATGAGGTTAGTAAACATCGCCCTCATGTCAGCGGCATTCCCTTGGTTGGTCCCTCTACCAGCACCCCTCGTGTCTCGGCTCATCGTCAATCTGAAAAAGGGAAACGATTAACGACCCCATAGTGGTGCTAGTGCAGTGCGACTTCATTCTTATACTACTAATAGTATATATATGCATAGCTTTTGAAAACCAAAGTAATCACAAATACGCGCTCTCATATACGTACTAACTCTCCCTAGTGTCTTTCCCTAGGTTAACTACGCAACCTAGAGATCTGATACCAAGTGTGACGGCCCGCCCCGCACCAACCGGCATTTACTCCAAAAGTGCGCTGTACACATGTCCAGTTAGCACGGGACGGGTCGTGAGAAGGAAAGGGAAGAAGGAAATGAACATACAAAGAACCTGTAGAATGTCTCACAGCGCATAGAACAAAATATAATAATAACATACTTGACATAAAACAAGAGAGACAGTGCATAAGCTGAAAATCAGAACTAAACATCATACCAGCGGAAATCCAAAATACAGCTTATTACAACTTTCAAACTGTCTCAAAGCAAAAGTAAGATAAAGGAGGTACACTACTAATGCCCAAGTAGCGACCACCAACGACACAGGGAGAATGTGTGTATATATATATCATACGTGGAAGCCTCCTGCCCGCCTCCGAATCAGCTACTCGCGCATCACCAGCTAACCTGTCTCTAGTCTGCTCGTGTGAGCACCCAGAGTAATAAGAGGAGACATAAAACTCTGGGTCAGACATAAAGCCTGGTATGAGCGATAAGCATCTAAAGTGAACAATAACAGGTAGACTAAAACATACCTGAACCTGGACCTGCAACCAAAGAGTTAGCACTACATACTGTACAACACTCTAAGGTACCATATCAAACGGTGTAAAGATACGGAGGTGGGGGAGGTGTGCATGTCATAATGATGGCAAACAATCAAACATAACATCCATCCTCACATCTCTCACTCAGTGCGTAAAGCATACGATATTCACCACTTCGATCACCCAACATACCTTGCTACGATCACTCTGCCCCATGAAGTCATAAATGGCTTCACTGCACTGATAACGTAGCCACTAATCCTTTGCTATGTCCACTTTGCCCCATGGAGTCACAAGAACCCCACTGTACTGGCTCATAGCCTTACCAATCCTTACTATGTCCACTTTGCCCCATGGAGTCACAAGAACCCCACTGCACTGGCTCATAGTCTTACTACGCATCACCTTGCCCCTCAGGTCATAATGACCCTACTGCACTGATAACGTAGTCTTGCTACCATCACCTTGCCCCTCAGGTCATAATGACCCTACTGCACTGATAAGTAGCCCATCATCCATTTTCAGTGGTGAATCGAAGTTATGAACGTCGACAACTCCTTAGCACACGTCCCGCAGCAAAGTCCAACCATGAAGTGACCTCATTGGATCCCAACTGGTTCCGGGATCCTGAGCTCTAACTTCCATTTGGACTACCTTTGCATCTCGGGTTATTGGTCATCATCTTCATCCGGATCGGTCTTCGTCATTCGGGTCGGGTCGCGCCTCCTGCGTCGGATCGGGTCGTGGTCCTCCAGGTGATCGAGTCGCACTCCTCCATTGTCTCGTGAATCCAGTCTCCATCTAATCGGGTCTCCTCTTCTGGTCGAATCGTGAACTCCCAGCGGATCGTGTTCCAACGGGTCGGATCGTGCTACATGGATCGGGTCGTGACTTCCCATCAGTTCGTGAGGCTGGTCGGTTCGTGGAAGGACGAGGCAGATCGCATGGCAACTCCTCATGTCAGATCGTGATCATCTGGTTCGGATCGGGGTGCGAAGCGCGAGTGCGGATCGTGGACATGGCATGCGATCCGATCCGGATCCCTGCACAATTCCTGCAGCTGTTCCATCGACTGTTTTGCGCCATACAACGGCGTCTTCGACTATTCTAACTATTCTAATCTATCACAAACATAACATACAATCATAGCAACATGTACAATTGAACACAAACACCAAAACAACAATCATAGCATGTAAAATGGATCAAACTTACCCAAAATCCCACATTTCCCCTTAAGCATGTTTAGGTGAAACTAATGATAGGATTAGCAAAACTTAACCAAATTAACCCAAATTCATATCAGAGGTCTAAAACATCATTCCGAATTTTACAAACATTTTTCCAGAATTTTATCACGTTTAAATTCGCTAATTAACACTAATCAACCCTAATTAGCCATAATTAGTGCAAAACAATGCAAATCACTCACCTTAGTCACAAATAAACTAAGATCTGAAATAAATCTCTGATTTGATGTGAATCTCAGTGCTAAACAGCAGCTCCAATGTTGATTTGGTGTAGATCTTCCTTGATTAGGGGTTGCTAAGCCAAATCCTTGACCAAAAGGTGATTTGGAGGTGATTTAGAGGTTAGAGGCCATTTTTAGGGTTCCTTGGTGATAAGTGGAGGCTAGAAAACTGAAATGGAATGATCCTCTATCTCATTTCATCCTCCCCATAACCCTAATCCCGAAATGGGTTATGGGCCTACTCACTAATCACCCGATTTGGCCCGGTTAAGCAGTTTTTCACCCTCCAAACCTTATTTCAGCCATAACTCCCAAACGGTAAGTCCGTTTGGCTATTATGACCACTCTACGGAAAGGTAAACCATCAAACGAATCCAATGGAAGTGGTTTCAGGTCAAAATTCCTTTCCAATCAAAAGTTATGGCCAAAACAGTACCAACTAAGGGCAAAATGGTCATTTAAAAATTGACAAAAATCATGAACATGGGAAATGACTCTAATAGATGTTTCCCAAAGTTACATGACCATACGACTTCACATGGGAAAGAAATAAATATTCTACAATCCTATGATGTGTAGAATACGGGTCGTTACATTACTGGTCCTTCCAACTTGTTCACCGATCCTTCTGGCATGGCGCTGGTCCTTCCAGCTTGTTCACGGTCCTTTTGGCATGGCGCTGGTCCTTTCAGCATGGCGCTGGTCCTTCCAACTTCGTCACCGATCCTTCCGACATGGCGCTGTCCTTCCACCTTGTTCACCGTTCCTTCCGACATGGTGCTGGTCCTTCCATCTTGTTCACCGGTCCTTCCGGCATGGTGCTGGTCCTTCCGGCTTGTTCACTGGTCCTTCCGGCGTGGTGCTGCATTGTTCCACGAGGCAGACACTAGCCCTTCTACTGGATGTTTTGACTTAGCAAGTAGTCGCAGTTAGAGAACCAAGGCCCTAGACCTTGCACTTCGAAAGATGGCCCTATGGTGGAACTCACAACCTCTTGGCCTTTGGATGGGTTGAGTTGCTTCCTTTGCATTACTTCATGGGGTGGACGCCAATCTTTCTACTGGATGTTTATCTTGGCAAGCGATCACGGCTGGAAATTCGATGTCCTTGACTTATTACTCTAGGATGTGCGCTTCCGATGAACTTTACAACTTTTTGCCGTTTTGCCCACTTGTTATGCTCTTCATCGTCGGACTCTTAGTGATTCTTCTTATTTAACTCGCAAGCGGTGCTCTTCATCTTTATGTTCTAGCGATATGATGCTTTTAACACTCAATGCTTGAGCTGTCCCAATCGGGATATGTCGCGGGGATCACTAAGTCTTATCGAACTATAGGTCAACAAGCGAGCTTTCGATAGCCTGCAATGTTAAATCGATTTTTAGTGAATTTTCAATCATTGGGATAATCTAAATAAAGCAAATGCAGACTTCTTATTATATAGAATCTATCATAGTAATTGTCCAACTACAATTCTCCCTTTTACCATAGGAGATTTATACTTGTAAAGGAATTTATAACAATTTTTCATAAAATTTAAGCAGTGCTTTATGTAGAATATTGGTGCAAGTGGTTGTTATTCTTGGTCCCTAATGCTAGAACTCCATCACGAGTTGACAATTTGAAGGTGCCATCCGGAAGCTTCTGACTGATGACGTATGGCCCGCTCCAGTTGGACTCAAATACTCTAGCGCCAGCCATTTTCGACTTCAATACAAGGTCTCTGACTTTGAAAGTTCTCTATTGAGTTTTGGTATGGAAGTGCTTGGCAACCATTGGATGAATAGAAGCTTCTAGTTCCATAGGGATCATTGTCTCTATCGGACTGTACTCCTGAGAATTTCAGCAGCTTCGCATATTCTCCCAGCTTTTATTGGCCGAGCGAGAACTACATGCTATGGCACTGAACATCGGCTTCGCACCATTCCTTGTTGGAGCTTTTCCATCTGGGCTTGGTCGATTGGTGGGTATGTTTTTACTTTGAAGAGTTGGAAGAGTATTTGTTGCATGAGGTTTCCTTACATATTGTTGTAGCTTGTTCTTCCTAACCAACCTCTCGATAATTCTCTTTAGATGTATGCAGTCATTAGTATCGTGGTCAGGCTGATTATGATAATGGCAGAAACTTCCAAACTTTGCTGCTTTATTCGAGAATTTAAGTATTGGTAGTGTCTTTGGGAACAACCCTCCATCTTTAGTAGCAAAGATGTTCTCCGGGGTGTTGTTCAGTGGGGTCAACTCCTCGCACTTGAAAAAGTGAACTCTTTTGTTCACTTTTTCCTCTTTCCCTTAATCTTCATATTCCCTTTTTGTCCCTTGGCAATCTCCTTATTGCTTTCCGAAAAGACGGGGAAGAAAAGACGCTTGGAATTATATTCCTCTCTATCATGATGATCACACCTTTCCATGTGAAGATCTGAAGCAGCAGGATTCACATTCTTTTCCGCACCCATATTTACTGTGCGACTTATAAGATTGGATTGGGCGACTTTGAGTGCCCATATTTGATCCAGCAACATCTCATTCGAAGCGTCAATTTTCTGGTACAAATTGGCTATAACAGCAACGAACTCTTTTCGAGTTACATAATCTCTCTGAGTTTCATTAGCGGTTAGATTGTTGGCTTGGAAAGCAACGAAAGCATCCATAGCAGCATTGCTAGAAACCCCTGCAAACTTACTGTTAGTTACCGAGATATGTTCCTTGCCTCTACGCTGTATTATGGGGTAGACATCAGCCCTTTTCGTTGTCTTATCGTCAGCTTCCTCTATGCCATGATCATGATTGCGATCTAACATCAATGAGTGCACATTCTTATCTGGATCAATCTTAATTCTGTGAAGTGCTGGATTGGTTTGAGCAGCTAGGAGAGCTCTCATCTTATCCATCAAGGCTTTATTCTGCTCATCGAAGTTGGTGACAACAACTTTCAACTCGCCATGGGTTACTCTAGCTTCAACGGCTTCAGCAATAGTCGGGCTATTTGCCTGTAGATCAATTGTAGCTTCACTAGCAACGTTATTCAAGCCTCTAGTGTGCTTATTACTTCTCTTCAATGAAGGCTTCATACCAGACAACTCTCTAGTCTTCGTTGGAAGATTTTAAATGGACCTGACTTCTAGATCGTGAAGATCTATCGTAGAATGACAGGCTTCAATCTTCGATATCTGCAACAAGGCTCTTAACCTTGTGGTCATGGGTTCGAGCCACATGGTGGGCGCCAAATGTTAAAACCAAAAAATGGCCACAACACCAAAGGTATTTTCACAATACTTCACCAAAAGGTATGAGATAGAAGAATGGAGCCACAATCATAGAAAATAGTAAAGAGCAAGAAGATTTTAGAGTGGTTCAGCCTAGAAATGTCCTACGTCCACTATGGCATGAGTTTTCATTATCACTTTGGAATTTATAAGGTACAAGTTCTATTTCATTTCACTCATTCTCTCTTTTTTACAGGTATATCTCTTTGATTCCTCTCCTTTATCTTGGATCTACTCAAATCAGTCAGGCAACTTGCTAGATTTCTCTAAGTGAGATGAGCATTGATGTAGATCCATAATCTCTCGGACACTTGAGTGATTTTGGATGATTCCTTGGTGGATTTGATGTTAGATCTTAGTTTGGAGATGATTAATGGAGGTAGGATTGCTTTAGAATGGCGGAGAAATGAACTGGACAGCACTTCTTAGAGAGGAAAATTGGTCCCCATTAATTGTGGAGGCCATGGGTATTTATAGGTGTGAAGAGAATGAAGTGGAAGGCTGAAATATGGTGTGTGCAAGCTATGGGTCAGTCTTTAACTTATTTAAGAAAATCCCACCGGCTGAATTTGTGACCGACCCATAAAGCATACCGACACATATACATTTTTAGTGCCAACCGACCCTTATGAATCTTTACTACCGACCCACTGTCTTCTAATTTAGGACCGACCCATAAATTACAACACTGCCATACGCTATTTAATTTCAAAGAGAGTGTCATCTTCAAATACTTCATATATATGTTTTACGTGTCACCTGCTTAAGTTTTGTCTCAGCGCAATAGAGTAACTTGCTATGTGTACCATATATTCTCTGACACACATGTAGTGCAAGGCTCGTTTACAAGTTGCTTCACACGATAAACTACTGTTTTATAATTAATGTACTTCTGCAAATCATAAATTACAGGACTGATCCATGCAGCTATGGGACACTATCGATCCGTCATCAACACTTTTTTCTTACAAGCCGACCCACATGAATGTTTGATGCCGACCCATAAACGAGTTTAGACCGAGCCATGGTGATCCCTAAATGAGTACAGACCGACCTATGTTTAATATTTGCCAATTTATGTTCACGTGCCATGTACCACATTGCTTTACCATATGTTACTGATCCAATATTCACTTTGTGTCCTTAGTATATGGTTTGTATTATTCATGCATATTTGATCCATGTATCTTCATAAATAAACGTGAACTGACGTGTCCATATTATGAGAGATAAGCGACCCAACATATTATGGGTTTTCCACGTGAGCTTGTTTTTCTGGCTTAGAACAACATGAATCGATCCATGAGTTATTATGTGAAACGTGTCTCGTGTAGCTTCAATCCTTAAAGTGAATAACTAAACCCATGTTGACGTGGTTTATTCTCTTACGCTTTAAGCGTCGAGCCTGCACGCATGTTGTTCCAAATCATCCTTATATTATTAATGTCAATACATATGTGTATGACATGCTGCACGCTAGAAGCTTTTCATTCCTACATATATGGACACGTTAATTTCCATATAACTACTTACGTACGAATACTATAACGTGTCTCAGCCATATGAATACAATAACGTGCCAGTATTCTTTTGTGCCATGACTCATTGTATGCATATATGACTTTCATGCTTCATACGTTATAAAATATGTCTATCCTTCATTTGTTGATGATACAGGTGGATCAATTGTGCCACATTTATAACTAGCAATCCTTGAACAAACACAAACGACCTGATGAAGATTTTCCATGCACACGACTAGTCAGTGAGAACGATCCATGCAAGGCATGTACCGTATACATCATGGTCCATAGCTTATGTGTACATTGTCACGTTGTTTTAACCAGAGATTGCCACGTAAGCATTCTGATTCATTAAACAAAAATACAGTCCGATCTGTCATTTGTTAAAGTGACTGTTCCATTGCATTACTACACAGTTGACATATTATTTCCTGAACCTCGTTTTATAACGGGGTTAACACTGACACTCTTTTTATCTAGCTTGGGTCTTAAGTGGTTAGGACTAGGATCCCTTTGAAGGTTTATTCCTTGGAGAGGAACCAAAGTCTGGGGACCCACCCTTATTAGATTTAAAGTAAGTCTTTGGGTCCTCCTTCATTAAGAGTGGTTAGGAATAAAACGGTAACGGAGTAGTGTAGTTAACGGGGATGTCCACTTCCTCTAGAAGCTTTAAAGGGCTCAACTAGGGACAGATTGGTAATTGAAAGATATGTGGTCATTGCATGCTCACCAACTATCTAAGGGAAGTCTTAAGCAACATAGGTGTCCTATCGAGTCATATCAGTTAAGTAGTAACATTCGCAATAGTACTTCTCATATTACAAATGAGAGTATAGATTTAAGAACGTTAACGTATTAGGACTGGGTCTTAAAGGGCTAGGGGTCCACCTCAGGGTTATAAGAGATTATAAGAATCCACTTTTAATAGGGCCATAAGCGACCGAGAATGCCACCTCGTTGGGTCTTTACCCTAAAACCACTAATGGGCGATTGACCTGGATATCCACCCCATTGGTTAGATACTTGGTGTTTGTTATGTGTTGCGTAGACATACCATATGTAACCTGCTAAACCTATAGGGTATGGACATTAAGTAATACTATATTTCGGTCACACAGAACGTTATGTTCTGACCCCTCTCCTCAACATATCCAACAGGTCAGTAGATGAGGTAAAAGCCATGAACGAAGTGATGATTGAAGCTGATGAAGAAGAAGTTGTTATGCTATTATTAGTAGTTATTGCTTTACTTCTTTTGGAAACTTGTGAGAATGAACTATTTGATGTACTTATTGAATAGATGTAACTATGATTGTTGTGTTTCTGTGGTTTTGAAATAAATGGTACATCTTATTTTTGGTATTGTATTTTCACTTTCCGCTGTGTGAGATTTCCATTCGAAGTATCTATGTATATATGTTCTGTGCAAATGTAATCCTTACAGTAACCAACGACCCGTTTAGAATGCCTTTAAGTTTCGATGGGCCTTTTCTAGGTCGAAATCTAGGCCCATTCCGGGCGGATTGTTACATTGTTGGTTACGTTTATAATAATATAAACATATTAAATTAATTTGGGTGCTTAAATTGTTGTTATTAGTTGACCGTTATCAGTTAAATTAATTATTCTTGTTTATTATAGCAGAGAATTAAATGGATTGTTTTATTTGAGGTAACCTATTTGGATGCAGGGAAAACAGGTTGGAGGGATCCAACTGGATTCCTCCAAATTTATTGTTTATTTTCATATTATTATTATTATATGAATTGTTTATCAAATATATTTGGATTATTGATTGTTGAATCCAAATTCAATGTTTGCTTTGTTATTAACCAATGAGCAGTATTGGTTGAGAAAATTTGTAGCAAATGGCATAATTATACATCGTTTTATAAAGATTAATTTACCGTCAGGTAAATCGATAAAAGTAAAGTTATAAAATTTATTTTATAACTAAAGATAGAATTTAAAATATATTATTTTGAATGGAAGTTTATAAAAAGGAAATAAATATTTGTGTTTATTATTTAAGTTCATAAGTAATTATTAGATGATTTTATAAAGGTAATTCTTATATTAATAACACTGATAAGTAGGTAAACATAAATTAACGTAACGATTAATAACCGAAATTAATTTTTTTTTAAGAAGCAATTAAAATAGGATTATATTGAATTGATTATTATTTATTTAATAATAATCAAAGTACATGGGATTATTTAAGTTAATTATATTATTATTTAATTTAAATGAAAAGACTAATTAGAATTGATTAACGAGTTAATGAGGTTTAGAGTTGACTAAGTCAACTGCGTTAACTGAAAGTGATTATTTAAATTAGTTCATTAATTTAATGGAGATAGTTAATGGTGAGGTAAACTATTTTTACTTAAACGTTGAAAGTTGATTATTATTTATTTAATAATAATCAAAGTGGTAATATTGGAATTTAAAATTTATTAGTAACGAACTAGTTTTTGGTTAGGTCTGTTAAACAAAAATTTATTGATTAATTATACCGAGAGATTAATATAATTTAATAAATAGGATTTAATTATTTGAGAAAATTGAATGATCTTTTTATTTTAAATCCTATACATATGCATCTGTATTATTTATTTCCTTAACAATATGGATATATATGTGTATACAAGTATGTAATGGAGTGATTTATTTGTTTTATAGTTTATAATGATTTTAAACTTATGTAAATTAATAAGAGACACTACTTAAGTAAAATTAATAAGAGTAACTTAAGTAAATTTACTTGTTTGGAAAAGAATACTTCATTTATATGTTTGATGTAACAGTCTTTACTTAAGATAAAAAAACAAATAAAATAAAGATATGCATTTGTACATAGATATGCAACTTAAAACATTTAAATACATGTTCATATGTGCTTATAAGCTGTACATACATATGCATTATATAGGAGAATACTTAGCAACTAAGTTTTTTTTTTAATAATACATAGCTACACAAAACTGTGCCTCATTTTGTATACACATGGTCGTGCATATAGGCCTTGCACCACTCACTTCTAATCAACACAAGAGGCTGCAGCTACTACATATATATATATATATATATATATATGCTACCTATAATCTACTATTTCACATGGCTACACACACAGCTATAGCTTAGCAACATTCCATTTCAATAGACAAGTGCAACAACAATTTCTAACCACACACATCACATTCCAATCACAAATGTAGCAGCAGCTAAAACCAATCCCATAATCCCCTAGTCATCTACACATATCTATTTTTGTATGCACTTCATTTAGTAGTTCGGACATGGCTTTAGTACATACTACCTCATTTCTACACTGACCCACATCCATTAAATCAAAACCAAAATAGCCTTAGCACTAGAAATAGGTGACAGACCTGTTTTAAAATCAAAGAAGAATAGGGCATTGTTAAAGAACAAAGCATCACCTTAATAAATTTTTTCATACATGTGACAGTACAATATATATGTACTTTTGGTTGTGGCTTTGATCTGAAGTAATATAGATCAGCTAATACCCATAGCTACATTTCCATTTCAATCACCAAGCTCAGCTATAAATACTATAGCTACATCTTTTCTATCAAAACTTATAGTTACAGCTATTACTATCCATCAAAATGCATTTCCTTCCCCATGTAAGTCATTAATAGCCCATTATTTTATCATTTTCTTGCACCTATATACACACACTCTACTGCATTTCATTCACAAGATCATTCGAACAAAGCTATAAGAAAAATGGCAACGCAAATCATGGCATAGAAAGTATAAACCTGAAAGCCAATGAAGGAAGTAGAACTCTGAACAAAAACAGATAAAATAGAGGATAAAACCTATATGAGTAAACATATGCCCATTTTTATCTACTGCCCATATATAGGTAAGATATAAACATATGGATATTTATCTATGCACTATATGTGTTTAACCTCCAAGTAAACCTTGTGGTCATTGAATAAGCCTGGAAGTGTAAGGCATATGACGACAAATCACTTAAGTGAGTAAACTCACTTTTAACCTCTGTTTAAATTATTCCTTTGATGTATTATTGAATAAAGAATGTTGTTTAAGGGTACCTACAAGTTTGTAAATGTGTTACATCCCATATTACTTATACATTAATCTATTGTTGGATTTGAGGCATGATAAACAAGTCTGTATATGTTAAACAGGAGCTTCAGTTTCACTTCTTGCTACTTAAAAATCCATAACTCGATCTCTAGTATGATATTGGGTTGAGGGTTACACGGAAGTTGTTCAAAATTTAGCATAGATTGTTTTAAAAACAATTACACTTTGAATAAGTATATGTATTTACAGAGATACCAAATACAATAGAAATGGTTTTTGATACTCAAAATTTGATCTTCGAATTATTGGAATTCAGGTATACGGTTGCGTTCGTTAAGGTAAATCATGAATTTTGATAGTATTTTTGGGATTTTTACTGATAGGATCCTAGAGTTATTTAGGGATGGACAGAAATAGGTTTTTTTTAGCAATTTCGGTCAACGTCAATGGCAAAGGGAGTTGGGTCTGGATGTATAGTTGCGCTAGTGAGTGGCCATCACGAGAAAAATACTCGTTGAATTTTTTGAGGGGTAGATTGGTTGGTGGGGAGTGATATAGGGTTTTTGGGTCTTTTTTATACCCGTGTTTATCAATTGACTGCACCACAGTGGTGACAGCGGAGGAGATCGCAGCAAGGAGAAGTCGTGGGGTTGCGGGTCAGCATCGTCGGGTGAAGTTTGGTGAGTTCTCATGAACCAGAAGGGTAGCAGTTTGCAAATACATGGTGGAAGGTTAGTGGATATGTTAGAGCTGAAGTACTGTATTTCGATATAGGTTGATGAGGTGGGTTTGGGCAACCATGATGGTTTCAAAGGTCAGAGTTTGGTGTGTGGCAATGGGTTCAGAGGTAAGGTGGTCATGGTGGTGGATGTGTACGTGCATAGGTGAGGTGGGTGAAGAATGAAACCAGACAGAAAGAAAAAAGAGAAGGAGAAGAGAGAGTGTGGGCTTGGCATATTAGTTGCGTGTAGGTTTTATGGATGCACACGAGTTTGTGCAAATGCGTGGGATGTTTGGGCCTGGGCTTGGCCTATGTTAAAAAAATGTATATTAAAAAGAAGAAAGAAAAGGGAAGGTGGGAAATAGAAGAGAGAGGGATCGATATGCAGTTTTAGTTGAGGCGTGAGGGATAATTGGATTAGTCTTGGCCCATATTCAAATAAAAATAAAAGGAAGTTTTAATGTTAAAATATAGGTATAAAAATATATGTCTATATATATATTGATAAATATATATAGTGTATGTGGGCTGTTAAGTTTGGGCTTAGCCCAATTAAGAAGAAAAAGAAAAGAAAAAGAAAGGAGTTTTAAACCTTTAAAATTCAAATGTAGATTAAATCTAAATATATATATATATATATATGTATATGTTGATGCATATTAATATATAGATATATAAGTTAGATTAAGAATATATGCCCGCACAGATTTAGCTTATGGGTGTGTAGTGGAGCCAAATTGGTAGTGTGCGTGAGTAATTAAACGTAAGTTATCAAGTTATAAAACAATCCAAGTTAAAGTAAATTAAGTTATCCAATAAATAAAAATGTTTTAATACTAAATATTGTTTAAATTTAATCGAGCATAAATTTAGTGCTAAAACGAATTAACGCGTAAATAGTTGATCAATAATGATCTGTAAATGCAGTAAATATTGAATTGAATTTTCAATTGATTGATTGATTAATTAATTAAGTTGTTATAATTACGTTAATCATTTATATTGAAATCTTTTAGTGGAAATAAACACCGGTCCACTATATAATGGAATTGAGTGAATTGTTTGGACACCCAGTTAGCAGAAATGAACACAGTTCTACTATTATATCAGTTTGAAATATGTTGTTGAGTTATTTTATTATCAATTGATAATACCGAATTGTATTTACATGGTTGTTTGTGCAAATTGGTTTAACGACTTAAATGTCGTCATATTATAAGAACTGTATATACTGTTGGGACTGCAAAGCCGAAATTTCTGTAAAGGAACTCAAAAATAAACATAAGTTCTAATAATTGGATATGAATTGTTTTTAAGAAACAATTAAATGGATTGTTTTAAATTAATTATATTATTAATTAACTTAAAGGAAAGGTTAATTAAAATCAGTTAATCAGGTTGTTTAGGGTTGATTTAAATCAACCGCTTAAATGTGAATTGATTATTAAATTAGTTTGTTTCAATTAATTCAATAGAATAACTTTTAAATGGTTGTTTAATGACTTGATAATGTTTTAAAATAACATATTAGGAAGGATAATGATGCAGTTAAATATCGAAGTTGAATTTGGATAAATTTTCCAAGATGATATGTTTTAAACTTAATTAATTTCTTAATTACGTAAGTTTTAAAGAAAATAATTTTAAAAGAAAATAGGGAATCAAGTCGATTATTTAAATTAATTTATCTAATTTAATACTTAAGTTAAATCAAGTTAATTGGATGAATGTTTCAAACAAAGGCATTGTTTTGAAAATGTTTTAAGATTTGGAAATTAACCGATTTACAAATTCTGGTTTGTCGAATATTTTAGATATCGAACTTCTACAAATCTTAACGATAAGAATGATTTCGGCTCGAGGTCTGAGAGGTAATTAAAATACCCTAACTTGAACAATTTCACTATTATCCGATAGATAGTATTAGTTTGTGTTCGAGGTGAGTGTTAGAGTTGAATATCGTTTTCAGTTATGAAACAAATATTCAAGAGTGAGATTATCTTGTAAGATTGGTAATAAGAATTTTATATGTTAAGAAATAGTTATGTTTTCAAATAAATATATATACAAAGTTAGTATTTGAATATAAATAAATCAAAGATTTATTTAAACGGTTTCAAATTCTACTTCATTATATGAAGCTATTTTCCAAATTGTTTTACTATCTACTAGTATATGATTTCATAAACCTTTTCTCGTTCATATGAGAAATCTAATTAAATACCTTAGTATAAACAAGGACTATGACCCATTGTGTCTACTTCGACAGTTAATTCTTGGACTCCGTGGCAATGATCGTTTGGTATTTCTAGTGTAATATACAACTTGTTCGTAAATATTCGAGTAGAGCAAGTAGTTATGGAACATGTAGCTCGACTCTTATATTTATTAGCTTGGTGTAGTTTATACTATACTTGATCATTTCTGATCAATTCGACCTTCGAGTCACTTTGATGATCTTCTGATCATCCTATAGAACTTCGGTACATTTGATTATATCGATAACCTGAGGATCATTTCGTATCGGCCAGATACGCGATATAATGTTTCATATCTTCATGTACAAATGATGGGAGACATCATTTCTCATGAATACTCATTTGTTGAGATCGTGTTTTCTATTTTCATGTAGACTTGATGGGCGACATCATTTTTCATGAATATTCATTTGTTACTATCGTATTTTCTATTTCATGTAAATTGATGGGTGACATCATTTCTCGTGAATAACTATATCTTTAGAGTGTGATACTCTTTTATATCTTCGAGATTTCTAATTTGTTGATTTCTTCGACCTAATTTTTATTGACATATGTGCTGACAATCTCGTACTGACATTAATTTATCAAATTTATTTTTATTGACATATGTGTTGTCAATCTCGTATTGATATTAGTTTATCAATCTTAGTTTCTTTGTTATTGAGATATCCTTATATAGTGTCAAGATTTCTTTGGCATATTTTCTGGACATAACGAGTCTTCACATTTTACATGTGGACATTGTTGTTATTTTATATGTCATTTTCTATTTATATCTTTATTTCTATCTCATTTTATTATGATGAGTACAGCTAGACTGATCCGTTTATTGTTTATTCTTATAAATAATACTCAGGTTAGACCGAGTATTACAGGTTCCTCTCCTTGACTATAACATGGACTAGCTTCTCCTTTTGGCTAACTGAACTTATTTAGTATTTTTATCTTTCATGTATTTGAGATTGTGACTCTTATGTGTACATATTCTTTTGTGTTGTACATGTATCTTTTATTTTATGATATAGTGGATCTTGCATGACCACTTGTATTATGACCACCATTTATGTAGTATTATTCATATCTATTTCCGCCTTAGTGATATGAATATCTGTGTCTGACTCTGATTTCATTGTTATGTATTTTATATTGCTTTCCAAATTATATATAACCACTGTGTAGTAGATTTGAACTTGATTTAGATGTGCCAGATTTCCTCATGAGATTTTAAAAAGTTAGACCACATCATCTGACATATTCAACTCTCGTTCAAAGCTAATATACAGATGGTCACTCGTCAACAGCCTTAATCATCGGGTTGGTTGACACCATTGCTTGCAATGGCCTTGGCTGACGCGAGTATAGAGGTGGGGCATTACATTTACTGACTAACTAAACACTGTGAAAGTAACTATAATATAAAATATGAACCCTCCCTCAAAACCAATATTGTGAATCCACATCATGTACACTTCTCGTACTAATTTTCATGTCTTTCCGCATGTTGAAATGTCAAAATCCTTCCTGATTTTATTTTACTGGAAATTTGGTTCCATCTTTATTTTCAGAGCTGATACATGAAAAATCTTTTATACAAACATATTTTAAACTATATCTCTATTTTTAAGTGGGGGAATTAGTCTAAA
Organism: Allium sativum; assembly: GCA_030737875.1. Lineage (NCBI taxonomy): Eukaryota > Viridiplantae > Streptophyta > Magnoliopsida > Asparagales > Amaryllidaceae > Allium > Allium sativum. The sequence goes on along the minus strand of CM060924.1, from coordinate 392,933,316 downwards.
CAAAAATGAGACCAATTTAGTTTGAAGGACACAAACTATTACAGTTTAGTCTGAAAGATAATATAATATATATTCATAAATTATCACATTCATATTTATGCTATATTCTTATAACATTGCTAATTATTATTTCATTACTAAATGCACAAGCGGGTGAGAACATAGTCGAGTAGTTGAGAACTTTAAAGTTTTTAAATGAACGCGACCACTGAGGAACAAAAATAAGCATCAAATAAACAACATACATAAATATGAAAAGATATAACTCCATCATTTACATTTGAAGGTGGCCATGTCTAAAATCTTCAATAATATATCAGTGTGTACTTACTATCCCTTCATGTATTCAACACTTGAATATCCTAACTATGTATGGCATCTTCATGTTTGTAGCACTTACAGATTCTAGTTTATAAGTTTGACTAAGTTCTATTACAAAGCACCTCAAATAAAAAGGTCCATTGCAAGGTACTTAGATTATGCAAAATGAAAATAACCGATGATAGGATACTTAACCTAATCGTATAAATGCTCGCAGTCAAACTGCATTCTATTGTATTAATTACTATGAAGAAGATTACTTGACATATTGAATCATTATAAAGGAAAATATCCATGCTATTTGATATAATACCTTTAAAACTAAAATTTTGAAAGGGGCTGAAATGAAAATCTTTGAGTAAAGCAATAAGATCCATTTCATTTTTCCAGAACCAATTCTTTTAAAGTAGGCATCCAACTATATTACTCGATACCTTCAAAAATTGAGAAGTCGTTACCGACATTGGTCAATTATGATTAGAGGCGATGGAGTTTTCCATTGGCTAGATTGTGGAAAATACAAGTAATTTTATCTGCTTCCTTAAATTTATTGCAAGAGCTGATGTTTCTCAGTTACGTTTACTACGTCGCTATTCATGCATTTATTGCACTTGCAATTTCTGCATTTGCTATGCCAGTTAATCTTTCACTTGCTGCAGTTTATAACATTATATATGTATAATGTTATGTAACAACCCGTATTTTTGAATAACATGTTATAACATAAATGGAGGCAGAATTAAACTGTAAAATCTGAATCAAGGGAAACGGGCTGTGCCATTGCGTTCGTCTCGGAAAAATACGCGAAATAGAGTCCGAGTTTTCGAAAATTGGAGTCCGTATGACCAAGATATGGCCTCGCGAAGTTTCACGAAAAATTCCCAAATTAAAGTATACTTAATTAAGTGAAATGGGTTGCGCAGAGAAATATATATATATTGATATATATATATATATAATTGAAAATTAAATAAATAAATATGCAAAAATGTTCAAAACAGCGAATTGGGAGAGGGGAATAACCGAACCGGCCGATTTTTGAGATCGACCCGAGCTCGCTGGGTCGACTAGGGGTTAATCCAGGGTGTTTGGCTGTCAACCCGTGGGCCGATTCGCTCAAATGCAGATTTTGCATTTGAATGGTTCTCATGGTTCATCTTTAATCTAAAGGCCCTAGATGGTTCCTACACTTGACTTCTTCCCCAAGACATGCTTTGATGGCTTGGATTGAATCTAGGTTTAATCCTATGGCCTAAACCACTTGCCTAATCTATAAATAAGACCCTAACCTACCCTAAATCATCATTATTCATTCATACAACTAAACTATGGCAAAATCAATCCTCTCATGGCCTCCACTCTCTTCATAAAATTCCTAAATAAATTCCTATGTGATTTTCCATGCATACAAGTGTTTTCAAACTTGTATGAGCATCATTAGATTGCATTCAAGTCAAGTTTATATATTTGCATCATAAAGAAAGAGTCTTGATCATTTTGGCTCAAGGGTTTCGCTTGCATTTTGGGTTTAATTGATTTCATAAGGGCTTTGTCATATTTTTGTGACTTCTTAAGCATTGTAAGCCCTATTCTACTTTCATACTTAAACTCTAAAGTTAAATGTATGATATGCAAGTTTATATGCAAGTTTATCATGTTGTGATATGCAAGTTTATATGCAAGTTTATCATGTTGTGATATGCAAGTTTATATGCAAGTTTATCATGTTGTGATATGCAAGTTTATATGCAAGTATGCCAAGTTATGTTATGCAAGTTTGGGTTGAACATTTTGTTCATGCTATCATGTTATGCAAGCTTATTTTGGGTTTATGAACATAAAGCTTTAAGCTTTATGCCAAAGGTTGCATTTTAGCAACATGTAAGTTATCATATCTCTTATGATAACTTGCATGTGAGGCTAAATGCGAACTTATGGCCATCTCTACATGCCATTTAGCACCATGTATCACCAATATGCTAAGTTTGGTTTTATGCATGCTTTTGAGGCCTAAAAATGTAATATGCAAGTGTATGAACATATGAACATTTCATATGCCACCATCTTAAGCTTGTGGCTTCAATACCTTTATGTCATGATTATGCCAAGTTCCCTCTTTCTATCCTTTATGCGCTATTGCGATATGTAAGCGATGGGATTGCGTTTGGGGTTGGGTAAACTTAAAAGACATAAAACATAAGCTTGGGAATTTACCTATTAAGTTAGGTCTACCCATTGGGAATTTACCTATTAAGTTAGGTCTACCCAATTGCTTGAAAACTTGTAACATGTTTTGGAAACATGATGGACATGACACTTAGAAAAGATAAGTGTGGCCAACTCGAGGTTGGGTTGAGTTTGTAGCGTAAACCTACCCGGAACCGACCGGCTTAACTAGTTGCTACAAACAATAGGACCCAATGTGAGAAGTTGGTCATGTTGTACCTTGAACCCGAGGTTAGACCAAGTTGTGGTGTAAAGCTACCCGGACCCGCCCGGCTTAACTAGTAACCACAACAAGGTCTAATGTGAGAGGTTAAGGCGCATTAAATTAATTAATGCCTCGTGATTAGGGTTAAGTCATGGTCCACTTAATACTTAACCAATTTGGGCTTGGTAGATTAATCGGGGTTAAGTCGTGAACTCATCGTTACACTTAACCAAGTTAATCCAGGATTAGCAAGAGGGTTAAACCGTACTTAACCCACTAGAAAAATCCTAGCAATGGGGGCCCACTCCAGCAGTAATCCCAAGTTAGTATCATCATGACCCTAGGGACTAGGCTAGGGTGGGGGCACGATTACTGGACTGGAGGTAAGTGACCAAAAGCGACGGCAGAGGGTACGCCGGTGTAGTTCCGGGCGGACTCTGGTCGTGCACATAGTCCGTAGCTGGAGAAAACATGCACGGGTACCAGTAGATCGGGACTGTGCACTCATGTTCATGGTGTCCAGGGGTTGACACCCTAGGGCTTGATACACCCGAAGGGTGGACCCGGCACAGTTCGACTACAATTTTGATTGGGTCGTATTGACACCAACACGTGACGAGTTAGGCTTAGGGAGCCGATCGACTAGACCGTTTGGTTGGACTTTGTATTAGGGTCATTTCATGTTATTGGGCCAAAGCTTGGGCCAAGGGATCAATACTTGTTTACTCAAGTCATGTTAGTTTGCTAGTACACCTGTGGTGCAAAACCTTAATCCTGATTATGCGATGACACCTTTATCCACCTTGTTAGTTAATCATCATGCTAGTATATTGTTATCCTTATGTTCATCCCTGCTGCTCATGCCAGTTAACTTTATTAGTTTACATTGATTGTAGTAGGGCTTACTCAGTCTTTTTGACTGACCTGTTTTCTTTCGCCTCTTTTCTTCCGTTCCCCCCCCCCCCAGGTTCTCAGGGAGGGAATACTAGAGCTTAGCTTGGATTTCGGATTGCTTGCTTGTGGGATTTCAGCTCATGTACGGTTTCGACATGAAGCTAGCTATGGTTACCACTTAATTGGGGATAGCACTTATTTATTTCAGTTTTTCAGTTGATGTTGTTTTCTCTAGACTTGTTTATTTGGAAAGCTATGTTGTACCAGACTTGTTTTGAAATGTTTTGAAATCTTCCGTTGTTTTATCTATGTTATTTACTCTGTTTACATATATACATATGTTCTTGTTCTGCCTTGATATATCATTATGCATGTTTACCTGATTCAAACGCCCCTCCAAAGTCAGAGTGCTTGCAAGAGTCACCCTGGCGGAGGTGGGGTGTTACATGTTATATAAATATAGCATCATTATATATGTGTAACGGTACATCAATATACTATTATGATGTCCTTCAATTTATAATTAGCCTCGGACTTTCCTTTTAAACTAGTTCTCTACTTTTAGTTTCAGTTTAAAAAACTCACTTTTATTGGAGATTATATCTATATAGTAATCATATGTATCCACGGTTAAAACATTTTCTTGAATTGCAAATATTGAGTTTTACGTAAATGCATGTAGAGTTCTCTACGTTATTTGCAAAGAAATAGTTTATTTATTACATGCTTTTGTTATCAGGGCCGTCTCTAAACAATTCGTGGCTCTAAGCAAAAAAATATTGATGGGCCCTTTATATTTATTTAACCTAAGATATTCTTTAACTAAATTTTATATCAACTGGGCTCGGGACCGACAATGTATCGTTACTTCATGTTGCAAAAAACTATCGTCATTTACTGACTTTAATTTTTCCAAATCATACAAAAAACCAAACATTTCTTCGTATAATTGAAATTGCTTAAATCTTTTTGTTATTGACATGATTACTTTATCAATTATAAAGTAAAAATAACCTGTTTTAAAGCTATCTTCAGGTGACTGAATTATTTCATTGTTTGAAGTTTCATCAAATTGTTTCTTTCTGCGTATTATTCTTTTTTCGCGAAATAAAGGCTCGATTTCCATTTCTTTTGCGATCTCTATTGTCGAGACTACAGCCTATTTATATCCTTCTACCCTATATGTTTGAAATTTTTAAGTAAACCTTCTAATTGATCGATAACAACATTAATAGGTATATCAATAAATTGTAATGTTTTGCTAACTTCATTAACTGTAAATAAAACTTCATACCATATAGCCATACTCCACAAAAATTCATAATCCCCTAGTTCATGTATTGCTAGGCTCTTTGCTTCACTTTTTGTTTTTGCATTCGCATCCTTAGATTTTGCTAATTCAATTAAAGCATCTCTTATTTGCGGAGTTTGATATCTTAATGCTTTTATGCTATCTACTCTATTTTCCCATCGAGTTTGTGATAATGATTTAACGGTCTAAAATGGTACGTTGTCTAATAATATTTTCCAATGATAAATTCGTTGTACTACTCCAAAAAATGACATGACTTTTGAAGAGCAATTAGCCATAACACATATTAATAAATTTAAACTATGACAACCACAATGTGTATAAAATGCTCTAGGATTTAATTCTAACAATCTTTTTTGAATGCCTTGATTTTTACCTTTCATAATCCATTATCATATGCTTGTCCTCATTTGTCCTTATGGATAAAATTTTACCCTCTTGTCCTTATAGAACAATTTTTTGTTCATTTTGTCCTTAAGGCTAAAACCCCTAAAGTTTATTAGAGAGTCTTCTTTTATTTTCATCTAAAGGATATTCAGTTAAATTTTCTCTAATATGACCTTTTTCTACAAATAAATTTCTTAATTTGATGTCAATATCTTTCCATGTTACAGGATCATAAATTTCAAAAGACAAAGGAGATGTTTTAATTGTATTTTCATCATTTAAAATTCAAATATTTAATTCACCTATTGAATTATCACTATGATCGCTTGTTTTATGCTCGTAACATCATTACTTTTAGAATTTTCGTTATTGTCATTTGTTGCACAAATTTGATTATTTGTGTCAAGTTCTAAATCAAACGAATTATTTTCTACTTCCATTCAATTTGTTCAAGTGAATTATTATCTGATCTTATTGGCTCATTATCACTAGTTTTTATGAAGTAATTATTAATATCTCCTCTTTGTGAAGCAATTAAATTTTCTATTTTCATTTTCTTTGTACGTTTTTTATATCAAGAAAGATAATTTCTTGTTGCCACTACTCAATTAGAAGTTAAAAATTAAATTGTATTGTTTCCAAACTACACCCGACTGAAATCAACAAATCTGAAAACTGACTGCCAACAAAAAAACTTACTAACTAGGAAATTAAGCTCCAAAAAAAAGTAGACTTGAAAATTGATAATTCTATAATATTGCCAATAGTTCAACAATTCAGTAAATAACTAAATAGTACAAATATAAAACCAAAATATACCTCAACTCCTTAGCAATATTGCAGAGATTTTGAGAACGTAGCGAGGGGAATCAGATTTTTTATTCAGATATAGGCTTAAGGACCAGGTCAGCAATTGAATAGGATCAATAATTCCAAGAGAATTGCAGCAATCGCCAATAGTTCAACAGAGCAAAAAAAAAAAAAAAAAAAAAACCAGAAGAGAAGCATAAAGAAGAATGCGTAAACTGTCTAAAAATTGCAGAGCAAAAGAAGAGTGCATAGATCTGTGTACGGTAGACAGAAAATAAATTAGGAAAATAAATAATGATTTGTGGTAATAAATACGAGGGTGGAATTTGAGGAGGCTACAAATTAGGTAAAAATAAATGATTTGTTGGAACTATTGTGCGTTGTAAAGTAGGTTAAAATTTGTAGCTCCTACGCATAGAAATTAATGCATGCTGAATTTGAGGGGGCCCTTGAAGTTGAGGGCCCCTAAACATTTGCTTAATTTGCCTAATTGAAGAGCCGACCCTGTCTGTTATTGTGTACTTCGAGTGACTTTACAAATCTTCCCTTTATTTCATTTATTTAGCGATAAGTTGGAACTTGTTGAATTTTATTTGGACACACTATGGAAGAACGGATTGTGACATAATACATCTTACCCATTACATTTTCTTTAATATATATATTTATTAATATTTGTAATACTTTTAATGTCGTAATTTTTTTTGGTGTAAACGTAAACTATTAAAAACTCTCGTTTATATTTCTTTATTAATAGTTGCTATATGTTTGGTATCATACTTTTTAGTATCAAAATGAACTACTGAAAATGTCTACATATAGATGTTAACAAATCTAAATATCCCTTAAAATTTTGATCTAACTGTTAAACTTCTTTACAATTTCGAAATGTCCCTTCATGCTTAAATTAGGATCTAACATAATTAAATTTTTTAAAATATCCCTCCATGCTTAAGTTAGGATCTAACAAATACACATTATTTAAATAAATAAATATCATTTACAAATTTGTTGTTTATTAATTAATAATATAATTAAAATTCAAACTAATGAAAAATTAAATGTTACAGCTTAAAAATAAAATTTTAAATTAACTACTTAATGATTTCAATATAAAAACATGGTTAAATATTTATGCAAATTAATTTATCTTGACGGTGTCAATTTTATATAATTTGTAGAAAAATAATTCACGCGCGAAACACATGCCATTATTATGCATGGAATGCTTGTTGTGATGTTTGTATTAATAGTTGTCTTGAAAGTGCAAATTCAAGCTGCATTTCTGCTATACTTAAAGACACGATCTAACTCAATATTATTCATGAAAAATAGAATATAATAGTTAAATATTTTACAAATTCAAGCTGCATTTCTACTATACTTAAAGATACGATCTAACCCAATAAATATTCTCTACAACATTTTCTCTTTTAATTAACAATACAAATAAAAATTTGATATTGATATTGCAGCTTATAAATAAAAATTCAAACTAATTACAAATGATTTCAATGAGAAAATATAACTAATTCTTCATGAAATTCATATTCTTTTGATTGTATTAAACATTTATGATTTATAAAAGTTATAATTTACGCGTAAAACATGCTTTATGATCACGCATGAAGCGCTTGCCACAACACTCGTATACATTACAACTAATTTTTTTTTGTAAAGCCGGCTGGTTTATAAAGTGACTGCAAACACTTAATATTATAGCAAATAATAATTACAAATATTATAGAAGATTGGCAGATTACCAACCTACAACACTCGGTTTTTAAGGTGGACCGTCCACCATATTCGGATTTTACAGTGGACCGTCCAATACATCTTACCTAGGTTACAGTACTAGAACCAGATACTATTTCTAGATTACAAGTGTCACGCAGGGAGGCACTATAGTATAGATATGTAAGAATTACAAGATACAAGCTGTCCTAAACAACTAGGAACAACAAAGGCAGTCACTTAGAGCCACACAAAAAATATCAACGGCTAGCATAGAGACCTAACACTAACCATCACATACTACAATCCTTTACACACTCGAACCATCACAAGAATGACAACAACAAAGCTCGAAACAACCCAGGACCATACAATTTTGCGAGAACATTTAGCACCGTTTCATAGCACAAAACCTGGAAAGAACTTCACAAGAAAAGGACCAATGGACGAGGAAGTAAGTGGTAAGCCACAACTGGTCGAAGCTCAAACACCACCGAAGCCTAGGCATTCTCTGAGGATACGAAGACCACGTGCAGAACCAAATTGAAGAACAAATCACATTGGCCTGAAACTCACCCAACCAAGGATAACATGGACTGAATTGCAACACCACCAAACAGAAAAACATACCATCTCCTTAGCAAACCCCTGATGAACCACCCACTGCGAGCAACTCATCACCAAGTCCAAAAACCCAAAGGATCATCCAGACCGCAACATCACAACCAAGAAACCCAAAACAAAAATATGGTCACCAGCTCAAAACGCCAACAAGACGACTTCCAACCAAAACAAACATTCACACACCACATAACGCACCAACAAAACCCAGCCTCAACAACTACTAAACGGGAACACTCATCTTTGTCTCACCAAGCTAAAGACATAAATCAGCCATCCCAAGCCGGCTTGGTATAATAATGAATGGCCGACAAACCAGAAGAGGAAGTTGGGCATGTCGTGAAGCAGAACAAGACACACAACTGAAAGGAGTTAATCGGGAACTCTGCGAAGGCGTTAGTACGACAACAACCAAGCAAGTTGAACACTTCCAAACAACAAATAAAATCCCATAGATGCACTCATAAACCAACACGTACCAATACAACCAAGCTCTCCTAAATCGACCTGACAAGGGTTAGACAATTCTGGATAAAAGATCACTAAGCAATGACAATCACTTAGATACCTAGAGTTGCAAATGAAGGCATCTTGGAGGAGATGGGAGAACTTGGGAGTTGCAAGACATACCTGTAAAGACTACGACCAGGAAAAAAGCTAGAGCCTGAGAGTGACATCACACTAGGCATTGAAGTGAAGGCCTTATGCTACTAGGTGAGGTGTAGGGTTTATGGAACAAGAAGACGGGGCTTTTGAGTCAAGAGGAGAACAGATCTGATACAAAATCAAATTTGTAAAAGTTTCGAGAAATTACAACCACACATGATGAAAACTAGACAGAAAAGAAATGGGAGTAGAGAAATTGTGGATCGATGAGGAAAGGGGAGGGAATGAGGAAGGCAGAGGGGAAGAAAGTGAAGAATATTAAGAAGTGAAAACGCCCACTCGCCATTTACGGGAAAAGTTCGAAACCATTATTTGGATATATTTATATTATAACTATTACACCCCTTTAAAAAAAGATCTAGAAAGTTTTTTTTTTTTTTGCAGATTCTAAACATATCCAGATAGTAATAACTTAAAAATAGGTTTTAATAATTGATTTTCCATTACAAAGTTAACATGCTCATTAAAAAATATAAATAGAAGAATTACACTAATAAACGTTAGACGTTATAACGTAGAAATAAAAATAAGCTAAATGCATATGATCTTAGTGTAAAGATATAATCACTTTCAGCGGAAATCATTTTCTCTTATATAAAATTTGCAAAAAAATACCTAGGACTGTAAATTTTGTACGAATATCCGATGTCCGTTCGTGTTCATGACCGTAATACATCCATTCGATTTTCATTTAGGACACGAGATAGGACAACAAAATTTGTATGAGAAAAAATCAATGTTCGGTCCGTGTTCGAATTTATTTGAATTTCTTATAATTCGGTATATAGTTGAGAGAAAATCTAATACAAAAATATATAATTTGATATAAATAGCTATGTTCGGCTATATCCGTTCGTGTTCGTATCCAAAAAATATATGTTTGTGTCTAACCGATTTTATTTAACACATGAGTTAGAGTAACAAAATTTGTACGAGAAAAAGGTTCGTTCAATCAGCTTTTATTTATAACAGAAATTGAATACACCTCCGTTTGGTCAAAGTCGCTCAATTTATTACTTGCCCTTAGAAATACTTAAAAATGCGTCTATGGTTACGTGCGCTGCGTTGTTAAGCTCGCACAGTCGCGCACCCAAAAGAGGTTGCAAAGTTCTTTCGGGTATCTAAGTTGCACCGCAGATCAAGTTACCTGTAGCAACCAGGTCACCGACCCAACTAAAACCCTAACTTTACTCGTATCATTTATCAATTCGGGAGAGAGAGGCAACAGAAATGATCATCCCCGTTCGTTGCTTCACTTGTGGAAAGCTAAATTTAGATCGGATACATTCAATTTTGTAGAAGTTATAACGTAGAAATAAAAATAAACTAAATACATATGATTTTAGTGTAAAGATATAATGTAACGACCCGCAAATCCGAGCTATCTGAGTTGACTAAATACACCTCACGTCCAACCCAAATAACACAGAAATACGAACCATTAATAGAAAGAAGATAGAGGATGAGGAATAGAAAGAAAGAAATATTAGAATAGAAGAAAACAAAGATCACAAACTCACAACGGAACGAATAAAATATATTCTATAACATAAGCTTTGAAATACAAATCTGTTTTGTACATATACACATACCATCATCAGAGTACACATAACATTTGATTCAGCGGAAGTAACTCTAAATAACTAACGTTGAAGCCTCCTGCTTCAAGCTCCTCCAAGTGTATCTGTAAAAGCCTGAAACACTTGACTGCCCGTACAAATTTGGGCACCCAAGAGTTTAGGAAAAACAAAACAAAATAAACTCTGGGTCAGTCATGGGACTGGTGTGAGTAAACTCCAACCACTTGTTTAACTTTCAAAATCTTTTTCGAAAGAAAAGATAATAGTAAGACCAGCCCACACATAAACATGGATGGTTTTTACCTTACTATAACCCAAATCACTTTGATATCAAATCCAATGATATTATAGTAATGTCTACATCAAATAAATAACCAAATAGCAGAACGCTTGCATCTCACGCTCCACATATATATTATAAAATCAAAAACCGCATGGCGCTTATTGGAGATTGGATTTCCAACACGACAAGGTATGGGACCACCTTCCGATGATGTATCTCTAGAGACGAATACACCTGGGTTCAACAAGAACATCTTGTAACCCGGCCCACACATGACCGACCACTCATTTCGCTTGAGTGTATCGAATGTATATCACCAACGGTTGGACTCAAACCACCGTTCCCCGAATGGGCAAAATCGATAGATTTAGAAACCAAAAGGAATTTCTCTAGATAGGTGATTATACACCCTAATGGGTGCGACCCACATAGCCATGCTGCCTGCCCGATTTTTGTCCTTTCCCGGTTGTTGAGGCCTGAGGCTACGCATACTTACCATTCATCGATAACACAATCACTTTGAATGCCACATCGTCAGATCCGTTAATCACTAGTTGAGTTTGCACAAATATTCTGGATATTATGCTAAGGGATAAATCCGTTGCAACCATATATATTCATACAGACCAATCCATTTGATCATTGGAAATACTTTGTCAGACATTCGTCCATTTACGTTCGTTCTGGGATTGAACGAAACCGAAGGCACTATTTCTATTAATAGAAAAAGCCCTTGCACTTCACTCCGTCTTCAATATATTCAGCATACTTGGTTCGCAACGCTTATGCCGATACGGAGTGGTTCTTCGGATAATAATCCAACCGGTCTCTCCATATTGACAACGATGGTCAAAAACTTCGATAGTCTGTGATTTAACTATCGAAAAAAAACAAGTGTTCAATCAACATATCAAACAAATCACTGGGCTCTTTAATTAATATTCATTAATTAAATCTCTTCTCCATCTCCTTATCAATATTTGTTAACCAAATATTTCAATAACCATATTGGCCTTTTATGCTATTTGGAAAACGTTTCCAAATATCAACTTCTTTTATTTTCTATATATTAGAAAAATCTCTATTTGCAATTGAAAACACTTTCAATCATTTATCTCTATCCCCTTTTGTTTACAACATTCGATTTTTATATTCACTTTACTATCGAATTCAATACGTCGATACAATGATTTCAAATTATCAAAATATTTTAAAAATATTCTAACTCCTTAAATTTCCGGAAAAATTCGCCATAACCTCCCCTGTATCGGGAGCATCGGGAAATTTCAAATAGCTTCCCGGTACCTTCTCATTTCAAAAAGAAAAAGAAAAAGCCAAGCGGCTTGCCGATACGGCGCATAAATCTCATATATGAATTAAACATGTACCTTATGTCGAGCATTTCATTTATAACTTCATATATCTCATCCCATACCTGTCTAACACCTGTTCACCTGTTTTCAATTCAATTCAATACCATTCAATCGTCTGAATTCAATTTCCGCTCATTTATTCTTTAATTAGCTGTTTTGCCTATTTCGCTTCTTTGTTGAACATAACATGTTCAAATAAAATATTTAACTTGCCCTAACCAAATTGAATTTCAATTTCAATTCTAGTTCTCTTTCCTTTTTGATTTCGAATATAAATTTTCAAATCGAATTCGCTTATTCAAAGCCCAATATTAATTCGAAATCTCATCAACTAATTTCTATTCGCATTAGTTAGCTCTATTCAATAAATCAAAAATCTGATTTCTGTTTCAAAAATCAATTCATTACTCCACTTGAGTTCACATATATTTTATAACTCAAAATCTGGATTTTTCTAAATAGAAATTTCGATTTTTATTTGCTTAAAACCCTTTAATATCATTAAATAAACCGTTATGGTTTTATAATGGTTCTGGCGCTGTTTTTCTGAAAATTTGATTTTGACATAACTCAAAATCTATACGACGAAATTCAGATTTTTCTCCTCCATTAGAAAACTATTATCAAACCGGTCCGGACGTTTCTTGTTTCGCAGAATTCCGACTTCAATTGCGTTATGTATACTCGATTGAAGTTCGAATCGCCAGTTTCCGAACTGCAGCGCTGCGGCGAGTTCGTTTTAATTATATTTATAAATATAAACTTTAAACTTCGTTTAAAATGAATTCAATTCCACTCAAACTTCATTTTCACTTTTATTTGAACGTTATGTTCAAATCCAAATTTCACTTCCATTGAATCCTATATTCAAATTCCATATTTCAAATTCCGTTTGAATTATATAGCTAAAACCCATAGTTTAAAATTCCATTTGAATGCTATATTCAAATTCTATAATTTAAATTCCATTTGAATTCCTTTTTGAATTCTACATTCAAATTCCCTATCCAATCCTCTTCGAATTCAAATTCTATATTTATTCTATTTGAATTTCAAATATTCAAACTCCGATTCAATTCTATTTTGAAATTTCAAACATTCAACCCATTTTAATTTTATCATTCAAATTCTGTTTAAATCCTCTTATTTGAATTCTATTTCAAATCTAGTTTCAAAACTTCATTTGAATTTCTATATTCAAATCTATTAGATTAAATCCTATTTGAATTCAATTTGAATCTCTTATATTCAAAATTTCATTTTCCCTTTCCATTTGAATTCTAATATTCAAACTCATTTTGAATTCTAATATTCAAACCCCTTTTTTTACACCATTTGAATTTTCTTTATTTAAAACCCATTATTTAAAACCCATTTGAATTTCTTCACTCAAACCCATTTGAATTCCCCTGAATTCAAATCCCATTTCAAAACCATTTGGATTTCTTATTTTGAAATCCTAATTTGAAATTCTATTTCCAATTCTACTTCGAAAATCCTATTTTCAAAGTTTATTTCAAATTCTATTTTTGAAATTTTTATATTCAAATCTCTATTTGAATTTCTGTATTCAATTCCATGTTCAAATCTCAATTCAAATTTTGAATTCTTCTTTGAAATACTATATTTCAAATTCTATTTTGAATTTCTACATTGAAATCTCTATTCGAATTTCTTTATTCGAATTCCTTTGAATTCAGATTTTATTTTAATTCCTTGAATTTCAAATTCTATTTTGCATTCTAATTTCATCTATTCAAGTTCTATTTGAACTTCTATTTGAATTTCTAATATTCAATCTCCTCTTAAAATTCAAATATTTAAACTCCTTTAAAATTCAAATGTTATACTCAAATTTTATTTACATATTTAAAATCCCATTTCAAATCTTATTTAAATTTTCTTCTGAATTTCAAATATTCCAACTCCTTTCAAATATTTAAATTCTATTTAAATTTCCACTTAAAAATTCTATTTCAAGTTCTATTTTGAAATTTCATTTCAAATCCCAATTTCACGCTTGTATTTCTATTTCTGAATTATCAAATGATATTTCTTTTCACTTCATTTATAACTTCGTTATAAAAGAACTATTTATAAACTTCGTTTATAAAGAACTACTTGTTTTATTTTTCAAAAACAAGGTTATATATTTTTTTATTCCCATTAAAAATTCAAATTCTATTTAAAAATAGAATTTCCCTTTTTAAATTTCAAATATCCTTTTAATTGGCCCAGTGATATTTAAACACCAAACAACCAATCAGTTATTTCAGGTTTTCTAACACATCATATATCACAGTATATATATGTAATCAAACAACCAACAGATAATATATTTTTGAGGAATCCAGTTGGATTCCTCCAACCTGTTTTCCTGCATCCACAGATGTTAGCACATAAATAATACCCATTCTGCTTCGTGGCAGAATATCGCGGTATAGAAGGTCATCCACTAATCATAGCGTGGGGCGTATAGGGTAATCATCCGCTATGAAACTGCGGGCATCCGCTAATGAGACTGCGGGAATCCAACCAATCAATCAACCCAATATATATATATAGCCTAAATAACTAATATATATAAAACAACCAGAAAATATACACACAAGCAACAGACAATTATTTTTAATGGAATAAAAATAATTCTAAAGGTGAGTGAGATTTACTCACCTGGATTTTGTTTTGTTCGATCCCCTTCTGACTCAATCCAAACTTTGTCGCGAGGTATTTTCCATATTATCCAATATACTTTGTTTTATCAGCACTGTTATGCATTCCGATTTTAATTCCCATCATCTCGATGATGAGTCATCTCCACCGAACCATCTCGAATTGTCTGGAATGAATTTATTCCTATGATATTTTATTTTATTCGACGATTAAACAAATTATAAATTTAAATTATCCACACCATAAATAAAATATATATTCTATGTATTTTAAACATTAAACCCCTTTTATACGTTTACCGCTTAAATAGATAAACAACAAATTTATTTACCTTTTTATCTGTTTTCCCTTTCTAAATTAACCCTCACAAATCAATTTAAAATTAAATATCTAACCATGATAAAATCTTATGCATACCTACATATGATCTTCCTTAGTTAAAATGACATTACACACCTTTTTGCACGTTTTAATTTAAATAAGAAAATATTAAGTAAATAAATTTTATTTAAATTACCTTGTATACATTTAATACAATACTTATATATGCGTGGGTTAAATGAGCTATTATATATTTAACCAAACACCAGATTCTATTAAATAAAAATAAATCTTATATGTTAACCTTAATTAATTTAAATTAACTAAATTTCTTACCTCAAGATAATGCCTTCTTCTTCCTTTAACAGCGGTAACTCCACTGTCGAACACCCAACGGACTACACAATCACCCAAACCTCTACTGTCCAGTTCGCACCCCTCCCTCTTCGTTCTGTTCTTAGCACGTTCACCCAACCTCCACGCACTGCTTCCCAATCCAAATTCGAAACTCGCACCCCCATAAACCCATTCGATACCAGCTCCAGATGACGCTAACCCTCACCACAATCATGTCGCACCCTTCATCCTAGCTCAGAAGAACCCACGAAAAAACCCGATTACTCCTTGATTCGCAAAGGCTGTTGTCGCGATGTTGAACTTCGTAGACTCGCGATCTCCCTTTGCGATTCTTCTTCTTTTTTTTTTTTTTAGTGGAATCGGTTTTCCGATTGAAATGGAAAAAGGGAAAACAAAAGACTCGGATTGGTTTTTAGAAAATGGACCAAAATTATGAAGGAAAAGGCTAATTATATAGGCGCGAGAGCAGACAGGCATTAAAATGTTGTCTCCTAGATATTTGAAGGAGGGAGACCAATTTTACAACTCGAGGAAGAACAGGCTGTGTGATTTGAAACTTCAGGGTGGCTCATTACAGAAGGAGGTCGGCTGATGTAACGTATAAATATATTTTACTTTGGTATATTAGTTGAAAATATCTTGTGGTCCTATAACGCACCATCCTGAATCGCTAATCTAACCCAATGACTGATGTTATTAGATTATTATGTTATTCTAAACTTAACTGAACATGTTCTGAAATGTAATTCGATCTTTATACAAACCATCAATATTAAATCGACGATTTTCATTAAATTCATTGATAAAAATAATTATCAAAATAAATCGTATTTCGATTATTGAATCGATCACTCAATATAAAATAACATTTATATTATCAACTCACTATTTCGACGATATTAATTATTTAAAATAAACTGCTCAAAAATCCGGGTCGTTACATTCTTCCCCCCTTAAAATAATTTCGTCCTCGAAATTGCTAAGGTAGGAAAAATGGTACAAATCTATTACTTTTCAAAATCTCACTTATGTTGAAACTCAACTCCGCATATTTCAACAATTTTATTCTACCAAAACATTTGGTTTCTCATTCACATGCATTCAAATTGACTCTAAATCGATTTATTCACTTGATTTATTTAACTTGTTTTAAGTTACATTTTAATTCCAGAATTCAAATCCCAGGGTTTTTATTTTCAAATTCTTTGAAATACATAAATGTATACTTATATTTATTTTCATCTCAATTCAAAACATTTGAATTTTCAATCTACTTGTTTTCTTTCAAAACAAATTTCCATCAAAACTTTTTCTAAGGTAGCAATTCATCACTTAGAAACTCGGAAATGAACACTGATGATGTTGCAATCATCATCAGAATAATTTCCCAGCCACTGAAGTGAGTTCAGTGCTTTATTACTTCTAAAATCCATTCAAAAATGGTATTTATTCAAATCCTTTACAAAACAAGACTATATTATTTAATATACTTTGAAAAATATTTTTCAACTTCCCAGGATTTTGAATTCTTAATTCTGGTTTGAATTTTTATTCTAATTCGTCTCATTTGTATATTTAATTCCTATACAAATTCTATTCTGGTTATAAATAACCACTCTAAGTTTATAATCTCATTTGATTATAAAGTCAACATCCAACACATCCATATAATAATAATTCTAGAAAATTATTCTTTCTATATCAAAATAGAAATTTTGGGTAAAATTATTTCACCCACTTTAAAACAATATCGTGTCGTATTTTCTGTCCAAGTGTTCAGAAATCCCTATCGACTTCGTGGCGTCCCACGATTCGATCAGAATTCATAAACCACTCAACAGACTAGCCAACACAATATAAAACAACTTTTATATCAACTAACAAATACGCTCTCTCGTATTATACATTCAACTCATTCTAGGGTACTACTGACCCTATCTCTAATGAGCGCATGCCACACAAGCCTAGGTATTCACTCAACCTAAGCTCTGATACCACTGTAACGACCCGCAAATCCGAGCTATCTGAGTTGACTAAATACACCTCACGTCCAACCCAAATAACACAGAAATACGAACCATTAATAGAAAGAAGATAGAGGATGAGGAATAGAAAGAAAGAAATATTAGAATAGAAGAAAACAAAGATCACAAACTCACAGCGGAACGAATAAAATATATTCTATAACATAAGCTTTGAAATACAAATCTGTTTTGTACATATACACATACCATCATCAGAGTACACATAACATTTGATTCAGCGGAAGTAACTCTAAATAACTAACGTTGAAGCCTCCTGCTTCAAGCTCCTCCAAGTGTATCTGTAAAAGCCTGAAACACTTGACTGCCCGTACAAATTTGGGCACCCAAGAGTTTAGGAAAAACAAAACAAAATAAACTCTGGGTCAGTCATGGGACTGGTGTGAGTAAACTCCAACCACTTGTTTAACTTTCAAAATCTTTTTCGAAAGAAAAGATAATAGTAAGACCAGCCCACACATAAACATGGATGGTTTTTACCTTACTATAACCCAAATCACTTTGATATCAAATCCAATGATATTATAGTAATGTCTACATCAAATAAATAACCAAATAGCAGAACGCTTGCATCTCACGCTCCACATATATATTATAAAATCAAAAACCGCATGGCGCTTATTGGAGATTGGATTTCCAACACGACAAGGTATGGGACCACCTTCCGATGATGTATCTCTAGAGACGAATACACCTGGGTTCAACAAGAACATCTTGTAACCCGGCCCACACATGACCGACCACTCATTTCGCTTGAGTGTATCGAATGTATATCACCAACGGTTGGACTCAAACCACCGTTCCCCGAATGGGCAAAATCGATAGATTTAGAAACCAAAAGGAATTTCTCTAGATAGGTGATTATACACCCTAATGGGTGCGACCCACATAGCCATGCTGCCTGCCCGATTTTTGTCCTTTCCCGGTTGTTGAGGCCTGAGGCTACGCATACTTACCATTCATCGATAACACAATCACTTTGAATGCCACATCGTCAGATCCGTTAATCACTAGTTGAGTTTGCACAAATATTCTGGATATTATGCTAAGGGATAAATCCGTTGCAACCATATATATTCATACAGACCAATCCATTTGATCATTGGAAATACTTTGTCAGACATTCGTCCATTTACGTTCGTTCTGGGATTGAACGAAACCGAAGGCACTATTTCTATTAATAGAAAAAGCCCTTGCACTTCACTCCGTCTTCAATATATTCAGCATACTTGGTTCGCAACGCTTATGCCGATACGGAGTGGTTCTTCGGATAATAATCCAACCGGTCTCTCCATATTGACAACGATGGTCAAAAACTTCGATAGTCTGTGATTTAACTATCGAAAAAAAACAAGTGTTCAATCAACATATCAAACAAATCACTGGGCTCTTTAATTAATATTCATTAATTAAATCTCTTCTCCATCTCCTTATCAATATTTGTTAACCAAATATTTCAATAACCATATTGGCCTTTTATGCTATTTGGAAAACGTTTCCAAATATCAACTTCTTTTATTTTCTATATATTAGAAAAATCTCTATTTGCAATTGAAAACACTTTCAATCATTTATCTCTATCCCCTTTTGTTTACAACATTCGATTTTTATATTCACTTTACTATCGAATTCAATACGTCGATACAATGATTTCAAATTATCAAAATATTTTAAAAATATTCTAACTCCTTAAATTTCCGGAAAAATTCGCCATAACCTCCCCTGTATCGGGAGCATCGGGAAATTTCAAATAGCTTCCCGGTACCTTCTCATTTCAAAAAGAAAAAGAAAAAGCCAAGCGGCTTGCCGATACGGCGCATAAATCTCATATATGAATTAAACATGTACCTTATGTCGAGCATTTCATTTATAACTTCATATATCTCATCCCATACCTGTCTAACACCTGTTCACCTGTTTTCAATTCAATTCAATACCATTCAATCGTCTGAATTCAATTTCCGCTCATTTATTCTTTAATTAGCTGTTTTGCCTATTTCGCTTCTTTGTTGAACATAACATGTTCAAATAAAATATTTAACTTGCCCTAACCAAATTGAATTTCAATTTCAATTCTAGTTCTCTTTCCTTTTTGATTTCGAATATAAATTTTCAAATCGAATTCGCTTATTCAAAGCCCAATATTAATTCGAAATCTCATCAACTAATTTCTATTCGCATTAGTTAGCTCTATTCAATAAATCAAAAATCTGATTTCTGTTTCAAAAATCAATTCATTACTCCACTTGAGTTCACATATATTTTATAACTCAAAATCTGGATTTTTCTAAATAGAAATTTCGATTTTTATTTGCTTAAAACCCTTTAATATCATTAAATAAACCGTTATGGTTTTATAATGGTTCTGGCGCTGTTTTTCTGAAAATTTGATTTTGACATAACTCAAAATCTATACGACGAAATTCAGATTTTTCTCCTCCATTAGAAAACTATTATCAAACCGGTCCGGACGTTTCTTGTTTCGCAGAATTCCGACTTCAATTGCGTTATGTATACTCGATTGAAGTTCGAATCGCCAGTTTCCGAACTGCAGCGCTGCGGCGAGTTCGTTTTAATTATATTTATAAATATAAACTTTAAACTTCGTTTAAAATGAATTCAATTCCACTCAAACTTCATTTTCACTTTTATTTGAACGTTATGTTCAAATCCAAATTTCACTTCCATTGAATCCTATATTCAAATTCCATATTTCAAATTCCGTTTGAATTATATAGCTAAAACCCATAGTTTAAAATTCCATTTGAATGCTATATTCAAATTCTATAATTTAAATTCCATTTGAATTCCTTTTTGAATTCTACATTCAAATTCCCTATCCAATCCTCTTCGAATTCAAATTCTATATTTATTCTATTTGAATTTCAAATATTCAAACTCCGATTCAATTCTATTTTGAAATTTCAAACATTCAACCCATTTTAATTTTATCATTCAAATTCTGTTTAAATCCTCTTATTTGAATTCTATTTCAAATCTAGTTTCAAAACTTCATTTGAATTTCTATATTCAAATCTATTAGATTAAATCCTATTTGAATTCAATTTGAATCTCTTATATTCAAAATTTCATTTTCCCTTTCCATTTGAATTCTAATATTCAAACTCATTTTGAATTCTAATATTCAAACCCCTTTTTTTACACCATTTGAATTTTCTTTATTTAAAACCCATTATTTAAAACCCATTTGAATTTCTTCACTCAAACCCATTTGAATTCCCCTGAATTCAAATCCCATTTCAAAACCATTTGGATTTCTTATTTTGAAATCCTAATTTGAAATTCTATTTCCAATTCTACTTCGAAAATCCTATTTTCAAAGTTTATTTCAAATTCTATTTTTGAAATTTTTATATTCAAATCTCTATTTGAATTTCTGTATTCAATTCCATGTTCAAATCTCAATTCAAATTTTGAATTCTTCTTTGAAATACTATATTTCAAATTCTATTTTGAATTTCTACATTGAAATCTCTATTCGAATTTCTTTATTCGAATTCCTTTGAATTCAGATTTTATTTTAATTCCTTGAATTTCAAATTCTATTTTGCATTCTAATTTCATCTATTCAAGTTCTATTTGAACTTCTATTTGAATTTCTAATATTCAATCTCCTCTTAAAATTCAAATATTTAAACTCCTTTAAAATTCAAATGTTATACTCAAATTTTATTTACATATTTAAAATCCCATTTCAAATCTTATTTAAATTTTCTTCTGAATTTCAAATATTCCAACTCCTTTCAAATATTTAAATTCTATTTAAATTTCCACTTAAAAATTCTATTTCAAGTTCTATTTTGAAATTTCATTTCAAATCCCAATTTCACGCTTGTATTTCTATTTCTGAATTATCAAATGATATTTCTTTTCACTTCATTTATAACTTCGTTATAAAAGAACTATTTATAAACTTCGTTTATAAAGAACTACTTGTTTTATTTTTCAAAAACAAGGTTATATATTTTTTTATTCCCATTAAAAATTCAAATTCTATTTAAAAATAGAATTTCCCTTTTTAAATTTCAAATATCCTTTTAATTGGCCCAGTGATATTTAAACACCAAACAACCAATCAGTTATTTCAGGTTTTCTAACACATCATATATCACAGTATATATATGTAATCAAACAACCAACAGATAA
The DNA here is from genome assembly GCA_030737875.1 of Allium sativum. Lineage (NCBI taxonomy): Eukaryota > Viridiplantae > Streptophyta > Magnoliopsida > Asparagales > Amaryllidaceae > Allium > Allium sativum. The sequence continues at coordinate 392,911,344 of CM060924.1, read as the reverse complement.
TATATTTTTGAGGAATCCAGTTGGATTCCTCCAACCTGTTTTCCTGCATCCACAGATGTTAGCACATAAATAATACCCATTCTGCTTCGTGGCAGAATATCGCGGTATAGAAGGTCATCCACTAATCATAGCGTGGGGCGTATAGGGTAATCATCCGCTATGAAACTGCGGGCATCCGCTAATGAGACTGCGGGAATCCAACCAATCAATCAACCCAATATATATATATAGCCTAAATAACTAATATATATAAAACAACCAGAAAATATACACACAAGCAACAGACAATTATTTTTAATGGAATAAAAATAATTCTAAAGGTGAGTGAGATTTACTCACCTGGATTTTGTTTTGTTCGATCCCCTTCTGACTCAATCCAAACTTTGTCGCGAGGTATTTTCCATATTATCCAATATACTTTGTTTTATCAGCACTGTTATGCATTCCGATTTTAATTCCCATCATCTCGATGATGAGTCATCTCCACCGAACCATCTCGAATTGTCTGGAATGAATTTATTCCTATGATATTTTATTTTATTCGACGATTAAACAAATTATAAATTTAAATTATCCACACCATAAATAAAATATATATTCTATGTATTTTAAACATTAAACCCCTTTTATACGTTTACCGCTTAAATAGATAAACAACAAATTTATTTACCTTTTTATCTGTTTTCCCTTTCTAAATTAACCCTCACAAATCAATTTAAAATTAAATATCTAACCATGATAAAATCTTATGCATACCTACATATGATCTTCCTTAGTTAAAATGACATTACACACCTTTTTGCACGTTTTAATTTAAATAAGAAAATATTAAGTAAATAAATTTTATTTAAATTACCTTGTATACATTTAATACAATACTTATATATGCGTGGGTTAAATGAGCTATTATATATTTAACCAAACACCAGATTCTATTAAATAAAAATAAATCTTATATGTTAACCTTAATTAATTTAAATTAACTAAATTTCTTACCTCAAGATAATGCCTTCTTCTTCCTTTAACAGCGGTAACTCCACTGTCGAACACCCAACGGACTACACAATCACCCAAACCTCTACTGTCCAGTTCGCACCCCTCCCTCTTCGTTCTGTTCTTAGCACGTTCACCCAACCTCCACGCACTGCTTCCCAATCCAAATTCGAAACTCGCACCCCCATAAACCCATTCGATACCAGCTCCAGATGACGCTAACCCTCACCACAATCATGTCGCACCCTTCATCCTAGCTCAGAAGAACCCACGAAAAAACCCGATTACTCCTTGATTCGCAAAGGCTGTTGTCGCGATGTTGAACTTCGTAGACTCGCGATCTCCCTTTGCGATTCTTCTTCTTCTTTTTTTTTTTTTTTTAGTGGAATCGGTTTTCCGATTGAAATGGAAAAAGGGAAAACAAAAGACTCGGATTGGTTTTTAGAAAATGGACCAAAATTATGAAGGAAAAGGCTAATTATATAGGCGCGAGAGCAGACAGGCATTAAAATGTTGTCTCCTAGATATTTGAAGGAGGGAGACCAATTTTACAACTCGAGGAAGAACAGGCTGTGTGATTTGAAACTTCAGGGTGGCTCATTACAGAAGGAGGTCGGCTGATGTAACGTATAAATATATTTTACTTTGGTATATTAGTTGAAAATATCTTGTGGTCCTATAACGCACCATCCTGAATCGCTAATCTAACCCAATGACTGATGTTATTAGATTATTATGTTATTCTAAACTTAACTGAACATGTTCTGAAATGTAATTCGATCTTTATACAAACCATCAATATTAAATCGACGATTTTCATTAAATTCATTGATAAAAATAATTATCAAAATAAATCGTATTTCGATTATTGAATCGATCACTCAATATAAAATAACATTTATATTATCAACTCACTATTTCGACGATATTAATTATTTAAAATAAACTGCTCAAAAATCCGGGTCGTTACATATAATCACTTTCAACGAAAATCATTTTCTCTTATATAAAATTTGCAAAAAAACACGTAGGACTGTACATTTTGTACGAATATCCTATATCCGTTCGTGTCCATGACCGTAATACATCCATTCGATTTTCATTTAGTACACGAGTTAGGACAACAAAATTTATATGAGAAAAAATCAACGTTCGGTCCGTGTTCGAATTTATTTGAATTTCTTATAATTCGGTATATAGTTGAGAGAAAATTTAATAAAAAAAAATATAATTTGATATAAATAGCTATGTTCGGTTGGATCCGTTCGTGTCCGTGTCCAAAAAATATATGTCTGTGTCAAACCGATTTTATTTAAGACACGAGTTAGGATAACAAAATTTGTACGAGAAAAAAGTTTGTTCAATCAGATTTTATTTATAACAAAAACTGAATAAGCCTCCGTTTGGTCAAAGTCCCTTAATTTATTACTTGCCCTTAGAAATACTTAAACCAAAAAATGCGTCTCAGGTTAAGTGCGCTTGGTTGTTAAGCTCGCACAGTCGCGCACGCAAAAGAGGTTGCAAAGTTCTTTCGGGTATCTCAGTTGCACCGCAGATCAAGTTATCTGTAGCAACCAGGTCACCGATCCAATTAAAACCCTAACTTTACTCGTATCATTTATCAATTCGGGAGAGAGAGAGAGACAGCAGCAATGATCATCCCCGTTCGTTGCTTCACTTGCGGAAAGGTAAATTTAGATCGGATACATTCGATTTTGTAAAAAAAATATGTCAATTTGTTTACTCTTTCTGGATTTTATTGATATTGAGTAAAATTTAGGGTTATCTATTTAATTGCTTCATTGCGACGTGATTTGATGGTGAAAAGATATCGTTTTCGTGTTTATTTAGGTGATTGGGAACAAGTGGGACACGTATCTCGATTTGCTGCAGGCTGATTATTCTGAAGGGTAGGATTCATATTTTTATTAACATTGTTTGACTGAATATTTTCTTGAATGATATTAACGGCTATGAGATTACGGTGTGTGGATGTCTGTGTTCTGGTTTAACGGTAGACGGTACAATAATAGTTTATGATGGATATTGTAATGGTTATAAAATCATGGTTAACTTATCACGTTTGTATTCTACTTTTGCAGTCATCCTTTTTGCCTAGATCATTGAGATTTCAATTAGTTTTAAATTAGAGTATGCATTGTTAGTGAACTCAATGACTATAGGCATGCCGATAATGTCAAAGAATTTAATTTTAGCGACGTGGGTTGAAGTCGTATTCATAACAGTTCAATATTACTTGGCATATGAGTTGTTTGCTATATGTTTTTAACTACTACTTGCAAGGATGGATGTTTTGGGGATGGGTTCAGTTGTGCTGCTGCCCACCTAAATTTGAATTTATATTATACTGAAGAAATAGGAAACTTTTAGTGGGTTGTGGATAAAATTAGCTGAATTTTAAAGGTTGTAGAGCAAAGAGAATAAATGCGGCAAAATAAAAGCTATTCAAAAGAAAATGTAGAGAATGAAATATCTTATAATTCCTTGCTTATAAACAATAATTTCTCAAATTCAATTATTTGTCATATTTGGGTTCGAACATTAAGCATGTATGAAATTGTTTTCTACTTTTGAATGCTGGTATAGCACGTTCATCCAATGATTCCACCTTTTTTTTCCAACCATTTAATATGTATTACTTAGCTAAACCCTTTTTTGTACAACTTAATTGTCATATCTAAGTTATCTAACTTCACTAGCTAGCTCTTCGAGTGCTTAAAGATTTTTGGTCAGTTCCTATGTCTTCCGCTTACCATCTGATTGACGATTAATCGAATAATCTTGGACTTTAGTCACGGTTTTCGTGCTGATTATGAATTATTGTACTTTTACCTCTAAACTCGTGTGAACCCGTGCTTCGCACACGTGTTGGGAAAATAATTTGTTTAAAATTAGCAGCTAAAAACAGATTGGAAAACAGACTTTTCAAATGAATTACTGGTTCTTGATAGTATCAAACACTGAGCACTAAGTACAGTCTGTATTTATGGTATGAAAGCTTCAAAAAAGTTGTTTGTTGTTATTTCTATTTCACTGGTAACCTTTGCCTTAATAGTTGTTTTAAAAAGAGTCGAACATCTTAGTTTATACGATAGTATAATGCACCTCTTATTTATTTATGTATAAATACCCAGCTATTGAATGAGATTCTAACTACTTTTTCATTTCTGCAAAAAGCATACTATTTGATCTTTTAATCCCATGTAGTTTTATAGGAAACAATAGTTAAAATCAAACCTCTAAATAGAACTATTATGTGCTACATTTTAAAATATAATATTTATTAATATTGCCACATAATTAAGAAATATCACACTATTAGCAGTAGCAGAAGAACTGACATCCGCTATCATACGGGGTTTAAATAGGGATAGTCATATTAAAATTGGTTGCAATATGTAAAATATTATAGGTGCCTGATGTTATTAAATGAAAATTGATGTATGCACAGACAAAAATCACTCAAACAAAAACAACAATTTTTTTGACTAAGAGATCGATTATCCGGATAATGAATTGGTTGACAGAAATGACTTTCAAAGTTTCAATATCAAGTGTTTGACCACAGAAAACATACAAAGCAGGTTGATTTATTACTCACATTAGAAATTGTAATACATAAAAAGTATTAATATAAAATGAGCTGGAACAAAAGCCTTTAATCGACAATAATAGCATTTTGCCTGAAAAAATTCCTCCTAATTATATTTGAATGATGAAATGCTAAGATAAATTAAAATATAATTTAAAATATTTTAGTGCATCCTTATAAAATGAAGTCGAGCACAAGTCGTTAGCCTTACTTCATACATCTTATGTTTTTGGAAAGAGTTTTATCTACTATGACATTTTTTGTTTAAATGCCAGAATAGTGTAATTTTGAGAGATTGGAGGAATTCAGAGAGTAACATGGTAATTTAATATGTGATCCCTCCTAGAATCATGTCTCTGGTGTACTATTTCACTAAAATTATTTTTGTGTTAGTAGCGTTTTTGTTTCCAAAAACATCATCAATTTCTTTAAAAAATAATTGACCTAGCTTTGGTACAGTACATTTAAAAAAAAACCATCTTGCTATGGCTTTGAACCATTGCAAAACGGACAGTAGTTTATATTTAACCACGGCTAAACCATGACTTAATTACATTCTCTCTACAACGATGACAGTTGACAGTTTCTAGGTTACAATAAGACATACTGATATTTTATATAATTTTATAAGCCATATCATAATGCAAATTTACGTTGATGATTGGTTGGTTAATAATTAATGAGTTGAGTTTTCTAGTGATGATTTTAATGGATGGTCAACCGTTCAGTACACTATTTCACATCCATAAACAAATCAGCTTCGGTTGGTATATCAATAAAGTTATCACCATATGCTCGACATACCTCCCTCACATCACAAAAGCCAACCTGAGGATGATATCAAAAACCACTTTAGCTAAAAATGGAATCATCCACATTGTCTGCACCTAGCTACTCGCTTTTTTTATAATCCATTTATTAGGGTTCAATATATACTGGAAAAGAGAAAGAAAAAGGGAGGGCGACTCTCTGGAGCTGTTCGTGCCTAAAGACCAACTAATCACAACCATACCTGCTACTTTTTTATGTGGTTGCATCATGTTTATTGCCATAAAAGTAAACGTAGTACTAATTAACAATCGTACCTACTTTCCATTAAAATTATGGAATGTTAATCTCATATTTGCATAAGCATCATACATTCAGAACATGTTCTCCCAGCAAATTCTTCCTCTTTTGCAATAACGCAAACCAGTCGCCTGGTCATTTTATTACATAAGCACGCTTCTATACCCCTACTGAATTTGCTATTTTGCCATTAAACTCTGTTGTGTAAACGTAAAATAAACAAACCCGCCTCTATTTTAGTACCATTTGATGTATGGTTCATTAAACAGCTCACGTTTCTGCTGTGAACATGCAACTAACTAACATGGCATTAAAAATCATACAATTAATTAATACATCAAACAGGAAAAATCATGTGCCAGCCTTAACAGATAGTACACCCAAAAAACAAAAAAAAACAAAAAGAGGAAAAAAACACACACAATAGAAAAATCAACTCATTAAATATTTGGGGAAAAAAGCATTAAAAATTCGGTACATTTGAATCGTTAAATTTTGATAACGCATACCAATGTATACTTCATGTTGCTTCTTTGCATTTGACATTTTGTCCATTGTGACTTGTTCCTTCAGGTTCTACCTAGAATCTGCATACGACCAAATGAAAATGCATAGAAAAAAACTTTGGTCTATGATGCATGCTAAAACTGCAACTATATGAAATAAAGGAAAGTGTTATACATCTCAATCAATAGTAGGATGGAACCAGCTTGCGTTAATCGTTTGGGCGTAGTATCCTCTATTCCACCTGCTGCTCCAAGAGAGTGCCTGATCATCAACTCAGAAGGATATAAAGTTTTTTTTTTCTAGATACTTGTATGCAGTTTAATGGATTATAATTTCAGTGGATTTACAAATTATGATAACTTACTTCTGGTCCATACGTTTTAGTTCAGACTTGTCTTTGAAGATATTTTTAGCATAGAACTTTGCCAAGTGCCAAATCTCCAAGTAGCATTGACGTTGCATGACAATTTGCATAGTTTACCTAGAAATCAATCCATTATAAAATAAAAATCCAAAAAAGACAATTCGATCAAAGTACGTAACAAACCTCATAATTCCAGAATAGATCATGACTTGCCTGTCCAGGGAAGACAGTAGACACCAACGTAAAACAATCTGCATCAGCATAAAACAAAAGAGTCCATATATTAGAGTGGATAATTTCATTTCTATGCATATATTTTTCAATGTATTAAAAAACGCGTCTAAGGCGCGCCTCGAGGCGAGGCGGTGGCTGAAACGCCTGGAGGCGTGCTTCAATAGGCGTTTTCCTCCTGAGGCTTACGCCTCAGTGGTTTGAGGCGTGGAAATCGCCAAAAACGCACGTCTCAGAGCCTCAACTATCTGAGACGTGCGTTTATATTCAAGTGGAAGAGGAATCGAAATCGATTCTTGTTATGGAATCGAATTCCATTCCTCACTAATTGGAACGATGTTGAAAGAGAGGCATTTTTTTTTGGTTTTGTCTTTTTTTTAAACTGCTGTGCACTGTCTATTTTTGTTCTGTCTTTTTTTAAGCTGCTGTGCACTGTCTTGCGCTATTTTAATTATGTGTTAATGTCCAGGCTCGTTAAAAAATGAACAAACGGGATATTGCATGGAAGTGGGCTAAAGATATACCGAATTCTACCAATTCAAAATATTTTCTTTGTGGATTTTGTGATCATAGATGCACCGGAGGGATTGCTCGTTTTAAACAACATTTAGCAAGCACTCATGTTGGGATTATTCCATGTCCAAAAGTCCCACAAAATGTGAAAAATGAATGCATCGATGCTCTAAAAAAAATTAAACACCTTATGTGTTGCGCTTTTTTTCCTGAAAGGCTTACGCCTCAACGCGTCGAGGCTTACGCCTCGCCTCACGGGCCCGAAAACGCCTCGCGTACGCCTTTTGCGTTTTAAAACATTGTTTTTTTTTTTTTATAAATATGGTATATAAGAAAATGATCTTATAATAAAAAATGGACTTCAACACACGATCCGAAAAGATAAGTTGAAGTACCATATTTTCACCTAAATTTATGACCTTATGTAAAGTCATATATAAGATAAATGCACCCAATAAATCGCACATACAAGAAAAGAAGAAAGAAAGAAAGAAAAAAAAAAACGAAAGACAAATGAATCTCCAAGATGTGTCTTAAGACTGCAATAGCCAACTTGTGTCCCACTTCCCAACGATGAGTTAAATGACCTTGCTTTTCTGCCTAATTCCTAAACACCAAGCTTATTGTATAGCATCTTAATTCAAAAAAAAAAAAAAAACAAAAAAAAAAACAAATTTCTGAAATAAAATACCTCAATATATTTTTGTAGCTTTTGTTGAAGACGAAATGTTTGCAAGACAATAATTGGCTTGGTGCATGGTGAACGCACTCAATTTCCATGCATGTAATCTTAGTTTTTGCTGTTAACTTAAATTTTTTGCGAAGATCATTTTCTTCAAGGCCTAGTGTGACTAATTGATCTATGTAAAATTACTTAGTGCAATTTTGGTAGTAATATGGTTATGACACATTATCACATAAATCAGCAAATGCTATAAAAAGACTAATAGATATTTACATTGTTCTGACCTCAAATAAGATTCCAAGCATGAAATCAAGATGACTAACAATGTGAAGGATTCAAAAAAAGACATAATGGCTTCATAATTAAATTGAGTTTGCTAAATGGTTTATGCAGTCTGGCATGGAGCTTGAAAATTTTCTATGTAAGGAAAATTTCAAAGAATTTTGACAGCCTCTTTTGTATGGAGATCCTTTTGACAAATCACAATAACAGTATACTAACATACTTCACCAAATTATGGTCAGAATCAAAGCGAACATCAATTTATGAAAAACGCTGAGTAAAACATACCTTGTAGCAATGTAAGCGAGCTCAATATAAAAATATTTTATGCTCTACCATTTTCCTTGTGCTCAAATCAAATTTATCAACCGCTTTTTATCCTATTGTAACGTCCAATCGGTAACTTCGTACTTTACTGATCAAAAGCTTAAATGAAAAAGTAGACATAAAAAACTTGGTTAGAAATGATCTAAGAATATTACCATATTAGTAAACACTTTAAGGTCATTATCCTCACAATCAAATATCTGATGTATGATAGGCTCTCAAAATGTTTAATTTCACCTTTTAAAATCCATAAATTGACATTCTGACTTGTGAAACATGAGGCATGATTATGAAAAAATCATTATCATTGTACTTAACGCACATGTTTCTAAAGAGTTATAAATATAATTACTTTTATTTCATAAACCAAAGCAAAATCATCTTATGAAAAAATAATTAAAAGAAGGATATTTTATGGATTTGGGTAACAAATTAACTAAACTATACATTTAGCATCAAAACCTCTATATGAAAACCATACGGTGGAAAATAACTAAATTATATCTATTGATATTCAACTCTTTCGTAAGCTAATTATGCGAAAAAGCAGTTTCAGCGTCTAATCCTATACCCATGCACAATTGATCAGCCTTTGGTTGTTGCATATGAGTTTGAGGATAAAAGTGGAATGATCACATGATAAAATTTTAAACGTTTGTAAGAACTAAATGCAATTATCCAATTTCCGTATATGTGGTAACAACAAAGGAAAAGAGCAATAATTCCCATGTAGAAAGCAACATCTCAAGTAACAGTTCAACTTTCATGGACAGTCAAGCTTAATCCAAAAGTAAAACTAAGTATATATGACAACACTAATAAAGTACTTCCCAAATTTGATTGCTTCCAAAAATCCATATCATATTATTCATTGTTGTGAAATTTTTTATGTGGTGCCAATGTTATTTGCACAAAGTTGAGAAACTAAAGCAACTCGTATTACTAATCCTAAATGTTTGTCTATTATCGACGAAATAGGAGTATAAGGCGAGGCCAATTATCTGCTATGCATATTCAAGGTTATGAGATTCATTTAATTATTAGATATCAATATTAAGTGAATAATTGTTTAAGCAACAAAAGTTGGTTTACCCTTTGAAGGTAGTGCTCGGGTTTTGTGCTATTCTCTAGTTCTTTATTTTTTGGTAGAAAAAAATATATTCGATCTCTAAAAAATACTACTCCCAAAAAAAACCTTTAAAAAATAGTATACACCATTTTTCAATTTACCTATAGTAATTACAACATTAACACCTTTAAATAAAATATGTTCCTTATATTGTTCTTCATTTTTTCTCTTTTAAAATTCGTAAATTAGAATATAATACACGCTTAGGTAGATTTCCATGTTCTCATTTTACGCCAATCCTTAATTTGAGAAAACATTAATACCTATTTAAAAATTATTATATTGATTTGATCGATTCAAAAAAAAAATCATAAAAAGGAAAGGCATAAAAATATTATACCTTTTTATTCTACTCTATTTAAACTTTATAACACATTATATAAATAATCTACTAATGTTTTCTGTACTATTTTACAGTTTTAGTTTTAATTTAATGGGTTCAACAAACAATTATTTATGTTATAATGAAGGATATGTTTGTCTTAAAATTAATTTTGAAAAATAGGCGTAGGTTAAGTAATTTTTGATGTTTAAATAGAATTAGAAATAGACGTCAATTTTAAAAATCATTATGTCGATTTGAAAGTTAAAAAAATTAAATGGAAAAGAAGCCAATGACCTATTAAGTCAAATGGTTAAAATAAGACGCACAAGACAAAGGTTCCAAAGGGTCGTAAATTCGAGCTACTGAGGCACCATGCTGAATGCTCTACTTTAACGAAGTATAATTCTTGTTATCAAAAATGGAAAATGTAAAGAAATATTATATCTTTTTATCCTACTTTATTTCAACCTTATAGTAAATACCATAATAATTCTATTTATGTTTGTTTTTGTATTATATATAATTTTGGTTTTAATTTAATGGGTTCAAAAAATAATTATCATGTTGTAATGAATAAGAATGACAAATTTTTCCTAAATTTAATTTTGAAAAAAAAGTTAGGTTAAGTAATTCCGTTGGCTGAATAAAAATAGCAGTTTCAAAAATCATGTATTAGACAACTGTAAATGATAAAAGGTAGAAAAAACTAATTAACATGAAGCGAATCAAAGTTTATATAAAAATTGTACTTTATTTCAAGATTATTGTGTAAGAACGCTCTGTAAACTTTTATTTTACCAATAGTACTCAAAATTTAGGTAGTAAGTACTAATTATTCCAAAAAGATATATTGAGAAGCAGATGTATTGGAAAAAGGTTTAGATGGTTATTTTTTGCTTATCATAGGCTTGAAAGTTAGTGAACCTGTATGATTTTAAAAGGACTATTATTTTAAAAAAATATCACCGAAGAAAGGTTCAAATAATATTTTCCATAATGATACATAGTTTTTTAAAATCGAAATTCATAACTCGAACGTCGTAAAGACAAAAAAAATTAACACTAAACTTCAAAATAATATTTTCAAAGCATAAAAATTTATGTTTATGAAATATTTAGGATACAAAAAATTAAGCTTGAACTTTCTAAACATAACATTCATAAAGTTCAAAGCTTGTAGTATTCCATTTAAATTTCACTAAGTCAAAAGGACAGTTTTCAGACTTAAAATCTATAACTTAAGTTTCTGCATTAAAAAATAATATAATAAACCAAAATTTTCAAGTGTTAAACATATAATTTTGAAACAAAAAAATGTAAACCAATTTTTAAATTTTACTGTTTTGTGAAATCAATATTGTTTAAAATGAAAAAAAAAATCTTAAGTTTGGCAATCTGTAATCACAGAAAATTAAAACCTAACATTCAATTACTCTAAAATTTCATAGTTTCAAAAATTCTAAAGTTGGAAACAGTTTATAATATATGTGCAAAATTTTTGTGATCGTAACGATGGTCATGCTAGATACATAATTTTTAGCTTTATGCAAGATCTTTAATACCTATGATTCTGTGAAACAATCGTACCTAATATCTACAAACTGGCAACATTGAATTCCTGTTTTAGAACAAATGAAATGTTAATTGAAGCAGCCATACAGAAAAATACCTAAAATAAAACACAACCTAAAATAAATCACAACCTAAAATGAATTTTTGTACCCTCAAGTGGGATGATTTTTTAGAACTTGTTACCAATTTTTTCTGTCAATTGAGGTAAAAGCATGATGTTACTTAGGACTAGGGCTGGACATGGGAATTTTCCGTTCCAACTGGGGCCTTTTCCATTCCTTCCAATTGATGATGGAAATACGACAAGCGGTTAGAGTTCCGTTCCATCAATGCCGGAATTCCGTCAAATGGAATACATGGTAAGCGGAAAAGCTGGAACGGAAGATGGAATTCCATTTCATTTTCTCAGAAGCTCAGCTGAAAGTTAAAATACAGATTTTAACATAATTTTTGGGACTGCACCCATGAACAAAAGAAAAAACGTGCATATACACAGAACATTTGGCTGTCAAAACGTGTGCATGACTGCATGAAATAAAACAATATACATTTTGAAATAGATACACAATACACTTTGAAATTCTGCGAAAATGATACAAAATGAATTTAAAAGCCTTTTTTAATCCATCCTTTTGTTATTTGCCTTGGAAACTCTAGAACAGAGGTCTTCTACAAAACCTGCAGTTATTACATACAATATCAATCAGTTACATGAAATATATACATAGAAAACCTGCAGGCATTGTTATCAATAAAAGTTTAACACAGCTACATGAAATATTACATGCTTAAGCAGTGGAAACAAATGAGCATAATAGAAACATGGCATATAGACTTTCTAGGCAGATATGTAATTTAATGAGGCATATAGACCTAAGTTTTAAGATCTAGAACATGATCCACGAACACAATTGATATTAAACTTTCAGTCTGCAGCAGATACATGAAGAGTGTGAAAGTAAAACTATAAGAGCAGTAAATACCATTTAATCTAAATCCATGCAACTTTTAAGGTAAGAAGTAAAATACTTTCATTAAATAGTTACCAAAGTTAGTTTTGATAGCTAATGCCCCCGATTGTATTGCAGTAGATATCTTCAGTGATCCTATTCCTAGTTACAAACTTGGAGTTGCTGGTATTATTACTTGAATAGTGATCACAGTAAAAACAAACATAGGGACAAATATTACAATCGGGGGCATTAGCCATGTTGTATAAATCTACCATGATAGTTTTCAAATAGCCATGTTTTATTGTCGAATTTCTACTAAGACAACTATGTGAGGAAATCTTTATTTTATTTTAATTGTGTCATATAGTTTGGAACATGCATGAAACATACTGAATTAACTTAGCAAATAGATGTCTGTATCCAGATTTGATTTGGTTTCCAAGCTAAGCAGTACAAAAAAATATTTTAATGTCAAGATAAAAGTTAACCAAAATGCCCAAAAAGGGTGAAAGTAGATGCTCATGTTGATGTATTTTTGTGTATAAAATGCACAGGAGGAAATTGAAAAAAGGCAGACTTGTTAGTACCAATGAACTGAATGACACATGAAAACATTCAGTAACATTAAAAGAAAAACAACAAAATGATATGAAACTAATATAGTAGGACACCAACTTCTTGGAGTGTACCATATATTCATTATGCAACCTATAAACGAGCACCTTGCGTCTAAAATTGTGGTCTCCGTTGGAAAAATGCAAGGCCTTTGGAAGAGGTAAATGAAGATTCTGAAGTAACAAAGGGCAAGGGTCGAGATAACTTCAAAGAAGTTTTGAACAAAAAGACCCAGCAATGGACAATTTTTATTTATTATTATTTTAAGCTAAGTTTGAAGGACCAAAAACAAGCATAGAAGCACTGTGGTGGAATCAAATTTGACCTCATTAAATTATAAAATTTACATATCTGGCTCAGAAACGTGGAAACTTTGTGTTCTAGGCCCAAATTTGAAAGGTTGTTTAATCATAACAGAAGTATCGGCCAACAGAGCATATAGACTTTCTCAACCTGACAGTAACTTCAATCATAGAACCCAGAGCAACTCAGATCTTATTTTGTGTAATCTTAGAATAAACATTATAATTATAATTGAAAAAAAGTTTGCTCTGTAATCTTATTTTGTGTAATCTTATTTTGTGTAAATACATTTCATACATTCCAAATACCAATAGCAAAAGCAGTAGACAAATAGTTCTAGTTATCACCTGATATCATAGATGTGGCATGCAGACAATGGTGGAAAAAGTTTGCAGCCTAAATTAAAAAATGAGCAAATAAGAATAATTATGTGTTGGAATGGAACTGCATACAAGTAGGAAATAGGAATAGACTTACGTATAAATATAGCATGAAAAATCAGAACTTATGCTGTAAATTCATTCAAACACCTCAGTTTTTAAACAGTCGAAAAGGGACCAAGTTGAGTTGCTGTTTAATAAATGAGTTTTTAACCGATGACAAACCTCTAATTGATGCTGAAACACCTATTCCGCCGTAGCATGCACGGATGGTGATATTGATAAAGAAAAGATTCCTACATAAAATTAACGACTTTTGTAAAACGTACGAACATAAAATAATCATGTTTTCACATTATCACATGTTTAAAGAAAAGTTTGAAACCTGAAAATTAAATTAAATCATATTGATAACATTTTACCTTCACAGAGCGCCTCCGTATACATAAACAATTCAACATCGTCTTCCAATTGAGTTTGACTGCAATTCAAATTTTCTGGTCTCAACCAATCGCTAAGACATACTAATGCTTCTAACATTTTAGGAGCTAAAGAAGCTCTAAACGGATCCACCACTCTCCGAACAAGACTAAATGCACTTTCGCTAGCGACGGTTGAACTAGGAATAGCTAGTATATCTTTAGCTATTTTTGAAAGAATTGGATATTTTGTTTGATTACCATTCCACCAAGCTAACAAATGAAAATCTCCACTCATGAGGTTCTCAAATGGATCATTGAGATATCTATCAACCTCATTGGTTATCTCAAGAGATTGTTCTTCTCTTCTTGTTTGTTGAAGTCTTCTTACCTTTTTACTTCTAACACTATCATCAAATTGTTCATCTCCTTCCTCTATTCTTACAACAATATTAGTTCCACTTGTCGCCGGTATTTTCATACTCTTTCTATATTCTTCATATAGCTCATTTAAAGCGTGCTTTATACCATTTAAGAACCCGTTGATTCTATTATCAACCCGACCTAAGTCAAGAAAGCTAATCTTCAAAGATTGAAACTTACACCTTGGATCCAAGACATGTGCTATAAAAATAACCTTGTTAACTACTTCAACATTGCCCTAATACTTGTCATACTTAACTTTCATCAATTTGCCCACATTTCTGCAAATTATAATCATCAATGTTGTTATTAGCATTTTCGATTGCATCTTGGATCAATATAATTTCATCAAATATTAAAAAAGTAACGTTTTTAGTTGCACTAAGTTCCAATGTTGTTTCATGAAACCCCTTTAAAAATTCAACCAAAACTCGACCTTTCTTCCAATCATCTTTTTTGGGAGGTCCCGTTCTTTTCACCAAAATTTTCTTCTTATCTTTCACCATCTCATTGAAATAAGCTTTAATTGGCTCATCTTCTACACACATCCTTTCAAAAACGTTCCTAAATTTATAGGCGATATCAAGCATTTTAAATGTGGCATTCTATCTTGTAGGACAATCGAGCGGAACAGTAGCCATTTTATCTTTTTTAATCAGATTAGAAAAATATCTAAATCTTTCCAATCTCGAAGGCGACGAATGAATATATTTGACTAAATTTCTAATTCCTTCAACGACTTCATTGTAAAACTTCAATCCATCTTTAACTGTTAAGTTTAGAATATGACAAACACATCTCAAATGTAGATACTTACCATTAAGCAATAAAGAATTTGAATATTCCAATCTTCTCTTTATATAACCAATTGCCGTATCATTGACACTAGCATTATCAACAGTAATCGTAAAGATTTTATCTATTCCCCATTCATTCAAACAATTCTCCAATACTCTTCCAATATCATCACCTTTGTGACTATTGATCTTTGTAAAAGCTATTATTCTTTTATGTAATTTCCAGTCACTATCCATAGAATGTACAGTGATAACCATATAATTAATGTTTTGGACCGATGTCCATGTATCGGTAGTGATACTTACTCTTCGATCACCTATCACACTTTTTAATTTAGTTTTTTCTACTATGAATAAGTCCCAAATGGTTGATGCAATTTTTTTCCTATCGGGTACAGTGAAGCGTGGTTGAAGTTCAACAAGTAATTCTCTAAACCCATCACTTTCTACCATCCTAAACGATATCTCATTCTTAATAATAAATTTGGCTAATGCAATCATACATCTATTTTGGTTAAAAGAATGTGGAACTAAAGACCCTCCTAAGCCTTCTTGAGGTTGGTCTTTCTCCACATCCTTTTTTATATATATTGGAGACTCGGAGTATATGTGAAAAAGATGATACCGTAATCCACTTGTGCCTTGCTTAGCACTAGCCGGACACTCCATTTTGCAATACTTGCATAAAGCATCTGTCTCCATTTCTCCGTTATCCTTTTTTCTGACAATTTTCGTCATGTGATCCCACACTAAAGATTTAGATTGCCTTGAAGAACTTTGATCATGCAATTCATTTTGACTTTGGGTAGACAATGTTTGCCTTGCATCATTTGCGGCGCTTGAATCGATTGACTCCATGGAAAATCTGTAGACAGTCATTGCAAAAAATCAAAAGTTAATATCAGAGTTATCATGCATGCAGGTTTACACATACGTTGGTGCGATGAAAAATTAAGCGAGCTTTTTACTGTTCGTCACTCAACTCGGACAACCCTTAAACTGGTGCAGACTGACATTGGGACATTGCGGTAGGTCCAAATCTTATGTATAAACACGCGCACTTGTGCATTCTGAAAATTGCTTCAAGAACAATTCACTTTTACAATGGGTAACCATAAAACTGTTGTATACTGAAAAAATGCATATTTAATAAGCTTATAATCTTGCCTAAGTTTGAATTTTTTTTAAGTGTCTAAAATGAAAATGTGTCCTATCTTCTATGTTAGCAGTAAATTTTTTCTTAAAACTGGCAAGCACATATACAAAATATATAACAATGGAGTTGGTTACAAAAGTGGTATCACTAGTTGGAAGATTAGAGTTAACTCACATAGCCATCACAACCATAATCATCTACTGGCCATAGTCTCACAATACTCCAATCAAGACTACTCAAATAGTATAAAAGTAATGTTCCAATTTTACATGGAAAGGTAAACATCACAAAGTGGCATGGGACAAAATATGCAAACCATGAATATATGCCAGCCTTGGATTAAGAAACATCAGAGACATTGGAGGAACATACAATCTGATTTTTTTTGGGAATTCATTGATAGTAGCTCTCTGTGGGCCTGATGGAACAAAGGAAAGTATCTTTAAAATAAAAATTTCTAGGCTATAAAGGCAAAGAACCACCATTCTTATATATTTGAAAAAATATTATCCGTTGTAGAGAGATAGACACCAAATTAATTGAAAGAAAATTGAAGGATGGCAGCCAAATAAGCATATGGTTTGACCTTTCGATATTTGGAAAATCTTTAATTAATTTATTAGCCTGGAATAACATGTACTTTTTGAGTGGTTCGAATGAAACAATTCAGCGAAAATCTTTATTGTAAGCTACAATTGGAAAACCCGAAACTGGCAATCAGCGAAAATCTTCGAAACAACTACAACAACAACAACAAAGCCATATATCCCAAACAAGTTGGGGTTGGCTAGATATGAAACCCAAAATTAAAATAAAATAAAATTAATAATGATAAAAATAATATATATAAAGGGTTTAAAATAACCGAACAAATAAAAAGTCGTCCGATAAAGGTTTTTTTTTAAAATAATAATAATAAGTAAAAAGCTTCAATAAAAGTGAAATAAAATCTAAAATAGTAATAAAAAGTAAAACGGTTCAGTTAACGTGAAGAAAAAAACCTAAGGTTCTGGTACATGGATTGCCAATTTCTATGCACTCCTATCAACTACCAACTCTTCCGATAAATTCCAGTTACTTAAATCTCTCTTTATTATCTCCTCCCATGTCATTTTAGGTCGACCTCTACTTCTCTTTGGATCTTCGGCGCGGCCTAGAATTCCAACGCGTACAGGTGCATCGTATGGTCTACGTTGGATATGTCCAAACCATCTCAAGCGGTATTGGACTAACTTCTCTTCAATAGGTGCAACTCCAAGTTTTCCCGAATATCTTCATTTCTAATCCGATCTCGTCTGGTATGCTCACAGCTCCAACGCAGCATCCGCATCTCTGCTACGCTTATCTTTTGGACGTGTTGCCTCTTAGTAGGCCAACATTCTGCACCATATAACATTGCAGGCCCGATTGCTGTCCTATAGAACTTTCTTTTAAGCTTCTGAGGAATCTTCCGATCACAGAGAATGCCAGATGCTAGTCGCCATTTCATCCATCCTGCTTCAATTCTAAAACTAACATCCTTATCAATCTCTCCATCACACTGCAACATAGATCCTAAGTATCGAAACGATTCCTTGGGTACTACTCTACCGGCCAGGGTAACATCTCCGTCATCTGACCTGACACTGCTAAACTCACACTTCATATACTCTGTTTTAGTTCTGCTAATCCTGAAACCCTTTGATTTCAAGGTCTCTCTCCACAACTCCAGTAGTCGATTAACCCCTATTCTACTTTCATCAATCAGCACAACATCATCGTCAAAGAGCATACACCAGAGAATCTCCCATTGTATATCTTTTGTGATTTCATCCATCACTAATGCAAAAATATAGGGGCTCAAAGCCGAACCTTGATGTAACCCTATGTTAATTGGAAAGTCTCTGGTCTCACCATTGCATGCCCTAACACTAGTCACAACCCCCTCGTACATATTCTTAATAAGGGTAATATATTTTGATGACACTCTTCCTTTCTAGCGCCCACCACATAACCCTCCTCGACGCTCTGTCATAAGCTTTCTCCATGTCAATAAAAACCATGTGGAGATCTTTCTTCTGCTCCCTGTATCTTTCCATAAGTTGCCTAACCAAAAAATTGCTTCAGTGGTTGACCTTCCAGGCATAAAACCAAATTGATTCCTAGAGACACTTGTCAACCTCCTCAAACGCTGCTCGCAAACTCTCTCCCAAAGCTTCATTATATGACTCATAAGCTTAATTCCTCTATAGTTTGTTCAACTTTGAATATCTCCTTTATTCTTGAAAATCTTCGAAACAACTATTGAAAAAAAAAATCTATAAACCAAAGACTTCAGAAAGAAGCTTGATTCTGGAAATTATCTTCAAAGAATAAATTTTCTTTCAAGAAAGCTTGAAAACTCATAAAAGGAGATGAAAAGAAATAAACTGGAATAAACTAATCTGGAATAATGAGTCAAAATGCCCAAAGATGTTTCATTGTTCATATTTTGTCATTTTGAACAAGTTGCCCACCAGAGGCAGATGCTTAAAGTGAGATAAAAATGGAGAGAGTCAAGTATGCTATGCAAAAATGATCCAGAAAGCATAGAACGTTTTTTATTGCTCTTATTCAAAACACATTTGGTCTATCGTCAAATGCAAATTGAATTTTGATCAGTTAGAGAATATTCATAATATCAAGGAAAGCATTAAATACAAGAAAACGTCTTAAATCCAAGGAGATTAAAATTGCATTTATCTTCTTAACTATATTCTATATATCACATATGACATGAAAGAAATAAGATGCTACATAACAACAAGGAAATCAACAGCTTTCAATTTTGAAAAATCATAAACTCGGACTGTCAGATCATTATTCGAAAATTTGCAAAGCCACATAACAAAAAACGACATAATGAGTACCGAAGCTGAAAAACAGATATAGTCGATACTTCTTACATAATTGGAAATTTTGTTCAGACACTTCCTGGTGAAAGATCTCTCTACTTCAATTATTAGAGCAAGCCAATATTTGTGAAGGGACAGAGCCAGTTCTTCTCTGACTGTCTAAATGGAGTCGGTCCTCCCAAAACTGCAAATAGATCAACAATTTATGAGAATTAAACAAATTAACATTAATACGTTGGTAATAATTATATAAAAAGAATAATTTACTGCCATAAAGTACCGCTACAGATAATTTACATCCATTTGCTAGAAACAATTCTAGCTTTTATTGTCTTTTTTTCTCATTTTCATTCTCTCAATTTTGATTTCTAGCTTATACATAAAGTTCAAGTTCTGGTTACACGACTCCCCTGACAAAAATAATGCCTTATTCGTGTTTTAGCTTTTAATTATTTTTCACTCCTTTCATGTTGATTTTTTCTAGTTAACTTGTAATTTCAGTAATCCTTCTGTGCTGATGTGGTATTACCAGGATAAATATTTCTTGTTCAGTTAACACTTTACGGTCAACTGAGAAATAAATCCAAATCTGAATAGCTAACACTTTTGTTCAACTAAATTGCCAATATTGTGCTTTTAAGAGAAAATGTCGTAAACCTGTTATGTTGCTTCTCTGGAATAAAGTTAATAAATGTAGCGTCTTAATTACAAACAGAGAAATCAAGAATACAACCATAAACGCAGCTCATATATTTAACGCCACCAATTTTTTTTTTCACCATACATCAAATAACAAAAAAAAAAAACAAGGATGAACTGAAGCAAAAAAATTGAAGTACCTGACGAAAAACACAAGGTTAGGGTTTTTGAGAATCTCAGATGCGTATGACTGTAGATTCAAGCGCAGATGGAAAGATTGAAAGGGCGTAGGAGAAGGCACCGAGTGCAGACGATAAAGAGGCGAAAACGGCTTATAGACAAGAACAACGAAAAATAGTTAGGGTTACGATGAGGAAATGAAATTGGGGAAATGAATCGCAGGATCGCACAAAGAAAGTAAATTAATCCGCGGCCTTTCGCATGGGCTTTGGCCCAGTAAACGGTAAATGGTAGGAAATTTATTCCAGCGGAAATCATCAAGCGTTTCCTGCGTTTTTCGGTGATTGGTGGAAGGAATTCCTTCCAATAATATTTTTCTGCAAAAGGATGGAAAACAAAATTATTGGAAATTAACGAATGGAATTCCATGGAAATTGGAAAAAAAAAAAAAAACCCTGCCCTACTTAGGACCTGAAGAAAAGAATGTAATTAACAACACTAAATGTATTTACATAATAAAACATAAACATCCAAAAGAAAGAAGGATACCATTTAGAAAGCGGAAACGAAGAACAATAGATCCAAAACTATACAGCCAAAATAAACAATTCAGTCAATAAAAGCATGGAAATTCGATCACGTAGCATGGATGCTGTAGCAATCGAACTGAAGAAGTCGGCAGAGCCACGACAAAGGAAATCAAAAGCGACGGGTGATACCAAAGATCAAGAGAAATTTTTAATTTTTCAGGACTAATTCCTAAAGCCTGCATACCTATTTTGGTGGACCAAAAGCTGTAGCTAGGAGTTGATCTGCATGTGTTAGACAACAGTAAATGATAGAAGGTAGAAGAAAACTAATTAACATGAAGAGGACCAAAGTTTATATAAAAATTGTGTATGCATACGCTGACACGTATTGGGAGAAGGTTTAAATGGTTATTTTTTGCTTACCATAGACTTGAAGTTCGTGATTTTGTATGACATTAAAAGTATTATTATTTTTTTAAAAATATCATCGAAGAAGGGTTTAAATAATATTTCCATAGTGCTATACAATTTTTTGAAAGTCGAAACTCTTAAGTCCACCGTCGTAAAGTTCAAAAAAAATTAAACTAAATTTCAAAGTTATATTTTCCGAGCATTAAAAATAGATGTTTATGACATATTTAAGATTAAAGAAAATTAAGTTTGAACTTTCAAAAACATTATGTTCATAAAGTTCAAAGCTTGTAGTATTCCTCTAAAATTCATTAACTCAAAAGTACAATTTTCAAACTTTGTAAGTTTTTGCATTAAAAAATAACAGAATAAACTAAAATTTTCAAGTGTTAAACATATAATTTCAAAACTAAATTTAAAAGTATACCATTCTGTGAAACCAATATTGTTTAAAGCAAGGTTCGAGAACTTGGTATCGGTATCGGTTTCGGCCATTTGAAAATTTGTTAGTTTCGGCTGATTTCGTAAATTTCGGTAGTTTCGTTTTTGTTTCGGTTTCTGTTTAGATTTCGGTTTTTAGTATTTTATAAAGATATAAAATACAACATACACATGATAAAGGCATGCTGCAACCTCTACGAACAAGAAAATTCAAAAGCACGCTGCCAATTTTTAAACTAAAAAAAACAAATGATACACTGCAACTTGCTGCCAATTTTAGAAATAAAAAAAAACAAAAACAAAAGGGCATTCTGCAACTTTTCGGACAAAATAATTTAAATGTTACACTGCAACTTGCCCCTTTTCAAGGCACGCTGCTGCTTTTCAAGGCACGCTGCCACTTATTATATTCAATTACTCCCTTTGCCAAATATTACTTCCCTCCCTTCAACACTGCAAAATTTTCTCGACGAAAACAAATTCAACGCTACTATATTAAAAAACAAAAAAATGGCAGCATCGATCGAGTCGATTAATTCGAAATCGATAATCGATTCGATCGACCGTAGCTTCAGCTCGCGCAGAAGCATGGGGAAGAAGAAATTACTATTGATTCACGTTTTGTTTGATTGAAGATTTTGATTTCGGCTATTGCTTTCGATCACATGCTTCTTCCTTTTTTTCTGCGTACGAGTTTTTTTTTTTTTCCCTTCCTGTGCCCTAAATATCCGAAACCGATTTTTGGGGAGGATTCCGGACCGCCAACCACCGAAACCGATCCGATAACCCCGAAATCTCGGGGTGCCGGACGAGTTCTTGAACCTTGGTTTAAAGTGAAAAAAAAAACTTCAGTTTGGCAATCTATATTTACAGAAAATTAAAATTCAGAATGCAATCACTCTAAAACTTCATAGTTCCAATTTTAAGATAGGAAACGTTTTATATTTGCAGAAAAAAAAATTCATGGTAACTATAGTCATGGTAGGTACATGATTTTTAGCTTTACACAAATGCTTAGTGCTTAATGTAAGATCTTTAATACCTATAATTTTGTGAAACAGTGGGACTTGATATCTACGAACTTCTAATATTGAATTCTTACAGAAAAGTAAACCTAAAGAACAAAACAGAACCTAAAATGAAATTTTGTATCTCAAGTGGGATGATTTTGTTCATCTTGTTAGTTAGTTTTCCTCCAATTTGAGGGAAAAACACGACACTACTTAGGAACTGAAGAAATGAAGGTAAATAACGGCACAGAACGTATTAACATAATAAGCAGAAACATCCAAAAGAGGGATACCATTTAGAAAGCAGAAATGAAGAACGATTGACCCAAAACTATAAAACCAAAATGAACAATTCAATTGATAAAAGTAGGGAAATTTCCCGATCGCGCAGCATGGATGCTGTAGCAATCGAAGCTGAAAAAGTCAACCGATCCATGGGGGAACGAAATCAAAGGCGATGGGAGATACCGAAGATTAAGAGAAATTTTCAATTCTTTAGTACTAATTTCTAAATCCTGCATACCTATTTTGGTAGACCAAGAGCTGTGGCTAGGAGTTGATCCGCCGACAGGTTTTTGCGACACCGGGCCATTCTAGAAATTAGGGTTTGAAATTCATCATTGATTTCAAGAAATACATGCGCTCTGGATCTGATACAAATTGAAGATGCTCGAATTGGCTGTCGCTGGCATTCGTTATCCTCACCGGAGGAAAAGCGGAAGTTGAAGGATGCCTATTGAACCTAATTCGAAATAGGGCTTCATCGGAGGATGAGCCTCACGTATATTGTAGAGAACAAACAAAAGGATGAGAAACACAGAAATACGCGCATTGAGACGGTTGAGTGACAGAATACACGTGGCCCAATCTTATTTGATAAGCAGGAGAAGGCCTGAGAGCTCACCATTTCCTACTCGTCTTTAATAGTATAGCATAGATGCTATTATTTTCTTATCGACACATACTTAAATATCAAAAAATGTTGCTCAACTGTGTTAGTTGAAAATATCAATTTAGCATTTGTCAACTCGAAATATGGCTACAACTTCAGCCTGTTAAAGCTCTAACACATATTTCTATGTTTACTGAACTAGAAAATCAGATACTTATATAGAGAGTAATGATTTTTCATTATTTTAGTTGATCATGACTGTATTGTTAGGAGGTATTTAAATGGGCGCTGATCACCTAGCCCCAATTTACCATGGTCCCCTGGACCCAGCCAATCAGGAGGGCCTAATTTGTTCATTTTGCAATTAAATCCACATTTACATACTTATGACAATATGCATCCGTCAATGGTATATCATTTAAGATTTTATTATTATGTTTGGAATATTTTTCACATAATTTATTATATGTGCAATTATATCGTATTAGACAATTTATTATGTATAAACTAATCTTGATAACTAACAGCAAAAAATACCACTTTCAGAACAATTTGCAAATATAGACCATTTTTTGATAAAATGTCATTTAGTTTCCCTTTTAAGAAAAAAGTACTTGTTAGCGCAATTGCCTATTGCGCCTCTTCATAGTTGCACCAATGTCAAAATATCTCATTTCTTTTGATATTTTTGTGATAATTTCATATTTTTTCATGTGTTGGTGCAATTAGAAGTCGCGTTACACGCACACACATCAAAAAAATATTTGGATGGTAAAATCTAGCTCATGCAAATAGTTTGAATAATGGTCTATTTTTGCTAACAGTTACAGAAATGGGTTTAAATGGAAATTTTGCCCTGTTTATAAAGTTGTGTTTTGTTGTAACACATTAAACTCTTTTGGCGGCTAGTGCTGTCAGACAAACACAGATGAAGCAACTGGGAACAAGAAGTGAATTTTTTTTGGTAGAATGGTGACTCGAAGCATATTTTATGGAACTGATTAATTCTATAAACAAGGTTTTGGTCAAGTATAAATAAAATTTACCATATTTAGACCTATCATCTGGGTAGAATGGTAACAAGAAGCAAACTTAGTTTATGGAAACTGAATAATTATATAACTAATGTTCAAACCATATTATATTACTGCATATTTATTGGGAACATACAAAATCTCTACCATTAGTAGTACTGGCCAAGTGCATTTTAACGAGATACCCTGAATATATCTAACGAAATAGCCCCTATTTATTTTTCCATTTTTGATGTAAGGTTCTTTCTGCTGTGTGTTTTAATACAAACAATGTTTTATACAAGCATCCAGTTGTCATCTATACAATTGCATTTCAAGTGTTTCTCAGGGACCACTGGTTCAAGTGGTAAAATCTCTATACTGTGGTTCTAGACGTCTTTGGTCGGGTTCTATCCCCTAAACACCAAATTGAGGGCTCAGTTTAGATGAGTATCATGCTGAAAAGTGTTGATCATTTGCATTAAATGTCTGCTAAGACCATCCGTTTTACTGCTGAATTTAATACATGGATTTCATTTTCCTGCCATCCCAGTAGCAAGCGCTTAACTTAATATCTTTCTGGCCCATGTCGTCTGTTACCTTTTTCTTTCATTTTCCTTTTTTAGCAGTTGAAGGCTTATTTTTTTCAATTGGTCAGACTGCACTTTAGTTTTTACATTCTGTGACTCTTGCAGCAGCAATTTGAACCAGTGTTGTCAATATGTGATCATTAGTGAACTCCATTCCGCTGACTAATTATGATTGTGTTTAAGTTCCAAAACAACATTTGAGACTCTAAAGTATAATAGACACAACATGGATTTTTTTTTTCTTTCTCTACTCTGGAGAGTTGAGCTAGGGAACTTGGCTTTCCTATTTTTTTCTGGATCTCGGAGGTTGAAAGCAAAAATAATTTGCTTTTGAAATCAGTCGGAAAGGAGCTTGTTGGCTTTTCGGATTTTGCTTTTAAAAAGCTACTTATTCTAGCCCATCCAAAACGGGCCCTTTGTCTTAATCGATGTTAAGAATTCCATCCATAGTTCTAGTCAAAATTGAAATTCGAAAGTTGTTGATTCTGTAGCACTATTTTTCCAGCATTGTAAGGCTTGGACATATACCACTGTTTATTTACTTATTTTCTGTTTACCTTTAGTCATCAAATTATTTATCATGTTGATCTGGCATTTTTCAGAGATGCACTTGATGCTTTAGGCCTTGTCCGGTACTGCTGCAGGCGTATGCTGATGACACATGTTGATCTTATTGAGAAGCTTCTCAACTACAATAGTAAATCTGACTGTTTTTATTTTGTTTCATCTTATTTATTAAGTATATTTTATATAGGGAATGTCTATTTGAACATAAAATTTAGACACAATTAATCTCTATCATTGGATTCCACCTCTGCATATAAGGATGGTTCTTCAGATCACTTGTTTCACCAATTATGTCAACTTGTGTCCAAATAATCGGCCTATATATATATATATATATATATATATATATATATATATATATATATATATATATATATATATATATATATAGAGAGAGAGAGAGAGAGAGAGAGACAAAATATAAACATATTTGGCGACATAATGAATCTCCACCTCCTTATAAAGACAAAATAATCCTATAGTTGAAATTTTGTGTTTAATTTTGTGTTCAAGTAGTAGCCCCTATGTGTGTGTGTATAGCGTGAGTGTGTGTGTGTGTGTATAGCGTGATAATTAAAATATCTTCTCATTCTTTGCAGCTCTGGAGAAGCATGATGTCACCAATTAGGATGGCTTCCAGTTTTGTGGAGAGAATGCTTTTGTTCATGCAGAGTCTGCAATTGTTATCCATGCTAATGCTCTTGTGAATTACTCTAGACTTTATAACTGAACAATTATTGCGACTATTAGATTGTTATCACAAGTCTGCCTTATGAGTTTAGTTTGGGATATGATAATACGTGTTTTTTATATATAAACTTACTAGTTGGTGCCAGCTTTTTTTAAAGAATTCATGTGTACATGAAACTGTATATCTTTGACCATTGCTAAAGTGGCAAGTCTTTGGCTTAGGTCCCGCACATCTTGAATTTTCGATGGAGAAGTTGCGCCTGTAAAAACTGCGAAGTTTTACAGGGGGATTGAACAATTTGTGTTGTTTACCCAAGCGTATGAAATGGTCATGTTACTACGTGAAATGGTGGTAAATGTGTTCATGCAGTTTTAACAATGATTTAAATAGTAATGCATCTTTGAATTTGTATGATCGATTTCCTGATTTCCTTTGCTATTAGTAGAGATTTAGGGGTTTAGTAATCTTCCCCGTTGTAATGGTGGTGTTTTCACCAAAACTTGGTTCAAACACCAATGGTACGAAAACCGTACTTCACCAACAAGGTTAGATTATAAATGGAGCTGCACTCAACAACAATTGAAAGTAAAAATGCGAAGGGAACAAAATGAAGACGAGATTTTAGAGTGGTTCAGCCTTGAGCTTGGTCTACATCCACTGTGAAGGTGATTTGCATTATCATGATGACATTTACAAGATACATCAGCTCTCGTTCTTTATACATCTCATTGTTCTCTCAATATATTCTCACTTTTACATACGAATCTTGCTTAGATTCACGAAATTCAATGAATGGACGGCGGAATCTATGAAGGAGAAGGATGGATAAGCAACGGAGGAGGTGGATGTCTTCAATTTTTTTCACTTATAGGATTTTAATGGACTCCATGACCAAATAGATGAAAGACCTTCGGACGAAGATGATGATCATGGTTGAAATGTTTTTGGAATGGCGGAGGACGGAAGTTAGCAGCACTTCGTGGTGGTTAGAATTCCCCCCTTTTCTGGTGGTAGATATGTCCTATTTATAGTTGAGCCCTCATGGAGATTTGAATTGGGATTCAAACGAGTCGCTCGTCCCATAATTACTAAAATGCCACTGCCTTGTTATAGTCAGCTGTCAACAACCGTTGCTGGTCCGATATAAGTAACTTTACAAGAGCGAACAACTTTGTGAAGGTGATCGACTACTTCAAGTCCGGACAGTTTAGGCGAGTGTCTCCAGGCATGCGAGCGAGCCGGTTGGAGCGGACGTGCTTGATTGCAGAAGGATGGGCGACCAATCGTCATAATTGGAGGAAAGCGCCTGGTTGAAACATTGATGATAGATTAAAAAGCGAGCGGCTAGGGATGTAATTTGTCGGCAAACATAGAGCGTGTGTGCGATCCTTGGTATTTTCGGATTCTCGGCTAACTAATCGGGAGTGGAATGTATGACCGAACTCTTAGACATGGGGGGGGGGGGGGGGGGGGGGAGCGGAGCGACCCTTCCAGGATGTACGAGCCTTGTTGTCATTGTTTCATGACCTTTCACGGATTTTTTTTGAGTGTGTACGACCGAGCCTAATGATGCCCGACCCATAATGCTAACTTAAACTTAATAGAACAAAATATCTGTGGTTTTTTTTTTAGGGATAAACATTTGCCCCTCGAAGTTTGTAATTTTTATTTTGCAAAAATTACTGGCTTCAAGATGGCTGAACACAACATATAGGCTAAATCTGGTTTATTAAGGATCGGTCGTGCCAGACTTAGGGTCGTCTTAGGGGATAATGGCTGAGCTCACTTCTTCTTGTGAGTGGAAAGTCCAAGTCGTTCATATTACCTTGATCATTCAAATGACGGGAAGGCAAGCGAGGCAGCTGGACTTTGATAGGCCATGTGCAATTGAGTACTGAACTGACGTGGCGGGAAAGGTCAGGATGCATGTCCTTTAGTCTTCCTTGTCGTTTCCTTTCTCCTTTTTTATTGTATTCTCGATTTCCCATATAAAGCATATCGATAGCAGTTACTTAAGTTTCTCAAATCCTGATTTTTGCTTCGGCTTCATTGCGATTAGATTCTCCCATTAAGAATCTCCGTACTCCTTTAATCTGTTAAGCGCAGGTTTGTCATTCTTGCACATGCTTGTCCTTCCCTTGAATTGATAATATATGCTTTTTGGTAAAAATAAATCCTTTTTATGCTTTCTTAAGCTGCTTCTTGAGATTTTCTATGACCGTTAAATACGATTTGTGCTGTTTTTGATCTTTCGTGATGAGAATAGTCAAAATTTCGAAATGGATTCACTTCATTTTTTCCATTTACTTATCTGAGAACTCCGATACACCCCTTCATCTGGTTTGAAACTTAGCGTATATGATATGCTTATCGAAATGTTTAAGACAAATTGTAATGCTTTAAGACATGCTGTCGCGATATTGTCACTTCTGGCTTGATTCCTGAGGTCGCTCGTGTATATTTGACGGAAGGTCGTTCCTGCTTTGTCCTTGAATCAATTTTGAATAATCCTGACATGTGAGGAAAATATGCGATAGGGATTGGAGGAGTTCATAGTTCTTCTCTTGATTATTTTACTTGTCTTGAATTCACCTAACCCTTTAAATTACTGATTTGCGTAATTATTCACTAGTTCACTTTACAGGATGGATTCGTCTCCGGAACGACGTCGGGTTGAGAGTTTTTTTGATTTGGATGTTCAGATAGTTGACGTTCAATCGACTGGGCAGCCGTCTGTGGATTCCCCTCTCAGTCCTTCTTACTCAGAACTTCAAACTATTGTGAGTAGGCCATGCTGTGATTCTGGGCCATGCAATCCCAAGCTTGCTAAGCGGCTTAAAGGCTGGAGCTTACAGGGTATATCTTCTAATGTGGACATATCTCCATTTGACCATCAGACTTTTTCTTGTGATATTATTGCTGCGAAGACTCAGATGCTGGCCCGCTTCGAGGCTGCTATGTACCAATTTGGGAAAAAGATGAATCTGCTCAAAGATCATTCCACAAAACAAATGAGTGACTGGCACTCCCTGGCTTAGGACCTTCAAAATCTTCATAGGGATAATCTCGAACGTATTTCTGCTTTAGAGGACGAGAAGGCGAAGCTGATTCAGGCTCTGAGATCCAGAGATAGCGGGGTTGCCTCTTTTTTCCGGGAGATGTCGAATTGGTAGCTTCAAAGCGTGCTGATGAGCTTCCATCGTGCTCTGCTCCAGGTAAGAGGAAGGTTGGAAGGCCTAGTAAGAACAGAGGTCTGTAGCTTTCCTGTCTTGCTTTCGGTTGCTTCTTTTGCAAACTATGTTCTCAGATCGGTTGTATAAGCAGGTGTGGATCCCCGCATTTGACTTTCTGTTGGTCTGCTTTGTGACTTGTGATGTTGTGATGCTTCTGTATTTTGTTTTGTTGGTGCATGGTAGTGCTCGTACTGGTTCTACTGTGGTCCTTCACCCTATTTAACAACATTTTATTTGTGTCCTTGTATTACAACTTTATATTACGATTGCGTGTTAGTATCGCGTTTACGATGTGTAGCTTTAGTGCTACTAGCTTGCTTTTCGATTTTATAGTGGTTTACTATAGTTTTTATTGAATTAGAAGCGGTCGTCTTCTTTAAATTTTAATTTGGTTAGTTGACCTTGTGCCAGTTTTCCTTTTGTATTTGCGCATTTATTTGTACGTTTACTAACCCGATGGCACAAGGTCTTTAGACTTGATTATATATTGATTAGGATGTACTCAAATCCGCATCTCCCCAGCTCGGTGACCCAAATTCTTCGGAGAGACTGGTTTTGAGTACGTGCCCCCATGGGAGGGCTTGGGTTTCAAATTACAATCCAATTTTGGTCTTATTTGATCTAGTTATCAAAAAAGACCTAAATTGGATACCCCCTTTCAGCTAGGATTTCTGCTTGCACTGGTCCTTCCAGCATATTTTGCCGGTCATTCCGGCACTAGGACCGATGCTTCCAGCCTAGGGTTTTTGTTTTTTTATCTTTATGCTTCATCCCTGGAGGTGGACACTAGTTCCTCCTACCGAGTTTTTGTTCGATTCAAAGAATTCATGTCCTGCACCTAACAAGGTGCCTCTTTTGGGATTGGCAAAAAGAAATTTTAAATCCGTGAGACATGTTGAGTTGTTTTTGACTTGCATCTCGGGAGGTGGACACTAGCTCTCCTCGTCGAGTTTTTGATCGACTCAAAGAATTTTCATCCTGCGCCTAAGAAGGTGCCTCTTTAATGGGACTCAGCAATCCTTTATCCGTGGGACATATTGATTTGTTTCATCCCTCACATATCTTGATGCCAATCCTTTTGCTGATTTCTTACACAGGGTGCTGGCTTTTTTGCGATGAAAGGTGGAATTTTCTGACTCAATGCCCACTTGTTACCTGTTTGCCTACTCAAAGAGATCACTTTTAGCAGAAGTCCGTAAATATATGATTCACGCGTGCAAATGGAGCTCCTTACTCATTTGTTTTTTATGTACATAGCTCAAATGCAAATTTTTGCAAATATCTACAACTTTTTCAATAAATTTGTACAATGCATTAAAGAAAATAACGACGGATGTGGTCTCTATTCCAAGCTCGAGAAATTTGGACTCCATTTATGGTGGACAATTTTAAAGTGCCATCTCGAAGTTTTTGGTTTATAATATAAGGCCCTTCCCAATTTGGTCTAAAAACTCCAGTTCCGGCAATTACTTTTTTCAGCACAAGATCTCCGATCTCAAAAGTCCTATGTCTGACTTTTGAATTAAAATGTCTGGCTACACTCCTTTGACGTGCCGCCATTCTAAGTTTGGCTTCCTTTCTTTTGTCCTCTATTAGGTCGAGGGCCTCGAGTTCTAATCTCTCATTTTCCTTCTGGTTAAAGTGAGTCCTCCTGTGAGTGGGAACTTCTAATTCCACAGGAATCATAGCTTCAGAACCGAAAGCTAAAGAAACGGGGGTGTGCCCAGTCGCAGTTTTATGAGTGGTACGGTATGCCCATAATGCTAGTGGAAGCTCATCTGCCCAACCACCTTTGGATTTCTCTAACCGCTTCTTAATAGTTGTTTTAATGATTTTGTTTACTGCTTCCACTTGCCCATTCGCTTGCGGATAGGCAACTGCTAAAAAGCTTTTTTGGATTTTATACTTGGCATAGAAATTTTGGAACTCTTCGCTCTTAAATTGGGTTCCGTTGTTTGTGATTATTTTTTGTGGCACCCCAAACCTGCATATGATATTTTTCAAGACAAAGTTAATAACTTTCTTTGAGGTTATGGTAGACAATGGTTTCGCTTCAACCCACTTTGTAAAATAATCAACAACGACAATGGCATATTTGAAACCAGATTTTTCGGTGGGAAGTGCCCCTATATGATCAATGCCCCAGATAGCGAACGGCCATGGGCTGACCATGTGGGTTATATCTGTGGATGGCATCCTTGGGATCTTAGTGAATCTTTGATATCTATCGCACTTCTTAGTGTATGCTACGGATTCTTTATTTATATCTAGCCAAAAATAACCGTATCGCAGAATTTTCTTGGCCAAGGTCTGATCCCCAGTATGACCCCAACATTCGCCTTCATGTAATTCTGTCATGATTGCTTTCGATTCTCTTTTTGTAAAACAACGAAGTAGGGCGTAGAAAATCCTCATCTGTACAGCCGCCCATCCTGCATGAGGTACATAAGAGCCTTTCATAGGATTTTCCTTCGCTTCTTAATCTCTGCTGGAAGCGCACCAATCATGAGGTATTCTTTAATTGGTGTCAATCATGAGTTTGGCTCATCGGTCGCTTCCATGACCAAATCCATCTCAATCTGTTCCGTGCTGGGGCTGGAAAGGACTTCCACTAGAACTAATCCTATAAGTTGTGCGTCTTCCGTGCTTGCATATTTCGCCAGTGAATCTGCCTTGGTATTTTCTTCCCTTGGAATATGAGATATGGTATAATGTTCGAAAGTTTCCAGTGGTTCCAAGGCCTTAGTTAGATAAGTTGGCAAATTACCCATTTTGGCCTGGAATTCTCCTTTGATTTGACATACCACTAGCTAGGAATCACTGAAAATTTGTATAGTCTTTATCTGTAATTCTTTTGCTAGCCTTATTCCTGCAATGAGGGCTTCATATTCAGCTTCATTATTTGTTGATGGAAATTCTAATCTTAGCGCGTAACATATAGATCTTCCTTCCGGGGTTTCCAGAACTACTCCTGCCCCAGAACAGTAATCGTTTGATGCTCCATCAACAAACAATTTCCATCGGATGTTAGTTTCGGTATCAGGCTCCTCTTTCACCTCTCCTCGGTCGGTAAACTCTGCGATAAAATCAGCAAGTGCTTGTCCGTTGATTGCCTTTCGGGGGTGGTATGTAATGTCATATTGACTAAGCTCAATATTCCATTTTAGCAACCTCCCGGAAGTCTCTAGTCGGGACAAAACTTGCCTTAAAGGCTGATCCATGAGAACCCTAATAGGATGAGCCTGGAAGTTAGGCCGGAGCTTCTTTGAGGCAACAAGCAAACAATAGGCGAGTTTTTCGAGCTTTGGGTAATTCAGTTCTACCCCAATTAATCTTTTACTGATGTAGTAAACTGGTCTCTGAACCTTCAAGTCCTCCCTTACCAATGTCGTGCTTAGAGCATGGGTAGACACTGCCAGATACACGAATAAATCTTCTCTGTCACCGGGCTTTGACAACATGGGAGGTGTTGCCATGTGTTGGATTAATTCTTCGAAAGCTTTCTGGCATTCTGAAGTCCATTGTATTTCTTTCTTTCCTTTCCAAAGGGCATCGAAGAAGGGAAGACATCTGTCCGTTGCCCTAAATATGAAGCGATTTAAGGTTGCAATCTTTCCATTTAAACGTTGAAGCTCTTTCTTGGTTCCTGGGGCGTGCATTTCTCTTAAGGCTGATATTTTAGCTGGATTGGCCTCTATGCCCCTGGCGTTGACAACAAACCCTAGGAACTTGCCCGAATTGACTCCGAAAGAACACTTTAAAGGATTCAACTTCATGCCATATTGGCGTAGAATATTGAACATTTGGGCCAAATTTTCCAAGTGATCTTCTGCCCTTTTTGATTTTACCAACATATCATCGACGTAGACTTCCATTGTCCTGCCAATCTTTTTTTTGAACATAGTATTTAATAATCGCTAGTAAGTTGCCCCGGCGTTCGTTAGGCCAAACAACATCACTTTGTAGCAATTTAAGCCAAGATCAGTAATGAAACTTGTGTCCTTCTTATCCGGTCCGTACATCATGATTTGGTTGTAACTAGAATATGCATCCATGAAAGGCAGCAGCTCTTGCCCAGCCGTAGAATCCACTAGTTGGTCTATCCTAGGAAGAGGGAAACTATCTTTTGGGCAAGCTTTATTAAGATCTGAGTAGTCTACGTAGACTCGCCATTTTCCATTTGCTTTCTTTACAAGCACAGGGTTGGAGACCCATTTTGGATAAGTAGATTCCCTGATGAATTCGTTTTCCATTAGCCTATTGACTTCCTCCTTTAAGGCACGCGATCTCTCTGGCCCCTGGGTCCTCCTTTTCTGCTTGACAGAAGGAACATGCGGATCAATGTTAAGTTTATGGACTTCGATATCTGGAGATATGCCGCACATGTCAGAATGGTTCCATGCGAACACATCTAAATTAGCCTTCAAAAAGACAACCAATTGACTTTTTAGTTCAGGGCTCAGTTGAGATCCTATATTCAACACACGGTTTGGATCTTTTGGATTAACAACTATGGGAATTGTGATCTCAGCCGGAGCCGCTCTTTCGTCCTCTGCACTAGCCTTCCTGGGGTCAATTTCCTTTTGTGCTCCGCTATGCTCGCCAGTGCAGGGACCCTTCTTTAGTTGCTATAAAGGAAGTTTGTGAATGCGGAGTGGAGCCTCCGCATCCTTTCCCAAGTCTCTTCTCTTAGCCTTGCGCAACTCCGTCACGCAGCAATCCCTTGCGGTGATTTGGTTGCCTTTAATCACACCAATTCCCTTTTCAGGTGGAAACTTCATGGTCAAGCACCATGGAGCTAGCGGGATCTTAAAGCCTGCGAAAGTCGGTCTTCCAAGGAATGCATTGTAGGACTAGAACTCATCTATCATGACAAAGGTCTGCACTATAGAGACCTTGCGTTTTCCATCTGCCAGTTCCATGAACAGGTCTATCGTACCGATGGGTTGTGTAGGTTGTCCAGTAAACCCGTGGATTTTATTCGGATAAGCCCGCACTTCTGCCATAGAAAGATTCATTTTATGAAACGTGTTTATGAAGATCACATTAACGGATGCCCCTGTGTCAAATAGGACTCTTTTGACAACTGCAGGTCCAAGACTAATTGTAATCACCATGACATCGATAGTTGGTGTAACCAGTCCGTCAGCATCTCTATCTTTAAATATCAGTCATAAATCGAGGTTCTAGGCATCTTTATTGGCAACTCATTACTTAGGATCATGCATCTTTCTACTTTTGAGGCTCCCTTCAACTTGTTAGCATACTTTTCCATGTCCGCCCAACTGCTTCCAGCCAGGTGAGGCCCCCCAAATATCATGTTGATTATTGGTCTCGAATCAACAGGTACTTGGGCTTTCTCACTTGAGTCGGGTAAGCTAATGGTATTATTGTTCCCTTGTGCAACTGGAGCATTTTTGAGGATTTTTCACATACTGCTAGAGTTGATTCTTTGTGATGAGTTCTTCGATTAAACTTTTTAGGTGTCGACACTCATTAGTGCTGTGCCCTGATTGATTATGAAACCGGCAAAATTTGCCGGAATTCACCTGTTGCTGAGTAATCTTCTGAGGCTTCATCTGGGGAAAGATGCCTGAATCCTTAGTGGCGGAGTAAATCCTCTCTAGGGTTTCGTTTAAAAGGTCAATTCAGAAAGCTTGTAAAGTCGTGTCTTCTTATAAGCTTTGTTGTCCTTCTCATCACTCCCCCCTTTTGCCCATAATCATTTTTCTGCTTCGTTCGGAATTCGTTGTTTTTTCCTTCTTTAGCGACACTGTTTTCTTTGAGCTTCTGAACATTTTGGGCGTCATCTTCCACGCTCATGTACTCTCAGCTTTCTTATAGAACTTCTTTAGTGTTTTGGGTTTCTTCATTTTGAGCCATTTCCCAAATTCTGATTTCTTATCAGTAGCACCTTTTAGGGCTGCTAACATACCAGGGTTCTTGATCTATGACTTCAGCTGCTACGGCATGGAACCGTATAAGGAAAGCTCTGATGGTTTCCCCAGACTTTTTCTCCACCTCGCTGAGTGACATTACATCTCTTGCTTTGGTAGTCTGTAGGCGGAACTAGTCTTGAAATCTTCTTGCCAAATCAGCAAATTGATCAACGCATTTAGGTGGAAGTCTGGTGAACCATAGTGAAGCCATACCTTCTAGGCATACGGGGAAGTATAAGCATTTTATCTCATCGGTTACTCTGGCTCCGTTCATGTGCTGATCATATTTGAATAGAAAGATATTCGGATCCCCAGCTCCACCATAAGGTGCGATAGTTGGAGGTATGAATTTCTTAGGAAACTTTGCTTGACGGATCTTTTCTGTAAACGGGTTTTTATTGGGTGAAAATTCCCATTCTTTTTCTTCATCCTCTCGGGTTGTCTTTTCTTTTATTATCCGCTGGATCATATCTGTAATACGTCCCTCATCATTCGCTCATTCCACTGGACTGGCATCGAGATTTTTGTTTATGCGATCACGGTTCGAGCTCCGATGCCTTTTATTTCTTCTGGGAAGTGTCCTTTTGGTGGGACTTGTGATACTTTGAGTCTGAGGCTAAAGAAGTGTGATCGATTAGGGTCTGAGGCTAAAGAGTCCTCTTTTTCGTCAACATCATTTACATCCTGTGGTGGTGGAAGATTGGTTTGAACATTAATCAAGACATCAAGCCTCTCCATCATCATTTTGGTTGTGGCATCCATTTTCTCGTTTAAGCCGGTCACAACCACATTTAATTTGTCTCGTGTTACAGATGGCCTAGAGGATTCCTCAATTTCTCGATTCAGAGACTGCAGCATAGCTTCATCACCGTGAACATCCTCAATGGCTGTTGTAGCTCTAATGGACTTGTTACTTTTCTTTGAATCGGCCATAGCTTTGAGGAAAAGGGCGATTCAGGATTTTGACAACAGGTAGCTGGAATTAGAGGAAAGTGTGAATGAAGGAAATGTGAATGAGCCCCATGGTGGGCACCAAAATGTTTTCACCAAAACTTGGTTCAAACACCAAAGGTATGAAAACCGTACTTCACCAACAAGGTTAGAATATAAATGGAGCTACACTCAACAACAATTGAAAGTAAAAATGCGAAGGGAACAAAATGAAGACAAGATTTTAGAGTGGTTCAGCCTTGACCTAGGCCTACGTCCACTGTGAAGGTGATTTGCATTATCATGATGACATTTACAAGATACATCAACTCTTGTTCTTTATACATCTCATTGTTCTCTCAATATGTTCTCACTTTTACATACGAATCTTGCTTAGATTCATGAGATTCAATGAAAGAACGGCGGAATCTATGAAGGAGAAGGATGGATAAGCAACGGAGGAGGTAGATGTCTTCAATCTTTTCCACTTATGGGATTTTAATGGACTCCATGACCAAGTAGATGAAAGGCCTTCGGATGGAAATGATGATCATGGTTGAAATGTTTTTGGATTGGCGGAGGACGGAATTTGGCAGCACTTCGTGGTGGTTAGAAGTCCCCCCTTTCCTGGCAGTAGATATGTCCTATTTATAGTTGAGCCCTCACGGAGATTTGAACTGGGGTTCAAACGAGTTGCTCATCCCATAATTACTAAAATGCACTACCTTGTTATAGCCTTCTTTTAGCAACCGTTGCTGGTCATACGATATAAGTGACTTTACAGGAGTGAACAACTTTGTGAAGGTGAGCGACTACTTCAAGTTCGGACAGTTTAGGCGAGTGTCTCCAGGCATGCGAGCGGGCCGGTTGGAACGGACGTGCTTGATTGCAGACGGATGGGCGACCAATCGCCATGATTGGAGGAAAGCACCGGGTTGAAATAGTGATTATAGATTGAGGAGCGAGCGACTAGGGTTGTAATTTGTCAGCAGATATAGAGCGTGTGTGCGATCCTTGGTATCTTCAGATTCTCAGCTAACTAGTTGGGAGTGGAATGTACGACCGAACTCTCAGATATGGGGGGGGGGGGGGGGAGCGGAGCGATCCTTCCAGGATGTACGAGCCTTGTTATCATTGTGTCATGACCTTTCACGGATTTTTTTGAGTGTGTATGACTAAGCCTAATGATGCCCGACCCGTAATGCTAACGCAAACTTAATTAGACAAAATATGTGTGGTTTTTTAAGGGATAAACAGGTGGCAACTCTACGGGCTGACATTATGAGAAGAAGTTGAGGATTTTGAGAAGAAAACAAACTGGGAATTTGCGCATCCTTACTTGTTTTGGCTAGAGGTTCGCCAAACCCATTGATTTAAGCTGCCCATTGAACTCGTCGGTCTGTGCAGTCCATCAATGTATCTGTGAGAATTTTTTATTGGAGATTGTTAAAGGAACTCTGCTTTTGGTTAAAGGGAGCACATTTTTAAGGGGACTTCACCTTAAAAATTTTATTAAGGGAGGGTTTGGTTTTTTTAATTTTAAAATAAGCATGGACTAAACTGCCCCTCGTAACAACAACGTCTACTCCCTTCTTCACTGTTGTTCTATTCTATTTTATCGAAACAGACCAAACTATTTATAAAAAAAATAAAAAATCCAAAACCGAATCCCTAGATTGCCACGATGGTTCAAAGGAAGACTAACAAAAGAAAGCAACTTATCATACTTTAGTTTTCATATTTTTTAATGTCTGGTAGTAGCGCTACAAGTTGGTACAGAAATAAGTCTAATGCATAAAACATATAATCTGGCAGATATGCATGTTGCCAATAACAAGTTAGATTGGTTTTGGTAATTTGTTTGAACTGCAGGTAGATCATCCATTTTAGTTCATTGCAGTTTGACATTTTTTCACCTTGTTTTATGATTTTCATGTCAAAAGATGCACTGATTCCATGTAGCTGGAGGTATTCAATTTTATTTATTTCAGTAAGTGATTTGTTTTTGGGTTATGTTTATTTTGTGCTCACTTTGCTCCAGTGTAAAGTTGTAACGTAATTGGTATAAAATATTCGTAACCTCTAGATTAATGCTAGCCGATACCTAGTACTAAGTTAATTCTGTGTTAAACTAAGTTATGCATTAAAACACTACTGTTCGACAGTGTATGGTCATTTCACATTGCTCTAAACGACAATGGTTTGCCGCATATAATGATGCATTACAATTTAATCAACATGTCACCTAAAATGATTTGCACCTACTGAATAGTAATATGTTGCACATTCCAATGTTTCCGAACGAAAAAAACTACGATATTCACCATGATCCAATTATTAATTCCAATCATTAATCTGTAGAGGCCCTGTTGTTTATTCGATGAAAAAATGTAACGATAAAAATTAGGTTTTAGATTTTAAGGTATAAGAGGATTATATGGGTAGTATTGGAATCTTTAATTATGTGGTTAAGTGGGGGCTAACTTATTTTGTCCTTCCCTTAACAATTCTTCAAAAATTAGAAAAATGTCCCCCCTCTCTTAACAAAAAATGGAGTCCCTTTAACAATCCCCTTTTTATTTTTCTACGCACTGGTAAGTTTATTTTTTATTTTTTAAAATAAGGGCATGATTTTAGAATAAAGGCGATTTTTGATTCAATTAAGCAATTGTTTTGGCATTTTGAGGCTCAAATTCATGATTTTTGAAGTATAAGGGTAATATTTTAATTTCAAAAAGCATTTATTTCAATATCTAGAGGTTCAGAGTCATGATTTGTAGGACTGAATATCGGTTTAGAACATTCTTGACTATGTTATATATGTTCATTGAAGACATTAATAATCTAAAAGTAAAGGGTAGGCTTGCCGCAATGGAAAGGAGTGTACAGTTTTGATGGGGGATTTAGGTTCTAGTTTTGTGTCAATTTTTTGTGTTTAAATAGACAATCCACACATACATACATATATATATATATATACACACACACACATATATATGCATGTATATATATTTATATACATGCACATATATATATATATACATGTATATATATGTATATGTATGTATGTATGTATATATATATATATATATATATATATATATATATATATATATAGACAAGCGTTCGGTTGCACCCTAAAAATGGAGCACCCCAAATGCTCTCTGATTTTCTACCAAGTATTTATGTTAAAATAAGTGAGTGGGAGGTGAGAGAATGAGTGGAAGGAGGGAGGGAAGAAATGTGTGGTGGAAAACAGGGAGGCCAAAGGGGTGCTCCACTTTTTCTGGTGCCACTTAACCTGCCTCATATATATATATATATATATATATATATATATAAGTCGTTTTCGATGAATGATAACGAGATATTTGTATGAGGAATTTGGTTGAACGAAAAGTGCTTTTATGTGTTGCTATTCCGAAGATTCTTTTCATTTAAATCCTTTCCAATTCATACTTGGAAAACTTTGGTTATTTTAAAACCATTTCAATTCCTTTCTGATCTTTACTCAAATCGGTAATTAACTTGTTCAGATAAAAATATATTTTATCTTTACAAACTGGGAATATTTCATCCAAAATCATTTCAAATCATTTATTATGATTTTACATAATTTGTTCATATTTTTAATAATTTTATTGAAGCCCGTATAGGTAGTTTGCAATATCGGTCACTGAACAGCATTCATAGCGACCTTTTCCGAAATTGATTTGGACATATTTTATCTCGTATATTCATTTGAAAGATCTTTTCGATACGAACCCAACGGTTTCAGATTTAGGAGAATTCGATGGTCGGATCTCCCGTTACATCAATTTGAAGATAATGGTTGAAATTCGCGAATGGTTTCTGTGCGGCGCGTTCTGTTCAAGCCGTTTATATATACATACATATATATATATATATATAATATCGTCGATTTCCATTTAAAACGTATTTTATAAAACGTTTTAAATTCGTTTAAAAACGATTTCAAGTTCTGTTTCAATTTTAAAATAAAATTGAACATCTCATTTTATTATAATCTCAAAATGATAATATTTTCAAAATGTTGGATTTTGAAATTCAGTCTTCTCGATATTCATTATAAAATGAATCAAAGCGATATAAAAATTCGTTCGAGTTAAAATAGCGTTTCCATACTTAACTCGGCTTCATATTTTTATATATTTTTGTGTCCATCTAAAATTGGACATCAAAATCATATTTTGATTTTTCACTGAATATTATCTGAAAATATTCGTTATTTCTGAATTGGAATCAGACTCGATCAATTACCACATAATTTTATTTATATGGATTTCATACATCGCATGTAT
Source organism: Allium sativum (assembly GCA_030737875.1). NCBI lineage: Eukaryota > Viridiplantae > Streptophyta > Magnoliopsida > Asparagales > Amaryllidaceae > Allium > Allium sativum. The sequence goes on along the minus strand of CM060924.1, from coordinate 392,870,428 downwards.
TCAAAAATAGTGATAAACAACCTCTAAACATTCCATTTACATTCAGAGTGCAATTTACATCAGTATGAGCATTAAATAATTAAATAATGCTCATAACAGTCTGTCAATCAATCGGTTGACATACAATTAAATCCAAGGGAGATGTGAATTAATTATCATCCCTAGACCCGTGTGGGGTTTTCAAACATCAACAAATAATTGGGCGATGTGAAAAATTATCATCCCAATACCCATATGGGGTTTACATCACAGTCCATGTGAATATAATTCTATTTTCACAGTTTAATAATGATAACAATATTTAAACTGTAAACATCCATCAATCATTAAACAACATTTGCAATTACAGGCAACAAATGTATATTCAGTTATGAAAATAAATAACTGTACAAAATTGAGTGAGAGAATTCTCACATTGATTTCCACTCCACTAGTCTTTATTGACGATGTTTTTAAGTAAATTAAACTGAACGTTTAATTTAGTCAAATTCTAACTGGTTCTAAATTCCTCTCAGTCAGTTCTGAAATGTAAAGTTTTTTGTCATTATTCCAACGCAATTCGTTTTGTCGAATTCTGATGCCAGACGAATAAGTTACTGCTGTTTATAGGTTAATTACATTATTAAAATAATAAAATATAATTAATTAACTTAAATTTTCCTAATCTTTCTTTAATTACCCCTAATCCCGACGTCTTCTTCGGCCAACACTTTTTGTTACTCGCGATAAAAGCTCGCTATCGAGGGTTTGAATTTGGCATTGCCACGTACGATCGGACCAAGATCAGGGACTATCACGAGAAGCCCCTCAGGGTGTGCCACCGACGACAGGAAGGATGGCGAGCTCGATCCCCGGTGGAGCCTCCTAGATCTTCGATAATAATAACCCATCATCACCATACCAATCGAAAGAGCTCTCCTAGATCTTCGATTTTTCTTTTGAAATCATCTCTTAATTCGCTGTGTGTTGAGGGAAATTAAGGGAATATGTTTTGAGCGATTTCAGCCATCGAATCGTTGAAGTGTGGCTGAACGAATGGGTTGACTACGTGTTAAAATAAATTAGGGTTTCGTGGGAAAATTTGTTTTTATATATATATTATTTTATTCCAAAAAATACGGTTTTGCATCCGAACTCCAAATCAAGCCCAACAACTGTCGTTCCTAACTAAATATCCTCATTTTGGACACAATGGAATATGTTTTGTAAGCCAATTCGACTATTTCAATCAGTTTTTGTCAAAATTAAAATATAAATTAATATAACGGTCAAAATTGAATTTCAATGTACATTTTAATTTACCGGGGCCACATACTGACTCCAAAAATTATGTAAATTGAAATCTAGCTATGTTTTGACGATACGGTCCTAACAAAATTAATTTTGATGAATTTGGAGACCATTTGAAAAATGGCCATTTTACTAGCTTATTAAATTTAAACTAAAATTAAAAATATGTTTAAATTTACTACGCTGACATACTAATTCCAAATGACTTGAAATTTTAAACCTAACAATAATTTGACATTTCGGATCCAACAAAAGTGGTTTCGTTGAAAACAGAGGAATATTTTAAAGGGCTATATATATATATATATATATATATATATATAAATATAAATAAATTCAATAGCGACTATTTTAAATTTTAAACTGGACATAACATACAATTTATAAAGTGAAATCTCAGTTTCTTACATTCGTTTGAAAGATATAGTTAAATAGATCCTAACGTTTCTTGTTTCGCTGAAATCCGATTTATATTGAATTTTGTACGTACATTTGAAATTAAAAATCGAATTTTCAAACTACCGCGCCATTTCTAGTTTGTTTTAATTAAAATTAAAATTTATACGTTCTAACTTCGATTTACATAAATTTTAATCGTTAATTCTCAAAATAAATCATTTTAAATAATCAAAATCCTTTAAAATTAATTAAAAATAAAATTTTAAATTGGTTCCACAATCTGGGTTGTTAAAATGTCCCCCACTTAATATCTTTTCGTCCTCGAAAAGGAAGATAGAATCGAAGGTTGTTTACTTAATCGACTCAACCTTCGCTTAACTCAAGTTCTTCAGCTTTTTAGTTTCTAAGAACTTTCTAGTTTCTCAAAAATTTGGCTAACGCTTTAAATTTCAAAAAAATTCGCCATAACCTCATTTGTACGTGCTGATCAGTAAAACCACAATTTTCCTCACAAGGCCCTCATCAATCAAAAAGAAAAAGCCAAACGGCCTGCCAATCGGCTCATTAAATCATCAAACCCGATATATACAGTAAACATGTACATATTTGTCAGGCATACAATTTTATTCCTCTTCTTAGCTTCCATGCTATGACATGTTCATTATATATACATGTACATATATCCAATTGAAATCAATTTTCAATTCAGTTCCATATTTGATTCGATTTGGCTAAATTTGCCTTTCATTTTCATATTATTTCATCATTCACATATTTTATTAGTTAAATTAATAGTCACACAACACAATCAACAATCAATTAGCTGATTAGCTTTTTAAATATATATTTTTTATCGACCCAAAAATCATATTTCAATGCCAAATTACAAACAATAAATTCTAACTAAGTTTTGGTTCTTACACCAGTCAATTGGAATCATATAGATATCCCACTTTCGAAAATCGAACATAAATACTGATGATAATGCATTAATCAGCAGGATCATCTTCGGGCGACTAGAGTATGATTCTATATCTACCCAGTATATAGAATCTTCTTATACCCGATAGTCCAAATTCAAAATCAAATAAAATACTCAAATACATAAAATAAGATATAAATTTCAAAATTAAATTTGTTTTTAATGAATAATATTCTTCAAAATCATTATAGGGCATTACTAACCTAATCTATAACGAGTCATTCTTATAGGATGTTAATAATCCTATCTCTGATGAATTCTTTTGTTTGGTTCCAATGTGTCTTGTTCTCGAGCTTTGTAAACCAAAGCTTTGATACCAACTATGACGCACCGAATTTCGCTCGGTCTGAATCGATCGCTAAACTGACCAAGACTGTTCGAGAACCCAGATTGTTTTGAGAACATGATGCATCAGAACACAAACATGAGAACATTTCATTGCTGTTACAACAATTTACATCAGAGCACAAGAATATTTCATAGTTCAAATAAATAATATACAGCGGAAAAATAAATATCAGAGATTTACAAATTACAAAACAACGGAAATATATATACATAAATGTAATGCACAGTGGAAAACATCAACTACAACAATTGAAAGAGATACACGGATACAAAGCGTTCCGAATATAGCTCCAGCCTAATCCAGGATCCTGTCAAAAGAAATATCTGCGAAAATCAAAACTACTAGCTGCCCGTGTGGAAAATATAGGCACTCAGAGTTTAGGTAGAAACAATAAACTCCGAGTCAGTCACGGGACTAGTGTGAGAACTAAAACAATTATTATCTTTATTTTAAAGTTGGGTAAGCCAAGGGACCATGCCGTATAACACGGAACGGGTTCACTCCCATGAATACTCTGAAATAAAACAATTTATAAACAATGCAATGCTTTTCGATAAATGAAGCTATTATAAGACTCAGGTCCCATCAAACAATGCAACACAAGCCGGAGGATAGAGTTTTACCTTATAATAGCCAAACAAGCTTGATATGCTTTAAAACAAATCATTTTGATATTACTATAAGTGCACGGTGTCAAAACAACTTCAAGTATAAATGTATCAATCAAAGACAACATAATACCCCATCCTACTATGTCGCCATATAGGTTTACAACTAAAACCGAAAATTCGTGTATTGGAAGTTGGATTTCCATCATGAGTGAAGGAAAGGGATGGCTCCTTCCGATTCGAGTCACCTCTAGCAAGATGACTCTGGATCACACCTACGGGCAACCATGGATCCTGCAGGGCCAGTCCACACTTACTTTAGTGGATTGGTTATTCGTGAACAATACGTTTCCCGGTCCTATCGGACCTCCAAAATGGTCAGTACGTCGACCAATAATATCCGAGGCGCCTCGCTATCCATCATCCACATAAGTAAATATGTCCGGGCTCCATACCATGGCACTACCTCTAGCTAGAAAGAAATGCATGCACTCCATATTGTCCCTAATTACGTTTCAGACTCATAACGGGGTGTGAGGCTCGCGAATTAATGATATATACAAAGCTAAGCTACTTAAAGTTGTTCTTTGATTATCATCCACAAGAATCTTCTTTTCAACAATAAGCCTTGATCATTTGCATCTTAGCATGCCACATCTTCAATCCATACCGTGCCGCTGATTTCCACCAATATATAACCTCTAAGCTCGTACGTCACAAAGAAGGGTGTTAAGAAAGAGAATAAATTCTCCGCCACCAAACATATACACATTTAGCATAGATCAACGAATACAGTATAAAGTAATACAATGTCAGACATACCATCCATTTGCAAGTCCGTTCTAGGTCTGAACGAAATCGGAGGCACCTTATTCCTCGTCCCATATGTCCAATACAGGAGAGAGGCCCTCACCTATCTGGTCGATCTCCAAGTACGTCTGGATGATCACCATTTATTACCTTGTCTTGGGTGCACAGCCCAATCAAGACATCAGTAATCATCCATACGATGTGAAGATCTCCAGTCTTCAACCACCATCTTATTTGACTTTTAGTCGCCGTATCAGTTATTCAGAATGGGATAAACCCGGTTTTCTGAATAACTTGCGTGTTTTATAATCAATAATCCAGTGCTATAAAAACACATCATATGCTCTCATTCCAATTCAGAACATTCTTCTATTCAAATATTCACATCTTTAGGGAAAAGTTATCGTTAATTTTATCAAAGATAAATTCTTTTAAACTTATTCTTTAATCTTACTTTTGATATTAATTTCAAAATATTTATTTTATCCTTTAACAATTCTAAATCAAATTAAGGTTTATAAAACTAGTCGGGATTATCGAGCCTTAGTGAAGTAATCATTTATTTTATTTTCAATCCCAATCTATTCATCCCATGGAGCAAAACTAGTAGTACTCCATATCTAACAACCACTGGGTTATCGGTAAATTTAATTACCATTTCACGTTCAAATCTAATTAAAGATTTAACTATTGCCTGGAGTAAAACTGGTGGTACTCCATTCTCGATCATTTCATGAATTCGATAAATTTAATTATCCCATTCTCATTTTAGTCTACTAAAAGATTCATTAAAACTCTAGTTCAGTTTAAATCTCAAAAATCATTACTTTATGATTATTCAACTTTAAGAAATTAATCTTATCTTTAACTGGGTTAAAGAACCAATGTTATTAAAAAAATAGTTCACAATAAACCCAAATCAACTTCCATTGACTATGGAATCTTCACAGAAAATAGATCAATATATAATAGATATAAATTTCCGTATCAGACTAGTAATATAAATGGAATAATGGCAAAGCCTTTTTAAATTCCATATATAGTAATGGTCTTCCTTCACAGAAGCTCATCTCGATTATTAATAAATTAAATTCCACTCAATTCTAATTTAATGTATTAAATTGGAAATCTTTACTTTGGAAAATTTCCATTAAATTTAATTAAAGGATTTATAAATTCCAAATCATATCTTCACTGTTAATAAGGTTTTAAGAACAAATGTTATTTTAAACATCATTCACAATGAACCCAAAATTAACTACCATTTAATTCCATTCATATTAACTAATTGGAAAACTTCATTAAATCTTGGTTAAAATATTTATTCTTTTCTCAACGGGGTTTAAGAACAGTGTTATTGAAGACAACATTCATGACAAACCCAAAATCCAATTTGGTATTAAATACAAGACTATGAATAGAAATTATATCGACTTATATTCAATATCAAATTCTGAAACTAACCGATATCGTATTGGAAATAACGATATCTATATCTTCCAAATTTCTAAACTACATCCGTATCATCACGGAATTCAATATCGAAATATTCCGAAGATTATTTCCATTTAAATCCTTTCCAATTCATATGTTGAATTTTTTTGGTTATTTCAAAACCATTTCAATTCCTTTCTGGTCTTTACTCAAATCGGTAAATAACTTTTTCAGATAAAAATATATTTTATCTTTACAAACTGGGAATATTTCATCCAAAATCATTTCAAATCATTTATTATGATTTTACATTATTTATTCATATTTTTAATAATTTTATTAAGGCACTTACAGTCGGTTTCCAATATCGGCCACCGAACTGCATTCATTTCGACCTTTTCTGAAATTGATTTGGACATATTTTAAAATCTAGTCATTCAAATTTAAATCTCATATATTCGTTTGAAAGATCTTTTCGATACGAACCCAACGGTTCTGGTTTTAGGAGAATCTGACAGTCATATCTCTCGTTACTTACATCAATTTCAAGTTAATGTTTGAAATTCGCGAGCGGTCTCTATGCGGCGCATTCTGTTCAAGCCATTTAAATAAATATATATTATATATTGTCGATTTCCATTTAAAACATATTTATAAAACGTTTTAAATTCGTTTAAAAACAATTTCAAGTTTTATTTCAATTTTAAATTAAAATTGAACATCTTATTTTTTATATTCTCAAAATGATAATATTTTCAAAATGTCAAAATTTTGTAATTCGGTCTTCTTGATATTCATTATAAAAATGAATAAAATTGATATAAAAATTCGTTCGAGTTAAAATAGAGTTTCTATACTTAACTCGGCTTCATATTTTTATATATTTTTGTGTCCATCCAAAATTGGGCATCAAAATCATATTCTGATTTTTCACTGAATATTATCTGAAAATATTCGTTATTTCTGAATTGGAATCAAACTCAATAAATTACCATATAATTTTATTTATATGGATTACATACATCGCATGTATTCAAAAATAGTGATAAACAACCATTAAACATTCCATTCACATTCAGAGTGCAATTTACATCTGTATGAGCATTAAATAATTAAATAACGCTTATAACAGTCTGTCAATCAATCGGACATACAATTAAATCCAAGGGAGATGTGAATTAATTATCATCCCCAGACCCGTGTAGGGTTCTCAAACATCAACAAATAATTGGACGATGTGAAAATTATCATCCCAATACCCGTGTGGGGTTTACATCATAGTCCATGTGAATATAATTCTATTTTCACAGTTTAATAATGATAACAATATTAAAACTGTAAACATCCATCAATCATCAAACAAAATTTGCAATTACATGCAATATTTAGTTATGAAAATAAATAACTATACAAAATTCTGAGTGAGAGAATTCTCACATCGATTTCCACTCCGCCAGTCTTTAATTGGTGATGGCTTTAACTAAATTAAACCGGACGTTTTAATTTAGTCAAAAATTCTAACTGCTTCGAAATTCCTCCCAGTCAGTTCTGAAATGTTGAGTTTGTTGTCACGATTCCAACGCAATTCGTTTTGTCGAATACTGATGCCAGACGAATAAGTTACAACTGTTTATAAGTTAATTACATTATTAAAATAATGAAACATAATTAATTAACTTAATTTTTTTCTAATCTTTCTTTAATTACCCCTAATCCCATTGTCTTCTTCAGCCAACACTTTCTGTTACTCGCGATAAAAGCTCACCATTGAGGGTGTGAATTTGCCATTGCCACGTACGATCGGACCAAGGTCAGGGACTGTCACGAGAAGCGCTTCGGGGTGTGCCACCGATGGTAGGAAGGACGGCGAACTCGATCGCCGGTGGAGCCTCGAAAAATGCTTCGAATGGCGAGACTTTGAGGAGAACATTCGGCCACCACAGATTGTAATAACCCATCATCACCATACCGATCGAAAGAGTTATCCTAGATCTTCGATTTTCCTTTTGAAATCATCTCTTAATTCGCTGCTGCTGAGGGAAATTAAGGGAAGATGTTTTGAGCGATTTCGGCCATCGAATCGTTGAAGTGCAGCTGAACGAATGGGTTGACCACGGGTTAAAATAATATAGGGTTTTGTGGGAATATATATATATATATATATTTTATTATTTAATTCCTAAAAGTATGGTTTTGCATCCTTACTCCAAATCAAACCTAACGACTGTTGTTCTAACCAAATACCCTCATTCTCGACTTTAGTTTTCAGCTTTAGTCCTCGACCTTAGCTCTTGACTTTGGTCTTCGGATTTTGGAATTGATCAACTCCAACTTTCTTTGGGAAATAAATCCCACTTGCTTCCCGCCATTGTTAAAAAAAGCAGTTAGCTCGCTCGAAAGGAGCAGGTGTAGAGGAAAATCAAGAACTTTCCTCAACTGGACACCCATCAAACTTCGTCACTCGAGACGACATCGACGAATCGTCAAAGATTCAACTAAAGATCTTACTTCTCACTTAGAACAATAAGAAGAGCATTTCCGCTAAACGGAAGCCACTATGGCCACTCTTCTCGCCCGACTCGAAGAATTTACGAGGTAGTCGGGCTAATGCAACATGATCGGAACAAGTGCAAGTGTTCCGTAAGAATTAGCTCGGGGCTTGGGGCAATTCCAGAAGAATGACGCCGTATCGACACCAATCCACAGGCAACTACATGATCGGCAAGGCTCGGGCACCACACCCCCATCTCCATTTAAGGTTCAGCTCAGGCTGTCGTTAATCTGATCTTAAGATCAGTTATTGGAAATATCACTCAAGTGCCAGTGCGTGCAGCTTTGGACACAGGAACCCCCGTTGTTCCGAATGTTTGATTTGAGCCCGTCGAGGCACCTCAGATCAGGATCGAGCCAGATACTTTGCTTGTCGCTCGACCTTTTGCTAACGTTAGACTTGACGATGGGAGCACTGACGTCAATTTGCAAAGTCTAAATCAGTTTCTCGGCATAAGCAGTGAAAGTCAAGTTGTCGATGTCATTCGACGCTACGCCCGTGGCAGGCCATCCCATGCCAGCTTAGACTGTGTTACTCATGGCCCCTTCACTCAAGATATCAGGAACTGTCAAAACTACCGAACTTCAAATTTCCGGTGCTGGAAGCTTTCAATGGTAGGAAGGATCCTACAATTCATCTCATTCGCTACATCGCCATATGGAAGTACATTCAACTTCGGACAACATTATGGAGAAGTGTTTCCTACTTTACCTCTCAGATATTGTTGCTTTTCGGTTCAGGCATCGGAGCCTGATTTTATCAATGGCTGGAACATCTTGATTGGAAAGTTCGTCGAGCAATACGGGGTTCACATTGCCTAACCAAGGAACGTCATGACTTGGCATTAGGAAGGCAGAGATCAGGTGAGACTCTGCGTAAATTTCTTGAAAGATTCAACACGACGGTGGCCTATGTCGACAAGCCGAACTCATCCATGATCCTAATAGCAGCCGTCTATGGCATCCTCGATGAGACGTAATTCAAAGTCTCATTGCGACGAGACCACCAAGGGATCTCACTGAATTCTACTCAAGGCAGAAAGAATTCTTAAGGAGGAGGACTCCTGCGACGAAAAACCGTGCACTAAATGAACTCTACAACGCGCTCAGGATCATCTACACTAGAGAAAGTAAAGGGGAAATCTTGGGACAATCGGAACTTGTGGCCTTGCTTCGAGCCAAAATTCCCAACTTACACTGAACTCACTCATGGCCTGGAAAGGATTTATCTCGACATCCATGAAACTGCACCTTTCCAAAAGTCTCCCAAGAGGGACCAGACTCCAAAGCAAGCAAGTACTGACAAGTACCGTTTATTCCATGAGCTTCTAGGTCATGACACCGACCATTGCAGGCAGTTCCGTCATCTTATCGAAGCCTGCATCAAGCATGACAAAGTACCGCATTATGTCAGGAAACCTGTAGCAGCAGCGCCTCCCGCTCATCCTCCAACTACATCTGAGGATAGGGGAAGAAATGGTTGACCTCAGGACATTATCATCAATTGATTCGACTCTGCATATCCTTCTTTGTTTTTCCGGACACCGGTCTGACCCTTATGTTTGTTCTTGTTGTTGGTGAATATTCGCATTTTTTATATTTTCTTATATGCGATCAAAGCGACAATGTCTGCCCGCATACGCACAGAACCAGCCTATGGTCTCCAGTGGTCTCCCGTTCGGATTAGCGACCGTTGTACTTTCGTGATATCAATAAAGATTATTTGCGTGCTCAGACCCCTCGCATGATCTATCCAGATCAATATAGGGCTCAGGCCACTTGCTGGATCTGTTCAGGATAAATGTAGGGATCAGACCCCTCGTTGGATCCATCCACGATAAACATTGTGCTCCAGCTCCGCTCTAGATTAGTCCAGTATAATATTCGAGCTCCGTCTCCACACTCGACCAGTCAAATATAAAATTCAGGCTTCGACTCCACACTGGATCAGTATGGTATAATATTTGGGCTCCGATTCCACACTCGACTAGTCGAGTATAAAATTCGGGCTTCGGCTCCACATTGGTATGGGTGAGCATTTCTTGGTTCAAACCGAATAAACCAACCGAACCGAATTAGTTTGGTTGGTTCGGTTCGGTTACATAATTAATTGGCTGGTTTTGGTTTTTAATTTCATATTTGTTCGGTTTTCCGGATGGTTTTGGTTTTTAATATTTACAAACCGGACCGACCGATTAAACCGAATAAGAATTGCATGTTGCAAGTTTTAATGTAACCATTTTGATTTTAATATGGTTACTCATTTTTTGAAATGGTAATCAATCAATATATGCGGCAGCATAAATAAAATTTCCAATTTTCCATAACAGTAATAAAGACCTACCTGGAATACGAAGCATATTCATTTATACGAGGCATCAATTAATTTCCCAATCTACACATCATTAATTCTTTAAGTGGACCACTGTAAATTATGTCTTGCCACAACCACTTATGCACTTTACCAATTCATAGAAAAGTTATCTCAGAAACGCACTTTACCAATTCTTCTATCAATCTCAGAATCGAAATCCTCTCAAATATTTTCAACACAAACCTACAAATTCTTCTATCAATCTCTTACTGCATTGATTTAAAACTTGTGAGATCTACAATTCATCCATTGTTCACTCTCCTGCAAGTGGTATTTTTTTAAGAACTATGAGATTTGCATTTATTTTCTTATAATATGTGTGTTTGAATCTAGTGTAAGCAAAATATGTTTTTGTTGTAATCATGTATTTTATGAAATGTGTTGCAACTGAAAAAGATTGGAATATCGTGTAACCAAATTCATTTTACTTTTTCATATGTTTTTCAAACTGTGCAGAACTTGCTAAATCTCAACAAGTCCGATTACACACAAGTCTCGTTTGATAAAATTTCTGAATCAAATTTTTATTTCATAAAACTTCTAGTTTCTGCCTACAAAAATAATAATAATTCTAGTGAATACTAAATCCAATTTTAGAGTTATTAAACTTGTATATACTTTGAATATGGTGCAGGACAATCAATGTAACACCCTGAATTTTCTGTGAACATTAAAGTAACAAATTAAAGTATACTTAATTTTAAATGTGAGAATTAGGGGAAACGGGTTATGCCATTGCGTTCATCTCGGAATTCTGCTTGAGATAGAGTCCGAGTTTGCGTGAATTGGACTCCGTATGAAGAAGTTATGGCCTTTATAAGTTTCAGGAATTTAAATAAATTAAAACTGCTCAAATAATAATTCAAAATTCGAATTCAAAACAAAGAAGCGGGCTGGGCGGGATTTTTCCCGCCCCAGGCCAGGTCGACCAGGGGGTCGACCTCCTTTATACATGTCGTCCTGGAGGTCGACCTGGGGGTTGACCTACCCCCTCGGGCAGATCTGAAATGTGACGAATTCTAACTCTTTGCTGAGTCATTAGGGCTTTCGTAGCAATTTATGGTTGGTTCTACTTGGTCTGGATGGCTTGGATTACTCCTAGGTTGATCAAACGACTCTTATTATATTAAAATTCTATATAAGCAACCCCAACCCTCAACCCTAAACCACAAATTCATACCAAGAGCCGTCATGCTGTCAGTTGTCAACTTAGAGTAGCCGCCATTCTCCTCCAACTAGAAAGCGAGTTAGAGACTACGAATCAAGCCTAAATTAAAGAACAATTAGTCTACATCAAAAGGAGAGCTATTTAGTTTTAGAAAACAGATCCCAGAAAACAAAACTGTCCTTTTGTTTGTAAGTTTAGTTATTCTTGAGATGTGAACAAATAAAAGTCATGATTTGTAATGAAGTGAAAACTAGAACTGTGCCTATTCGTATGATAACGGTGACGTTGATTCATGTCTATGCTTATGACAATTCTATCATATATGCCTATGGAACTGCTGTGGTTTATTTAATCTATCGTGTTGTATAGAATTTGGAGAATGAACCTATTATGTGTATAGTAATTGGGTAATGAAAACTATCATGTTATATAGTTATTTGGGAATAAAACCTATCATGTGCATATAAGTTTGGTTGTTCTTTCATGCTATGTTGAATGCAAGTTTTTAGACTAAGCCATGATAATATATGCCTAAATGTTTAGATCCACATCCTTACATGTTTAGGTGTATGTAAATTTGACCCAACTAAAATGAAAGTTCACATCTACACGCCTATTTGGATCTGTATAAATTCATGTTCATATGCTTAGGATTCATGTTAGTTGGATCCAAAATGCAAGTTCAGTGTTCTATGCCAAATTTATGTGACATATTTTTAGTTAGATCCATATTATTATTAAGCTGTTGGAATGTTACATGTTTCTCTCTCTCTTTTCCCCTTTTTGTCTATAAATTAGGCTAAGTTGCGAGCCTAGTATTTTATGTGAATTATGCGAACGTATAACGGGGGTATCATTGGAAACATTATCAAACCACATGTTAATGGCATAACTTGGTTCATAATCATGAAATTGACTTGTAACATGAAACAATATAATTTATATACCTAAAAATTATGAACATGATTTTAGAGGGTAATTGGGCATGACTTTAACGTCCATAATTGTGAATAATTTACATATAATAAAGAGGGTAAACATGTAAATTTAGTAAAAGACAATTATGCCTAACCCGAGGTTAGATTGAGTTATGGTGTAAGACTGCCCGGAACTGCCCGACACATCTAACAACTGCAACAATATAAATTTAATGTGAGAGGTTAGCATATTAAGCCCAAAAGGACCCGAGGTTAGATTGAGTTGTGGTGTAAGACTGCCCGGAACTGACCGGTACATCCAGCAACCGCAACAATAAATATCTAATGTGAGAGGTTGGTGCTTTAATGAATAAAATAAAGCCAAGGAATGGGCAAGCTAAAGATGGTAGGGTTAAGTAATTAAGGCAACACTTAACCAATATAACATGTTAACTGAACTGACGGGTGGGGTTAAGTCAATTTGGGGACACTTAATCATTTTTAACATGTTGATTAGGAAACCCTAGTAACGGGGACCCATTTCAGCAGTAACCCACATAGATGTATCATGATACCCTGAACTAGGCAGGGTGGGGCACGATTACTGGGCTGATTATAAACGGTCAAAACAACGGTGGGTGGTGCGTCCGTGTAGGTTCCGACGGAGTACGGGCGTACACGTACTCCGGAGTGGGAAAAAGCAGGCATTGGGCATCAGTAGTTATACACTGTGCATCTTGAATTGTGTTAGGTTGCCACTGTAGGATTTGATACACCCGATGGTGGGACCAACACAGGTATCTACAATCAAGCGGGGCCGAATGACACAAGTAGTAAACGTATACAAGTAGGAGCCGATCGATAAAGGGGATCACTTTGTTATGAACACGTGAGTCTGGTTGAAACAATAATTTGTAGGTGCAGAGAAATAGAAATGGGTGCGATAGTAAAATTTGGTTTATCCTGTCTTACCTTGTCTTATGTTGTCTTGTTATTCTGGTATTGTCCTATTTTCAGTTTATACACATCATGGTACTTTTTGTTGTCCGCATGCTGAAAAATATCTGGACTTACCAGACTTATGTCTGACCCATTTTTCTTTCGTCTTCTTTTCTTCCGTTTCCCCCCCTCCATGTCTGCAGGGAGGGAACACTTCAGCCTAGTCAGACTATTTCCAGTTAGAAGAGAGAGATGTATTGCTTGGATTTCTTTCCTTTGAGCTATGGCTTTGAAACACTCATATTGGGGATTTATGCTACCTTATTATTATTTTACGCTTTTTTATGTTTTAATCAAGACAGAGATATTATTGTAATGATTGGGAAATTGTTTTGAGATAGTTTGTTGAAATGTTTTGAATGAACCACATACTTATGAAATAAATTTAGTTTTTCCGCTGCTTATACGTCTGTCTTATCTGTGTCTTTTACCTATAATGCTCCACCGATGTTAAGGCATTCCCTTTGTGAGTGACCTTAATGGAGGTGCGTGTTTCACTTGGTATCAGAGCAAAGGTTTACCAGATCAGGTAAAAGTTTTTGAAAACTGTTTTTTAGAAAGAAGTTTAAAGAAGTATTTTTCAAGAAAAAAGTGTTGTTTTTATTTTAAAAAGGCATAATCCCCAAAAGCCATATGCACTATCTTTCTATCCTTTGTTTTGAATCTTTCCTTTCTCGTTTCAGCATGTCTGGGGATCTTAACCTTCCAGAGGGCGTACCGGTACCTGGTTGGTTTAGAAGGTGCTTAGAGGGTAGGGCTAATGATGCAGGCCCTGCAAACGTTCCTCCTCCCCCAGCTGCAGCCGCTCCTCATCCTCCTCCTCCTCCGCGTGCAAATGCTTTCTCAAAGATATGTAGAGACTTTCGAGCCATGGGTGGAAAGAACTTTAATGGAACTGAATCATTCGTGGAAGCAAGAAATTGGCTCAAAGAAACTGCGGATTTGTTCGTTATCTTTGAAGTGGACGATAGGCAGAAGATACAGTTGGCGGTGCGGTTGCTTAAAGACGAAGCCTCTCATTGGTGGGAGTTTATTAATGCTGAGAGACCAGTTGAAACTTGGGAGGATTTCAGAATGAGGTTTGAAATGAAATTCCTCTCACAAGATGAATGGAGCCTACAGATGGAGAAGTTCTTAGCTCTCAAGCAGGGGAGTATGATGGTCAAGGAGTATGTCAACCAATTCAATCAGCTGGCTAGATTCAGACTGGAGTTAGTGAACACTCCACACAAGAAGGCTCTCCGTTTTGTTAAAGGGTTGAGTGAGACACTACATAGCCTAGCTATGTCCCATATACCCATGGGTGCGACTTATGAAAGACTGGTGGACATGGCATTATTACAGGAGGAGGACAAATGTTGCAAGAAAGAGGCAAAGGTGGAAATCCCTCAAGATAAGAAAGTGGAGGGATCTCAGAATAAGAGGACAGATTCCAAGAAGGGAGGGAAGAACAACAGACCCTGTGACAAGAGAAAGTGTAATTTTTGTGGCATTCCTGGACATCTGATTAAGGACTGCAGAAAGAAGAAGAGGAAGATGGGTGGTTGTTTTCATTCCGGCGAGACATGACACATGGCTAAGGACTGCCCAAGAAAGCAAGGGCAAGGGAAGAGGACCGGGTCTACTTCTGGAGGGCAGGTTCATGCTCTCATAGCACCTCTGCAAGAACGAGGTAGAAATATTTCTGTTGAGAGTTTAGTTTATCTTTTTGATCATCCTGTTCGTACACGCTTTGATTCTGGCGCATCACACTCTTTTATATCTACTTCATTAGTTGAATCTCTGCACCTAGACACCAGTATAGTAGAGGATCCCTTGGTTGTTTCAAATCTAATTGGGGGCACAACTTATTTGTCAATGATTTGTTTGGATTTGGAAATTTCTATACTAAGCGTTGGGTTTAGATGTAATGTCTATGTTTTGTGCTTCACGGGCTATGGGTTGATTCTAGGCATGGATTGGTTATCCAGTAATGGTGCCATCCTTGATTGTGAAAGGAAGTGGTTAGACTCATGACTCGCCTCGGTAACACTCTCAAAATCTCTTGTAATCCCATGAACTCTGTTACGCTTAGCTATCTAGATTCTCTTGATGCGTCTGTTGAAAACTTGCAGTCTGCTAAAGTAGTCCGTGAATACTCGGATGTATTTGAGGCGGTGAAGGGCTTACCTCCGAAGCGGGAGATAGACTTCCGCATATACCTCGTTGATAATGCAAAACCCGTTGCTTTACCCTTAGACACATGGCTCCAAGGGAGAGGAAAGAGCTCAGCAAGCAAGTTAAAGAGCTGCTTGAAAAGGGGTTTATAAGGCGGAGTATTTCTGAATGGGGTGCTCTAGTAGTGTTCGCAACCAAAGCGGATGTTTCATGTCGCCTATGCGTTGATTAAAGGGAGCTAAATAAGCTGACCAAGAAGAATAGGCACCCACTTCTAAGAATAGAGGACTTGTTCGATCATCTTGTAGGTGCATCAGTTTTCTCCCAACTAGATCTGGCTACCGGGTTTCATCAGATAAGAGTGGATGAAGACAACATTGATAAGACCGCATTCAGAACCCCGGATGGTTTCTTCGAGTGGCTTGTCATGCCTTTTGGCTTGACAAACGCACTCGCTTATTTCGTTGATATGATGAGCAGGGTGTTCAGGGAGTTCCTTAATAAGTTTGTGGTGGTCTTCCTAGACGACATTTTGATTTTCTTGAAGAGTGAGGAAGAGCATGCTCTGCATTTAAGGGAAGTCATGGATACTCTTCGTGCACATCAGTTGAAAGCCAAATTCTCCAAATGCCACTTATGTAGAGAAGAAGTAAGGTTTCTTGGACATGTGGTGTCCAAAGAGGGAATAGCTGTGGACCCCGCAAAAGTAGTTGCGGTGCAAGATTGGAAGGTCCCACGGAGTGCAACCGAAGTCCGAAGCTTTCTCGAGCTAGCGGGTTTTTACCGAAAGTTCATCAAAGACTTTTCGAAAATCTCAGCTCCATTTACAAGGTTGACGAAGAAGAACCTAACTTTCACTTGGGATTTGGATTGCGATGTTGCTTTCCAACGTTTGAAGAGGGCTCTAACAACAGCCCCGATCCTGACATTGCCTGATGGGAGCAAGATGTTTACCATATACACGGATGCATGCGGTACGGGACTAGGCGCTGTCTTGATGCAAGAAGGGAAGGTAGTAGCTTATGGTGGAAGACAGTTGAAAGTACATGAGAAAAACTACCCAACCCACGATCTAGAGTTGGCTGCCATCGTTTTTACGCTTAAGTCTTGGCGCCATTATCTACTAGGTGAGAAGTTTGAATTGTATACTGACCATAAATCGTTGAAGTACCTTTTCTCGCAGAAAGATCTCAATCTAAGACACCAAAGATGGATGGAGTTTCTTACCTCATACGATTTTGAGATTTCCTATACCCCTGCCAAGGGCAATGTGGTAGCAAGCACCTTGAGTAGAAAGAAGCTGACCTTAAGCCCTCTCTTTGTAGAAAGGCAAAGCTTGGAGTACATAACAAACTTTGACTTTAGACCCTCCTCTGAATTCGTACCTGGTTTGTTGGCAACGCTAGAGGTGCAGCCTACTTTGTTGGACTCAATAGGAACCGCGCAACGTGAAGACCCTCATCTAGTTGATGTGATGGACAAACTAATTAGGGGAGAGACTTCTAGTCACCTCAATAGATACTCCATCGATGATAGGGTTGGTTGAGACGGGACGGAAGGCTTTGCGTCCCACAAGCAAGGGATTTGGTGAAGACGGTTCTCGAAGAAGCACACCATTCCAAATTGACCATACACCCAGGTGGAGACAAGAGGTATAAGGACAGTAAAAGGGTTTTCTTTTGGAATGACATGAAGAGGGATGTAGCTGAATTCATTTCTATGTGCATGATATGCCAGCAAGTCATGCGGAGCAGAAGAAGCATGGTGGTTTGCTTCATCCTCTAGAGGTCCCACAGTGGAAATGGGATAGTATTTCGATGGACTTTATTGATGGGTTGCCTAGGTCAAGAAGGGGAAATACCAATATTTGGGTAATAGTGGACAGGCTCACAAAAAGCACTCACTTTATACCTATCAATAGTAGGAGAACTACCTTATCGTTAGCATTCATTTATCTTAAAGAGATAGTTCGACTCCATGGGATACCCTCCAGCATAGTGAGTGATCGAGATCCTATATTTACGAGCGAGTTTTGGAGGAGTTTGCAAGAGGCTGTAGGCACACAGCTATGCTTAAGCACGGCCTATCACCCTCTAACCGATGGTCAGACGGAAAGGGTAAACAGGTATTAGAAGATCTCTTGAGACCGTGCATTCTTGATTTTGGAGGAACATGGGAGGATCATCTTCCTTTGGTAGAATTCGCTTACAACAATAGCTACCAAGCCACCATAGGCATGGCACCCTTCGAAGCTTTATATGGAAGACCGCGCTGATCACCAACTTGTCAGTGGGAGTCTACAGACAAGCTCATACTTAGGCCAGACTTGATTGGAGAAAC
Organism: Allium sativum; assembly: GCA_030737875.1. NCBI lineage: Eukaryota > Viridiplantae > Streptophyta > Magnoliopsida > Asparagales > Amaryllidaceae > Allium > Allium sativum. The sequence goes on along the minus strand of CM060924.1, from coordinate 392,852,051 downwards.
TTCAGAGAAAGTGGACTTGATACGAAGAAGAATGAAGACTACCCAAGATAGACAGAAGTCCTACGTAGACAAAAGAAGGACTGACCTTGAGTTTGAGGTTGGAGACCGGGTGTTCCTTAAAGTATCTCTTTTGAGGAATGTCATTTGCTTTGGGTCTGTAGGAAAGTTGGCACCAAGATTTGTAGGACCATTTCCTATCATCTAAAGGATTGGGATAATGGCTTACAGAGTAGAGCTACCCAAAAAATTGGCTAGCGTTCATAATGTTTTTCATGTTTCTCAACTACGAAAGTGCTTACATGAGTCTGCAGAAGTTATGGAGCCAAGCATACTAGGGGAAGTGGAAGTAGAACGAGAGGCGACTGTGAGAAGAGTTCCAACTCGTATCTTGGGAACATGAGTCAAAAAGCTACACAACCGTGAAGTCAAGCTTGTTAAAGTTCAATGGATCGACACCGAGGAAGACGCAACTTGGGAGATTGAGGCCAAAATACGAGCAGCCTACCCTTTTCTTTTTGAGGGTACATCTTTGATCTCTTTCTCCATAAGTTTATGCATGCTTGTATCTACCTTTTAAGTATATCTCCTTGGTCATATTCTTTATCCTTTGGTAGAAACCAATGGATGTAAACATCTATTTGAAACATGTTATGATTGATGGCTGCAAGTGGTTGCAATTGGTTGCTAGTGGTTGCTCGTGGATGCATACACACACATTAGGTGTTAGATCGGCTCAGTCACTTTCATATTGCATATACATATATGTATTTGTATATGGATTGAAATTGATGTGTTATCATATGGATGTTGCATTTATATGAATGATTGTGCACTCGTGTAGAATTATGAGTAGGAATAATTGCATACATAATGGACTTATGACACTGACATAATTTGCATTAAGGAGGTCAACTGAATCAGTATACCGCCTAATTTTGCATTAGATAAGGACATGTACACACACTATGCATATGCCCATAAAAGCATTAGAAGCCTTTTAAGAACAATGGATGCCTGTGTTTGATGGTTGAGTAGATGGACGATTGGATGGTAGGATATACATTCTTCTTGACTTAAAAGATTTCGGGGAAGAAATCCTTTAAGGAGGGGAGAATGTAACACCCTGAATTTTCTATGAACATTAAAGTAACGAATTAAAGTATACTTAATTTTAAATGTGAGAATTAAGGGAAACGGGTTACGCTATTGTGTTCGTCTCGGAAATCTGCTTGAGAACGAGTTCGAGTTTGCGTGAATTGGACTCCGTATAAAGAAGTTATGGCCTTCAGAAGTTTCAGGAATTTAAATAAATTAAAACTGCTTAGATAACAATTCAAAATTCGAATTCAAACAAAGAAGCGGGCTAGGCGGGATTTTTCCCGCCCCAGGCAAGGTCGACCAGGGGGTCGACCTCCCCTATACAGGTCGACCTGGGGGTCGACCTACCCCCTCGGGCAGATCTGAAATGTGACAAATTCTGACTCTTTGCTGAGTCATTAGGGATTGTGTGGCAATTTCTGGTTGGTTCTACTTGGTCTGGATGGCTCGGATTACTCCTAGGTTGATCTACCGGCTCTTATTAAATTAAAATTCTATATAAGCAACCCTAACTCTCAACCCTAAACCACACAAATTCATACCAAGAGCCGTCATGCTGTCAGTTGTCAACTTAGAGTAGCCGCCATTCTCCTCCAACTAGAAAGCGAGTTAGAGACTACGAATCAAGCCTAAATTAAAGAACAATTAGTCTACATCAAAAGGAGAGCTATTTAGTTTTAGAAAACAGATCCCAGAAAACAAGACTGTCCTTTTGTTTGTAAGTTTAGTTATTCTTAAGATGTGAACAAATAAAAGTCGTGATTTGTAATAAAGTGAAAACTAGAACTGTGCCTAGTTGTATGATAATGGTTATGTTGATTCATGTCTATGCTTATGACAATTCTATCATATATGCCTATGGAACTGCTGTGGTTTATTTAATCTATCGTGTTGTATAGAATTTGGAGAATGAACCTATTATGTGTATAGTAATTGGGTAATGAAAACAATGATGTTATATAGTTATTTGGAAATAAAACCTATCATGTGCATATAAGTTTGGTGGTTCTTTCATGCTATGTTGAATACAAGTTTTTAGTCTAAGCCATGATAATATATTCCTAAATGTTTAGATCCACATCCTTACGTATTTAGGTGTATGTATGTAAATTTGACCCAACTAAAATGCAAGTTCACATCTACACGCCTATTTGGATCTGTATAAATTCATGTTCATATGCTTATGATTCATGTTAGTTGGATCAAAAATGCAAGTTCAGTGTTCTATGCCAAATTTATGTGACATATGTTTAGTTAGATCCATATTATTACTAAGTTGTTGGAATGTTACATGTTTCTCTCTCTTTTCCCCTTTTTGCCTATAAATTAGGCTAAGTTGCGAGCCTAATATTTTATGTGAATTATGCGAACGTATAATGGGGGTATCGTTGGGAACATTATCAAACCACATGTTAATGGCATAACTTGGTTCATAATCATGAAATTTACTTGTAACATGAAATGGTATAATTTATATACCTAAAAATTATGAACATGATTTTAGACGGTAATTGGGCATGACTTGAAGGACCATAATTGCGAATAATTTACATATAATAAAGAGGGTAAATATGTAAATTTAGCAAAAGACAATTACTCCTAACCCGAGGTTAGATTGAGTTACGGTGTAAGACTGCCCGGAACCACCCGGCACATCCAACAACCGTAACGATATAAACCTAATGTGAGAGGTTAGCATATTAAGCCCAAAAGGACCCGACGTTAGATTGAGTTGCGGTGTAAGACTGCCCGGAACAGACCGACACATCCAGCAACCGCAACAATAAATATCTAATGTGAGAGGTTGGTGCTTTAATTAATAAATTAAAGCCAAGGAATAGGCAAGCTAAAGATGGGTAGGGTTAAGTAATTAAGGCAACACTTAACCAATACAACATGTTAACTAAACTGACGGGTGGGGTTAAGTCAATTTGGGGACACTTAACCATTTTTAACATATTGATTAGGAAACCCTAGTAAAGGGGACCCATTTCAGCAGTAACCCACATAGATGTATCATGATACCCTGAACTAGGCAGGGTGGGGCACGATTACTGGGCTGATTATAAGCGGTCAAAACAACGGCGGGTGGTGCGTCAGTGTAGGTTCCGATTGAGTACGGGCGTGCACGTACTCCGGAGTGGGAAAAAGCAGGCACTGGGAATCAGTAGTTATACACTGTGCATCTTGAATTGTGTCGGGTTTCCACTATAGGATTTGATACACCCCATGGTGGGACTAGCATAGGTATCTACAATCAACCGGGGTCGAATGACACAAGTAGTAAACATATACGAGTATGAGCCGATCGATAAAAGGGATCACTTTGTTATGAACATGTGAGTCTGGTTGAAACAATAATTAGTAGGTGCAGAGAAATAGAAATGGATGCGATAATAAAATTCGATTTATCTTGCCTTACCTTGTCTTACGTTGTCTTATTATTCTGGCATTGTCCTATTTTCAGGTTATACATATAATGGTACTTTTTCTTGTCCGCATGCTGAAAAATAACTAGACTTACCAGACTTATGTCTGACCTATTTTTCTTTCGTCTTCTTTTCTTCCGTCCCCCCCTCCCCCCCCAGGGAGGGAACACTTTAGCCTATTCAGACTATTTCCAGCTAGAAGAGAGAGATGTATTGCTTGTGTTTCTTTCCTTTGAGCTATGGCTTTAGACACACTCATTTTGGGGTTTTATGCTGCCTTATTGTTATTTTATGCTTCTTTATGTTTTAATCAAGACATACATATTGTTGTAATGATTGGGAAATTGTTTTGAGACAGTTTGTTGAAATGTTTTGAATGAACCACGTACTTATGAAATAAATTTAGTTTTTCCACTACTTATATGTCTGTCTTGTAAATTATCTGTCTTTTACCTATAATGCTCCACCGAAGTTAAGGCATTCCCTTTGTGAGTGACCTTAAAGGAGGTGGGGTGTTTCAGTCAAACTTGAAATTTGCCAAACGATGGAAAATGAAACTCCAGCTGTTGCTATGACTCCAGCTATACAAGATGTATGTTACATTACTTAGCGTTTTCATTTTTGCTTTCTGTTTTTCTAGTTGAAGTTAAACAGAATAATGCACACATATGTAATTATCATAATTAACATTTTCGTCAAATTATGTGATCACTGCTATGTATACAATATGCAATCTACATAATTGTGTATCCTTTTATTATATTCAAATTATAAATAACTACCATATGCGCCAAAACTGTTATTATTCATTGATATATTTTACAATTTGTTAATTTTATTTTTCATTTTTATTTGTAGGACAATCAAGAGGGTACATGCAAACTACAATCAGCAACAAATAATGAGACTAATCCACCAAAAGCTAGAGTAAAAAGAAAGAAAGGAAAGAAAAGATTAGAAGTTTGGGATCACTTTGACTCATTTCAGGATGAAGAAGCTAACTTCAAAGCCCATTGCAAATATTATAAGAAAGAATATCACTCTGATACTAATAAAAATGGCACGTCAAGTTTAAAAACTCATATGGCTTTATGCAAGGAGTTTCCGCATAATAGGGATACTAAACAAGCGCAAATTAATCTTAAAGTTGGAGAAAATGGTAAATCTATAGTTTTAAGTGCATGGAAATTTGTTGCAAGCGATGTTAGAAAAGCATTATCGTATTTTATAATTTTGGACGAGCTTCCATTTAAAACTGTAGAAGGGGTTGGATTTAAATATTTTTTGTCTAAAGCACTCGGGCCTCAATTTCATTGTCCATCTCGATTTACAGTTCAAAGGGATTGTTATGAAATATTTCTAGAAGAAAAGGCTAAACTAAAATCAATTTTACAAGATTCTTGTTTCATGCTTTGTCTCACTACCAATACATGGACATCAATACAAAGAATTAATTATATGTGCATAACTGGTCATTGGATAGATGATGATTGGATATTAAGAAAAAGAGTGTTAATTTTTTTTCCTATTTCAAGTCATAGAGGTGAAGATTTCGGTAAAGCAATTGAAAACTGTTTAATGGATTGGGGTATTGATAAAGCGTTCGCAATAACTGTTGATAATGCTAGCTCAAATGATGTCATGGTAAGTTACTTGAAACATAGATTTACCAATTCAAAAGGAACCATGTTAGAAGGTAAATATTTACATATGCGATGCATTGCCCACATTATTAATCTAGTTGTGAATGATGGTTTGAAAGAAAATGGAGAATCAATATCACACATAAGAACTGCAGTTAGATACGTTAGGCAATCACTTTCTAAAAATGAAAAATTCAAAAATTGCATTTCACTTGAGAAATTGGAATACAAAAATGGTTTATGCTTGGATGTCCCTACTAGATGGAATTCTACATACTTAATGCTTAATGTAGCACAACAATATGAGATTGCTTTTGAAAGATTTGATATGGAAGGTCGATTTTTTAGAAGTGAGTTGGAAAAAGGGGGAGGGGTGCTTACAAAAATTGATTTGGATAATGCTAGAAAATTATGTGTGTTTTTGAACAAATTTTTTGAGCTCACTTTGCTTGTATCTGGTTCGTCGTAAGTTACAAGTAATACTCATCTACATGAACTAAGTAAAGTTGTTGAATGCTTAGAAAAACTGCAAATGAGTGCAGATCCTAATTTACAACGTATGGCCAGAAAAATGAAAGAAAAGTATGATAAATATTGGGGAAGTTGGGAAAGAATGAATATGTTGACCTACATTGCTGTTTTGCTTGATCCTCGATGGAAATTTAGCTTTATAGAGTTTTCACTAGAAGCATTATATCCCTCCACATATATAGAAAAGGTTCAACTGGTTAAAAATGTTGCTTTTGAACTGTTTAATGAATATAAAACAAAACAAGAAAGCTCTAATCAGTTCAATTGAGTGGCTAGTGTATCCGAAAGTGAGCAAGATGCGATTGACTTAAGAGCTCGTTTTAAAAAATTGAAAGCCTTGAATAATTATGGAGTAAGTAAGTCATAATTGGAGAAATACCTCAATGAAGAAAATGAGATCGATTCTATAGAGTTTGACATGTTAAAATATTGGAAAGAAAATTGTTTAAGATTTCCCATCCTTTAGAAATTGGCTCGTGATGTGTTGGTTGTCCCGATTTATACAATTGCATCTGAATCTACGTTTAGTACTAACGGTCACATTCTCGATCCATTTAGAAGTTCATTAACACCAAAGATTGTTCAGTCTCTTATATGCACCGACGATTGGTTAAGAAACAAATTTTCAACATCCAAAATTGACTACGATGAAGACTTAAGCACAATGGAGCAATTAGAATGCGGTCAGTAAATGCATGTTATATGATAATTTATTTTGCATACATATAATACATTTGATGATTTTATTTTATTTTTCCATAGAAATGAGCAAGCTGGCATTCGATCCAATATCAAATATGTGAGGTTGTGAACTCCAACATTTACATTTAGTCACTATTATGCACATGCAGTTTGGTAAGTGTACAATCCTTTTCAATAATCTTGTTTAAAATTGATTGATAATTGTGTTATTTTCTTATTATGAAAAATATTCACCTGCTTGTTTAATATATTTTTGCACTTAAGTAGCTAAAACATTTTGATTTGCTCAATATAGGTTAGAAGTAACAAATGAAAGAATGTTTCTGCCTTTCAGATTTTCATCAGGTATCATTTCCTTATGTTTTTCATGCCACAACCTTTTTATAATGTTCTTTTACATTTTCCTATTATATTGTTATATGCTTGGTTGTATGTGTTCTAAATTTAATTGAGACAATAAATTTATAGAACACTTCTAATTTTTATTTTTATTTTTGAAAATTCTGCATACAATGAATGTAAAATTATGTTTTATTGATTTATTCTTTTTCAATTTTCTACCACACATACTCAAAAACAAGTTATTTATATGTTAACACAAGCATATTCATGTATATTGGCCATGTTTATTTCAGGTTTAGAATTAGAAAGCTTGAATGGGGAGGGATTCTTGTATGCCTGCATGGTGGTCTTGAGATCATGGTTGTCTTCCATTTTGTCCATGCATAACATTTAGCATTCATATTTTTCCTTGATTGAAAGTTGCTATATGAACTTTCATTTTGCTGTTTTGTTTTATGCTGTTGCTAAATCCTAATGATATTTTGTAGCTTTGCATTTTTGATGATTTTGAAAATCAACTCATGTGCTATTTTGTTGACAAGTTCATGCAGCATTTTATTGTTTTATTGTGAGCAGCATATTTATCTTAGGCCATTACATTATGCGTGTGTGCTGCTGTCAATGAAATGCAAATTTTCAAACAACTAATGTATGCTAATTGTCAATTTATGGTATATTTGATAGCTTTTGACTATATATAAATTGTTCTGTTGTTAATAAAAAATCATCATAATTTTTCAATGTTTGTTATCATCTTGCATTCTATTTATACAACATATGCTTTAGGCCTGTTTAAGTCTAATCGAATAAACCGATCGAACCGGTTATTTTCGGTTTGGTCGGGTTCGGTTTTGAGATTAATTGGTTTGGTTTGGTTTGGTTTTTATTTAGTGAATGGTTTTATTGGTTTTGATAATTTTGACACCAAAAAAATCGAACTGACAGAACGCTCACCCCTACACATTGGATATGTCCAGTATAATATTCGGGATCTGGCTCCACACTCGATCGACCAAGTATAAAATTTTGGCATTGGCTCTACACTGGATCTATCCAATATAAGCATAAGACTCCGGTCTCCCTTCCCTTGATTAGTCAGGTACATACTTGCTTCGGCATGCCTAAACAATCTCAACGCTTCTTATTTTTCGGATCTCATGCATCCCGAGATTAGTACTCCATTCTAATACGATCTCAGCAATCACCAAAGTTGTATTTTGTTACATTCTAATACATAAGCGTTGCATTCGAACTCAATGCCATACACAAAAATTCTCAAACCTCGACATAACATAGAAAGATGAGCCGTATCCCCAATAGGATTTGAGACATTAACAGGATCCACCACTATACTAGTATCTAGCTACAGAGACTCAACAATATAAGCAGATATGAACGAATGTGAAGCGCCAGAATCAAACAAAGTATGAACAGGATGTTCAAAAAGGAAAAGTAAACTTTCAACAGAAATGTTTCTACCTCTCTCTTGCGGAGGTGCCATGAGAGCGTGAACCTGCCCTCCAGAAGTAGGTCCTGTCCTTTGCCCTTGCCCTTGTCTCCTTGGACATTCTTTAATGATATGTCCTTCCTCACCACACTGGAAGCAACCCGTCTTCTTCTTCTTCCTACACTCTTTGCTTAAGTGGCCCGGTGTTCCACAATTAAAGCACCTTTTCTTCCCTTGGCCCTTGTTATTCTTACCACCTTTCTTTTGTTGTTACTGCTGAGCTTTCTTTGGATCCACCTTCCTATCCTGTGCCTTATAGCATTTGTCCCCTTCTCTTCTTCATGAATCAGCGCCATATCAACCAGATTCTCGAAAGTAGCCCCCATAGGAATGTGGGACATAGCCAACCCGTGTAATGGTTCATTCAGACCCTTGGCAAATCTCAAGGCCTTCTTGTGTGGTATATTAACTAACTCCATACCGAACCTTGCTAACTGGTTAAACTTGTTAACATACTCCTACACAGACAAACTCCCTTGCTTCAAAGCCAAGAACATTTCCATGTACAAACTCTCCTCTGCTTGTGAAAGAAATTTCAACTCGAACCTTTGCTTAAAATCCACCCATGTTTCCACTGCACGTCCCTTATTAGTTACTTCCCACCAAAAGGAAGCTTCATCCTTCATCAACGAAGCAACTAGTTGAACTTTCCACCCATCGTCTATCTCAAAGATACCAAATAAATCTTCCACTTCCTTGAGCCAATTCCGAGCTTCTACAAACGTCTCAGTTCCATTAAATGTTTTCCGCCCATCGCACAGAAGTCTTTGCATATCTTCGGAAAAGCGTCTACACGAGGAGGAGGTGGAGGAGCTGCTGGGCCTGCGGCTTTAGCCCTTACCTCCAGATACCTTCTGAACCTGCCTAGTATTTGTACGCCCTCGGGTATTTTGGGTTGGTCAGATATTCTGAAAGGAAAAAGGAAGAGATTCAAAATGGAGATTCGAAAGATAGATATATGGCTTTTGGGGATTATGTTTTTCATAAAAAACCTTTCTCTTGAAAATACTCTCTTTAAGACATGTTTTTGAAAATACTTCTTTCCCAAAAATGCTTCTGAAAATGGTTTTCAAAATCTTTTATCTGTTCTGGCAACCTTCAGCTCTGATACCACGTGTAATACCCCACGTCCATCAATGTCACTCACTAATGGAATGGATTAACTTCCATAGAGCATTATAAGTGTATATAGAACAGAACATAACATAACAAGACAGATAAAAGTAGTACTTGAAAATTAAAACTTCATTCATTGCAGTGAAAAAGCAAAATAAGTTTGGTTACATCATCAAAACCAAATACTAGAGTCAAGTACATAAATATCCATCTTGACAAAATTATTATCAGAGTACATAAAACAAAAGCATAATCCCACTACTACAAATAGCCATAAAGGAAAAGAAAGATAAAGCTGATCATTACTCTCAACACTCCAAGAGAAAGAAATCCAAGCAAAGCTCCACTAGATCCCACCCTGAGGACCTGGGGGGGGGGGGAGGGGGGATGAAAGAAAAGGGGCGAAAACAAACGAGGTCAGACATAAAGTCTGGTGAGTCCAGTAACTTTAACAATATAATAAGTAAAGTAACATGATAAGGAACAAACTGGATATAAGAAATAACTGTAACACAAATAGAGGTGACAAGGAAAATAAGGCAAGTAAGATGGAACAACGACTGCGCTCCTAACTACTACAAGATATGCTCTACACCGCACTAACATACTAAAAGATGATCCCTCTTAAACAGCCATAAAGATGGTAATAATAATAACTGTAGTTTCATGTACCCCTAGCTGCTGTCATAGGTGCCGCCTGCCCCTATCTCCACTAGATGTACCCACTACCCTGCCACATTCGATCGGCTCCCTACTCGTAGATACCCGTGCTAGTCCCACAGTAGGGTGTATCACTCCCTAAAGTGGCAACCCAATACTGCTAAAAGGCACGGCTTATACCTACACGATGCAACAACGTCTTACCTACCAGCCCAGACCCATGCACGCACATGACCTCGTTTGAAACACCTCACCTCCATTAAGGTCACTCACAAAGGGAATGCCTTAACTTCGGTGGAGCATTATAGGTAAAAGACACAGATAATTTACAAGACAGACATATAAACAGTGGGTAACTGAAAATCATTTCATAAATAGCATGGTTCAATCAAAACCTTACAAGCATTGTTTCAAAACCCAACTTCTTAATTATTACAATAAAACATCTGTCTTCATTTAAAACTCTAAGTACATAAAGAAGCATAAAACAAAAGTAAAGCAGCTTAAATCCTCATTGAAAGTGTGACCACAACCATAGTTCAAGAAAAGGGAACCCAAGCAATACATCTACTCTCTTCAAGCTGGAAAAGGTCTGCACTAAGCTGAAGTATTCCCTCCCTGCGGACCTTGGGGGGGGGGAGCGGAAGGAAAGAAGGTGAGAGAAAACAGGTCAGACATAAGTCTGGTAAGTCCAGTGATTATTCAGCATGTAAACAGGTGAAAGGACCATGACATGAATAAAATGAACATAGGAAAATACTATAGAAATAAGATAACATAAGATAAGGCAAGATAAACTGAATATACTATCGCACTCATTTCCATTTCTCTGCACCTACTAGCAAATGTTTTGACCACCATCATGTGTTCAAACAAAATGACCCCTTTATCGATCGGCTCCTACTCGCATGCATTTACTACTTGTGTCATTCGTCCCCGCTTGTATATAGATACCTGTGCTGGTCCCACCATAGGGTGTATCAATCCCTATGATGGCAACCTAACACAATTTAAGATGCACAGTGTATACTACTGATGCCCAGTGCCTGCTTTTCCCGCTCCGGGGCACATGCACGCCCGTACTCCGTCGAGACCTACACTGCTGCACCACCCATCGCTATTTTGACCGCTTATAATAGGCCCAGTAATCGTGCCCCACCCTGCCTAGTTCAGGGTACCATGATACATCTATGTGGGTTATTGCTGAAATGGGTCCCCGTTACTAGGGTTTCCTACTGGTTAAGTTTGTAGGCCTATATATGCAAATATTACCCATATACACGAGATGTACTTAACCCTCCCACTGATTCAAACATGTTTATTTAACGGTTAAGTTTGTGGGTCTATATACACTAATATTACCCACCTACCGAAGGTTTACTTAACCCTCCTACTTGTCAAGTCAATATGTATTATTGGTTAAGCTTGCCTTAACCCTATCCACTTTGTTCATGTAATATTGGTTAACTGCTGTCCATTCATATTAACTTAACCCACCCACACATCGTGTTGTATTGGTTAAGTGTTTCTTATTAACTTAACCCTGTTCATTTATCATGTTATATTGGTTAAGTGTTTTAAATTTACTTAACTCCACCCACTTGTCTAATTAACATTTTGTATTGGTTAAGTGTTGCCTAGTCATTCATTACTTAACCTTTCCATTCTTAGCATGTCTGCCTCTTAACTTTAATTTGTTCATTAAAGCACCAACCTCTCACATTAGATTTATATTATTGCGGTCACTCGATGTGCCGGGCGGTTCCGGGCAGCCTTACACCGCAACTCAATCTAACCTCGGGTTTTCTTGGGCATGATGCACTAACCTCTCACATTAGACCTGTTGTTGTGGTTGCTGGATTTTGCCGGGCGATTCTGGGAAATCTTACACCATAACTCAGTCTAACCTCGGGTTAAGCATGTTCATCTTTTTCTTTTAATTTACATATTTACAAATCATGTTTATATGTAAATTATCCACCAATATTGTTATTCAAGTCATGTCCCATTTATCCTCTAAATTATATCCATGATTCTAGGTATACAAATTATACCATTTCATGCTACTAATCATTTATATGATTATGAGTCAATTTTATGCCAATAACATGTAATTTAATATTTTTCCCAACGTATCCCCCGTTATTCGTTCGCACAAATTACATAAAACGTTAGGCTCGCAAAATGGCTTAACTCATAAACAAAAAGGGAAAAGCAAAAGGGGCGTGCAACATTCCAATGGCATAAAACAATATAGATCAACTAAGCATGTGTGATATAAATTTGGCATAGAACTACACAAATTTAATTAAGCATGTAAATGTGAGCTTGCCATTGTGTTGGATCAAATTAGCATAGATCTAAACATATAAGCATATATGAACATGGCTTAATTTATGAACTTGCATATAACGTAACATAGAAGAATCATCAAATTTATATACAACATGGTAGGTTCATCACCAAATTAACATATAACATGATAGGTTCATCACCAAATTAACATACAACATGATAGGTTCATTATCAAATTAACAAACAACATGATAGGTTCATCAACAAATTAACATACAACATGATAGGTTCATCACCAAATTAACATACAACATGATAGATTCATCACCAAATTAATATACAACAGTCTCATAGGCATGATAGGTGTCGTAGGCTTAATAAATTCAGATTTAATAGAAGGATAGGCACGAATTAGCATTAGGTGTTGTTCTAGATCCAATTATTACAGTCTTGATTCTATTAGACGTTTAAATCTAAATGATAACTGAACTTACAAAAAAAAAGAACAAATCTTGTATTCTGGAATCTGAATTATGAAATTGAAAAGCTTATCCTTTGTTGTAGACGTTTGATTCTCTAGTTTGAATTTGGTTTGGAGCTTTCTATTTAGAGAAAAATGGAGGCTATGCTCGGTTGGCCATGGACAGCATAACGGCTTCTTAGAGTAAATCTATGAGGTTTAGGGTTGAGGTTTAGGTTGATTATATAGATGTTTAGATTAATATGGGTCTTTAGATCAACTTATTGTTCATATAAGCCATCCAAATCATCATGACACAAAGACACCTCACCAGACCAATCAAATAAAACCACATCAGCTCTAATACAAGAAAAACCGTCACCCAACCAATCAGAAAAAGCCACGTTAAAAAAAACAATCCTTGACCAACAAAAATGCGCCACATGCGCCTCATGATGCATACACGTCATATATATATATTTCTTTTTATCTATCTTCCCAATTAACCATTTTCACACTAAACCAGTTTTTGAACTACGTTCACACTAAGTCACTTTTTAGCCATTCCCCTAAAACAAAAATATGGCGTTGGCGGGGATCGAACTCTGTAACTCTTGTATGCAAGTTACATGTTCTAACCAAATGAGCTACTAAGTGTTTTGTTTACAAACCTTAGAATAATGCTAAACATTATTCTTTTCTGATAATTATTATTTATATTTATTTCTATTTAAACTTGAAATCTTCTGAACTCCATAACTTATTCATATGGAGTCCGATTTAAGCAAACTCGGTCACTATCCCAAGAAGAATTCCAAGGCGAACGCAATGGCGTAACCCGTTTCCCTTAATTCTTCTTCTAAAAATTAAGTGTTCTTAAATTCGTTATTTTTGTATTCACGGAAAACACGGGGTGTTACACCATTGGACTTGCACTACCATCGCTAACTCTTTATTGACCTCATACAATCAACCACAGTAAGCGTGTCCCATCCTCGACCTAGTTCGAGCTTATATAGATACTAAATGGGTCACTGGTTGAAGTCCCCACACTTGACACAAGCTTCCCTCCTAAGCTTGGTCCCCACTAGGAATTCCCACTTAACCCCTCAATATTCTCATGTCTAACCACATATTTCATTTAGGTTAAGTGCTTGTTAATTCATTATAACCGTAATCTTGCAAGACCTCTCACATTAGATACCAATTGTGGTTGTTGGACATGTCGGGCGGTTCCGGGAAGGCTTACACCGCAAACTCATCTAACCTCGTGTCTTTACCTTATCACGCATCTAATTTCTGCCTTTGACCTCTCACATTAGATACCGTTTGCGGTTGCTAGACATGGCAGGCGGTTCCGGGCAGGCTTACATCACAAACCTATCTAACCTCGTGTCTTAGGCGTTCATTATTCTAAGTTCATTTCAAATTAGGGATTATAGTGATTCCCTGTTTACCCATAAATTCCAACCCAAATTTATGTGACAAATTCTAATCACTTTATGCCTGTAATCTCAAGTTTATAGGTTTTACCAAATTACACCAAGTTTGCGCCCAAACCCATTTATGCCAATTCTCATGTTTGCATGTTATTTACAATTATGCCTAAACCCTAGCCTTCATCAATTTATGCCCAATTACAAATTACATGTTATTCAATATTTCCCAAACTTTTTCCCGTCGTTCAAGCATTATACGTACGCGAATTTCACATAATATGTTAGGCTCGAAGTTAGCCTAACCTCATAAAAAGAAAAAGGAAAAGGAAGAGGGAAGAGAATCATGGTATCAAAATTGGCATAAACATATGAGCATAAACAGGCATGAACTGATAAAATTGATCAGAAAAGCATAGGTTATGAATCAAAAAGGTGACAACAGGCAATTTCGATAAGATCCATTACAGGCATAATCATATGATCGCAATTTACAACTTATCATAATTACTTTAATTTAATAATCTTGTGAACGCTACATGAACTCATAGAGATAGGTTTATCGATTAGAGAACGACTCTGAATTCTAATTTCTGAAGTTGATTAGCAAATCCGTTGATGTAGGCTTTGATTGTTGTCTTCCAATGTGAATTTAATTAATTAGGGTGGAGCTAGGTCAACTCAGAATTTAACCGCATGGAGGCACCATGAATTTGATTAATGAATTTATGGTTAGGTCTAGGTGTGTTTATATAGGTTTATTTGGTGAATTAGGGCCTTTAGATTAGGTTCAGATCCATCTAAACCTTCCAAATCTGAAATACACATCACCCAGCCAATCGGGGATCGCCACGTAGCCCTAAAACCCAAAAATCATCACTGTCCAGGTCAGCCCGCAGGGGTCAACTCCCTTTAGGGGGGTCGACACCTATGTTGACACCCCTATAGGGAGGTCGACACCTGTGTCGACTCCCCTAGGGGGGTCAACACCCTATGGCGGGATATTTCCCACCCAGCCCGCTGCTGCTGATTTGAATTTCGAATTTTGATTTCAATTTATTAATTTAATTCTAGTTTAAATTGAAATCTTCTAAACTCTATAAATTCTTCGTACTGTATCCGTTTTATGCAAACTCGGACTCTATCTTAAGCAGAATTCCGAGACGAACGCAATGGCACAACCCGTTTTACTTAATTCTTCTTCTATAAATTAAGTATTCTTTAATTTGTTAATTTTAATGTTATAAAATTACGGGGTGTTGCACCGTTCGTTGTTTCACTTACGGAAAGGTGTTCAACTTTTGATAAATTTAGCTCGGATGCATTTAATTTTGTAAAGAAAATCTATCAATTTGTTTACTCTTTCTTGATTTTATTGCTATTAGGTAAAATTTAGGGTTATCTATTTAATTGCTTCATTGCTACGTAATTTGATGGTAAAAAGGGATATCGTTTTTGTGTTTATTTAGGTGATTGGGAACAAGTGGGACACGTATCTCGATTTACTACAGGCTGATTACTCTGAAGGGTAAGATTCATGTTTTTATTGACATTATTTGACTGAATATTTTTTGAATGATATTAACGGCTATGAGATTACGGTGTGTGAATGTCTCTGTTCTGGTTTACCAGTAGATGCTACAACAATAGTTTATGATGGATATTGTAATGGTTATAATGCTAATCATTGTTAACTCACCACGTCTGTATTCTACTTTCGTTGTCATCCTTATCCCCCAACCCCAACCTCCATCAAAACTCAATTATAATTATTTAATTATGTTAACGAATGAAATTAGCAATTTATAAACAAGTGAATTTCACAGTTGTATAAAGTATAACAATAAAAAAATAAAAATTAGCATGCTTGGTGTATATTCTTTTTGTTTCTTATCATTTACTTCTCTTTTTCTCTTATTTTTTTGCCGGAATATTTCATATTTATCTTTCGCTAATGTTTAATCAATTGAAAATAAAGGAGCTAGAAAACGCTGCAGGTGTATTAGCCATTTGATTGGTTCTTCCCCGTGAATTACGCTCAATTCCTACCGCATATTTTCAGATGCGGTGAATTTAACCGCAAAATTTTCGGTTGTTCTAGCATTGTTCTTTATCTTTTGATTTAGATGGTTGGTGAACCCTAAACTTAGAATAATGAACACTAAACATGTTGCTTATATGATACTGTAGGATTCCAAAATAACCCATGAATGGTTACCACTACTATAAAATTCCTTCTAGCCTGCATCTAGGGGACTTGAGGCCGAGGCCCCATCTAGGCGCTAACTAATTCTTGCTTCCTAGCCATTCGTTCAGGCCTGTTTAAATGAGGGATGCTCCATCATTTAAACATCTAAATACGTATATAGACATTACTTAGGAATTATTTGAGGTTTGATGTCTTATATAATCATTTACATGCTAGTTTCAGATGGTTTTGTCTGCTTGGCAGAGATTCATTCAAACTCCTAAATTTCCATTTTGATTCGATTAATATTACATAAAATACCAAAAGTTTATAGAAAATACTCAAATTTATCAAAAGCACATAGCTGTGATTAATGTCTGAATAATCCCACTTAACGATCAATACCTAGTCCATGGTTGCTGACTCAACACCGTCTTGTGATTTTTACAACCTTGTTTAGGATAACATTTAAAATCATTATTTATATCTTAACTTCAAACATTTTTTTATTTATATTTTATTTGAAATAATCAAAAATAACTTTTCGGTGATGTAGGTTACATTATCCTTTATATTATCATTTTATCATATCTTCATTACAACACTAATGATTTATCAAGAATTATAATCTAGGAAAATAATCATGTCCCATTGGTAATAAAAAAGTAAGATGACAACACGACATGGAGTATATTTAATTAGCAACTCCTATAATTTATTCCATGATGTGGGTTTATTAATTCCAACCCGTCATTCCTCCTTAACAACATGCGAGGAAATACTAACATTGGTGACATAATGGATCTCCATCATTACATTGCCTCGTGATTTCCACTACCTTATAAAGACAAAATAATCCAATGGTTGAAACATTGTGTTTAATTTTATGTTCAAATAGTAGCCCTTATGAGTGTGTGTATATAGCGTGAGTGTGTGTGTATAGCGTGATAATTAAAATATCTTCTCATTCTTTGCAGCTTTGGAGAAGCATGATGTCACTAATTAGGATGGCTTCAAGTTGTGTGGAGAGAATGCTTTGGTTCATGTAGAGTCTGCAATTGTTATCCATGCTAACGCTCTTGTGAATTACTCTAGACTTTATAACTGAACAATTATTGCGACTATTAGATTGTTATCACAAATCTGCCTTATGAGTTTCGTCTGGGATATGATAATACGTGTTTTTTTTATATAAATATACTAGTTGGTGCCAACTTTTTTTAAAGAATTCCTGTGTACATGAAACTGAGTATCTACGTCTGACCATTGCTAAAGTAGCAAGTCTTTGGCTTAGGTCCTGCACATCTTGAATTTTCGATGGAGAAGTTGCACCTGTAAAAACTAGGAAGTTTTACAAGGGGATTGAACAATTTGTGTTGTTTACCCAAGCATATGATATGGTCATGTTACTACGTGAAATGGTGGTAAATGTGTTCATGTAGTTTTAACAATGATTTAAATAGTAGTACATATTTGAATTTGTGTGATCAATTTCCTGATTTCCTTTGCTATTAGTAGAGATTTAAGGATTTAGTAATCTTCTCTGTTGTATTGGTGGCAACTCTGGCTGACATTATGCGAAGAAGTTGAGGATTTTGAGAAGAAAACAAACTGGGAATTTGCGCATCCCTACTTGTTTTGGCTAGAGGTTCACCAAACCCATTGATTTAAGCCGCCCGTTGAACTCATTGGTCTGCGCAGCCCATCTGTGTATCTGTGGGAATTTTTTATTGGGGATTGTTAAAGGAACTCTGCTTTTGGTTAAAGGGAGCACATTTTTAAGGGGATTTCACCTTAAATAAATTGTTAAGGGAGGGTTTGGTTTTTTTAATTTTAAAATAAGCTTGGACTAAACTGCCCCTCATAACAATGGCAACTATTCCCTTCTTCACTATTGTTCTATTCTATTTTATCGAAATAGACCTAGCTATTTATAAAAAAATAAAAAATCCAAAACCGAATCCCTAGATTACCACGATGGTTCAAAGGAAGACTACCAAAAGAAAGCAACTTATCATACTTTAGTTTTCATATTTTTTAAATCGTTTATTCTAAAATTAAATCAGTCTAATTAATCAAAATCCATTAAATTAATTAAAAATAAAATTTTAAATTGTTTCCAAAATCTGGGTTGTTACATTCACATTCTTCCTACACTTTGGCATACGTGATTGAGGCCCTCAAGCACCATTAATAGCTTCTTTCATCATCTTTATGTATTTTGGACTTCTAGACGTTGCATAAACGTTTGCTTACACCATTTGAATATTTCCTTGGAAATTTACACTGCTTTTGGACATTTTTGGATATATTTGGAATCTCTTAGACATTGAAGCTTCTTTTTGGACATTGCTTCATATTTTGGCTCAACAAAGAAGAAGAAGGGCATTTTGGTCAAAGTTTAGAATTAACAAACATTTTGTTGTTCTAGAACACAACTTTGTATGCAAATATAATCTGAACTTGTACAACTTTTGTAATCAACTATTATATAATGAATGATCACTATAAAGTGGACACAGGCATTAGTGCCAAACCACTATAAAAACCTGTGTTCTCCCTGCACATTTCATTACTTTAGACTTGGATTATTGTTTTTCCGCCAAACATACACTCGGCCGTTGGCGTGCGCGAATAACGACAAATCCTCACGTCAACAATTTAGCGCTCCAGGTAGGGGGCGCACAGCTTCAGCTTCAGTCTCAATTCGCGACTTTAGTTTCCAGCTTTAGTCCTCAACCTTAGCTCTTAACTTTGGTCTTCGGATTTTGGAATTGATCAACTCTAAATTTCTTTTGGAAACAAATCTCACACGCTTCCCGCCATTGTTAAAAAAAGCAATTAGCTCGCTCGAAAGGAGCGGGTGTGGAGGAAGAGCAAGAACTTTCCTCAACCGGACACCCATCAAACTTCATCACTCGAGACGACATCGACGAAGTCATAAAAGATTCAACTAAAGATCTTACTTCTCACTTAGAACAACAAGAAGAGCATTTCCGCTAACAGGAAGCCACTATGGACACTCTTCTCGCCCGACTCGAAGGATTTACAAGGTAGTCGGGCTAATGCAACATGATCGGAACAAGTGCTAGTGTTTCGCAAGAATTAGCTTGGGGCTTAGGGAAATTCTAGAAGAATGACGCCGTGTCGATACCAATCCACAAGAAACTACATGATCGGCTAGGCTCGGGGACCACACCCCTATCTCCATTTAAGGTTCAGCTCAGGCTGTCGTTAATCAGATCTTAGGATCAGGTATTGGAAATATCGCTCAAGCGCCAGTGCGCGCAGCTTTGGACACGAGAACCTCCGTTGTTCTGAATGTTGGATTTGAGCCCGTTGAGGCACCTCAGATCAGGATAGTGCCAAATACTTTGCTTGTCGCTCGACCTTTTGCTAACGTTAGACTTGACGATGGGGGGACTGGCGTCAATTTGCAAAGTCTAAATCAGTTTCTCGGCATGAGCAGTGAAAGTCAAGTTGTGGATGTCAGTCGATGCTACGCTCGTGGTAGGCCACCCCATGTAGGCTTGGACTGTGTTACTCGCAGCCACTTCACTCAAGATATCAGGAACTCTCAAAACCCAACGAACTTCCAATTTCCGGTGCTAGAAGCTTTCGATGGTAGGAAGAATCTTGCAGCTCATCTCACGGGCTACATGAGCCATATGGAAGTACATTCAGCTTCAAACAATGTTATGGCGAAGCGCTTCCTGCTTTACCTCTCAGATATTGTTGCTTTATGGTTTAGACAGTCGGGGCAAGAATTTATCAATGGCTGGAACATCTTGGTTGGAAAGTTCATCGAGCAATACGGGGTTCACATTCCCTAACCAAGGAACGTCATGACTTTGGAATTAGGCAGGCAGAGATCAGGAGAGACTCTTTGTAAATTTCTTGAACGATTCAACACGGCGGTGGCCTCTATCGACAAGACAAACTCATCCATGATCCTAATGGCTGCCGTCTACGGCATCCTCGATGAGACTGAATTCAAAATC
Organism: Allium sativum; assembly: GCA_030737875.1. Classification (NCBI taxonomy): domain Eukaryota; kingdom Viridiplantae; phylum Streptophyta; class Magnoliopsida; order Asparagales; family Amaryllidaceae; genus Allium; species Allium sativum. Next base: position 392,831,643 of record CM060924.1, on the reverse strand, counting down.
TCGTTGCGACGCGACCCACCAAGGGATCTCACCGAATTCTACTTCGAGGCAGAAAGAATTCTTAAGGAGGAGGACTCCTGCGACGAAAAACCCGTGCACTAAATGAACTCTACAATGCGCTCAGGATCATCTACACTAGAGAAAGGAAAAGGGAAATCTTGGAAAAATCGGAACTCGTGGCCTCGCTTCGAGCCAAAGTTCCCAGCTTACACTGAACTCTTTCATGGACTGGAAAGGATTTATCTCGACATCCATGAAACTGCACATTTCCAAAAGCCTCCCAAGAGGGACCTGACTCCAAAGCAAGTAAGTACTGACAAGTGCCGTCTATTCCATGAGCTGCCAGTCATGACACCAACCATTGCAGGCAGTTCCGTCATATTATCGAAGCCCGCATCATGCACGGTAAAGTACCGCAGTACATCAGGAATCCTGTAGCAGCAGCGCCTCTCGCTCAACCTCCAGCGACATCTCGGGATAGGGGCAGGACTGGTCGCCCCCAGGACATTGCCATCAATTGATTCAGCTCTGCATATACTTCTTTGTTTTTTCGGACCCCAGTCCGATCCTTATGTTTGTTCTTGTTGTTGGTGACTATTCGCTTTTTTCTTCTTTTCTTATATGCGATCAAAGCGACAACGTCTGCTCGCATACACATAGAACCAACCTATGGTTTCCAGTGGTCACCCGTTCAGATTAGCGACTATTGTACTTTCGTGATACAATAAAGATTATTTGCGGGCTCAGACCCCTCGCTTGATCCATCCATATCAATATAGGGCCCAGGCCCCTCGCTGGATCTGTTCAGGATAAATATAGGGATCATACCCCTCGTTGGATCCATCCACGATAAACATTGGGCTCCAGCTCCGCTCCAGGTCGATCTTGTATAATATTCGGGCTCCAGCTCCACACTCGACCAGTCAAATATAAAATTTGGGCTTCGACTCCACAGTGGATCAGTCCAGTATAATATCCGGGCTCCGATTCCACACTGGACTAGTCGAGTATAAAATTCGGGCTCCGGCTCCACATTGGATATGTCCAGTATAATATTCAGGATCCGGCTCCACACTCGACTGGTCGGGTATAAAATTCCGGCATTGGCTCCACACTGGATCTGTCCAGTATAAACATAAGACTCTGGTCTCCCCTCCCTTGATTATTCAGGTACATACTCGCTTCGGCAGGCCTCTACAATCCCAAAGCTTCTTATATTATGGGTCTCACGCATCCCGAGATTAGTACTCCATTCTGATACGATCTCAACAATCACTTAAGTTGTATTTTTTTACAATCTCGATGGTCATTGGTTTTCTTCTCAAATACAACACCGGTGATCATTTGATTATTCTGGCTATTCTTGGTGGTCTCGCCTCGGCAAAGTCGCCTCAAGCTCATCTAGATATTGGCTACTCTGGATTTACGGATTTCAGGTTTTCGACTTCCTGGCTATGTATATTCTATCATTAAGGTTCTTAGAACCATGTAGTCCATCGGCTATTCTGGCTGCTATGGTTATTCTGGTTGTTCGGCTGTTCTAGTTGCCTATCACAAAACGATTCGAGGCGATCGTCCGCTTTTAAGTATTCCTGGTTTTTTGGCTAATACGATCTGGCGCGATTGTGGCTCTTTGATTTTCCGGTTATAAAAGTCCGCTTCAGAATTCTCCCGGCTCAGGTTTCTGGATTTCTGGCTGTAACAACCCGCACCTCCGTTCACGCAAGATATTGTCCCCAACTTAGCCACCGTATAGGTGTGGGATTTTTTTCCACAAAAGGCCTCGACTAAGTTTCGAGATCCGCCCACACTTGGCGTTGCCACACAGGCTGAGCCAACCTCCCTACTGATACCGATATTGTCCCTACTTTGCCACCTCTCAGGTGTAGGGTTTTCCATCACTAGGCCTCGACATTAGTAAGAGATGGGCTCTACTATATAAGTACCCACTTCACATAGGCTTCCACGATGTGGGACTTAGGAGTGTTACACTGGCTTACTCGCAAAACATTTCTTCCTTTATAAAGCAAGAAATGTTTTGGGGGTAAAGTGTTAACACACTTTTTGCTCGAAGCTGCCATACGTCAAAATTTTGGTTAATAATGCGCTCAAGTCTCGAGAACATCATTAGAAAACATGTAGTGATTTGGTCGAAGTCGTGACGTATTCCAAAAGGTCGGAAATGACATTGATTCGTAAAATCGTCATCGATGGACTTGGAAAAACCGGCATGGTAAAAATACGTGATCGGCTTGGTTCGGTCAACAAAAAAATGCTTGAGCGTATCAGCACAATCACGTGACGAACTCATCGTGGAAAAGTATATGGATTTCGGTAAAATCGTGTTTCACGCACTCAAAAACATCTGATCGACATGACACGATCATGAAAATTGGCTTGCGCAATTCATGGCATCAAAATCTGACACTTGGCAAAATTCTAGTTTGGTACGTTCAAAAACTGGTGATCGACGCGTGAAAATCATCAATTTCTACATGTTCGTGCTTGGCTGATCACATCTGATAAAGTGGTCGATCATCAGATTTGGCACGAAAAATTAGGGTGATCTACATGGGAAAATGGCTAAAAACTGCGTGTTTTACCTGGGCTGATCACGTTCTGGAAATGGCTTAGCACAATAGAGATTTCGAATCCCTATATTTCAGATCCCACCTAAGATTCGAAATTCCACGTCACAACCTTGCCCTGACTACATTTTTTCCGACCCCAGCGCATGGTTCCAGGCATTCGAAATCATGCTAAGGCAAAGCGATTCGAAGAATTTGGCATACGAAAAACGCTTGATCAACATAGGCGGATACAAAATTCCCTCGGTTCCACCCCTTGATTTCTGATGCGAAAATATGGGTTGATCAAGGGATTCCAAAATTGATAGTTGCTAAGAGGATTTAGCAGAGTCGAACTAGCATGCACGAATCTTCGATTTTGGGGTGATCAACACGGGATTTCCACCCATTTTTGGTATATGAAATCTGATAACATAGCAAAGTGCCATATTTCGTGGAAAACTCGATTCCACTGTGTTGATCATCTGTTTTGGGCTGCGCAATGCGTGTTTTCACCAGTTTTCAACATGACTTTGGTTTTCAACTCCTATTTTGTGATGCGAATTTCATATCCCTCAAGGAATAGAATTCGGGCTGACACTCCCAAAACTCACCTATAAATGCCCTCAAGCTTGGCATTCAAAGGGGTTGGTTCATTCACACTCTTCCTACACTTTGGCATACGCGATTGAAGCTCTCAAGCACCATTAATGGTTGTCTTCATCATTTTCATGGATTTTGGACTTCCAAACGTTGCACAAAAGTTTGCTTGCAACATTTAGATATTTTCTTGGACATTTAGACTGTTTTGGACATTTTCGGATATCTTTGGAATCTCTTCGGCATTGAAGCTACTTTCTGGACATTGCTTCATACTTTGGCTCAACAAAGAAGAAGAAGGGTATTTTGGTAAAAGTTCAAAATTAACAACATTTTGTTGTTCTATACACAACTTTGTACGCAAATATTGTCCGAACTTGTACATTTTTTTAATCAGCTATTATATGGTGAATGATCACTATAAAGTGGACATAGACATTAGTGCCGAACCACTATAAAAAGTTGTGTTCTCCCTGCGCATTTCATTACTTTAGATTTGGGTTATTGTTTTTCTGTAAAACGTACGCTTAGGCATTGGTGTGCGCGAATAGCAACAATACCCCACGTACGCTTGTTCATATATAATTGATTTTATTTAGAATACGAGCTAAGAAAATTTGTACAAATTTTTTTTGTTCAATCCGATTTTATTTAGTACATCATATCAATCTACACCCCTAAAAATACTTTTAAAAAAAATCTATCATCACGCGCGCTGTGTTGTAAGCTCGATCGAAGAAGAGGGCTCGGATGGGCCAAATTTGCAAAGTTCTTCTTTCAGGTAACTAAATTCCACCGTAGATCCACTTACCCATAGCTTCCAGGTCACCCAAATTAAAACCTAACTTCTACGCATATCATTTATCAATTCGGGAGAGAGAGAGGCATCAAAGATGATCATCCTCGTTCGTTGCTTCACTTGCGAAAAGGTGTTTAACTTTTGATAAGTTTAGCTCGGATGCATTTAATTTTGTAAAGAAAATCTGTCAATTTGTTTACTCTTTTTGGATTTTATTTCTATTGAGTAAAATTTAGGGTTATCTTTTTAATTGCTTCATTGCTACGTAATTTGATGGTAAAAAGGGATATCGTTTTTGTGTTTATTTAGGTGACTGGGAACAAGTGGGACACGTATCTCGATTTACTGCAGGCTGATTACTCTGAAGGGTAAAATTCATATTTTTATTGACATTATTTGACTAAATATTTTTTTGAATGATATCAACGGCTATGAGATTACGGTGTGTGAATGTCTGTTCCGGTTTACCAGTAGATGCTACAATAATAGTTTATGATGGATATTGTAATGGTTATAATGCTTAGTCATTGTTAACTCATCACATCTGTATTCTACGTTCGTTGTCATCCATATTCCCCACCCCAACCCCCATCAAAACTCAATTATAAATATTTAATTATGTTAACGAATGAAATTAGCAATTTATAAACAAGTGAATTTCACATTTGTATAAAGTATAACAATAAAAAAATAAAAATCAGCATGCTTGGTGTATATTCTTTCTGTTTCTTATAATTTACTTCTCTTTATCTCTTATTTTTTTGCCTGAGTATTTCAAATTTATCTTTCGCTAATGCTTAATCAACCGGAAATGAAGGAGCTAGAAAACGCAGCAAGTGTCTAAGCCGTTTGATTGGTTCTTCCCCATGAATTATGCTCAATTCCTACCGCATATTTTTAGATGCAGTGAATTTCACCGCAAAATTTTCGGTTGTTCTAGCATTGTTCTTTATCTTTTGATTTAGATGGTTGGTGAACCCTAAGCTCAAAATAATGAACACCAAACACGTTGATTATATGACAATGTAGGATTCCAAAATAACCCATGAATGGTTACCACTACTATAAAATTCCTTCTAGTCCACATTTAGGGCACTTGAGGCCGTAGCCCCATCGAGGCGCTAACTAATTCTTGCTTCCTAGCCATTCGTTTAGGCCTGTTTAAATGAGGTTTGCTACATCATTAAAACATCTAAATACATATATAGGCATTACTTAGGAATTATTCGAGGTTTGATGTCTTATATAATTATTTACATACTAGTTTCAGATGGTTTTGTCTGCTTGGTAGTGATTCATTCAAACTCCTAAATTTCCATTTTGAGTCGATTAATATTACATAAAATAAGTATGTTTACAGAAATTACTCGAATTTATCAGAAGCACACAGTTGTGATTAATCTTTGAATAATCCCACTTAAACGATCAATCCCTAGTCCATGGTTGCTGACTCACCACCGTCTAGTGATTTTTACAACCCTTTTTAGGATAACCTTTAAAATCATTATTTATATCTTAACTTCAGACATTTTCTTTTATTTAGAGTTTATTTGAAAAAATCAAAAACAACTTTTCGGTGATGTAGAATACATTATCCTTCATATTATCATTTTATCATATCTTCATTACAACACTAATGCTTGATCAAGAATTATAATCTAGGAAAAGAAACATGTCCCATTGGTAATAAAAAAGTTAGATGTCAACACGACATGGAGTATATTTAATTAGCAATGCAAAAATGATAAATAGGAAACGAGGACATTGACATTTAGAGCAAGCGTATAAAAATCATCATTCAAATATAAACTCTTCCTTCAATTTTGATATTTGTTTCCTGTAATTTGAAAATTTGGTTATTGGTTATTTCTTGTCAAATACGACCTCAAATGAGATAATTACATTTTTTATCTTTAATTCGAACTATCTAATAATGACTTATATTGATTACAACAACAACAACTAAGCCATAAATCCCAAACAAGTTGGGGTTGGCTAGACATGGAACCCAAAAGAAAAAAACGTAATCTTTCGTAAAGGTTTGAAAAGGACAAAAACGAAGATTAAAAAGTTTCGTAAAAAATAAAAAAAACCTAAGGTTCTGGAACATGGATTGTTAACTTTCATGCACTCCTATCTGAAACCAACTCTTCAACTATATTCCAATTCCTTAAGTCTCTTTTGACTATCTCCTCCCATGTCATTTTAGGTTGGCCCTTACCTCTTATTGAGCCTTCGGCACGGCCTACAATTCCAACGTGCACTGGTGCATCGTACGGTCTTCGTTGGATGTCCGAACCATCTCAAGCGGTGTTGGACTAACTTCTCTTCAACAGGTGCAATTCCAAGTTTGTCCCGAATATCATCATTCCTAATTCGATCTCGTCTGGTATGCCCACAGCTCTAATGCAGCATACGCATCTCTACTACACTTATCTTTTGGACGTGTTTCCTTTTTGTAGGCTAACATTCTGCACCATATAACATCGCCGATCTGATTGCTATTCTAAAGAAATTTCCTTTAAGCTTCTAAGGGATCTTCCTATCATAGAAAATTCCAGATGCAAGTCGCCATTTCATCCATCCTGCTTGAACTCTAAAACTAACATCCCTATCAATCTTCCCATCAAACTACAACATAGATCTTAAATATCGAAAGGATTCTTTCTTGGGTACTACTTGACCGACCAGGGTGACATCTTCGTCATCTGACCTAACACCGCTGAACTCATACTTCATATACTCCGTTTTACTTCTGCTAATCCTGAAACCCTTCGATTCCAAGGTCTACCTCCACAACTCCAATTGTCTATTAACTCCTATTCTACTTTCATCTATCAGCACAACATCATCAGCAAAGAGCATACACCAAGGAATCTCTCCTTGTATACCTTTTGTAATTCCATCTATCACTAAAGAAAAAATGTAGGGGCTCAAAGCTGAACCTTGATGTAACCCTATGTTAATGGGAAAGTCACTGGTCTTACAATTGCATGCCCTAACACTAGTCACAACCCCCTGGTACATATCCTTAATAAGGGCAATGTACTTTGACGACACCCTCTTTTTTTCTAGCGCCCACCACATAACCTTCCTCGGTACTCTGTCATAAGCTTTCTCCAAATCGATAAAAACCATGTGAAGATCTTTCTTCTGCTCCCTATATCTCTCCATAAGTAGCCTAATCAAGAAAATCGCCTCAGTGGTTGATCATCCAGGCATGAAACCAAATTGATTCCTATATACACTTGTCAACCTCCTCAAATGTTGTTAGCAGACTCTCTCCCAAAGCTTCATTGTATGACTTATAAACTTAATTCCTCTATAGTTTGTGCAACTTTGGATATATTCTTTATTCTTGAAGATTGCAACTAAGATGCTTTTCCTTCACTCATCTGACATCTTGTTAGATTTGAGAACATTATTAAACAACTTAGTTAGCCAAGTTATCCCTGCATCTCCAAAGCATCTCCACACCTCAATAGGAATGTCATCAGGCCCAACCGACTTGCCTATCATTATCCGTTTCAACGCCCCCTTTACCTCCACCTTTTGAATTCTCCAAACGGAATATCTATCGATGATGTCAGCAGAGTCTTCCAACTCAATCGAGGAGCTATCACTTTCTTCGTTGAAAAGCCTAACAAAGTATGCTCTCCACCTATTTTTTATCTCGTCGTCCTTCAACAAAAGCTTATGTTCTCGTCCTTAATGCATTTAACCTGGTTGAAGTCTCTTGTCCTCCTCTCGTGTAGCTTGGCTATTTTGTAGACGTCTCTTTCACCCTCCTTCGTACTCAACCTTTGATACAAATATTCATATGTTCGACCTGTAACGACCCGCATTCTACGTACGAAGGATCGTAGAATATTTATTTTATTTTCATACGATGTCGTATGGTCGTATAACTTTGGGGAACGACTATTGGGGTCATTTCCCATGTTCATGATTTTTGCCAATTTTTAAATGAACGTTTTACCCCTAGCAATCTTTTTTCGCGTAAAGATTTTGATTGGTAAGGAATTTTGACTTGAAACCACTTCCATTGGATTTAGATGATGGTTTACCTTTCCGTAGAGTGGTCACATTAATCAAACGGACTTACCGTTTGGGAGATATGGCTAAAATAAGGTATGGAAGGTGAAAAACAGCTTAGTCGGGCCAAATAGGGTGATTAGCAGCTAGGGCCATAACCCATTTTGGGATTAGGGTTATGGGGAGGGTGATAGGGTTTAGGAAATCAGTTTTATTCAGTTTTCTAGCCGCCACTTACATCTCTTGAAACCTAGCAATGGACTCCATCTTCTAAATTCATCCTTAATCTCTTTCTAATCACATATTAGCCAAATCAACATCAAATTAAGGAGGATTAGCATAGAAATCGAGACAAAGCTGCTGGAATACATTGGAAACCGTGCCAAATCAGTTAGTTGCAGATCTGAAATTTATTTGTGGCTAAGGTGAGTGATTTGCACTTTTATTCACTAATTACGGCTAATTAGAGATGATTAGTGATAATTAGCGAATGCACGATTAGCTGTCCGGAGACGATCAGGAGGCTTCTATGTACTATTTACATATATTATCCCTGTGTTGTTGCCGATTACTATTTTGGGTATTAGTAGTGTACCTTTCCTATTTTTCTTTAGAGACGGTATTTTGAAGTTGTAATAATGGTTTGTATCATAAGCTGTATTTTGGATTCCACTGCTATGATGGTTTAGTATTCAGCTTATGCACGGTCTCGCCTGTTTTATATCAAGCTATTTTACTATTATACTTTATTCCATGCGCTGTGAGATATACTACAGGTTCTTGATGGTTCATCCTTTCAAAAACCCTTTTCTTTTGACGATCGTCCCGTGCTAGTTAGACATCGGCATAGCGCATTTTGAGGGAAATGTCAGCTGGTGCGGGGTGTGCCGTCACACTAGGTACCAAAGCCAGTTGCGTAGTTAACCTAGGGGAAGACATCAGGGAGAGATAGTATATGTAGATGAGAGCGCGTATTTGTGATATTTTGTTTTCAAAAACTATATATATACTATTAGTATATCCAAGGAAGAAGTCGCACTACACTGGCACCACTGAAGAATTGGTTAAATGTTTTTCTCTTTACAGATTGGACGATGAGCCAAAATATGAAGAGTACGGGTTCAAGGGCCAATAATAGGAATGTCCCTGATATAAGGACGATGTTTACTGCCTTCATGCGAGAGATGCTTAGGATGCTCAGGGAGCAGTTCCTAATACTACTAACGGTGGTGGTGCAGTAGTGCACGCGCCTAGAGCCTATTTCGCCAAGCTTAACAAGGATTATGCTAGTCTTGGTGGGAAGCCGTTCCATGGAACGGAATCAGCTACGAATGTTCAAGATGGGTTGGATAGTTGTGAGCGCATCTTCGTGGATTCGGGGATCGATGATGCAATGAAGAGAAGGTTAGCATCACGTCAGCTTCAAAGACGGACTATGAATTGGTGGAATACTATCAAAGCAGCTACTCCTGAGGATCAAGTTGCTTGGAATCAGTTTAAGGCCCGATTCAGTGATAAGTTTATTCCAGCCACTCAGAAATCAAAATTGTTTAGGAAATTCTTGGAACTTAAGAAGAATGGTAGGGCAGTCTCAGAGTATATTGCTGAATTTGATACCTTATTGAAGTATGGATTGTCCCTTATCGATACGGTTGAGAAGAAGAACACGAAGTTCATAAATGGCCTAGATAAATACTTGGGGGAGAGAATCATAAACTGTATCGATGAGACTTTTGAATCTACTGTGGGAAAGGCATTGAGATCTGAGAGCCTTTACCCTAAGTCGAAGACCGAGGTCCCTATTACATCTGCGGAGGAGCCAAAGCCGCAAGCAAGTGGTGGAGGCAAGAATAATTCCCAGAATAAGAGGAAACAATATAAACCAAGGATGGTCAGAAAAAGAAGAATAAGAAAGATGGCGAGTGCGTTAGTTGTGGTAAGAAGGGCCACTATGCCAGAGATTGTCGGGAAAAGCCTGGGGAAAAGAAGTGCTTCAATTGCGACCAAGCAGGACATCACAAGTATTAATGTCCGCAACCCCCTAAAGAGAAGCAGATCGTGAAAGCATATGCTATCAATGTTGTTTCTTCTTCGTCGAATGCCCCAACTGCGTCCCAGAAGGGAAAGGGTGTCGTAATTCAAGATATGCTTTCTATTTATGATTTTCCTGTTCGAGTGTTGTTTGATACCGGGGCTTCCCATTCCTTTATATCCAGTGACCTGGTAGATAGGTTGGGATTGGAACCCGAGATAGTCGATAGTCGTTTAGTTGTGACGAACCCGATTGGTGGTTCGACTAGCCTTAGTATGATTTGTTGTAATTTGGTCTTATCGAGTCATGGATGTATGTTGCTTGTGATTGCTTTGTTTGGGCTTTACTGGGTTTGGCATTATTTTGGGAGTTGATTGGCTCCAAGGGTATAGGGTGGCATTGGGTACCTACCTAGTGATGGTAATAATAACTGGAACTAGGGGAACAAAGAGATTCGGGTCGACCATGACTCGTGAAGGAAAGGCTTTTGAAAGCATTTTTAAACGCTGTGGTGAATAGCATGAGCGTTGTGGTATTCCATAGTAAATGAGTGATTGCTATGGATTGTTTAGGACTTTATGTTGATGTTCCCTTTGGTTCAAGAATGGTGATAACTTCAGAGTAAATTCAATGGGGAAATCTCGAAGCGATAAGATGTGTTCATTGATCATGGGGATGCAACGAAGGTTAGGATAATTCAAGTTGGACTTGAACTCATAAACAATGGTTGTTCGTTAATCTTGGAGATGCAACGAGTAGGGAGATGAATCAAGTTGGATTTGAGTTTGTGGGTAATGGATACTCGAGACTGGTTCTGAGTTTGTGGATAGTCGCCGGCGATGCCGACTAGAGTTATAGAGAGATTATCATTGTCGTAATTCTAGTAGTCTCTGGGAGGCAAATGTGCGTTGGATGTGCAGTATTCTGGTTGGAACTGGGGTTGCTATTTACCCTTGACATATGACATGGGCCGTCATGCGATCAACGATAGTCTCGAAGCAGGATTGGCGAGGATAGCCAGAGTTAGTTATGAGTGCTCGAGTGTTTGGTTGTTTTGTTCATATCATCTCACGTAGATTGTCTGGATTCGGAGGAAATGTTCCTTGAGTGCTTGTCTGATATTGGTTTAGGCCTTTGGGGCTTATGCTTGGGGAATGTCGAGTTCGACTAGGATGGTTTGCGTGAGATATAAGTAGTTGTTGTGATTACCACTGAATGATGTCTTGGATTACTCGAGGAGTGATGGGCAGCCGTGACATGATAAGACTGTTCGATGATGTGGACTGCCCTGAGTTGGACTCGATAGGGGTATGAGATGACTCGAGTGGGACTCGAGAAGGCTGCAAGATAATGGATTGACTTGGGTTGGACTCGAGTTGAAGATTGAGTTGTGGATAGCACTTATGATGAGGTGCCAAGGAATCGTCAATAGTTTAGAGTGTTCTAGGCGAACTCGGAGCAAGGGTATTTGGGGACGCCCATTTACCTTGGATCCGTTGGACCTGATCTAGTTATCCTTGGAGGATAAATGTACGTTGGACGTGCGGTAGTCCGTTTGGAGCCGGGGCTTCCATGGGTCCTTGATATTGGTTGGACCAGTCATATGAGTATCGACGTATTAATGGCTTTAGCGGGTGATAGATAGGACTTGTTTGGTGGTTGATATTGTTGTTCCTATTTTTCTTCTCTTGAGTAGACTATCACCTGTAGGATTCTGGCGATAGGAAATGAAGAGATGACGATATACACAGATACCTGTGCTACCGGACTAGGTGCAAAAGCTGATGCATTGAGTAGGAGACATGCCAGTATAGATGTTATGTTTCTTGAATGGAAGCAACTGGAGTATATCGCGGGATATGATTTCAGACCTAAGTATGGATTGGGTCTAGAGATGTTAGCAAGTTTGAAGATTAGACCGACTTTGATTGAGCATATTGGTTCCAGTTAGAGGGACGATCCTAACCTAATAGAAATCATTTCTAAGGAAGAGATGAATATCGATGGTGAGAAAATGAACAAGTATGGACATGATAGAGAAGGATGCCTTCGAAAGAATGAGAGACTAGTTATACCTAATGTTAATGGATTGAGAGATGAAGTTCCGAGAGAAAGTCATCACTCGAAATTGACTATATGTTCCAGTGGTAACAAAATGTATCGAGACATGAAGCAAACCTACCAATGGAAAGGGATGAAGAGGGACGTTGGGAAGTTTATCTCCAAGGGTATGAATTTCCAGTTAGTTAAAGCTGCGCAAAAGAAGCCTAGTGGGTTGTTACAACCGTTGGAAATTCTCGAATGGAAATGGGAACAAGTCTCAATGGACTTCATTGATGGTTTACCAAGGACTAGATCTGGCCATGATAGTATTTGGGAGATTGTGGATCGATTGACCATAAGTGCAAGGTTTGTACCCGTCAAGTCGATTAGAGCAGTAGCTAAGTTTGCATAACTGTATATGAAATGGTGCGATAATAAGAATGACTGTACTTAGGAAACCGAGAAGAACATAAGGAAGTCATATCCAGAGCTCTTTACCTGGTACGGTTTTAATATCGATATAGTACTCCCTTGTTAGTAAATCGCATGCTAGGATAGGCTTGTTGTGCATGTTTGATTGTTGCAAATGATTGATAGGCATGCGACATCCTTTGTATGTTTTGGTTAAGGAATTTCGGGGATGAAATTTCTTAAGGGGGGAGAGCGTAACAACCCGCATTCTACGTACGGAGGATTATGGTCGTGTAACTTTGGGGAACGACTATTGGGGTCATTTCTCATGTTCACAATTTTTGCCGATTTTTAAATGACCATTTCCCCCCTGGCGAACCTTGTTTCGCCTATAACTTTTGATTGGTAAGGAATTTTGACCTGAAACCACTTCCATTGGATTCGAATGATGGTTTACCTTTCCGTAGAGTGGTCACATTAATCAAACAGACTTACCATTTGGGAGATATGGCTGAAATAAGGTTTGGAAGGTGAAAAACAGCTTAGTCGGGACTAATAGGGTGATTAGCAGCTAGGCCCATAACCCATTTCGGGATTACGGTTATGGGGAGGCTGATAGGGTTTGGAAAATCAGTTTTATTCAGTTTTCTAGCCGCCACTTACATCTCTTGAAACCTAATGACCTCCGCCTTCTAAATTCATCCCTAATCACTTTCTAATCACATATTAGCCAAATCAACATCAAATTAAGGCGGATTAGCATAGAAATCGAGATAGAGCTGCTGGAATACATTGGGAACCATGCCAAATCAGTTAGAGTTTCAGATCTGAAATTTATTTGTGGCTAAGGTGAGTGATTTGCACTTTTATTCACTAATTACGGCCAATTAGAGATTATTAGTGATAATTAGTGAAATTATGCACGAGTAGCTATGCGGAGACGAGCATAAGGATTCTACGTACTATTTACATATATTCTCCCTATGTTGTTGCCGGTCACTATTCTGGGCATTAGTAGTGTACTTTTCCTATTTTGCTTTAGAGACAGTATTTTGAAGTTGCAATAATGGTTTGGATCATAAGCTGTATTTTGGATTCCGCTGCTATGATGGTTTAGTTTTCTTCTTATGCACTGTCTCGCCTGTTCTATATCAAGCTATGTTACTATTATATTTTATTCCAAGTGCTGTGAGATTAACTACATGTTCTTAAAGGTTCATCGTTTCAAAAACCCTTTTCTTTTGACGACCGTCCCGTACTAGTTGGACATCGGCATAACGCATTTCGAGGGAAATGTCGGCTGGTGCGGGGCGGGCCATCACACGACCTCTTGCTTCACTGACTTCTTTTTTTGTAGTCTTCTTTGATACTTTATACTTATGTATGTTGTCCTCGCTCCTATGATGGTGCATGCATTTGTTTCATTCCTTCTTCTCTTTGATAGCCTTTTGCACCTCATCGTTCCACCACCATGAATTTTTGGGTTCACGCATATTTTCTCTTGTTTTCCCAAACACCTCAGTAGTCACTCTTCTAATGCAAGTTGTCATCTCAATCCACATGACATTTGCTTCACCTTCCACGTTTCATGCCTCTTCTAATGACATATTGATTAATATAAAAAAACTAGCAACAAAGATAATGAGTTTTTTGGGGTAATTGTTGTGTAGTACTTAACCTAAAATACCATGCCTGCTTATAAACTCTCTCCTCTATGTGTTTTTCTTTTTATTTTTTAATCAAATGAGAATAGTATAATAGTATATATAATATAATAGTTGGTTGAATAATATGTTTTTTTAAAACATAATTTATGTCTTCGGTATCTATTACCACTAGTACATTATTGTTATCATCGTTATTGTCACTTTGATTTTTTGTTTATTCATTATTATTACAATTATTATTTGTTTAATTAGTTTTCTTTATTTTATTTTATCTTTATTTATGTTCACTTTTGGATTTTTTTGTTATGGTTATTACTTTTAAATTAACTTTGTTATTTGGTTTTGGTTCCATCTGCAGCCAATCCCAACTTGTTTGAGATTAATGGCTTAGTTGTTGTGTAATGTATTACTTAGGTTACATTTTTAAATTGAGAACTCGGATGAGATTGATTCATGATAAATTCTGAATGTATTTTACCCATTTGCGTCATGAATCTTTCAAAATGAGATCTCAATCAAGTTATACAAGATTTTAAACCTCCGTGTCACAAATTTGTTCCACTAGTGATCTATAAGTGGTTGCATTGTTTTACATCATTTCAATTGGTATACCGGGTACTTTGGAGTTATCATAATATAATCGAATAAAGTTTCTTTAGCTTTGAGATAATCCTAGCTCTATTGTATACATTATTTTTTAAGGTAAACTGACAAATAATGTTGATGAAATATAAGTTGTTTTGTAAACATAAAAAGAGGTTCCCATCGTAGTTTGCATGTTTTGAAGTGTCTTATATTACTTCCATAATTTTTTGTAAAGAATTTTAATAACCAGGACAAAAAGTGGTAGAATGGGGCAAAGCATAAATTTCTTGGCTTCCAAGATCCTTTAGATTAGGTTTATTAAATAGGTAAACCTCGCCTTGGAGTAGATTGAAATACTTTTTATACATGGAAATTTTTAATTCAAAACTGTACAAGGGAGGTTAGTGGGGGAATGCTGTATGCTTCTATAAGATTATGAATTTTCAGTCTAAATTTTGTGATTTTAACGTACTGCCATCCTTTTCCTCGTTAGCATCGATGAGATTTTTTTTCTTTAGACGTCTCGAGTAAGATGTGTCTAGTATATGCGAACATTGATGATATTTTTTCCTCATTAGTGATTTTAACGTACTGCTCTCCTTTTCCTCGTCAGCATCGATGAGATTTTTTTTCTCAGACATGTCTCGAGCAAGGTTTGAAATCCCGGTTTTCGTTTTCGTTTCGGTCACGTGAAAAATTCAAAATTCCGGTTCCGTTCCGGAAATTTCATATATTCTGGTTTAATTCCAGTTTGCCAGTTGTGGTATTTATACTATTATCAACCTGCTAAAGCACACAATTATTTTCCATTACTAAATATTTTCCGGTCCATTACTCATATTAACCCGCACCCTTCAATATTGCATCTCATCATTGCAACATACTTTCCTAGTTTTGCTTATTTAATCTTTCTGTTTTGCGTTCTCTAAGTTTTTTTATTTTATTTTTAAAAAAATCAGTGGGTACTTAATTACAAAGTCATGCAATTCATAAAATAGGCAGGCTAAATAAGATAAACGTTACAAGGACAATGAATAAAATACAAACAAGGTAGTTGTGCATTTTCTTGTTCTAAAAATAAATAAAAGGACTGCACGAAATCCAATAAAGTCTCCAGCTTCCCGAAAAGTTCTAAAAAAAATGTCATGGTGGTTCACCATCATTTCCCAACTCCAGAAGAGAGTAATGAAAGCTCTATTCGCTATTCTGAGCTAGACTGTAAACACCACTATTTTGAGCCAGACTGTAAACACCACTTTCAGCTTGTAAAAAAAGCTTCCTCCACAAACTAGATCTTGTTTTTCACGTGAAGTATAATCGATGGAGACGCAGGCAAATTTGGAAAGTGATTCCGACGCCGATGAGGGAGGAAACTTATACGGCTATGCTACCGCTTCTTCTCTGTTAACAATTTTTTTTCATGTTTTATGGCCAGAACCGGATTTTAGACCTGATTCCGTTCCGGTGCTGGCCGAAACCGGAACAAAATGGATGGAATCCCGGGGTTCCAGCCAGATTCTTAAACCATGGTCTCGAGTAAGATGTGTCTGATATATGCGAACATTGATGATATTTGTTCCTCGTTAACATTTTTCATGGCCTAAAAATGTAGCTGCTATTGCTACAAAATGGGTCTATACATCATAGAAACCTTTTTATTTGGATTTGATATAAATTTGCATATTCATCTGAGGTTCTAATAATATAAAACTAAGTCTAAATGTACTAGACTATTTAAAGGTGCAAAAGCTCTTGGAGTGTTGCACTATTTCAGATCCTGTTCGTCTCATCCAAGATCTTGCTCAATATCTCATTTTCGAACTTGAGCGAGATGAGATTTAGCGAACGAAATATTAAAATTTGCTTTTAATCTTATTTGATACTCATCATGTTCAAGATATTAAGCCTTCATGTAAAATTCGAGGAAGAATCTCAATCTAAGATCTCACACAGAGTTATTTGTTTTCACTTACATATTATTTTCGTTCTTGTGCATATCAGAATGTAACTGCGCCCAGACATTTTACTAACCCTCTAGTTCTATTTTGTATGCTTCAACAAGTAGGCAAAAATAAAAATTGTTTAATATATTCTATTTAGTATACAAACGAGTGGAATCAATGCAATTGTAAAAATTAGTTACCTTTCTACTCTATAAAGAAAACTTAATACTACTGTCTAATACAAATTATGTATGTTAAAAAGTTAATATTTGAATAGCAGTTAACCCTTAATTTATGTTCATCTTCTCTTCTTCTCATCTCTTTTTGATTTTTTTTGTTCTTCATCAATTATTTATGTTTGATTAGTTATTTCAACATGGCTACCACGCTTCAATTTTTTAGAACTGTGCTTCTGCCAATATCCATATCAGCTGATAGTCTAATAGCCCAATGTGTACAGTATATTTGGTGAGCTGAAGTGGTTTTTCATTCAATATATCATTTGAAATACCAGTCTGATGTATGCCAACCAAAAATAGCAGTCTACACCCGAGTTTGTCAGATAATATATTTCACATCATCAAAATGCCTTGTATCCCAACAGAGATGCATTATTAGAGTAATATCCAAAAATTTCAACTAACAGATGTTCTATTTGGTTCTCACGATCAAAAATATGAAATATGAAATTGATTACCTTTTTTGTTGATCATAAGTTGCTTAAGATGACATTTCGATTTCAATGACTTTTAAGTGTGAACGTTCAAACCTTCACTGGATATTTGAGAACCGGCTTTCAACCATACAGCCTCTACAACCTTGCCTTTATTGTCTTTGCCCACCTCGATGATCCCTAAATTAGCATATCTATGGTGTTCGGATTGAAGCCCACATACTTGCAAGATTATGTATCACTCTTTGATAGTCGACAACCAAGTTTATAGTGGGAATATATTGCAAAATTATGAGTTTTGGTCAACAGTAATACAATGGTGTTCAAGGCGAATATGTGTATAAAAATAGTTTGCAACAGATGTCTTTGAGGTTATTTGCACAACTTCCAATTTTTGATACACCTGGTGAAGGTTCGCAGCATGATCCAAAGTTTAGACCAACGGTTGTTGTTGATGAAAAAAAAAAAAAAAAATCACTTCTCCATTGGCATTCAATAGACGACAAGACGCTGAACAACATATATCAAAAATTGCTCTTGATCATCTGTGTACCAGTTTAAAGAATGATGGACTTGAACAAGTTACCAGAGTTAGTTCTTATTTCTTTTTCTTTACATTAGTTTTTGGTAGGATAATTTGTTTTTATTTCTTTTGTGATTGAAATAAATTAACTGGAACTAGATACCAAGAGTAGGATCATCATTGCTAAATTACATCAGTTTTGAATTTGATATGGATTTTCTCCAAAAAAAAAAAAAAAAAAAAAAAAAAAAACAATTAATACAAAAAACATCTATTTTAGAAGTTAACTTATTTTAGTTAGTCCGAGATGTCCTTTAAAATCTGAGGTGTATACCTGATATACACTTATCTTACCTGAGATCTTGTCCGATGCAAAATATTGTTTGTAATTCTTGAGACGTGACGCAATGAAAATCCGAGAGGTAAAACCTCAAGAGTGTTTCTCATGACGTGACATGCAAACACTACATTTATTCATAAGAGTATATAATTATCTTTTTTATTTATTTCGCTGCACATGTTAGTGAAACAAACTAATACACACACCCGCACGTATATACACTTAGGCGCACACACATGCATATATTATAATATTTAATAAAAGATGCTGAATAAATATTTTTAGATTGTTTTACAAATATGTCATCATACATAATGCTGTAAGTGTGTAGCATTTTAAGTAAACAAGCCTTTTTGAAAGACAAAAACAGAAATAAAACTGTATGAGAATAACATTCATTAAATTACATATTTCACATCGTAAAAACAGTTAATTGACCAAGTATAAACCAATTACCTGATGCCTTTAAGTTGCTAAAATAGAACACTTAAACATAACATGTTATTAAATATAAAACACAAAGACATTATAAATGATTGTTTGTCATGTCTTTAGACCTTGAAAATAATGTTAAAAAATATTTATGTAAAGAATAGTCAAAATAAGCAAGGAATACCGTTTTGGGCCATTTGCTATTTGTACCATTCATGTTATTTTGTGTGCCTTTTTTAATGTCGCACTGTAGGAGAAAACAATGCCAATGGTATGGGTGTCACTGTTACACATCATGATGTTTTTATTGCTACGCTGAATATGCTTAACTTTCAGCAACATAACATCTCATACCTGTTTTTTTTTAATTCAACAACTTGTAACTTTTCTGCATGCACTTGATATCATTTATATACCACTTCGAGTCATGAAACTTGTCTATACCAATCCGATGAATGATAACGAGATATTTGTACGAGGAATTTGGTTGAACGAAAAGCGCTTTTGTGTGTTGCTATTCCGAAGATTATTTTCACTTAAATCCTTTCCAATTCATACGTTGGAAAATTTTGGTTATTTTAAAACCATTTCAATTCCTTTCTGATCTTTACTCAAATCGGTAAATAACTTATTCAGATAAAAATATATTTTATCTTTACAAACTGGAAATATTTCATCCAAAATCATCCCAAATCATTTATTATGATTTTACATAATTTATTCATATTTTTAATAATTTTATTAAGGTCTTTACAGTCGGTTTCCAATATCAGTCACTGAACTGCATTCATAGCGACCTTTCCTGAAATTGATTTGGACACATTTTAAAATCTAACCGTTCAAATTTAAATCTCATATATTCATTTGAAAGATCTTTCTTGATTACTCATGAAACTTGAAGTTTCTCTGAATTCTGAATCTATAAAACTCTTAAACTGTACAGTCTTCAGTATTAATTCTTGTATACAAACCCTGCAAATATGTGTGTGTGTATATATATATGTATATATTCTAGACAGAGGTGTTAGTATATATTTTATAATCAATTGATATTGAAATAAGGTTGTTGTCATCAAAACTCCATTCTCCAACATCATTCATTTAGAATTCATATTTAGAACTCAATTATATTATCTTATTATTCAAGTCTTGCATAACTCGTATTAATATATATTTCTCTTTGTGTATAACAAAGCAGGAGAATAAATAAGCCATACCGACAAGAGGATATAGACTTAGGGAGAGATATTTATATTATTTTATATATTAACCTATTAATATATTTGTAGTTGATTTCATAAAAATGGCGAGAATGTTAGAACCTCGTATTTTCCATATTTTGATTGTGATAATTAAACAAGTATACCTCGTATACTAACCACTTGTGTAGGAAAAAAAATCGATCATTTAAAGAGCATTGCTCGATAAAAAGAAGACCAAGAGGACACAACCAATGTAATATATGTCATGGAATCATTCTAGAGATAGATAGTTCTTAAAATCTCTTCTAAATAGCATATTTATACACATTTGATCACTAATCAAATTTGTTGGGAAACAATGGCTGAGTCGTGGACCAGGTCGCTCTCTTGAAGACGATTCGACGATCTGGTCGGTGGTGCAAAACCAGTGCGTACTCTCGCCGCCGCCTCTAGGATAAAACAGCCACGTAGAATAGTAACTGATTTGCTTGCACAACAAATCAGTGCAGATTTGCACTTTCGAAATAAATAACTGCTCGAAAATTTCTGTAAGAACATTTTATTGGCGGAGGAGAAATTTTTTTTTTCTATTCTAATCTCGTCTACAACTGAAGATAATATATAGACGGGGATTAGGGTTAATCAAAAATACTGGGCAATTGGAGAAAATATGATCTGCTGAAATACCGGGTCAAAAGTTTACCGCTTCATGATAAAGTCGGCTCAGAAATATTTTTCATAAAAACGGTTTGAAAAAGTCAAGATTTTCTGGTCCAAAAATATAAGTGTCTACACCACATAGCCAAGGCCCAAGTCCAAGCCCAAGCCCAAGGCCGAAACGAACCGAGCCGGGCCGGGCCGGGCCGGGTCGGGTCGAGTCGGTTGCGCGCGCGTGTGTGGTGTTCATGATGCATGGTCTCCCTCCTCACAACAAAGCATGCATTGGGAGCCCAAGGCCCCAACATGACTTCTTAGAAACAAGTATAAATACTTGCATCTTTCTTATAATCCGATGATGTGGGACTATTCACATATAGGAGCCATCATACACTTATTTCTATATTTTAAATAATTCAAATAAATTTCCAACAATCCCCCACTTGAATTTTTTAAAATATTATCGAGCAGTTTCTATAAACATAAGACTGTGCATAAACAAAGGCGTCATCCGACTTGAACCTTTGCATAGTGAGTAAGATTCAGTTTTTACTAGAGTGACAAGTAGTCTTGAACTCTATTCCTGACATCAAACCACACACAATCTTTTCTATAGTGCAATCAAATAAGCCTGTGCGTTTATGGCCATGCACGTCTATCCCAGTTTAGTGAACGCTCTAGAAGTTCTGCCCAAAACTCCATAGGAAACGGCCACATTTCCACATTCACACAGGTGAATCTATCAAGAGTACTCCTGAAGGTAGGTACTCCACTCAAAATAGAGTATAGATCTCATTAAGAGTTTCTTTTAACTCATCCTCTAATCACTTCATGAATACATGCTTCTTAGTTTATTAAATAGCATGTTCTACTTCTATCACTACACAACTTGTTTTTACCCATTGAACCTATTTCTTGGAATCTCCAGTCATTTAGGTCGGGTTACCATTGTGCGTGATTCCCTAATCTCAGGGCAATAGTCCCATTCTTTTAGAATTATTAAGGACTTTCTTTCTGGTCAGTCCTTTCGTCAAAGGATCTGCCAAATTATCATCACTTCATATGTGATGTCCTCTAACAATACTGTGCATACGACTGTCATTTCTTACCATTGTATTATCGGTTCTGTTTTTCTTTCAATAGTCGTCAAATCTTTCATCACTATATATGTGATGTTCTTTTACAGTATTGTGCTTACGACATCGTTTTCTACCGTTGTTATAACGGTTCTATACTTTTTGTAATAGCCGCGGAACTATCACAATCGATTACACCACTGGTGTCTATCTTTCCCGTATAGGGATCTCAACTAGCAGATTTCTTTAGTTCTCTGCTTCTTTATTAGCTGTGGCTAGTGCTCTTATCTCAGTCACTATAGTATACTAAGTCAAGATATTTTGTTTCTTAGATTTCCAAGAAACGGTTCTTCCAGCAGTGCTAAATATATAACCACTGGTCGCAATAGAATCATTAGATAAAATATTCCAGTCAGCATCGGAATATCCTTCAAGTACAGCTTGAAACTTTTCATAATGTAATCCAAGGTTCATGGTTCGTTTAAGGTATCTCATGACCCTTTCAATAGCATGTCAGTGCTCTATACTGGGTCTACTGGTAAATCTGCATAACAATCCCACGACACAGTCAATGCCGGGTCTAGTACATTCAGTGGCATACCGAAGGTTGCCAATGATGCTCGCAAAATCAGACTGTCTTACACCTTCATCAGTGTTCTTAAATAACTTTACACTGAGACCATATGGTGTATATGCAGGTTTACAGTCAAAATAATTGTATTTCTTTAGAGTATTCTCATTTTAATGAGATTGATCCAAAGAAAATCCCCTTTTTACCTAGTAATCTTAATACCAAGGATTACACTCACCTCACCTAGATCTTTCATATCAAAAATTGGCACTTAATAAGGATTTGACTGAGTTTATGGCATGAATGTTTGACCCAAAGATGAGTAGGTCATCTACATAAAGGCATATAATAGTGCAAATGTCATTCTCAGATTTGTAATAAATGCATTTGTCACTTTCATTAACTTTAAAACCATGTGAAATGATTAAAGTTATCAAAAATTTTTATGTCATTGTTATGTGTTTGTTTTAAACCATATAATGGTTTATCTAATTTGCATACTTTATGTTCTTGACTATATACTACGAATCCTTCGGCTGGTCCATATGAATTTCTTCTTCTAATTCACCGTTCAAAAATGCGGTTTTAACATCCATTTGGTGTATTAATAAATTATGAATGGAAGCAAGTGAGATTAATACCTGGATGGATGTTATTATAGTTACAGGTGAAAAAGTGTCGAAGAAATCTATATTTTCTTTTTCTCTAAAACCTTTAGCTACTAGTCGTGCTTTGTATTTATCAATAGTACCATCAGGTTTTAGCTTTCTTTTTAAGTACTCGTTTACAGCCTATAGATTTACAACCAGAGGGTAAATATGTCAAATGCCAAGTCTTATTGGATTTCAAAGAATCCATCTCATTATTTATAGCCTCTCGCCAAAAATCGGCATCTAAAGAAGATAAGGCCTCTTGGAGGTTTAAGGGATCCTCCTCTATAGTACAAAAATTCGAACCAAATTCGTTTACGGTTCTTGCTCTTTTACTTCTTCTAGGTTCAACTTCAGAACTTTTTATTAAGTTCTGTTCTAATAGGCGTACTTGATGTGCCCCCACTATTCCTTAATTTAAAAAGAAATTTCGTTTCATAAAAAATTGGCATCATTTGATTCAAATTATATTATGTGTATTTAGGTCATAAATTCTGTATGCTTTGCTATTAACAACATAGCTTATAAATACACATTCGTATGATTTACTTGCCAATTTTATTCTCTTAGGGTCTGGAATGCGAACATATGCTAAGCAACCCCAAGTTCTAAAGTATGACATATTGGATTTATATTTCTCTAAAATTTCATAAAGCGAAATTTTATTCTTAGATTTGGGGATTCTGTAACACCCCGTATGTTAAATAACTTGTTATAACATAAATCAGAGCAGAATTAAATTTAATATTCTGAATCAGGGGAAACGGGCTGTGCCATTGCGTTCGTCTCGGAAAAATACGCGAAATAGAGTCCGAGTTTTCGTAAATCGGAGTTCGTATGACCAAGTTATGGCCCGTCAAAGTTTCACGAAAAATCAAAAACAAAAACTGCTCATGTTTTGAGGCCCGGGATGAGTTTTGGGCTGTTTTTTTTGGGCCCTAAATGGTTCCTACACTTGACTTCTTCCCCAAGACATGCTTTAAAGGCTAGGATTGGTTCTAGGGTATATCCTATGGTCCTAAAACATCTAACTAATCTATATATACACCCTAATACCCCCCTTATCCTTACCAAAAAATAGATCTAAGGCCATTATGCCACCACTTAGAAAATTGGAGAGCCTCCACTAAAAATCCTTAGAGGATTTGCAAGCTAATCTACATCTTCTTCTACTTAATCATTGGGATTTGCTTCATTTAACTTGCTAATCTTGTTTTGGTGAGTTTCTATGGCTTTAATAATCAATTGTTAAATTGATTATGGTAGGATGTGATAAGACATGGCTATGTTTGTGGATGAATGTATTTATGCAAGTTTGTATGATATGTGATTTGCAAGTTTTATGTTAAATGCAAGTTAAGGCCATGTTTTATGATGCAAAACACCATGTTAAACATTTATGCATATGTGACATGTTATGCAAACTATATGTGAGAATATATGCAAGTTATATGTAACATGATATGCAAGTTATGCATGTGATTTTGTGCATGCTAAGTAGTTGGTGTTATGCATGTTAAGTATTTGATGTTATTCATGCTAAAGTATTTGACGTTATGCATGATAAGTATTTGATTGTATGCATACTAAGTATGGGGTTTTATGCATGTTAAGTGTTTGGGTTTATGCAAGTTAAGTGGTAGGTTTATGCATAATAAGTATTTGATTTTATGCATAATAAGTATTTGGTTTTATGCATAATAAGTATTTGATTTTATGCATAATAAGTATTTGATTTTATGCATAATAAGTATTTGATTTTATGCATAATAAGTATTTGGTTTTATGCATAATAAGTATTTGATTTTATGCATAATAAGTATTTGATTTTATGCATAATAAGTATTTGGTTTTATGCATAATAAGTATTTGGTTTTATGCATAATAAGTATTTGATTTTATGCATAATAAGTATTTGGTTTTATGCATAATAAGTATTTGATTTTATGCATAATAAGTATTTGATTCTATGCATGATAAGTAAGTGGTTTTATGCATGCTAAGTGTTTGGTATTATGCATAAATCATGATATGCAAGTTTACCCTTTTAAATATGGTATATACATATGCAAGATGGCACTCTTATATGCTATGCATGTTTACCCTCCTTTAAGATGCAAGTCATATATGTAAGTTCGACATATTATGCAAGTTATGCTTACATGCAAGCTCAACATGTTATGTAAGTTATGTGCATATGCAAGTTATGTGTATGAGGGTATGCAAGTTGTGTGCATAGTGTTATGCAAGTTAAGTTTATGAGATTATGCAAGTTATGAGCATGATGTTATACAAGTTATGTATATGCTTAAATGCGAGCTTAATGTGATATGCAAGTATGTGAATGCTTATGCAAGTATATGAATGCCCATGCAAGTATATGAATGCTTATGCAAGTTATGTGTATGCTTAAATGCATGTTTAACATGTTATGCAAGTTATGAGGATGCTTATATGCAAGTTTAACATGTTATGCAAGATATGTGTATGATAATATGCAAACTTATATGTCATATGTTATGCAAATCATGGGTATGATAATATGCAAGTTTGGGTTATATGTAGTTGGGTTAATATATGTTCATATATGCAAGTTGACATCCTCTTAACCCATGACAAAGTTATATGCTAAACCCATGATATTTGTGATGGATCTTTCCCTTTATTATGTCGTGAAATGAGAACGATTTACGTGGGGAACGATGGGGTAATAAATATGTTAATAAAAGTATGATTGGGTATGATTAAGCATACCATAAAAAAATAAATTACCATAAGTGGGAATTTACCTATTGAGTTAGGTCTACCCCATGGGAATTTACCTATTGAGTTAGGTCTACCCATGTTATGGAAAATTTGATATTAATTAGGGATAATTAATATGGGGGTGATTAATTAGGTTTAATTAATCAACTAAGACACGAGGTTGGACCCTTTTATAGCGGAAGTCTGCCCGGAACCGACCGGCCATCCAGCAGCTACAAATGATTGACCCAATGTGAGAGGTCTTAGTCATAAATTAAATACATGATTAAAGTAAAGACACGAGGTTAGGCCCTTTTTATGACAGAAGTCTGCCCGGAACCAACCGGCATATCCAGCAGTCATAAAAGACGGTCTAATGTGGGAGGTCTTTATGAGGTCATGATCTTAATTAATGAATTAAGAAACACTTAACCATATTAGCATGTAGTGGGACATGAGGGGTTAAGTGGGTGCCTTGGGGTGGCATGATGAGACTAGTGGGTTGCCTTGGGTGGCAATAGAAAAATACGATTAGAATACTTAACCAAGGTGGAACATGTAATTAAACATGATAAAAGGGTTAAGTAAGTGCCATGGGTGGCATGTGAGAATACGATTAGAATACTTAACCAAGGTGGAACATGTAATTAAACATGATTAAGGGGTTAAGTAAGTGCCATGGGTGGCATGTGGGAATCTAGTGGGTGCCCTAAGTGGCAATTGAAATATGATTAAAGGACTTAACCAAGATTTATAACATGTAAGGGGACATGGTTAAAGGGTTAAGTGGGATGCACTAGATTAAACGACAAGCTTAAGTAGTAGCTTGTGGGGGCCCATTTCAACCAATATCCCAAACGTATCTTTGTAGGCTCGACTCTAGTCGGGTGACGGGACACGCATATTGGGCTTGACTGTAAGAGGCCAAAACGGGTTAGCGGTGGCAACGCGGGATCAACGGGTTTCATATGCGTGTGTGGACCCGGGCTGGTTGGTAAGTCGTTGTTGCATCGTGTAGATATAAAGCCGTGCACAGTGATATTATATGGTAGCCACTTTGGGGAATGATACACCCCCTTTTGTGGGACCAGCACGGGTATCTACGGTAGGGAGCCGATCGCTTGGGGGTAGTGGGTACACCTAGTAAAAATAGGGGCAGACGGCACCTGCGTAGGGGTACAAGAAACTACCGGGTAAAAATTACTAAGTACACTTAGTGGGATCAACCTTTAAGTAGGAATTACTCTTGGTGGGTAGAACTGGTGTGGTGCAGTGTAGGAATTACCCTTGGGTGAATAAGTCTGGGGTGGTGTAATCTAATAATTATCCTTGGGAGGATAAAAGCGTCTTCTCGGTTATCTTAGTACACCCTATGTTTTGTTGGCTACTTAGTGTGGTCATTATCCCCAGAGGTACCGTACCTTATTTATGTCATACCCTAATTACTTTAATGGTTGTATTGTTAGGGTTATAGGACTCACTCAGACTTATGTCTGACCCCGTTGTTTTTATCTTTTTCCCAACCCTCAGGTCCTACGGTGGATCCTAGCGGTAGTAGAGCTTGATCGGATTTCTGTTTCCAGTCTTGAGGAGCTTGGGTAGATGTAAAGCTCCAGTTATCCAGTTATCTTTTCTTTTCTTATGGCTATTGTATGAGAGAGTGGGATTATGTACTTCTTTATTTTGATGAATATTGTACTTGACTTTTATCGTGGTTTTTATGATGTAACCAGACATGTTTATTTCCGCTGTTATGAGATGATGTTTTAAAATTTCAAGTACTATTTATACCTGTCTTGTTGTAATTTTTCTGTTCTATATTCACTAAAATACTCCACCGATGCTATGGCATTCCCTTTGTGAGTGACCCTAGCGGGCGTGGGGTGTTACACGTGGTATCAGAGCTTAAGGTTACCGGAACAGATAAAATTTTTAGAAAAGCTATTTTCTAAGAATACTTTTGGAAAGGAGTATTTTCAAAAACATGTCTTTTAAGAGAAAAGTTTTTGAAAGGAAAGCATAATCCCCAATAGCCATATCTATATCTTTCGAATTCTCCATTTTGAATCTCTTCCTTTCTCTCGTTTTGAGTTTCCCCTCCGCGTATAGATGATCTTTCTAAGATAGATAAGGATGGAAAACCACTTCAAGGGACTTAGACGTTAGTCGGATTAGAAGTTGGTTCAAGAAGGAGGAGGACTGGTAGGTATCTATTGGATAAACGATGGGAGGAAGGCTCAAATAGTTGTTTGGTTAATGAAAGATGAAACCTCATTGGTGGGAGGTTACGAGTGGAGAATAGGGAAGAAGAAGGCAAGTGGTTATCCTTTTAAGAGGAATAGGACACCTTATTAGGATTGTTCAAAGAAGCAAGGGCAAGGTATGGAATCTTCTGGAGGGTAGTTGTATTCCCTCACGACTAGGGTACCAGATGGGGATATGACCGTCTAGGTTGGAATTTGGATTTCTTTATCATCCGATTCAAGCTTTATTTGATTCTGATATATTGAGTTCGTTTATCCCACCATTGTTAGTTGAGTCACTGCACTTAGACACCAGTTTGGTAGATGATCCCTTAGTTGTTTCAAACCCAGTTGGGGCTCCATGATATGTTTGGGTTTGAAAGTTTCTATACTTAGCGTCGAGTTTAGATGTGATGCTTGTTGGGCTTCACGGGCTATGGGTTAATTTTGGGCATGGACTGGTTATCCAGTAGGAGTGCTGTTCTTCATTTTGAAGGGAGAGTTGTTAGGCTTATGGGCCGCCTAAGTAACACTCTCGAGATCTCTTGTAATCCCATAGAATCTGTTATGCTAAGGTATCTAGAATCGCCTGACACGTTGGTCTAGAGTCTGCGATCTGTTAGAGCGGTCCGGGAACACCCGGATGTGTTTGAGGAGGTGAAGGGCTTACCTCCGAAGCGGGAGATTGACTTCCGAATATATCTGGTGGATAATGCCAAACCAGTATCTTGGCCAGTGTGCCACATGGCTCCTAGTGAGAGGAGGGAACTCCATAAGTAAGTAGGCGATTTGCTTGAGAAGGGGTTCATAAGACGAAGTATATCGGAGTGGGGCGCTCCAGTAGTTTTTGTTATGAAGGCGGATGGGTCCCTCAGACTTTGTGTAGGCTAAAGGGAACTAAAGAAACTCACAAAGAAGAATAGATACCCATTGCCGAGGATTAATGATCTCCTTGATCAGTTGGCTGGCGCCTCAGTATTTTTGTAGTAGGACTTAGCCACGGGATTTCATCAGTTGAGAGTGGCTGAGAATAGTATAGAGGAGACTGCCTTTGGGACTCCGGATGATTTCTTTTATGAGTGGCTGGTGATGCCATTGGGTTTGACGAACGCCCCCGCATACTTTGTTGAGAAGGGTGTTCAGGGAGTACCTAAATAAGTTCGTGATGGTCTTTGTAGATGACATCTGGGTCTTTTCTAGGAGCGAAATAAGTTTTCGTATGTGCTCAATAGGCTGAGCAGGGCCAGTATAGGATAAACGACGGTTTTGGAGCGAGACTGGCGAGAACATCCAGAATTGGTCAAGGGCTTAATTATTTAGCCATTTTTACTAGTATCATCTAACGTAGGTCGTCTGAATTCGAAGGAGGTATCCCTTGGGTGTTTGTCTGATATTGGTTTAGGCCTTTGGGGCTTGCATTTGGGGGATGCCGAATTCGACTAGGGTGGTCTGCGTGGGAGACAGTTGTGATGATTTTGGATGATATTCTGGTGGAGAAGAGCATGCCCTACATCTTAGGGAAGTGTTGGAGACTCTTTGAGCGCATAGTCTTAGGACAGCAAAAGTGGATGGGATCCTTAGCATCCTATGAGTAAGGGTAACATGGTAACGGACACCTTAAGTAGAAAAAGGTTGTCCTTGAGTTCATTGTTCGTTGAACGACGGAGCTTAGAGTTTATTTCTAAGTTTGACTTTAGACCTTCCGTTGACTTTGTACCCGGTTTGCTAGCTTCTTTGGAAGTTAGACCTACTCTTTTGGGGCGGATTGGAGAAGCACAGAGGGGCGACCCACAGTTGGTTGAGTTAGTAGAGATGCTCATAAGGGGGGAGTCGTCCAGCCATTTGAGTAGGTACACCCTAGATGATAGAGGGTGCTTGCGTAGAGACAGTAGACTTTGTGTACCGCAGGACGAGGGTTTGAGGAAGGCTATTCTTGATGACGCACACCGTTTTAGGATGACCATTCATCCCGGTGGGGGTAAGATGTACCAAGACATGAAGAGGGCTTTCTTCTGGGCCGGTATGAAGAAAGATGTGGCCGAGCATGTCGCTCGATGCTTGGTGTGCCAACGAGTGAAGACGGAGCGAAAGAAACCAGGTGGGTTGCTTCACCCATTGGAGGTTCCGCAATGAAAGTGGGACAGCGTCTCGTTGGATTTTATTGACAGGTTACCCAGATCGAGAAAGAGTAATACAGGAATTTGGGTGGTGGTAGACAGACTTACTAAGAACACCCATTTCATACCTGTGAAGAGTAAGTGGACTGCTCCATGGCTAGCTTTTGTATATCTTCGAGAGATAGTTCGATTGCATCGGGTACCCTCCAGTATAGTGAGTGATCGAAATCCTATCTTCACTAGAGAGTTTTGGAAGAGTTTGCAAAAGGCGGTAGAGACTCAGTTGCGTTTGAGTACCGCATATCATCCTCAGACGGACGGCCAGACCGAGAGGGTGAATCATATTTTAGAAGACCTTTTGAGGCTATGTATCTTGGATTTTGGAGGTACATGGGAGGAGCATCTTCCATTGGTGGAGTTGCCCGACAGACTTAGTGGTGTACATGATGTATTCCATGGGAGGAAGTGCCTACATAAGACCGCAGAGGTGGTAGAGCCAAGTTTGCTTAGAGAAGTGGAAGCAGAGCGTGATGCGACTATTCGACGAGCTCCTACTCGCATCCTTGGGTTAGAGACTAGGAAATTGAGGAATCGAGAGGTTCAGCTAGTCAAAGTGCAATGGGGAGAAGAGGAGAGCAACGCAACTTGGGAGACGGAAGCGAAGATGCGTTCTTTGTATCCATTTCTTTTTGAGAGTATGTCTTTTAACTTCTCCTTTATCGTTTGACTGGTACTTATCTTATCCTTAGTATGTCCTCTCGTTAGTACCTTTGACCTTCAGATAGGATAGTCCTATGGTTGAAACATGTGTTTGAGACATGTTATGTATGATGGATGCAAGTGGATGCAAGTGTTTGCTAGTGGTTGCTCGTGGATGCATATACACACACTCTAGGCACTAGATCGGCTCAATCACTTCATATTGCATATTGCATAAAATTGTGTGTAGGAAGCTATATTTATGGATGTATAATGATTGTGTTATCATATGGATGATGCATTTTGGTGAATGATTGTGCACTCATGTAGATATTGTATGTGTCGATAGGGTTCCCTCGCATACATAATGGATGCATGGCACTATCATGGTTTGCATATGTTCATACATTAGATAGGGAACATATACACACACTTTTTGCATATGCTCATACATCATTAGAAATTGTTTTAAGGACAATGGATGCCAGTGTTTGATGGTTGAGTAGATGGTTGTTTGGTTGGTAGGATACGTTCTTCTTGACTTAGAGATTTCGGGGACGAAATCCTTTAAGTAGGGGAGAATGTAACACCCCGTATGTTAAATAACTTGTTATAACATAAATCAGAGCAGAATTAAATTTAATATTCTGAATCAGGGGAAACGGGCTGTGCCATTGCGTTCGTCTCGGAAAAATACGCGAAATAGAGTCCGAGTTTTCGTAAATCGGAGTCCGTATGACCAAGTTATGGCCCGTCAAAGTTTCACGAAAAATCAAAAACAAAAACTGCTCATGTTTTGAGGCCCGGGATGAGTTTTGGGCTGTTTTTTTTGGGCCCTAAATGATTCCTACACTTGACTTCTTCCCCAAGACATGCTTTAAAGGCTAGGATTGGTTCTAGGGTATATCCTATGGTCCTAAAACATCTAACTAATCTATATATACACCCTAATACCCCCCTTATCCTTACCAAAAAATAGATCTAAGGCCATTATGCCACCACTTAGAAAATTGGAGAGCCTCCACTAAAAATCCTAAGAGGATTTGCAAGCTAATCTACATCTTCTTCTACTTAATCATTGGGATTTGCTTCATTTAACTTGCTAATCTTGTTTTGGTGAGTTTCTATGGCTTTAATAATCAATTGTTAAATTGATTATGGTAGGATGTGATAAGACATGGCTATGTTTGTGGATGAATGTATTTATGCAAGTTTGTATGATATGTGATTTGCAAGTTTTATGTTAAATGCAAGTTAAGGCCATGTTTTATGATGCAAAACACCATGTTAAACATTTATGCATATGTGACATGTTATGCAAACTATATGTGAGAATATATGCAAGTTATATGTAACATGATATGCAAGTTATGCATGTGATTTTGTGCATGCTAAGTAGTTGGTGTTATGCATGTTAAGTATTTGATGTTATTCATGCTAAAGTATTTGACGTTATGCATGATAAGTATTTGATTGTATGCATACTAAGTATGGGGTTTTATGCATGTTAAGTGTTTGGGTTTATGCAAGTTAAGTGGTAGGTTTATGCATAATAAGTATTTGATTTTATGCATAATAAGTATTTGGTTTTATGCATAATAAGTATTTGATTTTATGCATAATAAGTATTTGATTTTATGCATAATAAGTATTTGATTTTATGCATGTTAAGTGTTTGGGTTTATGCAAGTTAAGTGGTAGGTTTATGCATAATAAGTATTTGATTTTATGCATAATAAGTATTTGGTTTTATGCATAATAAGTATTTGATTTTATGCATAATAAGTATTTGATTTTATGCATAATAAGTATTTGGTTTTATGCATAATAAGTATTTGATTTTATGCATAATAAGTATTTGATTTTATGCATAATAAGTATTTGATTTTATGCATAATAAGTATTTGGTTTTATGCATAATAAGTATTTGATTTTATGCATAATAAGTATTTGATTCTATGCATGATAAGTAAGTGGTTTTATGCATGCTAAGTGTTTGGTATTATGCATAAATCATGATATGCAAGTTTACCCTTTTAAATATGGTATATACATATGCAAGATGGCACTCTTATATGCTATGCATGTTTACCCTCCTTTAAGATGCAAGTCATATATGTAAGTTCGACATATTATGCAAGTTATGCTTACATGCAAGCTCAACATGTTATGTAAGTTATGTGCATATGCAAGTTATGTGTATGAGGGTATGCAAGTTGTGTGCATAGTGTTATGCAAGTTAAGTTTATGAGATTATGCAAGTTATGAGCATGATGTTATACAAGTTATGTATATGCTTAAATGCGAGCTTAATGTGATATGCAAGTATGTGAATGCTTATGCAAGTATATGAATGCCCATGCAAGTATGTGAATGCTTATGCAAGTTATGTGTATGCTTAAATGCATGTTTAACATGTTATGCAAGTTATGAGGATGCTTATATGCAAGTTTAACATGTTATGCAAGATATGTGTATGATAATATGCAAACTCATATGTCATATGTTATGCAAATCATGGGTATGATAATATGCAAGTTTGGGTTATATGTAGCTGGGTTAATATATGTTCATATATGCAAGTTGACATCCTCTTAACCCATGACAAAGTTATATGCTAAACCCATGATATTTGTGATGGATCTTTCCCTTTATTATGTCGTGAAATGAGAACGATTTACGTGGGGAACGATGGGGTAATAAATATGTTAATAAAAGTATGATTGGGTATGGTTAAGCATACCATAAAAAAATAAATTACCATAAGTGGGAATTTACCTATTGAGTTAGGTCTACCCCATGGGAATTTACCTATTGAGTTAGGTCTACCCATGTTATGGAAAATTTGATATTAATTAGGGATAATTAATATGGGGGTGATTAATTAGGTTTAATTAATCAACTAAGACACGAGGTTGGACCCTTTTGTAGCGGAAGTCTGCCCGGAACCGACCGGACATCCAGCAGCTACAAATGATTGGCCCAATGTGAGAGGTCTTAGTCATAAATTAAATACATGATTAAAGTAAAGACACGAGGTTAGGCCCTTTTTATGACAGAAGTCTGCCCGGAACCAACCGGCATATCCAGCAGTCATAAAAGACGGTCTAATGTGGGAGGTCTTTATGAGGTCATGATCTTAATTAATGAATTAAGAAACACTTAACCATATTAGCATGTAGTGGGACATGAGGGGTTAAGTGGGTGTCTTGGGGTGGCATGATGAGACTAGTGGGTTGCCTTGGGTGGCAATAGAAAAATACGATTAGAATACTTAACCAAGGTGGAACATGTAATTAAACATGATAAAAGGGTTAAGTAAGTGCCATGGGTGGTATGTGAGAATACGATTAGAATACTTAACCAAGGTGGAACATGTAATTAAACATGATTAAGGGGTTAAGTAAGTGCCATGGGTGGCATGTGGGAATCTAGTGGGTGCCCTAAGTGGCAATTGAAATATGATTAAAGGACTTAACCAAGATTTATAACATGTAAGGGGACATGGTTAAAGGGTTAAGTGGGATGCACTAGATTAAACGACAAGCTTAAGTAGTAGCTTGTGGGGGCCCATTTCAACCAATATCCCAAACGTATCTTTGTAGGCTCGACTCTAGTCGGGTGACGGGACACGCATATTGGGCTTGACTGTAAGAGGCCAAAACGGGTTAGCGGTGGCAACGCGGGATCAACGGGTTTCATATGCGTGTGTGGACCCGGGCTGGTTGGTAAGTCGTTGTTGCATCGTGTAGATATAAAGCCGTGCACAGTGATATTATATGGTAGCCACTTTGGGGAATGATACACCCCCTTTTGTGGGACCAGCACGGGTATCTACGGTAGGGAGTCGATCGCTTGGGGGTAGTGGGTACACCTAGTAAAAATAGGGGCAGACGGCACCTGCGTAGGGGTACAAGAAACTACCGGGTAAAAATTACTAAGTACACTTAGTGGGATCAACCTTTAAGTAGGAATTACTCTTGGTGGGTAGAACTGGTGTGGTGCAGTGTAGGAATTACCCTTGGGTGAATAAGTCTGGGGTGGTGTAATCTAATAATTATCCTTGGGAGGATAAAAGCGTCTTCTCGGTTATCTTAGTACACCCTATGTTTTGTTGGCTACTTAGTGTGGTCATTATCCCCAGAGGTACCGTACCTTATTTATGTCATACCCTAATTACTTTAATGGTTGTATTGTTAGGGTTATAGGACTCACTCAGACTTATGTCTGACCCCGTTGTTTTTATCTTTTTCCCAACCCTCAGGTCCTACGGTGGATCCTAGCGGTAGTAGAGCTTGATCGGATTTCTGTTTCCAGTCTTGAGGAGCTTGGGTAGATGTAAAGCTCCAGTTATCCAGTTATCTTTTCTTTTCTTATGGCTATTGTATGAGAGAGTGGGATTATGTACTTCTTTATTTTGATGAATATTGTACTTGACTTTTATCGTGGTTTTTATGATGTAACCAGACATGTTTATTTCCGCTGTTATGAGATGATGTTTTAAAATTTCAAGTACTATTTATACCTGTCTTGTTGTAATTTTTCTGTTCTATATTCACTAAAATACTCCACCGATGCTATGGCATTCCCTTTGTGAGTGACCCTAGCGGGCGTGGGGTGTTACAGATTCTCTTCAGAACATAACATACAGTCTATAAAATATCCCCCCACTAATGTTTTGCTGCACCAAAATTTAATAAAATGACAATTACTAATTCGGTAAAGGTCCTATTTTTTTAGCTTTACCTTCCATTTCAGGTGAAAATGGTGCAGTTCTCTTATGTACAATATATCACATAAAAAAATCCAGAATAGAATTTGATTCATATTCTGTTCCTCTATCACTCTGTAGTCTCTTAATTTTCCTATTTGCTTGATTTCAATTTTGAATGTTTCAAACATATCAAATGCATCAAATCTTTAAGAATCAATGTCTTTCCAATCATATGTTTTATTTTCATATTACCAGTCTCTACAGCTTAAGTGGTGTGAGAATCTCACAACACACTTTCTGATCGTCAGCAACCGTGTATATTGTGAATATATCACGATCATAGCAAACATGGCGAGAAACACCAATGTCTACCCACCAACCTTTGATTCACCAATAAGGCGAATCTCAGTAATCATTGCCGTAAGAGGCTCCTCAGTCAGGTTAGCCTGCGGTGCAGGGCTTGGCCTGTTCCAATACATTCGTGTCATATGATCTGGTTTTCTACAGTTGTATTATAGAATAACTGTCCAGAATCATTCATTTGGGTTGATTGCTGCTGTCATTTATGGTTTCCTTGCGGATTCCATTCTGTTATTTACTGGTCGGTTGTTGATGCTTACTATTTTTTAGAGATGTTCATATGTTTGAGAATTTATATTTTCTCATAGGAAAGTATTCATAAACTCAGAGACTAACATAAATTATCCACATGTATGCAACAAAGGTGTTCTATATTCTATCTTTTCACTTGTATGCATATAAACTATGTCAATTTATTTGATGCAAAAAACCTATTCATCCAATTAATGTCAATTCTTAAGGACATTATCAAATAACATACACATTCTATTAATGTCAAATTTTTATTGACATTTCCCAATGTTATATGTGTTCTATTAATGTCAATTCTTACTGACATTTTTCAAATAACATACACATTCTATTAATGTCAAATTTTTAGTGACATTTCCCAATATCATATGTATTCTATTAATGTCAATTTTAATGACATTTCCATATAATCATATGCATTTCAAATGTATTGACCAATTATTTATTTTGGCCACTTCTTATCTTCCCTAAAAATATATATAAATAAATCGAGAGATTTATGCATCATAATACAGTCTGAACATCGCAATTCATGCTTTTTTTACTTGCTCAACCTGGTGGTCATCACTTGAGTGTGTAATTACATTTAACCATGTATATGTGCTTCGGCATTCACAACCAATTTAATCAGCATTGACAAAGCACATTACTGTATAAGTTATCATACTTCAAACGTCACATGGAGCAAAAGAAACGATAAAAAATTAAAATCATACCAGGCATTAAGTTGCAAGTAGGAAACAAGTTCTGAAGCTTTACTTCTCTTTATGACCGCGCATCAGCTCTCTCAATTCAACTATCTCATCTTCACCGTACATGTATTTCTTCAGATCCAGGGTATACCCGAAAGCTCAATTAGGCCAAATTATTAGATCTGGGATCTTTAGTGAATATCGAGAGTGGTAGCTGCGGTCTGATATGTACAAATAAACATAGAAATGAATACAGCAAACCCTAGACGGATATCAGAAATGAGCGAGGTTGAAGATGTTTGGTCGCCGAATGTAAATGGGGCAGTCGAAGCCATTGTTTCATGGATCGTCTTCAAATTGTTGGGAAACAATGGCTGAGTCGCGGACCAGGTCGCTCTCTTGAAGACGATTCAGTGATCTGGTCGGTGGTGCAAAACCAGTTCGTACTCTCGCCGCCGCCTCTAGGATAAAACAGCCTCGTAGAACAGTAACTGATTTGCTTGCACAACAAATCAGTGCAGATTTGCACTTTCGAAATAAATAACTGCTCGAAAATTTATGTAAGAATATTTAAATGGCGGAGGAGAAAAAAAAAATTCTATTCTAATCTCGTCTACAACTGAAGATAATATATAGATGGGGATTAGGGTTAATCGAAAATACTGGGCAGTAGGAGAAAATAGGATCTGCTGAAATACCGGGTCAAAAGTTTACCGCTTCATGATAAAGTCGGCTCAGAAATATTTTTCATAAAAACGGTTTGAAAAAGTCAAGGTTTTCTGGTCCAAAAATATAAGTGTCTACACCACATAGCCAAGGCCCAAGCCCAAGCCCAAGCCCGAACCGAGCCGGGCCGGGCCGGGTCGGGTCGAGTCGGTCGGTCGCGCGCGCGTGTGTGGTGTTCATGATGCATGGTCTCCCTCCTCACAACAAAGCATGCATTGGGAGCCCAAGGCCCCAACATGACTTCTTAGAAACAAGTATAAATACTTGCATCTTTCTTATAATCCCATGATGTTGGACTATTCACATATAGGAGCCATCATACACTTATTTCTATATTTTAAATATTTCACATAAATTTCCAACAAAATTCAATGTCAAAAAGTAAGAATACACTAGCTTAGTCGATTGAACCAAACTCTGTACTCAACTATATACACATACACGCATACACATGCATATAGTAGTTTAATCAATTAAAGTTGATCTGGTGACTAAATACTAGTTTGATCGAATAAGTCGATTGAACTAGATCAAAATTGTACTATTTCCTTTCTGGTTTGAAATGAATCTGTTTTCAAACTCAATCGATTAAATCATTATATCTAGTCGACTGAATCTGTATAACAAATATATTTTTCAATTTTATAAATGGACACTCCTCTTCAAAAAGAATTGCTCCTCCTCTTGATGGTTATAACTGTTTTCATTCATCGGTGCCCATCACTAAAGGTTGCAACAATTAAACTATTATATATAGAAAAATCATCACAATGTTTTGAAATAATTCTAATTTCTAAATCTCCATCATTATTTTGAACTTCAACATGTGTTCATATGTACATTGATTTCGAACTGATCACTTGTACATTCCATTCATATACTCTTGTAATCAAAATACTTTCATATTCTTCATGAATACACTACATACCATTCAAAAGAATAGAATAGGAAGGGTATACTGTAATGACTCACCTGTGTTATTTAGAACACATGAAGTCAATTGTTATTATTACTTATAATTGAATAATGTTATATTGCTTAGGAAAAGGTGTTGAAGTCTTGTTTTGTTGCTCAAGCTAAGGTGCTGAAGTCTCATTCGACTGCTTGGGAAAGTTACTAAAATACTATTCAGTTGCTTATGTGCCTATTCTCCCAGGAAAACTGAGGTTGTTAGTTACCAAAATAAAAGTAGACATCAATCATTCTATAGAAAAGTAAACCTGTGATTCACTTGAGACTTCATCTAGCTCATCTTCACTGACTACATGCAACCGCTTCCGTAATGATGCGGTTTTGATCCCTAAAAAAATTGCAACATACTTGTCCTAATTAGTGATCATAATCTCCTGAAGCATAAGACATTGTAGTCAAAACATAAATTTGTAATTAAAACACTCTACATTAAGTGGGAAGTTTCTGTCTATAACTAACATTGTTACCATCTCTTACACTATAAGATACTCCAATATTGTGTACATATGAAATTGTGCATGTGATTTGTTTCAGGCAATGCACTGTTCAGACCAAATAGTCAAACCATGCTCGCCTCTGAAAGTCACAATGTACACACTTGTTATGACTAAAACCAAAAATAAAATTTCATTTATGTAAAACTGGAGCCTTTGTCCCTTATACTAACCACCAAGTAACAATACATAAAAAATAAAATAGAAAAGTTATGTTGTGAAATCGATTACTAACCACTCTTTTTTCTACCAGGAGAGGACTTTATCTTGGTAGAACCATTCGCCTAGAATTGATGATTTAGTTTATTCATTCCGACATATAAGATAAGAGCATTTGTGAAATAATAATGTAAATAAAAAGGCATGGGCTAACTTCTTCATTTTTCTTGGTCTTAACAAATTTACGTCTTTTTTCCCGCAAGAATCTGTAAAGATTATAAAGTATCAGTCGATTATTTTGTATAGAGTAGGCATATGCAACTACTGTATAAAGAAGCTACTTTGCTTTTACTTTGTCCCAAGAAGGACTGAACTATGGACATTTATTCCATTAATGATATACACGTAAATGTGTATATTTTATCCGCTATTTATCTTGTTTTCTCTGTAAAATAATTGATACCGTGTATTTATAGTTATGTTTTCAGATTATTTAAGGCGAATGGATTGATGCACTTGATTTTTGAAAAGCTTGAAGAATTGTTGCAAGAAGAGTGTTGATTTTTAGAGCTGGATTAATGCGTGAAGAACTGAAGAAATGTTGTTGTTAAACCACCTTCTGCCGCATATTTTAAAGTCAAAATTCAATGCCTTTACATAAAGATCGTTTGTCTCAGATGTTATGGAGTTATTATTCATTGAAGTTGATTCCGTTTGATGCCCGCAAGCTATTTTTCCATGACATTTGCATGCCCATTCACTTGCGTTCACATTGGTCTAGTTGTTATTTGGGCAAAACCTTTTGTCCCACATCTTGTGTTCGGCCACTTTGTCTTGGTCAAGGAAGCTATAAATACACTGTATCTCTTTCGTTTAGAATTATCTTAAGTTTTATTATATAACTCTTCTCTTGGAATAAAACTATTCTTCCCCTGTTCTCTTTAGTTTTAGTTTTATTTTATTTATGTTTGTTCTTTTATTCTTCGTTTTTTTATCATTTAGCTACGTCTAGCTAATCCCCTTTAATTAGGGGGTGATGACGCTTATAGATTAGATTCAATATGAATCACATAGCCAAATAGATTAGGACTTCATGTATACAGATCTGAGTCTGAACCAAGAGTTACGTCTGAACCTTCATACTTTGTGTCGTATAAGAGCTTTGCTCCTTCACAGGGTATATTCGCGTGTGATCTAACACTTATCAGATTTAGATTTAACTTTCAGGGTTTTAGAAATAAAGTAGTGAATCTGTCCTGATAACCTGTGGTTGTTTAAGAGCTTAGCTCCTGCATAGGCTATGCTTGTCGTTATTCACATATTTGTTTCTAAAAATCTAATTATTGTTGATTCATGTTTGTGACAGAAACATGAATTAGATCTGTATTAATATATATTGATGGTTATTAATCAGTTTATGTCATTACTCCCTAATAGCTTTCATTTATTATTAAAAACTCTCTTTTTCTTTATTTTTTGTTATTTTCAAACAATCAAACTTTCGGAATAATCTGATTGGATTTATTGATTAAAATAATTTTGGTCCCAGAGTTCGACACTCTTTACAACAACCCTTATTGTTTAGGAAAGCCGAATGAATTAAATAATTGTTTACAATTGTTAATTTGTTTGCAAACAAATTTTGGCGCCATTGCCAGAGACCAAAATAATTTTTATTTGTAAATCCTCCGGGTTAAATTTTTATTTTCTCATTTTTTATTTTAAAAAAAACACAAAAATATTTTTATTTTATACCTTTTGTTTTCTTTCATATATAGAAGAAAATTCTTGCTTAGTTGATTGGGTATTCACATTGATATTACAATCTTCTAATTAAGAGAAAAAAATCTTGTCTTTTGTTTCAATTCCTTCCTTTATTGTCTTTCCATTTTTCAACATATTTCTTTCTCTTTTCTTCTTTCATAAGTTTCTGAAATAAAAAAAATCCTTTCCAAAATTTCTCTTCTCTGCCTTGTTCTCAATACAAGTTCACACAGCACCATACTCCTCTCCATAACGTATACAACAATTCTCTGCCAAAAACAAAGTCCTCCATCACGCAAAATCCACCACTTCGTCTCCACACTTCAACCATACCACGTACAAATCAAGTGAATAGAAATCGCCAATTCGAAAACCAGTTTGGAATACCCGAACCTATTTCGATTTGAATCTAAATCATTTTTGATTTTTTTTTTAAAATGAAGAAGAAGAAGATGGGTTTGTGATTGCGGTTTTGATTCCTGAAAAAATATAGGGGTGCGATATTGATTCGCAATCTTATTTTGTCATTCATGACTTTGTTGAGTCCAATTTGTTGAGTATTGTTTGTTTATTTTTGTTAAACTTTTAGTTGAGTTTTTCTTTTCTTTTTGTTGAGTCAAAACTGTTGAGTCTAGTTTGTTTTCTTTTCTTTCCTTTTTTTGAGTTTTCCTTTTGAGTTTAATTTGTTAGGATATTTTAGTTACTCTAGATCATTTCATTTTCTTTATTTCTTGAAAAAAGGGGTAAAATCAAATTAAAGGATCAAAGGAAGCAGGATTTCAAGCAAAGCAAATCAGGATTTGAAAAATCAAGCAATTAACAGAAGGTGACAAGAATAAATCTGCGAATGATTCAGATGTGTTGGAGCGGTTGCACACCAAATGGGGTGTGAACGCGCTAGCGCTGCTCAGTTGCACTGGAAGGACTGTCGATCTAAGTAAGTGTTTTTTAAACTCTACAGGGGTTGCTACTGCTTCAAAAATATATAAAAATTGCTTGTAAAGATTTCGTGCAAGTGCCACGGCTTGCTTGAAATTTTTATTTATTTCTACAACTTATTATTCTGTGAGTGTTCTGTGATTGATTAAAATATTCTAGAAAATTGCATTCATACTTGAAAAAGCTACATTAATAAATAAAAATTGAAGACTTTGAACTTATGGGCGTCATGTGCTCAATTAGAGTAAAGTTTAATTTCCTAATAACTAGGACTATACTAGTTAACTCTCCCAATGTCTAAGAAAGGGTGAAGTTGCGAACTCAATCATGTTCTTAAAACTTCAGCTGCATTGCTACGGTAATTCGTGGTGCACTGATAAATCCTGACCCAATCTGGCTGAGACTTGTTACATGTGTAGTTTGAAATTATTAGGTTTATAAATTTTCAGTTAGGAGCTATTATGGACAGAAAATTTTATTGTAGCTAATTTCTGTGTGATTGATTCTTTTGTGAGTTAAAAAAAAATCAAACTCCTCTAAAACAAAAATTAACTTCTTTTTTATTCTTTAGCCTTTGTTAGTTTTGTAGTTTTCTAAAAAAATCCCATTTTCAAAATTTTTTCTCTCTCTCACCTCTTTCCTAACTTCTCCATTGTCTAAATTTCTTTGGCGAAATCTTTTCTTCTTCTGGTGCATGCAAACTTGGACCATGACAAAAAATCTTGTCGTTTAGTTCGAACCAGACCACCTTCTCTTTCCCCAAAACCCATTTTACTCGAACAACCCTTAGAAATGGCTGACGAACCCGCACCTCGTAACCTGATGGACAGAATCCTTCCCAATAGAGCTTATATCCCTTCTTGCATTCAGTTACCCGATCCTGTGGGTAACCACTTCGAAATACGGTCGAGTCAAATAAGCATCCTCCCTAAATTCAGTAATTTTCTCATGACGAACTGTATAGTTTCTTAACGAAATTTAAATATGCTTGTGTAACCTTAAAATTACAACAGTTATGTGAGGATGGTATTAAACTTCATTTGATTCCATTCGCATTAACTGACTCCGCAGAAAAATGGTTTCTCAGCTTGCCTCCAAATTCGATAAGAAAATGGAAAGAATTTACAGTAGTTTTCCTTAAAAAGTTCTACGCCCCCCTAGAAAAAATAGCTAGAGTCAGAAAAGAAGTC
The DNA here is from genome assembly GCA_030737875.1 of Allium sativum. Classification (NCBI taxonomy): domain Eukaryota; kingdom Viridiplantae; phylum Streptophyta; class Magnoliopsida; order Asparagales; family Amaryllidaceae; genus Allium; species Allium sativum. The sequence goes on along the minus strand of CM060924.1, from coordinate 392,788,771 downwards.
GCTAATTTCCACCAAAAAGGGGGAATCTTTTTGGCAATATTTCTAAAGATTTAAAGAATTGTTGTTGAGTTGTCCCCATCATGGTTACGAAACATGGTCGTTATGTCAAATTGTATATGATGGCTCGATAATGATTCTAGGCAAATGTTGGAGTATATGTGTCAGGGCAATTTTCTAAAACAGTCTGACATTGGAGCTTGGGAATTTCTGGATGAGTTAGCAGAAAAATCAAAACAATGGGAAAGAACCAATGACATATCTCTCTATTCGCATTCCAGTAGTAATTCTATCGAATCCTCTTCTTCTAATGCTTTTCAAGATGCCATATCACGAGTCCCATCTCATTCCGTGCACCAAATATCGATGCCATATTAAAACACATATAGAAACACCACTATGGAAAACATATATCGATGATGATGTCGTTTCGCCTTCTCTTTCATTAAAGGAGCACTTGACCAAGCGGGAACAACAATCGATACATATGTCTCCATAATTTTTTCCTACACAACAGGGCAACTCTCTATACTGGGAACAAGCTCAAGCACCACGAGCTTTCCTAATCAGCTCATTAAAGCCATCATTCCCTTGTTGAACGAAATCAATCGTTTTCCAAATTGATCACTTAGCCATAGTATAGACTCCTGACTTGCTTATATGGTGTGACAATAAGAAAATAAACCATACTTTGATGGCTCATAGAATTTATCACACACTCTAGCACAGACGTATTGCTTAAATCGGTGAACTCTTCATTCAATATCGACTTCTAAGAATTCATCACAAATTCCTTCGAAGTAAACCATGAGCTAGTCTTGAGCGAATCTGTTTTAGAAAATCGAAGCAATAAGAACTCTCGACCAATTCAAATCCAACCTTGGAGTTTCTTAGAAGTAAACTCCTACATTATTCAACATCCAACTCCAAGTCGTCAAAGAACTCCTCGCTAAAGCCAAAAAAATCCAACAACACAACGGTCGATAGTGTTCTAAGGAATGGTTTGCCACATAGACACGTAAGTGTCCACACAGTGCGACATAGCTGATTCGTCGCACTAGAGCACCATAACTAATTAGAGATACTAGAGCATACCGCATAATAGATCATTCCACTACTGGAAACACAAACCATAAATTGAGGTTAGTCAACCTCAATTCTACCTAACTCTCAACTTCAGAGATGGAGTACTTAACGGTGTTTCTTGTTCGCTTGATCGTCTCTGATAAGTGGTCAGGACGATCAGTCATTAATAAAAAGAATTATTCCAGTGGCACTCATGTGCAGAACAACCTATACTATATATATACACTAATAATATATAGATCTGAAAAGAAAAATATATACAAATACTTACTCTCTCATATATTTTAACTCTCGATTTTGATACTGCTAGGTTAAACAACACAACCTAAGCTCTAATACTAAATGTGACGAGCGCCCTACAACACTAGTGCTCATATAACTCAATAACGCATTTTACAAGCACCCAATCAATGAATAATGGTTGTTAGGAGAAAGAAAAAATAGAAAAGAAGAGAAACGAGAAAGGAAAGAGAAATAAGGAGAGAAGAGGAAGAAGAACAGAAAAAACTTAAAACACTATCACATAGCCTATCATACATCTCATAGCCCGTATGATAACTTATAATAGTAAAAATCACTAATATAAAACAGGCAAGACAATGATAACTATATAAACTGTAACACCCCGTATTTTTACATTAATAATAAAATGAAAATTTTGAAAATTATAATTTTAGAATTTAACCCCAAAACATTTAACAATGCGTTGTGGTAATTTTCTGATTCGCTTTGATATATGGCAAGAACAAAACGGAGCACATATGCATAATTTATCAATGAATTAAATAACCAGAAAATTGCACACACACACACAGATATATATATATATATATATTTATGTATAGAGTTGAAATTCAAACTTAACCATGGTTTATATTAGGAAATAAATAAATCGGGAAAAAGCATACAAAGAAAGTAATCAATGTTTTAATTAAAATTTAAACTCAGAAAAATGCAATGTCACATAGTTGCTTGGACCGGAATGGGTCGACCCATGTTCTACCTGGGTTGACCTATAGATCGACCCACCTAAAGGCGGGTCGACATAGAGGTCGACCCAAGCCGGTCTAGGCCTATTTTCTATGGCGTGTAATTTTTTATATATGCGGCTCGTATTTTAATGGATTAAATCATCCAGTCTAGACATTCTCATACACCTATAAATAGACTAGCATAGCCTAGCCTTAATCTCATATTTTCTGAGGTGCTGCCTAGGCTCTGCCATTCTCTTTTCTCCTCCAAATCTTTTCAGAAAATTAGAGTACTAGTTCATAGGGTTTCTGATTCAAGATTTGAATATAAGAGATATAAATCTACAAACAGGTGTACAAGTTTCCCTCTCTCTTTTCTTCTTCTTTTAGCACTAGATTTGTGAATCCATGGTTGTTTTAAATAGATTCATTTAGGGATGACAGGGAACAACAAATATGGATTAGATTCATGGATTGAAAAACTGGTATAACTATAAGTTGTGATAATTGCAGTATAATTCATTGTATAGATATATCCTATGAACCGGTTAATTGGATAAATATGGCTGTAATACTGAATTTGTGAGATTTACAGTAAAGAGAATGTGTTGCAGAAAATATGGTAAATGGCAAATTGGATATTGTAAATCAAAGTATAGTGAAATTGGGAATAATTATGGTAACTGAGATTAAATCTGCGTAGAATATGTTGGGAAAATTTCTATTGTATAAAGCCTATTTCCCTTAATTATCTGTTTGAATTGAAAATTATTGTAACACTACAATTATGGAATTTACAATAAACATGAATATTTTCTTAATGGTATTATTATGCCAATAGTTGTAAATAGAATTACAATAAAATTTGGGAATAATGAAAAAGAATAGATATGCCTAATTTGCATGTAAAATTTACAGTAATTGGGAAATTGTAGATAACTGCACTGGGACACAAGGGTAAGTTCAACTTGTGGTAGAAGTCTTCTTGGAACCGCCTGGCAAATCCAACATCCACAAGTGGTCAACTTAATGTGAGAGGTTTGGTGCCTCAGCATATATTAAAATTATATGTATACAACAGATAATGAATATATAAGTAAAGAAATGGCAAGTGTGAAAATATACTAGTCGTTAGAGAAATGGAAGCTACAACAGTAAAAGTTTGGTTAAAAAAGGGAAAATGTGATAAATAGGGAATATAACCTATTACAATTAATTACATTAATGAGAATGCAATATAATAGGTAAGCTTTTCCTAGGGACAGATGGGAATATAACATTGGTTATAATAAATGAAAGGGAAACTTATTAATGAACCTTAGTTAAGAGTACTTAGTTAATAAGTGAACAACAACAAAGCTATAATGGCAGTGTAAGACGAGGATATTATTAAATAAGAAAGAATGAGGTAGACTTATGGAATGAAATAAGTTATTTTTAATCATATACATTAAGTACAACATGTTATCGTAACTTGTTAATGAATTACATGGTAATAATGTAAAGGTACTATTGATTACTTTCGTTAATTACAATCTAGGGAATAACATGTTGTGGGCTTCTTAATGAACTTAAATAAGTTAAGTTATATCACTGAATAATAGGCGAGAGGGATCCGTTCCTTTGAGATATAAGGGGCACAGAGAAAACCCGGTAACTTGAATAATTCAGTTAATTGGTAAGTTAATAAGATAAAGCAAGCGCATGATTTCACGATTAGCCATAGGGTCTAATAACACAAAGGTGTGACGCGCTTGGACCAGTCTGTACGTTTGAAGGTGAAGAACCCATAGGGGTAAATCATTGAGGTGTCTGGAGGCACGAGAGGAGCACATCCACCTGATTCTTCTTCTTGATATTCTGCTTCCTGTCTCTACAGGACTGGAAGGAAGCATGCGACTTTCGAGGGATGTGGGATGGTATTCCGTGGTGTTCCTCTGTTGCGGTGCATGCTTAGGTTGTACTCACAGAGGTTAGGTCTTTGTGTTACCACCCGGTGATTATACCTTGACTGCAACGGTAGCTTGGCAGTCATAAGGCTGTGACGGTATGGCATTAGGGTATTCGACGATTTTCATATAGATAGGTTGGTCAGGACCAAATAAAGGATAGTAATCTTCGGGTACCTTTCATCAGCAGTCAGTGTGATGCGAAATGACTAAAGCTAAACCTATAGACCATCTATCTTTCACTGTCGAGACTTTGGTTGCGGGACATGCCAATTGGGATGTAGATTGTTTGCTAGGGGCACGTCACTTAGCTCTTGATGTAGTCTTTCGCTAGTCAGGGGAGGTGTCAAGGTGGGACCATAGCTACCGCGAAAATGCAGACCATAGTTTAGATATCTGTACTTTAGGCCTTTTTAGCAGACCTATACGGATATGGTAAGGCTCCCGACCAAGTTCCATGCGTTCAGATGCAGCCCTATTATAGGACTCGGTGTACAGTAGACATAACATATATGTGAGAGTCTAGGTACATGCACATTGCACCGGGTGGTATATCATAGACGTTAGCGCATTACTCCGATTTGAGACTGAGCTTGATCGAGGACTTTGGATATGGCAGTCCGTACGCTTACGTAGCATAGCGATGGTAGTTCTTGTAGAACGTGGCGCAGTAATATGGATGTCCGTACGTCGTTCGACGTAGGATGAGAGTTGTATATGCTTCCAAAATGTGACAGCGGGGGCCGTGCAAGAAGGGTGCAATGGGAAATACATTGATATATTGGGAGTAGCTACATATATACCATATTAGGTTAATCTACTGGGAGGTAGATGGGTACGACGTGTGTGTAAAGCCTTAGCCGTTATTAACCCAAACTAACCAACAAGAAAATATAACCAAACGGTATATGTAGGGTTATTTCAGAATGTATAATTTAATCCAGTCACCAGAACTTGTGTTCTGACCCCCTTTTCATAACACACTCGCATGTTATGTTTATGGTAGTGATATGATAGCTTTGGATACTGGTTAGGCAGTATTATTTCTTCGGTAAGACTATATTTTGATTATATTTTATTTTATTCCATTCCGTTGTGAGATGTTTTCTGAGCTCTGATATATTTTATATCTTTGCCTTTTCCGCAGGATACCAGACAAGCTAATTCGAGTATCAACAGATCGGAATTTTTGAAAAAAAAAATGGACTGTTAGAATTCGAGTTGTTACATCTGGTATCATAGCAGTTGGATAAATAAGCAGTAGGTTAAGAGAGTGTATAAGATAAATTGGAAAAGGAAATAACGAGAAAGAACAGTTCAAAAGAAACCGTTTAAGAATAACGGTACGTCAAAGAAGATGGTTGGAAAGGAAATGTAGACAGTCGACTGAACCTTTTCATTTTCTTCTTTTCTTAGGTTTGTACGTAGTTGGGAATCAGGTGGACAAGCGTAAAAAAGTTTTCTAAAGGGCCGGGTCGACCTACGGATTGACACTCCCGCTACAGTGGGTCGACCCACGGCTTCAGATCGGAAAAATAAATAGATGAAGCTGAGAGGCTTCGCTATTTTTTTTCCTCTCCCCCTAAAAACCACCGAAAACCCATTTTCCACCAATCTTTCCCAAGTCACCACAGCCCTAAAACTCCACCGTTTTGCGCAAATTTGGTACCAATTCGAAGCTCTCAACGTTCTCCATCCAGATCTACACAAGTTGCTTTCAGATTTAAAGAAAAATCACCATGCCTTCGTGGCCTTCTTTAGCCTCTCTGTTTCCACAGTTAACCCCACTGTAGATTGCTTGGTGTCAGAATCGGAAGTGCATAGTGAAAGCATATGCAAAGTCTAGCGGATACAATATATTGCTTGGAAGACTAGTGAAGTTCGCAGACTCATTGGGCACCCTTTTGGAGCTGTTATTTAGTGTAGTGGGGCTAGATAACATCATGGACCATAACATAGTAGAGAAGAAATCTTATCCGAGGTTAGTACGTCTCTTCGATGCTAATCTAAAGAATAGGGAAAAGGATGGAGTAGTAGTTTTTGAGTCAGAAGTAAAGGGTACACGTATTTTATTCACTGAGGCACAGTTTGGGTGTATTCTTAGTATACGAGGCGAGGGCCTACGCTTAGAGAAGGTGGAGATGATTAGTCTAGCAGTGATACATAGTATTTTCGTGGATGAGGATGTTAGGCTTTGGGTGTTGGCGCATTTGCGCCCACTAGCTAGAGTGGCCATACGTATCCTGCAGTAGGACCTGGCAGCAAAGACATGCAACTTTGGTGGAGTTTATCCCATGATTAGTTCGGCTACATATGCAGTTTTTGTGGGGATCGAGGTTAATTGGGCTCGTTTGATTATGCAATATTTTTCCTCATCCTTTGAGACGATACAATCCACCATTCCGTTTAGGCACCTATAGATGGCAGTTTTTCGACATGCTGGGGTTGCCTTAGGGAATGAGAGTTACATTTCACAGCCCCACCATATTATAGACCTATCCATGCTAACAAGGATGCGCATTGAGATACATGAGATATGGGAGGTGGGGCCGCAGCCGATGGAGCATGAGGAGGGTGATGTTCATCGTGATGGAGGTGAGGAGTTTGACGGAGGTGCTGGAGGGGGGCAGTTTTCGGATGTAGATGTTGCAGATATGGGTCACTTGGACCAAGGAGGCCAACAGGATCAGGAATAGCAGTAGTTTTCCCTAGGATTTCCATATGGGCCTTTGGTTGGATATCAGCCCATGGAAGAGATTGAGCCCCAGGTTGCTCCACCAAAGGAGCAAGGGCAGTATCAGTATTTCTATCCTCCGAAGGGGTATCAGTACACAGGTGCAGGGCAGCCCTGGGGAGGCGATGGGTCTTCCCAGTCATCTGAGTGGGACACATGGTCATCCAAAGAGCCATGGAATTTAAGAGCCGAGGTTAGGACTATCTCAGAGAGGCAGGCTCAGCTGGCTAAAAAGCATCAGGACATCTTGCTTGGACAGCAAGAGATGGGACGAGCCTAGATAGCGGCTACACAAACACAGCAACAGAGCTTGCAGCAGATATACAGTACTCAATAGCAGTTCGACCAGATGCAAGAAGATATGCGGGATATGCGTCTAGAGGTTAAGGATGGTACTAGGCATCAGGAGGAGCATCTAGGTAAGGTGGAGGAGACCCTAGGTGGTTTGGATTCGTTTATCCATTGACAGTTGTGGTGTTGCACTACTACAAAACTGGTCTGTTGTTTCTGTTGTCAAACCCCTATTGCTTCTGTTCAACTACAGAAGCAACTGCAGTCGAAGCAATAAATCAAAATTTGTTGCTTCCGCTTGGGAATAAAAGCAAAAAATATTTTTTTTGCTTCGGTTCCTTACCTCCTTATTGCTTCTGTTCAACATCAGAAGCAAAAAATATTTGTTGCTTCGGTTTCCTTCCCCATGTTGCTTCTGTTCAACATCAGAAGAAAATGAAGAAGATGCAAATAAATCCAAATTTGTTGCTTCTGGTATACAACAAAAGCAACAAAAAATCTTTTTTTGCTTCTGTTCCCCGCTGTAGAAGCAAAAAAGGGGTAGCAGGACCTTATTTGTTGCTTCTGTTATGCTTACATCAGAAGCAAAAAAACTACATTTAATAATAAAATATACCTCTTTCAAATCACTATAATTCTCAAACAAGCAATTGATATACATCACATATAATTATCTTTTTCAATTATATAATCGAAACATATCACAGTATAAATTGGACAATTGAATATCACAATTTCACTGATCGTATTATAATTCATACACTTAAGAGCAACAACATAACAGAAAACAAAATAATTTAGTAATATTGTTAATAATCCGGTCTTAACACAAGAAAAAACCAACTACAAACTTAGAACAACAACTTACTAATTATAAAATCACAGTTTTAAGATGATGTGCGGCTTTTACGAAATACAACTCTCTGAGGGGAACGTAATTTCTCTTTGGTTTCTTCAAACATGCTGCTCTTTGATTGTCGGCTACAATTGAAATATTTCTATATGCTTCAGCTGACTGCAAGTAGAAAAGTACAACAATGTTACAGATATGAATTGCTATGTTCAGCCATTGGAAAGATTTGAAATCAACATTTTTGTACGCTTCAGCCGACTATATATGTTTATCGTTTTTTTAGTGAAACCAACATTGATTTTTGTTCACAACTAGATTATTACAGTAATTCTTATCAAAAAGTTAGTTTTGTTGTCTTCGTTTCCCTTTGAACATGTGCTGTAAACGTACAATTCAAATTTGGTTGCATTGTTCGTCAAGCATAAACATGCTCCTACTCAACGTTGCTTCATTGCTTGAAAATCCTTAAAAAAATTGCTGCACATGTGGGGTGATTGACATGTGCACCTTATATCCCTGTCCTGAGATAGATACAGTTTTTGTTCACATCAATTTTTGTTGTCTTGAGTGTTAGGCACATACAGTAATTCTTATCAAAGTAATATTTTATGCAACGACTTACAATGCAAATCATTGCCAAAACTAGGAAGAATTAATTAGTTTATGATGTCCCTAGCGCAATCTGAGGTGTGCGTTCCTTAATGCAGTTACATTGCCTTGTTTTTACTTTTGTATGTTTTTAAATATGGTCTGAAAACTTTTATGTATGCTTTTAAATAAAAACCAAACACATTCTAAGTTCTCGATTATCATTTTTTATGTATGCTTTTAAATATGGTCTGAAAACATTTTACCGTATTTTATTATTTTGTAATAATAGTCTGAAAATATCCCAGACATTTATGCTATCTTTATAGAATTTATTATTCAAAACATTTATAACTAAGATGTAAACAGAGTACCCGAGCATATATAAAATTAAAAACAGTTCGCGTTTCACGCAATGCATACTGATCCATTGCAGAAAATAAGAATAAAATTAAAAACAGTTCGCGGTTCACACAATGCATATAGATTATAATTAAAACATGCTAAAATGTTAACATGAACTAAATTAATAGTAGTTTGATATTTTCACATGGATCCTATTTATATTGAACTAAGGATCAGTATGAGGATTATATAACTTAATTTCTTTCAAAATAGCAAACAGGTGAAAAACAAAAAGAACATAGTTGGTAAAAACTCATTTGTTTGCAGGCTTCAAAAAAAGAGTTCAACAACAAAATTTGACACTACAGAAGACAACTGCATACTAGCTGGAAAAAAAAACAGAAATAAACAAATAGTAGTACTTAATTATATACCACTTTTCAGTAAGGTATATTCTTGTAATCGCCTTATACATGTATATATATAAATCTCCTATGGAATTCTTACTGATATTAGAATAATAATAGCATTAAAAATATTTTCTACAATAACAAGAAAGAGAAGAAGAAAATAAATGTTTCTTATTCAAGTTTTAACCTTAGACCGATTCCAAGCTAAATGAAAAAGTAGACCCTTTTTACAAAAGTAATGGCATAAAGCATATATGTGGAAAAAAGGGGACTAAAATGATATGTGTGCATATATGCATTACTCAAAATATGATAAGCGTGTTAAACTAAGGTCTCTAAGGGGTTTACAGGTTAGAATCGCGCCTAGCTATACGAATCTTGGTACACCAAATATAAGTTAACCCATTCTAATTATCATCTACAATAAACTCACAATATTGAAGCTATTTTAATATGATGCAACTAAAAGAGGCGAGAATAAACTCACAATAATGAAGCATATGCGACGACTACATCAAGTTCCGCATGATATGATTAGCCATATTATGTCGAACCTCGTCCATCTCTTGTTGACTATAAGAATCAACTTGTATAAAATTCTGCAATTAAAAAATATATATTTTTTTCAAAAAAATTAATCATATGATTACTTAATATAAAATATGAAGGAAAACGATAAAACTAAGAAAATAATACCTCGTGTAACTCGATAATGTGTAACTCGATAATGTGACGGTGGTTTTTTATTATATCATGCATATACCTCATCACATAATATGTATAATCCATTGATCCTAGTTGTTGGGGACACTATAGCAACATTTCAAGAAAATTGAATAGTCAGTTTAAAATGGGTTTATATCCAAAACAACATACAAGTTTATTATTATTAGTACTATCGTTACAAAACAGATAACTTTAACAATGTTCCAATTCAAGGTACTCGCCCGACACTTGTCGCCATATGCTATGTATGTTTTGAAGGCCCAGACATTCAACAAATGTTAAAACAAAAAATAATACAACAAAATAAAAATATACAATTCGTTAACTCTTCGTGTAGATTAGACACACTGCTATACAGTTAGTTTGATATTATAACTTATCCACCAAGCCAAAAGGATATTAAAAAACAAACAAATAAAACATACATATTCGCTTGTGGCTTGATTTTTAAATTGTGTTTGCGTTCGGATTGGGGATCCAAAACATAAACCTCTCTCTTTTGTAAATGGAAAACAAATAGTATACAGTGTTTCCTGCAATATAAGATTTGTAGACATTAAATTCAACCCCATATTTGTAAAGTTACTAAAAGTTTGATATTCATACCCTTCGTAGTATGGGGCTAAGAGTAAGTTCTTAGATTGTTATGCAGTCCATGTGTTTGAGATATATGTATTTGTCGCATCTGGAAACTTCCGCACTTGGGAAAGCTTCTGGGGACACATAAACCCAATGGCCTTCAATTTGAGATCGTTGCACATATGATTTAACCACCTATGCATTATTTAAAGATATGTTAAAATATGTTCTTTTCAAGGCATGCAAACCAAAAAAAACTAAAAAAAATCAAAATCGATGTATGTTTCTTATATGAATCTCAACAACGAGACAACGATTAATTACCATAAGTAAACTAATTTAATATTGATTTTTAATCTCTATCTAAAGATATTCATTATTTAGATATTAGAATAATCTTTCTTACATAATATTTGAGGAGGTTAACTTTGTAAAAAAATTCATAAGTATTAATCTCTATCTAGTAAAATAAAATACTTCAATAATACTGCTAATAATTTGATCTTAACACAAGAAAGTATCAATTACAAACTACGAACTACAACTTACTAATTACAAAATCATTGTTTTAAGATAGAGTGTGGTATTCACAAAATGCAGCTCTTAATGAAAAGCAAACCTTCATAAACAAACCAAGCCTCAATGAATATAGTTTCTCATGAGTTTCTTCAAACATGCCGCTCTTTGGTTTTTGGCTACAATTTGACATAGTGCAGCACCTGGACAATAAAGCAAAATGCGAGATTATTGTTTCTTCCTACAAATAACAAAAACAGTGAAGGTAATGTTGAAAATATCCAACAATTGCTCGGGACAAGTTCAAGCAATTCAATGATGAATAAAAAGACACCTCAAAAAGTCCAATAGATGAATACAAGGACAGTTCAGCAATATGCTTAATTTCATTCCCGCACAGCAGCAATGCAACAAATACATAGTTAAATTATTCAAGCTGTTGAAATACAATGGCATCCACTACAAAAACATAACTGAATCATATATTTTAAATCCCATGTATTTTGAAGTGCTGTTAATGTAACGTGCATGATTGGTAAAGCATTCACGTGGCTATCAAATGAAATAGTGGGCATGATAGGGATAACGAAATCAGATGCAATAACATCCATGGAGGTTAAAGAGAAAAAACAAATTTATATTGTAAGGTCACATTCAAAATTTATTATAAAAATAAATCATTTTTTCATATGACAACATTTTATATCTGTTCAATCCATGTTTACGCAAACATAATGGTTTTTTTTTAGAAAAGCTTTTGCCTTGCGCAATCATAGTTGTTTTTAGAAAAGGTCTTACCCACTTCACGGTTTAACACAGTACAGCAATGCATTTGATCTAAAAGTGAGGACAACACGTGTTTGTTCCAGAGTACAGCAATGCTATATACTACACAGTACAACAATGCTTAAATTAGTTCAACTGATTATTTACAGGTCATGAACTAATACTGTTTGTGTGTAATTAAAAGAGAGCAAGCGCTAAGACGACACTTAACATATCTATAACTCATAATTATGCACCTCCTTTTGTGCATGCCAGTTGCAGACAATATGCGCCTGCAATCATACATGCAATCATATTGGTAGGCCTAAATATCTATACTACATGTTTCTCTGATCTGTCTGATGCAATCATATTGGTACTGAACCTGATGCATTCCAAATACTTCAAAACACGTGGGATTGTATCTGATATGTCTGATGATATGTAGAACAATAACTGGACTAAGAGGAAATTATATTCATTATAGATTAGCATATATTGATATCCTAAGCTTATATCATATATTGCCATCCTAAGCTTTATATTCCTTATTGATTAGCATATATCTATACTAATGTTCAGACGATGAATTATATTCACTGAAAATTAACAGCTTAAGCATATCATGATGATGGTAGTTTATTTGGTCATGGATTAAATCAAACTTTTTTCTCAAGCTCCTAACTCTAACTAAATTATTTGATTTATCTCTAGAATCAAATCGGCCATTTGAGAACTGTTGCTAACACTGAAATAGCATTTGTGCATATATTAGTGTCCTATGTTGCTAACACTGAAAGACGGCCACAAGTACAACAAGAATGTACTCAACAGCCATTGTAATCCAGTTATTAAAAGACAGTCTTCATCGTATGACCTTGATGCTCCTTTAGCATGTCTCAAGAGCATGCTAGGCGACTTTGAATCCAATTCATCATTTTCTGCCTTCTGCTCCCCATTGGCTTCAACATTAATTCAACATGTGCAAGTTTCACTCTGACATGCATTTATTTAACCAATGAAATTTTGAAAATGATGTATTTTGTGTTTTATGCATATCTCTTCCGACATTTGGTTTCAAGACATTCGTTTTTTCTTTCTTTCATAAATTGGTTCCATTATCTTAAGTTTGTCCTTAAGATCAAAATCCATTACACTCGCATGTGGCATTGGATACAGCTTTTACTTCTTATATATATGGCATGTGGGATCCATTTTCAAATATCAATCCAATGAGCAAGAAATTGTTACAGCAGAAGCTTGAGATTTGTTCTTAGCATTATTCTCAGCATATTGTTATTCCAATATTTGGGTTCTGTCACATTTTGCAACCATTTGCTGACTTCTATGACAACATGATGAGGAAATTTAGAATTATTTGGAACTAAAATTTGAAATATATATTTATGACCTAAGTCTAATAGATCGTATTTATACCCATAACAACAAAATTTCACACGAGTAAGCACACTATTCCCCGAAATAAATTCAATCTAAATTTATAAAATTAAACATACATATTAAACAATGGAACTACAACGGCATTATAGTTTGCGGGTACATGCCACTTGAAACTTTTTTGATCTGTTACTTATGTAAATAAAAAAAGATTTTATACATTAGTTTGTTGAATAAATTGAAATTTCCACTAAATAATAGTAAAAGAAGACCAAATTTTACAGTAAAGATAAACGAACTCATTGTTACTCTTAATTTTTCGTCATTGTGCAAGCTTTTCATGATTTTGACAATCTATGTAAAATTCGATTGATTACTCAGTTTGTTTACCCAGATTACCTTTTTTGTTCCAATACTATAGTTTTGGTATAAGTTCAAAATGTAAAAATTATTTATAAAAAAACAGTAACTAAGGTAATGAGAGGATACAAACACGTGAACAAATTTCATTTAAAGATTGGTTACTGAATACGTGATATCAACAAAAACATGAGTTACCAAATGTATCAAAAAAAGAGTTCAAGTTCATTCAATCCTTTTTTTTTACACTTTTGCTGGCATATTTCATATTAATAAGTAACCTTCTAAATATTCTGTTATCCATTTATAAACAGTCAATTGCATTCCAATTTTATATTTAATTGTGAAAGTAACTGATGTTTTTTTACTGATAAATTTTGATGACTGTTGTGCACCAAATCTTTCTTCTTTTATATAACTTTCACGTATAAAAAATTTGGCATCAATTGCATAACATTCACAAATTATATTTAAATTTACGTTTAGTTCACCGTGTCATCGGCACGAGCTACATACTAGTATGAAATGAAATGACTTGAATGAACACTAAAAATTTAAAGTGTTTTCATTCCCTTATAGAAAGGAAAGTATAGTTTTTTAAGTTCCTAACAGCTGAATGTCAGGATATAGGATGTTTTCATTTTGTGCAAGACCGTCTAGTGATGTTCCTACGATAGTCTTGGGGATTTTATTTACTGCATATATCATGTAGTTCATATACTATATTAAAATACGAAATAATTATAGTATAGTGGTAGGTTCTAAAACACTTTGGCTAGGTTCGAATATGCAGGCTTCTTATGCAAAAATCTATAAAGAGGTTCAGGCATTTGCATATTAGGAAACATATATTTATGAGCATCTAAAGGTCGTATGCCAAGATACATGATTTTTTTTTTTATTCATATGCTTTAGTTGTACATTTCTTGAAATTTACTTTAGTTTTACATGGGTAATGTGCCTATTCCCACCAGGTTAGAGTTAGATAGACATAAACTAATCAATCGAGATATACAAGACACGTATAGAGAATTAGTTCAAAAATATCATTCTTTATTCCATCAGATATAAGCTTTAATTAATAACTTCCATTAACAACACAAACCTATTTAAATCCACAACAATTGCTTCAAAAAAAAAAAAAACCGCAACAATCACACTCTTTATTACTTTATCCTTCATTCAATCTTTCTCTTCAGTAAATAAAAGAGAGAACTAAGGTTATATCAATGGCATCTGAAAACGAAGACCTTTTTTTAGCCTGAAAACGAAAACTTGAGGCTAAGCTTGAGCCTTTCTTCGCTAAACTCAAAACGCATAACATAAATTTAGGGAATCACAAACAAGGGAATTAGTAAATCGATTAATACCTTAAGCAATCCAAACTAGCGAATCGGTAAATCAGGCTGATCCAAATTAGGGTTGAAGAGAAAAATTCCGTCTTGACGTCGATAGACGCAGATCTAAAGTCGATAGGAAAATTCACGTTGAAGAGTCGATGTCTTGGATTAAGCGGAAGAAAATGCGGACAAAAGAAATTTTACGTTCTTTTTTCCTTTTTCCCCTTCGATAAACGATTTACGTTCAGTGAAATTTGGGCGCGGTGAGATATTGTTTGGGGGGCAAGATTTGGGCTTACGGTCCAATATAATTTGCGTCTAACGATCGGGTCTGATGCAAATAAAAAGAAATTGCTTCTATTATACAATTATCAGAAGCAAAAAAATAAATTCGCTTCCTTCTTATTGCTTCTGTTTCTACAACAACGGAAGCAAATTTTTATAGTTAGATTTTCTGCTGTTTTCCTTGGACTAATTGCTTCTGACGTAATGATGGAACAGAAGAAAATAATATTATTTGCTTCTGTTGCAAGCACATCAGAAGCAAATGAGGAGAAGCAAGAGACGCTTTTTGTACTAGTGTTGTTTGTTGGACCATGTGTCTTAGGACTTGACTATCTAGTTTGACCTCTGCATTAGAACTTATGTCTTAGATCTTATGCTTTAAAATTTAACCCTCGTTGTAGTAATGTACGTTTGTAATGAAAACTTTGCTTTTGGTAAGAAAGTTCCTATTATAATCACTATAATTATAATTAAACAAGCGGAACATTAATATTACAAGACAATGATAGTAAACAAGCTTTCCTCAAAAGTATTAAGAGGAGAGAAGGTTCGGAAAATTTAACTTTTTCCAAAGATAGAAATTTGAAAAGTTGGATGGTAGTACTTTGGATGCAAAAAAAAAAAAAGGGTGAACTATACTTTTGCTTTGCAAAGGTATGGGAAAAAATGGTTGAAAAATGTGTTTTTACTTTTCAAAAAGAAACCGCATTCATGTAAAATTGCCAGTATATTTAGGATATGTGCATCATATTTTCAAGATTTTTTTCCAAGAAATTTGCATTCATATAGGAGGTATTGTTTAGGCATTCATTACATTCATATTGTTATGCATGTAACACTTTGCATAAGTGTACAGATGGTTGTAAAGTTAGACGAACACCAATTGATTGCTATTTATATGAGGAAAAACATTACTCCATTTTTATCAAATTTCGGGGACAAAATTTCCCAACGAGGGGAGAATGTAACACCCCGTATTTTTACATTAATAATAAAATGAAAATATCGAAAATTATATCTATAGAATTTAACCCCTAAACATTTTCCAATGTGTTCGTGGTAATTTTCTGAATCGCTTTGATATATGGCATGACCAAAACGGAGCACCTATGCATAAATTACCAACGAATTAAATAACCTGAAAATTGTATGTGTGTGTGTATATATATACACGTATAGAGTTGAAATTCAAACTTAACCACAGTTTATACTAGGAATAAAATAAATCAGGAAAAAGCATACAAAGAAAGTAATAAACATTTCAATTAAACGTTAAACTCAGAAAAATGCAACGTCGCATAAAACTTGCCTGGACTCGAGTGGTTCGACCTGCCTAAGGGCGGGTCGACACAGGGGTCGACCCAAGCCGATCCGGATCTATTTTCTATGGCGTGTAATTTTTTATATGTGCGGATTGAATTTTAATTGATTATATCCGACGGTACAGACTTTCTTGTACACCTATAAATAGACTGGCAAGATCTAGCTTAATCTCATATTTTCCGAGGTGTTGCATAGGATCCGCCATTTTCTTGTCTCTCCAAATCTTTTTAAAAAATTAGAGTACTAGTTCATAGCGGTTCCGATTCAAGATTTGAAGATAAGAGATATAAATCTACAAATAGGTGTTCAGAATTCTGATAAACGTGAGGTATGCTCTTGGATCTGATTTATATAGGTTTCCCTCTCTCTTTTCTTCTTCTTTTAACATCATATTTGTGAATTCGTGGTTGTTTTAAATAGATTCATTTAGGGATGCCATGGAACAACAAATCTGGATTAGATGCATGGATTGGAAAGCTGTTAGGTAAGTGGATTCAAATTATACCTTTTTAAATAATGATATATTTACCGTTTACATTCCCTGTCATTCTTAACGTGCAAATAACTGTAAGTTGAGATAATTGCGCTAAAATTCTTTTTTAATTATGTCAAGAATATTATTGTTGTATAGATCTATCCTATAAACGAATTAGTTGGATAAATATTATAATAATACTAAATTTGTGAGATTTACAATAAAAGGGAATGCGTTGCACAAAATATGGTAAATGACAAATTGGATATTGTAAATCAAAGTACGGTGAAATTGGGAATAATTGTGGTAACTGAGATTAAATCTGCGTAGAATATGTTAGGAACATTTCTGTTGTATAAATCCTATTTCCCTTAATCATCTGTCTGAATTGAAAATTACTGTTAACGATATTTTTTGTCAACACGGGAGATAGGCGAATGGTAATGGATCTAAGAGAAAAATGGGTTGTTTAGCCTTTGCGAGCTTTGTTCAGATTACTGCTCCTAAGTGTCAAGGTCTTCAGGAGGGGGGTCGCTAAACGCCTCTCCTGACAAAGAGCTCAATGGATGTTAAAAAGAGATTCCACACCAAGCTCGTGGAAAGATCTAATCTCATGAGGAATACCTAGGCTTGTAGGATGGGTTTAAATCTATGGAAAGAGGTGTTTCATCCAATCTACAGAATGGTTTGGACAAAAATTCATGCATACACAGGAAGCAAATAGTAAATCATAGCAACAATAACTAAGAAATTATACGATAAACTCAAAGGAAAATACTTTTGAGTATAGACGTACTCTTTATTAATCTTTCATTTAGAATACATGAACGGGTAGAAGAAATCCTCCAATTGATCCCAGTCTTAGGGTTTAGAGAGAGAGGGAGTACAAGAATTAGAAAATAAAAGATCCCCTAGAAATGTGACTCATGGAGTCTTATTTATAGAGAATCTGGGGCCCCTTTCGTTGTTGGCCTATTAGGCCTGCAAGTGTCTTTGTCGGCCGCTTTTCTCCTTGGTCTCGGATGTTTGGCTTCCGGTCGCATTTGTGGTGCTGGTTATGGCCTCTGAAGCGAGGGTACCGGTCGATCGGGGCTTCTTTGAGATTGAGATGAGCTTGTTGATGTGATGACTTTCGGACAACATTTAAACCTCTGATAGTAGCTCCCGGACGTATATTTCTAGATGTAGGCTTCCAGCTTTCTCGTGTATACTTAGAGGAGCTTGTCCTCTTGATGAATATGGATAGCTGCTGGTTCAAAACCGCTCGCGGTGTTCGTACTAAGTAGATTAGTATGGATAGCCTTTATCTCGGCTAGGGTTTCGGTCGGCCTCCCGGTGGAGCTTTTCGGATTTTCTGGACTCCCGAAAGGTGGCTCCCGATGATATGTTATTGTCTATCGATGTGACCTTTCGGCTTTTATGTGACAGATGCTTCGAAATCTGGTTTTGGATGATCTCAATATACTTTTGGTGTCTTTTCCTCCGGATATACCTGTATTAAGCAAGTTAATATCGATATCCCTTCCAGGTTTCGAAGAGCAGAGCTTCTATCTTGCACTTTCTTAATTTCTAACTTTGATGACTTTTTGTTATAGAACTCCCAACCGAATAGGCCCCGTCGGATGGACCCTACTGGATGAGCTTTGTTGGCATTCTTTAGACTTTGAGCCTCTTCATTCCAGGAAGGTGCGGTTTATGCCGCTTTCGAATTATTCTTTACTATTTTCGATTCTTCCTATTATTTGGCTTTTTGTTTCCGGAATGTTCTTCTGTGTTTGTGTTCTTCCAATACCCCTTCGCCATTAGCTGGTTTCGGAGTTAATTTGGAAGTAACAATTACTGTAACACTACAATTATGGAATTTACAATAAACATGAATATTTTCTTAAGGGTATTATTATGCCAATAGGTTGTAAATAAAATTAGAGTAAAATTTGGGAATAATGAAAAGGAATTTATATGCCTAATTTGCATGTAAAATTTAAAGTAATTGGAAAATTGTAGATAACCGCACTGAGACACGAGGTTAAGTTCAACTTATGGTAGAAGTGTAACGACCCGTATTCTACATATCATAGGATTGTAGAACATTTATTTCTTTCCCATGTGGAGTCGTATGGTCATGTAACTTTGGGAAACATCTATTAGAGTCATTTCCCATGTTCATGATTTTTGTCGATTTTTAAATGACCATTTTGCCCCTAGTTGGTACTGTTTTGGCCATAACTTTTGATTGGAAAGGAATTTTGACCTGAAACCACTTCCATTGGATTCGTTTGATGGTTTACCTTTCCGTAAAGTGGTCATAATAGCTAAACGGACTTACCGTTTGGGAGATATGGGTGAAATAAGGTTTGGAGGGTGAAAAACTGCTTAACCGGGCCAAATCAGGTGATTAGTGAGTAGGCCCATAACCCATTTCGGGATTAGGGTTATGGGGAGGCTGAAATGTGATAGAGGATCATGCCATTTCAGTTTTCTAGCCTCCACTTATCACCAAGAAACCCTAAAAATGGCCTTCAACCTCTAAATCACCTCCAAATCACCTTTTGGCCAAGGATTAAGCTTAGCAACATCTAATCAAGGGAGACCTACACAAATCAACATTGGAGCTGCTGTTTAGGGTTGGGATTTGCATCAAATCAGAGAATTATTTCAGATCTTAGTTTATTTGTGGCTAAGGTGAGTGATTTGCATAGTTTTGCACTAATTATGGCTAATTAGGGTTGATTAGTGTTAATTAGCGAATTTAAACATGATAAAATTCTGGAAAAATGTTTATAAAATTCGGAATGATGTTTTAGACCTCTGATATGAATTTGGGTTAATTTGGTTAAGTTTTACTAATCCTATCATTAGTTTCACCTAAACATGCTTAGGGGGAAATATGGGGTTTGGGTATGTTTGATCCATTTTAACCTATGATGTTGATGTTTTGATGTTTGTGGTTGATTATGCATGTTGCTATGACTGTATGAAATGTTTTGTGATTGATTTCAATAGTTAGAATGGTCGAAAACGTCGTCGAATGGCGTAAACACTTGCTGGAACAGTTTCAGAAAACAGTGCAGGGTTCTGATCGGACATAGGGCTCGGATCGGATATGTTGAACTGAGCAAAGAATCCGATCGGATCGGAACCCAACACTTGGGAAAAGTGGCAAAAAGGAAGGCCACGCTAGCTGAACTGGGATCGGATCGGATCGAGGAGGACGAATCGGATCGAGGAGGACGGATCGGATCGAGGAGGACGAATCGAATCGAGGAGGACGATTCGGATCGAGGAGGACGGATCGGAGTGAAGGACGAGGACACGGATCGGAACGGAGGCACGAGCTGGAGAGGAGATGACACCCGACCCGACCCGAGGTAAAGCACCCAAACCGAACCGATGGAAGACAACCGACCCGAACCGCACCAGGAGAAGACCCGAGCCGAACCAATGAAGGATACCCGACCCGAACCGATGGCTTGAAGAGGACCCGATCCGACCAGTATTGACCAATAACCCGAGATGCAAAGGTAGTCCAATATGGGAAGTTAGAGCTCAGGATCCAGTTGAGAACCGATGAGTTCACTTCATGGTTGGACTTTGCTGCGGGACGTGTGCTAAGGAGTTGTCGACGTTCATAACTTCGATTCACCACTGGAAATGGATGATGGGCTACTTATCAGTGCAATAGGGTCATTATGACCTGAGGGGCAAAGTGATGGTAGCAAGACTACGTTATCAGTGCAGTAGGGTCATTATGACCTGAGGGGCAAGGTGATGCGTAGTAAGACTATGAGCCAGTGCAGTGGAGTCATTGCGACTCCATGGGGCAGAGTGGACATAGTAAGGATTAGTAAGGCTATGAGCCAGTGCAGTGGGGTTCTTGTGACTCCATGGGGCAAAGTGGACATATCAAAGGATTTGTGGCTACGTTATCAGTGTAGTGAAGCCATTTATGACTTCATGGGGCAAAGTGATCGTAGCAAGGTATGTTGGGTGATCGAAGTGGTGAATATCGTATGCTTTACGCACTGAGTGAGAGATGTGAGGATGGATGCTATGTTTGATTGATTGCCATCCCTATGACATGCACACCTCCCCTACCTCCGTATCTTTATACTGTTTGATATGGTACCTTAGAGTGTTGTACAGTATGTAGTGCTAACTCTTTGGTTGCAGGTCCAGGTTCAGGTATGTTTTAGTCTACCTGTTATTGTTCACTTTAGATGCTTATCGCTCATACCAGGCTTTATGTCCGACCCAGATTTTTATGTCTCCTCTTATTACTCTGGGTGCTCACACGAGCAGACTAGAGACAGGTTAGCTGGTGATGCGCGAGTAGCTGATTCGGAGGCAGGCAGGAGGCTTCCACGTATGATATATATACACATTCTCCCTGTGTCGTTGGTGGTCGCTACTTGGGCATTAGTAGTGTACCTCCTTTATCTTACTTTTGCTTTGAGACAGTTTGAAAGTTGTAATAAGCTGTATTTTAGGATTTCCGCTGCTATGATGTTTAGTTCTGATTTCCAGCTTATGCACTGTCTCTCCTGTTTTATGTCAAGTATGTTATTATTATATTTTGTTCTATGCGCTGTGAGACATTCTACAGGTTCTTTGTATGTTCATTTCCTTCTTCCCTTTCCTTCTCACGACCCGTTCCGTGCTAACTGGACATGTGTACAGCGCACCTTTGGAGTAAATGTCGGTTGGTGCGGGGCGGGCCGTCACACTTGGCATCAGAGCTCTAGGTTGCGTAGTTAACCTAGGGAAAGACACTAGGGAGAGTTAGTACGTATATGAGAGCGCGTATTTGTGATTACTTTGGTTTTCAAAAGCTATGTATATATATATACTATTAGTAGTATAAGAATGAAGTCGCACTGCACTAGCACCACTATGGGGTCGTTAATCGTTTCCCTTTTTCGGATTGACGATGAGCCGAGACACGATGGGTGCTGGTAGAGGGACCAACCAAGGGAATGCCGCTGACATGAGGGCGATGTTTACTAACCTCATGAGAGACATGCTTAGAGAAGTGCAAAGGGCAGTTCCCAATCCCGGAGTTGGTGTTGGCCCAGTAGTGCAGGCGCCTAGGGTCGATTTCGCCAAGTTGTGCAAGGAGTACACTAATCTTGGTGGAAAGCCGTTCCACGGAACGGAGTCGGCCACAGATGTTCAAGATTGGATGGATAGCTATGACCGTATCTTCGATGACTTGGGTCTTGAGGATGCGATGAAGAGAAGGCTAGCGTCTCGTCAGCTGCAAGGGCGAGCGATGAATTGGTGGAATGCCATTAGAACAGCTACTCCAGAGGACCAGGTTACTTGGTATCAGTTCAAGGCTCGCTTTAGCGAGAAGTTCATTCCAGCTGCTCAGAAGTCAGTATTGTTCAAGAGGTTCTTGGAACTCAAGCAGGGTGGCAGGGCAGTTTCTGATTATATTGCTGAGTTCGACACTTTGTCGAAGTATGGACTGTCTCTTATTGATACTCCTGAGAAGAAGAATGAGAAGTTCATTACTGGTTTGGATGGATACTTGGGGGAAAGGCTTATCAACCACATCGATGAGACTTTTGAATCGATTGTGGGGAAAGCTTTGAGATCAGAGAGTCTTTACCCTAAGTCGAAGACTGAGGCTGCATCTGCAGAAGGGCCAAATCCGCAAGCAGGCGGTGGAGGCAAGAATAGCTCTCAGAATAAGAGGAAGCAGGACAAATCTAAAGGGGTCAGAAAAAGAGCAAGAAGGATGTTGAGTGCTTCAGCTGTGGAAAGAAGGGCCATTATGCTAAAGAATGTCGGGCCAAGCCAGCGGAAAGGAAGTGCTACAACTGTGGTCAAGTGGGACATCAGAAGGATAAGTGTCCGCAACCTCTTAAGGAGAAGCAGATTGTGAAAGCATATGCTATTGATGTTGTTCCTTCTTCGTCGAATGCCCCAACTGCGGCGGAGAAAGGAAAGAATGTTGTTATTCAAGGTATGCTTTCTATTTATGATGTACCAGTTCGGGTTTTGTTTGATACTCGGGCTTCCCGTTCCTTCATATCTAGTGACCTGGTAGATAGGTTGGGACTGGAACCCGAGATAGTCGATAGACCATTGATTGTGACGAACCCGATTGGTGGTTCGACTAGCCTTAGTATGATTTGCAGGAATTTGGTCTTATCGAGTCATGGATGTATGTTTGTTTGTGATTGCTTTGTTTTGGGCTTTACTGGGTATGTCATTATATTGGGAGTCAATTGGCTCCAAAGATACGGGGTGGTGGTAGACTGTGAGGGCTTTTTGGTGATAGTGAGGGCGGATGATGGGCGGAGGGTAGTGTTTGGTAGTCTACCTAGTGATGGGGTTATGGCTAGTTTTGTAAATTCCCTCGACATCCCGCAGGATGAGTTTTCAGATGTGCCCGTGGTTGGCCAGTATCCGGACGTCTTCGAGGAGATGACCGGGCTTCCACCACACCGAGAGATTGAGTTCCGTATTGATTTAGTGAAAGATGCCAGACCTATAGTGATGCCACTTCGTCGTATGGCACCAAGGGAGAAGCGATAGCTCGGGGTGCAAGTCAGCAATCTTTTGAAGAAGGGATTTATTAGAAGGAGTGTCTCCGAGTGGGGAGCACCAGTTGTGTTTGCCACTAAGGCAGATGGTTCCCTTCGTTTGTGTGTGGACTATCGCGAGTTGAATAAGGTAACGAGGAAGAATAAGTATCCTCTACCGCGGATAGATGATTTGTTTGATCAACTGGAAGGAGCAAGAGTGTTCTCCCAGTTGGACCTCGCAACAGGACTTCGTCAGCTTCGAGTAGCAGATGAGAGTGTTCCGAAAACGGCATTTAGGACGCCGTCTGGATTTTATGAGTGGTTGGTCATGCCGTTTGGGTTGACCAATGCACCAGCCTATTTTGTGGATCTTATGAATCGAGTATTCAGAGATCAGTTGAATAAGTTTGTTCTTGTGTTCGTGGATGATATCCTTGTTTACTCAAGGACAGAGGAGGAACACAAGGGGCACTTGAGGATAGTGATGGAGGTGTTGAGGAAACACCAATTGAAAGCGAAATTCTCTAAGTGTCATTTTTGGAGAAGTGAAGTAAGATTCTTGGGTCATGTTGTTTCAGAGAGTGGTATTGCCGTGGACCCTGCGAAGGTGGCTACGGTACAGGATTGGCCTACACCGAAGAATGTAACAGATGTGAGAAGTTTCTTGGGATTAGCTAGATATTATCGTAAGTTTATCCAGGACTTCTCCAAGATAGCAGCACCGTTGACTCAGTTGACTAAGAAGAATCAGTCCTTCGTCTGGGAAGGAGTGTGTGAGGATGCCTTCAAGAGTCTAAAGGAGAAGTTGACGTGTGCGCCAGTGTTAGTCATTCCTAAAGGGAATGAAGAGATGACGGTATACACGGACGCTTGTGGTACCGGACTGGGTGCTGTATTGATGCAAGGAGGTAGGGTTGTAGCTTATGCTAGTCGACAGCTAAAGCCGCATGAGAAGAAGTATTCTACCCATGATTTGGAACTAGAAGCGATTGTATTTGCGCTTAAGATGTGGAGACACTATCTCTTGGGAGAAAGGTTTGAGTTGTTTACCGATCATAAATCGTTGAAGTATCTCTTCTGTCAGAAAGATCTAAATCTCCGTCAGCAGAGATGGTTAGAGTTCTTGGCTTCGTATGATTTTGATATCGCATATACACCTGGGAAAGGTAATGCGGTAGCCAATGCCTTGAGTATGATACATGCCAGCTTAGGGGCAATGTTTCTTGAGTGGAAGCAACTGGAGTATATCGCGGGGTTTGATTTCAGACCAAAGTGCGAATTGGATCCAGTCATGCTAGCTAGTTTGACGATCAGACCCACTTTGATAGAGCGGATTGGTTCTAGCCAGAGGAACGATCCTAATCTATTGGAAATCATCTCCAAGTTAGAGATGAACATCGACGGTGAGGAGATGAATGGGTATGGGCTTGATCGAGATGGATGGATTCGGAAGAATGGAAGGCTAGTTGTGCCCAATGTCAATGGATTGAGAGATGAAGTGCTTAGGGAATGTCATCACTCAAAACTAGCTATACATCCCGGTGGTAATAAGATGTATCGAGACATGAGACAGACTTACTACTGGGAAGGGATGAAAAGAGACGTTGGGAAGTTTATATCCAAATGCATGAATTGCCAGCTAGTTAAAGCCGAGCAAAAGAAGCCTAGTGGGTTGTTGCAACCATTAGAGATTCCCGAATGGAAATGGGAGCAAGTCTCGATGTATTTCATCGATGGTTTACCAAGGACTAGATCGGGACTTGATAGCATTTGGGTAATTGTGGATCGATTGACTAAGAGCGCAAGATTTATACCAATCAAATCGACCAGAACGGCAGCCAAGTTGGCAGAACTGTATATGAAGTGGGTAGTGAGATTTCATGGAGTACCCAAAAGCATTGTGAGTGACCG
The DNA here is from genome assembly GCA_030737875.1 of Allium sativum. NCBI lineage: Eukaryota > Viridiplantae > Streptophyta > Magnoliopsida > Asparagales > Amaryllidaceae > Allium > Allium sativum. The sequence goes on along the minus strand of CM060924.1, from coordinate 392,763,336 downwards.
AGACCCGTTGTTCACTAGTGGGTTTTGGAAGAGCTTACAAGAGGCTCTAGGGTCAGGATTACATCTCAGTACCGCATATCATCCTCAGACCGACGGTCAGACGGAGAGGGTGAATCGTATATTGGAAGACCTCTTGAGAGCTTGTATATTGGATTTTGGTGGATCATGGGATGACCATTTGCATCTAGTAGAGTTTGCATATAATAATAGCTACCAATCCAGTATCGGTATGGCTCCATATGAAGCTTTGTACGGAAGACCGTGCAACTCACCATCATGTTGGATAGAGACTGGCGAGAAGTTTGTGCTTGGACCAGATGTGGTGAGAGAAACTTCCGATAAGATCAAGATCATTCAGCAACGAATGAAAGCTGCCTAAGATAGGCAGAAGAGTTATGCTGATAAGAGGAGAAGAGACTTGAAATTCTCCGTTGGCGACTTGGTGTTTGTCAAGATCTCTCCGTTGAAGAGCGTGATACGATTTGGCAGGAGAGGCAAGTTGGCACCAAGATTTGTGGGCCCATTTCCTATTCTTGAATTAGTCGGGAATTTGGCATATAGAGTTGGCTTACCAGAGAAGATGGCGGTAGTTCACAATGTGTTTCATGTTTCCCAACTAAGGAAGTTCGTTCACGACCCAGATATGACTATTTCACCTGATCAGTTAGAGGACTTCGAAGTAGAACCCGAGGCGGTTGGGAACCGCAAGCCGATCCGTATTGTGGGGCACGATACGAAGCAACTTCGAAGGAAGGCGGTGAGGCTAGTCAAGGTTCAGTGGGCCGAGGACGAGAATGATTGTACTTGGGAAACAGAGGAGAGCATTAGGAAAGGCATATCCAGAACTCTTTGCCTGGTAAGATTTACTTTGCAATTTAGTTTTCCGCATGCTAGGGTAGACTTGTTTTGCATGTTTGATTGTTGTTCTATGATTGATAGGCATGCGGGACCTTTGTGTGTGTTTGGATTAGGGAATTTCGGGGGCGAAATTTCTTAAGGGGGGGGGGGGGGGGGGAGAGTGTAATGACCCGTATTCTACACATCATAGGATTGAATAACATTTATTTCTTTCCCATGTGGAGTCGTATGGTCATGTAACTTTGGGAAACATCCATTAGAGTCATTTCCCATGTTCATGATTTTTGTCGATTTTTAAATGACCATTTTGCCCCTAGTTGGTACTATTTTGGCCATAACCTTTGATTGGAAAGGAATTTTGACCTGAAACCACTTCCATTGGATTCGTTTGATGGTTTACCTTTCCGTAGAGTGGTCATAATAGCTAAACGGACTTACCGTTTGGGAGATATGGCTGAAATAAGGTTTGGAGGGTGAAAAACTGCTTAACCGGGCCAAATCGGGTGATTAGTGAGTAAGGCCATAACCCATTTCGGGATTAGGATTATGGGGAGGCTGAAATGAGATAGAGGATCATTCCATTTCAGTTTTCTAGCCTCCACTTATCACCAAGAAACCCTAAAAATGGCCTTCAATCTCTAAATCACCTCCAAATCACCTTTTGGCCAAGGATTAAGCTTAGCAACATCTAATCAAGGGAGACCTACACCAAATCAACATTGGAGCTGCTGTTTAGGGTTGGAATTTGCATCAAATCAGAGATTTATTTCAGATCTTAGTTTATTTGTGGCTAAGGTGAGTGATTTGCATAGTTTTGCACTAATTATGGCTAATTAGGGTTGATTAGTGTTAATTAGCGAATTTAAACATGATAAAATTCTGGAAAAATGTTTATAAAATTCGGAATGATGTTTTAGACCTCTGATATGAATTTGGGTTAATTTGGTTAAGTTTTACTAATCCTATCATTAGTTTCACCTAAACATGCTTAGGGGGAAATATGGGGTTTGGGTATGTTTGATCCATTTTAACCTATCATGTTGATGTTTTGATGTTTGTGGTTGATTATGCATGTTGCTATGACTGTATGAAATGCTTTGTGATTGATTTCAATAGTCAGAATGGTCGAAAACGTCGTCGAATGGCGTAAACACTTGCTGGAACAGTTTCAGAAAACAGTGCAGGGTTCGGATCGGATCGGACATAGGGCTCGGATCGGATATGTTGAACTGAGCAAAGAATCCGATCGGATCGGAACCCAACACTTGGGAAAAGTGGCAAAAAGGAAGGCCACGCTAGCTGAACTGGGATCGGATCGGATCGAGGAGGACGAATCAGATCGAGGAGGACGGATCGGATCGAGGAGGACGAATCGGATCGAGGAGGACGATTCGGATCGAGGAGGGCGGATCGGAGTGAAGGACGAGGACACGGATCGGAACGGAGGCACGAGCTGGAGGGGAGATGACACCCGACCCGACCCGAGGTAAAGCACCCGAACCGAACCGATGGAAGACAACCGACCCGAACCGCACCAGGAGAAGACCTGAGCCGAACCAATGAAGGATACCCGACCCGAACCGATGGCTTGAAGAGGACCCGATCCGACCAGTATTGACCAATAACCCGAGATGCAAAGGTAGTCCAATATGGGAAGTTAGAGCTCAGGATCCAATTGGGAACCGATGAGTTCACTTCATGGTTGGACTTTGCTGCGGGACGTGTGCTAAGGAGTTGTCGACGTTCATAACTTCGATTCACCACTGGAAATGGATGATGGGCTACTTATCAGTGCAGTAGGGTCATTATGACCTGAGGGGCAAAGTGATGGTAGCAAGACTACGTTATCAGTGCAGTAGGGTCATTATGACCTGAGGGGCAAGGTGATACGTAGTAAGACTATGAGCCAGTGCAGTGGGGTCATTGCGACTTCATGGGGCAGAGTGGACATAGTAAGGATTAGTAAGGCTATGAGCCAGTGCAGTGGGGTTCTTGTGACTCCATGGGGCAAAGTGGACATAACAAAGGATTTGTGGCTACGTTATCAGTGCAGTGAAGCCATTTATGACTTCATGGGGCAAAGTGATCGTAGCAAGGTATGTTGGGTGATCGAAGTGGTGAATATCGTATGCTTTACACACTGAGTGAGAGATGTGAGGATGGATGCTATGTTTGACTGATTGCCATCCCTATGACATGCACACCTCCCCCACCTCCGTATCTTTATACTGTTTGATATGGTACCTTAGAGTGTTGTACAGTATGTAGTGCTAACTCTTTGGTTGCAGGTCCAGGTTCAGGTATGTTTTAGTCTACCTGTTATTGTTCACTTTAGATGCTTATCGCTCATACCAGGATTTATGTCTGACCCAGAGTTTTATGTCTCCTCTTATTACTTTGGGTGCTCACACGAGCAGACTAGAGACAGGTTAGCTGGTGATGCGCGAGTAGCTGATTCGGAGGCGGGCAGGAGGCTTCCACGTATGATATATATACACATTCTCCCTGTGTCGTTGGTGGCCGCTACTTGGGCATTAGTAGTGTACCTCCTTTATCTCACTTTTGCTTTGAGACAGTTTGAAAGTTGTAATAAGCTGTATTTTAGGATTTCCGCTGCTATGATGTTTAGTTCTGATTTTCAGCTTATGCACTGTCTCTCATGTTTTATGTCAAGTATGTTATTATTATATTTTGTTCTATGCGCTGTGAGACATTCTACAGGTTCTTTGTATGTTCATTTCCTTCTTCCCTTTCCTTCTCACGACCCGTTCCGTGCTAACTGGACATGTGTACGCGCACCTTTGGAGTAAATGTCGGTTGGTGCGGGGCGGGCCGTCACAAGAAGCCTTACCCGGAACCGCCCGGCAAATTCAGCATCCACAAGATGTCAACTTAATGTGAGAGGTCTGGTGCCTAAGAATATATAAAAATATATGTATACAATAGACAATGAATAAATAAGTAAAGAAATAGCAAGTGTGAAATATACAAGTCATTAAAGAAGTGGAAGCCACGACTGTAAAAGTTTGGTAAAAAGGGAAAACGTGAAAAATAGGGAAAATAACCTATTATAATCAATTACATTAATGAGAATGCAATATAATGTTAGGTACTGCGGAATGGATCATCAAGGCAAAGCAAACACTAGAGGAGGGTGAATAGTGTTTGTCAGAATCTAAACTGAATTTAAAACTAAAGTGAATTATGGAATGAATCAAACACCATAATCACAGACACAAATTCAAACACAAATAAGATAAATAGAAATAAAAATGCAGAAAAGGACAGAACACACTGGATTTTATACTGGTTCGGATTACTCCTACGTCCAGTCCCCCACAGCGCAAGATTGCGCAGAGTTTTATTACTATTTCAATAGTCAGTTACACCCTCCTTGATTTCACGGCTCAACAAGGAGACACTGACACCTATTCCTTGATTTCACGGCTCAACAAGGACACACTGACTCTTATTCCTTGATTTCACAGCTCAACAAGGACACACCGACTCTTATTCCTTGATTTCAAGGCTACAAAGATACTCCTATTCCTCTTTGACTTACAAACAAGGTTTATTCAACCCAAGCAATTACAAAACAGCCTAATAACTCTTCAATAGCACTTGATTCGGAGAGTAGAGAATGTAGAGAGAAGAAGTTTGATCAAAACAGAATTGAATTTGGCAGAGTATAAGTGTAAAAACCATAAAAATGATTAAGAATAATGGTGTAGAGAAAGAGGATGAAGTTAGAGAAGAAGATATGATAAAAAATTCGGTTTTAACCCCATTTTGTAGAGTATGAATGTTTGCAATGGTTTTGAATCGTTTCAATAGTGAAAAGACACTTCCTTTCAAAATTGGAAAAAGTGACAGTTATATGTCGACATGGAGTTTCTGTTATGTCGACATACTCCTATGAAAAAAATGAGTTTTAAAGCATTTTCAAGTATTTTGATATAAAAATAATTCTGAAAATTCTTGAGTAAAATTCTAGTGTTGTAAATTAATATTATATGTTAGAAAAACATATAAAAACATAATTTTAAACTATATAAATATATTTATGAAATTATAAGGTTTTAAACTATATAAAGTATAAATATAAAGTATATACAAAAACTTATATTTGAAAAACAAAGAAGAATAAAAATAGAAACAAATAGAAAAATAAAATAGAGAGGATTGAGAATAGAATTGAAAATCAGAATTTGAACTTTAAAATTTGAATTTAAACCTGGAGTGATGTTTAGAGTCTTACAAAATCTAAACTCTATAACTATATTAATCATTAATTCTTGAACTCTTGAAATCTTGAATACTCATGAGTCTTGACATTTCTCTGATCTTTGGATCTCTATCATCTTTATAATTGTACAGTCTTCAGTAATATTTCTCGTATATAATTCCTGCACACACACACACACACACACATATATATATTCTATACAAAAAGTGTTAGTATATATTTTATAATCAATGATAATTGAAATAAAGTTGTTGTCATCAAAACTCTATTCTCCAACAATCTCCCCCTTTTTGATGATGACAACCTTAGTTTATAAAATATCATACCTGTATATACCTGTTTGATGATGTTCCTTTTATACTCCCCTTGTTTGTTAGAATCCTATAAACTATACCTATACTTTATAATTCCTCCCCCTTTGGTATTATCAAAAAGAAATCCTAAGTATACTCCCCCTAAATTATATAACTCTAGAACTTAAGTAATATCCATAAAAATACTCCCTCTTAACCAATTATTCATATATTTATGTTTTTAGAAGATTATAACCATAAATGACAATTTTATTAAACAATCACTTGTACATATACATGACTTTATACATATATGACTTATCATAGGAACGTAATAAAACGAAATCAAGAAAAATCCTTAAACACTTAATTATTTGACAATGGGAGATTTATGAATTGGATAATTTGGATAATGGAGACAGAATTCACCATTCTTTTCAATCACATTCCCATTTTCGTCAAATAGAACCTCTCCTGCGCACTTAACGTTATCATCCGCGTCCGTAACCGTTGGTTGAGTCTCTTGTTGTTCTTCCTCCTCCATCATTTCTTCTTCCTCTTCTGGTTTTTCTTCTTCATGGGTTTATTATCATCATTGATGATAATCGGATTAGTCTCATTATCCATTATAAACTTTAAGAAACTTCTCATTACTTTTCCTTGTCTGTTTTGCTCTTGACTTATTCTAATTTGCAGTACTTGCACCTCAGCCACCATTTGCAGTAGATACTCCATTTTTTCTTCGATTTTGATCACTCTAGAAAGCGTAGATCGTTGAAATGGACCCTCGGATGGTCCAGCGTATGAATCGGAGTTGTTTTGAGTATTTGGATTAGTGGAAGCCATTGTAATTTTTAAGTTAGAGTTTTTACAAAGAAGAAGAATGAAAATGAAGAAGAAAAGTCGAATTAAAAGATTTAAATAGTTGAAATAACTAAGTTTTGGTGGGAATTAATTTTAATTTTTGGCAGTTATATGTCGACATAGCAGAAACTTTATGTCGACATAGTCTTGTTTTAAGTTTCATTATTTTAATTCCTTATCTTATTTTTTATATATATATACTATTACTTAATTATTCTAATTCACTTAATGAACATATACCTAGTTCTCTCCTAAATTTAGTGAATGTTGATTCATTTAATGGTTTGGTTAATATATCATCTATTTTTTATCTGTTTCTATAAAATCAAGTGAAATCTTTTCTTTACTTACATTATCTCTTAGAAAATGATGTCGAACATCAATATGTTTAGTTCTCGAATGATGAGTAGGATTTTTAGAAATATTTATAGCATTTGTATTATCGCAGTATACAGGTGATTTATTTATGCTTAAACTAAAATAGTTTAAAGTTTGTTGCATAAAATTACTTGTGAACATGCTAAAGCAGCAGATATATACTCTGCTTCAGTTGTTGATAAAGATACGATATTTTGTTTTTTTTACTAAACCATGACACAAGGGAATGTCCTAGAAAATGACATGTTCCACTAGTAATTTTCCGATCAGATTTACATCCCGCGTAGTCAGCGTCACAGTACGAAACTAAATCGAATGAATCATTTTTAGGATAAAATAATCCAAAATCTGATGTATGCTTTACATATCTCAGAATACGTTTTACAGCTGTTAAATGAGTTTCCTTAGGTTGTGATTGATATCTTGCACAGAGACATACACTATGCATTATATCTGGTCTACTAGCGGTTATATATAATAATGATCCTATCATTCCTCTATATAGTTTTTGATCAATGTCTTTTGATGTATCATCTTTACTTAAAGCAATATTAGTTTCCATAAGTGTTGGTCTTCCATTTGTTGTTTGTTAGATTATATTTATTAATTAAATCTCTTGCATATTTCACTTGATTAATGAATATTCCATTTTTTTATTGTCGGATTTGTAAACCTAAGAAGAATGATAATTCTCCCATATGACTCATTTCAAATTCTTTGGTCATAATATCCGAAAATTCTTTATTCATTTTTTCATTTGTTGATCCAAAGATTATGTCATCAACATATATTTGTACTAATTGTATATCTTTGTCATTTTTCTTGATTAAAAAGTATTATCTAATTTTCCTATTTCAAAGTTTGACTGTAATAAATAATTTCGTAATCTATCATACCAAGCCCTAGGAGCCTGTTTTAATCCATATAAAGCTTTCTTCAGTTTATATATGTGATCTGGTAATTTTTCATCTTCAAATAGGGGTGGTTGCTCTACATATACGTCTTCTTTGACAAATCCATTTAGGAATGCACTTTTGACATCCATTTGATATAACTTGAAATTATTATAATTTGCAAAATCTAGTAAAATTCTAATAGCCTGTCTTGCTACGGGGGCAAAAGTTTCATCATAATCTATTCCTTCTTCTTGAGTATATCCTTGTGCTACTAATCGTGCCTTATTTCATACTACCTCACCATATTCATTCATTTTATTTTTATAGACCCATTTGGTTCCTATTATTGCTTTGTCCTTTGGACTAGGAACAAGTCCCCATACTTCACTGCTAGTAAACTGATTCAATTCTTCTTGCATAGAAGTATCCATGAATCATCGAAAGAAGCTTCCTTTGGATTTTTGGGTTCGATAGTTGATATAAATGCAGTATTACTCATATTATTTAATTGATTACGAGTTCTAACCATGGATTCAATATCCCCTAAGATATTTTCTACAGGATGGTCTCTAAGTAATCTAATTCTTTTATTTGGTTGGTTATCTTCATTATTTATTTCATTAATTTCATCCTCACAATCATCTTCATTGTTTTGAGTTATACTTTTGTAGTTTTCATAGAAAGATACGTTTAATGTTTCTTCTATATTATTGGTTCGAGTATTAAAAACTCTATAAGTCTTGCTTCTTTCTGAATATCCAATAAAAATTCCTTTATCGGATTTTGAATCAAATTTGTTTAAGTTATCCTTTGTATTAAGTATAAAACATTTACTTCCAAATATTTTAAAATATGATACTTTTGGTTTCTTATTATATAAAAGTTTATAAGGAGTTTTATGAGTCAAAGGTCTAATTGAATTCTATTAATAATATAACAAGCTGTTGCGACAGCCTCAGCCCAAAAATTCCTTGGTAAATTACTATCGGATAACATAGTTCTTGCACATTCTTATATCGTTCTATTTTTACGTTCAACTACTCTGTTTTGTTGAGGAGTTGTTAGAATTGAAAAATTATGGGTTATTCCCTTTTTATTATAATATTTTTCAAAATTCTCATTTTCAAATTCTCCACTATGATCACTACGTATTATTTTAATTTTTAGTGATAATAAGTTTTGAATCCTCTTAGAAAAAGTTTTAAATTGGTCGAAAGCATCACTTTTATTTTTAAGAAACAAAGTCCAAGTGAATCTAAAAAAATCATCGACTCTAATGGTTTCAGAGTAGTAATTTCTTCTTTCGATTTAAATGAATTCTTTAGTTTTCCAAATTGAAACGCATCGCATAAGTTATTAACTTTAAATTTCATTTTGACTAATCCTCTAACTGAATCTAATTTAGAAATCCTAGAAATATGTTTGAAATTTATATGACCGAATCTCTTATGCCAGATCCAGGAATCACTTGTATTGGCCGTAAGACATAAATTATCATTGGAAATTTTCATACTTAATATATAGTTATTTTTCTTTCTATCTCCTTCAAATATAATGTTTGAATTCCTATCTTCTATGAAACATTTATTCTTTTCAACTTTTATTTTATATCTTTTATCGCAAAGTTGACTTATACCAAGTAAGTAGTGTTTTAAATTCCTAACAAATAAGACATCAGAAATAATAGGAGTTTCAGAATTACCAACATTGCTGATTCCAATGATGTATCCTTTAGAATTATCTCCGAAGTTTACACATCCACCATCTTCATACTTTAGATTATTGAGTAGTTCTGGATTTCCAGTCATATGTCTCAAACAACCACTATCCAGTATCCATTTGTCCTTTTTCATTTCCACCAATTGCTTTCCAGAATTTGATTTTTCAATAGCCATGTAACACACCAGTTCAAGATTTGAATTTCCAATAGCCACCTTTTCAGAATTTGAATTGCCAATAGCCAATTTACCCATCTTTTCAACTTTTGAATTTTCAAAAGTCATAGAACTCATCCTTTTCTGTATTGAACAATATTTCAGTAGATCATATGCTTCTTTAACATTAATATATGCAGACTCTTTTAACATTGATGCAATGCATGAATTGATACTAGTATTATCTGAGATTCCAAAATTTGCCATTTTACCAAATTTTCAAAAATCAGATTATGAACTTTTTGAAAGACCTTGCTCTGATACCAATTGTTAGGGATTGCGGAATGGATGGTTAAGGCAAAGCAAACACTAGAGGGGGGGGTGAATAGTGTTTGTCAGAATTTAAACTGAATTTAAAACTAAAGTGAATTATGGACTGAATCAAACACCACAAACACAATCACAGACACAGATTCAAACACAAGTAAGATAAACAAAAATAGAAATGCAGAAAAGGAAAGAACACCCCGGATTTTATACTGGTTCAGATTACTCCTACGTACAGTCCCGTACAACGCTGGATTGCGCAGAATTTTATTACTATTTCAATAGTCAATTACACCCTCCTTGATTTCACGGCTCAACAAGGAGACACCGACTCTTATTCCTTGATTTCACGGCTCAACAAGGACACACCGACTCCTATTCCTTGATTTCACGGCTCAACAAGGACACACCGACTCTTATTCCTTGATTTCACGGCTAAAAGGTTATACCGATTCCTCTTTGATTTACAAACAAGGTTTATTCAACCCAAGCAATTACAAAACAACCCAATAACTCTTCAATAGAACATGATTCAGAAAGTAGAGAGTGTAGAGTGAAGAAGTTTGATCAAAACAGAATTGAATTTGGCAGAGTATAAGTGTAAAAACCATAAAAATGATTAAGAATAATGGTGTAGAGAAAGAGGATGAAGTTAGAGAAGAAGATATGATAAAAAAAATCGGTTTTAACCCCTTTTTATAGAGTATGAAAGGTTGCAACGGTTTTGAATCATTTCAAATAGTGAAAAGACACTTCCTTTCAAAATTGGAAAAGTGACAGTTATATGTCGACATGGAGTTTTTGTTATGTCGACATACTCCTTTGAAAAATTGAGTTTTAAAGAATTTTCAAGTGTTTTGATATAAAAATAATTCTAGAAATTCTTGAGTAAAATTCTAGTGTTGTAAATTAATATTATATGTTATAAAACACATGAAAACATAATTTTAAACTATATAAATATATTATAAAATTATAAGGTATTAAACTATATAAATTATATATAAAAACTTAAATTTGAAAAACAAAGAAGAACAAAAATAGAAACAAATAGAAAAATAAAATAGAGAGGATTGAGAATAGAATTGAAAATCAAAATTTGACTTTGAAACTGGAGTGCCATTTAGAGTCTTACAAAATCTAGACTCTATAACTATATTAATCTTGAATTCTTGAACTCTTGAAATCTTTAATACTCATGAGTCTTGACATTTCTCTGATCTTTGAATCTCTATCATCTTCATAACTGTACAGTCTTCAGTAATATTTCCTGTACATAATTCTTGCACACACACACACACACATATATATATATTATGTACAAAAAGTGTTAGTATATATTTTATAATCAATGATAATTGAAATAAGGTTGTTGTCATCAAATCTCCATTCTCCAACATATAATAGGTAAGCTTATCCTAAGGAAAAATGGAAATATAACATGGATTATAATAAATAAAAAGAAAACTTATTAATGAACCTTAGTTAAGAGAACTAGGTTATTAAGTAAACAACAACATGCTGTAATGGCAATGCTAGATGAGGATATGATTAAATGAGAAAGAATAAGGTAGACATATGGAATGAAATAATTTATTTTCAATCATATACATTAAGTGCAACATGTTATTATAACTTGTATGCATGAAATTGGAAAATCAATTACATGGTAATAATGTAAAGGTATTGTAGATTACTTCTGTTAATTACAGTCTGGGGAATAACATGTTGTGCGCTTATTAATGAACTTAAATAAGATAAGTTATATCACTAAATTAGTAAGCGAGAGGAATCCGTTCTTTCGAGATATAAGGGGCACAGAGAAAACCCGGTAGCTTGAATAATTAATTCAACTGGTAAGTTAATAAGATAAAGCAAGCGCGTGATTGAACGATTAGACATAGGGTCTAATAACACAATGGCATGATGCGCTTGGACCAGTCCATACGTTTGAATGTAAAAAAACCAACAGGGTAGATCATCGAGATGTCTGGAGGCACGAGGGGAGCATGTTCATCTGATTCTTCTTCTTGGCTCTATGGGACTGGAAGGAAGCAAGCGGCTTTCAAGGGACGTGGTAGGGTACTTCGTGGTTGTCCTCTGTTGTGGTGCATGCTCAGGTTGTACTCAAAAAGGTTGGGTCTGCACGTTACCACCCGATGATTATACCTTGACTACAACGGTAGCTTGGTAGTCAAAAGGTTGTGGCGGTATGGCATTGGGGTGATTCGACGCTTTGCCAACATATAGGCTGGTCAAGACCAAATTTGTTGATGACGGTAGGCTTTTTTCTTTAGAAAGTAAATATTTCATATTTGTGGCTTTCATTTATCTATATCTTCCTTTTATCGCAGAACCCTCCTCTAAAGATATGATTTTAACGCCGGCGGAAGCTCAAGTTGTTGAGGCCATCTTTAACGCACCAGTGGAGCATATGTGCCAGTCTTTTCTTTTAACTATCGACAGGCTCCGTCAATATGGCTTGATTCCTCCGGGTCAGAAGATATTGGGGCAACCTCCTATCCAATTTTCTGGTCCTAAAGGGCTGATGCTGAATTCTAGCTCTTTCAATGCAGGCTCTCCCATCTTTCTAGGTGATTTGAATGAGATCATACATTTCACTTGACAACATCTGTCATTCTTTCTCTTGTTTTCTCGTTGTTTTTTTCTCTTTAATTCACCCTTCTTTTGTTTAGGATCTTCAGCTTCTCAGGATGCAACTGCCCTTGTAGCTTATAGCTGGTCCAGTGCCCAGGCTATGAAGAGGCTTGCTCAATCCACCATTGAATTTCCATCGAAGAAGTCCAAGCATGACAAGCCAGTTAGCTTCTCAGACGACATTGTTGCTACCCCGAAAACAAGGCAGACTTTTGATCCTTCTACTATAGATGGTGATCAGGTGGTTGATATTGATGATTCTCCTGAAGTTTCTCCGAAAGGTAAGTCTGTGAGTAGCCCTGTCCCCTTCGATGCTTTTGGTGAGATTGGGGGGTGGGGAGGAAGGCCAGGGCTTCCGACACCTCCCTCTTCTTAGCCTGCTACCTCTTCTGTACCTCCTCCGCCAGCCTCATATTTTGATAGGCTTGTAAATCTGGCCCTTCCATCTCCCGAAGTTGCTAACATTACCTCGACTTCTACCCCTTTGGACTCAGAATACTTCCACAGACAACAAATCAGGGATCAACTTTTGGTTTATTTTTGAGAGACTTAGCCTACTTCTTTTCTTTAGGTGATGAAAACTTGGTATGCATCCAGGGGATTAGTTTCCGCTTCAGCGGCCGAGGTCAACGCCCTAAAGGAGGAAAACAGGGTACTGGCGGATAGGGTCAATGCTTTGTTGCAGGAGAAGACGGAAGATGAGAACAAACGTAATGAGTTGGAGACCGTGCTGAAAGAGGAGAGAGAGGCCAAAGATGTGTTCGTGAAGCAAGTTAAATATTTTAAGGAGGAAAAGACGGGGCTGGAGGTTGATTATGCTGCTGAAGTGGATCAAATGAACGCCCAACTTTCTACTGCAAAAAGAATAATTTACGAGGCTGGCGACAGGATTTCCACTTTCTTGAATGTTCATCTTAATACCATAGCTATGGAGTATTATAAAGATTCCCTCATCCTTGCTTTCTATGATAATTGTATGAGGCTTTCAAAATTTGATTTTTCTTCGATTGAACCCCCCGTCCGAGATAGAGATTTGGAAAAGATTGAGCAGGTAAGGCGAGAACATAAGGTCCCCTCGACGAATAAGATAAATCCTGCATCCCTGTTATTTATTGAAGAGTTTTCCAAGGACTTTGAGGAAGAGGTGGAGGAGGAGATTATGGAGAAAGAGGAAACATGAGAGGATGCTGACCGACAAGGCGGATATGGGAAGGATGATGGGACCTCTTCTCCCACAACGAGGGAGTTATTTTCTAAAGGAGGTGGTCCCCCGGATTCCAGGGATAAAGGGGCTTCCGACCTTTCTGATGTTGATGTTACATAGGTATGGCTTTCGCTTTCGAAATATTTTCCTTCTTCTTGAATGTTACTAGTGATTAGTCTTTTCATGTCATGGCAGTTTCCTGCTTTCCCAAAGATGTAAGCTACTGTAATGCTTTAAATTCTGTGTTTGAAAATGGTGGAGAATTTTCAAGGAATTCATTCTGCAGAAATCAATCTGGCAGGGAGCATCAAGTATTATTGTATGAAGTATTTTTAACTTATCTATGAATGGTGTCGACTCTGTGACATTTGGTGGTTAGTGGTGTTGTATTAATATGTCAATGTGGACGTGATGCGTATGTGTGTATGAATTGATAATAGCCATGTGATTATCTTTCTTTGGAATACATGGTGTAATTAGTGTATATCTGATATCTTTGTTTTATATGTTACGATATCTCATCTTATCTATGACTAGAAGGACCTGTTCCTGACCCCTCCTTCGCGATTTAGGGAGGAAACTTCAAACACCGCGGGCAGTAAAGATATCTTTGAGGGCGCTCCCCTTTCGGGCTATAAAAAGATGTATTTTGTTCAAAAGATAGTGGTCACAAATTTTAAGGAATAGAGATCTCATTTGAAAAAAAAAACTGAAGGAGAAAGATGAAATAATTTACAACTTGCAACATGGTTAGACACAAAATCTTCTGAAAGTTCAGATGCAGCGGTAGGCAGACTGTACCAACAAATTGACAAGTTGGAGGATGAATTAAGGAAAGCTAACGAGAATTGTGCTTTCTTAGAATTCTCTTTGCAAAACCCCGACTCGAAATGATAGACTTTTCTTATTTGTTGGTAATATAGGCCCCTTTCAAAACATCGACAGTGTTCGTGTAAGGTTTATGTCATGACTTTTAGTAGGTATGCTTGCGTATTGTATGATTTATTTGATGTACTGCTTTTGTCAGAAACAATGTCACTATGACTCAGGGTGTTGTAACGAGTGGAGACCTACTTGTGCTCAGTGTTAGTAAAATTTAGGGTTGTTATGGTAATGGTAAATTTACCATTACCGTACCGTTACCGGTAAAATGGTAACCGATTACAAAATTAAACGGTATACCGATGCATTCGGTACGGTAACGGTAATTTTACCATTATAAGCGGTAAAGTATTGGTAAACAAAAAATTATTACGTCGGTAACGGTAAATTTCCGCAAGCTAATACGTTTTATATTTTTATCCATTGGATTTGAATCAAACAGCGCTAGTTGATTAGAAAATTAGGGTTCGCCTTTCTATTTTGCCTTCAGCCGCTACTCTTTCTTTTTACACTCTCACTTTTGTATTTGTTTACCTGACAAAATATTTTTCTCCAATGTCGATTGTCGATTAGGGTTCCTGCTCCAGTTCGATTCAAAAATTAAAATACGCTCTGGCTCAACTGTAACGACCCAGATTTTTAGCCGTTAATTTTAAACATTTAAATTTGTTTTAAATGCTGTATTAGAAATAAAAAATGATTTCTATAAGGATTTTTTTTTGTTTTTTTTTAAAACGACATTTTAACGTATAATTTAAAATGAGCCCGTAATGTCGCGGTAGTTCGTAATTTAACATTTTGAACTTCAATTTGGTATATCAGATCCAATATAAGTCGAATTTCTTTGAAACAAGAAATATTCGGATCTGTTTGATTATGATTTTCTAGTGGAAGAGAAAAACCAAGATTTCGTCTTTTAGATTGTAAGTTATATTCAAATAAATTTTTTAAATAGTCGCTATGGAATTCGTTATTAAAATATAACGATTTATTATATAAAATAAAAGGGATTTTTAATATATTGAATACTGGTTTGGTTTGAAACTCAATCAGAAGTATTTTATGTTGATACTGTATAAAATTCTTCCCGCGTCTGTCCGATTGCAATATTTTATTATTGTTATATTGAGGTATTTTTAAATTGGTTTATTTTAATTTAAATTGGACCCTTAAAAGGGGTTATTATTCAAACGACATCCGTTTTCGATGAAACTAGTTCCATTGTGTCTGAAATATTTTATTATTGTAAGATTTCGAGTTTCGAGTCATTCGGAGTTGTTAAGTGAGCGTGGGAATGATTAACGTGAATTGATTGACAAATTTAATAGTAAAAATTGGGCTATTTTTCCAAATTGACTCGGTTTCCGACGAAACAAGTTCTGTTGAGTCTGGAATGTCGAACTATAACCATAGGTCTATTTTTATCGCAAACGGATATCGTATGTAATCATATAAATTTATAAACGATACAAACAGATGGCGATAGACATGAATTCATAAAAATAAATAAAATAATCTAATAAAATAATAATAAACCCACGTATAAAATAACCCACCGTAAATCCTAATCCCCAAATTTCATTTTTCATTCCTGATTCTCTTTACAAACCCATATCGAATTCTTTCAGTAAATAGAAAACACAACGATCTCCACTTCATAAATCGATTTAAAATCAAAACCTCAATGGAAATTTCCAAAATCAGATTCACTTCAATCGCTGTGAGAACAGCTTTCATTCCATATATATGTTGAGGCATGCGACTTGTGTAGTCTGAGATCGATTTTCGCAACAACACTAGGGTTCGGAAATTGGAAGGATTGAAGTGTTAATTCTTGAACCGGAGATTGTTGCTGCAGTTAGGATATCGAGGATGTTTGATTTTGAAAATTTTTGGTCTACGGTGATAATATTGTTCGCTACTTATACTGTAGCAACACACAAGGAATCTGGTCGGTGCAAGTGATGTCGAGGGGGGTTTCTGGTGGTTTGTCGCCCCATTTGCTGGGATTTGGAGGTCGATACGTTGATTTTGGTGGCGTAAAGTGTTGTTGGCGAAACCTGGGGTAAAGAGGAGGTCAGTGGAGAGGTCATGGTGGTCTATATGGGGGAAAGAAGAGGCAGTGCGGTTTTAATTTGAGGAGCAACAATATTGAAGGGAGAAGAAGTATTAGATGGTGGGTGGCTGCGGACTTGAAGGTTTGGGTATGGAGTAAGAATTTAAGGGGAACGGGTATATGCTGGGAGGAAGACGGAAAGATTAAAGTGGAAGAAAAGCATAATTACGGGTTCTAATCGGTAATTAAGGGTGTAAACATATAATTAGATAACATATCGCCATTCTAAAAGAAGAGATGATTTTTGGGTTAAACAGTACAGTTCTGGTTGGTGGACTTATCCTTGACATAATAGAGCACACCAGTTTTCAAAACAAATCACGAGGTTTAGAGATTTAAAATCGGTAATTAAGTAAATAAAGGATAATGATTAAGAATTATATTAATTTAAATTAAATTATAACCTGTAACGTAAATTCCTTATTCTTATGATTAACAGAATCGAACGAAAAGGAATCGCAACAACGAAATCTTCGCAGTAGCACTGAGGTGGTTGATAACGGAGCTACCGATATTTCGTAGAAATTTCCGTTTCATTTTAAAATGAAACAAAAGCAGCATCGTTAACTACAGAACAATGTGAGTAAACTCACAAACTCTGAATCGTTTATATTTTTATATAAACGAGTTTTAAATTTATTTTATAGTAATCTTATACCGTGTGATGATTGTTTGGATGAATGGTTGATAAAATGGTTGAAATGGTTGATACAGTGATATCGTTGATCGATTATTAATTCTGCTTACCATGGTATTTCATATTAATGTGAAATTAATATTATCGATGTGATTAACATCTATGGATGCAGGGAAACAGGTTGGAGGGATCCAACTGGATTCCTCAACATTTATATTACTGTTTTTATTTGAGTGTGATACATGATGCGTTATATAATCCATGATTGGATATGTTGTGTTTGATTTACCTTGGCCCTAGGAACTTGGTATTTTAGATACCGTAAAATATTTCAAATGTGGAAAAGGAAATTGGGATTTAAAAATGGAGTTTATTTCCAAAGTAGAAATAAAATTTTGAATAGAGTTGAAAATATAAACCTGTTCAAGTGGATAAATCAAGAAGTTATTTATAAACAAGAAAATAAATTAAGTGAAAATCAGTTTTGAAATCAATATTTGAAAATAGATTTAAACTTAGCAAATTATAAAGGAAATTATAAAAGATGTTTTAAATGATTGGAATAAAAATTAGATTTGTATGAAAAAAATTTGAATAGAAGTTATAAATAGAATTTGGGTTTAAGATATTATTTATAAGTACGAAATCAAACTGATTTGATTATATATAAAGGAAACATATTCATGATTAAAATGAATAATGGTTTAAAGCAAATATTTTGCAAATGAAATTTCTATAAAGGAAATTTAGATGATTTGAAATTTGAATCCAAATTGGAACATGAATGAGAAAGTGAAACAGATAATTATTTTAAAAGAAAGAAAAGATGAGTTTTATTCCAAAATTTGGAATATAAAATAAATTGGAATAGTGTTTTGTAGACTGAAATGGTTATAAAGGAATTTGGTAAGAATTCAAAAAAGATAAATTCAAAAGTGAATTTGGAATTTGAGTTAACCTAAAATTGTAGATAAATTCCAAAGTTCAGAATATGATCGGATATAGATTATTCGAGAGAGAGTTATTTATTGGAATTCGATTATATAGAATTTATCTTTTCCGTAAAAGATAATCAATGTCTTTTCCGTAAAAGAAGTAAATTCTTAGATTGAATCTGAGAGTAACGTAAGCGATATTTTGTTGAAGTTGTGAGCTTTGCCTATTTCAATATTGAGAATGTTGTTCAATTAAGGTCTGAGAGGTAATTATACACCAACTTGATTGACTTCATGATTGATGGTGGAATGGTTAAAGTTCGATAGTGAAGATTGGTTAGCAATATGGTTAGTTAATAAATGATTAATGGTTTGAGTTATAGTAACGATGTTTTATAACATCGCGTTAATTTAAAGGAATTTGAAATGTTTTCCCTAAATAAAATGAGAGATACTTTCTACGCATAGAAAATGAAGTGAATTGGTCAACAAGGAATTAAGAAATGGAAGATGGAAATATTTTCCAATATTAATAAGGTATATTTTCTAAATATAGAAAATAAGGATTCATGAATATTTAGAAATGTTTTCCAACTGGAATAAGAGATATTTTCTAGAATAAAGAAATTAGGATATTGGAAATTTTTCCAAGAATCAACGGAAAAAATAGAGCTTTGAAAGAATACGAAAGATGGGAAATGGGAATTGGAAATGATTATATAATAAGGAATTAATTTAAAAAGGGGCCAGTGTTGTTTGATGGTTGATCGTTAGAATTTCCATTTGGAAATAGGATAGTTGGTTGTATGGATGTTTTCTTTGATAGTTAAATCACCGGCTATCAAAAGTTTGTTTTATTTTATACCTCCGTTGTCAGTACGGAGAGACCAGGATCTGATTTAATATCCGAAAACCACTCCGTATTGGCATAAGCGCCATGAATCAACTTTTGCTGAAGTTAACTGAAGACGGAGTAAAGTGCAAGGGCTGTTATGTTAATCCTAGGTAGAAATTTCCTAAAATGGATTGATGGAATAGTGCCTTCGGTTTTTCCAGTCCCAGGACAATGTATATGGAGGGATCTGACAATGTGGAATTCAAAGTAAATGGTGGCAAGATGTTTTGAAAAGTAATCGCGATCTCAAGCCTCATCACCTAGAAAATGACAGAAACCGGGAAGGCAGCATAGCTATGTGGGTCATTCCCATTAGGGGTATTATCACCTGATCTAGAGAAAATTCATTTGCTGCTTATTCTATTCACTGTTGTATGCTTTCGGTAACAGTTGTTGATCACAACCGTTGGTGATAATATGCTCGATACACTCAAGTTAAATGAGTGGTCAGCCATGTGTGGGCCAGGTTGCAAGACGTTCTTGTTGAACCCAGTGTATTCACCTCTAGAGATACACTATCGGAAGGTGGTTCCATACCTTGTCATGTTGGAAATCCAATCTCCAATAAGCGCCCTACGGTTTTTGATTTTATATAATACATGGAGCGTAAAATGTGAAAGTGCGTGTGTGTACTTGCCGAGTATAATACACACACAAAGGATCGTGTAATATGACAAACAATATTCAAGTATAAAGTAATAGCAAATCACAGAATAGTAAATGCAGTAAAAATGGAAAAATCACACCAGGGCTTTTTATACTGGTTCAGAGCACCGTCCTACGTCCAGTCCCAGACCTCTCTCTGGATTTTCACTAATCAACAACCTCGCTTCACCCGGAGGAACAGGTTCGCAACACTACTTGATTTACGGGCCACAAGCTTACCCACTTGATTTCACGGGTACAAGCTTACCCACTTGATTTCACGGGCTACAAGATTACCCACACAGGACTTTAACAATTACAAGATTTTTACTTCTGAATGTGTTCTTGTTTCAACACTGATTAGTCAATAATTGAGTACACTCTTCCTATAATCTTATCCTCAAATGTAATTTGATGTTTGCGAAGATTCGGAAGTGGATTATCGTTGAATCACAAGTGTATTAAATATGCTTGGAGATTCAAACGATAATATAATGATTTTGAGTGCTTTTTGAATGCCAAGTAATAATGTAAGATAGATCAGAGAATAGAGAGTCAAATTCAGTGGTTTGGATGAATGAAATATGATGTATTTATAATGATTGAGAAGTTATAATCATTAGTGAAAAGTTGCAATCAAAAGAGATGATTCTTGATGAAGAGAAATGGATGCAACCTTTCATGAAAGAAGATGACTCTTCAAAAATATGCTTTGTTATTCAAAAAGCTATTGATAGGTAAAATGTACAGGTAGACAGGTTTTTGACCGTTACCTTTAAAAAGCTGTTGACAGGTTAATTTTTACAGGTAGACAGGTTTCATTTGAAATCCTGTTGACAAGTTAAAAATAACCTGTTGACATGTTTTTGTCAACTTGCTACAGAAAAGAGTTTTCATGAATATTTTTAAAAGCAATGAGAAGTATGATTATTTGAGGATAGATTTTAACATTTATAACTCTAAATAACCAACTTCTAACCTATGAAAAGACATCAATTCTTCTTTTTGTCATCGATTCTTCTTTTTGTCGATCATGAAGCTTCTTCTTGTCATTAATCAAAATAATCATTGAAATCTTTAACTCAACAAGATGCAAGCGTTCCGCTAGATTTCTATTTATATGATTTAGACACTGTTGTAATATCATTGGATTTGATATCAAAATATTTTTGGTCATCGTAAGGTGAAGACCATCCGTATTTATGTGTGGATTGGTCTTACGATTATCATTTCTTTCGAAAGGATTTTGAAAGTTAAACAAATGGTTGGAGTTTACTCACACCAGTCCCATGACTGACCCAGAGTTTATTTTGTTTTGTTTTCCCTAAACTCTTGGGTGCCCAAATTTGTACGAGCAGTTAAGTAGTCGGGATTTACAAATTCACTTGGAGGAGCTTGAAGCAGGAGGCTTCACCAGTTAGCTATAGACTATCATATTTACCACTATGTATTGTGTTGTATCTGGAAATAAGTGTTTATAACTGTTCCAGAGATAACTGTTGTGCTCTGATGATGGTATGTATATAAAGTTACTGAATTGTATTTCAAAGTTTATGTTATCTAATATATTTTATTCGTTCTGCTGTGAGTTTGTGTTCTTTGTTTTCTTCTATTCTTATTTTTCTTTCTTTCTATTTCTCATCCTCTAACTTCTTTCAACTAATGGTTCGTATTTCTGTGCAATTTGGGTTGGACGTGGGGTGTTATTAGTCAACTCAAAGGGTACGGAAATTCGGGCCATTACATTAATAGTTAATTTGGATTTGGAATTAGAGAAGACCAATAACACTCTGCTAAATTGCTAATCAGTAAATTTTCTTAACCTATGATTGAGTTGGTTTTTTCAAATTTTTTCTTCTGCGATAATTTATTTATTGGATGCAATAGTCTTTAGCATTGAATATTTTACACAACTATTTGCAGTTAGTCATACTTCTGAATGTTTAAGAAACACAAAAAGATTTAACATGGAATACACAATACAAGCATGGAATTTTTGTATTCGTTAAGGAAAAATGGTGCTTGCACTCCTCCTTTGACTTATAATGCAATTTTTTTACATTAGCCAATAGCCATTAGCTGGTTTCAACTTGGTTATGTTCTTGTAATATTAATCTATATGTTTTAGCCTAGAGAAATCATACTGAAGGTTTAGATAATTCAACAGCATTAGACTATTGGTAGATGTCATATATGGGGAAAATTCTTCCCTGAAAATACTGAGTTATAGAGAATTATGTTATCATTTTTATGTTCTTAAATATTTCTCTATAATGTCGATGATTGTGATTTGTGAACCTGTTGTTTTGTTTAACATATTAGTATAGATTGTTTCTTAACAAAACGGTAAGTGTTAAATAACAACTCTAAGGCTTCAGCAACTCTACTATTATAATTTTTTCATATGGCTTTTAAATAATTAAATGAACTGCCTGCGTCAATGTTTTTTTTTTGGGTAGTATTTTTAAGTTTCATTGTTGGTTTTATATTCGACGCTGAATTGCATATAATATATGATGAAACTCTAACTCGATTACATTTCTCAATGTTATTTTTTTGCAGAAATCCTTTATTTCTTGATATCTAGTCAAGTTATACTTTAAGATATGACATCGGCACAGTCAAGTCTAGGTGATAACGTTGAGGGCATGGATGAAAATGCATCAGTACCTACAAATCAAACTAAATCATCCGGATCAATTGTTGCTACAATAGGTAAAGAATTAAAAACTACATAAATATATTGTGAACTTCTCGCTTGCTTATTAACAATGTTTTCATTATTTATTTAATGTAGGTAGAAAAAAAACTTCTTGGGTATGGGATTTTGCGGACAAAGGAAAAAGAAAAGATGCAAATGGTGCAGAATACTTTGTCGGCATTTGTAAAACATGCAAAAAAGAAGTGAAGACGGACAACAAATATGGAACAACCGGGATTGCTAATCATTTGTCAAAACAGTGCAAGAAATGTCTTGCATATGGACATAACACCGTTGTAAAAGGTCAGCCTACTCTTTTATTACATAGTGGAGCAGCGGGAACTTTAGTGCCACATACTTTTAATTAAAAAATGTGAAGAAAAGTTAACTAGGTATATTATCATGGATGAAATGCCTTTTAGGGTAGTTGAGGGTTAGGGGTTTAGGGAATTACTAAAGGAGTTGTGCCCTCGTTTTTTATACCTACTAGACAAAAAATTGCAAGTTTGGTGTGGGAAATGTATACTTTAGAGAAGGGTATAATAATGAGCATGATAGGGGAAAGAAGAGTCAGCATCACTACTGATACTTGGACATCCGTTTAAAACATAAATTATATGGTCATCTCTGCTCATTTCATGGATGATGAATGGAAGCTACATAAAAGAATAATTAATTTTACAAAAATAACAAGTTATAAAGGTAAAGATATAGGAAGATGTTTGGAGATGTGCTTGAGAAGTTAGGGAATTGAAAAAATCTTTAGTATTACGGTTGATAATGCGTCGGCTAATGATGGGGCTGTTGACTACATGAAAATATATATTAATTGATATGAATACTTTATTATTCAATGGTGAATACTTACATATGAGGTGTGCATTTCATATAATCAACTTGATTGTCAAGGAAGGCTTAAAAGATTTATATAGATCAACTGAATGTATACAGAATTGTGTTAAGTTTATTCATACATCCCCCGCAAGGTTGGATAATTTTAGGGTACATGCTATCATGTTTAAAATGGATCAAATGTCAAACATTCCTATGGATGTTCTGACTAGATGGAACTCAACTTATGAAATGCTTGAATGTTTCGGAAAATATAAGAAGGTGTTTGATAGAATGGCCAATGTATGTGCTCCTTTTGTAAGTTATTTCAATGAAAAAGATAAAGATGGATTAAAAAGAGTTGGACCACCAAATGACGATGATTGGGAGAAGTCTAAGGCCTTTGTTCACTTTTTTTAAAAAAATTATGATGCCACATTATCATTAAGTGCAACTAAATCTTGTACATATCCTTTAATGTTTGTGGTTGTGTCGGATCTACTAATTGATATTGAAATGAAAATTAATGATGATGGTAATCCGATTTTACAGAATGTTGGAGAATCTATGAAAATTAAGTGGGACAAATATTGGGGAAATTATGAAAGTGTAAACAAGATGATATATGTGGCTCATGTTCTCAATCCACGATATAAACTTGAATTGCTGCAAGTTTCCTTTGAAGATATGGGGAAGGATAGTTATGCAATCAACAACATTGTCCATGAAATAAAAGAATGTGTTTTAAAGTTATATAATTAATACAAAGGGGTTAATGAACAAGCACAATTATCTATCACAAAGGAACCTACCTCTACGGATCATGTAAATATTAGTTCTCAATCAAGTGGACTTTCTCATGTTGAGATGCGACTTAAGAGAAAGAGAGAACAAATGGAAATTAGAGAAATTAACAATGGAGTAGACAAATACTTTTCTGATCCTTGTGAAACACTCGACGGTGAATCTTTTGATCTTTTAAATTGGTGGAAGGTGAATCAAACATGGTATCCAATTCTTTCGTTAGTTGCCAAAGATTTATTTTCAATTCCAAGTTCAACAGTGGCAAGTGAAAATGCTTTTAGTTTGGGAAGAAGAATTGTTGATCCTTTTATAGCCGCATTAACTCCAAAAATGGTTTAGGCATTGGTTTGTACAAATGATTGGCTTAGGGGAGATGAAATTAATTTCTATAAAGAGCCGAGCGAAGATGATGTCTCTTTGTACAAGGAACTTGAAGAATTTGAATCAAGTAAGTTATTTTTAAGTATATAAAGTTTAATACTAAGTTTAAGTATTAACGAAATAAAGTATAATTCATTGTTAGTTTTATGGAAAATTTCATATAGATAATAGAATCGTTGATTGACTAGATTTTGTAAGGCTGACAAATTTAAGTCTGGCATCTCTACTAGTAAAAATAACCAAATACCAGCAGTTCATGGATTTGTGCATAGAGTATACTCAAAATGGCATGAAAGAGTGGATCATTTTATAGCTTCTGATAACATGAGAAATGTTTATTTTAATGGTTAGAATAGAACTGCTGCTATAGATCATTTTATAGCTTCTCTTGTGCTTCATTTGTTAATGCTGATAACATGTGAAATGTTGATATAACCACCTCTTGCCTATAAAAAAAACTGCATGCACTTTATTTTCTAGCTATTTTCTTTGCACTTGAACAATTGAACTCACTGTTTATTCACCACTTGTTTAGTTCACCTTTTTTTTGTTCACCTTTATTTTGTCCACTTATGCTCTTTAGTTTAATTTTATATAAAAAAGTTACATTGCGTTACATATTATGTCCATTTATCTCTTAGTTGCATCGTTGTGTTGTCCATTTTTTCCTTTTTTTCATTGTGTTTGTTGTTGCTCATTATTGATGCGCATCTCTTTTTTTTTCTTTTTTTAGTTTTCGTTAAAAAGAAAACATTTTTGTTTCAATTTTACATTTCTGTAGATCAAGCAGTTGGTGTAATTTTCTTCTTCTTTCATTTTTCTATTTTCATTTATTTTGTTTCACTATTGTTTTCTTTTTCTTTTTTGTTGCTTTGTTATTTTACATCCTGTGTTTCATCAAGCTTTTGCATTGGTTTCACCTTTTGTCTTTTGTTCTCTATTTAGTACCTAAAATTGATGATAACGGGTTTGTTTGTTAATTCATTTGTTAATGCTGCTTGTACTTTCATCTCATCAAATTTTCTTCTTCTTATATTCACCTTTACAGGTTCCACTTCCTAATCGGCCACCCTCCTCTGCTTTGCTTAATTCATGGGAAATTGATGGGAAAATTAGAGCATCTTTGGTGGCTTATTTGTTCATTAACTCCATGTTAAAACTCATTTTTTTTACTAATGAAATGATGAATGTTTTATTGTTTAAGCTGAATTGTTGTGCCATGCATTGTAAATTGAAATTGATTTTTATTTATGCAACTATGTGTGCGCTGCGCTGCAACCATGTACCGTGTCAAAACTGTTTTTTATTGTTTAAGCTGAATTGCATGGCTTATTGCTCGTTAACTCCAATTCCAAGTAGACATTTTCATATTTTATTTATACTATTTTAGTAAACGATAATTTACCGTTACCGACAAAACGGTTACCGTTGTATCGGTGTACCGACAGAATGGTTACCGACATATCGGTAACGGTAACAGTAAGCATTTTTGATTTACCGAAGAAAATAGTACGGTAACAGTATTTGCATAACGGTAGCCGTAATCGTTACCGTAACAGCCCTATGTTTCCCGTGCTGTGCAATCATCTTAGTACAAGAAATATTCTAATGAATGTATAGGTTATAGACACTTCCTTGAGAGAATTATAAGGTCATCTTTAGTAGTACCGGAAGTGTAGTTCTGAGCCATATTTGAATTTCCGAGAGAGGCAAATAATTCCTTCTTGCTTAGATTCGAGAGTCTGACTCCAACAATGTTTTGGTATTTGTGACAAAACCGGAACCCCATGCCTAGTTGTAGTTTCTGTTGGATTATCCTATATTTAGGTATCGAGGTAAGACCGAGACCCTTTTCCGGTATGTGTGCATCTGGTCCGACCCAGATTTGGGTTATGACTGGAAATACGCTTCTCGTCCTTGCTAGGAACTAAACCAATCTTAGATTCAGGTATCGATGCAGAAGACCTGAACTTACCCTTGTTCAGGAAATTATAGATTGAAGACTGGAAATCCCCTTCCGGTATCTATGAAGAATGGTATCAATCCAGATTCGAGTATCGGTATGGAAGACCTAAACCAGCCCTTGTTCAGGTGATTAGAGATTGATGACCAAAAGCTCCCTGTCGGTATTACTGTTTTGGTATCCCCTTCGGATTCGATTTGTGAAGCAGAGAGGTTGTACGTGCTTCTTGAGCCACTCTCTAGGCTTTGATGTCAAAGAAGAGGATGTACGTGCTTTGTTGGTCACTTTCTGGGCCTGTATATCCGGTGCGCTTGGCTAACTTATCCAGAAGCAGGGCCCAAGGACTTACCCGACCTCCCTCCAGGAGGCGCCTTATCTTGACCTTCGTAGATGATGATAAGGTCTTAGAAACTTAGACGGGGACACCATAGGAACATAACTAAGGTTTACTCTTTTGATGTTCTGTATTGACCATCGTAGGTACTGATAAAGGCTTACACGCCACCCCCTCCGAGGGGTGGCCTATCGCGGAACATAATCAGAGGTAGGGCATGCTTTTCTGCGAGCAGAGGTAGGACGTGCTTAGTTCTAACAGAGGCAGGGCATGCTAATTTTAGATGCACCGCCACGACCATTTCTGGTCTGAAACGGAGGCTTACATTTTTGATGCTTTAACCTAGCCCTCTCTGATTCGGGCATGGAGAAAGAGTAACACACCATCCCCCTCCGGAGGATGCCTCGTCCTGACCAATTTGGTGATGACAAGGGATTTAATCCATTTATGGTTTGACCCCTTTTGGGTTTCTTTTTAAGTTCCGAAAGGAGGTTTTTCCGTACCCTCAGTTATGATTGTAAATCCTTTTCCTAAGGGCTTTCATCGAACTCAACTTGACCCTTTTACAAATTCTGGTAATTATCCTTGGTTGATGAATCCAGTGACCATTTTCTTAAGGATTCTACATCGGTTGGTTTCATGTCCATTCGCCATGTGGTAATGACTATAGGGCCCTTCTGTTTTCCTTTCGCACTTGAGTTTTTTATTTGCGGATGGTCAGTATTTGAATTCATGGTTGGTTAGGAAGTAGATATTTTCCATTTAAGTGGTGAGGTAGTATATCTTGGGCGATCCTGGTGTCTACCTTTCTCTTTGCCGCTGGGACACAACCCTTTTGCGACCCGGTCTTGTTGTTGGATCTATATCTTTTGTCTTACCTCCCAAAATATACTGAGCTTTGGGTGTTAACCTCTCAAACCATTTGTTAGTGAAGTGGTCAAAATCGTCCATTATTTCTTGTTCTAACGTCGTTCCTCCGATCTGCTTGTAGAGAGTTTTCATTAGGTGGGAGAAAACCCTAGTATCCCCTGATGTAGAACCACTTGGACGAGGTGTTAATGTTTGTCTTGTGCAGGGAAGGTTATTATCCCAAGTGTCGTGCGTGTTGTTCTATGTTTCTTTTTCATTTTATTACCTGCAAGGCTTCCGCTGTCAACCTTTGCTTTTCTATCACTCAAGGGTCGGTGATTTTTAACTTATTTATTCGAGATCCTGAAGATCTTTGTCGGGACCTCTTACCCATAACTTCGCTTTTTCGAAGCCTTAGTCCAATCCGGGACAGAACAACACAGGTAGATATGTGGCTGTTAACCACGAGGTCGGAGGTTCAAGTCCTTCTTCTAGCGCCAAAATGTTAACGATGTTTTTCGTCAACACCGGAGATAGGCCAATAGGAATGGATCTAAGAGAAAAATGGGTTTTTTTAGCCTTTGCGAGTTTTGGTCAGATTATTGCTCCTATGTGTCAAGGTCTTGAGGAGAAGGGTCGCTAAACGCCGTTCCTGACAAAGGGCTCAATGGATGTTAGAAAGAGATTCCACATCAAGCTCGTGGAAAGATCTAAACTCATGAGGAAGACCTAGGCTTGCAGGATGGGTTTATATCTATGGAAAGAGGTGTTTCATCCAATCTGGAGAAGGGGTTGGACAATAATCCACGCATACATAGGAAGCAAATAGTAAATCATAGCAACAATAACTAAGAAATAATACGATAAACTCACAAGAAAGTACTTTTGAGTATAGACACATTCTTTATTAATCTTTCATTTAGAATACACGAACCGGGTAGAAGAAATCCTCCAATTGATCCCAGTCTTAGGGTTTAAAGAGAGAGGGATTACAAGAATTAGAAAATGAAAGATCCCCCAGAAATGTGACTCGTGGGGTCTTATTTATAGAGAACTCGGGGCCCCTTTCTCTATTGGGCTATTGGGCCTGCAGGTGCCTTTGTCGGCCGCTTTTCTCCTTGGTCTCAGATGTTTGACTTCCGGCCGCTTTTGTGGTGCTGGTTATGGCCTTTGAAGCGAGGGTCCCAGTCGATCGGGGCTTCTTTGAGATTGATATGAGCTTGTTGATGTGATGACTTTCAGACAGCATTTAAACCTCCGGTAGTGGCTCCCGGGTGTAGGCTCTCGGGACGTAAGTTTCCAGATGTAGGCTTCCAGCTTTCTCGTGTATACTTAGAGGAGATTGTCCTCCTGATGTATGTGGATAGCTGCCGTTTCGAAACCGCTGTCGGTGCTCGTACTAAGTAGATTATTATGGATAGCCTGTATCTCTGCTAGGGTTCTGGTCGCCCTCCCGGTGGAGCTTTTTGGATTTTCTAGTCTTCTGGAAGGTAGCTCCCAATGATGTGTTATTGTCTATTGACGTGACCTTTTGGCTTTTATGCGATAGATGCTTTGGAATTTGGTTTCGGATGATCTCAATATACTTTTGGTGTCTTTGCCTCCAGATGTACTGGTATTAAGCAAGTTAATATCGATAGCCCTTCCGGGTTTCGAAGAGCGGAGCTTCTACTTTGCTCTTTCTTAATTTCTAACTTTGATGACCTTTTGTTACAGAACTCCCAACCGAATAGACCTTGTCGGATGGACCCTGCTGGATGAGCTTTGTTGGCATTCTTTAGACTTTGAGCCTCTTCCTTCCAGGAAGGTGTCGGTTTATGCCGCTTTCGAATCATTCTTTAATGTTTTCGACTCTTCCCATTATTTGGCTTTTTATTTCCGAAGGTTCTTCTGTGTGTGTTCTTCCGATACCCCTTCGCCATTAGCTGGTTTTAGAGTTAATTTTGGTAGTAAGAATTACTGTAACACTACAATTATGGAATTTACAATAAACATGAATATTTTCTTAAGGGTATTATTATGCCAATAAGTTGTAAATAAAATTAGAGTAAAATTTGGGAATAATGAAAAGGAATAGATATGCCTAATTTGAATGTAAAATTTACAGTAATTGGAAAATTGTAGAAAACTGCACTAAGACACGAGGTTAAGTTCAACTTGTGGTAGAAGCCTTGCCCGGAACCGCCTGGCAAATTCAGCATCCACAAGTTGTCAACTTAATGTGAGAGGTCTGGTGCCTAAGCATATATTAAAAATATATGTATACAACAGGCAATGAATAAATAAGTAAATAAATAGCAAGTGTGAAAATATACAAGTCATTAAAGAAACGGAAGCCACGACTATAAAAGTTTGGTAAAAAAGGGAAAACGTGATAAACGGGGAAAATAACCTATTATAATTAATTACATGAATGAGAATGCAATATAATAGGTAAGTTTATCCTAAGGACAAATGGAAATATAACATGGGTTATAATAAATAAAAGGGAAACTTATTAATGAACCTTAGTTAAGAGAAATAAGTTAATAAGTAAACAACAACAAGTTGTAATGGCAGTGTAAGATGAGGATATGATTAAATAAGGAAGAATAAGGTAGATTTATGGAATGAAATAAGTTATTTTTAATCATATACATTAAGTACAACATGTTATTATAATTTGTATACACGAAATTGGAAAATCAATTACATGGTAATATTGTAAAGGTATTGTACATTACTTTCATTAATTACAATCTAGGGAATAACATGTTGTGGGCTTTTTAATGAACTTAAATAAGTTAAGTTATATCATTGAATTAATAAGCGAGAGGGATCCGTTCCTTCGAGATATAATAGGCACAGAGAAAACCCGGTAACTTGAATAATTAATTCAATTGGTATGTTAATAAGATAAAGCAAGTGTGTGATTGAACGATTAGACATAGGGTCTAATAACACAACGGCATGACGCGCTTGGACCAGTCCATACGTTTGAAGGTAAAGAAACCAGCAGGGTAGATCGTCGAGATGTATGGAGGCACAAGAGGAGTATGTCCATCTGATTCTTCTTCTTGATATTCTGCTTTTTGTCTTTGCGGGACTGGAAGGAAGTAAGCGGCTTTCGAGGGACGTGGCAGGGTACTTCGTGGTGGTCCTCTATTGTGGTGCATGCTTAGGTTGTACTCACAGAGGTTGGATCTGCGCGTTACCACCCGGTAATTATACCTTAACTGCAATGGTAGCTTGGTAGTCAAAAGGCAGTGGCAGTATGGCATTGGGGTGATTCGATGATCTGCATACAGATAGGCTGGTCAGGACCTAATAAAG
This sequence comes from Allium sativum, assembly GCA_030737875.1. Taxonomy (NCBI): domain Eukaryota; kingdom Viridiplantae; phylum Streptophyta; class Magnoliopsida; order Asparagales; family Amaryllidaceae; genus Allium; species Allium sativum. The sequence goes on along the minus strand of CM060924.1, from coordinate 392,732,453 downwards.
GATAGTAATCATCTGGTACCTGTCATCGACAGTCAGTGTGATGCAAAAATACTAAAGCTAAACCTACAGACCATCTATCTTTCACTATTGAGACTATGGTTGCAGGACATGCCAATTTGAATGTAGATTGTTTGCTAGGGCCACATCACTTAGTTTTTGATGTAGTCTTTCGCTAGTTGAGGGAGGGGTCGAGGTGGGACCATAGCTACCGTGAAAATGCAGACCATAATTTAGATATTGTACTTTTGGCCTTTTTAGCTGACCTATACAGATATGGAAAGGCTCCCGATCGAGTTCTGTGCATTCAGATGCGTCCTTATTAGGGACTCGGTGTACAGTAGACAAAACGTACGTGTGAGAGTCTAGGTACATGCACATCGCGTAAGGTGGTGTATCTAGACATTAGGGCATTACTCCGATTTAAGACCGTGCTTGATCGAGCAGTTTGGATATGGCAATCCATACACATAGTGATGGTAGTTCTGTGCGGAATGTGGCATAATATGGAGGTCCGTACGTCGTTCGTCGTAGGATGAGAGTTGTATATGCTTCCGAAGCGTGATGGCGGAGACCACGCGACAAGAGTACCGTAGGAAGTACCTTGATATATTGGGGGTAGCTACATATATACCATATTAGGTTAATCTGCTGGGAGGTAGATGGGTACGATGTGTGTGTAAATCCTTGAATGCTATTAACCCAAACCAACCAAATAAAAAAGAAAACATAACTTAACGGTATATGTAGGGTTATTTCAGAATGTACAATTTAGTTTAGTCACCAGAACTTGTGTTCTGACTCCCTCCTCATAACACACTCATAGGTTAGGTTTATTGCTGAGATATGATAGCTTTGGACACTAGTTAGGCATTATTATTACTTCGATAAGGCTATATTTTGATTATATTATATTATATTATATTATATTTTATTCTGCTGTGAGATGTTTTCTGAGCTCTGATATATTTTATATCTCTGTCTTTTCTACCGGATACCAGATAAGCCAATTAAAGTTTTGGCAGATTGGAATTTTTGAAGAAAAAAATCGGTCTTTCGGAATTTGGGTTATTACATAAACCACATAACCAGAGTATACATGCTCATACTGTTATACAAAATAGGAAAAGAGTTTATAGAAGAAATAAATAAACTCAATTGATAAACTCTCTCTAATAAGAATACACAGCACGGTCAAGGATTCATAGTGTAACATTGCAAAATAAATAATTTCAGTACAAGTATAATATGAAAGACATCACCTCCTGCTAATCCGTTTGCGCAACTCTGGAAATACCCATATCTGTTACCTGGTTTACTCATCAGCATCATCGATGGGTATCCAAGGTAATAAGAGGAAACATAAAATGGTTTGACAACAGTCTGATATGAATGACAAACAAATCTCAAAGAACTGTAAAAGTCATAATAGTATATGGAACATAGGGTGGGGATTCAAACCTTTCCTACCTCAGCATCCACGGAGTTAGCACATAACAATTAATATACGCGCAACACTGTGCTAAACATCATGTATAAAGATTATGACAAATGTCTAAGTATTAAATGGTGTTAAACAAGTAATAAATCATGGCATCCATTATCCACCCTCATATCACTCACTCAGTTCAAGCGTATTGAATCCAGTGTTTCAACCACCCACTCAATCAAGGCACTGACAGGTTTAACATCGAGCAACTCTACCAGACCATCACTATGTCCTACATCGATGCACTATAACATATAAACCTATTCAGTCCTGAGCTAGACAGGCTTTGGGGTCTGGGCAGATCAGGTTCTATATCAAGGAACTCTAATCTACCCTTGTGTCACTCCCTCAAAGGTATACCAAGGTCACAAATTACAACAAACCATTTGCACATGTTCCACGTATCAATATTTATTACCATGTAGTCGATAAAACTCTCATCATAAACCCTCTAATAAGTGGGATACCCTCGGTGAACATCAATTGCCGTAAAATCTCATCGACCGCCCTCGAAGTCACAACAGTTGTGGGTTAACTCCATCGAACATCAGTTGTCGTAAGACGTCATCAATTTCCCTCCATAAATCCCAATGCAACCTCACCGACCCCTTTTGGAACTCACCACGCCTTTAGAATTCATCGATCTATCGCTTTGTCGTCCACTCTCCGTCATAGAGACATCGTCGTCTAATGATGGATCACTACATTGAAGCACCATATTGCCTCAATACCAAAGCCATTTTTCGAAGATCCACTATATTGAAACCACTATCGAACAAACCATCATGTACTACTTCTTAAAGTCTTATCATCCATGTCAAATTGGCCAACAATAGTAGCGATCGATATCAAACACTTCACAATAATCGATAACCATAAACCTGATCATATATTTAACCGAAAATGGTTAAATCATATCAAATAAAAACATATTGCATTCATCATGAAATCTAGCGTTGCTAGGTCCATTCGTCGTCTCCAGATCAACCACTAAGGTCCATTGTCGCGCCATCTCCAATTTTGTCACCAAGCTCCAATGTTGCTCCATTATCGAATCTTATTTATGCTCGAAGCTCCTTCCTGAATTTATCCCATCTGTTTGAGATCATCCTTGTGTGCTCGACCAATATATGCGTCCAGTCAAATAAGCACCTAGTATCTAGCGAACGAGAATTTACTAATACTAAATCGCATACGAACGACATTTTATGCTAAACTAATAAAATGATTCAACAATGCTACTAATAGTCATATAGATTCCTAAAGTATCATACATACATCCATAATAATATAAAAAATTAAATAAAACATATCTATAGCAATCAAAGTGGAACAAATGCCCAAATAGACTAAATCTGGCAAAATGATCGAAATAGCGCATAAAAGCACGTAAACAAAGAAATGTGATAAGCAGGTTAATACTACCTAAATCACTTTTTCAGTCTTTTTATTTATCATTTCCTGAATTCAACTATCCTAGAAAAATATATTTTAAGATTATGAATTTCCTTAGAATGTCAGTTATTTACTACACAAATAGTTATAGTTCAGTGAGAGATAATGTCACTCATGTCAACCAAATTAGCTAAAACCAACTCTAAAGTGTGGAGCACCCCAATACAAGTCCAATGGAAGAGACATCGTCCAAATTAGATCTCATATGCAAGATGTGACGGCCCGCCCCGCACCAACCGACATTTACTCCAAAGGTGCGCTGTACACATGTCCAGTTAGCACGGAACGGGTCGTCAGAAGGAAAGGGAAGAAGGAAATGAACATACAAAGAACCTGTAGAATGTCTCACATCGCATAGAACAAAATATAATAATAACATACTTGACATAAAACAGGAGAGACAGTGCATAAGCTAAAAACCAGAACTAAGTATCATAGCAGCGGAAATCCAAAATATAGCTTATTACAACTTTTCAAACTGTCTCAAAGCAAAAGTAAGATAAAGGAGGTACACTACTAATGCCCAAGTAGCGATCACCAACGACACAGGGAGAATATATATATATATATATATATATATATCATACGTGGAAGCCTCCTGCCCGCCTCCGAATCAGCTACTTGCGCACCACCAACTAACCTGTCTCTAGTCTGCTCGTGTGAGCACCCAGAGTAATAAGAGGAGACATAAAACTCTGGGTCAGACATAAAGCCTGGTATGAGCGATAAGCATCTAAAGTGAATAATAACAGGTAGACTAAAACATACCTGAACCTGGACCTGCAACCAAAGAGTTAGCACTACATACTGTACAACACTCTAAGGTGCCATATCAAACGGTGTAAAGATACGGAGGTGGGGGTGTGCATGTCATAGTGATGGCAAACAATCAAACATAGTAACCATCCTCACATCTCTCACTCAGTGCGTAAAGCATACGATATTCACCACTTCGATCACCCACCCTTGCTACGATCACTTTGCCCCATGAAGTCATAAATTGCTTCACTGCACTGATAACGTAGCCACTAATCCTTCGCTATGTCCACTTGCCCCATGGAGTTATTCACCCCATCTGCGCTGGCTCATAGCCTTACCAATCCTTACTATGTCCACTTGCCCCATGGAGTTATTCACCCCATCTGCGTTGGCTCATAGTCTTACCAATCCTTTACTATGTCCACTTGCCCCATGGAGTTATTCACCCCATCTGCGCTGGCTCATAGTCTTACTACGCATCACCTTGCCCCTTGAGTCGTAATGACTCCACTGCACTGATAACGTAGTCTTGCTACCATCACCTTGCCCCTCGAGTCATAATGACTCTACTGCACTGATAAGTAGCCCATCGTCCATTTTTAGTGGTGAATCGAAGTTATGAACGTCGACAACTCCTTAGCACACATCCCGCAGCAAAGCCCAACCATGAAGTAAACTCATCGGTTCCCAACTGGATCCTGAGCTCTAACCTCGCATATTAGACTACCTTTGCATCTCGGGTTATTGGTCATCACCGGATCGGTTCGGCCTTTATCATCTTTCAATGGATCGTGGTACCCTTCAGTTCGTGGTTCCCTGGCGCCCTTCGGTTCGTGACCGTGCTTCCTCACCGGTTCGGATCGTGCACCACCTTCGTCAGGTCGGATCGGGTCGAGGCACTCCCACTGGTTCGGGTCGTACTCCATAGCTCGTGGCGCTTCCCTTCGGTCGTGATGCTCCTTCCCCTTCAGATCGTGGATGCACACAGGTTCGGGTCGTGAGCTTCTGAAGTGGATCGGGTCGGATCGGAGATGGCATGCGATCGGGTGCTCTAGCGCGTGACGCGGTTCGAGTTTGAGCTCCTCCCACCATCGGATCGTGGTCTCCGGTCCGGGTCGTGGCATATAGGGGCGATCCGCGATCCGGTCTCTGCACAGCTTCCCTGCGACTTGTTTCACGCCATTCGACGGCGTTTTCGACCAATCTAACACTTCTAAACAATCACAAAGCATACCATACAGTCATAGCAACATGTAGTATCGACCCCGAACACCAAAACATAAATCATAACATGTAAAATGGATCAAACATACCCAAAACCCCTTAATTTCCCTTAAGCATGTTTAGGTAAAACTCACCATAGGATTAACAAAACTTAACCAAATTAACCCAAATTCATATCAGAGGTCTAAAACATCATTTAAGAATTCATAAACATTTTTCCAGAATTTATTAATGTATAAATTCGCTAATTATCACTAATCACCCCTAATTAACCATAATTAGTGAGGAACTATGCAAATCACTACCTTAGCCACAAATAAACTAAGATCTGAAATAAATCTCTGATTTGATGCAAATCCCAATGCTAAACAGCAGCTCCAATGTTGATTTGGTGTAGATCTCCCTTGATTAGAGGTTGCTAAGCCAAATCCTTGACCAAAAGGTGATTTGGAGGTTGAAGGCCATTTTTAGGGTTCCTTGGAGATAAGTGGAGGCTAGAAAACTGAAATGGAATGATTCTCTACTTCATTTCAGCCTCCCCATAACCCTAATCCCGAAATGGGTTATGGGCCTATTCACTAATCACCCTATTTGGCCCGGTTAAGCAATTTTTCACCCTCCAAACCTTATTTCAGCCATATCTCCCAAACGGTAAGTCCGTTTGGCTAATATGACCACTCTACGGAAAGGTAAACCATCAAACGAATCTAATGGAAGTGGTTTCAGGTCAAAATTCCTTTCCAATCAAAAGTTATTTCCAAAACAAGATCAGCTAGGGGCAAAACAGTCATTTAAAAATCGACAAAAATCATGAACATGGGAAATGACTCTAATAGATGTTTCCCAAAGTTACATGACCATACGACTTCATATGGGAAAGAAATAAATATTCTACGATCTTCCGATGCGTAGGATACGGGTCGTTACACAAGAGATACAAATTTATATGATTTTAACATTCATTTAAATAATTAAATAACTAACATGATTAACAATCTTAATTATTTAAATTATCTTAACTTTTTTTCTTCCTAATAAAACCTGTTGCATATACATAACAAAACTATCTCTTCCCTATTCTCACTCCTCAACAACTTCATCCACGGCCAGTGAATCCGCGTGTCGTCTAGGCTAACCGAATCCCCTACGCAAGCTCGTCATACACGACCACGAATGGAATAGCTCGATCCCCTCCGTTGATTTACGTTTGAAGGCTATGTACAGGCAATGCAAATGTCGCGATTTTCCTTTGTTGACCGTGATGCAACATACTTTTGTCGGAGATACTCCTCCAAGCCACGAGATCAACACTGTCAACCCCAAGAGTCCTCATCATCTAGAGAACTTAAAATTCGAAGCCCTTGGTCATATCTTACGTATGGAAGTTCTCAAATCCAAAGCCGCACATGTGAAATTTGACATGGGTGCATAGATCTCATCACTATGATTTCAACAAGCCTGGTGCCAAGATTATTGGATAGAAGAATTAATTTAGCTTAATTTTAAAATTTCTAGGCTATAACTACCATGAATATGAATGCGACAGTGATTTGGATTTAGGGAGGAAAGGAAGCTGGGCTGACTTCGTTTACTATAGCATGAATTTGAATAGTTTACATATATTATATTCAATCGTGTTTTAATTTTGAATTGTAATCAAAGACGCATTTTAATTCGTTGCGATCAAATGATACATCCAATCCCTACGAAACTTAATCGCATATATCACCACAACGATAAGGTTTCGATGGTATAAGTTTCATCGAAATTCGAGACTGTGCCTGAAATGAAAATTTACGTGTATTCCAAGATTGTTTTGGCTAGTATATCTCCTAATCTTAAAATACAACTATCTAAATACTTTTTCTTCATGTAACGAACCTCCAAACTTAGTGGAACTTGTCTCGAGTCTTGATTCTATCATTGGAAAAAAAATCAATTTGGATTCGTCAAATTATTAACGACTAATATTTAAACATCCAATCATTAGATACGGGTTGCTACAAAGAAAGAAACACAAAACATAGTGACAGAACTTGTCATGTATCCCACATCGCATCAGATAACATTTAATAGTAATAGCATATATAAAATAGGCGAGACAGTACTAACCATATAAACCACATAATCAGATCACCTCGGCCAACGTAGTTGCACAAAACAGTAATAGAATTTATATAAGATACAAATAAATTCAACTGATAAATGTCTCTAACAGTAATAATAATGATAATAAATAACACTACAAGGCACCACTGTGTCATACAATAGAATAAACAATAGTGATACAAATATAAATATGATAAGGCATCACCTTCTGTTAATCCACCTATGTAGCTTCAGATAAAGCTTATACTCGTAACTCAACCTACAGATCAACATCATTATTGAGTGACTAAGGTAATAATAGGAAAAATACAATATTAGGCCAGATAACAGTCTGGTGTGAGCGATAAACAAGTTTCAAAGTACTATAAAAATCATAATAGTACAAGGCACGAAGGGTATGGAAAATCATATATGTCCGGCCTCTGCATCCACAGAGTTAGCACATATGAACATACATACTACCCTATGATAATCATCATGGGTGTAACCTATATCAACGTATCAAGAGCAATAAGGAATCAAGAAAACATAGCATCTGTCGTACATCCTCACAATCACTCACTCAATGCATTAGTCATACAATAACCCCCTATTTTCATGATACTCACATCCATATCGCTCAATCGGCTAGGAACTAAGTTGTACCGACTTGTGCAACTCAAGATAAGGACTTGACTTGGTTCAAGCGAACACCATAATATTCCTAATTGGAATTAAGGAGTACCCACCTTAGTCTAGTTGGACATATCACCTATTATTACTTCTTCCTGAACAACCATTAAAATAGTGTGTATTGATAAACCCTTTGCACATAATTTATCCATTATAGAGTCCACCTTGTGAAGACTAACGCTTTGGAAGCTGTTCCATCTTCTTCAAGGGCCACAATTACAGAAGAGAAAGGGAAGGGTGAGCATCGCATTCATTCATTTGTAATGAGCTTGTGTGCCGCTTGGGTTTAGAACTCGAAATTTGTGATAGACCTTTGGTTGTGACTAATCCAGTTGAGGGTTCGTCCAGTCTTTGTTTGCTTTGTTGTGGTCTCATATTATCGAGTCATGATTGCTCTTTTGTGTGTGATTACTTTGTTTTGAACCTCGTTGGGTTTGGGATCATCTTGGGCATGGATTGGCTCAGGAGGTATGCAACAAGAGTGAATTGCGAGAAGCTTGAGGTAAGAGTCGGGGATGTAGAAGGGCGAAAGGTTTTGATTCGATGTAAGCCAAAAGATGGCGTCTGAGCTTTTTATATTCGCTTGTGATTCCACAGGAAGACTTGTCATCTATCCTGATCACTAATGAGTTTGAGTATGTCTTTGAAGAAGTCAAAGGCTTGTCGCGGCACCGTGAGATTGAGTTTAGAATCGATTTGGTCGAGAGTGCTAGACCTAACGTTATGCCTCTTAGGCGGATGGCTCCTAAGGAACATCGAGAGTTATATGTGAAGGTCGTGACCTTTTAGGAAAAGATTCATTCAGATAAGTGTGTCTGAATGGGGTGCATCAGTTGTGTTTGGAACCAAGGCAGATGGCTCGTTTAGATTGCGTGTGGATTATCGTGAGATGAACAAGGTGATGAAGAAGAACAAGAACCCGTTGTCGAGGATTGATAATTTGTTCGATTAGCTTCACGAGGCTAAAATATTTCCTCAAATGGATTTGGCAACGGGATTTCACTAGTTGATGGTGGCGAAGGATAGTATGTCGAAGAATGCTTTTAGGACACCATCCGGTTTCTTCGAATGGTTGGTGATGCCATTTGAGTTGACTAACGCACCAACATATTTCGTGGAAGGGTTTTCATAGATTAGTTAAACAAGTTCGTTTGTGTTTGTGGACGATATTCTGGTTTACTCTTGGAATGAGGAAGAGCACAAGACGCACTTGCAAGTTGTTTTGGAAATCTTACGAAAGCATCAGCTGAAAGCTAAGTTTTCGAAGTGTCACTTTTGGAAGAGCGAAGTGAGGTTCTTAGGCCGTATTGTTTCTAGAAATGGAATACCAGTTAACCCTGCTAAGATGGAAGCAATCTAGGACTGGGATAAACCTAAGAATGTGATGGATGTTCGGAGTTTCCTTGGGTTGGCGGGATATTGTCGCTGGTTTATCAAGGATTTCTCCAAGATGGCTGCCCCATTAATAGAATTAACGAGAAATAATCAGGTGTTCACATGGGATGCAAAATGTGAGCAAGTTTTTGGAATCATGAAAGAGATAATGATAAGTGCTTATGTTTTGACGATTCCAAATGGGAATGAAGAAATGGTGGCATACGCTGATGCATGTGGTACTGGACTTGGAGTAGTGCTAATGCAGAGGGATAAGGTTGTAGCCTACGCAAGTCAACATCTGAAGCCACAAGAAAGGAATTACCCAACTCGTGATTCAGAGTTGGTAGCGATTGCGTTTGCTCTGTAGATGTGGAGACATTACCCATTGGGAGCTCGATTTGAGTTGTTTATGGATCATAAGTCATTAAAGTATCTTTTCTCCTAAAAGGATTTGAATCTTCAACAACAAAGGCTGTTGGAGTTTCTAGCATCATATGATTTTGGTATAGCCTACACTACCGGTAAAGGTAACACAGTTGCAGATGCTTTGAGTCAAAGATATGCAGGATTGGGAGCGAAGTTTTCAAGATGGAAAAGCCTTGAGTACTTGGCAGGATTTGATTTCAGACCAAGGTGTAATTTGGAACTTGAAATGTTGGCAAGCTTGTCAATAAGACCTACTCTCATCGAAAGGATTGGCGAGAGCCTAAAGCGAGATGCAAAGCTTGTCGAGTTTATCTAGAAGTTGGAACAAGAGGATAAAGAGTTCGAGGTCGATCGAGTAGGTTGGCTTTGAAAGTAAGGACAATTGGTTGTTCCTGATATCGACAGATTTAGAGATGAGGTCTTGAGGGAATGTCATCACTCGAAGTTGACGATTCATCCTGGTGGTAATAAGATGTATCAAGATATGAAGCAATCTTACACTGCGAGGGGATGAAAAGAGTTATTAGAAAGTTTATTTCCAAATGCATGAGCTGTCAGTTGGTGAAGGCTGAACAGAAGAAGCCGAGTGAACTGCTTCAGCCATTGGAAGTTTCTACATGGAAGTGGGAGCAGATATCGATGGATTTTATCGATGGACTACCTAGAACCAGGGCAGGAAACGAAGGAATTTGGGTCATCGTGGATCGCTTGACCAAAAGTGCAAGGTTTATTCCTGTCAAATCAACTAGGACAACATCGAAGTTGGCTGAGCTTTATATAAAATGGATAGTTCGATTCCATGGTATCTCGAAGAGCATAGTGACTGATCGAGATCCGTTGTTTACGAATGGATTTTGGAAAAAAATTTAAGAAGCTTTGAGAACTGAGTTGTGTTTGAGTACGACTTATCACCCCCAAACTGATGGTCGAACCGAGAGGGTTAACCGATTTTTCGAAGATCTCCTGAGGGCTTGTGTGTTAGACTTTGGAGGATCATGGGAAGATCATCTACACCTAGTCAAGTTTGCATATAACAATAGTTGTCGGTAGAGCACTGGGATGGCACCTATGAGGCGTTTAGACCGTGTAATTCTCTGGCATGTTAGTTAGAGACTGGAAATAAGTAGATACTTGGGCCTGAGATGATAAGAGAAACCTCAGATTGTATCAAGATCGTTTGGCAAGGAATGAAGGTAGCCCAAGATCATCAGAAGAGATATGATAATAAGCGTCGTAAGGATTTGGAATTAAACGTTGGCGATATGGTTTTCATGAAGATCTCGTCGTTAAAGCATGTTGTTCAGTTCGGAAGCAAAGGAAAGTTATCTCTGAGGCTCATTGGACCGTTTTCGATAGTCGAGCGGATAGGAAAGCTTGCTATAGATTGGAGTTATCCAAGAAGATGTCGGGTGTGCATAATGTTTTCCATGCGTCGTTTCTATAGAAAATTGTGTACGATTCGAATATGGTGGTATCTCCAGAGCAGTACGAAGACCTAGAAGTCGAGACCACAGTTACGAAACCTCGTAAGCCGCTTCGCGTTGTGGGGAATGACATGAAACAACTTAGGAGGAAGACAGTTAGGCTAGTCAAGGTACAATGGAGTGATGATGATGGCAATTGTACATGGTAGACGGAAGAGAGTATGAAGACGACCCATCCAAAACTCTTCGTTGGTATGACCCATAACATCATTATAACTGGTACTATTGTGATTGTTGATAGAGTTCCGCATGCTACGATAAGGCTGTGGATGTATGGTTTGATAGCTGCTAGCTTAGAAAATAAAATTGGCTGCTCATGGATGATAGGCATGCATAATTGGTTTGCTTGCTTGTGTGGTTGGGATTTCACGGGCGAAATTCCTAAAAGGGGGGGGGGGAGGAGAATGTAATAACTCGCATTTACGTATCGGAGGATCATAAAATATTTTTATTTAATTCCCTATGGGTTGGATCATTCGCATATTTTGATATGTTGGTTATGGGGATGTGAGACATGTAATTAATTTTTACTAATTTTAATTGTGACCATTTTCCCTTGTAAATCTTGTACATGGCATATTTTTTAACTGGGATCGAATCAGGTGTTGTGATTGGTCACATTGGAAAGGAAATGGTGTTTCCAATTCCGTAGAGTGGTCTCATTAAAGATTTGGTTCAGTGGTTTAATAGAAATCGATGTTCTAGTGTTTCACAATTTCTGTCCAGGTTTGTTCAGCCATAATAGGCTGATTTGGAGTGGCCCATTATTAGGCTGGTGGGAGGTTATAAATAGGGGGTTGGGGAGGCATGGAGACTAGGTTTCTTTCTTCATTCTCTTATTTGGTTGAGCTCGTGATCCTCCTTGCTGATTAAATCGTTGTTGAAAAAGTTGGAGTTTGATTAGTTTTTGAGTATGAAATCGAGTTGTGCGCAAGCGTGAAGATTAGTCGAAGTTTGGCAATTTCAGCCTATGGATCAGACAATCTATGGATCGGACAGCCTATGGATCGGACAGCCTATGGATCACATAGCCTATGGATTAGACAACCTATGGGCCAGACAACCTATGGATCAGACAGCATATGGATCATACATCTAATGGATCAGACAACCTATGGATCAGACAACCTGTGGACCGGACTGCCTATGGATCGGACAGCCTATGGATCATACAACCTATGGATCAGACATTTCCATGGACTGTGTGTTCCATGGATCAGACATTTCTATGGATCGGGTGTTCCATGGATCAGACATTTCTATGGATCGGGCATTTCATGGACTGGGTTTTTCATGGAGTGGGCATTTCTATGGACCGGGAGTTTCATGGACTGGTAGTTTTATGGACTGGGCATTTCTATGGACTGGGCATTTCATGAACTGGGAATTTCATGGATTGGGCATTTCTATGGACTAGGCTTTTCATGGATCAGGCGGAAATGCTGAAATGCTATGGATTGAATACCGACCAAAAGTGGTGATTATTTTAGTTTGCAAATGGACGTGGCTTCGATGTGAATTCAAGATGGAATATTCGAAGTGTTATGAAGTGTTCGTTGATCGTCGAAATGCAACGAATGTGAAGACAACTCAAGGGTATTGAGTTATAGATAATGGTTGCTCGAGAAGGCTACTTGAGCTATGAATAGCCGTCGGGGAGGACGATTAGAGATATCGAAGGCCAAGAGATTATCATTGTCGTAGGTTCTAGCAGGCTCAAAGCAGGGCTACAATAGAGATGTCTAAAAGACAGGTTGTATGGTCGAGTACCCTGGGTATCGTTGAAAGTCCTAGATACATATTGTTGAAAGACGTATGGAGTTTTTTCTATAACCGGGGTTACCATTAGCCCTTGACATATGGAAGGGTTGACTGTCAGACGATTAATGATGGTTTCAAAGAAGGACAGGCAGTGATAGCCAGAGTCGTTGAATGCTGGTTGTTTTACTTGTACCATCTCACGTAGATCATTTGACGTCGAAAGAGATGTTTCTTGGGTACTTGTCTGATGTGGGTTTACGCCTTTGGTGCTTGTGCTTGAGGGATGTTAATCTCGACTAGGGTGGTTTACGTGAGACATAACTAGTTGCTATGATTTCTGCTGTCTGGTTGTTTCTAATTTCCATAGATGTATCGTTGTTTTTTACATGTTTATAGTAAAGGCCATCACTGTCAGATGTGGGGAAGACTGGTTTGGTTTCTTCTTTGTTGTTTTGGTAGATTGGTTGGTTAATCTGCCTATTATCATATGCTTTATTGATGATGTTAGATAGTTGTTTTATCGTTCACTAAGACTGTTGTTGACTCAAGGTTTTATGTTTCCCTCTTATTACCTTGGGCTGTTCATCCGGTTTTGGATGGGAAGACTGAGTGATAGGTTACTGGTAACATAGCCTAATGAGGCGACGATGTTGTACGGTGGCGAGCAGGAGGCTGGCGTATTACTTTTTACTATATAGTATATGTTGTTTTTCCGTTGTGTAATGATTGACTCTGAGTGTTGTAGTGAGGCGAATTTGTACAGACACCTAACTCAAAGATGTATGAATATTCTTTATAGTTATGAAAGTTCAAGTTTCTTCTCAGATATGCTTCACTATTATTTCCTATTGTATATGTTCTGTTATATTTTATCCTTACACTGTGAGTTATATGACAGGTTTCGTATGTGTCTCATATCTCGATGATCGTCCATAGCTGCTTGGCGCGTCTTTCAGCGCATTACTTCCCTTGTTAAGTGCAGGAGTTATGGGCGGTTGTCGCAATCATCCTTGTGTGCTTAATCAATATACAAAAACTTTTTCATTTGATTAGTAAGTACCAAGCTGTAGCAAACGATATTTTCATAGCCCTATGCCACACACAGACATCGTTTTCAACCAAACTAAGCAAACAAGCAATCGTACAACCAATAATCTGTAAATGCCTTAAATAGTATACAAACATTTAAAATAGCATCAACAAAACAAATAGAACTTATCTAAAGCAAACAGTATGAGGTAAATATCAAAATTTCCTAAATCTAGCAACATCGTCGAATAGCACTTAATAGAGCGCAAATGGGAGAAAACATGATATCTAATTTAAACTATTTAAAATGCTATTTCAAAATTTTTATAAACTAATGTGTATATTTGATTATTTTCTGAATTCTATTTAAAGTTAGAAATGGTTCACAAACGTCAATTTAATACTATACTAATAATTATAGTAAGCGGAAGACAATATCACTGTAACACCCCACACCCGCTAAGGTCACTCATTAAGGGAATGCCTTAACTTCGATGGAGCATTTTAAGTGAGTATAGAACAGAAAAATTACAACAAGACAGATATAAATACTTGAAAATCTAAAACATCATTTCATAGCAGCAGAAGGTAAACATGTTTAGTTACAACACCATAAAGAGTCAAGTACTAAATATCCATCCTGATAAAAACATAAGTACATAATCCCCTACATAAACAATAGCCATAAAATAAAAGATAAGCTGGGCTTTACATCACGGTCCAAGCTCCAGAAGATAGATAAAGAAATCTGATCAAAGCCCACTAGTGCTAGGCCCAACCTGAGGACCTGAGGGGGAAAAAGGATAAAAACAACGGGGTCAGACATAAGTCTGAGTGAGCCCTATAACTTTAACAACACAATCATTAAAGTAATTAGGGTATGATATAAACTTGGCACGGGATGACTGGGGATAAATGACTACACTAAGTAGCCAACTAGACATAAGGTGAACTAGGATAACGGTAAAGACGCATCTACCCACCCAAGGACAATTACTAACTGCACCACACCAGTCATTCCTACTTAAAGGTTGATCCCTCCCAAGGACTTAGAAACTTTACCCAGTAGTTTCGTGTACCCCTAGCTGACTACATAGGTGTCGTCTGCCCCTATCTCCACTAGGTGTACCCACTACTCCCAAGCGATCGGCTCCCTACCGTAGATACCCGTGCTGGCCCCACAATGGGGTGTATCACTCCCCAAAGTGGCAACCCGATACAACAAATGGTGCACGGCTTATACCTACACAATGCAACAACGTCTTACCTACCAGCCCGGGTCCACACACGCATATGAAACCCGTTGGACTTGCGTTGCCACCGCTAACCCGTTTTGGCCTCTTATAATCAAGCCCAGTACGCGTGTCCCGTCCTCGACATGGGTCGAGCCCAATAAGATACATATGGGTTACTGGTTGAAATGGGCCCCCCACAAGCTACCACCTAAGCTTGTCAATATATCTAGTGCATCCCACTTACCCTTTAATCATGTTTAATTACATGTTTCCACTTGGTTAAGTATTCTAATCGTATTTTCTATTGCCACCCAAGGCAACCCACTAGATTTCCACATGCCACCCAAGGCACTTACTTGATTTTCACATGCCACCCAAGGCACCCACTTAACCCCTCATGCCCACTACATGCTTATCTGGTTAAGTGTTTCTTAATTGATTAAGAACGTAACCGTTGTAAAGACCTCTCACATTAGACTATCTTTTATGGCAGCTGGATTTGCCGGTTGGGTCCGGGCAGCCTTACGCCATAACCGAGTCTAACCTCGTGTCTTTACACTTGTCACGTATGTAGTTTGTGCCTAAGACCTCTCACATTGGGCCAATCATTTGTAGCCGCTGGATTTGCCGGTCGGTTCCGGGCAGTCTTATGCTACAAAAGGGTCCAACCTCGTGTCTTAGTCGATTAATTACACCTAATTAATCACCCCCGAATTAATTTTCCCTAATTAATTCCAATTTTAACGATGTACATAATTGACTTAATTATGTACATCCACTTTATGGAATGCATAATCATACCTACTTCACACCATTTCTTTAACATGTGTATTAACCCCATCGTTCCCCACATAATTCACTAACATGACATAAAAGGGAAGATTCATCACAATTATAATGGGTTCAACTTGCATAACATTAGCATCAACATGGGTTTAAAGGTGTCAACATGCATATAGCATCAAACCCAACTAGCATAAATAATCAACCCAAACTTACATGAATCACATATGTCATAAGGAGGTTAACTTGCATAAGTTATCTATGTCATACAAAGGGGTAAACTTGCATATGTATGTATGACATACAAAGGGGTTAACTTGCATATGTATGCATATCATACTAAGGTGTAAACTTGCACATGTTACTTGCATATCATCAAACACCAAACTTGCATAACATGTCATATATGGACTTGCATATAATCATACACCAAACTTGCATAACATCTCATATACGAACTTGCCTATAATCATACACCAAACTTGCATAATCATGGTGTCATAATGGATCAATGTTTATCATAGCAACTAGCATCATGAACACTTGCATAACTTGCATAACATCATGATCATATAGCCTATAGCTTGCATAACTTGCATAACTTCATGAACATGTAACATATGACTTGCATAACTTGCATAAGATCATGAACATGTAGCATATGACTTGCATAACTTGCATAACATCATTAACACATAGCATATAACTTGCATAACATGCATAACATCATTAACACATAACATATAACTTGCATAACTTGCATTGATCCACATTCATAGCCATAACCTCATTATATCCTATCATAATCATTTCAATAATTGGTCATTAAGGCTATAGAAAACTCACAACTTGTTGATTAGCACTCCTAAGAAGAAGATTAAGTTGCTAGAGTTGATTAGAGATTGATTTGAGAAGCTATCTTCCTCTTTAGATTGATGGAGGCTCCTTCAAGTTGCATTTTGACGGCATAACGGTGTTGTATCTATTTTTAGTATGAATTAGGGTAGTCTTAGGGTGTATTTATAGAGTAGTTAGGTATTTTAGGCCATTAGATTAACCCTAAATCAGATTAGAGCCGTCAGATCTCGTCCTAGCCACTAAAACACAGCCAAAAAGCCAAACTGGTGCACCCAGATCACCTGGGCTCGACCAGGGAGGTCGACCCCCAGGTCGACACTAGGGTCGACTCCCCAGTCGACCTGGTGGGCAGGTCGACTCCCCAGTCGTCCCCCAGGTCGACCCCCTGGGTCTGGCGGGAATTTTACCGCAACTTCTGAAATGTGAAATTTTCATTTTTAAATCTGTTTTGAATTTTCTGAAAACTTCTTTGGGCCTTAACTGGGTTATACGGACTCCGATTTTCGAAAACTCGGACTCTATTTCGCGTATTTTTCCGACACGAACGCAATGGCATAGCCCGTTTCCCCTGATTCAGATTTTAAAATTTAATTCTGCCCTGTTTTATATTATAGCAAGTTATTCAACATACGGGGTGTTACAATCACACACTCATCCAAATCAACTCAAGCCTGCTCTAAAGCGTAGTGCTTGCCATTATGAGATCATCATAAGAAACGGTGTCTAAGACAGACCTCGTATGCAAAAGGTATCGCATTTGTAAGTTAATAAATCATTTAAGTAATAATTAAATCAACTAACAATAATTAACTATGTTAATTACCTTTATTAGCTTAATGACTCTCCTTCCCCAAATGACCATGTATATATAAATCACCAAACTCATGGTCGTTCACACTTGCTGGATACAGAGTAATTATTGATGAAAACATACGTTGTTTGCACCTGGCATTCCTTATCCAGAGCTCGACCGACCGATGCCAAAATCATCAAGTATGACCTCCTTATAAAAATGCGATATCTGCCCTCCTCAGCCTCGTCATATTGAGAACCCCAAAAGTCACGTGCCTCCCCAATCCGTGACACATGTTCTCCTCCCCACCCTTAAGCCTTTATTATCCTTCATTTCACCTAACTCTGATCGCAGTTGATGAAAAATCAAGTCCTAGTTCAGAATAGTCGATTTCAACCACCCCCAATTCACTTAGATTTACGAGGGAGGTTAAGCTCCTTCATAGGAGTGCAACAATATATATATCATGATTTATTGACAAACAAATCGGCTGACTTAAATTTTTTAAATAAAAATAGGAGGTTGCCATAGTTTTCAATGCTACAATAACCGTAGGGAAGGGTGATTGAATAGTAGTTGACAAATAGGAATTCAAGGTTTTGGATAAACTTATTTTATTAATTTACTCAATTTCACAAATTAAGAGACACACGTTTTAATTTGTAAGATCGGACCATATATCCTATCGCTATGAAATTTATTACGTGCATCACTTCAATATTATGGTTTTGATGGTATAATCTTCATCGTTATAGTATCCCTAAAATGAAAATATTCATGCATTTCGGGACTGTTTTGACTATCAAATTATCCGTTCTCGACATATAATGATTATTTTACTTTTTTCATGTAAAAAACCATCTGTATCCAATGGAAGCGGTTTCGAAACTTGACTCGATCGTATGTGAAAAATAACGTTCTGGAATAGTCAATTAATTTATGTTTATTATTTAAATAAACTATTTAAATATTTCACCATCAAAAGAATACAGGTAATTAAAATCTATGAACATTCAGGTCAATTTGATTCCATTTGAATTTTCTATGTCTAGCCGAAGCTTATTTTATCAAAAAGCGGGCTAACTATAAGCAAAATTTAGGTTGTGTTCGAGTTTCTTTCACTACAACAAAAATACATTTTTGCAACCGTCAAATAGTTATAATAGATCAATTACAACTAACGACCGCCGGTCTTTATAAACATAGTTATAATAGAGTCCATTTTTTATAATGTTTTTCAAATGTTGTAACATACTTTTTTACAATTTATTTCAGCAGTTGCAAAAAATATTTTACAATTGCTAATGATTGTTGTTCAACAAATTAACAAATAAGACTAAAATTGTTAAATTTTTTGCAAAATAAAATAAATTCTGAATTCACTTTACAATTAAAGCAGAAAGGAATTATAAACACTATAAGCATTCTTCTACGTTATTTTACATGTAATCACATGGATCAACTCTTCTTACCAAATAAAATAAAGATGCGGGGAGTAATTCAAACTTAAGCATCAAATTCAAAAACACTTATTCAAAGAATTAGCATATTGACTATCTCCTTAAATAAGTTATGTTTGTCAAAAGTTTAATTGGTATCACTCCCATGCCAATTAAAAACCTCAAACAATGCCATTACCAAGTTCGTTATAATCTAAGATTCACACATAAACTCTAGTTAGCGAATAACTGATTGGATTTTGTTATAGACTTAATTTGTATAATTTATGGCTTCTACAATAATAATGAACTATATTATGCAACATATCCTACATGCTTTGTCGATTATGTAACACATCTTCTTCAATAATTGTTGCTTGCCAATAAAACACTTCTTCTAACATAGGGCCTGCAAGTAAATTATATATGCTATAGATCACATATTCACCTTGAAATGACTTTTCACACTAAATCATATATAAATCATAACAAGCAAATCAAACATAATGATGCACTATTGAATATATGCAGGTGAGAATCATATTCTCTTCTCAAATTGCAAAATTTATAGCATAAATTTAAAAATAACAGTATGTTTTTTCCAACTAACATTTAAACTAAAAGACACATGAATATTATTATACATTCGAAAAGTTGAGAATTTTCGTTTTCTACCAGAAGGTCGAACCACATTTTCTAGAACTCCTATAAAACCATGGGGAAGAAAACTCCAATTGCACCCCTTAATCCAAATCTCAACTTACATAATAAAATTATGAAAATAGAAAGCAAAAAAAAGTTTGATAATACTCATTGCTGGAAGTGGATTTTTTTTCCAACAATGACTTGTAAAGGTACTGCTTAATAGCTCAAGAAATCTAAGGAAATGTGAAGTCTATTAATACGTTGTGTTAGCATTGATATTAACTTCCCTAACATCAATAGATCACTCAACAAAAAAGAGCACAGATGTACAAAGAAAAAATAACTATCATGTATTTCAAAATGTTAGTGGATCCTTCCACTGATATTTCAACTCCTTAGAAATACGTTTAGAAGTCATAATTTAAATTTCCTAAATTTAAATTGAACAAACAAGATTCACTTATCATCGAGAAACAACATATGTATCCCAACTTTGCAAAAAAACTAACTTTACCTCACAGCCCGTTAATCCGCAACTGCCCCCACAAAGTCCACCTCATTCGTCCATTACTGCCCAGACTCCACCCGCTCACATTCGCACCGACAACCTCAACCATATCGCAATATTCCAGATCCAACCTCCCACCATATCTAGACGAACTATCCTGTCGATAGTTACCCAGTTTTGAATGCCTACAACAACTCCATTTTCTTTACGAATCATAACTACGCAACCCTAATCACCATTTGAAAATCGTCGGCCTTGCCATGCCTAAAACCATAAAACTGCGCAACCTAATGATCGTGAACTCAATGTCACGAACTAGATCTAGATTTTGATTACTGATTTTGTTTGGAAGTCTTAAACTTAGGTAAGATGTATTGGATCTAGATTTCTTTGAAGAAAGGATGAACTATGGTAAAGGAGTTGAAGTGAGATGTATTATATTGGAGGTGGAACATGGATTTGACGTATTTGGTTTGGCTCGAAAAGATGAACATGACTATTGTTGAGAACTAAAAATAAAAAATGGATATATTTAATGAAAGCGTGAAGGGAAAATATTTTGGAATTGCCGCCAAATATTTCGGATTGGAGGGAAAACATGCTTTTTTATCAAAATTTTGGCTATTTGGAGCCATAAATATGCTAAAAACATTTATTACAACTCGCAAGAAACAAGAATTATTAAAAATATGTATCTATACTACTTACAAAATAGATAAGTTGTAATATACATCTATTCCAGTGGAAAAAAAAAGTTGTTGAAAATAAGTTTATTACCACTTGTTGAAGAAAAAAGTTGCAAAAAACCTTTATTATAACTCGCATTATATAACAGTTGTAAAAATGCAGTTGTAATACGACCTTTTCGTTGTAGTATTTTATACAATGAAAATTTAAAGTTAAAAGAGTAATGAGATTTAATGTAAGGTAGTGTTATAATATATTTTTCGCAATTTGAGGTTAAAAATCACATAACTTCACGTACGGAGCACAAACACTACAATCTGCCCAAAGCAAAACTAGCATGGATCAA
Source organism: Allium sativum (assembly GCA_030737875.1). Classification (NCBI taxonomy): domain Eukaryota; kingdom Viridiplantae; phylum Streptophyta; class Magnoliopsida; order Asparagales; family Amaryllidaceae; genus Allium; species Allium sativum. The sequence goes on along the minus strand of CM060924.1, from coordinate 392,711,377 downwards.
TACAAATGCCTTGGACAAATCCAAAATAAATTATCATTCACTTCCCAAAGTGAGATAAATCCACAAACTAAATAACTTACTGACATCCACATACCAACTACAAATAGTAAAGGCCAATTACAAGCTACCACGGTAGACTTTCATCTGGATTTCATTCCAGCATTACAATAACATTTCAGACTAGAAGCTTTTACTTCAACCTCATGATAGAAGCATACAACAGTGAACAAGGCAGGATCCTTACAACATAGAACTTGACGTGATATAAAGAAACCAGGCTTGAAAATCTTACAGCAAAGGACAAACAAAGACAACAATAAAAGCTTCATAAGGATTGAAGAAGGGACGCATACCCACACCCACACGCCATGCAGTTTTACTCCTCCATTGCTTAAGTAATCGTCGAGAAGACACTGACAGAGACGGAATAAAGCACACCCGAATCCAAATATCTACAAAATGTAAGGGTGTGTTTGGTTAAAAATGAGTTTTGGGTTTTTAGTTTTCAAACTTAATTACAAAACTTTAAAGGTGTAGAAGGAGGAATGATAGAATGAAAGCAAGATGGAGGGGACCGCGGAGGGGATGTAGCAATCATGAAATGAGGATTTGGTCTCCATATTTCTCTCATTTCTCAAAACATGAAAAATGGATAAAATTTGTTTTTTATTTTGTGTGTTAACTTTGTTTTCTAAAATTGTTGTTTTCCATGATTTACATACGTTGTGCACATTTTTGTATGGACGAAAACCCAAAACTTAAAATGGTAAACCAAACACTACCTAATATTCTCAAACTGTCCCAACCTAAAGCATGAAACAGTGACATCAAAAGAACTTGAAACTGGGGCAGCAGGGGAAAAGAATAATAGTAGCACACCAAAACGCAATCACTCCTACAAGACAACGTAGTCGAGTTATCACCGAGGCTAGTGGTGGTGAAGGAGGAGTAATAACTTGTAACAAAAATAAGACCCACCAAGCTAAACCGCAAAACCTTACAAAAAGCCAAGAACTGATCGAAAGGTACAACTCATCAAACAAACCAAAATTTAGATTTGACATGACCGTAGTTGTCCTAACCAAAGAGACCACACTAGACCTGTAATACAATTATCCGATCAGAAGAGATGCCCAAACAATCGCTAAATCCGCTTTATACATTCATGATGGGAAGAAGGTGTTGGAATAAATTAAAACTTGCATTAAATGAAATCATTAAATATTGCATAATTGCAATATAATTTCCTGATTTACTTATTTGGTTATATTAGGTAGTGTATTATTGTAATCTTATCCAGAACTTTCTTATGCATGTATAAATAATGCATGCATCTTTTGTAATCTTTGAATCAAGCAATTAAGAAAAATAATTTGTCTTCCTCAACAAAAACTTCTTCATCTCTTTCTTTTAAATATATATTTCTACAGAAGGTCTGAATGAAATGAAGGCCGAGTTTTCGAAAAAGAAGATCCAGAAGTCCAAAGGAGATTCATTCAATTGTGGTTCATCAGGAAATAGATAATTGGTTGAAAGAAAGAGTATGGTATTTATGTTTGATAAAATAAACAACCGGGGCTTATATGAGGTGATAACAACAATAAACCAATGATGGGAAAAGCTAGGGATATTTAAGTTGTTGTCCTTTTATACTTTAAATAGTGTAACGTCCCGTATTTTTGACACTTAAGTTTTGGATATTTAATTTAGTTTAAGTGTTGAAATCGTAATATAAATAAAATTTATATTAATTAAAAATGAAGTTGAATATCGGTCTGACGTGAAAATTTAAATATTGGAATTAATATTCAAGTTAATTTATTCTAGAGTTATATAAATTCAGTTTATATGATAGTAATAAATTATTTGTTATTTTAATTAATTTATATCCAGTCGAATTTAATTAAATCATCAATTAAAATTAAATATTTTTTCCATATGATCGAATTGGACCGTGGAGACTATTCCAATGAGTTCAGAATAGCGATATTACTCTAGAAACGGCATTTGTTCCATTTAAATAGGAGTTCGTTTGAGCGCGGTAATTTAATTAAATAAATTTACATCGGTTAGGATAAAATAGGGTAGCCAATCCTTATTAATAAAGGTGCCACTCCTATTCCTTCACACCACAATATATGATGTGTTCCTACCGTACCCTTTCTTTTAATTCGCGGTCTCCTTTCTTCCACTTTACCGTTTTCCCCTTCACCTCGTGTCTCCTTCCTCCACCACAAAGTAAACCAACCCCCTTTGCCTTTATAAATTAAGCCACAGCTCTTCTTTTCTTTGATGCTGGAAAACAAACAAAATAAGTTTATTCCTCTGCCTTTTTCTTTATTCCTTTCTGTTTCCAAATCAATTCACCGATTATTTAAAAAAAAGGGAAAACAAAAATTAAAATTGAAGAGCACTATTATAAAACCATCGTGAATCCTAGAGCTCGCGAAAATGGAATCGTGATTTGAACCCCTTAGGTTTCCCTGAAGCTCTCGACGTTGAAAACAGGAGCCCTCGAGTGAGGAGTTGAAGTTGGATTGTGTGCGATTCGAGCGGAAAAGGGGACCGCGACTTAAACCACCGGCTCTTTGAGTTTGACGTGCTCACTTTGCAAGACGATGTGAAGTTTTCATCAGTTTAAAGAAGGGGGTTTTGACTTCGGTTGGAGGTATGTGATCTGAAAAGGGTCGCTGCAGTTCAAGAAGTGCGGAGTTGGAATTTGTTGTGGTCTGTATGAGGATCGATCTGGAGTTGGGTGGTCATGGTGGTTGGTTCGGTGTTGTTCAAAAGGAGGCCATCTGTTGAGGGGTTGCGACAGTAGGATGTGGATGAGTTTGAACATGGAGTTTGACAGTTTCGTAACTAAGGTGGAGTACGTGAAGGTACGAGATTGTGTTTGAAGAATTCTATCTATTCTTTATTTGTTTGTGCGACAATGGCGTGAATAGAAGTTCTACAATGGAATTTAGAAAGTTGTTTTCTGGATATTAATAAGGCTTTGTGATGGTGTTAAGACGAGCGATGCACACTGACTTGGATTGGGGCTGGTCTGAGTAATATGGAGGAATTGTTGTTGAACTGGTGTTCGACATTTTGGTGTTTGGGTCTATTTTTGAGATTTACTGGAGTATTGCAGTAGGATGAAATAGGGAGTACGAACTGAGGTGAGTAAGGGAAGTTCAACAGAGGGGACTCTGGTAAAAGAGAGAGTGTGATTTTAGGTGGAGTTCGAATGGTCTGAGTTTGGTAGTATAGTTGTGGGATTTTTCTGGCATAGCTGTGGTAACTGCAGAGTTGGGTCTGTGGTTCTATTTTGGAATATTGGATGTACATGTGATGGGGATGAAGCTGTTTGATGGAGAAATTTGCCTAGAGTTCAATAAGGCATGATGGGAATGCATTGTCCATAGAAGGTGGTTGTCTGAATGCGGATGGATTAGTGGTTACTGGTATGGCTTCATAGTTTATCGAATTCGCAAGACGATAGGGTAATACTTTTTAAATTTAAAATACTTAGAAGTATTTATTTATGTTACTAGTTAATTAAATAAATAGTCATTTGATCGTGAAATAATAATAATCATAGGAATAAACTCATTCAAGCCGATTCGAGACGATGTGTGGCTGAGTTGATATGGAATTAAATTGGATATTCGACAGTGGAAAACTAAGGTGACTTAAACTCACTCAGAAAATTATTGGGAACTATTTTTATTAGTTCAAATTTTATTTGTTTGCTAGTTGGATGATACATTGATTGTTATAAAGTGATAATAGTATTATATAATAATATTATAATAATAATATTGGTGATTGGTGATTTCCCGCAGTATCATTAGCGGACGCCCGGAGTACCATTTGCGGATGATTTCCCTATGCGCCCCACAATATATATAGTATATGACCTTCTATACCGCGATATACTTCCTCGAAGAAGGGTGGGTATTATTATCGTTGAATGACATCTGCGGATGCAAGAAAAACAGGTTGGAGGGATCTGACTGGATCCCTCAACATTTATTTATTTGTTTTCACATATATGTTGTTATATCATGTGACTGATAACCTGGGATAGTGTATGACATGTTGGATGTGTATTAACATTGAAACTTGATTTTTGAATTTTTTAAACATCAAAATAATAGATGGATTTTAAAACAGAATTTAAAATATATAAAAGAGTTTAAAAGGAATTTATTTTCAAATAGAAATGTTATTTAAAACCAAAATACAAATGGAAAGAAATGGTAAAGATTTGTTTGTAACAAATAAAACGAGAAGTTGATTTTATAAACAATATTTATAAAGAAGTGAATTATTATTATTATTACAGAATTCAGAAAATATAATCTGAATAAGAAGATAGATGGAAATTGGATTTGAAATCGGTATTGTATATGGATTTGTGTTTTCTGATTTCAATGGAAATTATAAATAAGAGTAAATGAAATAACTCAACAATTAGAACTTATAGATCGAAATTGAAACTTGAGATTCTAATTATGAAACCAAGTTGACTAAATATATCAAGCATGGAATTATATTGAGAAATATTATTCATGACTTAAGTGAATAAGGAAAATTAAGCAAAAGGTTCGGAAAAATAGAAATTGTAAAAAGGGAAAGTTAGAAAGGAGTTTTAAAATTATAAATTCTAATTGAATAATATAATATAAATTATATTAAAGAATTTTAGACATAGTTTATAAATAGTAATTATCATTATTTGCAAATTATATACAAATATTTTAGAAAAGAAGTTACAAGTAGAATTAGACGAAGTTTTATATAAATAAATTAGAATGAGTGAAAAGATTGTAAGTGGAATAAAGATTTGAGATAAAACCTAGTTTACAAATATAGAACGAAATTGAGTTGGTTAATGAAATAATATCTGTAACACCCCACCTCCATTAAGGTCACTCACAAAGGGAATGTCTTGACTTCAGTGGAGCGTTTTTGGTAAACAGACACAGAATATCACAAGATAGATATAAAAAAATTTGCAGCGGAAAATAAACAACTTTGTTAAATCACCAAAATACTTTGTTACATAATACCATGAGTCATAAAACCATTAAAACACTTATGTCTTACATCATCAGAGTACATAGGTATTTAAAAGAAAAACATCATTCCCCATATTAAAGAGCAAGCCATATAAGAGACTGAGACTCGAGTCATACTTCAGAAGTAGCTCCTAGAAGATGGTACCCAAATCCTGACTAAACCTGGGTGTTTCCACCCTGAGAACCTGGGGGGGAAACGGAAGAAAAGATGCGAAACAAACTAGGTCATACATACGTCTGGTGAGTCCAGTAACTTTTAGCCAGTAAATAAATAAAGGTAAACATGACAGGCATACAAAGTGGATAAAAGGATTCACGGTACAGATGGTAGGTATGACAAGACAAATAAGGTAATATGTATGCTTCACTACAAACTACTAACTACTCTGCACTATTACTAGTCAAATCAAGATGGGATGATCCCTTCCGCTAACCATAATAACGATAATGATGGTGGTAGTTTCGTGTACTCCTAGCCGCTGTCATAGGTGCCGCCTGCTCCTATCTCAACTAGTCGTACCCACTACCCTCGTACTATAAATTAGTAGACTTAGGGCATACGTCCGGGTTTACCCTAACCACTACCCTAATCGATCGGCTCCCTACTCTGTAGATACCTTGTGCTGGTCCCACAACTAGGGGTATCACTTCCCTAAAGTGGCATCTTAAGGTGTGCACAGTTATACCTACTGGTGTCACGGTCGTCTTGTCCCCCTCTGCCCGTCCCATGCACGCACATGTCCCTGGTCGGTTTGCGCCGCCTACACCATCCGTCTCATTTTGGATCTCTTAAAATCAATCAGTAAGAGTGCCCCTTCCCCGCCTAGTACGAAGTTCTTTACTTTGATACCCCTCCAGGTTACTTAACTAAATGGGTCCCACACAACATGATACAAGCTCACCCCTATGTCTTGTATCCCCACTAGGTTTTCTACTGACTATGTACACCCTAAGGTGTCTTTAATTACATAGCCCTCAATCAGTTATGCGTACCTATAGGTGTCTTTAATACATAACCCATATTCTACCTATCGGTTATGCGTACCTATATGTGTCTTTAATACATAACTCTATCTATTCCCATTAGTTATGCGTACCCCTAAGGGTGTATTTAATACATAACTTTACTATTTTGCCCCGGTTATGTATACCATTAGGTGTCTTTAATTACATAACCCCTTTTTATCCGGTTAAGTTCGTGGGCCTATATGTATTAATATTACCCACCTACCCTTCAGTTGTACTTAACCCTCCCACTGATTTAATCCTATTTATTTAATGGTTATGTTTGTGGGCCTATATATATATATATATATATATATATATATTAATATTACCCACCTACCCATCAGTTGTACTTAACCCACCCACAATCCAATTCGTTTTACTTAACCCTAACTTATGTCTATCATCATACGGTCTATATGTATTAAGTTAGGTTAAGTAGTCTTTAATCAGCATTAGTTAATTATGGAGACATCTAATCGTATTTCACATGTCACCCAAGGCACCCACTTAATTCCACATGCCACCCAAGGCACCCACTTAACCCCTCATGTCCCACTACATGTTTATCTGGTTAAGTGTTTCTTAATTCATTAGAACCGTAACCTTATAAAGACATCCCACATTAGACTGGCATTTGTGGCAGCTGGATTTGTCGGGCGGGTCCGGGCAGTCTTACACCACAAAAGAGCCTAACCTCGTGTCTTTACAACTGTCACGCATTTAATTTATGCCTAAGACCTCCCACATTAGACTGACATTTGTGGCAGCTGGATTTGCCGGGCGGGTCCGGGCAGTCTTACACCACAAAAGAGCCTAACCTCGTGTCTTAGACGATTAATTACACAAAACTAATTATTCCCCAATTTGAATTAATCTCCCTATTCAAATTATCAATCAATCCCAAATTTAACTATGACCATAATTGACTCAATTATGTCCATCTATTTATGGTATGTAAAATCATACCAATTCCATCACAAATTTATTTTATGCCATTTAAGGCATTTATGCCAATTCTCAATATTAAATCTTCAGACTTCAATTGCTTAAACATTCCTCTTTTAAATAATTAAGTTAATTAATTAATCCTTTCCTTTTATAGGTGTCAATACCTATCTTATTAATAATTTGAATTTCCTATCCATAAATGGTCATATTCAAATTATACCATTTTAACCCAATTTTACCTATGTCATAATAGGTAATTATTTATATGTTTCCCTACTAGAATAATGTGTCCAATTTACATAATCACTATGCCTATTACAAATTCCCCTTTTTCCCCGTTTCTTAACTAGCGTAACCGTTTGCATTTTTGGCGTCATCGAGGCTACAAGGTAGCCTCGCCATAATAATAAAATAAAGGGAATGACAAGGTGATCGTTTTCAGTACAATTTTGGCATAAGCATGACAACTAGGGAAAATGACATGATAACTTCGCATATAATTATGATTCACCACATAATTAACAACTTGCATAGATTCATGATTTTGCAACATAACAACTTGCATAGGTGACTTGCATAGGTTCATGAATTAACAACATAATTAACAACTCACATAGATTCATGATTTACAACATATTTAACAACTTGCATAGTTTCATGAATAATAACTTGCATAGGTTCATGAATAATAACTTGTATAGGTGACTTGCATGATCTCATAACAATTTGCAAAGATTCATGATAACAACTTGCATAGATTCATAGTAACAACTTGCATAGATTCATGAATTCATCACACAATAACTTACATAATTTCATGATCAACAATAACAATAAACTTGCATAATTTCATGATCCACAAAAACAATAAACTTGCGTAACTACAAACAACATATGCCCAAATCACAGTCTACCACGATTCACTTTTATTTATTTAAACCTAAAAGTGACTAGAACTCACCATAAAAGGGGTCTTGAGTTCTGGGATCTGAATTCTGTAATTGATTAGCGTTCTCTTATTGTAGACAATTTCGTTGTTGTTGTTTTAGGCTTGATTTGAATTGAATTGTTGTCTTTAATTTGCTTCTAGTTGGTGGTAGCTACTCTACGGTTTGGAGTGACAACATGACGAACATTGATCTAACTTTGATTTGATTTTAGGGTTTGAGTCTACATGTCTTTTTATAGAGTTTAGGATTAGTTTAGGTCGTCCGATCAACCCATAATTAAACCCAGCCAATCAGAGCAGATCAGAAACCCAAATGAGTCAGCATACAGTCATCTACAGGTCATCACTCAAATCTGCCCGGGGGGGGGGCAGGTCGACCTGGTTAGGGTAGCTTGACCCCAGGTCGACCTTACCCTAGCGGGAGATTTCCCGCCTAGCCCATCTAACTCTGAATTTTGAATTTTCGAAATCTGTTTTGAATTTTCTGAAACTTCCGATGGCCATAACTTCTTCATACGAAGTCCAATTCAGGCAAACTCGGAGTCTATCTCAACCAGAATTCCGAGACAAACACAATGGCGCAACCCATTTCCCTTAATTCCCAGGTCTGAGAATAGTTATTCTTTAATTTGTGAACATTAACATTGAAATTTATGGGGTGTTACAATATCGTTATAAGGAAAATTTTGTTTCCAGTTTTAAAAATGAACAAGGGTTAGCAAATGTTTTGCAAATTATATTTATGAGTAAAATATTGAATGGGTATTAGTTGAGATAAATATCTCATTTGAAGTGATAATTAATATTGAAAATTCTATTCGTTTTGAAGTTAAGAAATAAAATTAGTTGAATTAGAAACTGAGTGGAGATTAGTTGAGATAATCGGTTTTCTACGTATCGGTCTGATGTTAGTTTCGACCTTTGGGGTTGATATTTAGAAAGTTATTCACTTACTAGTTTACGGTTAGGGACTAATGAACATGATGAGAAGTGCGTTCTTAAAGTAATTAAAATGAACGGTTTGAATATCCTTATACTAATATAAGAAGAGAAATGAGTATTTCAAATGTTGGGAAATTGAGAAATTTTATTAACGGATGATTAATTAAAGAGTCTAAATATTAAATCAGTAAATTCAATTTTCTTTTATGGGTGAATGATTGTTTTATTTGATAGTTAAATAACCGACTATCAAATCTGGCCTATACGATTGTTGGTACTGAAATTCCAGGATCGATTTTATATTCGAAAACCATTCCGACCAGCAAATACGTAAATCGTTGAATATATCAGACGCTGATCGAGATGAAGTAGTTGAAGACCGTAGATCTTCATAAAACAAAAGAATGACTTAAAATCTCTGGTTTAGCGGCCAGAGATATGCTGTGGTTCTGGCGTGGTTGAAATTGTATGGATTGCAAGGATTTCTCGCTACTGATCTCTAGGTTGATACCTAGGATGTGGTAGGAGGATGCCTTCAGTTCATCATGTTCCTGGATGACATGTGAAGGGTGACCAGATGATCAAAAGACGATTATGACCTCAAGCCTCACAAACGAAAAAATGAGAAAAATCGGGCCGGCAACAATGGTTAAGTCGATCGCTCCGAAGTAGGGTGTATTGTTATCATCTAGAGAATATTCATATTGTTACCTCTTTTTATTTATGTATCTCCCGGGAACTATGGTAGTCGCGACAAAAAGCCGTAAGGTGACAATACATTCGGTACTCTCAAGCGAAATGAGGGGCCGGTCATGTGTGGCTGGGTTGCAAGATGTTCTTGTAGAACCCAGTGTATTCCTCTCTAGAGATACACAATCGGAAGGTGGTTCCATACCTTGTCATAGTTGGAAATCCAATCTCCAATAAGCGCCCGTGGTTTTGATTGTATACTATGTATGTAGAGCGCGAGATGCAAGCGTTCTACTAAATGATTATTTATTTGATTTAGACATTATTATAATATCAGAATAAATATTGATTTCTAATTGTTTTGGGTTATTGTAAAGTAGAAACCATCTGTGTTTATGTGTGGATTGGTCTTACGATTATCTCTTTCTTTCGGAAGGATTTTTAACGTTAAAATCAAATTGGATGATACCAATAATTTAGAGAGTTTTTTCTCATGCTGGTTCACCGGACTGACCTGTTTGCGTTTGTAATGCTTGGGCCAGTTCGAGTTGTACAGGTTCAGGATAAGATACGTATTCCAGGAGATGAGCTGGAGGAGTTCAGACATATGATTCTTATATAGTTATTATTCCGTTGTGTGTTGTAAATAAGGACAAACTGTTGTAATTGTCCAGATTTGATGAATGTCTGCTATACTCTGATAAGTGTAAGTGTTGTTTTAAAGTCTTTCAATAAAGACTTATTTGTGTATGATATTTTATTCCGCTACGGTGTGAGACTGTGTATTGTTGTTCTTCTTCTTTCTTCTATTCTTAGCTTTCTTTCTTTCTATTTCTCATCCTCTAATTTCTTTCTATTAGCCATCAGGATGTTCGGTACTCGATTTTGGACACGTAAGGTTTTTGTGTCGTAAATTCGAGCATCGAATTTTCAGAGTCGCTACAGTTGGTATCAGAGCACTGGTTTAGGAATAACCTTGGCTCTGTGGTATAACTCGATATAGATAGGGTTAGTAATACCCTAGATGGAGTTGGGAGTATATACGTATATATGAGAGCGTATTTGTAAATTTTAGAAAAATGTTTTGTGTTGTGTTACTTGATCGGTTCAATGTTGAACTGGTAACTGACATAATATTGTTTTGAAAAAGGGAAAATGAAATAATTTTGTCTAATTATATTTTTGTAGAGGAAAAGAAATAGTTTTCTTATATTGGATTGTTGGATTGTTTGAATGAAATTCAAATACGATTAGTGAATTGAATTGGTTTAATAGAAACCAGAATATAAAATAAACGATGACTGAAATAAAAATCAGAACTTGAAATATAAGCTAAACGGGAAAATTCCAATATAGTGAGTTGAATGAATCAGAACTTGCTTGAAAGGTAAGTTAAATAAATATGAATTCAAATGAATTGAGTTAGTGGATTTTTGAATTTTGAAATAGAGATAACTAATGTAAGAAATTAATTAGTATAACTTGGTTAGGAAAGTGAATCGATGAATTAAAACTTGAAAATTTATATGAAATGAGAAATCTTGAATTCAAGTTGAAATGCGAATAAATTGAATGTCGATACATACCATTTGAATGTGTCGAGTAAAATAAGAAGTAGATTGAAATGAATCGAATTCAAATGAATATAACTGAATGCGACTTGGAAGAATGAATCAAATTAAGTGCGGTTTAACTTTGAACTCAAATGTAAACTCATATGAACTTGTAAATTAGAAATTTAACTTGAAAGTTGGATTACAAATAAAACTTGACTTGTTTAACCACAAAGATATATACATTTGAACATGTGTGTTTAAATTATCATAAGTAAGTAAGATAACAAGTTAGTAAATGAATGAATCAGTTAGAGACACAGGTGTATATGATTAAGCAGGTTTATGGGATAGAGGCAAGTATGAAGATAATATTGAATACCCGACAAAGGGTACATATTTAATTCAATATGGGATTTTATGAGCCTATTTGGCTAGCCGCATGAGTTTTTCTTTGCCTTTTTGATTGGAGAGGGCCTGTATGGCAAGGTTTGAATTTTTCCGGTAACCCCGTACAAAGGAGGTGTTGGCGAAATTTTTCGAAAATATAGGGAGTTAAAATATTTTTCAACATTCTAAAAAAAAATTGTTAACAAAAAGTTTATTGTATGTTAAGGATTTTTGGTTGCAATTGGAAATTAATGAGTTTGTTGCATAGTAAGGTAGTTGACGTGAATGCCGAGTTGCATGAGTTGATTGTGGGAAATTAGTAAGGTGTAACACTTTTTCTACTTAAATTTCGGGGACGAAATTCTTTAAAAGGGGGAAGAATGTAACGTCCAGTATTTTTATCACTTAAGTTTTGGATATTTAATTTAGTTTAAGTGTTGAAATCGTAATATAAATAAAATTTATATTAATTAAAAACGAAGTTGAATATCGGTTTGACGTGAAAATTTAAATATTGGAATGAATATTCAAGTTAATTTATTCTAGAGTTATATAAATTCAGTTTATATGATAGTAGTGAATTATTTATTATTTTAGTTAATTATATTCAGTCGAATTTAATTAAATCGTCAGTTAAAATTAAATATCTTTTCCATACGATCGAATTGGACCGTGGAGACTGTTCCAATGAGTTCAGAATAGCGATATTACCCTAGAAATGACATTTGTTCCGTTTAAATAGGAGTTCGTTTGAGCGTGGTAATTTAATTAAATAAATTTACATCGGTTAGGATAAAATAGGGTAGCCAACCCTTATTAATAAAGGTGCCACTCCTATTCCTTCACACCACAATATATAATGTGCTCCTACCGTCCCCTTTCTTTTAATTCACGGTCTCCTTTCTTCCACTTCACCGTTTTCCCCTTCACCTCGTGTCTCCTTCTTCCACCACAAAGTAAACCAACCCCCTTCGCCTTTATAAATTAAGCCACCACTTTTCTTTTCTTTGATGCTGGAAAACAAACAAAATCAGTTTATTCCTCTGCCTTTTTCTTTATTCCTTTCTGTTTCCAAATCAATTCACCGATTCTTTAAAAAAAAGGAAAAAAATAGAAATTAAAGTCGAAGAGCTCGATTATAAAACCATCATGAATCCCGGAGCTCGCGAAAATGGAATCGCGATTTGAACCGCTTAGGTTTCCCTTAAGCTCTCGACGTTGAAAACAGGAGTCCTCGCGTGAGGAGTTGAAGTTGGATTGTGTGCGATTCGAGGGAAAAGGGGACCGCGACTTAAACCACCGGCTCTCTGAGTTTGACGTGCTCACTTCGCAAGAGGATGTGAAGTTGTCATCAGTTTAAAGAAGGGGTTTTGACTTCGGTTGGAGGTATGCAATCTGAAAAGGGTCGTCGCAGTTCAAGAAGTGCGGAGTTGGAATTTGTTGTGGTCTGTATGAGGATCGATCTGGAGTTGGGTGGTCATGGTGGTTGGTTCGGTGTTGTTCAAAAGGAGGCCATCTGTTGAGGGGTTGCGACAGTAGGATGTGGATGAGTTCGAACATGGAGTTTGACAGTTTCGTAACTAAGGTGGAGTACGTGAAGGTACGAGATTGTGTTTGAAGAATTCTATCTATTCTTTATTTGTTTGTGCGACAATGACGTGAATAGAAGTTCTACAATGGAATTTAGAAAGTTGTTATCTGGAGATCAATAAGGCTTTGTGATGGTGTTAAGAAGAGCGATGCACACTGACTTGGATTGGGGCTAGTCTGAGTGATATGGAGGAATTGTTGTTGAACTGGTGTTCGACATTTTGGTGTTTGGGTCTATTTTTGAGATTTACTGGAGTATTGCAGTAGGATGAAATAGGGAGTACGAACTGAGGTGAGTAAGGGAAGTTCAACAGAGGGGACTCTGGTAAAAGAGAGAGTGTGATTTTAGGTGGAGTTCGAATGGTCTGAGTTTGGTAGTATAGTTGTGGGATTTTTCTGGCATTGCTGTGGTAACTGCAGAGTTGGGTCTGTGGTTCTATTTTGGAATGTTGGATGTACATGTGATGGGGATGAAGCTGTCTGATGGAGAAATTTGCCTAGAGTTCAATAAGGCATGATGGGAATGCATTGTCCATAGAAGGTGGTTGTCTGAATGCTGATGGATTAGTGGTTACTGGTATGGCTTCATAGTTTATCGAATTCGCAAGACGATAAGGTAATACTTTTTAAATTTAAAATACTTAGAAGTATTTATTTATGTTACTAATTAATTCAATAAATAGTCATTTGATCGTGAAATAATAATAATCATAGGAATAAACTCATTCAAGCCGATTCGAGACGATGTGTGGCTGAGTTGATATGGAATTAAATTGGATATTCAACAGTGGAAAACTAAGGTGAGTTAAACTCACTCAGAAAATTATTGGGAACTATTTTTACTAGTTCAAATTTTATTTGTTTTCTAGTTGGATGATACATTGATTGTTATAAAGTGATAATAGTATTATATAATATTATTATAATAATAATATTGGTGATTGGTGATTTCCCGCAGTATCATTAGCGGACGCCCGGAGTACCATTTGCGGATGATTTCCCTATGCGCCCCACAATATATATAGTAGATGACCTTCTATACCGCGATATCCTTCCTCGAAGCAGGGTGGGTATTATTATTGTTGACTGACATCTACGGATGCAAGAAAAACAGATTGGAGGGATCTGACTGGATCCCTCAACATTTATTTATTTGTTTTCACATATATGTTGTTATATCATGTGACTGATAACCTGGGATAGTGTATGACATGTTGGATGTGTATTAACATTGAAACTTGATTTTTGAATTTTTTAAACATCAAAATAATAGATGGATTTTAAAACAGAATTTAAAATATATAAAAGAGTTTAAAAGGAATTTATTTTCAAATAGAAATGTTATTTAAAACCAAAATACAAATGGAAAGAAATGGTAAAGATTTGTTTGTAACAAATAAAATGAGAAGTTTATTTTATAAACAATATTTATAAAGAAGTGAATTATTATTATTACAGAATTCAGAAAATATAATCTGAATAAGAAGATAGATGGAAATTGGATTTGAAATCGGTATTGTATATGGATTTGTGTTTTCTGATTTCGATGGAAATTATAAATAAGAGTAAATGAAATAACTCAACAATTAGAACTTATAGATCGAAATTGAAACTTGAGATTCTAATTATGAAACCAAGTTGATTAAATATATCAAGCATGGAATTATATTGAGAAATATTATTCATGACTTAAGTGAATAAGGAAAATTAAGCAAAAGGTTCGGAAAAATAGAAATTGTAAAAAGGGAAAGTTAGAAAGGAGTTTTAAAATTATAAATTCTAATTGAATAATATAATATAAATTATATTAAAGAATTTTAGACATAGTTTATAAATAGTAGTTATCATTATTTGCAAATTATATACAAATATTTTAGAAAAGAAGTTACAAGTAGAATTAGATGAAGTTTTATATAAATAAATTAGAATGAGTGAAAAGATTGTAAGTGGAATAAAGATTTGAGATAAAACCTAGTTTACAAATATAGAACGAAATTTAGTTGGTTAATGAAATAATATATGTAACACCCCACCTCCATTAAGGTCACTCACAAAGGGAATGCCTTGACTTCAGTGGAGCGTTTTTGGTAAACAGACACAGAATATCACAAGATAGATATAAAAAATTTGCAGCGGAAAATAAACAACTTTATTAAATCACCAAAATACTTTGTTACATAATACCATGAGTCATAAAACCATTAAAACACTTCTGTCTTACATTATCAGAGTACATAGGTATTTAAAAGAAAAACATCATTCCCCATATTAAAGAGCAAGCCATATAAGAGACAGAGACTCGAGCCATACTTCAGAAGTAGCTCCTAGAAGATGGTACCCAAATCCTGAATAAACCTGGGTGTTTCCACCCTGAGAACCTGGGGGGAATTGGAAGAAAAGAGGCGAAACAAACTAGGTCAGACATACGTCTGGTGAGTCCAGTAACTTTTAGCCAGTAAATAAATAAAGGTAAACATGACAGGCATACAAAGTGGATAAAAGGATTCACGGTACAGATGGTAGGTATGACAGGACAAATAAGGTAATATGTATGCTTCACTACAAACTACTAACTACTCTGCACTATTACTAGTCAAATCAAGATGGGATGATCCCTTCCGCTAACCATAATAACGATAATGATGGTGGTAGTTTCGTGTACTCCTAGCCGCTGTCATAGGTGCCGCCTGCCCCTATCTCAACTAGTCGTACCCACTACCCTCGTACTATAAATTAATAGACTTAGGGCATACGTCCGGGTTTACCCTAACCACTACCCTAATCGATCGGCTCCCTACTCTGTAGATACCTTGTGTTGGTCCCACAACTAGGGGGTATCACTTCCCTAAAGTGGCAACTTAATGTGTGCACAGTTATACCTACTGGTGTCACGGTCGTCTTGTCCCCCTCTGCCCGTCCCATGCACGCACATGTCCCTGGTCGGTTTGCGCCGCCTACACCATCCGTCTCATTTTGGATCTCTTAAAATCAATCAGTAAGAGTGCCCCTTCCCCGCCTAGTACGAAGTTCTTTACTTTGATACCCCTCCGGGTTACTTACTGAAATGGGTCCCACACAACATGATACAAGCTCTCCCCTATGTCTTGTATCCCCACTAGGTTTTCTACTGACTATGTACACCCTAAGGTGTCTTTAATTACATAGCCCTCAATCAGTTATGCGTACCTATAGGTGTCTTTAATACATAACCCCTATTCTACCTATCGGTTATGCGTACCTATAGGTGTCTTTAATACATAACTCTATCTATTCCCATTAGTTATGCGTACCCCTAAGGGTGTCTTTAATACATAACTTTACTATTTTGCCCCGGTTATGTATACCATTAGGTGTCTTTAATTACATAACCCCTTTTTATCTGGTTAAGTTCGTGGGCCTATATGTATTAATATTACCCACCTACCCTTCAGTTGTACTTAACCCTCCCACTGATTTAATCCTATTTATTTAATGGTTAAGTTTATGGGCCTATATATATATTAATATTACCCACCTACCCATCAGTTGTACTTGACCCACCCACAATCCAATTCGTTTTACTTAACCCTAACTTATGTCTATCATCATACGGTCCATATGTATTAAGTTAGGTTAAGTAGTCTTTAATCAGCATTAGTTAATTATGGAGACACCTAATCGTATTTCACATGCCACCCAAGGCACCCACTTAATTCCACATGCCACCCAAGGCACCCACTTAACCCCTCATGTCCCACTACATGTTTATCTGGTTAAGTGTTTCTTAATTCATTAGGACCGTAACCTTATAAAGACATCCCACATTAGACTGGCATTTGTGGCAGCTGGATTTGCCGGGCGGGTCCGGGCAGTCTTACACCACAAAAGAGCCTAACCTCGTGTCTTTACAACTGTCACGCATTTAATTTATGCCTAAGACCTCCCACATTAGACTGGCATTTGTGGCAGCTGGATTTGCCGGGCGGGTCCGGGCAGTCTTACACCACAAAAGAGCCTAACCTCGTGTCTTAGACGATTAATTACACAAAACTAATTATTCTCCAATTTGAATTAATCTCCCTATTCAAATTATCAATCAATACCAAATTTAACTATGACCATAATTGACTCAATTATGTCCATCTATTTATGGTATGCAAAATCATACCAATTCCATCACAAATTTATTTTATGCCATTTAAGGCATTTATGCCAATTCTCAATATTAAATCTTCAGACTTCAATTGCTTAAACATTCCTCTTTTGAATAATTAAGTTAATTAATTAATCCTTTCCTTTTATAGGTGTCAATACCTATCTTATTAACAATTTGAATTTCCTGTCCATAAATGGTCATATTCAAATTATACCATTTTAACCCAATTTTACCTATGTCATAATAGGTAATTATTTATATGTTTCCCTACTAGAATAATGTGTCCAATTTACATAATCACTATGCCTATTACAAATTCCCCTTTTTCCCCGTTTCTTAACTAGCGTAACCGTTTGCATTTTTGGCGTCATCGAGGCTACAAGGTAGCCTCGCCATAACAATAAAATAAAGGGAATGACAAGGTGATCGTTTTCAGTACAATTTTGGCATAAGCATGACAACTAGGGAAAATGACATGATAACTTCGCATATAATTATGATTCACCACATAATTAACAACTTGCATAGATTCATGATTTTGCAACATAACAATTTGCATAGGTGACTTGCATAGGTTCATGAATTAACAACATAATTAACAACTCACATAGATTCATGATTTACAACATATTTAACAACTTGCATAGTTTCATGAATAATAACTTGCATAGGTTCATGAATAATAACTTGTATAGGTGACTTGCATGATCTCATAACAATTTGCATAGATTCATGATAACAACTTGCATAGATTCATAGTAACAACTTGCATAGATTCATGAATTCATCACACAATAACTTACATAATTTCATGATCAACAATAACAATAAACTTGCATAATTTCATGATCCACAACAACAACAAACTTGCATAACTACAAACAACATATGCTCAAATCATAGTCTACCACGATTCGCTTTTATTTATTTAAACCTAAAAGTGACTAGAACTCACCGAAAAAGGGGTCTTGAGTTCTGGGATCTGAATTCTGTAATTGATTAGCGTTCCCTTATTGTAGACAATTTCGTTGTTGTTGTTTTAGGCTTGATTTGAATTGAATTGTTGTCTTTAATTTGCTTCTAGTTGGTGGCAGCTACTCTAGGGTTTGGAGTGACAACATGACGACCATTGATCTAACTTTGATTTGATTTTAGGGTTTGAGTCTACATGTCTTTTTATAGAGTTTAGGATTAGTTTAGTTCGTCCGATCAACCCATAATTAATCCCAGCCAATCAGAGCAGATCAGAAACCCAAATGAGTCAGCATACAGTCATCTACAGGTCATCACTCAAATCTCCCTTGGGGGGGGGGGGGCAGTTCGACCCCCAGGTTGACCTGGTTAGGGTAGGTCGACCCTATGGTCGACCTTGCCCTAGCGGGAGGTTTCCCGCCTAGCCCATCTAACTCTGAATTTTGAATTTTCGAAATCTGTTTTGAATTTTCTGAAACTTCCGATGGCCATAACTTCTTCATACGAAGTCCAATTCACGCAAACTCGGAGTCTATCTCAACCAGAATTCCAAGACGAACACAATGGCGCAACCCATTTCCCTTAATTCTTAGGTATGAGATTAGTTATTATTTAATTTGTGAACATTAACATTGAAATTTATGGGGTGTTACAATATCGTTATAAGGAAAATTTTGTTTCCAGTTTTAAAAATGAACAAGGGTTAGCAAATGTTTTGCAAATTATATTTATGAGTAAAATATTGAATGGGTATTAGTTGAGATAAATATCTCATTTGAAGTGATAATTAATATTGAAAATTCTATTCGTTTAGAAGTTAAGAAATAAAATTAGTTGAATTAGAAACTGAGTGGAGATTAGTTGAGATAATCGGTTTTCTAAGTATCGGTCTGATGTTAGTTTCGACCTTTGGGGTTGATATTTAGAAAGTTATTCACTTACTAGTTTAGGTTAGGGACTAATGAACATGATGAGAAGTGCGTTCTTAAAGTAATTAAAATGAACGGTTTGAATATCCTTATACTAATATAAGAAGAGAAATGAGTATTTCAAATGTTGGGAAATTGAGAAGTTTAATTAACGGATGATTAATTAAAGAGGCTAAATATTAAATCAGTAAATTCAATTTTCTTTTATGGATGAATGGTTGTTTTATTTGATAGTTAAATAACCGACTATCAAATCTGGCCTATACGATTGTTGGTACTGAAATTCCAGGATCGATTTTATATTCGAAAATCATTCCGACCAGCAAATACGTAAATCGTTGAATATATCAGACGCTGATCGAGATGAAGTAGTTGAAACCGTAGATCTTCATAAAACAAAAGAATGACTTAAAATCTCTGGTTTAGCGGCCAGAGATATGATGTGGTTCTGGCGTGGTTGATATTGTATGGATTGCAAGGATTTCTCGCTACTGATCTTTAGGTTGATACCTAGGATGTGGTAGGAGGATGCCTTCGGTTCATCATGTTCCTGGATGACATGTGAGGGGTGACCAGATGATCAAAAGACGATTATGACCTCAAGCCTCACAAACGGAAAAATGACAAAAATCGGGCGGGCAACAATGGTTAAGTCAATCGCTCCGAAGTAGGGTGTATTGTCATCATCTAGAGAATATTCATATTGTTACCTCTTTTTATTTCTGTATCTCCCGGGAACTACGGTAGTCGCGACAAAAAGCCGTAAGGTGACAATACATTCGGTACTCTCAAGCGAAATGAGGGGCCGGTCATGTGTGGCTGGGTTGCAAGATGTTCTTGTAGAACCCAGTGTATTCCTCTCTAGAGATACACAATCGGAAGGTGGTTCCATACCTTGTCATAGTTGGAAATCCAATCTCCAATAAGCGCCCGCGGTTTTGATTGTATACTATGTATGTAGAGCGCGAGATGCAAGCGTTCTACTAAATGATTATTTATTTGATTTAGACATTATTATAATATCAGAATAAATATTGATTTCAAATTGTTTTGGGTTATTGTAAAGTAGAAACTATCTGTGTTTATGTGTGGATTGGTCTTACGATTATCTCTTTCTTTCGGAAGGATTTTTAACGTTAAAATCAAATTGGATGATACCAATAATTTAGAGAGTTTTTTTCTCATGCTGGTTCACCGGACTGACCTGTTCGCGTTTGTAATGCTTGGGCCAGTTCGAATTGTACAGGTTCAGGATAAGATACATATTCCAGGAGATGAGCTGGAGGAGTTCAGACATATGATTCTTATATAGTTATTATTCCGTTGTGTGTTGTAAATAAGGACAAACTGTTGTAATTGTCCAGATTTGATGAATGTCTGCTATACTCTGATAAGTGTAAGTGTTGTTTTAAAGTCTTTCAATAAAGACTTATTTGTGTATGATATTTTATTCCGCTACAGTGTGAGACTGTGTATTGTTGTTCTTCTTCTTTCTTCTATTCTTAGCTTTCTTTCTTTCTATTTCTCATCCTCTAATTTCTTTCTATTAGCCATCAGGATGTTCGGTACTCGATTTTGGACACGTAAGGTTTTTGTGTCGTAAATTCGAGCATCGAATTTTCCGAGTCGCTACAGTTGGTATCAGAGCACTGGTTTGGGAATAACCTTGGCTCTGTGGTATAACTCGATATAGATAGGGTTAGTAATACCCTAGATGGAGTTGAGAGTATATACGTATATATGAGAGCGTATTTGTAAATTTTATAAAAATGTTTTGTGTTGTGTTACTTGATCGGTTCAATGTTGAACTGGTAACTGACATAATATTGTTCTGAAAAAGGGCAAATGAAATAATTTTGTCGAATTATATTTTTGTATAGGAAAAGAAATAGTTTTCTTATATTGGATTGTTGGATTGTTTGAATGAAATTCAAATACGCTTAGTGAATTGAATTGGTTTAATAGAAACCAGAATATAAAATAAACGATGATTGAAATAAAAATCAGAACTTGAAATATAAGCTAAACGGGAAAATTCCAATATAATGAGTTGAATGAATCAGAACTTGCTTGAAAGGTAAGTTAAATAAATATGAATTCAAATGAATTGAGTAAGTGGATTTTTGAATTTTGAAATAGAGATAACTAATGTAAGAAATTAATTAGTATAACTTGGTTAGGAAAGTGAATCGATGAATTAAAACTTGAAAATTTATATGAAATGAGAAATCTTGAATTCAAGTTGAAATGCGAATAAATTGAATGTCGATACATACCATTTGAATGTGTCGAGTAAAATAAGAAGTAGATTGAAATGAATCTAATTCAAATGAATATAACTGAATGTGACTTGGAAGAATGAATCAAATTAAGTGCGGTTTAACTTTGAACTCAAATGTAAACTCATATGAACTTGTAAATTAGAAATTTAACTTGATACTTGGATTACAAATAAAACTTGACTTGTTTAACCACAAAGATATATACATTTGAACATGTGTGTTTAAATTATCATAAGTAAGTAAGATAACAAGTTAGTAAATGAATGAATCAGTTAGAAATACAGGTGTATATGATTAAGCAGATTTATGGGATAGAGGCAAGTATGAAGATAATATTGAATACCCGACAAAAGGTACATATTTAATTCAATATGGGATTTTATGAGCCTATTTGGCTAGCCGCATGGATTTTTCTTTTCCTTTTTGATTGGAGAGGGCCTGTATGGCAAGGTTTGAATTTTTCCGGTAACCCCGTACAAAGGAGGTGCTGGCGAAATTTTTCGAAAATATAGGGAGTTAGAATATTTTTCAACATTTTGAAAAAAAATTGTTAACAAAAAGTTTATTGTATGTTAAGGATTTTTGGTTGCAATTGGAAATTAATGATTTTGTTGCATAGTAAGGTAGTTGACGTGAATGCCGAGTTGCACGAGTTGATTGTGGGAAGTTAGTAAGGTGTAACACTTTTTCTACTTAAATTTCGGGGACAAAATTCTTTAAAAGGGGGAAGAATGTAACGTCCCGTATTTTTATCACTTAAGTTTTGGATATTTAATTTAGTTTAAGTGTTGAAATCGTAATATAAATAAAATTTATATTAATTAAAAACGAAGTTGAATATCGGTTTGACGTGAAAATTTAAATATTGGAATTAATATTCAAGTTAATTTATTCTAGAGTTATATAAATTCAGTTAATATGATAGTAGTAAATTATTTATTATTTTAGTTAATTTATATTCAGTCGAATTTAATTAAATCGTCAGTTAAAATTAAATATCTTTTCCATACGATCGAATTGGACCGTGGAAACTGTTCCAATGAGTTCAGAATAGCGATATTACCCTAGAAACGACATTTGTTCCGTTTAAATAGGAGTTCGTTTGAGCGCGGTAATTTAATTAAATAAATTTACATCGGTTAGGATAAAATAGGGTAGCCAACCCTTATTAATAAAGGTGCCACTCCTATTCCTTCACACCACAATATATAATGTGCTCCTACCGTCCCCTTTCTTTTAATTCACGATCTCCTTTCTTCCACTTCACCGTTTTCCCCTTCACCTCGTGTCTCCTTCTTCCACCACAAAGTAAACCAACCCCCTTCGCCTTTATAAATTAAGCCACCACTTTTCTTTTCTTTGATGCTGGAAAACAAACAAAATCAGTTTATTCCTCTGCCTTTTTCTTTATTCCTTTCTGTTTCCAAATCAATTCACCGATTCTTTAAAAAAAAGGGAAAAATAGAAATTAAAATCGAAGAGCTCGATTATAAAACCATCATGAATCCCGGAGCTCGCGAAAATGGAATCGCTATTTGAACCCCTTAGGTTTCCCTTAAGCTCTCGACGTTGAAAATAGGAGCCCTCGCGTGAGGAGTTGAAGTTGGATTGTGTGTGATTCGAGGGAAAAGGGGACCGTGACTTAAACCACCGGCTCTCTGAGTTTGACGTGCTCACTTCGCAAGAGGATGTGAAGTTGTCATCTGTTTAAAGAAGGGGTTTTGACTTCGGTTGGAGGTATGCGATCTGAAAAGGGTCGCCGCAGTTCAAGAAGTGGGGAGTTGGAATTTGTTGTGGTCAATATGAGGATCGATCTGGAGTTGGGTAGTCATGGTAGTTGGTTTGGTGTTGTTCAGAAGGAGGCCGTCTGTTGAGTGGTTGCGACATTAGGATGTGGATGAGTTCGAACATGGAGTTTGACAGTTTCATAACTGAGGTGGAGTACGTGAAGGTACGGGATTGTGTTTGAAGAATTCTATCTATTCTTTATTTGTTTGTGCGACAACGGTGTGAATAGAAGTTCTGCAATGGAATTTAGAAAGTTGTTTTCTGGAGATCAATAAGGCTTTGTGATGGTGTTAAGAAGAGCGATGCACACTGACTTGGATTGGGGCTAGTCTGAGTGATATGGAGGAATTGTTGTTGAACTGGTGTTCGACATTTTGGTGTTTGGGTCTATTTTTGAGATTTACTGGAGTATTGCAGTAGGATGAAATAGGGAGTATGAATTGAGATGAGTAGGGGAAGTTCAACAGGGGGGACTCCGGTAAAAGTGGGAGTGCGATTTTAGGTGGAGTTCGAATGGTCTGAGTTTGGTAGTATATTTGAGGGATTTTTCTGGCATTGCTGTGGTAAATGGAGAGTTGGGTCTGTGGTTCTATTTTGGAATGATGGATGTACATGTGACGGGGATGAAGCTATCTGATGGAGAAATTTGCCTAGAGTTCAATAAGGGATGATGGGAATGCATTGTCCATAGAAGGTGGTTGTCTGAATGCTGATGGATTAGTGGTTACTGTTTTGGCTTCATAGTTTATCGAATTTGCAAGACAATAAGGTAATACTTTTTAAATTTAAAATACTTAGAAGTATTTATTTATGTTAGTAATTAATTAAATAAATTGTCATTTGATCGTGAAATAATAAAAATCATAGGAATAAACTCATTCAAGCCGATTTGAGACGATGTGTGGCTGAAACGATATGGAATTAAATTGGATATTCGACCATGGAAAACTAAGGTGAGTTAAACTCACTCAGAAAATTATTGGGAAGTATTTTTAATAGTTCAAATTTTATTTGTTTGCAGTTGGATGATACATTGATTGTTATAAAGTGATAATAGTATTATATAATAATATTATAATAATAATATTGGTGATTGGTGATTTCCCGCAGTATCATTAGCGGATGCCCGCAGTACCATTAGCGGATGATTTCCTTATGCGCCCCACAATACATATAGTGGATGACCTTCTATACCGCGATATCCTACCTCGAAGAAGGATGGGTATTATTATTGTTGACTGACATCTGTGGATGCAGGAAAAACAGGTTGGAGGGATCTGATTGATCCCTCAACATTTATTTATTTGTTTTCACATATATGCTGTTATATTATGTGACTGATAACCTGGGATAGTGTATGACATATTGGATGTGTATTAACATTGAAAGTTGATTTTTGAATATCAAAATAATAGATGGATTTTAAAACCGAATTTAAAATATATAAAAGAGTTTAAAAGGAATTTATTTTCAAATAGAAATATTATTTAAAACCAAATTACAAATGGAATGAAACGGTAAAGATTTGTTTGTAACAAATAAAACGAGAAGTTGATTTTATAAACAACATTTATAAAGAAGTGAATTATTATTATTGTTATTATAGAATTCAGAAAATATAATCTGAATATGAAGATAGATGGAAATTGGATTTGAAATCGGTATTGTAAATGGATTTGAGTTTTCTGATTTCAATGGAAAATATAAATAAGAGTATATGAAATAACTCAACAATTAGAAGTTATAGATTGAAATTGAAACTTGAGATTCTAATTATGAAACCAAGTTGATTAAATATATCAAGCATGGAATCGTATTGGGAAATATTATTCACGACTTAAGTGAATAGGGAAAATAAAGCAAAAGGTTCGGAAAAATAGAAATTGTAAAAAGGGAAAGTTAGAAAGGGGTTTTAAAATTATAAATTCTAATTGAATAATATAATATAGATTATATTAAAGAATTTTAAACATAGTTTCATTATTTGTAAATTATATACAAATATTTTAGAAAAGAAGTTATAAGTAGAATTGGATGAAGTTTTATATAAATAAACTAGAATGAGAGAAAAGATTGTAAGTGGAATAAAGATTTGAGATAAAACCTGGTTTGCAAATGTAGAACAAAATTGAGTTTGTTAATGAAATAATTTCGTTATAAGGAAAATCTTGTTTCCAGTTTTAAAAATGAACAAGGGTTAGCAAATGTTTTGCAAATTATATTTATAAGTAAAATATTAAATGGGTATTAGTTGAGATAAATATCTCATTTGAAGTGATAATTAATATTGAAAATTCTATTCGTTTAGAAGTTAAGAAATAAAATTAATGGAATTAGAAAGTGAGTGGAGATTAGTTGAGATGAACGGTTTTCTTAGTATCGGTCTAATGTTAGTTTCGACCTTCGGGGTTGATATTTAGAAAGTTATTCACTTACTAGTTTACGGTTAGTGACTAATGACGAAGATGAGAAGTGCGTTCTTAAAGTATTTAAAATGAACGGTTTGAATATCCTTTTACTAATATAAGAAGAGAAATGAGTATTCAAATGTTAGGAAATGGAGAAGTTTAATTAACCGATGATTAATTAAAGAGGCTAAATATTGAATTGGTAAATTCAATTTTCTTTTATGGATGGATGGTTGTTTTATTTGATAGTTAAATAACCGACTATCAAATCTGGCCTATACGATTGTTGGTACTGAAAGTTCGGGATTGAATTTATATTCGAAAACCATTCTGACCACAAAATACGTAAATCGTTGAATATATCAGATGCCGATCAAGATGAAGTAGTTGAAGACCGTAGATCTTCATAAAACGAAAGTATGACTTAAAATCTCTGGTTTAGCGGCCAGAGATATACTGTGGTTCTGGCGTGGTTGAAATTGTACGAATTGCAAGGATTTCTCGCTACTAATCTTTCGGGTGATACCCAGGATGTGGTAGGAGGATGCCTTCGGTTCATCCTGTTCCTGGTTGACATGTGAAGGGTGACCAGATGATCAAAAGATGATTATGACCTCAAGCCTCACAAACGGGAAAATGACAAAAATCGGGTAAGCAGCAATGGATAAGTCGGTCACTCCGAAGTAGGGTGTATTGTCATCATCTAGAGAATATTCATATTGTTACCTCTTTTTATTTTTGTATCTCCCGGGAACTACGGTAGTCGTGGCAAAAAGCCTTAAGGTGACAATACATTCGGTACTCTCAAGCGAAATGAGGGGCCGGTCATGTGTTGCCGGGTTGCAAAATGTTCTTGTTGAACCCAATGTATTCCTCTCTAGAGATACACAATCGGAAGGTGGTTCCATACCTTGTCATAGTTGAAAATCCAATCTTCAATAAGCTCATGTGGTTTTGATTGTATACTATGTATGTGGAGCGCGAGATGCAAGCGTTCTACTAAATGATTATTTATTTGATTTAGACATTATTATAATATCAGAATAAATATTGATTTCAAATTGTTTTGGGTTATTGTAAGGTAAAAACCATCTGTGTTTATGTGTGGATTGGTCTTACGATCATCTCTTTCTTTTGGAAGGATTTTTAACATTAAAATCAAATTGGATGATACCAATAATTTAGAGAGTTTTTTTCTCATGCTGGCTCACCGGACTGACCTGTTTGCGTTTGTAATGCTTGGGCCAGTCCGAGTTGTACAGGTTCAGGATAAGATACGTATTCCAGGAGATGAGCTGGAGGAGTTCAGACGTACGATTCTTATATAGTTATTATTCCGCTATGTGTTGTAAACAAGGACAGACTGCTATAACTATCCAGATCTGATGAATGTCTACTATACTTTGATAAGTGTAAGTGTTGTTTTAATATCTTTCAATAAAGATTTATTTGTGTATTATATTTTATTCCGCTGCGAAGTGAGACTATGTATTTTTGTTCTTCTTCTTTCTTCTATTCTTAGCTTTCTTTCTTTCTATTTCTCATCCTCTAATTTCTTTCTATTAGCCATCAGGATATTCGGTACTCGATTTTGGATACGGAAGGTTTTTGTGTCGTAAATTCGAGCATCGAATTTTCCGGGTCGCTACAGATAACTACTTAGTTTGTTCACAATACCAACTGGTCACTGTGAACAGTAGCTTCTTAGTATATATCTAGGATCTTAGTTGGATATATTCCAATGTGCGACTATTGTTTTTATCACCCCCCTTCACATGTGGCATATTTGAGCCATCTACGTAATCGTAGTATTTTGGATAGAGTGACGCACGTATGGCGGTTAAGTACATATGTATTAGTTGAATTAGCTCTAATCCTGAGAACTGATACCACTGTTATTAGTTATAGTAGTGGAAAATAGTTGAATAGTTGAAATAGTGGAAGTAAAGTTTTAATAATGCTACAACTTTATTGCTTGTAGTTGTGGTATTAGTTGCAGTACATGATATCCGGTTGCGTAGCAGTAAGATATAAAAGACTTCCAATCAAACTTCAGCAGTGAGATGTCAATCAGCCTTCCTAAATGGAGTATTAGAAGAAGAGATCCATATAGAGCAACCACAAGGTTTTGTAAGTAATGGCTATGAAGACAAAGTGATAAGACTAATAAAAGCTTTATATGGCCTGAAGCAAGCACCTCGAGCATGGCACAATAGAATTGACGAATACTTCATTAATCAAGGATTTAGGAGGAGCAAAACTGAACCCACATTATACATCAAGACACAAGGTCAGTATGATACTTTCATTGTCTCTCTATATATGGATGATCTTATCTACATGGGAAATAATATGAAGATGATAACTGCATTCAAAGAAGACATAATGAAAACATTCTAGATGACCAATCTTGGCTTGATGAATTACTTCCTTGGCATCGAGGTGAAACAACATAAAGAAGGGATATTTATCTCCTAAAATAAATATACCGAAGAACTATTAAAGAAATTTAGAATGAATGATTGCAACCCAGAAGCTGATGCATCTCGCTACAGAAGTTTGATTGGAAGTCTTTTATATCTTACTGCTACGCGACCGAATATCATGTACTGCAACTAGTACTACAACTACAAGCAATAAAGTTGTTGCATTATTAAAACTTTACTTCCACTATTTCAACTTTTTCAACTATTTCAACTATTTTCCACTACTACAACTACTAACAAAAGTGGGTACTAAAGTTGAAAAGAACAGAGACGAAGGAAAGCAACAAAGGAGTATACCCTAATCCAATTTAATGAGTTCATACTAAAGCTTTGCGTCCATAATTGTAATGAACCAGATATTTAGTAGTAAATATTTAATTAATTTAAATATTTAAAACGGTTAATTTTAAGAATTAACGACTTGTAATTTATTCAAGTGAGAATTTAAACATTAAATTAACCTGAGATTTGAATACTGAGTTTTAAATCAAGTTAAATTTATATTTGAAGCTATACGATATTCTATTTTGAATATGTGATAACAATTATCTATTATCAATGGATTTGATTGTTATGAAATCAATTTATATTTTATCGATTTAATTTAACATAAGAAATAGGCATTTTTCAAATGACCTCGGATTTCAATGAAACCAAGTTTATAAAATCCGTAATGGTTAATTATTGTTAGATTTCAAGTTTTGGGTCAATCAGAGTTATTATGTGCTCGTGCGCAATATAAATGCGTGTTGATTTATGACTTGAAATTAAAATAAAGTTTTTACAAACAATCTCGGAATTCCTCAACTCCGGAATGTTAAACTTTGATAAGGTGTCAAATTTCGTGGTAATCGGGCTTGTTCTCTGGTCTTGATCATAGAACGCTCGACGTGAATAAAAACAAATATTTTAATACAAAAATATCTTAAACTCTTAACCTATAAATACCCCTTAAACAGATTTCTTCGGCGTGGATAAGTCAAATGCGAGGCCGCCACCTTCTAATTCTTCGATGAATTAATTCGACCAATTTACTCATTGAATTTGTGATATTATTGATTCGTTGAATTCGTAGGCTCGAGTGCTTCACTTCTGTAGTCGTATATTTTTGTGCGATCTATTTTGAGTGAGCATGAAATAGGGGTAGCGAACGCTAGTGCAGGGATTTGGAGGTCGTGGTGTAGGTGAGGTAGAGAATAGAACGTGAAGTTGGAAATGAGACATGACGGAGCACGTGTGGGAAAATTTGCTAGGTGATTGAAGTTTAAAGGGTTCGCACACTATATAGTGGAAGACGGAGTAGAACCATGTCGCAATTCTACCAAAGGCGCCAAAGATGTCGAAGTGGTAGTTAGAAAGTGGGATTCGAGGAGAGCATCACGGTGGTGAAGTTCGTTCATCAAATAGCGTGGTCTAGCTTCGTATCCCTAAGGGTGGTGCACAATGTGACACAGGGTTGTGCTTCGTGAATTATGAACTGGGGAAGAAGATGACTTAGGTGGCCTAAGTACGATAAATTGGGTAGTTAGTTTTAAATTGTTGTAATTAATGTTTTAATGTTTTTAAAATCAAGCGATTTATTATAGAAAGATTTCAAACTCATACGATATCATATTCGAGCAAAACAAAGTGCATTATAATCGTATCGACGAACACTACGCGTAGGAATTGGATTGGGAGTGCTTTGAAGCTTACTGGAATTTTGTTTAATTTTAAACGCTTGTTTATAATTAGATAAAACATCGTGAAATCGTCGATTGAATAAGAACGAGCTAACTCCTAAATCTTTCTAGAATACTTCTAAATATTATATTTCGCATAACAATATTCACGGTTGTTAGTGTTTATATGCTTTGGTTGGTTATTTCTTTGATGATGATTGTCGATATTTATATTTCTATAATTTTGAATGAATTAGATTAGAATATCTATTTCATATGCATATATAAATGATATTATGAGCTGTGATGCAAAGAAAATAGGTTGGTGGTGTAACACCCCACCTCCACTAGGATCACTCCTTAGAATGTACTAGCTTTGGAGGGGCGTTATTGTGAAGGTAAACTTGCACAGAGATATCACAAGACAGAATATATAAATATAAGTAAAGCAGCGGTAGCAGATAAAAACCCATCATCATCATCTCAGAAAACCCACATAGTCAAGTACATAATATCAAAATGTCATGATCCAAAATACAACTCCAGTCTAGATACGTGATAACAAAATACATAGTAAACATCAGTACTAATCCCCAGAAATAAAAGATAAGCCACAACTAGCTCAGATCCGTACATGAGCTATCCAACAAGCAAGTCAAAGATCCACTAAGCAGATGTAGTCCCTCCCTGAGAACCTGTGGGGGGGGGGGGGGGGGGAACGGAAGAAAAGAAGCGAAAGAAAACAGGTCAGTCAAAAAGACTGGTAAGCCCTACTACGATCAATCTATAAACTAATAAAGTTAACAGTATGATGGAAACCGAGATGAACATACTGGTAATAGATAAAGGTGACATCACATAGACGAGATTTAACTTTGCACCACGGTGTACTAGCAAACCCACAAAACAGATCTTGATCCCTTAGCCCAAACTTTGGCCCAATAACATAAAGTGACCTTAGTATAAGGCCCAGCCCAACGGTCTAGTCGATCGGCTCCCTATAAACCTAACACGTCGAGTGTTGGTGTCCATACGGCCCACATGGATGTAGTCAGACTGTGCTGGGTCCACCTTTGGGTGTATCAAGCCCTAAGGTGTCAACCCCAGACACCTAAGCAATAATGCACAGTCTAAGCCTACTGGTACCCGTGCCTCGAGTTTGTCCAACATCGGACTACGTGCACGTCCGTAGCCCGCCGGACCCGCACTGCTGTACCACTCAGCCGTCGCTTTGGTCGCTTACATCAGTCCAGTAATCGTGCCCCGCCCTAACCTAGCTGTAGGGTTGTAGTGATACCAAACTGGGATTACTGCTGGAACAGACCACGTTGCTAGGGTTTCTAAGAGGGTTAAGTGTGGTTTTAACCCCTCACTAATCATGGATTAAATTAGTTAAGTGTACTCGCTTAACCCCATCTAATCCTCGCATCCCCATTATTGGTTAAGTATTAGTGGGCCATGACTTAACCCTAATCATGAGGCATTAATTAATTAACGCACCCAACCTCTCACATTAGACCTCCGTGGTTACCTGGGAAGATTTACACCACGTCTAGGTCTAACCTCGGGTCTTATGGTGCAATATGACCAACTACCCACATTAGACCCTACATTGTGGTTACCTGGGAAGATTTACACCACAACTAGGTCTAACCTCGAGTTGGCCATATCATGTTATCTATTGTCATGTCCACATCAAAACATATTTACAAGTTAACATATACTTGGGTAGACCTAACTTAATAGGTAAATTCCCAAGGGGTAGACCTAACTTAATAGGTAAATTCTCAATCTTTTAGTTTCATGTATTTTTAAGTTTACCCAAACCCTCCCAACGTCATTATCTCGCTTACATATTCGTCATAACGTATAAGGGTATAAAAGGTAACTTAGCATAACATACATGGTGAACTTCACATGTCATAATAAACATGCATACATGTTAAACTTGCAAATCATGTCATGGTGAATTCGCATAAACATGCATAGCTTATTAAATATGCACAACATGGTAATGTGAACATGCATAATCCATTAAACTTGCATAACATGGTAAGATGAGCTTGCATAAGCATGCATAATCCATTAAACTTGCATAACATGGTAAGATGAACATGCATAATCCATTAAACTTGCATAACATGGTAAGATGAACATGCATAATCCATTAAACTTGCATAACATGGTAAGATGAACATGCATAATCCATTAAACTTGCATAACATGGTAAGATGAACATGCATAATCCATTAAACTTGCATAACATGGTAAGGTGAACATGCATAATCAACTAAACTCGCATAAATCTCAACTTTCACCAAACATTAACTTTAAAGTTTGTAAAGTGAAGGTAAGAGGGCTTACAAATATAAACAAGCCACAAATCCACCAAATAAGATGAAGAAGCCCTTTTAAAAACCAAAACAAAGCCTCAAATGAGAAAACCCTTTTGCAAGATCCCAAAAACACAAACTTAGCAAATCAAACTTGCTACTTAATGAAGTATGCAAGTTATTAAGCATTCATACAACATAGAAAAGGTTGTATGATCATCATATCATCATAGGATTTAACTTTGAGGAAGGTGGAGGCTAGGGATTTTAGATGGAGGCCATTTGAGGTTTCAATTTGGCATAGTTTAGTTGCAAGATTGATTAATGAGGCTTTAGGGTAGGATTAGGGGTATATTTATAGAGAATTAGAGTGTTTTAGGCCCTAGGATTAACCCTAGATTATGTTTGGCCCGTCAGATCTTAGAATTCTCCAGAACCAAGCCACATGACCCAACCCAAATCAGAAATGGTGCACCAGGCTGAACTGCCTGGGCACCCCCTGTCGACAGGGCTGTCGACAGGGCAGTCGACACCCTGGGTGCCCTGTCGACATGCCTGTCGACATGGGCCCCCTGGCGGGAATTTTCCCGCCTAACCCTGATTAGCCCTAATCCTTGATTTTAATTTGAAATTTAAATCTGTCTTTAGCATAGAAATTTCTGAAAACCTCAATGGGCCTGAACTGGGTCATACGGACTCCGATTTTCGAAAACTCGGACTCTATTTCGCGTATTTTTCCGAGACGATCGCAATGGCATAGCCCGTTTCCCCTGATTCTGATTTTTGAATTAAATTCTGCCTCGATTTATGTTATAACAGTTTATTGAAAATACGGGTTGTTATATTCTCCCCTCCTTAAAGGATTTCGTCCCCGAAATCTTCAAGTTAGGAAGAACATATCCTACCATCCAACATCCATCTACTCAAAACATCATCCACGAGCAACCATTGTCCTTAAAGGATTCTAAATGCTGTATGAACATATGCAAAAGTGTGTGTATATGTACTTATCTAATGCGAAGATCAATGCAAAATATGTTAGTGAAATGTATCCATATGTATGCAAATCTCTAACATAATGTATAATCTCTACATGCGTGCTCAATCATACATCCATATGCAACATCCATGTGATTGCATACAAATTTCATTCAATAATAAGCATAAACACTCATGCACATGCAATATGAGGAGTGTGTGAGCCGATCTAGTGCCTAATGTGTATCATGCATCCACGAGTAACCACTTGCAAACACTTGCAACCACTTGCAACCATCAACCATAACATGTCTCAAGCACATGTTTCATCCAAAAGGGTTTCTACCTAAGGTTCTCATGACAAGCTTAGCACGATAACTAGATAAATATGGATTAGCAAAGAGAAAGATATACTAACAAAGGGAAGAGATTGAGAGTGTACCCTCAAACAGGAATGGATAAAGCCCACGCATCTTCTCCTCGGTTTCCCAAGTTGCGTCCTCTTCGGCTTCACCCCATTGAACTTTCACTAACCTGACCTCGCGATTCCTTAGCTTCTTGGTCTCTGTCCCCAAGATACGAATCGGAGCTTTCCTTAAAGTTGCTTCTTTCTCCACTTCCACGTCTTCAAGCATGCTAGGCTCAACCACCTCAGCGGACTCATGCAGGCACTTTCGGAGATGCGAGACATGAAAGACATTATGCACTCCGGACAGCTTCTCGGGCAATTGCACTCTATAAGCCATCTTCCCAATTCTCTCAATGATGGGGAAGGGTCCAACAAATCTCGGTGCTAGCTTCCCAACAGCTCCAAATCGGACCACATTCCGCAAAGGAGAAACCTTCACGAAAACCTTGTCCCCAACCTTAAACTCCAATTCGGACCTTCGCCTGTCAGCATAGGATTTCTGCCGGTCTTGGGCCGCTTTCATCCGTCTTCTAATCAACTCAACCTTCTCGGATGTATCCCTAATCATGTCGGGTCCAAGTATAAGCTTATCCGTGGATTCCCACCAACATGTAGGTGACTTGCACGGCCTCCCATATAAAGCCTCAAAGGGTGCCATCCCTATGCTCGCCTGATAACTGTTGTTGTATGCAAACTCGACAAGAGGAAGATGGTCTTCCCAAGCACCACCAAAATCCAGAATGCAAAGCCTCAACAAGTCCTCAAGTACCCTATTCACCCTTTCTGTCTGGCCGTCTGTTTGTGGGTGATAGGCCGTACTTAGGTTCAATTTCGTGCCCATAGCCTCCTGCAAGCTGTTCCAGAACTGACTAGTAAAGATGGGGTCCCGGTCACTGACTATGCTGGAAGAGACTCCATGTAGTCGCACTATCTCACGAAGATACACTGATGCTAGTCCAGATGCTGTCCTTTTGCTCTTCACTGGGATAAAGTGAGCACTCTTCGTGAGCCTATCCACAATGACCCATATGCTCGTATTCCCCTTCCTGGACCTTGGAAGCCCATCAATAAAGTCCATAGAAATGCTCTCCCACTTCCATAGCGGGACCTCTAGCGGATGTAATAGCCCACCGGGCTTCTTCGACTCAGCTTTTACTCTTTGACAAATAACACATCTCGAGACAAACTCCGCCACATCCTTTTTCATTCCGGGCCAGAAGAAAACGCGCTTCATGTCCTTATACATCTTATCACCCCCTGGATGTATGGTCATCTTGGAGCGATGTGCTTCCTCGAGAACTTTCCTCACCAAGTCTTCTACCATCGGGACACAAAGCCTTCCATCTCTCCTCAGCCAACCCCTATCGTCTATAGAATATCGAGCAAGGTGACTAGATGTCTCCCCTCGAACCAGCTTATCCAAGATCTCCATTATCTGAGGGTCTTCCTTTTGCGAAGCCCCAACTTGATCTAGGAGGGTAGGCCTGAGCTCTAAAGATGCCAAGGAACCGGTCACCGACTCCATTGCCAAAGAGAAACCAAAGGTCGCTAAGAACTCTAAATTCTTCATCTCAACAAACAGAGGACTTAGTGTCAACCTTTTCCTACTCAACGCATCCGCTACAACATTCCCCTTGCCAGGGGTATAGAATATCTCAAAATCATAGGAAGCCAAAAATTCCATCCATCTCTGCTGTCTTAAGTTCAGATCTTTCTGCGAAAAGAGATACTTCAAAGACTTATGATCGGTATATAGCTCGAATCTCTCTCCCAGAAGATAATGACGCCATGCTTTGAGCGCATATACGATCGCTGCCAGCTCTAGATCATGAGTGGGATAATTCCTCTCATGCACCTTAAGTTGCCTCCCACCAAAGCATATAACTCTGCCCTCTTGCATCAGAACGGCACCCAATCCCGTGCCACAAGCATCAGTGTACACGGTAAATATCTTACCACCATCGGGTAAGGCTAGAACTGGTGCTGAGGTAAGGGCTCTTTTGAGTCTCTGAAAAGCAAGCTCACAATCCATATCCCAAGCAAAGACTAAGTTCTTCTTCGTCAACTTAGTAAGAGGAGCGGATATCTTTGCGAAGTCTTTAATGAACTTCCGATAGAAACCCGCAAGACCCAGAAAGCTTCTCACCTCGGTTGCATTCCTTGGCGTCTTCCAATCCTGAACTGCAACCACCTTAGCAGGATCTACCGCTAAGCCTTGCTTGGATACGATATGCCCAAGAAATCTGACTTCCCTTCTCCAAAAGTGGCACTTGGAGAACTTGGCTTTTAACTGGTGTGCTCTGAGTGTATCCATCACCTCTACTAGGTGCCTCGCATGCTCTTCCTCATCCTTGGAGAAGACCAGAATATCATCAACAAAGACCACGACAAACCTATTCAAGAACTCCCGAAACACCCTACTCATCAAATCCACAAAATACGCGGGTGCATTCGTCAAACCGAACGGCATAACAAGCCATTCAAAGAATCCGTCTGGAGTTCTGAATGCAGTCTTGTCTATACTGTCTTCAGCCACTCTGAGCTGATGAAAACCCGTAGCAAGATCAAGCTGAGAGAAAACAGAAGCACCAACAAGTTGGTCAAAGAGATCATCGATCCTTGGTAACGGGTGTCGGTTCTTCTTAGTCAGCTTATTCAATTCTCTATAATCCACACAGAGTCGAAGAGAGCCATCTGCCTTAGTTGCAAACACCACAGGCGCTCCCCATTCGGATATACTCCTTCTGATGAAGCCCTTCTCAAGCAATTCTTTCACTTGCTTGCTCAGCTCCCGTCTCTCACGCGGAGCCATATGCCGAACGGGCAAAGAAACAGGTTTAGCATTATCTACCAGATAGATGCGAAAGTCAATCTCTCGTTTAGGGGGCAACCCCTTAACTTCTTCAAAAACGTCGG
Source organism: Allium sativum (assembly GCA_030737875.1). Taxonomy (NCBI): domain Eukaryota; kingdom Viridiplantae; phylum Streptophyta; class Magnoliopsida; order Asparagales; family Amaryllidaceae; genus Allium; species Allium sativum. Next base: position 392,674,941 of record CM060924.1, on the reverse strand, counting down.
GGTAATCTTGGACCACCCTTACAGACTGAAGGGCCTCCTCCGATGAGTCGAGAGATTCTAGATAGCATAACATGACGGGATTCTTCGGATTGCATGAAATCTCTAAGGTGTTGCCCAGGCGAGTCACAAGCCTTACAACCCTATGCTCACAATCCAGAATGGCTCCATATCTAGACAGCCAATCCATGCCCAAGATCAATCCGTATCCCCTGAAACCTAGAACATACGCACTACAAAAGAACTCAACGCTGAGTATAGAGATCCTTAGATCCTCACATATCATCGATAGATGAGCGGAACCCCCAATGGGATTCGAAACACAAACGGGATCATCCACTAAGCTAGTACTGAGGTGCAAGCTATCAACAAGATCAGATGAAATAAAGCTATGCGATGCTCCGGAATCAAACAAGGTACGTACTGGAAGATCAGAGATATAAACAAGGTTCTCAACAGAAACACTACCTCTCTCGGGAACTGAAGCGGCATTGAGAGCATGAACTTGCCCTCCTGAAGATCCAGCCTGTCCTTTCTTCTTTGGGCAGTCTTTGCTGAAGTGTCCAGTCTCTCCGCAAGAAAAGCATCCACCACTAAGCTTCCTTTTCTTCTTTCGGCAATCCTTAGCAAAATGACCGGCTATGCCACAGTAATTGCACTTCCCCTTGCCTTTGTTGTTGCCCTTCTTGTTCTTATTCTGATTTCCTTGACTGCTTTGACCTTGGTTGCCTTTGCCTTGAGAATCAGCCTTCTTTGCTTGAGTATCGCCTGACTTGACTTCCTTCTTTCCCTCTCCCTGAAGCAGAGCCATATTGACCAAACTCTCGAAAGTGGCTCCATGCGGAATATGTGACATCGCCAAGCCCTGTAGTGGCTCATTCAATCCTCTGGCAAATCGAAGAGCCTTCTTCTCCGGGGTGTTTACTATATCCAAACCAAAGCGGGCCAGCTGATTGAACTTGTTCACATACTCCTTGACAGACATATCCCCTTGCTTTAATGCAAGGAACTTCTCCATTTGTAAGTTCGCCTCGGCTGAAGATAGAAACTTGGTCACAAATCTAGCCCTCAAATCGGCCCAAGTCTCAACGGGCCTCGTCCCATTGGTGACCTCCCACCAATAGGCCGCCTCATCCTTCAGAAGCCATACGGTCAATAAGATTTTCCTCTCGTCATCAATTCCAAAGATAGCAAACAAGTCCTCCGTGTCCTTCAGCCAATTCCTAGCTTCAACGAAAGATTCTGTGCCTAGGAAATTCTTGCCTCCCATTGCCTTGAAATCTTTACACACCTTTGTAAACTCAATCTGAGGATGCTGAGGGGGAGGAGGGGGAAGAGGAGCCTCAGCAACGGGAGGGGGAGGAACATTAGCAACGGGAGGGGGAATATTAGTTGCTGGAGGAGGGGGAGCAGGGACCACCGGAGGAGGGATATTAGGGATAGGATTCTCAACTATAGGAGGAGGAGTGGGAGTAGGGTTGGCGGGACCAGCTGCCGCCCTAGCTTCAAGGAGTCTCCTATACCAGAGTGGTACGTTCACTCCATCTGGGATGTCAAGATTCTCAGCCATACTGAAACAAAAGATAAGATAAGATTAGGTCAAGGGAGCGAAGGATAACGCTGATGGCTTTTGGGGATTAGCCTTAAAATAATCTAGACTTCATTTTGGAAAATACTTAGTAGGTTTTTGAAAAATAGTTTTTCGAAAAGGGTTTTTTTTTTTTCAAAAGTTTTGTTCAATCTTGTTAACCTTGTGCTGTGATACCAAATGTAACACCCCACCTCCACTAGGATCACTCCTTAGAATGTACTAGCTTTGGAGGGGCGTTATTGTGAAGGTAAACTTGCACAGAGATATCACAAGACAGAATATATAAATATAAGTAAAGCAGCGGTAGCAGATAAAAACCCATCATCATCATCTCAGAAAACCCACATAGTCAAGTACATAATATCAAAATGTCATGATCCAAAATACAACTCCAGTCTAGATACGTGATAACAAAATACATAGTAAACATCAGTACTAATCCCCAGAAATAAAAGATAAGCCACAGCTAGCTCAGATCCGTACATGAGCTATCCAACAAGCAAGTCAAAGATCCACTAAGCAGATGTAGTCCCTCCCTGAGAACCTGTGGGGGGGGGGGGGAAACGGAAGAAAAGAAGCGAAAGAAAACAGGTCAATCAAAAAGACTGGTAAGCCCTACTACGATCAATCTATAAACTAATAAAGTTAACAGTATGATGGAAACCGAGATGAACATACTGGTAATAGATAAAGGTGACATCACATAGACGAGATTTAACTTTGCACCACGGTGTACTAGCAAACCCACAAAACAGATCTTGATCCCTTAGCCCAAACTTTGGCCCAATAACATAAAGTGACCTTAGTATAAGGCCCAGCCCAACGGTCTAGTCGATCGGCTCCCTATAAACCTAACACGTCGAGTGTTGGTGTCCATACGGCCCACATGGATGTAGTCAGACTGTGCTGGGTCCACCTTTGGGTGTATCAAGCCCTAAGGTGTCAACCCCAGACACCTAAGCAATAATGCACAGTCTAAGCCTACTGGTACCCGTGCCTCGAGTTTGTCCAACATCGGACTACGTGCACGTCCGTAGCCCGCCGGACCCGCACTGCTGTACCACTCAGCCGTCGCTTTGGTCGCTTACATCAGTCCAGTAATCGTGCCCCGCCCTAACCTAGCTGTAGGGTTGTAGTGATACCAAACTGGGATTACTGCTGGAACAGACCACGTTGCTAGGGTTTCTAAGAGGGTTAAGTGTGGTTTTAACCCCTCACTAATCATGGATTAAATTAGTTAAGTGTACTCGCTTAACCCCATCTAATCCTCGCATCCCCATTATTGGTTAAGTATTAGTGGGCCATGACTTAACCCTAATCATGAGGCATTAATTAATTAACGCACCCAACCTCTCACATTAGACCTCCGTGGTTACCTGGGAAGATTTACACCACGTCTAGGTCTAACCTCGGGTCTTATGGTGCAATATGACCAACTACCCACATTAGACCCTACATTGTGGTTACCTGGGAAGATTTACACCACAACTAGGTCTAACCTCGAGTTGGCCATATCATGTTATCTATTGTCATGTCCACATCAAAACATATTTACAAGTTAACATATACTTGGGTAGACCTAACTTAATAGGTAAATTCCCAAGGGGTAGACCTAACTTAATAGGTAAATTCCCAATCTTTTAGTTTCATGTATTTTTAAGTTTACCCAAACCCTCCCAACGTCATTATCTCGCTTACATATTCGTCATAACGTATAAGGGTATAAAAGGTAACTTAGCATAACATACATGGTGAACTTCACATGTCATAATAAACATGCATACATGTTAAACTTGCAAATCATGTCATGGTGAATTCACATAAACATGCATAGCTTATTAAATATGCACAACATGGTAAGGTGAACATGCATAATCCATTAAACTTGCATAACATGGTAAGATGAGCTTGCATAAGCATGCATAATCCATTAAACTTGCATAACATGGTAAGATGAACATGCATAATCCATTAAACTTGCATAACATGGTAAGATGAACATGCATAATCCATTAAACTTGCATAACATGGTAAGATGAACATGCATAATCCATTAAACTTGCATAACATGGTAAAATGAACATGCATAATCCATTAAACTTGCATAACATGGTAAGGTGAACATGCATAATCAACTAAACTCGCATAAATCTCAACTTTCACCAAACATTAACTTTAAAGTTTGTAAAGTGAAGGTAAGAGGGCTTACAAATATAAACAAGCCACAAATCCACCAAATAAGATGAAGAAGCCCTTTTAAAAACCAAAACAAAGCCTCAAATGAGAAAACCCTTTTGCAAGATCCCAAAAACACAAACTTAGCAAATCAAACTTGCTACTTAATGAAGTATGCAAGTTATTAAGCATTCATACAACATAGAAAAGGTTGTATGATCATCATATCATCATAGGATTTAACTTTGAGGAAGGTGGAGGCTAGGGATTTTAGATGGAGGCCATTTGAGGTTTCAATTTGGCATAGTTTAGTTGCAAGATTGATTAATGAGGCTTTAGGGTAGGATTAGGGGTATATTTATAGAGAATTAGAGTGTTTTAGGCCCTAGGATTAACCCTAGATTAGGTTTGGCCCGTCAGATCTTAGAATTCTCCAGAACCAAGCCACATGACCCAACCCAAATCAGAAATGGTGCACCAGGCTGAACTGCCTGGGCACCCCCTGTCGACAGGGCTGTCGACAGGGCAGTCGACACCCTGGGTGCCCTGTCGACATGCCTGTCGACATGGGCCCCCTGGCGGGAATTTTCCCGCCTAACCCTGATTAGCCCTAATCCTTGATTTTAATTTGAAATTTAAATCTGTCTTTAGCATAGAAATTTCTGAAAACTTCAATGGGCCTGAACTGGGTCATACGGACTCCGATTTTCGAAAACTCGGACTCTATTTCGCGTATTTTTCCGAGACGATCGCAATGGCATAGCCCGTTTCCCCTGATTCTGATTTTTGAATTAAATTCTGCCTCGATTTATGTTATAACAGTTTATTGAAAATACGGGTTGTTATAGGTGGGATCTAATAGGATTACTCAAATATTTTGGATGTTGTTTATTGCGTATTGTGCATATACGAACTACCTGACATAAGTATTGTTAAATCTATTTTGGATGTTGATTGTTGAATTGAATTTTGACGTTGATGAGTTATTAATCAATAAACAATATCGATTAAATGATTGACAGCAGATGACCTAAAATCCATTTTTTAAGGCGTTGATTCATTGTCAAGCGAATTAATGAAGTTGAAGTTATAAAAATTTATTTTTATGTCTGAGGCAAGATTTTAAATTTTATTTTATATAAGTTATATAAGTAGAAGTTTTATAAATAAATTAATATTTATAAATAGGTTTTATAAAGTAGTTATATAAATTGATTTATATATCAAATTTCTGTATTTTAAATAAAATTTATAAGCAAGTAAGTTAGAAATTAATCTAAGGGTTAATAATTCAAATAGTTGTTTTTAAGAAACAGTTAAGTGAGATTATATTAAATTAATTATATTATTAATTAATTTAAGAGAAAGGATTTGTGGAAATCAGTTAACGAGTTAACTTTGTTTGCAGGTTGACTGAGTCAACTGTTTCAATTGAAATTAGTTATTAAATTAATTTTTTCAATTAATTTAATAAATATTGTTTTGACAAACAATTGTTTAAACTTAATAAGATTTCTTAAAGATAAATTAATCTTCTAATCAAGTATGTTTAAAGATAAATATCGAGTTGATAATCATTAACGAAGTTAGTAATTTTAAATATATATTAATTAGACACGATTAACTATTCTAGTTTTAGTTAATAATGAAGTAAATGACTTTTAATTTGGTTAATGTTGAGGTTAATTATTATTTTTAATAATAATTAAAGTGATTATTTGTAACGACCCTGAAAATCTGAACCAATTTAAATTTTTTAAATTAGCTAAAATAGTGGATTTTAAATATTTAAAATAAATATTTAATATAATAGTAATGAAAAGTGAGTTTGAATCGACGTTTGAAAACGAATATAATTAATTCTAATTATAAACAAGGCCTGAAAAGGCACTGCAGTTTCAAAAATTGAATTCAAACTTTGTCGGACTGTACCGGGTGCAAAATAAAACGGATTTGAGTGAAACCAAAAATATTTAAATCTGTTAGTGAATACCTTTCTAACGAATCTGAAAAATCGAAGTTTCATAGTGGAAGGCAAAAGTTATGGCCAAATGAATTTTCAGAAAGGTCGCTATGGAATTTATATAGCCCGTGAAATTGGCCATTTTGCATACGACCTCGGAATTCAACAAAACCACTTTTGTTGGATCCGGGATGTGAAGTTATTTCTAGGTTTCAAATTTCATAATTTTTGAAGCTAGTATGTGAGCTTGGCAAAGGAAAACGTGTTTTGGTCAATTACAGTTAAATTGGATCGACCAGAAATGGGCCTTTTTGCAAACGGTCTCAGAATTCGACGAAACTAGTTTTGTTGGGACCGTATCGTCAAAACATAGCCAGATTTATTTTTCTGGAATTTTTCGAATCAGTTTGTGGCCCTGACAAATTGAAATGTACGTTCAAATCAAATATTGAATGTTATATATTTTAAATTGAATGAAAACTGACTGAAACAGTCGAATGGGCCTACGAAACATATCCCATTGTGTTCAGAATGGGGGTAAAACGCTAGGGACGACAGTCGTTGGGTTTGAATTGGTGTTCGTAGGTGAAAGAGGGTATTTTAGAAATTTAAAAATATATAAATTAATAAAAAAAACCTATTGGCTAATCACTTTTCTCTCTCCCCGAAAACCCTCCAGATCGACGCCGATTAGCCCTTCTTCCTTTCTCGTTCATTTTTGATCAATCCACGCAATAAAACCGCATACTCCTTTGGAAGTTTTTGTAGAGTTTTCTTCCACCTTCAAATCCATATAAGTTGTGTGATATTTCGTTGAGTGCAGAGGGAGAATCGAGCTTCGAAAGTTCGGGTATTGAAATCGCCGCCGCCGCTTCCTCCAACCATCGAGCGCCGCCGCACCACCAGCGCCTGGTGCGCCTCTCCTCCCTCTTCCTCGTGGCGAAGGCCGATCGTCGTATCGAGCAACGGATTTCACGAAAAATCAAAACCTAGTTTTGAACAGTTTGCTGAAGGTACGGCCTTGTTTATTTTCAGCTGTTTTATCACCTTTAAACCGTTGCAAACTTTGAAAAATCATATCTTTTTCGTTTCTTGATGAAATTCGATGAAACAGGAAACATCGTGACCGTGTGGACGTCTTCTACATTCTAGAAGAGACCGCATATTTTTCTGAGCCTTCTGCTATTTTTGGTGGAGTGGAACCTAATGTGAGATTTCTAAATTATAAACGATATGGAAAACGACGATGTATAAATTATATAGTCGATGTATGAGTTATATAAGCGTTGTACACCTCTTGTATAAGCGTTGTATAAGTTGTAGGTTCGATATATAAGTTGTATATGCGTTGTAAAAATTATATATGTGTTGAAATAGAAGTAAAATGCTATATATAAATATATACATATATACATACATACATACATACATACATACATATATATATATATATATATATATGTATATATATATACGCCCCTCGTCCACAAACCATGGACGATATTTATTGGTTGTGATTGGTGTGAAAATTGATTGATAGCGAATGGTTGATTGGAATTGTTTGTGGTTGATATTGATTGATTGTGGTTGAAAAATACCCGTTTGTGGTTGAGAAATATTTGGTTGAAATCACATAGGATTAGTTTGTGGAAATGAAAAAAATATACATGCCGCCTGCGTGCGAACTAGATGCATGAATCCCCATTGTCAAAAACCGCGAGGTTTTAAGGTAGGGCGAGGAGCCGTACTAGGGACGGTCCCGGTTTTAACTACCTTGCCGTTATGCTGCCAAAATTTTGAATAATATTCATGTGTTAGAATTATTTTCATTTGTTGAAACTAAATTTATTCGTTGAATAGAAAACCTTCATGTGTTGAATTGAACCTCATTCGTTGAATAGAAATTCATGTGTTGAATGGTCTTCGTGTTTTAAATATAAAAATCACATTTTTATCTATATATATAAACTCTAGAAAACCTTCATGTGTTGAATTGAAACTCATTCGTTGAATAGAAATTCATGTGTTGAATGGTCTTCGTGTTTTAAATATAAAAATCACATTTTTATCTATATATATAAACTCTAGAAAACCTTCATGTGTTGAATTGAAACTCATTCGTTGAATAGAAATTCATGTGTTGAATGGTCTTCGTGTTTTAAATAAAAAAAATCACATTTTTATCTATATATATATAAACTATAGAAAACCTTCATGTGTTGAATTGATATTCATTCGTTGGATAGAAATTCATGTGTTGAATGGTATTCGTGTTTTTAAATATAAAAATCATCCTTTTTATCTATATATATAAACTATAGAAAACCTTCATGTGTTGAATCGAAATTCATTCATTGAATTGAAATTCATGTGTTGAATGGTATTCATATTTTAAAAGAAATAGTTTTATAATAAAAATCCAATTTTTATCATCGATATGAACTATATAAAATAATCTTGTTTTAAAATAAATCGTTTTATAATAAAAATCCTATTTTTATCACCTATATTAACTATATAAAATAGTCGAGTTTTGAAGTGAATTGTTTTACAATAAAAATCACATTTTTATCATATACATGAATTGCTAAAAATAGTGAAGTGTTGAAATAGAAGACAGTTGGATAAAAATATAATTTTTATCAAATGTATGAAAAGAATATAGCTTTGAAATCGAAGAATCGATATATATATATATATATATAGAATTAAAATATATCGAATAACGAAGCTGTAGTTCGAATTTTGAAACAGTGATTTCAAAAGATTAGTGCGGGAGATTCGACCATCGGATTTTCCCAAAACCGTAACCGTTGGGTTCGCTTTGGAAATATCTTTCCAACGGCACCAACTTTGTAAAAATCCAACGGTTGGATTTTCTGGAATGTTTAATTCAAATCTGAAGAAAAACAGCGCCATAATCGATTATATTTATATATATATAATTATATATAATCGAATAACGACGCTGCAGTTCGTACTTTGAAATCGAAACTTCAAACGATTATACCGAGAGATCCGACCGTCGGATTTTCCCGAAACTGGAACCGTTGGATTCGTTTTGAAAAGATCTTTCTAATGATGTAAATTTTGTGAAGATCCAACGGTTAGATTTTCATATATGTGTAAATCAAATCTGAAAAAAAACAGCGCCACGGCCGCGTTATGCCCCGAAGCGTCGTTTTGAATAAATTGGCTATTTTAAAATAAATAAAAATAGCGATAAATCATTATAAAATATTATAAACGATATGGATGTGAAATTTAGAAATTAACTGAAGGTTGGCTAAGCCGAATGGTTTCCTGGGTGTTGATCTGATGTTGGTTTCGGCCTTCGGGGTTAATATTTGGGAAATCGTTCTCTTACTGATTGACGGTTAGTGAGTAATGAATTGGAATGATGCGTATGTATGTTAGTGTTGCACTTGTTTATTATATACACGAGTTGCTCAGAAAGACCGGGTTTATCCCATTCTGAATAACTGAATCGACGATAAGAAGTCGAAGATGAAGACGGGGGTTGAAGACCGATCTTCACCTCGTTTGGATGGTCACTGAGGTCCTGATTGGGAGGCATCCCGAAATATGGATAATGAGTGGTGATCGTCCAGACGTACGTGGGAATCGATGAATATGCGAGGTATTTAGTGCCTCCGGTTTCGTTCAGACCCAGAACGGACTTGTAAATGGACGGTGTGTCTGACATTGGATTTTATTCTGTGTTGATTGATCTCTATTAAATATACATCTGATTGGCGGCGGAGAATTTATTCTTTTTCTTAACGCCCTTCTCTGAAACGCACGAGCTCAGAGGTTGTATATCGATGGACATCAGTCGCATGGCATGAATTGCTAGTGTGGCATGCCTAAGTGGCAAATGATCAAGGCTTCTGTTGAAAAGCCAAGTCTTGGGGTGATGATCAAAGCACCGCCTGTGTGGCGTAGCTTTGTGTATAACGTGAATTCGCGAGCCTCACACCCCGGTATGAACCAGAAACGGGATAAGGACTGTAAAGGCCCGCAAATCCGAGCTATCTGAGTTGACTAAATACACCACACGTCCAACCCAAATAACACAGAAATACGACTCATTATTAGAAAGAAGTTAGAGGATGAGAAATAGAAAGAAAGAAATATTAGAATAGAAGAAAAACGAAGATCACAAACTCACAGCGGAACGAATAAAATATATTATATAACATAAGCTTCGAAATACAAATCTGTTTTGCACATGTATACATACCATCATCAGAGTACACATAACATTTGATCCAGCGGAAGTAACTCTAAATAACTAACGTTGAAGCCTCCTGCTTCAAGCTCCTCCAAGTGTATCTGTAAAAGCCTGAAACACTTGACTGCCCGTACAAATTTGGGCACCCAAGAGTTTAGGGAAACAAAACAAAATAAACTCTGGGTCAGTCATGGGACTGGTGTGAGTAAACTCCAACCACTTGTTTAACTTTTAAAAATCCTTTCAAAAGAAAAGATAATAGTAAGACCAGCCCACACATAAACATGGACGGTTTTTACCTTACTATAACCCAAAACTCTTTGATACGAAAATCCAGTGATATTATAATAATGTCTACATCAAGTAAATAACCAAATAGCAGAACGTTTGCATCTCACGCTCCACATATATATTATAAAATCAAAAACCGCATGGCGCTTATTGGAGATTGGATTTCCAACATGACAAGGTATGGGACCACCTTCCGACAGTGCATCTCTAGAGGCGAATACACCTGGGTTCAACAAGAACGTCTTGCAACCCGGCCCACACATGACCGACCACTCATTTCGCTTGAGTGTATCGAATGTATATCACCAACGGTTGGACTCAAACCACCGTTTCCCGAATGGGCAGAATCGATAGATTTAGAAACAAAAGGAATTTCTCTAGATCGGTGATTATACACCCTAATGGGTGCGACCCACATAGCCATGCTGCCTGCCCGATTTTTGTCCTTTCCCGGTTGTTGAGGCCTGAGGCTACGCATACTTACCATTCCTCGATAACACAATCACTTTGAATGCCACATCGTCAGATCCGTTAATCACTAGTTGAGTTTGCACAAATATTCTGGATGTTATGCTAAGGGATAAATCCGTTGCAACCATATATATTCATACAGACCAACCCATTTGATCATTGGAAATACTTTGTCAGACATTCGTCCATTTACGTTCGTTCTGGGACTGAACGAAACCGAAGGCACTATTTCTATAAATAGAAAAGCCCTTGCACTTTACTCCGTCTTCAATATATTCAGCATACTTGGTTCGCAACGCTTATGCCGATACGGAGTGGTTCTTCGGATAATAATCCAACCGGTCTCTCCATATTGACAACGATGGTCAAAAACTTCGATAGTCTGTGATTTAACTATCGAATAAAAACAAGTGTTCAATCAACATATCAAACAAATCACTGGGCTCTTTAATTAATATTTCATTAATTAAACCACTTCTCTATTTCCTCTATCAATATTTGTTAACCAAATATTTTCAATAACCATATTGGCCCTTTTCGCTATTTTTGATTTCGTTTCCTTATCGAATTCTATATATATCGATATATAGATTTCTAATTGTCAAATTTCTTAAAAATATTCTAACTCCTTAAATTCCCGGAAAAATTCGCCATAACCTCCCCTGTATCGGGAGCATCGGGAAATTTCAAATAGCTTTCCCGGTCCTTCTAATCTCAAAAAGAAAAAGAGAAAGCCAAGCGGCTTGCCGATACGGCGCATAAATCCCATATATGAATTAAACATGTACCTTTTTGTCGAGCACATAAATTTAAATCTTCATATACCCCATCCCATATCTGTTTAACACCTGTTCACCTGTTTTCAATTCAATTCCATAACATCTAATCGTTTGAATTCAGTTTCGCCCATTTATTCTTTAAATCGGCCATTTGGCCTATTTCACTTCTTTGTTGAACATAACATGTTCAAACAAAATGTTTAACTCGTTCATAATCAAATTGAAATTTCAATTTCATTTTGTTTCCCTTTCCGACTTCAAATATAAATTTCCAAATCAAATTCCCTTCTTCAAGATCCTATATCAAATTCAAACCCCTGTTAACTAATTATTATTCAAATTAGTTAATTCTATTCAATAAATCAAAAATCTGATTTCTGTTTCAAAAATCATATTTATTTACATAGCTTGAATTCGCATATATTTTACAACTCAACTCTGAAATTCTCTAAATCGAACTTCGGATTTTATTTGCTTAAAAATCCTTTTATAATATTAAATAAACCATTATGGTTTTAAAACGATTATGGCGCTGCTTTTCTGAAAATTTGATTTTGACCTATCTCAAAATCTATACGACGAAATTCAGATTTTTCTCTTCCATTAGAAAACTATTATCAAATCGGTCCTGACGCTTCTTGTTTCAAAGAGTTTCGACTTCAATCGAGTTCTATATATTCAATTGAAGTTCGAATCGCTAATTTACGAACTGCAGCGCTGCGGCGAGTTCGTTTTAATTATATTTATATATATAAACCTTTTAAACTTCTAAACTTCTTTAAAATGAATTCAACTCCCTTCTAATATATATTCCAAATTCCATTTGAATCTTTTACATTTCAGATTCCGTAGTTTTAAATCCTGTATTCAAATCCCATTTGAAATCCTTTATTCGAATTCCATTTCAAATCATTTATTCGAATTCTATTTCAAATCCTTTATTTAATTTTCACTTTAATTCAATTCCTTTTTGAATTTCTATATTTGAAATTCATACTTGAATTCAAATATCCAAACACCATTTAAATTTCTATTTGAAATTCTAAATGTTTCAGATTCCATTTCTCTTATTTGAAATTCCCAAAATTTCAAATGACATTCTTCTTTTATTTGAAATTCCATTTTTGAATTTCCTTTATTCCAATCCCATTTGAATTCTAATATTCAAACTTATTTTCAACGCCATTTGAATTTCTTCACTCAAAGCCATTTGAATTCCCTTGAATTCAAATTCTATTTCAAAACCCTTTGGATTTTCTATTTTGAAATCCTATTTGAAATTCACAATTCCAATTCTACTTTGAAATCCTATTTTTCAAAGTTTATTTCAAATTTCTATTTTGAAATCTCATATTCAAATTTCTACTTGAATTTCTATATTCAATTCCATGTTCAAATTCAACACTTGAATTTCCATTTCAAATCTCTATTCAAACTTCATATTTAAATTCTTCTTTGAAATACTATATTTCAAATTCTATTTTGAAATTCTACCTTCAAATCTCTATTTGAATTTCTTTATTCGAATTCCTTTGAATTCAAATTTTATTTTAATTCCTTGAATTCAAATTCTATTTTTCATTCTAATTTCGTCTATTCAAATTCTATTTGAACTACTATTTGAATTTCTAATATTCAATCTCCTTTTAAAATTCAAATATTTAAATTCCTTTTTTAATTCAAATGTTATACTTAAATTTCATTTGAGTTAAAAATTTCATTTCACATCCTATTTTGAAATTTCATTTCAATTTCCAATTTCACACTGATATTTCTATTTCTGAATTATCAAATGATAATTCTTTTTACTTTATTTATAACTTCGTTTAAAAAAGAAACTACTTGTTTTATTTTAAAAAAAACAAGTTTATATTTCCATTCCATTAAAAATTCAAATTCTATTTAAAAATAGAATTTTTCCTTTTAAAATCTCAAATGTCCTTTTAATTGGCCCAGTGATATTTAAACACACAAAGCAACGAATTATTTATTTTTCTAACACATCATATATAACAATATATATGCAAACAAATAAACAAACAGATAATATATTTTTGAGGAATCCAGTTGGATTCCTCCAACCTGTTTTCCTGCATCCACAGATGTTAGCACATAAATAATACCCATTCTGCTTCGTGGCAGAATATCGCGGTATAGAAGGTCATCCACTAATCATAGCGTGGGGCGTATAGGGTAATCATCCGCTATGAAACTGCGGGCATCCGCTAATGAGACTGCGGGAATCCAACCAATCAATCAACCCAATATATATATATATAATAGCCTAAATGACTAATATATATAAAATAACCAGAAAGCATTCACACAAGCAACAAACAATTATTTTTACGAAGTAGAAATAATTATAAATAAAAGGCGAGTGAGATTTACTCACCTGATTTTTATTCACCGTTTGTCGAATACCCCATTTAAATTTCCAAATCTCACAGCTATGCATTTACTTGAACCGTCCCAACCGAATATATTCAATACCTTATTGGCTTGTACTACTCGATAAAACCCTAAACATCTCCAAAACAGCGTCAGCCCAAGTATTTAATCTACCCCACTGCGGCATTTCGTCGAACATCACACTGACACTTCACTAATTCCTTGCTAACAACCCTTCCAAGGTGCGATGTTTGCAGCCCCCTTCCACTGCCAAGCCATGTCGCATAACTCCAGGTCACCTCCTGAACCTTCGAACTCCATATCGCATCAGACATCGCACCAACAAAGCAACTGACGAACCCTCCCACTAACCATAGCGTCGCACCCTTCCTTTCCAATCGCGACTACCCGAACCGTGTTCGTCAATTTCACCTCGCACCATCCTAGCCTCAGTCACGAATTCGGTTTCGATTTCCCCTTTTGTTTTTCGAACGAATTAAGTAATTGAATGAAGGAGGAAGGGCTTCGAAGTATTTAGGATTTGGCGATTTCCAAATCGCGGTTTCCATTGCGATACTCAATTTGATTTGAGATTTTGTGCCTGGCCATTTTTGAGGCTTTGGTTTCAATTGAAGAACGAGACGAGGGAAGGAACTGAAATGGTTTTGTGAGTTTCAGAATGAAGACTAGCTAAATTTATAGATGCGTGAGGAACAGACCGTACCCAAGCCATTAAAATCTTGCTCCCTTAGGTATCGAATAAGTGAAACATTTTGTTGGCTCGAGAAGACACTATTGCTGCCTGAAAAGTATGTCGGCCTTTGTGTAGGCTTAAGTACCAACAAAAAAAATCCCTTTTTTTTTTTTTTTTTTTAAATAGAAACCATTTTGGTTTAATTTAATTTCAGCATTCAATTATTCAATATATTCGATATTAATTTGTATGTCGATTTTTAATTGATAAATTCAATACAAAAATTCATTTATAATTCGAATTAAATATTTAAAACCAAACTAAATATTTAAAATAACTGTTCAAAAATCTGGGTCGTTACATTCTTTCCCCCTTAAAATAATTTCGTCCTCGAAATTGCTAAGGTAGGAAAAAGGGTACAAATCCATTACTTTTCAACATCTCTCTTATGTTGAAACTCAACTCCTCATATTTCAATAAATTAACTCCAACCAAAACTTTTGGTCTTCACACATTAAATTCGAATGATCTACGATCAATCCATTTATATTCAATCTATATTCTATTAAACCTATTCAAATTGATTCTAGTTAATTGATTCACTTCATTCCATTTAACTAGCTTAAGTTAAATTTAAATTCCAGAATTCAAATCCCAGGATTTTCATTTCAAATCCTTTTGAAATCACTTATATATATATACATGTATATTTATTTCCATTTCAAATTCAAAACATTTGAATATTCAAATCAATTTGTTTTCTTTCAAACAAATTTCCATCAAAACTTTTTCTAAGGTAGCAATTCATCACTTAGAAACTCGAAAATGAACACTGATGATGTTGCAATCATCATCAGAATTATTTTCCAGCCACTGGAGTGAGTTCAGTGCTTTACCACATTCAAAATCCATTAAAAACGATTTTCTTTCAAATCCTCCTAAAACAAATCTATATTATTTTAATATACTTTGAAAAATATTTTTCAACTTCCCAGGATTTTGAATTCTTAATTCTGGTTTGAATTTAAATTCTAATTCATCTCATTTGTATATATAATTTCTATACAAATTCTATTTTGGTTATAAATAACCATTCCAATTTTATAATCTCGTTTGATTATAATCCTAACAATCAACACATCCATATAATATAATAATTTCAGAAAATTATTCCTTCTATATCAAAATAGAAATTTTGGGTAAAATAATTTCACCCACTTTAAAACAATATCATGTCGTATTTTCTGTTCAAGTGTTTAGAAATCCCTATCGACTTCGTGGCGTCCCACGATTCGACCAGAATTCATAACCCACTCAACAGACTAGCCAACACAATATAAAACAATTTTTATATCAACATACAAATACGCTCCCTCGTATATATAGGCTCAACTCATTCTAGGGTACTACTGACCCTATCTCTAATGAGCACATGCCACACAAGCCTAGGTGTTCGCTCAACCTATGCTCTGATACCAACTGTAAAGGCCCGCAAATCCGAGCTATCTGAGTTGACTAAATACACCACACGTCCAACCCAAATAACACAGAAATACGACTCATTATTAGAAAGAAGTTAGAGGATGAGAAATAGAAAGAAAGAAATATTAGAATAGAAGAAAAACGAAGATCACAAACTCACAGCGGAACGAATAAAATATATTATATAACATAAGCTTCGAAATACAAATCTGTTTTGCACATGTATACATACCATCATCAGAGTACACATAACATTTGATCCAGCGGAAGTAACTCTAAATAACTAACGTTGAAGCCTCCTGCTTCAAGCTCCTCCAAGTGTATCTGTAAAAGCCTGAAACACTTGACTGCCCGTACAAATTTGGGCACCCAAGAGTTTAGGGAAACAAAACAAAATAAACTCTGGGTCAGTCATGGGACTGGTGTGAGTAAACTCCAACCACTTGTTTAACTTTTAAAAATCCTTTCAAAAGAAAAGATAATAGTAAGACCAGCCCACACATAAACATGGACGGTTTTTACCTTACTATAACCCAAAACTCTTTGATACGAAAATCCAGTGATATTATAATAATGTCTACATCAAGTAAATAACCAAATAGCAGAACGTTTGCATCTCACGCTCCACATATATATTATAAAATCAAAAACCGCATGGCGCTTATTGGAGATTGGATTTCCAACATGACAAGGTATGGGACCACCTTCCGACAGTGCATCTCTAGAGGCGAATACACCTGGGTTCAACAAGAACGTCTTGCAACCCGGCCCACACATGACCGACCACTCATTTCGCTTGAGTGTATCGAATGTATATCACCAACGGTTGGACTCAAACCACCGTTTCCCGAATGGGCAGAATCGATAGATTTAGAAACAAAAGGAATTTCTCTAGATCGGTGATTATACACCCTAATGGGTGCGACCCACATAGCCATGCTGCCTGCCCGATTTTTGTCCTTTCCCGGTTGTTGAGGCCTGAGGCTACGCATACTTACCATTCCTCGATAACACAATCACTTTGAATGCCACATCGTCAGATCCGTTAATCACTAGTTGAGTTTGCACAAATATTCTGGATGTTATGCTAAGGGATAAATCCGTTGCAACCATATATATTCATACAGACCAACCCATTTGATCATTGGAAATACTTTGTCAGACATTCGTCCATTTACGTTCGTTCTGGGACTGAACGAAACCGAAGGCACTATTTCTATAAATAGAAAAGCCCTTGCACTTTACTCCGTCTTCAATATATTCAGCATACTTGGTTCGCAACGCTTATGCCGATACGGAGTGGTTCTTCGGATAATAATCCAACCGGTCTCTCCATATTGACAACGATGGTCAAAAACTTCGATAGTCTGTGATTTAACTATCGAATAAAAACAAGTGTTCAATCAACATATCAAACAAATCACTGGGCTCTTTAATTAATATTTCATTAATTAAACCACTTCTCTATTTCCTCTATCAATATTTGTTAACCAAATATTTTCAATAACCATATTGGCCCTTTTCGCTATTTTTGATTTCGTTTCCTTATCGAATTCTATATATATCGATATATAGATTTCTAATTGTCAAATTTCTTAAAAATATTCTAACTCCTTAAATTCCCGGAAAAATTCGCCATAACCTCCCCTGTATCGGGAGCATCGGGAAATTTCAAATAGCTTTCCCGGTCCTTCTAATCTCAAAAAGAAAAAGAGAAAGCCAAGCGGCTTGCCGATACGGCGCATAAATCCCATATATGAATTAAACATGTACCTTTTTGTCGAGCACATAAATTTAAATCTTCATATACCCCATCCCATATCTGTTTAACACCTGTTCACCTGTTTTCAATTCAATTCCATAACATCTAATCGTTTGAATTCAGTTTCGCCCATTTATTCTTTAAATCGGCCATTTGGCCTATTTCACTTCTTTGTTGAACATAACATGTTCAAACAAAATGTTTAACTCGTTCATAATCAAATTGAAATTTCAATTTCATTTTGTTTCCCTTTCCGACTTCAAATATAAATTTCCAAATCAAATTCCCTTCTTCAAGATCCTATATCAAATTCAAACCCCTGTTAACTAATTATTATTCAAATTAGTTAATTCTATTCAATAAATCAAAAATCTGATTTCTGTTTCAAAAATCATATTTATTTACATAGCTTGAATTCGCATATATTTTACAACTCAACTCTGAAATTCTCTAAATCGAACTTCGGATTTTATTTGCTTAAAAATCCTTTTATAATATTAAATAAACCATTATGGTTTTAAAACGATTATGGCGCTGCTTTTCTGAAAATTTGATTTTGACCTATCTCAAAATCTATACGACGAAATTCAGATTTTTCTCTTCCATTAGAAAACTATTATCAAATCGGTCCTGACGCTTCTTGTTTCAAAGAGTTTCGACTTCAATCGAGTTCTATATATTCAATTGAAGTTCGAATCGCTAATTTACGAACTGCAGCGCTGCGGCGAGTTCGTTTTAATTATATTTATATATATAAACCTTTTAAACTTCTAAACTTCTTTAAAATGAATTCAACTCCCTTCTAATATATATTCCAAATTCCATTTGAATCTTTTACATTTCAGATTCCGTAGTTTTAAATCCTGTATTCAAATCCCATTTGAAATCCTTTATTCGAATTCCATTTCAAATCATTTATTCGAATTCTATTTCAAATCCTTTATTTAATTTTCACTTTAATTCAATTCCTTTTTGAATTTCTATATTTGAAATTCATACTTGAATTCAAATATCCAAACACCATTTAAATTTCTATTTGAAATTCTAAATGTTTCAGATTCCATTTCTCTTATTTGAAATTCCCAAAATTTCAAATGACATTCTTCTTTTATTTGAAATTCCATTTTTGAATTTCCTTTATTCCAATCCCATTTGAATTCTAATATTCAAACTTATTTTCAACGCCATTTGAATTTCTTCACTCAAAGCCATTTGAATTCCCTTGAATTCAAATTCTATTTCAAAACCCTTTGGATTTTCTATTTTGAAATCCTATTTGAAATTCACAATTCCAATTCTACTTTGAAATCCTATTTTTCAAAGTTTATTTCAAATTTCTATTTTGAAATCTCATATTCAAATTTCTACTTGAATTTCTATATTCAATTCCATGTTCAAATTCAACACTTGAATTTCCATTTCAAATCTCTATTCAAACTTCATATTTAAATTCTTCTTTGAAATACTATATTTCAAATTCTATTTTGAAATTCTACCTTCAAATCTCTATTTGAATTTCTTTATTCGAATTCCTTTGAATTCAAATTTTATTTTAATTCCTTGAATTCAAATTCTATTTTTCATTCTAATTTCGTCTATTCAAATTCTATTTGAACTACTATTTGAATTTCTAATATTCAATCTCCTTTTAAAATTCAAATATTTAAATTCCTTTTTTAATTCAAATGTTATACTTAAATTTCATTTGAGTTAAAAATTTCATTTCACATCCTATTTTGAAATTTCATTTCAATTTCCAATTTCACACTGATATTTCTATTTCTGAATTATCAAATGATAATTCTTTTTACTTTATTTATAACTTCGTTTAAAAAAGAAACTACTTGTTTTATTTTTAAAAAAACAAGTTTATATTTCCATTCCATTAAAAATTCAAATTCTATTTAAAAATAGAATTTTTCCTTTTAAAATCTCAAATGTCCTTTTAATTGGCCCAGTGATATTTAAACACACAAAGCAACGAATTATTTATTTTTCTAACACATCATATATAACAATATATATGCAAACAAATAAACAAACAGATAATATATTTTTGAGGAATCCAGTTGGATTCCTCCAACCTGTTTTCCTGCATCCACAGATGTTAGCACATAAATAATACCCATTCTGCTTCGTGGCAGAATATCGCGGTATAGAAGGTCATCCACTAATCATAGCGTGGGGCGTATAGGGTAATCATCCGCTATGAAACTGCGGGCATCCGCTAATGAGACTGCGGGAATCCAACCAATCAATCAACCCAATATATATATATATAATAGCCTAAATGACTAATATATATAAAATAACCAGAAAGCATTCACACAAGCAACAAACAATTATTTTTACGAAGTAGAAATAATTATAAATAAAAGGCGAGTGAGATTTACTCACCTGATTTTTATTCACCGTTTGTCGAATACCCCATTTAAATTTCCAAATCTCACAGCTATGCATTTACTTGAACCGTCCCAACCGAATATATTCAATACCTTATTGGCTTGTACTACTCGATAAAACCCTAAACATCTCCAAAACAGCGTCAGCCCAAGTATTTAATCTACCCCACTGCGGCATTTCGTCGAACATCACACTGACACTTCACTAATTCCTTGCTAACAACCCTTCCAAGGTGCGATGTTTGCAGCCCCCTTCCACTGCCAAGCCATGTCGCATAACTCCAGGTCACCTCCTGAACCTTCGAACTCCATATCGCATCAGACATCGCACCAACAAAGCAACTGACGAACCCTCCCACTAACCATAGCGTCGCACCCTTCCTTTCCAATCGCGACTACCCGAACCGTGTTCGTCAATTTCACCTCGCACCATCCTAGCCTCAGTCACGAATTCGGTTTCGATTTCCCCTTTTGTTTTTCGAACGAATTAAGTAATTGAATGAAGGAGGAAGGGCTTCGAAGTATTTAGGATTTGGCGATTTCCAAATCGCGGTTTCCATTGCGATACTCAATTTGATTTGAGATTTTGTGCCTGGCCATTTTTGAGGCTTTGGTTTCAATTGAAGAACGAGACGAGGGAAGGAACTGAAATGGTTTTGTGAGTTTCAGAATGAAGACTAGCTAAATTTATAGATGCGTGAGGAACAGACCGTACCCAAGCCATTAAAATCTTGCTCCCTTAGGTATCGAATAAGTGAAACATTTTGTTGGCTCGAGAAGACACTATTGCTGCCTGAAAAGTATGTCGGCCTTTGTGTAGGCTTAAGTACCAACAAAAAAATCCCTTTTTTCTTTTTTTTTTTTTAAATAGAAACCATTTTGGTTTAATTTAATTTCAGCATTCAATTATTCAATATATTCGATATTAATTTGTATGTCGATTTTTAATTGATAAATTCAATACAAAAATTCATTTATAATTCGAATTAAATATTTAAAACCAAACTAAATATTTAAAATAACTGTTCAAAAATCTGGGTCGTTACAAGGACCTCAGGGAGGGCCTACGTTTCCTTCTAGTTAGGAGTTGTGTCGGTGTTTTTACACGGCCTGACATTTTACTTATGTGAATGATGGATTGCGAGGCGTCTCGGGTATATCGGTCGATCCGGGACCGATGGAGTAGTCATTCGTTGGCTTACTCACGCCCCATAGGGCGGGGAAACGCAGTGTTCAGGAATTTTAATCCACATCGGTGGACCGGCCCTGACGATCCAAAGGCTTGACTGAGTACTTGCCTAAGGGGCGGGCTAGAGCGTCTCGAAGTCGGTAAGGACTATCTTTTGCCTTGGTTCATGACGGAAATCCAATTTCCAAATACGACATCGTGCGGTTTTGATTGTATATATATATATATATTTATATATATATATATATATATATATATATATATATATATATATATATATAGCGACATGATATATGATACCCATGCCGTCTATGATTGATAGTTATGATTCGAAATTGTTTTTGAAACATGTAAACACTAGTAACAATATCAATTGCTTTTGTTTTATTCGTATCAACCATATTTTGGCTATTATAAGGTAAAACTCTGTCCTCTGGTTTGCGTTGCATTGTGTGATGGGAACTGAGTCTTATAATGACTTCATTTTTATAAAAAGCATTGCGATGTTTAAAAGAATGATTTGTTTTAAAGCACCGGCAATCCGATGGAGTAAACCCGTTCCACGAAAGTGGCATGGTCCCGTGATTAGCCATATTTTAAATGTGTTGAGTAGATTTCTCATACCAGTCCCATGACTGACTCGTAGTTTGTTTCACTTTCAAACTCGGGTGCCCCTTTTTCTACATGGGCAGCCTTGTTTTCAGGTTTTAGCTGGCTTTTTCTGGATAGCTGGAGCTGAAGATGGATTCTATTATTTATCTCTTTTTATGCTGTTCAGCTCCTGTTGTACATTATGTTTGTTTTTCCGCTGTAGACATATATGTATTGTTGTACTGTATTTGTTCTAAGTATGATCCTGTATACTGTGTAACTCTGATGATTACGTTTATCCAGTATATTCTATTGTGCATTATCTTGTGTATTTATTTAATTATGTCCTGTTATTATCTGTTTATGTGTTATATTCCAAGGATTACCCTTGCCGCCGTCAGTACGGGGTTTGGGGTCGTCTCATTACTTTTTAATTGGAATTCATTAAAGGGAATAATCAAGTTCATAATGAGATTTTAGTTGAATTTTTGAAAAGGATTTTTTTAAAATGATTTGAAAATAAATCGAAGTCATATAAACAAAGTTTATTAAAGAGGTTTAAACTAAGGCAGTGATTTTAAAATAAGCGTTTACATAAGAATTGAATTAAGTAAAACGTTGTAATTGAAAGAAAGATTTTAAAGGATGTTTAATGGGTTTGCGTAAAGGATTTGATAAATGTTTTTTTTATAACAAATCCAATTTGTAAACGAATTATATTAAAGGGGTTTAAATCTAAGAGGTTTAATTTGTAAAGGTTTAAGAGAAAATTAATAAAACTATTTGGTTTTATAGTAACAATGTATCACTTGACATTGTTTGGCCAAGTATGAAGTGTGATATTACTTATACCATTTGGTTAAGTATATAGCACTATTTTCAAAGTAATGAAAATAATATGGTTTTGTAAGTACACTTATTACTAAGAAACAAGTGAATAGCTATGATTTTCGGAGTAATGTAAACGAGAAGTTATACTGAATTTAAAACGAAAGTGGAAATTAAATTATTATTTCCATAAGTAATATTGTAAACTTTAATCTGCAATGTTCTGAAGTTAAATAAAACCATTTGGGTTTATATAGTAAACAATGTGTCGCAGGATATTGTTTTGGCCCATATAAAATTTGATGATTAGATTTATATATGGCGATAATTTCGAAGTAAAGGAAATAAAGAGGTGTTTTGTGAATACGCTTATTCCAAAGAGATAAGCGTATGGTTATGGTTTCCAAAGTAACAAAAATAAGAGGTTATTGAATATAATTATCCAGTTGAGATAAGTATATGTAATCGATTTTTAAGATTCGATGAAAATGATTTTAACGAATGATTTAAAGTTGAAAGAGCCTGAATTGCTAATGTACTTAACTACACTGTTTGAGTTGATAATTAAAGAACCAACTATCAATAATTCCCTTTTGCCTTATAACGTGTTAGTTTGAGGAAAGCGGGAAGGGATCTGGACCCAAAACCACTTCAAACTGACTTCACGTTCTAAATTTGCAGGAATGCTTGTGCGTATTAAGATGACTGGAAGGCGTAGACCTTTGGAGTGAAAAGGGGTGCTCGCTAATGTCTCCAGTTAACTAACATGATTAAACTTATAGTAGTAATCCCTACGTTCTGGAGTATCTTCGGTTTCATTCAATCCCAGAACGAACTTGTAATGGATGGATGTCTGACAAAGTAATTCCTAAAATCATGCATGTTGGTTTTTACAAATATACCGAGTATGCAGGCAAAGAAGGCAACTTATTTTAGCTTAACACCCAAAGTATCTTCGTGTAAATCTATAAGTGATTGATAGATCTGACAATGTGGCATTCATAATATGATATTTCCAAAAAGGACGTAACCGTAACCTCAAGCCTCATTAACCTGGAAATGACTGAAATCAAGTAGGCAACAGGGTATGTGGGTCATACCTACTAAGGTATATCATCACCGGATCTAGAGAAATTGGATGTCCAACCTTGGTGATAATATATTCGTTACACTCAAGTTTAATGAGCGGCCGGTTCCGTGTGGTCGGGTTGCAAGATGTTCTTGTTGAACCCAGTTTTTTTATCTCTAGAGGAACACTGATCGAGAGGTGGTTCCTTACCTAGCCATATATATATCCAAACTCCAGTACGAGTCGTACAGTTTTAGATGTATACCTATCATGTTGAAAAATGAGATGCAATTTTTTTGGTTATATTCTTGTTTTATTATTGGATGATAGGTGTTATTAAAACATCATTAGATTTAGAATATAAAACTGATTTGGTTATCGTAGGGGAAAAACACGTGCCATATTTGTTTGTGATCGTGTCTTACGAGAATTCCATTCTTTCAAAGAATTTTCTAAAAATTAAGCAGTTGTTTGCGATGTGACTTTTCTCACTGTAATTATCCCAGAGTGACAATCCATGTGATTTCTCTCTCCGCAAAATAGGCCCGGTCAGACTGAATACATTTTACAGGTTGCACTGGGTTTTTCTTGGAACTTCAAGAGACGACCCGAAGTCGAGATTTATTCCTGTATTTTCTCGTATTAATTTATTCCGCTGTGTTTGTTGTATTTATCAGATTGTATAGTCTGATTTAGATGTGTACTTTGATGTGTAATCATATATATATATATATATATATATATATATATATATATATATAGTTTTCTCTTTGTGTAAAGAGTATTGGGATATTATATTTTATTTGTTCCGCTATAAGATTCTATTTTACTCTAGTTCTTTAATGTTGGTGTTTTCTTCTCCTTCTACTCTAACATTTCTTCCTTTCTTTTTCTCATCCTGTAACTTTTTCTATTAACTATCTCGGTTTTCGACACTTGAGTTTTGGCAAGTGAATACAAAAAGTGTATTTAGTGCCGAAATTCAAGCGTCGGATTTTCCAGTTTGTTACAGTAATGGGTTTGACTCATGGTATTCTAATATTAAGTTTTGTGTAGCGATGATTGTCATGCAAAATTGAATTGCAGTTCTCATATTCACATTTCATTGAATATTCATAGGAATGTTTAAATATTAGAATGTGGCTGGTTATCATTTTTAATTTTTAATTTTCGTTTATACAAAAGTGCGTACGAAGATTGTATATTGTGAAAAACAATTATTTTAAAAAAATGAATTTAACATATAAAACCGAAAATAACTTTTTTATATTTTCTTTTATATGTTTAAGAATTAACAGAAGCACGAGAAACGATTAATCATTCCTACTAGGGGAGTAGCCATGTCTTGGCTGGCCTGGGTACATGACCCACCCCAAAAAAAGAAAATAATGGAAAAATAATAATGGAACATATTTCGCTGGCCTCAACGAAAAATCGAAAAACAGAAAACCTAGCTCCAAAATCCAATGAACCGACGCCGCTGCAGCCCACCGCCTCCAACTCCGACGAGCCGCCTTCAAGTTTCGACTCCAGCCAGCCCCCTCCAAGATTTACCTCCAGTGAACCATCGTTGCCCTCCGTTCCAGCCTCCGAAATTGGGTAGTAAGTCAATCATGTTAATTGATGAAAATGGACATATTACGGCTTTATAGAGTGAGATGAAAGGCATAAACAATTAGTTGAAAAATAGGATTGAATCCATGTATTTCTTTGGACACCTTGTTTGCTATCTATTATTATCTATCAAATAAAGGTATTGTTAACATATGCGTCTAAGGGCACATCTTTATTGCTAATAATGCAAATTCAATCCATTGATTTCAACCAAGTTTTTTGAGGATCTTTGATTGCTACAGCTTTGTTTTCAATTTGCTAAACCTTAAAATGGAAAGAGTACTGAAATTGGGTATTATAAAAATAATTGCTTGAAACTTAATTTCAGTACTTAAATTGGAAGACTGCAAGAGTATTGAAACTTAATTCCTGAAACTTTGATTTCAGTTTGTTACCTATTTTGTATTGTCAATGTCTATAATTGAGTGTTGAAAAAATAGATTGTAATTTAAAAAATAAAATTTGTAGATATGCGAAAATATTTTAAGAGAACCATTAAAGATATTTCCATTGAAGTCGGAGCTTCTACATCTTTTAGTAATGCGGTGGATGACGATAATCAAAACCCAGTTATTTCAAATTCGGTGATTCAAAGTCATATTCAAGTCGATTTATCAAATCTTCCACCCGATACTAATCTAAGACATCAAATTTTGGACTATGATCCAAATGATCAAGATACAATTAGAAGGGCATATTTTCAAAAAGGTCTTTGTCGGTCTTTTTTGGAAATATTTCCGTAAACAATAATTGGTGGAAGACCTAGAAGTTTTAGACAATCATGATTTACCAATTATAAGAATTGGTTGGAATATAATGTAAAAGAAGATGAAGCATATTGTTTGTTTTGCTACTCATTTCGTCCTCAGTCGATCAGTAGAAATACAAGTGGTGTATTTCTTCGGGGTGGGTTTAGGAATTGGAAACATAATCAAAGGCTTAAAGAACATGCTAATTCAGATGTTCATAGAGCACCATATACAAAAGCCGAGAATTTGATGAATCAAAATCAACATATTGCAATGACAATCGAGAGACAATCAACCCAAAGCAAAATTGACTATCGACATTGATTAAACTCAACTCTTGTGCATTTGATATTTGTTACATCAAGGTTTGCCTTTTCGTGGTCATGGTGAATCTGAAGAATCAATGAATAAAGGAAATTTTCTTGAACTTTTGCTATGGCTCGCTCACGAAAAGCCTTCAGTTGATGCGTTTGTTCTAAAAAATGCACCATAAAATAATAAGATGACATCACTGAATATTCAAGAAGATATAGTCAATTGTATTGCTGTGGTGATTGTAGGCACTATCTTACATTATCTACATCTTTCCGGAGGACTATTTGCATTATTGATTGATGAAGCTCGTGATACATCGATTAAGGAGCAAATGGCAATTGTTTTACGATTTGTGGATGAGACTAGTAGTGTTATTGAAAAGTTTTTAGGCATGGTGCATGTTCCTAATACAACATCAATTTCTCTTAAAACGTCACTTGATGCTTTTCTTAGTAAACATGAATTGAGCATGTCTATATAGCGAGGTCAAGGTTATGATAGTGCAAGTAATATGCAAGGAATGTTCGATGGTCTTTAAACACTTGTTCTATGAGTACAAGTCTACTTTCTATGTTTACTGTTTTGCACATCAACTGCAATTAGCACTTGCCAAAGATATTAAACCACATTTCTAAGTTTTTTTTACTTGGTTAATAACTTGGTAAACCTTGCTGGAGCTTCATGCAAACTTGGGACATTCTTAGGGAAAAAGAAGCTAATAAAATATTTAGTTAACTTGAAAGTTGTGAATAAATCAAGAACATAATTTGAAACGACCAGCTGACACACATTGGGGTTCACATTATGGAACACTAGTCAATTTGATTGTTATGTTTCCTTCGGTTACTGATGTCCTTACCGATCTATTTGAAGATTTGTCTCGTGATTAAAAAGGGGAACATTTAAATTTAATCAAAGTGTTGCAATCTTATGATTTCATATTTCTTTTGCATTTGATGAAAAGTGTTCTTGCAATTACTAATGATCTCTCCAAGGCACTAAAACGGAAAGATCATGATATCATAAATGCTTTGGTGTTGGTAGAAATATCTAAAGAGCGGTTTTAAATAAAATGCGAGAGCTAGTGGATGGGACACTCTTCTAAATGAGGTTGACTCTTTCTGCACCAAACAAAAAATTCTAATTTCGAATATGGATGATAATTACATTCTTTTGAGTAGATCAAGAAGAGGACAAATGATTACAAATTTGCATCATTATCGAGTTGATTTGTTTTATCTTTGTCTAGATAAGCAGATTGTTGAGCTTAACAACCGCTTTGATGAGGTAAATTCAGAATTACTTCTTTGTATGTCCACTCTTAGTCCAGTCGATTCATTTGCCTCTTTTCATTAAGTGAAGCTAGTTCGATTATCTGAAGTTTATCCCGATGATTTTTCTGAAGCAGAACATATGGATCGTTATAATCAGTTGGAGATTTATGAAATTGATATGAAATCTAGTGATATGTTTAAAGATGTGAAAGAGATCAGTGATTTGGCTAGGAAGATGGCGTTGACGAAAAAAATATCGTGTATAATTTGGTTTACAAGCTCTTAACATTATCACTTATCTTACCGGTTTCAACTACAACTGTGGAAAGAACATTTTCTACTATGAATATAATGGAAAATGGCCTACGAAATCGAATGGGAGATGAATGATAGTTGTGTTGCATACACTGAAAAGATTTGTTCAAAGTGATTTGCAACGATGCAATTCTCGATCGCTTTCAAAATATGAGAACTTGACATGGACAACTTTAAAGTAGTACCGTATATGCATGTTTTGTACTTTTGTTTGAAAGAATTATAGTTGATTGATTTTATAATCGAATATAATGGTATAATTATATTTAGTTGTGTTTGTTTAATGGTATGAACCAATTGATTTCTAATTAATTTTCTTTCAATAATGTATGCCGAACATGTATCAGCTCATCTATTGGACACGGGCAAATGTAAAGCTAATGATTTAACTGAAAATATTCTCAACCAAAAACTAACATTTAGAAGGCTACAAACCAAGAAGATAGGAAAATACTAATCTGCCTCAGTACAGATGCAATATTCTTCCTCTTGGTACAACCCTACAAACTGGACTATATACATCATAAAAGCGATGTCTTTGAATAATTAAATTTGACATAAAATACGCTTTCCACCATAGCCACGAGTTTCTTAATTCTAATTGAACATGCACAAACAAAACTGTGTGACTTGGATTTCTTTATGGTAGCAGTCGCTTTAGTGATGTGCTCGTGTGAATACCAGCTAAAAGAAAGAAACAAAAATGTAATCAAGCTTGAACACGACCTTACATTGATTGTACATGCATGGAGATGAAAGGTTACGTGAATAACTACAAAATTAGAACATTCAAATATCTAATTCAGTAATAAATACAATTAAATGCAAGAATACCAGCTGCAAGTTCAAAATGACCGTAGAGGTACTTCTGGTTACATGTACCTTTTATAAGTGAAACTGACTCGGACCCCACATTTAATTAGAGCATTCTAGTAACTATAGTGATTAGTGAAGAAATATCTATAGTATTGCATGTATTATGTATAGAATACAGATGCATCCACGTCACTTTACATAACCAGTGGACACAGTATAATGAAAATTCGACCAAATGAAGTTGGATGACTCATGAAACCATATGTTTTTGTATTAAAAGGCATGACAAGAGGCTATGAACTAGCTGTAGAAAACAGAGTTTATTGCACCTATAATTTTCTCTTCCCTTTCTCTTTGTTAATAGTTTGTTAAAAATGGTGATGAAGATGGTCATCAGCAACCTAAAATCAAAGCTGAAGTGGTTTAAGTCGGCGAAGAAAGCAAGCAATTACTACGGCAAAGTGGATAAGACAGAGAGCATGCGGGTAGAGATCAAGAGCAATAAAGCGAAAAAGCTGATAGCTGATACCCTCAAGATTGCTGATTCTCCTGGACGTAAGAGCTTCGTATACTGATTCTACTTCTATAGAAAAATCCAGGATGAAGATGTAATAATTATTCAGCCATTCTGTACAATCCAGTTGCTATAATCAAATGTTTATGTGTAGTATAAAATGTTTGTTTTCTCTTCATGTAAACATCAACAGCAAACCAGCCTAAAAATTCCACGTAAAATCTAAAAAAGGAAAAAGAAAATTGAAAAAAGAAAAAGGCAACAGTATATTTGAAATTTATGTATTATTTTTCATTTCATATGGTTCTCCTCCACAAAAAGCTCTTATGAGATCATCGCTTAAATTATCAAATAATCCCGGTTTATATATTTTTCTCCATTTTGTGTTCTTCACATCCGTTTACTAACATATGAATTTATTCCACATAAAATTCAACTTCATGTTAAACAACTCGGAGGCTAGATGTTCTTAGTTCTCTTCTTCAACGACAATGCGTGAAGACGAATTTAACAGCTATTGCATAACGTTAGATTTTTTTTTTTTTTTTTTTTAAATAAATAAATTATTTCATGTGTGTCTTTTTGTTTCAGATCTTATATATATTGCGCTATACTTTTATGCGATTTGAGGCAGTTATGACTTGAAATGATATCCAAAACAGATTACATTTGAAATGGACAGCACCCCAACTCTAGAGTTGGAAGACTAATCGGTAAATAATTTTGATTGAAATCACTATATTAGTTAATTACAATATGATAAAGATAAATTTATCATTTTCCCACGATAAATTACCATTGAAGTTTCTTCA
Source organism: Allium sativum (assembly GCA_030737875.1). Lineage (NCBI taxonomy): Eukaryota > Viridiplantae > Streptophyta > Magnoliopsida > Asparagales > Amaryllidaceae > Allium > Allium sativum. Next base: position 392,644,623 of record CM060924.1, on the reverse strand, counting down.
ATGTAGCATATTAACTAACACTTCTTTTCCTTTTTATTTGTCATTTATTAACTAACACTGCAAGTATAGTATATTAAAGATGCATAGTGCAAAAAAACATGTCAAGATACAAACTTTGATGAAAAACGGTAATTACCATTATCGGATAATAGTTACCAGATTATCTGTAACGGTAACGATAAATAATTTTGGCTTATTAATAAAATCGGTACGATAACGGTATTTCTCAAATGGTAACGGTACTTATTACCATAAAAGTCTAGCTAGTTACATATCTAGTTATTATTTCATTTTTAAGTAGGGAAGGTAACATATTTACAATTTTGTTTTCATTCTCTCATGGTGCATTTGGACGTAATGGAAACTTGGTTTATAAAAGGTTTATTTTAACCGAATATTTAAGCGGAGTTGGAAGTTAAACAAGGTAATTAATTGTAGATTCAAGCACGACATTTAAGCGGATAATTATTTCAATTTGTGATTTTTAATTTAATTATTTTATAGTTAACTAATTATTGTTTTGTTGTGTAATATGTGTCTTGTGAGTGAATTTGTTGAGCATTGGATTTACTTTCTTCATAAAATTATATGAAAAAGTTTGCCACTACGAAGGAAAAAATCCAAAGGGGTGGCAACCCCCAAGGTGGGGTTGTGAAGGCAATGGCGCAACATCCTCGCTAACAGCGTTCGACCTCACCGATACGTCGTAAGGGTCTGGTGGGAGCGCTCCTTGACGGCATGCCTTTGGGAAGCACCACATCCATAAAAGAAATATCTTAATTTCTATTTGAATTCATTATTCAAACAATAAACAAATATGATTGTTTGGAACAAGAGTTACACCTTGAGTCCTCTCCATAGTTGGCTATGTTGCTACCTCGAGTTCTCATAAGCTGTGGCGTCTGGTTGCTTTTACCATTATATCTCCACCTTGACGAGTATCCCATGCTCAAGCCCCTTAGGAGTCATGCTTCGGTCATGCTACACATACTTGTCCCCTCGAACCATGAAGCTCTGATACCATATTAAGTTTCAGCATTCCCTACGTACCGTACGCGCTTCACCGTGTCTATCAGAGTCAAGGTCGAAGTCTCTCATGCCAGCGTCCCGATTGAACATCCTATCGTCTCTCATCGAGTATATAATTTGATATTGGCAAGCACTTGTTATAACAAAAGGAATCCCCATTGTTACATCCCACCAACACCATACATGTACCACGATCTTTCTTAATATCTTGCGATGTGGGACAATTCTCCCGTTCAGTCCACGCACCCACTCCATTCCAATGCGAGCCACACCTAACAGCGTCCATTAATTAATTCGATCAAAGGTACAGGAGTATTTATGTACATATTTGGGCTTGTACCCACACTGGCTTTTCGGTTTGTTTACCTATTACTCGACTCATTATATTATAATGCCAAAAGTCGATTACATTTTACACAATAGTTTCATTACTCCCATTAGAGCACTTAGGGCACTAGCGTCAAATTAGAGGTGAGGAGCACAAAAAAAAGTTGCAATAAACCCCACTCACCCAGCAATGAGTGGGGAAGAGGGAAAAAAACATAAAGTTATCAAACGGGGAACAATTTCCGATTTAATGACCAATTGTATTTATTTTATTTTATTTGTTTTACCATCGCTAAACGGTGTTCAGTTCACCGTTTAGGGTCTCCCACTCAAGAAAAAAAAGCGTGAGAAATCTCCACTCTTCCTCCTTCCTCGTGCTCGAAGCTACTTTGTTGTAGCGCGAGAAGAGGAGAAAAACATGGATTTTCTCTACTTTCACACAAATCTACTTCGCTAGAAGTGCTTTTATAGCACACCCAGCACTAGTGTGAATTGAGATGTGAGGAGCACAAAAAAAAAGTGGGAATTATCCCCACTCATCCAGCAACGAGTAAGGGAAAAAAAAGTACTAGACAGGAATCGGTTTTCCGTATAATGTTTTTTCTTTTTCTTAAATGTGTTCAGGCTGCCCACTCAAAAAAAAAAAAGCCTTGAGCAGTCCCCACTTTTCCTCCTACTTCACGCTTAGGTCCCACTTGTTGTAGCGCGATGGAGGAAGAGAAAGCGGAATCTTGCCCACTTTCACTCAGATTTGCACTACTGGAAGTGCTCTAAGAACCGACTAGGGTTTTGTTTCATGGCGGCATGACAAAACTCTTTTCAATTGTTTCATTTACCTTCTTCAATCTCATTCTTGAGTGAAAATAAGCACCTTCTAGCTTCAAAGGGGAGGTATACTCAGGCTTGAATCAAGTTTGAATATTTTCGAATCCAAGATTATTATGAGATTTGGGAGAACATATACATGATTTTAAGAAGTTTTGCCTCTTATCGGCCATTAAAGGGTCGATGTAACAATTTCGAGCTGAAATTTGATCTGATTGAGCTCATTTGAGTCAATTAAGGTCATGATTGACTTGAGTCTTCAGATCTGATAGTTGATGCTTTCAGATCTGGTCGAAGTTTCTGGATCTGATGAAGTATCCAGCCTGGAATCTTGAGTTGCCTTTGATTTGTCATTTGCATAGATTTTAGTTTCGGTGCTTTGCTTTGACTTAGTCAAACTTTCAGGTATATCACTGATCTTGATCTCATCTCTAAATCTGATGAAGTCTTAATTTATAGCTGATATTGGCTTTGTTAGTATGTCTGCAACTTGGTAGGCAGATGGAATGTGTCTGACTTTCAGATTTCCATTTGTTATATGTTCAGGAATAAAATATAGAAGGATTTCTACATATCTAGTTCATGCATGAAAAATGAGTTAGCAGATAAAGAAATAGCACTAAAATTTTTACATCATAACATTGGTTTGATGCTTGCATTTAATTCAATCTCACTTAATAATGACTTTATCTATAAAATTTCTGATGCTTGCATTTAATTCAATCTCACTTAATAATGCTTGTATTTAAAGGCATAACAAGAGACCATGAAATAGTGGTAGAAAACAGACTTTATTGCACATATTTTTCTCTTTCTTAATATTTAAAATTGGTGTTGAAGCTGGTCATCTGTAGACTATAATCAAAGCTGAAGTGGTTCAAGTCGGCGAAGAAAGCAAACAATTACTACCACAGAGTGGATAAAACAGAGAGCATGCGGTTAGAGATCAAGAGCAATAAAGCGAAGAAGATGATAGTTGATACCCTCAAGATTGCAGATTCTCCTGGACGTAAGAGCTTCATATACCGATTCTTTTTCCATGGAAAAATCCAGGATGAAGATGTAATAATTATTCAGCTATTCAGTACAATCCAGTTGCTATAATCAAATGTTTATGCATAAAGTGTTCATTTTCTCCTCATGTACACATCAACAGCAAACCAGCCTGAAAATATCCACATAAAATCTAAAAAAAGAAAAGGAAAATTGGCAGCAAGAAAAAAAAGGCAATAGTATATTTGAAATTTATTTATTATTTAAAAAATCAACCACGTTCAAGTGTACTTTGTATTTATTTATTTTAAAATTCTGCTCTTTCCACTAATTGATTGCGCTTGGTTTATAGTTTTAAATTTTGGATTTTCGTACATACAAAATTACAAACAATACACACATATCGTGAAAAACAATCGTTTAAACGAAGTTAACACACAAAATAATTTTTCCCCCTATTTTAAGAAATAATTGAACAATGATAGAAAATTAATTCATTCACCGTCCCTTCGTTCCTTCCATCATCCGGCCCTCCGCATTTGTTCCGTCACCTCTGCTATCCTTCAAATATTCACACTTTTTGAAACTGCCATTGAAAATTCAAAGTAAACCGAACGCTACCTAACTTTTTTTAAGCCCGCTATTTCCAGACTGAATTTTCATCCTTGTTTATCCTTACATAGTTTCATGTCATATGGTTCCCTTCCACTAAAAATTGCTCCTTCACTCGGTTTTCGTTTCTCTTACGAATTCATCGCTTAAATGATCAAATTCCGATTTATATCCTTTTATCCTTTTTGTGTCATTCACATACGTTTTCTACCATATGAATTTATTCTACATAAAATTCATCTTCATGCTGAACAACTCGGAAGCTAGATGCTTGTAGTTCTCTTCTTAAACAACAATAGGTGAAGACGAATTTAACAGCTATTGCATAACGTTAGATTCTGCTTTAAATTTTTATTTCATGTACGTATTTTTGTTTTAGTTATATTCCGTTGTTCTTTTATGTGATTTGAAAATGTTTATGACTTTCCTTAAAATGATCTCCAACAGAATACTTTTGAAATAGAATTTCACAGCTTTGAAATATAGAATTGGGCGATTCATATGTTATATCTAGGGATGTTAAATTTACAATTCACATATCATTATTTGTCGATCAATAATTGTTTTGACTGAAATCGATATACCAGCTAAACCAATATGCTAATGGTAAATTTACCATTTTCTACGGTAAATTATGGGTAATATTTCTACAAAACTAGCAGTATTGGTAATTTGACCCGTCAATTATATATATATGTGTATATATATATATATATATATATATATATATATATATATATATCCACAGCAGTAGCACAGTGGTTAAGGGCATTGCACCATGGTAACAGTGGTGCGAGTTCAAAACCCGAAATGGCGTGTTAAGAGCTTACCATGTGTATACGCTAAGATTAACCACTTATGTGGCACTCGCGGACCGGACTAGGTGCACTAAGGAGAGTTTTATGACTCCGGTCAGTTTCCTCTTGAACAAATTCAAAAATATATATATGTATATGTATATGTATGTGTGTGTGTGTGTATGAAATGATTCATTACATGCATTTAGAACCAAATAAATGATCAAATTCAGTTTAATAATTAAATTAAATAATTCAAAGTACGCTTCTTGTCTTTTTCAATTGTCATTTATTAACTAACACTGCTTATATAGTATATTAAAGATGCATTGTGTAAAAAAACATTTTAATGTATGAACTTTGATGGAAAACGGTGATTTACCATTACCAGTATAACGGTTATCAAATTATTGGTATACATGTGTTTGGTATAATAGTCGATCGTTACGCTAAGCAATTTTGACTTATCCGTAAAAATGATACAGTAACAGTATTTGCTAGATGGTAACGGTAATCTTAGCATATCAGCCCTAGTTACGTCTTTAGATATGTCTTTGGGTACCCCACATTGCCACTATCCAAAACTTAGTTAGCTAACCAATGCTAATTAGCTGTAACAATCCAAGTCCATCGAAATTCTAGATGGGTGTTGGTATCCTGTAAATAGGAAGAGACACTATATCGGAGCTCAATAAATAGCTCACAACCGAAGTGATCAAAATACAGTAGTAAATAAACACTTATCACCGAAACGACACTTCCTAATTTAAATGTCTCTGAGATGAAAAACCACTGCCTTCTATCTATCCTACGAGGCTTTATGAGAAGGAGATCAGAACTAAAGTTCTAGTGAATGGAAAGATTATGTACTTTTAAATGCAACACTACATATACCATTTCATTTCCATTTTAGTTATATTAGTTTCATTTATGTTGTAATACTCTTGCCTCCGTGCATAAATTGTACCAATTTATTCAAAAGTAGTCCAAACCTAATAATCAATATATAGTAGCTACATGCCCTTAAACTACCTTAACCATAGATACTACCCATAGTATCTGTAACGACCACGAAATTTCCGACCTCGAAAATCGACATAAAACACCATGTTGATTATCCAAACATCAGAAATACCTGATCATTAATAGAAAGAAATTAGAAGGTGAGAAATAGAAAGAAAGAAAGTTAGAATAGAAGAAGAAGAATACAACAGACAAAATCAGAATAACACGAATCTCACAGCAGAACGAATAAAATATATTATATAACATAACTTTGGAAATATAACTTGTGACAGCATATATACATACCGTTATCACATAACATCACAGCGAAAATAAATTATATATATATATATATATCTAGTGTTGAAGCCTCCTGCTCCAAGCTCCTCCAAGTATCTATAAAATCCTAACTACTTGATTGCCCGTACAAATTTGGGCATCCAAGAGTTTAAAGAAAACAAAACAAAATAAACTTTGGGTCAGTCATAGTACTGGCGTGAGTAAACTCCAACCATTCATTTTAGATTTAAAAAATCCTTTTGAAAGAAAGGATAATAGTAAGACCAGCCCACACATAAACATGGACGGTTTTTATCTTGCTATAACCAAAACATTTTTGAAAATCAATATTCTTCTGATATTATAATAGTGTCTAAATACAAATAAATAACAATCTAGCGGAACGCTTGCATCTCACACTCCATATATATAGTATACAATCAAAATCGCGGGGGCTTATTATAGGTTGGATTCTGAATATAACAAGGTATGGAATCACCTACCGATAGTGTATCTCTAGAGAGCAATGCACTGGGTTCAACAAGAACATCTTGCAGCCCAACCACACATAACCGACCACTCATTTCTCTTGAGTGTATCGAATGTATTGTCACCTACGGTTGCTTGCAACATAACCGTTCCTGGGAGATACAGAAGCGAAAAGAAGTAACAAATATGAATATTCTCTAGATGATGACAATACACCCTAATGGGGACGACCCACGTAGCCATGCTGCCTGCCCGATTTTTGTCATTTCCCGGTTGATGAGGCTTGAGGTCATAACGTATCTTTTGATAGATCACACCTCCATTTACTTTGAATGCCACATTGTCATACCTGCCAAATCACAAATTGATTTCCACAAAAATAAACGAATTCCTCCGCCACCAAACATGAATACGTTTGAAGAGACCAACTCACGCGATTTGTTAGATATACTCTGTCAGACATTCGTCCATACAAGTTGTCCTGGGTCTGGACAAATCGAAGGCACTATCCTGTAAACAGAACAATCCTTGCATAAACTCCATCTTCAATTATCTTCATCATATTTGATTCGCAACGCTATGTCCATACGGAGTGGTTTTCAGATAATAACCTGATCCCGGTCTCTCCGTATTGACAACGGAAAATGAGTCAAAACTTTGATAGCCGTTGATTTAACTATCAAAGAAAAACATTCATACATCCAACAGTCATATTCCTAAATGGAAATTATATCGATCAATCAACCTTCAGCTCTTTTAATTAATTTATCATTAATTTATTTGTTTCCCCATTCCCCATTTATTTCTTAAAACTGTTTTAACTTTCCACGATTTTTGGAACACGCTTCCATATATCCCGAACTATTTAATTTCTGTATTTCCCACAACATTCCATTTTCTATGCTTAGAAAACATTCCTGATTATATTTGGAAAACATTTCCGAAATCCTTTTTATTTGATTTAAAACGACGTTATAGAAAACATCGTTATATAACTCAACCCATTAATCACTCATTAACTAACCATAACACTAACTAATCCTTGCTACCGAACCTTAACCATTCCTTAGTAAGTAATGAAGTCAATCAAGTTGGGGTATAATTACCTCTCATACCTTAATTGAACATCATTCTCAACTTCGAAATATGCAAGGCTTACTACTTAAATCTTAACAACGATTTCTTACGTAACTCTCGAATTTTATTTAAGAATCCACTTCTTTTACGGGGGACCTTGATTATAACGATAGTGTTATAATATCTACTTCCAAAATAATTTAAAATATAACTTTGACCCTTTATTTACAATAATTAAATAATATTAAATTAACTAAATAAACCTTAGTTAAAACCGGAAAGTGATTAGTACCTTCTTGAATTCGGTATAATTGAATTTCAACTTACAACTCCCTTTCAATTAACGTTCCGATCGTCGGAATAAATTCACTGTTTCTGTTTGACTCCATTTCTAATTTCACTTTTGAATTTATCACTTCAAACATCTATCGAATTCCTTTTATTACCATTCCCATTTGCAAAATGTTTTCTTTTTAAATCATTACTTACCTTGAAATGTGAATATTATTTCTTTATAGAAAACTGGATTCGCTATACCAATCAAGTCTTGATTTTTAATTACAAATATCATTGAAGGTTTAAATCATGTTTATCGAGTTATTATATAAAATCATACTTCATATTCCACTTCATACACTTCTTTTACAAACCAATTTCTTGTTAATTTTATATCGAGTTTATAAATTAATCTCCGTTATATACTCGATTAGAAATTATTGGTTTCAAACCCAGTATTAACCATTTTGTAAATTTCCAAATTATATAATATATAATTTTCAATAATAAATTATTCTAACAACATTCGACATCGTCGAATTATAATTACAAATCTTTATAGTTCTTGTTCACATTTCGAACTTCGAAATAATTTCATCATTTTTGTTTGAACGATTTCCCAATTTCTCCTTCCTAATTCCGTTCTTATATTTACAAGTTATTTAATAATAATTATGCCATTTTATTTCTAATATCAACTACCGGTTTAATTAAAACAAGATATATAAATTAAATTTCTATAAAAAAATCATCCTTTTTAAACCCCAAATTCTTTTCCAACATATTCGAAGATATTTTCTGGTAGTTAAGTACCAATTATTTCAGGTCAATGTTGTTCAGACATCCCAAACCAAACAATAATCAATCACCGATTATTTGTCACATCATATAATGCAATATATGAAAATCTACAATAAAATTGTTGAGGAATCCAGTTGGATCCCTCCGACCCGTTTCCCCTGCATCCATAGATGTTAATCAACATTAATTTCACAATAATACGAGATATTTAAAATAAATAGATCAGTATTCAATCAACTGTTTATATATATATATATATATATGACTGTATATTTTATTTAAACCAATTAATTAGCAAATCCACCAAACAACCATCACATACAACGTTCAATCATTTTTATCAATATTAAATAACAGTTATAAAATTATAAAACTGGACAAAGTTAGTGAGTTTACTCACCTTAGTCGTTAACCGTTAAATAACGATTAATGTCGGTTGATCCTGATCAGGCATTTTATTTCATCTTAAATTCAACCGAGCTTCATATGGCACCACACCAGTTTGATTGTGCAGCTTACGATCATATGATCCCAATGCGACAGACGGTGCTCAATTCTCTCATACTTCTCTTTGCTTCACTATACACGAATTCGAACCTGGCCACGCCTTCATTCATTACAGCACCTTCCATCCCGCCGTTCATCCCACTAAATCACAAAACAGATCTCCATTTATCCCTCCTCTTAATCACATTAATAACTCAAGCCGTTTATGAATGGTACCCTCGTTCCCCTTAAAAAAATCACGCCTCCAGTAACTAATTTACCAATTGTCGTTCTGATACCCGTCCCCTTTCTAACGTTAGCATCCATTCTCCTATCCTCCTAGTATATTCACAGCGTTACTTCCATGTCCATTCGCCGTTTGAAACGTCCCCACCCTTAAACGCAAGCCAAAGAAAAATGCTTGCTCCTTTATTATACCCATGCAACCGTATTCCATTCCATGGACTCGCCTTCAACTCACTCCGCGTAGACTCACCCTGCTCAAGTCCCATGTCCATTATCTCACACCTTGTATTTTAATCCGCCAATTTGCTGTTTGTATTCATGGACAACAGTAAGAATTCGAAACTCGTTCCTTCTTTCACTACATGCATCACCTGCTTCCTCCAGGTACTCCATTTCGCAAGCCAACCTGACTCGATTTCCATGCACCCAACACGTCACGTGAAGGCCTCCTTCTTCGGCTCACTTTGACCCCTTCATTCCGTTAGAGCATCCCCAACACGGGGTCGGTTGAAAAACAACCGACCCCCAATGCGGGGATGAAATGGGGGGGGCAGGGTTGCTTTGGCAACCCTGGAGGTTGCTGGAGCAACCGAATGGTTGCTCCGGCAACCGGCCATAGCCAGCTTGGGGAAAGCCGACTATGGCATGGCCGACTTCTACGAAGCCGGCCATGGTGGGGGAGTTAATTTATCTCCCCCCCATAGCCGGCTTCATAGAAGCCGGTTTAAATAAAAAAAAATTTACTTGTTTTTTGACCGTTGTTTTTTTACCGTTGTTTTATGTTACCGTTTGATTTTAATCTATATGTACAACATTTCTTTGTACATTATAACACACAACATTTTTACATCAAACCACACCACTATTCTTTATTCAATTTCTGTTCAACTTATTTGCAATGTCAAACATTGGTAAAGGAAAGAAGGGTGTCTCCAATTCTGCACAGAAGCAACACCCTAATCAATCCGACAACAACCAGTTTCCTATCCATCCGTCGTTCCGGTAGAATCAACACTCTAGTTATGGTAACTTCCCAAATATTCCGAACTCTAATTATCCTCAACAGAGACCGAATTTCTATCAATCCCAGCAAAACTCCAATCATTATCATAGTTGTAACACCCCACACCCGCTACGGTCACTCACTAAGAGAATGCCATAACATCGGTGGAGTATTTTAAGTGAATATAGAACAGAAAAATTACAACAAGACAGATATAAATAATACTTGAGAATTTAAAACATCATTTCATTGCAGCGGAAAGTAAAACATGTTTGGTTACACCAAAACCATAAACAAGAGTCAAGTACATAATATCCATCCTGATAAAACAAAAGTACATAATCCCACTACATAACTTAATAGCCATAATAGAAAAGATAAACTGAGCTTTACATCCACGGTCCAAGCTCCAAAAGATAGATAAAGCAGTCTGATCAAAGCCCACTAGTGCTAGGCCCACTCTGAAAACCTGAGGGTTGGGAAAAAGATAAAAAAAACAACGGGGTCAGACATAAGTCTGAGCGAGTCCTATAACCTTAACAATACAATCATTAAAGTAATTAGGGTATGATATAAACAAGGTACGGTACCTCTGGGGATAATGACTACACTAAGTAGCCAACTAAACACAGGATGTACTAAGATAACCGAAAAGACGCATTTACCCACCCAAGGATAATTACTACACTGCACCACCCCAGATCTACCCACCCAAGGGTAATTCCTACACTGCACCACACCAGTTCTACCCACCCAAGGGTAATTCCTACTTAAGGTTGATTCTACTAAGTGTACTTAGTAATTTTTAATAGTAGTTTCGTGTACCCCTAGCTGACTACATAGGTGCCGTCTGCCCCTATCTCCACTAGGTGTACCCACTACTCCCAAGCGATCGGCTCCCTACCGTAGATACCCGTGTTGGCCCCACAATGGGGTGTATCACTCCCCAAAGTGGCAACCCGATACAACAAATGGTGCACGACTTATATCTACACGATGCAACAACGTCTTACCTACCAGCCCGGGTCCACACACGCATATGAAACCCGTTGGACTCGCGTTGCCACCGCTACCCCGTTTTGGCCTCTTATAGTCAAGCCCAATATGCGTGTCCCGTCCTCGACTTGGGTCGAGCCCACAAAGATATGTTTGGGATATTGGTTGAAATGGGCCCCCACAAGCTACCCACCTAAGCTAGTCATTTCTAGTGAATCCCACTTAACCCTTTAACCATGTCCACTTACATGTTATAAATTTTGGTTAAGTCATTTAATCATACTTTAATTGCCACACAAGGCACCCACTAGATTTCCACATGCCACCCAAGGCACTTACTTGATTCCCACATGCCACCCAAGGCACTTACTTAACCCTTTAATCATGTTTAATTACATGTTCCACTTTGGTTAAGTATTCTAATCGTATTTTCTATTGCCACCCAAGGCAACCCACTAGTTTCTTCATGCCACCCAAGGCACCCCACTAGTTACTACATGCCACCCAAGGCACCCACTTAACCCTTCATGCCCCACTACATGCTAATTTGGTTAAGTGTTTCTTAATTAATTAAGATCGTAACCTTTGTAAAGACCTCTCACATTAGACTGTCTTTTATGGCAGCTGGATATGCCGGTTGGTTCCGGGATGCCTTACACCATAACAGAGTCTAACCTCGTGTCTTTACACTTGTCACGTATTTAGTTTATGACTAAGACCTCTCACATTGGGCCAATCATTTGTAGCCGCTGGATTTTCCGGTCGGTTCCGGGCAGTCTTATGCTACAAAAGGGTCCAACCTCGTGTCTTAGTAGATTAATTACACCTAATTAATCACCGCCATAATTTGTATTAATTATCCCTAATTAATTACAAATATTTAAGAATATGGGTAGACCTAACTCAATAGGTAAATTCCCAATTCCATAATATGGGTAGACCGAACTTAATAGGTAAATTCCCAATTCCATAATATGGGTAGACCTAACTTAATAGGTAAATTCCCAATTATGTCCATTCACTTTATGTTATGCTTAAGCATACACATTTCACACCATTTTATTAACATGCATATTAACCCCATCGTTCCCCACGTAATTCGTTCTCATCACATGACATAATAAAGGGAAGATTCATCACAAATGCCATGGGTTTAACCAATCATATCATATAACTTTATCATGGGTTTAAAAGGTGTCAACTTGCATATATGAGCATACATTAAACCCAACTAGCATTTAACCCAAACTTGCATGAAGCACATATGTCACAAAGGGGGTAACTCGCATATGATTCTTATGTCATACAAAGGTGTGAACTTGCATAGCATGTCACATGTTAACTTGCATATAACCAAACACATAACTTGCATAACATGTTACATATGAACTTGCATATAATCATGCACATAACTTGCATATAACCAAACACATAACTTGCATAACATGTTACATATGAACTTGCATATAATCATGCACATAACTTGCATATAACCAAACACATAACTTGCATAACATGTTACATATGAACTTGCATATAATCATGCACATAACTTGCATTACATGTTACATATGAACTTGCATATAATCTCACATATAGCTTGCATAACATGTTACATGTGAACTTGCATATAATCTCACATATAGCTTGCATAACATGTTACATATGAATCAATGTTCAACATAGTGTTTTTCATAATGAGCATCATAAAACATAGCATTAAACTTGCATAACATATAGCATAAAACTCGCAAAACACACAACATACACTATACTAAACTTGCATAAACACATTGATCCACAAACATAGCCATATCTTATCATATCCTATCATAATCAATTTAACAATTGATTATTAAGGGTATAGAAACTCACCACTAAACTCCAATAAGCAAACCCTTGCCAAAAATCACCCAAAAACTCTAGCCTTGAAAATAAAGCTTGCAACTTGATGATGAATGCAAGCTAATGATCACTCATATAACTTAAAAATGCTTGTATGAACATGAAAGCCTTCATAGAAATAGTTTAGAAAGAGGATGGAGGCTAGGGTTTTGAGTGGAGGCCATGATCATAGAAAATTTTGGCATAGTTTAGTTAGAGGATAGGATTATGATCATTTAGGGCTAGCTTAGGGTCTTATTTATAGATTAGGCAAGTGTTTTAGGCCATTAGATTAACCCTAAATTAGATTAGGACCATCAGATCTCGGAAGCTTCCAGAAAACAGCCCCAAAACACAGCCAAACCCTAAAATGGTGCACCAGGCCAAACTGGCCGAGCACCTCCTGTCGACAAGGCTGTCGACTTGGTCCTAGCCAAGTCGACAGCCCAGTCGACAGGGCTGTCGACTTGGGTAGCTAGGCGGGAATTTTCCCACCTGCGCCCAATGGCCCCAATTTCGAAATTTGAACCTGAATTTTAAATCTGTTTTGAACTTTGAATTTTCTGTAAACTTCATTGGGCCATAACTGGGCCATACGGACTCCGATTTACAAAATTTCGGACTCTATTTCGCGTATTTTTCCGAGACGAACGCAATGACGCAGCCCGTTTCCCCCAATTCTCACATCTGAGATTATTTATTATGCAATTAGTGAATTTTAGCATTAACTGAAGTTCGGGGTGTTACATTCTCCCCTCCTTAAAGGATTTCGTCCCCGAAATCTCTAAGCTAAGGAGAATGCATAACCTACCATCCAAACAACCATCTACCCAATCCATCAAACACGGGCATCCATTGTCCTTAAAACAATTTCTAATGATGTATGAGCATATGCAAAAAGTGTGTGTATATGTTCCCTATCTAATGTATGAACATATGCAAACCATGATAGTGCCATGCATCCATTATGTATGCGAGAGAACCCTATCGACACATACAATATCTACATGAGTGCACAATCATTCACCAAAATGCATCATCCATATGATAACACAATCATTATACATCCATAAATATAGCTACCTACACACAATTATATGCAATATGCAATATGAAGTGACTGAGCCGATCTAGTGTCTAGAGTGTGTGTATATGCATCCACGAGCAACCACTAGCAAACACTTGCATCCACATGCATCCATCAATCATAACATGTCTCAAACACATGTTTCAACCATAGGTTTACCCTATCTAAAGGTCAAAAGTACTAACGAGAGGACATACTAAAGATAAGATAAGTACTAGACAAACGATAAAGGAGAAGTTAAAAGACATACCCTTAAAAAGGAATGGGCACAATGAACGCATCTTCGCTTCCATCTCCCAAGTAGCGTTGCTCTCATCTTCTCCCCATTGTACTTTGACTAGTTGAACCTCTCGATTCTTCAATTTCCTAGTCTCTGACCCAAGGATGCGAGTAGGAGCTCGTCGAATAGTCGCATCAAGCTCTACTTCCACTTCTCTAAGCAAGCTCGGCTCTACCACCTCTGCGGTCTCATGTAGGCACTTCCTCAAATGTGACACATGGAATACATCATGTACACCACTAAGTCTGTCGGGCAACTCCACTCTATAGGCCATCTGTCCAACCCTTTCCTTAATAGGGAACGGCCCTACGAACCTTGGTGCTAACTTCCCAACAGATCCAAAGCGAACCACATTTCGTAACGGAGACACTTTGACAAAGACCATGTCCCCAACTTCAAACTCAAGATCCGTCCTCCTCTTGTCCGCATAAGATTTCTGTCTGTCTTGCGCCGCTTTCATCCTTCTTCTAATCAAATCAATCTTTTCCGAAGTCTTCCTAACCATATCGGGCCCATGCAAGATCTTATCCGTAGATTCCCACCAACATGTAGGTGATCGACAAGGCCTTCCATAAAAAAAAAGCTTCGAAAGGAGCCATGCCAATACTAGACTGAAAGCTGTTATTATATGCGAACTCCACCAATGGAAGATGCTCTTCCCATGTACCTCCAAAATCCAAGATACATAGCCTCAAAAGGTCTTCTAAAATACGATTCACCCTCTCGGTCTGGCCGTCCGTCTGAGGATGATATGCGGTACTCAAACACAACTGAGTCCCTACCGCCTCTTGCAAACTCTTCCAAAACTCTCTAGTGAAGATAGGATCTCGATCGCTCACTATACTGGAAGGTACACCATGCAATCTAATAATCTCTTGAATGTAAACTGAAGCTAGCCATGGAGCAGTTCTCTTACTCTTCACGGGTATAAAATGGGCGCTCTTAGTAAGTCTGTCTACCACAACCCAAATTCCCGTATTAACCTTCCTCGATCTCGGTAATCCATCGAGACACTATCCCACTTCCATAGCGGAACCTCCAATGGGTGAAGCAACCCACCGGGTTTCTTCTGCTCCGCTTTCACTTGCTAGCACACCAAGCATCTAGCGACATACTCGGCCACATCTTTCTTCATACCGGCCCAAAAGAAAACTCGCTTCATGTCTTGGTACATCTTGTCCCCACCGGGATGAATGGTCATCTTCGACCGATGTGCATCATCAAGTATAGCCTTCCTCAAACCCTCGTCTTGCGGTACGCAAAGTCTACCGTCTCTACGCAACCACCCCTTACCATCTAGGGTGTACCTACTCAAATGGCTGGACGACTCCCCCCCTTATGAGCTTCTCTACTAACTCAACCAACTGTGGGTCGTCTCGCTGTGCCTCGCCAATCCGTCCCAAAAGAGTAGGCCTAACCTCCAAGGAGGCTAGCAAACCGGGTACAAAGTCAACGGAAGGTCTAAAGTCAAACATAGAAATAAACTCTAAGCTCCGTCGTTCAATGAACAATGAACTCGAGGACAACCTTTTTCTACTTAAGGCGTCCCCTACCACGTTACCCTTGCCATGGGTATAGGCTATCTCAAACTCATAGGATGCTAAGAATCCCATCCACTTTTGCTATCCTAAGACTATGCGCTCGAAGAGTCTCCAACACTTCCCTAAGATGTAGGGCATGCTCTTCTCCACTTTTAGAGAAAACCAGGATATTACCCCATCCAAAATCATCACAACTGTCCATCTCTCACGCAGACCATCCTAGTCGAACTTGACATCCCCCAAGTGCAAGCCCCAAAGGCCTAAACCAATATCAGTCAAACACCCAATGGATACCTCCTTCGAATTCAGATGACCTACGTGAGATGATACTAGTAAAAACGGCTAAATAATTAAGCCCTTGTCCAACTCTGGATGTCCTCGCCAGTCTCGCTCAAGAACCACCGTTTATCCCATAACTGGCTTTGCTCAACCTATTGAGCACATACGAAAACTTATTTCGCTCCTAGAAAAGACCAAGATGTCATTTACAAAGACTATCACGAACTTATTTAGGTACTCCCTGAACACCCTTCTCATCAAATCAACAAAGTATGCGGCGGCGTTCGTCAAACCAAATGGCATCACCAACCACTCATAAAAAAAACCATCCGGAGTCCTAAAGGCAGTCTTCTCTATACTAACCTCAGCCACTCTCAACTGACGAAACTCCGTGGCTAAGTCCAACTGCGAAAATACTGAGGCGCCAACTAACTGATCAAAGAGATCATCAATCCACGGCAATGGGTGTCTATTCTTCTTTGTGAGTTTATTTAGTTCTCTTTAGCCTACACAAAGTCTGAGGGACCCATCCGCCTTCGTGGCAAAAACTACTGGAGCACCCCACTCCGATATACTTCGTCTTATGAACCCCTTCTCAAGCAAATCGCCTACTTGCTTATGGAGTTCCCTCCTCTCACGAGGAGCCATGTGGCACACTGGCCAAGATACTGGTTTGGCATTGTCTACCAGATATATTCGAAAGTCAATCTCCCGCTCCGGAGGTAAGCCCTTCACCTCCTCAAACACATCCGAGTATTCCCGGACCACTCTAACAGGTCGCAAACTCTAGACCGACGTGTCAAGCGATTCTAGATAACTTAGCATAACAGATTCCATGGGATTACAAGAGATCTCGAGAGTGTTACCCAAGCGGGTCGTAAGCCTAACAACTCTCCTTCCACAAACAAGAACGGCACCATTACTGGATAACCAGTCCATGCCCAAAACTAACCCATAACCCGTGAAGCCCAAGAAGCATCACATCTAAACTCAACGCTAAGTATAGAAACTTTCAAACCCAAACACATCATGGAGCCCCCAATTGGGTTTGAAACAACTAAGGGATCATCTACTAAACTGGTGTCTAAGTGCAGTGACTCAACTAACAATGATGAGATAAACGAAGTCGATGCGTCAGAATCAAATAAAGTTCGAACCGGATAATAAAGAAATCCAAATTCCAACCTAGACGGTCTTATCCCCATCTGGTACACTAGTCGTGAGGAAATACAACTACCCTCCAGAAGATTCCATACCTTGCCCTTGCCTCTTTGGACAACCCTAATAAGGTGTCCTATTCCTCCCAAAAGGATAACTACTCGCCTTCTTCTTCCCATTCTCCACTCGTAACCTCCCACCAATGAGGTTTCATCCTTCATTAACCAAACAACTATTTGAGCCTTCCTCCCATCGTCTATCCAATAGGTACCTACCAGTCCTCCTCCTTCTTGAACCAACTTCTAATCCGACCAATATCTAAGTCCCTTGAAGTGGTTTTCCATTCTTATCTATCTTAGAAAGATCATCTATACGCGGAGGGGAAACTCAAAACGAGAGAGGAAGCGATTCAAAACGGAGAATTCGAAAGATAAAGATATGGCTATTGGGGATTATGTTTTTCTTTCAAAAACTTTTCTCTTAAAAGACATGTTTTTGAAAATACTCCTTTCAAAAATATTCTTGGAAAATAGTTTTTCTAAAAAATTTATCTGTTCTGGTAACCTTAAGCTCTGATACCACGTGTAACACCCCACACCCGCTACGGTCACTCACTAAGGGAATGCCATAACATCGGTGGAGTATTTTAAGTGAATATAGAACAGAAAAATTACAACAAGACAGATATAAGTAATACTTGAGAATTTAAAACATCATTTCATTGCAGCGGAAAGTAAAACATGTTTGGTTACACCAAAACCATAAACAAGAGTCAAGTACATAATATCCATCCTGATAAAACAAAAGTACATAATCCCACTACATTACTTAATAGCCATAATAGAAAAGATAAACTGAGCTTTACATCCACGGTCCAAGCTCCAAAAGATAGATAAAGCAGTCTGATCAAAGCCCACTAGTGCTAGGCCCACTCTGAAAACCTGAGGGTTGGGAAAAAGATAAAAAAAACAACGGGGTCAGACATAAGTATGAGCGAGTCCTATAACCTTAACAATACAATCATTAAAGTAATTAGGGTATGATATAAACAAGGTACGGTACCTCTGGGGATAATGACTACACTAAGTAGCCAACTAAACACAGGATGTACTAAGATAACCGAAAAGACGCATTTACCCACCCAAGGATAATTACTACACCGCACCACCCCAGATCTACCCACCCAAGGGTAATTCCTACACTGCACCACACCAGTTCTACCCACCCAAGGGTAATTCCTACTTAAGGTTGATCCCACTAAGTGTACTTAGTAATTTTTAATAGTAGTTTCGTGTACCCCTAGCTGACTACATAGGTGCCGTCTGCCCCTATCTCCACTAGGTGTACCCACTACTCCCAAGCGATCGGCTCCCTACCGTAGATACCCGTGCTGGCCCCACAATGGGGTGTATCACTCCCCAAAGTGGAAACCCGATACAACAAATGGTGCACGGCTTATATCTACACGATGCAACAACGTCTTACCTACCAGCTCGGGTCCACACACGCATATGAAACCCGTTGGACTCGCGTTGCCACCGCTACCCCGTTTTGGCCTCTTATAGTCAAGCCCAATATGCGTGTCCCGTCCTCGACTTGGGTCGAGCCCACAAAGATACGTTTGGGATATTGGTTGAAATGGGCCCCCACAAGCTACCCACCTAAGCTTGTCATTTCTAGTGAATCCCACTTAACCCTTTAACCATGTCCACTTACATGTTATAAATTTTGGTTAAGTCATTTAATCATACTTTAATTGCCACACAAGGCACCCACTAGATTTCCACATGCCACCCAAGGCACTTACTTGATTCCCACATGCCACCCAAGGCACTTACTTAACCCTTTAATCATGTTTAATTACATGTTCCACTTTGGTTAAGTATTCTAATCATATTTTCTATTGCCACCCAAGGCAACCCACTAGTTTCTTCATGCCACCCAAGGCAACCCCACTAGTTACTACATGCCACCCAAGGCACCCACTTAACCCCTCATGCCCCACTACATGCTAATTTGGTTAAGTGTTTCTTAATTAATTAAGATCGTAACCTTTGTAAAGACCTCTCACATTAGACTGTCTTTTATGGCAGCTGGATATGCCGGTTGGTTCCGGGCTGCCTTACACCATAACAGAGTCTAACCTCGTGTCTTTACACTTGTCACGTATTTAGTTTATGACTAAGACCTCTCACATTGGGCCAATCATTTGTAGCCGCTGGATTTTCCGGTCGGTTCCGGGCAGTCTTATGCTACAAAAGGGTCCAACCTCGTGTCTTAGTAGATTAATTACACCTAATTAATCACCCCCATAATTTGTATTAATTATCCCTAATTAATTACAAATATTTAAGAATATGGGTAGACCTAACTCAATAGGTAAATTCCCAATTCCATAATATGGGTAGACCTAACTTAATAGGTAAATTCCCAATTCCATAATATGGGTAGACCTAACTTAATAGGTAAACTCCCAATTATGTCCATTCACTTTATGTTATGCTTAAGCATACCCATTTCACACCATTTTATTAACATGCATATTAACCCCATCGTTCCCCAGGTAATTCGTTCTCATCACATGACATAATAAAGGGAAGATTCATCACAAATGCCATGGGTTTAACCAATCATAGCATATAACTTTATCATGGGTTTAAAAGGTGTCAACTTGCATATATGAGCATACATTAAACCCAACTAGCATTTAACCCAAACTTGCATGAAGCACATATGTCACAAAGGGGGTAACTCGCATATGATTCTTATGTCATACAAAGGTGTGAACTTGCATAGCATGTCACATGTTAACTTGCATATAACCAAACACATAACTTGCATAACATGTTACATATGAACTTGCATATAATCATGCACATAACTTGCATATAACCAAACACATAACTTGCATAACATGTTACATATGAACTTGCATATAATCATGCACATAACTTGCATTACATGTTACATATGAACTTGCATATAATCTCACATATAGCTTGCATAACATGTTACATGTGAACTTGCATATAATCTCACATATAGCTTGCATAACATGTTACATATGAATCAATGTTCAACATAGTGTTTTGCATAATGAGCATCATAAAACATAGCATTAAACTTGCATAACATATAGCATAAAACTCGCAAAACACACAACATACACTATACTAAACTTGCATAAACACATTGATCCACAAACATAGCCATATCTAATCATATCCTATCATAATCAATTTAACAATTGATTATTAAGGGTATAGAAACTCACCACTAAACTCCAATAAGCAAACCCTTGCCAAAAATCACCCAAAAACTCTAGCCTTGAAAATAAAGCTTGCAACTTGATGATGAATGCAAGCTAATGATCACTCATACAACTTAAAAATGCTTGTATGAACATGAAAGCCTTCATAGAAATAGTTTAGAAAGAGGATGGAGGCTAGGGTTTTGAGTGGAGGCCATGATCATAGAAAATTTTGGCATAGTTTAGTTAGAGGATAGGATTATGATCATTTAGGGCTAGCTTAGGGTCTTATTTATAGATTAGGCAAGTGTTTTAGGCCATTAGATTAACCCTAAATTAGATTAGGACCATCAGATCTCGGAAGCTTCCAGAAAACAGCCCCAAAACACAGCCAAACCCTAAAATGGTGCACCAGGCCGAGCACCCCCTGTCGACACCCAAGTCGACAGGGCTGTCGACTTGGTCCTAGCCAAGTCGACAGCCCAGTCGACAGGGCTGTCGACTTGGGTAGCTAGGCGGGAATTTTCCCACCTGCGCCCAATGGCCCCAATTTCGAAATTTGAACCTGAATTTTAAATCTGTTTTGAACTTTGAATTTTCCGTAAACTTCATTGGGCCATAACTGGGCCATACGGACTCCGATTTACAAAATTTCGGACTCTATTTCGCGTATTTTTCCGAGACGAACGCAATGACGTAGCCCGTTTCCCCCAATTCTCACATCTGAGATTATTTATTCTGCAATTAGTGAATTTTAGCATTAACTGAAGTTCGGGGTGTTACAATAGTACTCAAAAGTCTGGATCCGGTCAAAACGCATATTTTCAGCAAAATTGTAGTGAGCATTACTACGCTTCTCCAAGCAGCCAACAACGGTTAGTCCCGCCTGAAACTTCTCCAAATCTGTCAAGAAATTTGAATTGTATGTTTGGAGATAACAGTGGCTTGAATGAAGAAACAGAAGTCGATGATACTGAAAATCCAGATGTTTTTCCCAACAAACCAATAAGAAGGTCAAACAAAATAGTGAAATGGTCTCCAGAAGAACAAGCAGAACTTGCGTTTTGTTGGGTGGAGTGCTCCAAAGACAATCTTAAAGGGACTAGTCAGTCCGATAATTCATTTTGGAGTTCTGTTTCAGGACTGTTTAACAGCCGTAGTCCCGAAAACCCATCGAGAACAGTCGACTCTTTGAAACAGTCGTGGAAGAGAATCAACGCTAACTGTCAAAGTTGGAATCAGATTATGGCTGGACTATTAAGTAGACAGCAAAGCGGTGCCAACGAGACGGATTTGGTAATTTTTGATTACTTAAATAATGGTTAATATGTTTTACTGTATAATATTACCACCTTACGTTTCGTCAACACATACAACTAAAGAGTGCGAATGAAGTTTATATGGAAGAGCACAAAAATCAACCATTCAATTTGCATAATTGCTATGCCATCTTATCTAGAGAGGAAAAATGGAGCACTATACGCCAAGAACATTCTGCAGCGCGATTTATGCCAAGAAGGCCAATGGCGGAATCAAGCCCGGGAAGTCCAGATCCTCAAGAAAACAACCCTTTTTCTACAAGTTCTGGTGGTAGGCCTCCTGGTAAATACAAAGGTAAGAAAAAAACAGTTGCAGATTACAGTTCGTACTACGAGCAAATACACAGTCAAATGGTAGCTTCAGAAGAATCAAACCAACTTTTGGCGGAAGCGAGGGAAGCTAAGAGAGATGAGAGATCAAAATAGAAGCAGCGTAGACACGAAGAACTTCAAATATCAAGAGAGCGTGACCTGGATGTTAGGGAGCGTGAATTAGCTCGCCTCGAACGAATTGATGACAGGGCACTAATGACTGTCAATATGGATACATTAAATCCGATGCAACGATTGTTACTGGAGCAAGAACTAGAAGCGTGCCGCAGAAGACGCATGGGATAGGACGTATTTATGTTTTGATCGTTTCCTTGTAGTTATTTGTTGCTTTGTCGTTATGTAGTTTTTAATTACTAAGTACCAATGTTGTAGGAGTAAAAGATTAATAAATGTGTGTGAATTTCCTTTTTTAATTGTCACTAGCAATCTTGCAAGCATGAATTTGTAATACTAGAATATTAACGTAATATTTCATCACTGTAGCAAGCAAAGGTACATTAAAGCATTAAGGAAAACATATAACTAAACAACGAACGTAATTTAACTTAAACATCCAGATAGAGTTCACCACTTCCTAATGATTGCCGGCATGCTCCCAATAGTGTTCGACTAATTCGTCCCTTAATTGTAGATGTGCTTGAGGATCTCTAACGTCCTGCATACGCTGCAAGTACCCGGCAAAAGTATTCGGGTCCTTGTACGGCTTACTTCTAAACGCCACTGCTATATCCATTTAGTTTTTAAGTTGTAGTTCGAATCCCCCCTTTCTTCTTCAACTATCATATTATGTAGTATAATACAACAGTACATGATATCTGATATAACTGCTTGTTCGTGATAGTGCACCTCATTTCTTAAAATATGAAACCGTCCCTATAGAACTCCAAATGCTTGTTCTACGACCTTTCTTAGACTCTCTTGTTGTTGCGTAAATTTCGTCTCTTTGGCATTGTTCGGCTTTTTAAATGCCTGCACCAGTGTCTTCCATTTCGGGTAAATACCATCAACCAAATAATAACCCACTGAATGGTCTGTATCACCAATTTTATAGTTGCACGGCGGTGACAGATCGTTGTACAAATCATTAAACAAGTATGATTGACGAAGAACATTAATATCGTTTAATGATCCAGGAACACCAAAAAATGCGTGCCATATGTACAAATCGAAAGAAGCGACCGCTTCTAACACCAACGTTGCCTTTTTTGTGTGGCCTCTGTATTGGCCTTGTAGTACAACTGGATAGTTTTTCCACGTCCAATGCATACAATCTAAGCTGCCCAGCATACCCGGGAAACCACGTTGATCACCCATTTTTAACAATCGTTCGACGTCGCGTGCAGTGGGGGATCGTAGATACTCTTCACCGAATACACGAACAACTGTTTTGCAGAACTCTTTCAAGCATAGAATTGTCGTTGATTCACCAATTCGTAACTTATCATCTAACGAATCAACTGAACTTCGGTATGAAATCATACGCAGTGCCGCTGTTACTTTTTGTAGAGGTGAAATTCCTAATTCTTTGATAGCATTTCTTCGGTGAGTAAAAAACACATTGGACTCAGAAACCTTGTTGAGGACTCTATCAAACACTGTCTGCGACATACGAAATCTACGACGAAAGTAAACGTCGCCATATACTGGATTTGGCACAAAGTAGTCCTTCATCAACTGATTGTGCCCCCCGGATAGTCACGTCCGTAGCGTATATCTCTTCTACCCACTTGGCTGCCTCCTTGGGTTGATTTGGAGCTCTCTGCTATATCACGTTGCATCGCGTTTAAAGTTTCTTGTTGGTACGTTAGCCATTGTTTGTTGTACTGTTCTTCGACTTCATCTAAACCAGAAGACGAAGATGATGAGGAATTTGTGAAGCACCGTAATCGCTTTAAACCATTCATGGTGTGAACGATGCTTTCTAAGCAATGATAATTGGATGAGTTGGAAGAACAACACTATGGTTATTATAAAGCAAACCCAGGGTCCCAGCACATGACATAATTAAGTTGTTAAAAGTGTAGGAATTTTGGCTAATATATTTATGTTTGAACAAGTCACGGGTGAAGAAGAAGTGTTGAATGAAGGGGGGCCTACGAAGGATGATGGATAAAGTAAAAATGTTAACTAGGAGATGAAACATTGATTTGTTTTATATGCCAGTGTATAGTGTATGGTGTGGATTCCTATAACATAAATGATGGCGTTACTTTATCTTTTAGTCACTGTACTGCAAAGTTATGTTGTTTCACTGTCACAGTAGGTGTATAGTGTATAGTGTGGATTCACATCTCCTTTATGTCACTTTATCACGTTTCTCCATAGCTTAGACCAGTCTTTATTGGAATTTGACATAACAAGGATTACATATAAATAGAAATGCAAATTAGTTAAATAGAAATGCAAAATAGTTAAATATCATGTTGACATAACAAGGATTACATATAACTCCAGATTCTACATACACACATCAAATTAAACATACATTCAAACAACATTAAAATCATAATACCGTAAGACTACTCCATTCCATAGCGAGTCAACCAACTGTTGCGGAGTTTGTACGCTTTGTAGCCAACAAATTCCTCACCGTACACGAAAAGGTAACGAGAATCATATGTTGCTTGGTTTGTTTTAAAAATATTTTCGTATTCAACAATTTCGATAATCTTTGTGTACCGATCACAAGCGTCTGCAAAACGACGATTACCTGTTTGGAGTTCAACTGATGTTCGTCTAGTCGGCCGGGAACGATGGTTGTTGTACAGCCGCGTGATCAGTGCCCATCTTTCTTCATATGTTAAACCCCCTCCACCTTGCATTAGTAGCTCATCTCTTTTTTCAACGTCAATTTTGACTTTTACGAGGGCAAGCAAATCCTTGGAAGAAAATTCACGAGTTGCAGAATTCGTTGTTTAAACACTATCACTAGGTCGTTGATTTAGTGGAGATGGACGCGAAGCTGTAACCGCTCGATGCTGATTCGGTCCGGGCACCTCTTCGATTTGTGTATCTTGAACTACTCCAACTCCATTATCGTTGAGTAGGTTTCGTTCGTACTCATCAAAAATCCTTCCCATATGTTCATCACTTATTTCGGAATCGTCCATGTAACCTATGCATCAGTAAAATAACTGGATTAACTAGAAGTATGAAGTATTGCTGATAACGAATATCCTTGCTGATAACGAATATTACCTTTCAAATTGTAATTGTGTGGTAATTTACTTATGAGTTAATACAACATACAACTGGGACATATAAATAGATCTTCAAAGCCTATAGTGTCTAGTTACATCAATAATTATATCACTACCGACATATGCTTTGATGTGTAGTGAATAGTGTACAGTGTATAGTGTTATGTGGATAGGGTGGATTCCTTCTACTTAGAATTTGGCGTTACTTTATCTTTATGTCACTTTATTACAAAGTTTGGTTGTATCACTTTCACCTTTCTGTCACTTTATCACGTTTGTCCAGCGAATGGACCAGTCAGTATTGGAATTTGAAATGATAAAGTTTACAAATTTAACCCTACAACGTTGAATGGTAAACGGATTCCCATTGTAGACAAGTCCGTATTAGGAATTGCAACATTTCATATTTACTCCCTATGTTGGCCCTATAAATATATACGGTTACTACGTTGTAGTTAGCTGGAACCAAACTTTTCATCAAAATAAAAAAATGTCTTCATGGTCATGGCCATCGTCAATGGATTCGAACTATGATCAAAACTTTCCAGAGCGTCCTCCTTCAAGTCCAAGAACAGATATTGATTGGAATATCGAGTACCAAGAGCGGCACTATGAGGAATTGCGTCAAATCTACCCGGAGTTCACCCGCATGACGATTCGTCCACCAGTTGCACTTGTTCCAGAGGTAGGTCATCAAGTAGTCCAAACTGTAACTGAAGAACGCTTACAAGCGTCTACAGTTCCTCATACTACGACTGCACCAGATGTAGGTCATCAAGAGGTAAGACGAGTTTCAGTTAACCAGGCTCCTAACGAGCAGGAATTTAACTCCTATCCTGTTTGTTGCCACTGTGGTTACGTGGTAGAGGTGGTAGTCCGAGCGGATGGGGAGAATATAGGTCGCAGGATCCATTTATACTCGCTATGGCCTAACAGATGCAATTATTTTGAGTGGATAGACGAGCATTTCCCTCAAAGGGCAATTTCTTACGCCAACGAGTTAGAGCAAGAGAATAGGCGACTTCAAATCGCTTTGAATGAGCGTAACAATTAATGTGTTTGCGTACTGAATCTACTACCGTTACCTGTTGTGTCTTTACAAGCTTTTGTATCTTTACGCTTATTGTTGAATGTATCGGTGTTCTATCCTTAAGTTTATTATTTGATCTATTTGTGTTATTATTAAAAATAAACAATACGAGTAATCTTAATAACAGGATAAGTTACCAAGTACAACAGAAAGAGACATGAAGATAACGATACAATACAACCACTAAACCCAAACTAGATGCTTTTTACACACATACAACTACAATACAACCATCACAGTCTAACAAATAAGATAACAACCAGATCGCACATACTACATAAAATTACAACTACAACACACTAAAGGATAACGTACGAGTACATATAGCAATACTAACATATCACGTAAACTGAATCTAAGGTATATCACCAAATATCCACGAATCATCCGCAAGAGGTGCTGCTTCTCCACTATAGCCATGGTCATCGTCATCATCATAATCGTCATCTACTCGTCGTACAGGATGATATCGCTCGTCATCCGCAGCAGTTAGCTCGGTAATGCGAGTCGTCAACTCATCAACTGCGCACTTATGCTCTCAATACATCGTATCTCGAAGACCAACATGCATACGATATAGTTCCTCGTAGGGAAGAACAACGGGATCTGGAAACTGTGTGACAGTAGGCCGTGAAATATCAACATACGTGTCTGGACCAGATGTCCCAGGAATGCCCACGGTCCAACCATAACTCGTCGGCGTAGTCGAGTAAGGTGGCTGAGGAGGGTGTTGACGAGGAGGCTGAGGGGGCTGAGGAGGCTGATGACGAGGAGCCTGAGGGGGCTGAGGAGGCCTATACATAGTAAGGGTACTCTGAGACATGTCACGTAAAACACCTGGATCACCAAAAGGAGTGTAGGCGGAAGGACAAACAAAATCAATTCCGGCGGCATGTACAAACGTTGCCATATTAGTAGGCTCATAAAAAGATCCCCAAAAAGTAATGTAATTTCTACCGGTAATGATAAATCTATCAGCTGGCCCCCAATCACCGGCATACTGCTGTAAATCAGCACTGGAATAGACCCGTAAATGACCTGTTTCAGGGTGGGGATCATCGGGAACAACGTCGACATCGCGTAACTATCGCCAACAGCGCTCCCCCAAGTACTAGTAGCGTCCTAAACCAGGTGGGGCCGATACCATAGGAAATCGTCTACCAGACAGAAATAGAGCGTGCTGCTGCGCTGGGCCTAGCAAGAACGGGGAATCGACAAAAGGACGCCACCGAACTGACTCTCGTGTGGTCCTCATCTCTATTTGAGTACGAGCCACTGTAAATACATAACGACAATCACCTCCTGGTACAACCCGCCAGTTATCGGGGGACCAAGCTTTCGCACGAGGGCAGAAAAGTGATAGTGTAGGATCCAATATCGGAAATGTCATGTTATGAAAGTACTCAAAATACCAATACTACAGAACCTCCCAAAAACCTGTAATCGACGACCCACGAGTCCTAATAGTGCACTGATGTTCCAAACCCCTGAGCTAAAATCGGCGTACCCCAGTCATATGAAATAGGAGTACTGTCGAACGACATGCCGGCAACAACAGCTACATATCCACATGGCAATGTGTTTGATGAATTCGTGAAGAATAAATTACCCATCATATATAATACAAACAATCTAAGAATCTCTAAGTGGTGATCTACAGGCTGACGTTCCACTAAGTCCATTACGGCTTGCTTCATGAAAGAGGTTCTGATATGATGATTGTTTGTTAAGCCTCCCCCTTGTAAGTACAAATGTGGAAATATACTAGCCAATAAATCATACTGTTGATATAGCACATCATATGGTAAAGTGGCACCCTGACCAATTGGTATGCCAGTAAGCATGGTAAAATCCAGTGGCGTAATACCCATCTCTCCAAAACTAAAGTGAAATGTATGTGTCGTTTTCCACCAACACATGGCTAAAGCACCACATAATTTAACATCGTTATTGTACAGGTTTTCAATACCTAAGGATGCAAATTAAAAATATTAAAACAAGAAAATATATTTCATTTTCTAACATACGTAATATGTAAGTGGGTTCATCAAAAATACGTACTCAAGAAATCTCCAAAACCGATACTTCTAAGATATCCTGCAATAATTCTGTCTGTGTCGTACGCACGAATCGTCGTATACAAACGGACGATACTAACCCACGATCCTCGTGTACGATCATTACGAACCTTAAAACATGCAAAAAAATAACTAATGTTTGTACGACACACTTCTTGATCAAATACCGACTAATACACTAACCAGTTTAAGAAGTTATACCTCAAAATACGACTTCAAGTTATCGGTAAGGTGTCTTTCCCCTTTAGGCAGTTCACGACAATCAGCCAACTATTTCTCTACAGACAAATTAACATCGTTGTATGGATCCCATGCAGCATAAACACCGGCTTTAGCAACCCGTCTTCTCCGAACGGGTTTCGAACGACGAGCGTCGGACGGACTAGAGTCTTCAACCGGTTCATTCTCCCCTTGTGCATTGTTGTTGGAGGCATTACGACTTCCAAAACCAAATATAGCTTTACCCAATATTCTCATTGTTTTTTTTTAGAGGATTGGAGCTTTCGGTGGAGGAAGAAGGAAGAAAGGAGTGGCGGCTGCGAAGGGTTTCAGAGCAATTGAATACGGGTGCAAAGAAATAGGGGAGGCGGGACCCGACACGCGGTTAAGGGGTAAAACCCTTAACCAGTGTTGAGAAAACCGGTTAACATTAACCGGTTTTCTCAACGCCAGCCAAGGGTTTTACCCCTTGGCCGCGTTGGGGGGGGGGGGGTTGCTCGTGTCAACCCCCTCGAATGACCACGAGCAACCCCCCCTGTTGGGGATGCTCTTAAAAGCTTCAGGCATCCCGCACTACACCTTCCACCAAATTGAAATCTCACATCTCCACTCGCGCCGACCCACACTGATGCGATCTCAGACCACCCCTCCATTCGTCACTACCCAACAAAACTCGCTCTCCAGTACTATGCATTTCCACAATTTAAACTTTGAAGAAAACTTCGTAGTTTGTTGTTTTAAAGGTCAGCCTTTTCCTTTTGAATGCCATTAAAACCTTTTGGCTATTTTGTCTGAAAGGAAAATAAGAGTCCGACTTGCGTTTTTTTATAGAATTAGATATGTGGGTGCCAAGGCGTATGGTACACACAGGTCTGCTGAGAATATTAGGATAGGTACATAGCTTATATTGTCTGCAGTGTTTTTGAAAAGAGTCTATACGAGACTTGGGTGCAAAGTAACCAAAAATATAATAGTTTATGTGAATACAGCCTACAGATAGGTGGATTAGCAGACACTGTATGCACAGATGCATGTGCGTCCTCATACTTCACAGCGTAGGCATGTTAGGTAGGCTCTTTTTTTTCAACGTGGCCATGCTTATGATGTGAGCGTGATTGATTTTCATGTGTGTGCTATATTTGTTAGGT
This sequence comes from Allium sativum, assembly GCA_030737875.1. Lineage (NCBI taxonomy): Eukaryota > Viridiplantae > Streptophyta > Magnoliopsida > Asparagales > Amaryllidaceae > Allium > Allium sativum. Next base: position 392,614,516 of record CM060924.1, on the reverse strand, counting down.
CTGCACTGTTGTTTACTTTGCTGGCAAGGTTTTAGTAAATGGCATGAAGCACAACAACAACAACAACAACAACAAATCTGCAAGGTGAAAGAGTAGGGTAGGTTGGCCTTGAGTTTTCACCTCGATGTCCTGTAGCCGACATTTGGTTTGCTTGATTTTTTCTTTTCTTTGCGCATGGGAAGAATGGTTTTTCCCTTATTTATATACAGCACAAATTTTGGGGTTAGCAAATAACATATGGAACATATGGGTATATTCAAGTTGAATGTCTTCAACGTAAAACAATGTTGGATTAAGTGTATATAGTTTCTCCATTATTTAAAACGTGAATAATATTTGAATGACGCAAGGAGAAATATATATATATATATATATATATATGTGTATATATATATTCAACTATCTACTCAAATTGTAGGACGTCAAATTTTGATGAGCGTTGTAGCTTAAACATCATTTTCCCCGAAGGTACATGGTTGCAATTATCCCTCCTTAGTAATTTTTATATAAGCAGTTACCAATATAACATGTTGAAAGGTATAAATATTTTACCAACTTCCATTCACCTATTGATTAAGAGAACACGCATATGGTTTGAATGAAAAAGTGATTGTTCATTGAATTAAGTGAAAAGTTACGAGACGATGTACGTGAATTACTACACAAAAATCAAACTTTATTAGCTAAGACATAGTATACCCTGTTATAGAAAATTCTGTTCATGTACAAAACGCTACAGACAAAAATAAAAATACTGTTGAGAGGGACAATGTCCCATGATCTCAAAAAATATAGGCAAGTTACTTTATTTCGTGAAGTCCCAAAATGTTGATTTAGGGTGTAAAATACTCCAAACCAAAAGTTACTTATTTTCCAAATTAAAATTTTCAGTAAAATTCTAAAAATTAAATTATAACTACGTCTCAAAACATCTTATCCAAATACAAAACCAATATTTAATAATAGTAAATATTCTGTTATGCTTTATAAACGATTTCATACCGACTATTTGAAAATTTGATTTGGACACAACTTAAAATCTACAAAGAGAAATCTCCATTTTTCTCTTTCATTAAGAAAATATAGTTCAACAGATTCGAACGTTTCTTGTTTCGACGAAATCCGACTTATAACGAATCTTGTACAATCGTTTAAAGTTCAAAACGTAAAATTACGAACTACCGCGTCGATACGGCTCGATAATTATATTAAATAATTAAATTAATTAATTATTAAACCGCTGGGACGTTACAGTATCCCTTGTCTCCTCCTCAACAGGACACCATCGTCCCGCCACGAGAGTGTTGTAACTACAACTGCAAAGGACCGACTCGTATGCCTTGTACTACAGGCCTATAATGAAAATGTTCCATCGTCTAATAGGAAAACAAGAACTGAATCTGTAGTATCTAACTGCGGATACCCATAGGGTACCACCTAGTGCATACATCGAGGATTCACACATATTCGCTTGGTCTATGCTTCTGAGTTATGCTAACATGTGGCGCTACTAAGACCTACTTCGTATAAAAAACTCAATCCGGGATTTACTATATTTGTAAAGGGTAGCTTCTATGTCCAAAATATAGATATTCTAAATGGTATGTTTCTTCTCAGAGAGGCTATGGCCCTACACAGCTACGTCTCAACTAGTTGGAAACTTTCTAAATGAATTACCCTATAACAAACAAACTAAGCAGCAAAATGGCATTGTCACCTCATCAAGGGTCTATATAGCAAAAGATCATTGGTTTGTTGGTTTAACCTAAATCTTACATGTGCTCACTATTGACTAACGATGACATATATTTGAACATCTACTATCCTTATGGGTCCTAACCATTAAGCCTGCTTCAGGAAACCGCACGAATCCTAAAATCACATATTAGCCTTTTGATTGTTTGTAAAGGATAACATTATTACGCCTATAATACAAATGTAGTTGTTTTCACCAACAATGGTTAAAACATCAAAGGTACGTGAACCGTACTTCACTAATATGGCTAGGAGATAAATGGAGCCGTAATAGTCAAAGGATTAAAAGTAAAAAGTGCAGAGAAAGTAAAATGAAGACAAGTTTTAGAGTGGTTTGACCCTAAGTTAGGCCTACGTCCACTATGAAGGTAGCTTGCATTATCATGGCAATGATTACAAGGCATAAAATCTCTCTTTATACATACATCTTCTCTCTCTTACAACATATTCTCTCTCTCACACACACATATATATCTCACTTAGATTCATGGAATTCAATGGAGAAGTGATAAGATCAGCGGAGGAGAAGGATAAGTCAGCGGAGGAGAAAGAGAATGTCCTTATTTGAGAGGAGGATGAAGGAGAATCTTTTATCTCTTTGCCACTTAAGTAACCTCAATGGATAACATGGCCAAATGGATGAAAGATCTTCCAATGGAGATGATGATGGTTGAAATTCTGATGAATGGTGGAAGGAAGAATCCAACAGCACTTCGTGGTGGCCAGGAGTCCATCCCTCTTATGGTGGAAGCCATGGCCTATTTATATGTGAGCTCCCATGAAGAAACGAGCTAAAATTCATATATGCAGGCTACAGTCGCTCGTCCCATTAATTATGAAGATGACTCCGCCTAGCTATAGCCAACTGGTGACAGCTATCTCGTGCGAGCGAGCTTCATGCGCGCGAGCGGGCTGATCGGATGTTGAGTATACGGGCGATCGACCAAGGCTTGTAGAGCAGATATAAGTGTGGCCATTCAGGAGTTGATATCTGATCGACCGGTAGGTAGCATTTGATTGAAGCAGTAGTAACTGATTGAGGAATGAGCGAACGACTAGGGTTGCAATTTATGGGCGGACATAGTTTGCGTGTGCGACCTTTGGTATCTTTGGGTTTCTTGCTCAAGAGATATGTACGACCGATCAGGATAGTATGAACGAACGACTGTAGAGTGGAACGTGTGCCTGACACCAATTCTCCTCCTTGTCTGGCACGACCGACCTCTTTTGATATAGGAATGTGTGACTAGGAAGAAGAAGAACGGGCGATCTCTTATTTTATTTGAGTTGTGTCATCCTTCAGTCTTGGTTTGCATGTACGAACCCTTTGTACGGTCAACTTATACCTAACCACGTTATGATGAATGAACGACCTAACTGGTCTGATGAGCGGAGCGAGCTATTTTTATGTGTGAGCGGCCTTCCAAAGTGTATAAGTCGCGTTGTGCCCGAGTTCCCTGGTGTTTGAGCGAGCGACTTCGTTTGATATGGATGACCGACCCTTGCCCCCATGCTCGACCCATGGCTTGTGCTTGACCTTGTTGTGTGCTAACGTCCTTGGTATGTTTGGTTGGAGTATACGTGCATGAGCCTTGTGAGTGCTCGTCTTATGGTTTTAACGCAGACTTAATCATCCAATGCATGTATGATTCTTAAGGGACAAACATTTGCCCCTGAAGTTTGCAATTTTTAATTTGTAAACATTACGCGCTACGAAATAATGAAATGTAACACCATTTGATGGATTAAGTCTAGTTTCCTATAAGACGATGAAGCTTGCAAGTGGTTCATGCTCATATAAGATCAAACGACCTCATGGTCGCTCGTACCCTTACATAGTTGTTTGTTCATGATTTGATCGATCAGATCTTACTGATTGGGCCAACATGTCAATGTGTTCATGCGAATTACTTGGCGTCGAGCGGGCAAGCTGGATCCGATAAGCTATCTTTTTAATGCAATTTAGCGTGTCAATCAGATATGAATGAGCTGACGTGTCACTTTAGTCTGAACAAGCCTTCTAGTCTTCTTTATATATTATCTCTTCGTTTTCCCTTTATTTCTTCTTTTCGAAAAATTTACATTAATGGCGGCTCTGCTTTAGAGGATTTCATACTACTCCTGATTCTTCTCAGACTTCGACCGTATTATCTTCTTGAATCCTTGATTCGTCATTGTGCTTGACCCTTTCAGCTAAGCTCCACCAATTACATAATCAATTGAAACAATTCTCCATTAAATCCGAGGCTGCCTGCTCGTTCATAGGTGAATTTCTTTCTTTGATCTTTGCTTTTGTCTTTACGAATGTTTAATGTTTGGTTTCGAGAATTTGGGGCAAAGTGTTGGCAGTTTGTCGTGATTGTAATAATTGGAAATTTTCTTGTTTGAATTAGAATACTCTAGGGTTATGCATGTAATCATTTGATGGTTCTGAATCACAAAAAATCCCTTCGATTTTCTGATTTCAATAACATGTCTGCAAGTTGTTTGTTGAAATGCTTTAAACAACCATGCTTCATAGAGCCTTGATATTGTTACTATTGTTTCATGCTCTGTTTGATATTGGTGGCAGCCGTTTTCATTTCTTATTTAATTTGGAAACATCCAGTTCTGCAATCCCTTGATATCCTTGCTCGTGCACTCTGGTCGCTCATGTTTGATTTGGCAGGGGTCGTACTTTCTTGACCCTTATGTGGAGTCAGTTATGAACGAGCCTAAACTTATTGAGCATGAGCGACCGACTTATTTGAGTTGAATGTGCACGACCGCATACCCATAATCAGGATTTGAGCAACCATTTTTCTCGAGTAAAGTGTGCATGATCCATTTAGATCGATCATGTGCGATCAGGAGTTAATCGAGTATGCCCGACCAAGCCAGAATCCTTCATATATGACTAGTTAAGGGTCATGTGCGACCGACGAGTCTGGTTTTAACTAAATTTTCATTGTAGTTCTTGATCTGTAATGATAAATACTAACACACACTTTCGAGCTTACAATTTTACCATCGGTCGCTCACACCAACAGTAGATTAGTTTGAAGACTAGGTATACCGGATAGCTTTTAGCTTGAATGGCGTACTTATTCAAGGTTGCTTTTATTTAGTTATTTGCAACCTAGCTGAGCATTCTTTGCATAAATATCACCATTCAAGAACCAGGTATTACCGAGATTTGGAATTAGTTTAATCAGTATGTGTTGATCATGAATTCCAAGCCATGGATGCTATTTTATTTATAAATTTGGAAGTGCGTACCTGCGATTCGCTTCTTACACATATTGGTTTATGTAGGAATGTAAACTAGAAAGAAATTCAATCAAAATCCCAAGGAGGGTACAATTTCTGGAGAAACCAATAGTTCTAGCCCGGTAACTGAAACTTCCTTAGCTGATGGCCTTGGAGTGAATATTAGTCAGATTTATCCCCAGCCCCGAGTCCTTGAGAGAGTGCCTTCCGACAGCCGTAAATCGACGCTCCATTTTGGCTTATACCAGCAAACGTGTGCTCGATTTGGATTTTCAGAGGATGAAACTAAATTTTCGGGGAAAGATGATTTGCCCGATCATCCAACCCCTGGGTATGTAACAGTCAATCACCATATATTGTCAAGTGGAGCAGTTTCTCCTTTTAATTATTATTTAGAGTCCATTTTGCGGTGTTTGGCTATTGCTCCATATCAGTTGCATCCCAATGGATATCATATTTTGTTGGGACTTTACATAATTTTCATGAGAGTCAAGCAACGAGCACCTACATTTCCGGATATTTGTTCCCTATATGCTTTCAAAAGACGGAAGACGGATGTCCCTCTTTTATTTTTATGGAAGGAAGACATTACAGAATTATTATTTGCTTAACAGACAGTATTAAGGGGTTTCCAGATCAATACTTTTATGTTCGATGTCCAGTCAACTTCTATAGCCGATGGATGGAAGGAGGTAACTATCCTTGATTTGAAATTTTCTACTTCCTTTTTTGCTCATTGGTTCTCTTTCCTTTTTACAGTAATTCCTTCCGATGAAGGCCTTGTTCTTGGCCAAGCTCTTCTTGATTCTTTGGTTGCCAATAACAAGACCGAGAGAAGTAGACATTTATTACTTTCAGAAAGAAAACTTCGTCAGTATCAACTACTCCATCCTTCATGGTCCATTGATGAAATTCCATCTTATAAGAAAAGTGCTACTGGAAAATCCCCTACTAAGAAGAAATGCTTAGATCTCGACGATCGTAGCCAAACTTTGCCGGGATCTCCCTTTCCTTCGATTACCGTAGGAAATGCCTTTCACTGTGTGGGTAAAGAAGTAGATGGAAGCAGAGATGATACGAGAGATAAACTAAATTCTAAGAAAATTGTTGAGCATCCCTTTGTCCCCATCATCTAGGAAGAGAGTTATACAGGAACTTTCGAAGGCTTAGGTTTCTTAGACACCGCTAAATATCTTAATCAGGGTGATATTGTGACTTCTGATCCTATAATCTTGATAAAAAAGTCTGATACGGAGAGAACTTGGGAACCTGCCCAATGGCCTGGGAAAGCATTTGATTTAGGAACTCCTCTTGAAATTGGTACATTATCGGATTGTGCATTAGAAAATATGGCTACCATAAGCACTTTATGCTTTCCCGTAAATCTCATAGTTTCTTTGTATGCTTCTTTATGTTAAGCATTGAAATTTTTCTTTGTTCCTTTTTCCAGGTGTAGGGACAAAGCACTCACTATCGGATAGTTTCTCTTGACAGATTGGTTATACTGATCCACAACGCCTTCTACAATTTCGCATTTCTCATCACTTGAAGTGCTTCCAGTCATCCTCGAATTCTCAACCTCAACATATTCCCGAGCCTTCGCTGACTGATCCTCTTGGGAAGGTAAAACTCGGTTGTATAGAGACATCAGATAAAGGTGATATGGGTGAGGACCAGAAGAAAGGAGAGAAGAAGAAAAGGAAGTAAAGACAAATGAGGCAAGAGTGAGATTCAGAAATGCCACGAACCAACTGATTTTCTAGATCCTGATGCTCCCATTCCTCTTGAAAAATCCATTGTTCCAACCTCTGCTCAGATCCGAATGATTCTTGACAAACCCCCTTATAAAGTTCCAACTAGAAATTTGAGGCTTAGGGATCGCTTTGGAGGTTGGGACTTAAGAGGAATGCACTTTGATTTAGATCTACGTCCGAATGATAGGAGGGATGCTGTCAAGCGGTTAAGTACTATAAAGAGTTGTATGATTACTCAGTTTGATACCCCAAAGAGTCAACTTGAAACACGGTTAAACATGGCCATGAGCAATATCGATAAGAAATTAGAGCATTGGGCCAACTTTGGCTATGAGTTTCAAAGGTTGAATGCTCGACATCTTGATTATATTGATACCTTGGAGAACGATAAAGCTAGATTGGTCCACTTGATCAGGTTCCAAGAGTCTGAAATTGCTTCTTTAAAGAGTGGAAATACTAGGGTGGACAGCTTGGAGGCTGAAAATGAGAGACTCAGAAGAGAGCTTGAGGATGCAAAAGAACAATTTCGAGAATCTCAATCTGCTCAAGAACTTACTGAATGTCAATTGGCTTTGGAAAGACGAGTTTCGGCTTCTTATCAACAAGAAAAGGTAGTTCTTGAAGATAAGATTAGTTCTCAGAACAAGGCTCTAAAAACTCTGGAAGAGGCCAAAATCAAGCCGAGTAAGGCTCTTGATCAGGCCAGAGTCGAGACAAGTAATACTCTATTTTAGTTTTTTGTCTATAGTGTTATGAATCTCGGAAGCATAAGCTATCTGAACAGTGTTTTCCCTGGACTTTGGCTCTTGGTTGGGAGCGAGTGCTTTCATACTCTGGTGGTGTAGAGGATGAATTTCTCCAGGAAAGTCTCCTAGAGGAAGAAGACCGTAAGGCTTTTGTCAAATGCAGGAAAATACTGGTGGATGAGCGATCCCAATCTTCTAGGGAGAAAACCCTGGATGTTACTGCTATTTGTGGACCATCCAGCTTTATCAATGTTGAAGCTTTAACTCCTCAAACTCCCCTGCGGACCGCCCTGACGAGGATGCTACTGAAGCTCAAGATATTGAAGAACACGTGACTCAGGAGGATGCAACCAAACAATGTCCAGGAAATGGCGAAGAGAGTGACGACGTGTGATAAACCCAAACTTCCATAGAACGAAAGCAAGGATAATCATTGGAATATGGCATATTTACAACAAAAACAGATCTTAGATAATATCATAACACATAAATCATTGCAGCGGAAATAAAATGTCATCAGCATCATAATATCCAATACATCAGAGTACGCAGATATGGGATACACTTAGCAAAAAGAAAGTCTGAATGAAAAGGAAATAAGTCTCAAACTCCGTAATGTACATCAAATTCCAAGGATGAAATAAAGTCTCAAAAGCAGAACAAAAAAGAAAATAAAAAGGTCTTCGTCTTCTTTTTTCAGCAAGCTCCAATCCAGAATGTATCCACCTAAACCTGTCACTTGGCTGCCCGTGTGAAAAGAGGGCACCCGAGTTTGCAAAGTGAAACAAACTTCGATTCAGTCATGGGACTGGTATGAGAAATCTTCCTTACATAATCTAAAAATGCAACTAATCACAGGACCACGTCGCTAACGCGGAACGGGTTTACTCCATTGGATTGCCAGTGCATCATTTAAACAAATTATATTAAAAACAACGCAATGTATTTTTAGAAAAATGAAATCATTATAATACTCAAGTCCCATCACACAATGCAACGCAAACTAGAGGATAGAGTTTTACCTTATAATGATCAAACATGACTTGATACGTATAAAATAATATTTTAATATTATTGTTAGTGTCTTATCAGTTTTAGGAAAATATTTCAAAATAAATGTATCAATCCTAGACGGCATAGGTACCATATACTATGTCGCCATATATAAGTTTACAATCAAATCCGTAATGTCGTATTGGAGATTTGGTTTCCATCATGAATCGAGGCTAGGTATCATCCTCTCCGATTCAAGATACTCTAGCAAATGCCTTAGGATTCCCCGTAGTGAACCCTTGGATGTTGTAGGGCCGGTCCACACATAACGCTAGTGGATTGGCAATTCTTGAACACAAGTTTCCCAGTTCTTTTGAACCTCTAATATGGTCACTAGCAACCTATAAAACCGAGGTGCCTCATAATCCGTCATCCACATAAGTAAAAGTGTCAGTGCTGGTAAGTCGTTGACACCACTTATAGCTAGAAAGAAATGTGTGCACTCCCTACGGTGCTGATACCGTTTTTGACTCATACCGAGATGTGAGGTTCGCGAAGTCACGTTATACACAAAGCTACGCCTAAACAGACTATGCTTTGATCATCAACCACTAGGCCTGCTTTTCAACAAAAGCCTTGATCATTTGCATCTCGGCGTGCCACATTGACATCTCACGCCATGCGATCAAGAACTATCCAAATATACCCTCTGAGGGTGTTAAGTAAGAGAATAAATTCTCCGCCACCAAATGGATATACATTAGATAGAAATCGATTTAGTTTACATGGAATGAACTCCAACGTCAGACACACATCCATTTACAAGTCTGTTCTTGGTCTGAACGGAACCGGAGTCACCTTATTCCTCGTCGGTGCTCGCATATCTGGACAATCAACAAGTACGTCCGAATAACTAACACTGTAACCCTTTCATGGGAGCACATCAGTCCAGGGTATCAGTAGTCATCCATTCGATGTTGAAGATCGCCGGTCTTCAATCACCGTCTTCTGTTTGTTTGATTTAAATCGCCTTATAATTATTTGAAATGAGTTGAACTCGGTCTTTTCAAATAATTTTTCGAATAGTTATCATTTAAATCATTTTATACCGTTAATATTTATTTATAACAATTTATCGCTATTTTTATTTATTTAAAATAGCTCAATATAATCAAACGACGCTTCGGGTCGATGGGCGGCCCTAGCGCTGTTTTTACCAAAATTTGATTTACATATATCTTGAAATCTTAAGTTGGATTTTGACGAAATTTATATCATTGGAAAGATCTTCCTAAAACGGTCCTAACGGTTCCAGTTTTGGGAAAATCCGAAGGTCGGATCTTTCGGTATAACCATTTAAAGTTACGATTGCCGAAACGCGAACTACCGCGCGCAATTCGTTTAATTTATAATTTATATTTATATATGTATAAATATAAATCATTTGGCGATTTCAAATATTTTCCATCAATCATATCTAAAATGTAATTTTAAAATCTATTTTTTTATCGCATCTAAAATGACGATAAAAATATATTTTTCATTCTATCACTTTAATAACATCTGAAATGACATTACAATTTAACGTTTAATTCTATCCTTTTATCACATCTAAAATGGCGATAAAATTATAACGTTAATTTCTATTCTTTTTATCGCATCTAAAATGACGATAATAACATAACTTTAATCCTATCATTTTTATTGCATCTAAAATGTGAATTAAAATGTCACTTTTATTTCTACTCTTTTTATTGTCCCTAGAATGACAATAAAAATATAACTTTTGATTCTATTCTTTTATTTACATTTAAATGTAAACAAAATAAAACTTTTTAATCTATTCTTTTGTTTACATCTACAATGTAAATAAAATATAACCTTTTGATCTACGTTTTTATTTACACCTAAATTGCAAATAAAAATGTATTCTAATATATATTTTTATCTACATGTAGAATGCAAATAAAAATGTACTTTTCTAATTCATGTTTTTATTCACATTTAAAAATGACATTAAAAGTGTAATTTCTAATTCTATGTTTTTATTCACATTTAAAAATGACATTAAAATTGTACTTTCTAATTCTATGTTTTTCTTAACATTCAAAATGTAAATATAAATGTCACTTTTGAATCCATGTTTCTATTTACATCTAAAATGTAAATATAAATTTCACTTTTAATCTACTCTTTTATTTACATCTAAAATGTAAATATAAATTTAGCTTTTTAATCTAATCTTTTATTTACATTTAAAATGTAAATAGAAATATAATTTTAAATCTATTCTTTTTATTGTCCCTAGAATGACAATAAAAATATAACTTTTAATTCCATTCTTTTTCCTTAACATTAAAATTGTGTATTTTAATGAATTCATGTTTTGATTAAAACATGAAAAAAAATTCTATTTACACAAATGTCCATTTTCTGTTGCAAGTTTATTTATAGCAACAAAATCAATATTTTTTTAATTGTAAATTCTAATTAAATCCAATATTAACAAAAGGTGATATTTTTATCTAATAGGAAAATCCAATTCAAATCAACAAAACCAACAAAGTGATACTTTTATGTTGAATTGAAAATTCTAATTTAATTCAACAACATAAACAAAGGTGAAATTTTTATTGAATTGAAAATTCTAATTCAATTCAATAAAACATAGAAAGGTGTTATATTTTCATGGAATTGAAAACTCTAATTCAATTCAATATTATAAAAAGGTGATATTCTATTGAGTTGAAAGTTCTAATTCAATTCAACATTTTAAAAAGGTGATAGATTCAATAATATATCAACAAAAATGATTCAACAAACTATTAAACAAAATGATTTATTCTAATTTGTCTATCGCATATAGATCTATAATTTAACTAACAAATCTACAACAATACATCACATATCAACAGATCAATCATTCTGAATTTCACCACATTGCAGATCTAATTCATTAACATACATATCACTATTTAAATGGCGAGAAAAATAATTAAATTGATTTGATTATTTAAATCATAAATCTCACCTCGTTTCATATTCAGAACTAAAATTCAAAAGGTTCAGAATCAGTCCCAATCGGTTCTAGAACGTAGTATTTGGCTTCACGATCACAATGCTTCAGAAATCACCGAATTTCGAGTTCTAATGAACTAGTTATGGTTTAATTAAGTTAGAAACATTTTAAATTAATTAAATATTTTAAAAACGGGTCCATACCCTTCTTCTCCCTTATACAGATAACGGCTGACGTTGCTTTCAGAAAACTTCCACTCTAGGTCATAGATTTGCTTCCACCCCGAACAACTATGAGGCGATCGGGCTACCTCATGACCACGGCCACGGAAGGGCACGCAGGGGGTCTCACTCGCGTCAGGTGCGATCGCACCTATGGGTGGCGGCGGCGGCGCAAGTTGTTCGGGTTTGGTGGTCTGTTTCTCGGGCTGTGGTGAAATAGGTGGGATCCGACCGTGCAGGATTGTAGAGGAGGAAGAGAGCTTCGATAAAGCCCAAAGGTGTGAGGGGTTTTAGTGTATGGATCGACTGGATTTAGAGGGAGAAGGAGGAAGAAAATTCGCCCATTGATGAGGTAGTGGCGGCTGGGTAATGATGGAAGGAGGGTTTGTGAAAATGATTTATTTGAATATTTATAATATTTTATGTATATTTTGAAAATTAATCCATACATTCTAAACAACTCCGATCTCAATCCAACGAGAGTTTACCGTACACAATAGCCCCCGTTCCGAATCCAATGGGCCAGGTCTCGTCATCCCAAACCACTGTCTGTGGCCTGAAATCTTTAATTTAATATTTAAATCATTTATTTAATTAGTACGATCATACATTTAAATTCACCGGAGCCACATACGACCACTAAAAATTACAGAAAAAATATTTTTGGCTTTTTATGACGTACAAAATTAATTTTGTCGAATTCCGAGACCGTTTGAAAAATGGCTATTTTCTAGTCGATTAAATTTGACTGAAATGAACAAAACACATTTTCTTTTGTCATTCTCACATATTAATTCGAAAAATTATGAAAATTGAAACCTAGCAATAATTAGACATTCCGGTTCCAACAAAAGTGGTTTCGTCGAATACGGAGGTCGTTTGAAAAATGGCCTTTTATACGGGCTATTAATTATACTATAGCGACTATTCTGAATATTCAACTAGCCATAACTTCTGATTCCCTCTATGAAATTTTAATTTTTCGGATTCATTGGAAAGATATTTACAAACAGATTTAGATATTTTTGGTTTTACCAAAATCCATTAAATTTTGAATCCGGTATATTCAGCCAAAGTTCAGCTTTGACTTTTCAAACTACCGTGCTAACTCCAATACCTTTTGGAATTAAAATAAATATATTCATTCTATCTTCGATTAAAATAAATTTTTAATCGTTATTATATAAAATAAATTATTTTAACTATTCCAAATTCACCGAAATAGCCAAAATAAAAAATTTTAATTGGTTCTGATTTTCCGGGTTGTTACAATCTCCCCCACTTAAAATCTTTTCTTCCCCAAAATGGAAACAAGGTAATGTAGGAAACAAAACGGAAAATGTAAATATTGTAAATGTACCTCAACACAAGAGTTACTCGGAGATGTCCACTCTGCACTTGGGGTAAGCTGTTTTGATGCTATCCTCTGTCCCCCAAGTACAGTCTCTAGGATCCCCGCTCCACTGCACTTTAACTAGGTGGATCCTCTTGTTCCTAAGAACTCGGGTCTCTTTGCCAACAATTTTTACCGGCTCCCTCCTCACTGCTAGGGCCGGGGTAATCTCCAAATCTCGTTGTGTTGCTTCCTCCACAACTAAATCTGACTTATGAACATGCTTCTGGAGTTGGGACACATGAAATACATTGTGGACCCCCGGCAACCAGTCAGGCAACTGCACACTATAAGCGAGAGTCCCAATCCTTTCGAGAATAGGAAATGGACCAATGAATCTCAGTGCCAATTTCCCCGTCTTCCCAAATCGAACTACACCTCTCAGTGGGGAAACCTTCAAGCATACAAGATCACCAACAGAGAATTCTAAATCTCTTCTCCGCAAGTCTACATAGCTCTTCTGTCGGTTCTGAGCAGTCAGTAAGCACTTCTTAATAAAATCAACTTTCTCTGCTGCTTCACGAATCATGTCGGAACCCAAGACTAATCGATTGCTTGGTTCCACCCAACATGCGTGGGACCTGCATGGCCTGCCATATTAAGCTTCGAAGGAGGACATCTACAGGCTTGCTTGATAACTGTTATTATAAGAGAACTCAACCAAGTGTAAGTGGTCCTCCCATGAATTGCCAAAATCAAGAATGCACGCTGGCAACAAATCTTCTAATATGCGGTTTACCCTCTCAGTCTGGCCATCTATCTGAGGGTGATAAGCAGTGCTCAGATTCAACTTGGTCCCAAGCTGTTCTTGGAAAGCTTCCCAGACTTGCTAGCAAATAATGGATCATGGTCATTGACAATGTTACTGGGAACTCCATGCAGTCTGACAATCTCTTTGAAAGAAAGTTGCGCCAGACATCGAGCTGTTCGATTAGATTTGACAGGGATGAAATGGGCAGTCTTTGTGAGGCGATCTACAATCACCCATATACTGTCATTCCCTTTTCTGGTTCGGAGCAAGCCATCAATAAAGTCCATTGAAATTTGGTCCTATTTCCAACTTGGAACCTCTAGTGATTTCAACAATCCTGCTGGCTTCTGCTGGTCGCTTTTGACTTGCTGAAAAGTGGGACATCTAGCAACATATATAGAAATGTCTCTCTTCATAGATCTCCACCAAAATATGCGCTTGAGGTCATGATACATCTTGCTCACCCCTGGATGAATAGTAAGATTAGAGTTGTGACAGTCATCCAAAACTTCCCTCCTGAGCTCAGAAATGTTCAGGACACAAATTCGGCCTAATAGTCTCAGAACCCCTTTGTCATCAATTTGGAAACTCGTGGGTTCGCCTTCCTGAATTCTTTTGATAATCCTCTGAATAAATTTATCATCCTTCTGAAGAGAAGAGATTTTATCAATCAGTGTGGGTGTAATGATGAGATCGGCGAGGATAAGTTTAGTGCTGGCTGTATTTTCCTGCTGAGCGCATCGGCTACAACATTAGCTTTCCATGGAGTATATAGGATATCCACGTCATAGGCCGCGAGGAATTCAATCCAACGTTGCTGCCTCAAATTCAAATCTCTTTGGGTAAATAGATGCTTCAAGGATTTGTGATCCATATACAGGTCAAACTTCTCACCCAAGAGATAGTGCCTCCTGTCTTTAGAACAAATACGATGGCCATTAGCTCATGATCATGAGTGGCATAATTCTTCTCATGCGGTTTCAACTATCGGCTAGCATATGCAACTACTTTGTCCCTTTGCATTAGCACCACACCAATACCTTAGACAAATAAAAGGATAACATGTTAAAATGAGATTTATCATTTAAAAATGTCATCTCTAACATGTTGGTTTATATAAAAAGGATAACCTTATCCAGAAGCATCTATCCAGACTTTCAAATCCTGATTGCCATCAATAATGGTCAACACAGGAGCAGTGGTCAACCTCCTCTTTAGCTCTTGGAAAGTTGCCTCACATTCAGGTGTCCAGCTAAACCTTGCATGCTTCTTAGTTAGTTTCGTTAATGGACAAGATAGCCTCAAAAAATCTTTGATGAATTTCCGATAATACCCAGCTAGTCCTAAGAAACTTCTGACTTCGGTGGGAGTTCTAGTCTGCTTCCAATCTTGGATGGCTGAGATCTTTCCTGGATCGACTGAAATGCCTTCCTTTGATACAACATGGCCGAGGAATTTCACCTCTTCTTGCCAGAATATGCATTTAGAGAATTTGGCTTTCAACACATTTCTTCACAAAATCTCCAAGACTTCTTTCAGATGCTTTTCGTGCTCAGCAGTGGTTTTAGAAAAGATTAGGATGTCATCGATGAACACTAGCATGAATTTATTTAAAACATCTCGGAATACTCTATTCATCAAATCAACAAAGTATGCTGGAGCATTACATAGACCGAAGGGCATTATTAGCCATTCATAAAATGTGTCTGGACCTCTGAAAGCAGTCAAAGGAGCACACTCTTCTGCGATGCGCAGTTGATGGAAACCTGTGGCTAGATCCATCCTAGAGAATACTCGTGCTCCATGTAGGCGGTCCAGTAGGTTATCAATACGTGGTAGTGGATATTTGTTTTTTAGTGTTTGCTTATTGAGGTAGTGGTAGTCCACACACAGTCGGAGTGTACCGTCTGACTTCGGGACAAATACCACTGTTGTACCCTATTCTGAGAAGCTAGGCCTGATCAGACCCTTCCACAAAAGCTGTTTAGTTTGATTGCTCTGCTCCTCTTTTTCGTTTGGCGACATTCTTCGAATAGGATGCACGATGGGCCTTGCATTCGAAGCTAAGTCAATTCTGAAGTTGATTTCTCTACGTGGAGGTAAGCTATCAACCTCGTTGAACACATCATCATAATCTTTGACGACGGGAATATCCTCGATAGAAGTGGGAGTGACTTCTAGAGAAGACCAAAATTCTTTTCTGTCAGTTGTTGAGCCGTGGCATGATATAGTAATATTTCCAAGCTTAGTTTTAAATTTGACAATTCTTTTAGCACATACTAACTCAGCCTCATACTTTGTTAGCCAATCCATTCCCAGTATGATATCATATCCAGAGAAATTCATGGCGATCAAATCAAAAGAGAACTGGTAGCGAAAATAAGTAACAGGTACTCTACAATACTGATCGAGAATAAGAGAACCTCCTATCGGACTATGAGCTCTAATCAATTCTTTAAGTTTTCTTGGTTTTAGTTTTAACTTTTTAATTGTGTCACTAGAAATAAAACTTCGTGATGCACCAGTGTCAAATAATGTTGTAATAGGAATGTTCTTAATGTTAAGAGTACCTCCTAAAACATCGGGTTTACCTGCTCCTTCGGACGAAGCTGGTGCAGCCGTTCCCTCGTAGACATGAGCCAGTTGATAATTCTTTAGCAGTGGGAAGTTTGGCTTGATGTGCCCCTTCTAATGACAACTGTAGCACTCCCTCTTATCCTGAGAATTCTGGCCACGATTCTGACTGGATCCAGACTCATTCCTCTAGGCCCTTTTCGGAGCTCTACACTCAGATTCAAAGTGTCCAACCTTGTCGCAGTTATAGCATTTCACCTTGGTCCTGGCTCTCTTTTTTCCTTGAGGTTTAGCGGCTGAAGAGTTGCTCGCCTCAGGTTTCCTGTCAGTTTGCTCCTTCTCGTTGTTATTCTGATTTTTTGCCCGATCTTGCTGTGCAGCCTGGTCATTCTCCTCATAGCGACAGGCCATCTCGATTACTTCATTAAATGGGAGTTTGATGTGAGTTATGACCCTGTCCAGGTAATTCTTAGAAAGGCCCTTGATGAATCTTTTGTTTTTCTGAACTGGATCCTGAATTAACTCTGGGGCGTAGCGTGAAAGTTCCTCGAACTTCCGCACGTATTCTGAGATAGTCATACTACCCTGCTGCAAATTTGCAAATTGGTCATGGAGCCTCTCTACTTCCTGTGTAGGGATGTACTTGTCATTGAAGAGCTCTTTAAATCTGGCCCAAGACATGTTGTCCACATCATTGCCAATTTTGACTGTATTCCACCAATGTTGAGCTTGGTCCTTCAATAGCCAGGTAGCCATAAAGCGCTTGCGTTGATCCTCCAATTCCAAGCCTTCAAAGATTTTCTCGCTGTCATTTAACCATGTCTATGCCTCACTCGCAGTCTCCCGCCCGGTAAAGGATACTCAACCTAAGTTTCTGAACTTCTTGCACATTATCTCCAAGTCAAACGGCTATAAGGGTAGAGGTGGTGGTGCTACGACCACGAGGTCGGGCTGCTCTTGGATAATAGGGGTCTCATCTCTGACTGGCCCCACGGCTCCACCTCGGGCTACACCGCGGGTTCTAGCTCTAGTGCTCATTTTAAATTAGTCTGTACCATTGAGGAAAGAGTCAGACCAACATAAATGATAATTTTTAAGGAAAGGTAAAGGTAAAGGCAAATGGAAAGATGATGATGTAATGACTGATTAGTATGTGCTATTCTGTTGTGCTCATTCTAGGACATTACTAATCCTATCTCTAATGAGCTACTCATCTTAGAATACTACAGATTCTATCTAGATGAATTGTTCTAAATATGTCATACTCTGAAGCTAAGGTTAACCTTTAGCTCTGATACCAACTGTGATAACCCCAAACTTCTGTAGAACGAAAGCAAGGATGATCATTGGAATATCGCATATTTACAAAAAAACAGATCTCAGATAATATCATAACACATAAATCATTGCAGCGGAAATAAAATGTCATCAGCATCATAATATCCAATACATCAGAGTACGCAGATACAGGATACACTTAGCAAAAAGAAAGTCTGAATGAAAAGGAAATAAGTCTCAAACTCCATAATGTACATCAAATACCAAGGATGAAATAAAGTCTCAAAAGCAGAACAAAAGAGAAAAGAAAAAGGTCTTCATCTTCTTTCTTCAGCAAGCTGCAATCCAGAATGTATCCACCTAAACCTGTCACTTGGCTGCCCATGTGAAAAGAGGGCACCCGAGTTTGCAAAGTGAAACAAACTTCGAGTCAGTCATGAGACTGGTATGAGAAATCTTCCTTACATAATTTAACAATGTGGCTAATCATAGGACCACGCCGCTAATGCAGAACGGGTTTACTCCATCGGATTGCCAGTGCATCATTTAAACAAATTATATTAAAAACAACGCAATGTCTTTTTAGAAAAATGAAATCATTATAAGACTCAAGTCCCATCACACAATGCAACGCAAACCAAAGGATAGAGTTTTACCTTATAATGATCAAACATGACTTGATACGTATAAAATAATGTTGTAATATTATTGTCAGTGTCTTGTCAGTTTTAGGAAAATATTTCAAAATAAATGTATCAATCCTAGACGGCATAAGTACCATATACTATGTCGCCATATATAAGTTTACAATCAAATCCGTAATGCCTTAATTGAGATTTGGTTTCCATCATGAATCGAGGTTAGGGATCGTCCTCTCCGATTCGAGACACTATAGCAAATGCCTCAGGATTCCCCGCAGTGAACCCTTGGATGCGGTAGGGTCGGTCCACACATAAATCTAGTGGATTGGCTATTCTGGATCACACGTTTCCCAGTTCTTTTGAACCTCTAATATGGCCACTAACAACCTATAGAACCGAGGTACCTTATAATCCATCATCCACATAAGTAAAAATGTCAGGGTTGGTAAGTTGCTGACACCACTTCTAGTTAGAAAGAAACGTGCATACTCCCTACGGTCCTGATCCCATTTTTGACTCATACCGAGGTGTGAGGTTCGGGAAGTCACGTTATACACAAAGCTACGCCTAAACAGGTTATGCTTTGATCATCCACAACAATGCCTGCTTTTCAACAAAAGCCTTGATCATTTGCATCTCGGCGTGCCACATTGACAGCTCACGCCATGTGATCAACAACTATCCAAATATACCCTCTGAGGGTGTTAAGCAAGAGAATAAATTCTCCGCCACCAAACGGATATACATTAGATAGAAATCGATTTAGTTTACATGGAATGAACTCCAACGTCAGACATCATCCATTTACAAGTCCGTTCTGGGTCTGAATGGAACCGGAGTCACCTTATTCCTCGTCGGTGCTCGCATATCCGGACAATCAACAAGTACGTCTAGACAACTACCACTGTAACCCTTTCCTGGAAGAAAATCAGTGCATGGCATCAGTAGTCATCCATTCGATGTTGAAGATCACCGGTCTTCAATCACCGTCTCCTATTTGTTCGATTTAAATCGCCGTATAATTATTTGAAATGAGTTGAACTCGGTCTTTTCAAATAATTTTTAAAATAATTATCATTATATCATTTTACGTCGTTAATATTTACTTATAACAATTTATCGCTATTTTTATTTATTTAAAATAGCTCAATATAATTAAACGACGCTACGGGTCGATGGGCGGCCCTGACGCTATTTTTACCAATATTTGATTTATATATATCATGAAATCCAACCGTTGGATTTTGACGAAATTTATATTGTTGGAAAGATCTTCCTAAAACGGTCCAAACGGTTCTAGTTTTGGGAAAATCCAACGGTCGGATCTTTTGGTATAACCATTTAAAATTACGATTGCTGAAAAGCGAACTACCACGCTCGATTTGTTTAATTTATAATTTATATTTATATAAATATAAATATAAATCGTTTGGCGATTTCAACTATATTCCATCAATCATTTCTAAAATGTAACTTTAAAGTCTATTCTTTTTATCGCATCTAAAATGACAATAAAAATATATTTTTCATTCTATCACTTTAATTACATCTAAAATGACATTACAATTTAACGTTTAATTCTATCCTTTTATCACATCTAAAATGATGATAAATTTATAACATTAATTTCTATTCTTTTTATCGCATCTAAAATGACAATAAAAATATAACATTAATCCTATCATTTTTATTACATCTAAAATGTGAATTAAAATGTCACTTTTATTTCTACTCTTTTTATTGTCCCTAGAATGACAATAAAAATATAACTTTTGATTCTATTCTTTTATTTACATTTAAAATGTAAACAAAATATAAATTTTTAATCTATTCTTTTGTTTACATCTACAATTTAAATAAAATATAACTTTTTGATCTACGTTTTTATTTACACATAAAATTCAAATAAAAATGTAACTTTCTAATTTATATTTTTATCTACATGTAGAATGCAAATAAAAATGTACTTTTCTAATTCATGTTTTTACTCACATTTAAAAATGACATTAAAAATGTACTTTCTAATTCTATGTTTTTATTCATATTTAAAAATGACATTAAAAATGTACTTTCTAATTCTATGTTTTTATTCACATTTAAAAATGACATTCAAAATGTACTTTCTAATTCTATGTTTTTATTCACATTTAAAATGTAAATATAAATGTCACTTTTGAATCCATGTTTCTATTTACATCTAAAATGTAAATATAAATTTCACTTTTAATCTACTCTTTTATTTACATCTAAAATGTAAATATAAATTTAGCTTTTTAATCTAATCTTTTATTTACATTTAAAATGTAAATAAAAATTTAATTTTAAATCTATTCTTTTTATTGCCCCTAGAACGACAATAAAAATATAACTTTTAATTCCATTTTTTCCTTTACATTAAAATTGTATATTTTAATGAATTCATGTTTTGATTAAAACATGAACAATTTTTCTATTTACACAAATGTCCATTTTCTGTTGCAAGTTTATTTATAGCAACAAAATCAAATTTTTTTTGAATTGTAAATTCTAATTAAATCCAATATTAACAAAAGGTGATATTTTTATCTAATAGCAAAATCCAATTCAAATCAACAAAGTGATACTTTTATGTTGAATTGAAAATTTTAATTCAATTCAACAACATAAACAAAGGTGAAATTTTTATTGAATTGTAATTCTAATTCAATTCAACAAAACATATAAAGGTGTTATCTTTTCATGGAATTGAAAACTCTAATTCAATTCAATATTATAAAAAGGTTATATTTTATTGAATTGAAAGTTCTAATTCAATTCAACATTTTAAAAAGCTGATAGATTCAATAATATATCAACAAAAATGTTTCAACAAACTATTAAACAAAAATGCTTTATTCTAATTTATCTATCACATACAAAGATCTTTAATTTAACTAACAGATCTACAACAATACATCACAAATCAACAGATCAATCATTCTGAATTTCATCACATTGCAGATCTAATTCATTAACATACATATCACTATTTAAATGGCGAGAAAAATAATTAAATTGATTTAATTATTTAAATCAGAAATCGCACCTCGTTTCAGATTCATAACTAAAATTCAAAAGGTTCAGAATCAGTCCCAATCAGTTCTAGAACATAGTATTTGGCTTCACGATCACAATGCTTCAGAAATCACCGAATTCCGAGTTCTAATGAATTAGTTATGGTTTAATTAAGTTAGAAACATTTTAAATTAATTAAATATTTTTAAAATGGGTTCAGACCCTTCTTCTCCCTTTACAGATAAGGGCCGATGTTGCTTTCAGAAAACTTCCACTCTAGGTCATAGATTTTTTTCCACCCCGAACAACCAGGAGGCGATCGGGCTACGTCACGACCACGGCCACGGAAGGGCACGCAGGGAGATCCCACTCGTGTTAGGTGCGATCGCGCCTATGGGTGATGGCGGCGGTGCAAACTGTTCGGGTTTGGTTGTCTGGTTCTCGGGCTGTGGTGAACTAAGTGGGATCCGACCGTACAAGATTGTAGACGAGGAAGAGAGCTTCGATAAAGCCCAACGGAGTGAGGGATTTTAGTGTATGGATCGACGGTGTAATGACCCGGAAATTTCTGGATGAAAAACAAATTTGTGAATGAACTTAAAATTTAATAATACATTAATAAATTGACTTATTAATGTGTTAACTCATTTACAGGGCCAGAATAGTTAAGTAAGATTTATTTACGATGACCCAAAGCGTAGCTAAAACCTGACAACCAAGAGCATAGCAAAAACTTAATAACGTAAGTAAAACTAAACATAGAAATGACAACACTACTAAAGCGCTGTCACAAAGCGGTACAAACACACTGTAGCAAAAGCGTTGCAAATCTTTAACTAAAGATTTACTTGATTTTTAGAGACAAATCGAATAGCTTGTTAACTAGACTATAATTGCACTAGCTTATACCTTTCCTAAGCTAACTACAACATGTGCATTTGACCTTTTCTAGCATGCACATGAACCCATTCTCTTGCGCATAAGAAACAAGACCAAACCATGTCTTTGCGCAAGGCCAAGAGAAAACAAGTCAGCTGAAACCAAATTAACTAAGTAGCTTATTTAGTTAATTACTTCATAGAAGTGTAAAGAGGACAAGAGAGGTATGACAAGTGAGTTGTTGCTAATCACTTAAGTGTTTAGAGATTGATGGAAAGTGTTTTCTATCATGAAGACTACACACTACTTTACATCAAGCATTTAATGTGAGATACATAACAACTAAGATTGGTATTTAGATCAAAACATATTAATATGTGGAAATTATTCCTACCGAATGATCATGAAAGGGGCAGAGCATCTAGCTCTTAAGGAACCTTCCTATTTTTGTTCCATCTTGGGTATGAGGAGTATAATGTAAATTGATCTCCAAAAAGGACCTTAGCATTTAATGATTTTGTCAACCTTAGAAACAAGAATAGGAAAAAGGACACACACCTATAACTTGCACAGGGTATTTTTGACAAAACTTGGCATCAATTAGAAAATCTTTCCATCAGCACACAAAGCATATTTAAATGCATCTTCTAGAACAAAGGACAAGTGGGTGCAAGCTTTGTCATTAAGTAAATACAAGTGAGTGGCTATCTTTTTTCCAGCAAGCTTTTAAGCAAATAAGACAAACCATATGTTGCTTTCAAATGGATATATTCTTGCTGCCAAAACCTGCGCAACATATTTGATTAGAGTATATTAAGATTTAGTGTTTATTTAAGTAAATAGAAAACCAATATAATACTATATATAAGAGCCTATATATATATGTGAGACATTACCCCATTTTGATGCACTGCAAACCCGATAAGAGAAGGAGATCTGGGAATCCAAAATACTCCATCATCCTGCATTTCATTTGTGAGTAAACACTCACTTCTTTATTGTTTTAATCCATGCAAGTTTGTTGATAGATATATATGCCGTAATGGTTATAATTTTGCAAAAAAAATCTTATTGCTAAACCCATATTGCTTGATAAACAATGAGACATCTCTGTTAATTAAAACTGTGCATACACTGTAAAGCCATTTCTCTGTTTTGCTCTAAATCCTTATATTTGTGTGCTAGTGTAAGTAAAAACTTAGTTTCTGTGTGAAAAAGTTCCTTCGGTTTAAATGACATTTAAACATAAGCCACTTGAACGAAATTTATATATGTGCCAGAACAAATACCTTTGGGTTAAACAGCAAATTTAAGGAGGAATAGTTTTGGACCTGAGATGGCCGTCATTTGTAATCATGAGTGAAGGCGTGGCATTTTGTGTGGGGTGGCGATGGACTCACGGTAATTGGAGATGCCATGCACATGCACAGGGGAGCGGTGTACATGGATATTGGTTGCGTCAGTCATTTCTTTTTGGTTGTTCCTGAAGCAAAAAGTAATGAAAAATAAAAATGTTAATTTATAAATTCACATCATTAAGCCTGAAAAGAATAGATATTAAATGAACCGTTGTGTGATGTGATGATCGAGAGGGATGCTACCAAGGGGAGAGGTCGGCCATGGAGTCACCAGCTCGTAGGTGAAGTATAGGGTTGATCGGCAAAGTATGTTGATGGTGGTAGGCGTTTGTTCAGCCGCCAGTATAGTGCTTGGTTTTCGATGGTTAAACCGAGATGTTTTCTTTGATCAAGCTGATGATGGTCGAACAAATGATGTGGGTTGACTCAGTAGAGTGATGTGCGTATGTGGGATCAGCAACGAGGCCGCGGTGATGGCCGTTGCGTGTGTACATGTGCACACTTGAACGTGCACAGTAGAGTTCATAAAAACAGGAGGTTAAAGCTTAATGTTAGCAGTCAAGGCGAGAAGGAGAGAAAGGCCAGTAAATCATAGTTGTGAGACGGTGGATGGAAGATGAGCCGACAGTTCACCGGAGCTTGAAGGAGTGAGGTAGCAATGCACGGCAGTGAGGGAATGAAAGCAACAGAAGCAAACAGGTGGCAATTGTCAACAACAGGACTCGTAGATTGTTGGAAGAAGGGGCGTGAATTTCTGAGGACCTGGGCGAACGTGGAGCTGGAGGTTTGATCTACGATGGGAGCATTAACGTGTGAACTATGGAAGGGGAAAAGGACCATGGTTTACGACAGAAAGGGGTTGAACACAGAAATTATGGAGAAAGGGGATTATTGCCGATTTGAGTTCATGTGCAGTTCCAGTAGGTGTTATTACGTGTGTGGAAGCATTTGAGACCTTTGTTTGGTGATGAGGTAGCATGTGCGTGTGCACTGCCTACAGGTGCACAAGGTAGAATAGTGGAGCAAATGAATAAAGAAGAGGAAAGGTGGTAGTAGATCAACTCGTGAAGGGGAGAGAAGGAGCGAGTGAGTAGGGTTGAGTGGTAATGGTGTTGATGATCAGTAAAGGTCCGATAGTTGAGGGGTCAGCCGTGAAGAAAGAGGGATAGAAGCAGATGAGTATATAAAAATACATAACTGAAAATGCCGAACAAAAATAAAAAAAAGAAAATATATAAACAGCACCATATAAATGAAAACAGGGTAAATACTGTGTATGGTTAGACTCATACAAACTAAATAAATAAAAATATACCTTAAACGGTTTTCACCTGTAAATCAATTCATCTGGATATATATACGTCCAAACAAAGTGGAAATGAAGGGTCCTGTCGAAGTGAGGGGTATTGAAACATGAACGTGGAACCGGATCTGGATGTGTGGCGTAGGAGTGGGAATTCACGGTAGAAGGTTAGAAAAGAAAAGGGATAAGCATGGAAATGGAGAAGCATTAGAAAAGTAGAAATAGGATGGGCAACAAGTGACAGCAGGTCATGGCATTTGTAAAAGGGAACGGTAGGAGAAAGAAAGTGTGGGCCTTGGAGGTTTGGGCGTATGGGCTTGTTTTCAAGAAGTAGGGGTTGCAAAGGAGGATGGGGGGGGGGGACACGTAAGCTAGGGGGATGACGTGGGCTTAAAACGATTTGGCCACACAAGTTTTAAAAGGGGGTTTAAATTAAATAAGGAAATGGGCCAGAAATGGGCTTCGAAAAATTGGGCTTTGTAAATTAAATAGAAAAAGAGAAAGATAGGGTGGGGTTAAAGCTTTTAAACCGGGCTTGTTTAAAAGAAGTTGGCAATAAAAATAAAGAGTTATCTTGTTAGATTGAAACCATTTGTTTTAAACATATATATACATATAAAGAGTATAACAAATAAAGTCGGTCATAAGAAATAAAATAAACGAATGAGAAATAGATTTTTATATGTACACTTATATATTTATATATGAAAAATCAAAGTAGTATAGTGAAGTTTAATTAATTTAAATTGAATAAATTTAAATAAAGAGAAGAATTTATCAAATCAGTTAAAGACTCAGAACGGATAAAACTTGATGAGTTAAATTAAAATCAGTGATCTACCAAATCGAAAGGAAGGTGATTAACTGTCAAAGATAAATTCAAATGCTTAGAATAAACCCTATATTATTATTTTATCGACTTAAGTCGATAATCCTTTAAATATCATGAAATGATCAAAGTAACGATAAATAAAATAAAAAATGGATCAGGAGAAAGGATTATTGTCGATATTAGATCCAAATGTTTTGACCCCGGGTTTTATAAAAAGAAGATTTTACCTTAGAAAGGTTTAGGCCCGTGCTTCGCACACGGTATAGCATGATATGGAATAAAGGGGTTAAGTTAATATTTTTCGAAATAAAAATATTAAAGGAATGTGAATTTTTGAAATAAGAATTCAAATGGAATTACTGAAATTAGAAACTGACCAGAATTAGTAAGTCGAATGATTTTCATGAGTATCGATCTGATGTTGGTTTCGGCCTTCGGGGTTTATACTTAGGAAGTTGTTCTCTTAATAATTACAGTCAGCGACTGATTGATGTAAAAGGATAGTGACACGTAAACATATGAAATATATATATATGATGATGATTTGTCAATAGAAATTTCAATTGGAAATAAGATTTGTTGTTTGCACACGTGTTTTCATTTGATAGTTAAATCACCGACTATCAAAGTTTGACCATTTAACGTTGTTAATATGGAGAGACCGGTTGGATTATTATCCAAAGAACCACTCCGTATTAGCGTAAGCGTGGCGAATCAAATACGCTGAAGATAATTGAAGACGGAGTAAAATGCAAGGGCTGTTGTATAAATCTTAGATAACAATTGGCTAAGATGGTTGTACAGAATAGTACCTTCGGTTTGTCCAGTCCCAGGACAACTTGTATGGACGAATGTCTGACAGAGTATTTCCAATGGGATCACGTACGTTATTTTCTTCAAACGTATCAGTTGCTGGCACAGAAGGGAAACTTCTTTAGCCGGACAACTAGAGTATTTTTGTTAAAATCAATTAGTGATTTCCAATTGATTTGATAATGTGACATTCAAAGCAAATCAAAAGAGTGTCAAGGTAGGTTTAGCCTCAAGCTTCACAACCAGGAAATGACAAAAATCGGGCAGGCAGCATGGCTAGGTGGGTCATACCCAAGCAGGGTGTATTATCACCATCTAGAGAAATTCCTATTTGTCTTCTCATTTATATTTCGCCGCTGCAGCTTTTGGAAAACGGTGGTTTGAGCCCAACCGTTGGTGATAATATATTCGCTACACTCAAGAAAATGAGTGGGCGGTCATGTGTGGCCGAGTTGCAAGATGTTCTTGTTGAACTCCGGTGTATCGTTTCTAGAGTACACTAATCGGAAGGTGGATCCATACCTGGTCATAGTTGGAAATCCATTATCCCTAAGCGACAAGCGGTTTTGTTTGTATACTATATAGTAGAATGTGAGATGCAAACATTCTACTAGATTATAAATTATTTGTTGAACCGTAGACATTATCAAAATATCTGGTTTAATATACAAACTGTTTTGATCTCATAAGGTAAAAACCCGTTCCGTATTCACGGCGTGGTCTTATGAAACATTGTGATTCCTAAAACTTTTTTTATAAATCGTTTACTCATACCAGTCCATGACTGACCCGGAGTTTATTTTTCTGTGTTTTCCTTAAAATCTTGGGTATTCATAACACTTGTTATGAATAGACAAGTAATCCAGGTTTTTACTTAACTTTTGGAGTAGCTGATGGGAAGGATCCGAACGTTGGCTTATCTATCATGTTGATGAATAATTATCTGCAAGTGGTTCATCTCTGATGTTATGTAGAATTATCTACAAGTTAGTATAACAAATGTTAAGTATGAAATTTGTGATGACATGTATCCGTATGTATGAAGTACTCTAATGTACTTGACTTATGTTATGTAATATTTTGGGTTATTAATATATCGTCCCGAATTCCGCTGTGAGATTCTGATGTCTTTTCTTAGTTCTATTCTCCTATCTACTTCTTTTCTTGATACAACTTCCGAGGTACCGGAAAGTTAGGTCGTTACAGTTGGTATCGGAGCTTAGGTTATCGTATACCTAGGCTTTGGGTGAGTGTTGAGAGAGCGTATTTTAAGAGTTTGATGCTATTATATATATAGAATATATATATTTAGGAGAAATCAACTTAAGTTAAGGTAATTATGGTTAGCTTTAGAATAAATTGAAAAAGGGTTGAATTGAATTAGAATAATATCTAATCATATTGATATAGGAAATGAAGTTAGGATTTTTAATTGAATAAAAATTTGGATTTCCGCTAAATTAAGTTTAGACTTAAGTATTTACTGAATATAAACTTATGAAAAGTGAACTTATTGATTTTCGAGATAAAATCAGGTTAATGAGTCCTGAAACAAAGATAACTAATTTAGGAATTAATTAGTATAATACTTAAGGAGTTAAGTGAATTGATCTGGAGATCGTTGAATATGGATTCAAGTAAAAAGAGAATTCGGGATAGATATATTTGAATGAGTTGATCCAAATTTAGGAGGTGTATTAGATTTAGAATTTATTTTCCAAATATAATCATGATATCTTTGAGATAAGATGAGGTTAAGAAATTAGAACCTCACTGAAAATTTAATAAGTTGAATGATTTTCTAAGTATTTATCTGATGTTGATTTCGATCTTCGGGGTTGATACTTAGAAGGTAATTCGCTTACCAATTTACGGTCAGGAACTGATGGACATTGAGAAATAGTAATACACTAATAGAAATGTTTTCTAAGGGTAGTAACAGATATTGTAGTTAGGGAAAATAACTGTGATAAATAACAATTGGCTGATGTGTGTTGATTATTTATGGATATAAAGTTATAACTCTAAATATAACTAGGAACTACACGTTAATTACAATTTCGAGGACGATTTTTTTTTAAGGTGGGTAGATTGTAATGACCCGGAAATTTCTGGATGAAAAACAAATTTGTGAATGAACTTAAAATTTAATAATACATTAATAAATTGACTTATTAATGTGTTAATCCATTTACAGGGCCAGAATAGTTAAGTAAGATTTATTTACGACGACCCAAAGCGTAGCTAAAACCTGACAACCAAGAGCGTAGCAAAAACTTAATAACGTAAGTAAAACTAAACATAGAAATGACAGCACTACTAAAGCGCTGTCACAAAGCTGCACAAACACACTGTAGCAAAAGCGTTGCAAATCTTTAACTAAAGATTTACTTGATTTTTAGAGACAAATCGAATAGCTTGTTAACTAGACTATAATTGCACTAGCTTATACCTTTCCTAAGCTAACTACAACATGTGCATTTGACCTTTTCTAGCATGCACATGAACCCATTCTCTTGCGCATAAGAAACAAGACCAAACCATGTCTTTGCGCAAGGCCAAGAGAAAACAAGTCAGCTGAAACCAAATTAACTAAGTAGCTTATTTAGTTAATTACTTCATAGAAGTGTAAAGAGGACAAGAGAGGTATGACAAGTGAGTTGTTGCTAATCACTTAAGTGTTTAGAGATTGATGGAAAGTGTTTTCTATCATGAAGACTACACACTACTTTACATCAAGCATTTAATGTGAGATACATAACAACTAAGATTGGTATTTAGATCAAAACATATTAATATGTGGAAATTATTCCTGCCGAATGATCATGAAAGGGGCAGAGCATCTAGCTCTTAAGGAACCTTCCTATTTTTGTTCCATCTTGGGTATGAGGAGTATAATGTAAATTGATCTCCAAAAAGGACCTTAGCATTTAATGATTTTGTCAACCTTAGAAACAAGAATAGGAAAAAGGACACACACCTATAACTTGCACAGGGTATTTTTGACAAAACTTGGCATCAATTAGAAAATCTTTCCATCAGCTCACAAAGCATATTTAAATGCATCTTCTAGAACAAAGGACAAGTGGGTGCAAGCTTTTTCATTAAGTAAATACAAGTGAGTGGCTATCTTTTTTCAAGCAAGCTTTTAAGCAAATAAGACAAACCATATGTTGCTTTCAAATGGATATATTCTTGATGCCAAAACCTGCGCAATATATTTGATTAGAGTATATTAAGATTTAGTGTTTATTTAAGTAAATAGAAAACCAATATAATACTATATATAAGAGCCTATATATATGTGAGATATTACCCCATTTTGATGCACTGCAAACCCGAGAAGAGAAGGAGATCTGGGAATCCAAAATACTCCATCATCCTGCATTTCATTTGTGAGTAAACACTCACTTCTTTATTGTTTTAATCCATGCAAGTTTGCTGATAGATATATATGCCGTAATGCATATAATTTTGCAAAAAAAAATCTTATTGCTAAACCCATATTGCTTGATAAACAATGAGACATCTCTGTTAATTAAAACTGTGCATACACTGTAAAGCCATTTCTCTGTTTTGCTCTAAATCCTTATATTTGTGTGCTAGTGTAAGTAAAAACTTAGTTTCTGTGTGAAAAAGTTCCTTCAGTTTAAATGACATTTAAACATAAGCCACTTGAACGAAATTTATATATGTGCCAGAACAAATACCTTTGGGTTAAACAGCAAATTTAAGGAGGAATAGTTTTGGACCTGAGATGGCCGTCATTTGTAATCATGAGTGAAGGCGTGGCGTTTTGTGTGGGGTGGCGATGGACTCACGGTAATTGGAGATGCCGTGCACATGCACAGGGGAGCGGTGTACATGGATATTGGTTGCGTCAGTCATTTCTTTTTGGTTGTTCCTGAAGCAAAAAGTAATGAAAAATAAAAATGTTAATTTATAAATTCACATCATTAAGCCTGAAAAGAATAGATATTAAATGAACCGTTGTGTGATGTGATGATCGAGAGGGATGCTACTAAGGGGATAGGTCGGCCATGGAGTCACCAGCTCGCAGGTGAAGTATAGGGTTGATCGGCAAAGTATGTTGATGGTGGTAGGCGTTTGTTCAGCCGCCAGTATAGTGCTTGGTTTTCGATGGTTAAACCGAGATGTTTTCTTTGATCAAGCTGATGATGGTCGAACAAATGATGTGGGATGACTCAGTAGAGTGATGTGCGTATGTGGGATCAGCAACGAGGCCGCGGCGATGGCCGTTGCGTGTGTACATGTGCACACTTGAACGTGCACAGTAGAGTTCATAAAAACAGGAGGTTAAAGCTTAATGTTAGCAGTCAAGAAGAGAAGGAGAGAAAGCCCAGTAAATCATAGTTGTGAGACGGTGGGTGGAAGATGAGTCGACAGTTCACCGGAGCTTGAAGGAGTGAGGTAGCAATGCACGGCAGTGAGGGAATGAAAGCAATAGAAGCAAACAGGTGGCAATTGTCAACAGCAGGACTCAGAGATTGTTGGAAGAAGGGGCGTGAATTTCTGAGGACCTGGGCGAACGTGGAGCTGGAGGTTTGATCTACGATGGGAGCATTAACGTGTGAACTATGGAAGGGGAAAAGGACCATGGTTTACGACAGAAAGGGTTTGAACACAGAAATTATGGAGAAAGGGGATTATGGCCGATCTGAGTTCATGTGCAGTTCCAGTAGGTGTTATTACGTGTGTGGAAGCATTTGAGACCTTTGTTTGGTGATGAGGTAGCATGTGCGTGTGCACTGCCTATAGGTGCACAAGGTAGAATAGTGGAGCAAATGAATAAAGAAGAGGAAAGGTGGTAGTAGATCAACTCGTGAAGGGGTGACAAGGAGCAAGTGAGTTGGGTTGAGTGGTAATGGTGTTGATGATCAGTAAAGGTCCGATAGTTGAGGGGTCAGCCGTGAAGAAAGAGGGATGGAAGCAGATGAGTATATAAAAATACATAACTGAAAATGCCGAACAAAAATAAAAAAAAAGAAAATATATAAACAACACCATATAAATAAAAACAGGGTAAATACTGTGTATGGTTAGACTCATACAAACTAAATAAATAAAAATATACCTTAAACGGTTTTCACCTGTAAATCAATTCATCTGGATATATATACGTCCAAACAAAGTGGAAATGAAGGGTCCTGTCGAAGTGAGGGGTATCGAAACATGAATGTGGAACCGGATCTGGATGTGTGGCGTAGGAGTGGGAATTCACGGTAGAAGGTTAGAAAAGAAAAGGGATAAGCATGGAAATGGAGAAGCATTAGAAAAGTAGAAATAGGATGGGCAACAAGTGACAGCAGGTCATGGCATTTGTAAAAGGGAACGGTAGGAGAAAGAAAGTGTGGGCCTTGGAGGTTTGGGCGTATGGGCTTGTTTTCAAGAAGTAGGGGTTGCAAAGGAGGATGGGGAGGACACGTAAGCTAGGGGGATGACGTGTGCTTAAAACGATTTGGCCACACAAGTTTTAAAAGGGGGTTTAAATTAAATAAGGAAATGGGCCAGAAATGGGCTTCGAAAAATTGGGCTTTGTAAATTAAATAGAAAAAGAGAAAGATAGGGTGGGGTTAAAGCTTTTAAACCGGGCTTGTTTAAAAGAAGTTGGCGATAAAAATAAAGAGTTATCTTGTTAGATTGAAACCATTTGTTTTAAACATATATATACATATAAAGAGTATAACAAATAAAGTCGGTCATAAGAAATAAAATAAACGAATGAGAAATAGATTTTTATATGTACACTTATATATTTATATATGAAAAATCAAAGTAGTATAGTGATGTTTAATTAATTTAAATTGAATAAATTTAAATAAAGAGAAGAATTTATCAAATCAGTTAAAGACTCAGAACGGATAAAACTTGATGAGTTAAATTAAAATCAGTGATCTACCAAATCGAAAGGAAGGTGATTAACTGTCAAAGATAAATTCAAATGCTTAGAATAAACCCTATTTTATTATTTTATCGACTTAAGTCGATAATCCTTTAAATATCATGAAATGATCAAAGTAACGATAAATAAAATAAAGAATGGATCAGGAGAAAGGATTATTGTCGATATTAGATCCAAATGTTTTGACCCCGGGTTTTATAAAAAGAAGATTTTACCCTAGAAAGGTTTAGGCCCGTGCTTCGCACACGGTATAGCATGATATGGAATAAAGGGGTTAAGTTAATATTTTTCGAAATAAAAATATTAAAGGAATGTGAATTTTTGAAATAAGAATTCAAATGGAATTACTGAAATTAGAAACTGACCAGAATTAGTAAGTCGAATGATTTTCATGAGTATCGATCTGATGTTGGTTTCGGCCTTCGGGGTTTATACTTAGGAAGTTGTTCTCTTAATAATTACAGTCAGCGACTGATTGATGTAAAAGGATAGTGACACGTAAACATATGAAATATATATATATATGATGATGATTTGTCAATAGAAATTTCAATTGGAAATAAGATTTGTTGTTTGCACACGTGTTTTCATTTGATAGTTAAATCACCGACTATCAAAGTTTGACCATTTAACGTTGTTAATATGGAGAGACCGGTTGGATTATTATCCAAAGAACCACTCCGTATTAGCGTAAGCGTGGCGAATCAAATACGCTGAAGATAATTGAAGACGGAGTAAAATGCAAGGGCTGTTGTATAAATCTTAGATAACGATTGGCTAAGATGGTTGTACAGAATAGTACCTTCGGTTTGTCCAGTTCCAGGACAACTTGTATGGACGAATGTCTGACAGAGTATTTCCAAAGGGATCACGTACGTTGTTTTCTTCAAACGTATCAGTTGCTGGCACAGAAGGGAAACTTTTTTAGCCGGACAACTAGAGTATTTTTGTGAAAATCAATTATTGATTTCCAATGGATTTGATAATGTGACATTCAAAGCAAATCAAAAGAGTGTCAAGGTAGGTTTAGCCTCAAGCTTCACAACTAGGAAATGACAAAAATCGGGCAGGCAGCATGGCTAGGTGCGTCATACCCAAGCAGGGTGTATTATCACCATCTAGAGAAATTCCTATTTGTCTTCTCATCTATATTTCGGTGCTGCAGCTTTTGGAAAACGGTGGTTTGAGCCCAACCGTTGGTGATAATATATTCGCTACACTCAAGAAAATGAGTGGGCGGTCATGTGTGGCCGAGTTGCAAGATGTTCTTGTTGAACTCCAGTGTATCGTTTCTAGAGTACACTAATCGGAAGGTGGATCCATACCTGGTCATAGTTGGAAATCCATTATCCCTAAGCGACAAGCGGTTTTGTTTGTATACTATATAGTAGAATGTGAGATGCAAACATTCTACTAGATTATAAATTATTTGTTGAACCGTAGACATTATCAAAATATCTGGTTTAATATACAAACTGTTTTGATCTCATAAGGTAAAAACCCGTTCCGTATTCACGGCGTGGTCTTATGAAACATTATGATTCCTAAAACTTTTTTTATAAATCGTTTACTCATACCAGTCCATGACTGACCCGGAGTTTATTTTTCTGTGTTTTCCTTAAAATCTTGGGTATTCATAACACTTGTTATGAATAGACAAGTAATCCAGGTTTTTACTTAACTTTTGGAGTAGCTGATGGGAAGGATCCGAACGTTGGCTTATCTATCATGTTGATGAATAATTATCTGCAAGTGGTTCATCTCTGATGTTATGTAGAATTATCTACAAGTTAGTATAACAAATGTTAAGTATGAAATTTGTGATGACATGTATCCGTATGTATGAAGTACTCTAATGTACTTGACTTATGTTATGTAATATTTTGGGTTATTAATATATCGTCCCAAATTCCGCTGTGAGATTCTGATGTCTTTTCTTAGTTCTATTCTTCTATCTACTTCTTTTCTTATATAATGATACAACTTCCGAGGTACCGGAAAGTTTGGTCGTTACAGACGGGATTTAGTGGGAGAAGGAGTAAGAAAATTCCGCCATTGATGAGGTAGTGGCGGTTGGGTAACGATGGAAGGAGGGTTTGTGAAAATGATTTATTTTAATATTTATAATATTTTAATGTATATTTTGCAAATAAATCCATGCGTTCTAAACAACTCCGATCTCAGTTCAACCTGAGTTGATCGTACCCAATAGCCCCCGTTTCGGATCAATCGGGCTAGGTCTCGTCAGCATAAATGACTATCTATGGTCTGAAATCTTTAATTTAATATTTAAATCATTTATTTAATTAATACGATCGTACATTTAAATTCACCGGAGCCACATACGACCACTAAAAATTACAAAAAAAAATATTTAGCTTTGTTATGACGAACGGTCCTAAAAAAAAAATCGTCGAATTCCGAGACCGTTTGAAAAATGGCTATTTTCCAGTCGATTAAATTTGACTGAAATGAACAAAACACATTTTCTTTTGCCACGCTCACATATTAATTCGAAAAATTATGAAAATTGAAACCTAGCAATAATTTGACATTCTGGTTCCAACAAAAATGGTTTCATCAAAAACGGAGGTCGTTTGATAAATGGCCTTTTATACGGGCTATTAATTATACTATAGCGACTATTTTGAATATTCAAGTAGCCATAACTTTTAATTCCCACTATGAAATTTCGACTTTTCGAATTTATTGGAAAGATATTTACAAACAGATTTAGATATTTTTTGTTTCAGCAAAATCCGTTAAACTTTGAATCTGGTATATTCAGTCAAAGTTCAGCTTTGAATTTTCAAACTACCGTGCTAATTCCAATTCCTTTTGGAATTTAAATAAATATATTCGTTCTATCTTCGATTAAAATAAATTTTTAATCGTTATTATATAAAATAAATTATTTTAACTATCCCAAACTCACCGAAATAACCAAAATAAATTTTTTAAATTGGTTCTGATTTTCCGGGTTGTTACACGACGTTTCTTTGAATGTGAATGATTATGAAATCGATCTTATAAACCCAGCAACCCCAGGTAAAATTGTATTCATCAGTCCATACCGGATTTGGATTATCTTATTTCTTCACCTGGATTTGCCGAATTTAGTGCTCACTATTCATTTGTGCCAGGTCTACCTTCCTCACCTCTTTTTCCTACTGGTTCTACCACTATTCAGGCTGCTACTATTGATTCTGTTTTAATGTCAACTAGTATTTGTCCGCGTACTACTCCTCTACCGGGTGACCCATCATTACTTAATGTATCTGATCTGGAAGCGGTTGATTATGATTTCAGTAATGATGTGGACGAAATTTGAAATACTAAGGCTGTGTCTACTTTGGTACGCAAAAAGAGGCCCGTTGTGAACAAGCTGGGAATCATTAACCTGTCCTCCCCTGAGAGTGCTTGTGTAAACAAAGAAACAAAGGATGGAAGTCAAGCAGTTGATTCACCTCCTCCTTTCCCCATTAAGAAGTAGTATTTGTGACTCCAGTCTATTTTCTTTTTCGTCATATATTCAGATCGGTTGTGTATGCTAGTGTCGGTCCTCGGGTAGTACTCTATGCTTGTTATTTTACGCTTGTTCATGCCTGATACCCTTTACTTGACTTTCATGACTTTGTGTTGCTGCAATGAAATTGTGTTGTGCTTAAGCTTTTACTTTTGCTTCGTTGTACTTTCTTATTTCGAATTCCACACCTGTTTTCCTTTCATGCTTATAAAACAAATCATGAGTCAATTAATTTTTGCAATTATAACAACCTCGTGGTACATTTTTTGTGAATAATGACTTTTTATTTGTAACCACGGATCATTATAAATTGGATTCACTTGACTAATTGTACTGTACTGAATCCCCCTGATTTTGAATTGGGTAATACTTGAGAACTTCTTAATAACCACTTCTTCTGTTTTTCAGTTCATTGAAATTCTTGAGTTTTCCCCAGTCATTTCAAGGGAATTCAATTTCTCATTAGTCAAACAATCTCTATAGACGTTCAGCCTTTACTGTAAAGTTGTGATGAACTTGTGGTATGTTAAGTGAGTATTATTAAATTTCTCTAATGTAGTGGTGATGCCGCTATACCAAAGGTCAGTACCACTTTATTGGGCTTGAAACGATCAACCTTTCTAAATTCTCCTAGCTAACCTAGAATTTAGTTTTAGTTGATCAGTTCATGCCATTTTTCTAGTTCTTCTTTTTGAGGGGTTTTACATTTGTCATGTACTCAGTCGTGTTCTCACTGACTTGACAATCCAAGCCCTTCGGAGATTCGACTTGAATACATGCCTTCTGCATAGGTATTTAACCGTATTTTCCGCTAACCTAGCAGTCCAAGCCGTTCGGGATCGGGTTTAAATACATAAGCATTATAATGCATTCAACCCTATTTCTCACGAATTTGGTGGCCCAAGACCTTTGGAGATTAGGTTTGAATGCATGGGTTTTTCAATGTATCCAACCTCATTTCTCACTAACCCAGTGGCCCAGGCCCTTCGGAGATTGGTTTTAACTACATACTCCTGAGAAGGTCTTATGTTTGGTGCCCTCGATAAGGGAGGACTTTGGATTTAATTGCCTCCACAGTGGGAGGTCTTGCGATTAATTGCCCCCACATTGGGAGGACTTGGGATTAATGCTGGTCCTTCTAGCTTGTTGCTGGTCCTTCCGGCACTAGGACTGGTACTTCCAGCCTCTAGGTTTGTCGGTCCTTCCGACTGCTGGTCCTTCCAGCTGGTTTCCGGTCCTTTCGGCACTAGGACAGGTACTTCCAGCCTAGGTTTTGTCGGTCCTTTCGACTTGATGCTTCATCCCATGAGGTGGACGCTAGTTCCTCTTATTGAGTTTTATCTCAATTTAAAGAACTTGTGTCCTACACTTGACAAGGTGCCTCTTTATCGGGACTTGCAATCTTTTAATTATGGTACAAAATTAGGCTGGCTCTAATCACTTTGCTAGTTGCTAGATTCGGAAGGCTATCTCAGGTTAGGAGCTATAACCTTGATCCGATAATTGACCTGCAATATGAAATCGTTTTTATCAAATTCTGATTTGACATGAAATTTTGCAAGTTTTGGAATTCTCTTAAACAGATATGCTCTAAGTCATAGAGTTGATGTTCGACATATCACTTGCAGATTATTACAAACCATTTATAAGAGGTTCTAGATATAACAGTAAACAAAGCATGAAGTGATGCATGAAAATAAAGCAGTAGTGATGATATCTGCTTATTATGAGTCATGATTGGTTTGAGCAAACAATTCATCACTTATTGCCCCATTCTCATAGGGAGCTGGAGCAGTATTCGTGAATTTGTATATGCTGTTGTAGACGATTCTTTCTAATCAGTTCTTCAATTAGTGATTTTAGATGCCTGCATTCATTGGCACCGTGGCCTGGCTAGTTATGGAACAGACAGAACCTCCCTGATCATACTGCAACATCTTTGACCACTATTTGTTTTGGTATTGGATATTTCTCGGTATCCCTAGTTGCCATGAAGATATTTCCTACGGTGTCATTAAGGGGAGTGAGCTCAAAATTCTTAAAAAAGCGGATCATCTTCTTAGCTCGGTTATCCTTTCCCTCATAGCTTCTCTTCTGACCACCAAGACTGCTTTTCATATTACCTTTCCTTTTGAGCTGTACATTGCTTCCTAGGGCATCCAAGGCATACGCTGGATTCTCTTCAACACTCATGTATTCTTCAGTTTTATCGAGTAGTTGTTCGAGGGTACTTGGTTTCTTCTTCTTAATCCATCGTCCTAACATGGCCTTTTTGCATATGACCCCTTTCAAAGCCATCAGACCAAGCGGGGCCCATAATTTTCAACTTCGGCCACTGCCATATTAAAGCGAGTGAGACAAGATTTGATGAATTCTCTTGGCCTTTGCTTTAGCTGATCTAGCTCTATAACATACCGAATTTTGGTTTCTTGGAACTTGAATTGCTCCTTGAATAGTCTGGCTAAGGTAGCGAAATCATCCATAGACTTTGGTGGTAGCTTTGTGAACCAGAGATAGGCCACCCCTTCTAGATAAGTTGGGAAGTACAGACATTTGATTACGTCTGTGGCACGTGTTCCATCCATATACTGATCATATTTTCACAAGAACACGTTGGGATCACTCGTCCCATTATAAGCTTGTACCATTAGAGGTTTGGACTTTTGTGGATATAGAGCCATCTTGATCCTTTCAGTGAGTGGGGTTTTAGTAGGAGAAAATTCCCACTCTTTTTCGTTGTCTTCCTTTTTCAAGCTTTCCTCCATGATATCGCGCACCATTCCTAATATATGTTCCTCCTCTTTGTATTGGTCCACGAGGCGGACGTC
The DNA here is from genome assembly GCA_030737875.1 of Allium sativum. Classification (NCBI taxonomy): domain Eukaryota; kingdom Viridiplantae; phylum Streptophyta; class Magnoliopsida; order Asparagales; family Amaryllidaceae; genus Allium; species Allium sativum. The sequence continues at coordinate 392,575,647 of CM060924.1, read as the reverse complement.
TGCTTCCTTACCGGACATTCGCCTAAGCGGGTAGTCATGATTTGGAGCCAGGGGTCCTGCACTTCCCTCTTGGAGAAGTGCCCCTTTGGTGGAACCAAGCACCTGTTGAGAAGTTGTCTTATCGGAATAGTCGCGCGCATGTGCTTTGGCTTTGTTATGGGTGAGATTAGCAAGATTTTCAACTTCCTGAATAGAATTTCCTTGACTTGCACTTAAAGCGGAGGAACTTGTATCATGTGTGTGAGTAGTTCGAGCAGGTGGAAGGCGGGTAGCACTTAGTGTGACTTTTGTAGTAGCGGCTTGAATAGTGAACATTGACTCAAGTTTCTTCATCATAGAATTGTTTGAGATATCTATTTGACTTTTTAGTCCCGCCACAACTTCATCCAATTCTCTCCTTTTATAGCCACCTCAACTTTAGAAGACTCACCTGCCTTGAAATGGTTAGTGGGTGATGTAACATTATTAACATTGTTGTTGAGGTCGATGATTTTACAAGTAATTTCCTTTGCTTTACCCATGATTTCGAGCAAGGTTTAGAAATCTCCTAGGAACTTAATGGCTTACCTGGATCTTAGACCTACTGGATCTATAGCAGATGCAGGCTTAGGACCACAAGGCAAGGTTTTTAACCTTAAGAAAAGTGTGAAGGTCGAAGATGCGAACACGGCCCCACAGTGGGAGCCAAATGTTTTCACCAAAAATGATTCAAACACCAAAGGTACGTGAACCGTACTTCACTAATATGGTTAGGAGATAAATGGACCCGTAATCGTCAAAGGATTAAAAGTAAAAAGTGCGGAGAAAGTAAAATGAAGACAAGTTTTAGAGTGGTTCGGCCCTAAGTTAGGCCTACGTCCACTATGAAGGTAGCTTGCATTATCATGGCAGTGATTACAAGGCATAAAATCTCTCTTCGTGCATACATATTCTCTCTCTTACAACATATTCTCTCTCGCACATATAGATCTCACTTAGATTCATGTAATTCAATGGAGAAGTGATAAGATCGGCGGAGGAGAAGGATAGGTCAGCGGAGGAGAAGGAGAATTTCCTTGTTTGAGAGTAGGTTGAAGGAGAATCTTCAATCTCTTTGCCACTTAAGTGACCTCAATGGATGTCAAGGCCAAATGGATGAAAGATCTTCCAAGGGAGATGACGATGATGGTTGAAATGCTAATGAATGGTGGAAGGAAGAATCCAACAGCACTTCCATCCCTCTTATAGTGGAAGCTATGGCCTATTTATAGGTGAGCTCCCATGAAGAAATGTGCTGAAATTCATATATACAGGCTACGGGTCGCTCATCCCATTAATTACGAAGATGCCACCGCCTAGTTGTAGCCAACTGGCGATAGCTGTATCCAGCTATCTCGTGCGAGTGCGCTCTATGCGCGCGAGGGGGGGTGAGCGGATGCTGAGTGTATAGGCAATCGACCAAGGCTTGTAGAGCAGATATAAGTGTGTCCATTCAAGAGTTGATGTTTGATCAACTGGTAGGTAGCATCTGATTGAAGTAGTAGTAATAGATTGAGGAATGAGTGAACGACTGGGATTGCAATTTATGAGCGGACACAGGATGTGTGTGTGACCTTTGGTATCTTTGGGTTTCTTGCTCAAGAGAAATGTACGACCGATCAGGATAGTATGAACGAACGACTATAAAGTGGAACGTGTGACCGACACCAATTCTCCTCCTTGTCTTGCACGACCGACCTCTTTTAATATAGGAATGTGTGACTAGGAAGAAGAAGAACGGGCGATCTCTTATTGTATTTGAGTTGTGTCGTCCTTCAGTCTAGTTTTGCATGTACGACCCCTTTATATGGTCAACTTATGCCTGACCACGTTATGATGAAGGAACGACCCAACTGGTCTGACGAGCAGAGCGAGCTATGTTTATGTGCGAGCGGCCTCCCAAAGTGTATAAGTCGCGTTGCGCCTGAGTTCCTTGGTGTTTGAGCAAGCGACTTCGTTTGATATGGATGACCAACCCTTGCCCCCATGCTCGACGTATGGCTTGTGCTTGACCTTGTTATGTGCGAACGTCCTTGGTATGTTTGGTTGGAGTATGAGTGCGTGAGCCTTGTGAGTGCTCGTCTTATGGTTTTAACGTGGACTTAATCATCCAATGCATGTATGATTCTTAAGGGATAAACAGCAGTTAAGGCACATCCTCTTGATGGACACTACAAATCCGCCTCTAATGGATTGCTCAACTATGCCTATATCAAAGAGCTATCCTAGAGTATCCTCCACGTGTTTTTTGAAGTCTCTACTTCCTTCTCTAGCATTGAATATCTAATCTTAATCTCAAACCATAGATCATCAGTCCTCAACCTGAATGGAAACGTTGGTACAGACACATCTCGTGAGATCAGCATACTCTGAAGAATTTGATATTGTCTACTTTTTAGGCCTACATCAGGATTCCTTCTGGACTGCTTCAAACGCACATCATATTTTCTTTGACCCTACGTCTAATCTTTACTTATGCGTTTAGTTTATCTTACCTTTCCTCTAATTAATTTGCTTTTATTACTTTATTATGAGACTACATTCACTTTACTTTCTTACATTTTATGGCAGTCTCAGTCTAAAACCATGCTTACTTGCCATAAATCATATATCGTAATAATTACTTTATTTCTTATTATCTTCATTGTAACGGAATATCTCGATTACATTACTTGTTTACTCTTTTTCTAGGACTTTTAAGTATTTAAGTTGATTATTATCTTAATTTCTTTTCATCATCTCTTTTCTGTTACGTTCTTTCACTTCTTATCCTCATTGGAAGTTTCATTCTAGGAAGTTAGTTACATTCTACTTGGCTGGTTACAGAAAACTTACATATCTACTCCCATATTTTGATATTAAACAATATAAGTAGTAACACGTAATTACTAGATATTTTTCTTACTATTTTTCTTTAATTGCTAAATAGTGAAAAATACAATAACATTCATATTTTACTCTAATCGCACTTTCATTGCTTTTATTTTTGTAATCATGTTTATAGTATTAAATTATGGAAATATACTCTTTCCTCAACCAACCAACTAAGTTGTTAATGATTTACAACTATGTTTATATATCAGATTCCCATTTTATCCTATTCTTATGTTTGACATTAATACTGTAAGTTTTTGTAATGTCCCGTATTTTTACGGTCGAATAATTAATTTATTTAATTATTTAAAATATGGTTTGGTAATTTAAAATGGTTTAAATTAAATAATCTTGAATATTTAATTAAAATAATAATTAAATAATATATTTAATTCTGAAATAATCAGAATTAGTGGAATTCACAATATAGTGTGAACTGGACAATTTATAATATATAATTCAGTTTAGAGTTGAATTATATTAACAAATATATTATATAAACAACAGTTGAACGTATTAAGTATATTATAAATATAATCGAGCTCGAAATGGCACAGCAGTTCATAATTTGGTGATTCGAACTTTAAATGAAAATACAGAAGCCATTTTAAATTAGATTTCTGTGAAATAAGAAACGTTCAGAGCTGGTGAAGTATATTTTTCTAATGGAAGAGAAAAATCGGGATTTCGTCGTATAAATTTTTATTTGTGTCCAAATCAAATTTTAGAAAAGTCACTGTGGAATTCCTTTATAATTTATAACGATTTATTTATATTTATAAAAGGAATTTCATTATAAATCGAATATCGATTTAATCGGAATTTGAAATATCAAGTTAGAAATTCATATAGGAATATTCTTGATCTGTATGATATTCTGTTGTGAATATATACAATAATAATTTTTTAAAATATTAAATTTAATTGTTTTTAAATATATGTAATATTTAAAAAGGGTTACTTAGGGCTTTAAAAATAGCCAATTTTGCAAACGACCTCAGAATTCGACGAAACCAAATTTTTTTGGATTCGTAATGTTAAATTATTGTTAGATTTCAATTTCCGTGATTTTTGAAGTCAGTATGTGGTCGTACCGATTTTTAAGGTGAAAAACAGTCGATATTCTGACGGTTAAAAATACGCTGTGTGAGCAAACGGAGTCGGAATTTGACGAAATCAGTTTTGTTGGGACCATAATGTCGAACCGTAGCTGCATGCCGGTTTTCATGATTTTTAGATATCATGTGTGTTCGTAGGGATTTTTAAAGTGCAGAAACAAAAATAAAGGAATATAAAACTAAAATATCCTAAATTATGTGTGGATATAAACAAGGCCACGCATCCTCTTTCTCAACCACAACCCTCAACCACCATTGCAAGTTTAAAACGTGAACAAAATTCCAAGCCGTCACTCTAAAAATCAAACCGTGAGCAAATTTCATCCTTCCAAAAATCCTAACAATTCAAACTAAAATCCTTAAATCACCAAACATGTTTTTCTGAGTTGGATTCAAGCCCCTCTTCATCCCGATATGTATTTCGTTGGGTTCGAATACCCCATTCATTCACTGGGTTTTAGGCAGTAAAACTAGGGTTCGAATCTGATGGATTTTGGTGCGTTGTTGATCGAATTAGAGATTGTTTATGGGTTTGTGGTTGGATTTAGTTTCAGTTTGGGGTTTTTGAGGGATTTCCGCACCAAAATATGTCGCACTGTTGCTTCAGCGTGCGTGAACTGCTGTTGACGCACCAACGAAGACGAGCTCGAGCTCGATAGCGAGGGTACGGTGTGATGGAGATTCTCAAGAGAGGTTTTTTGACGTATTTTGTGTGAATTTAAAGAAAGAGGAGAAGGAGGATTTGAAGGTGGAAGTTTGGCTATGGTCTGTCGTGAAGAGCAGCAGGTTACTTCGGTGAAGATGGAGTGGAAGGGAGCGGGTCTGATGGTTGGGTTGGGGAATGGGCTTGTTTTAATGGTAAAGGCCCAAGATGAAAGTTAATTGAGTTTAAATTTAAAACATAATAGTGTATTAACTTTAAATAGTCGTATCTTTCTCATACGACATCATAATCATACGAAACAAGATCCGACAGGATCGTATGGACGGGCACTACCCAATGGAACTGACGGGGAGCGAATCAAAGCTCGTTACAATTTATGGCAAAATAAATTGTCCGTCTGAATCAACAGACGCAAATCGTTATTTAACGATTAACGTGAAATGTGAGTAAAACTCACCAACTCTGAACAGTTATATTTTTATAACGTATTCTTTGAACTGATAATTATCTGTTGATTGTTGTGTGTTAACTGTTTGGATTTAACTGTTAATTTATTGGTTGAATGTATATAAAACGATATATATAAATCGTTAATCAAATATTGATTTTGTTTAACAGAATATTTCATATTGAAATGAAATCGATGTTAATGATATTGTTTAACATCTTTGATGCAGGGAAACAGGTCGGAGGGAGCCAACTGGATTCCTCAACATTTATTTTACTGTTTTTCGTATATATTGTGATATACAATCTTTGTTTATTGTGTGTGTTTGGGTGATACTGAGCAGTGATATATGGTATTTGAGACACCATAAGAAATACTGGAGTATACAAAGGGATTTTTCAAAGTGTATATTGAAATATAAATAATATTTGTGAAAAACAAATATAATAGAATTGGAAATATTTGTGAAAAACAAATATAATAGAATTGGAAATATTTTTGAAAACAAATATAATAGAAAAGGGATATTTGTGGAAACAAATAGAAAAGGAATATTTATTTGTCAAACAAATAGAATTGAAAAGAATTATTTATTTGTTAAATAAATAGAATTAAAATCGAATATTTATTCAAGAAATAAATAGAAGTATAAATGGGTTATTTATTTAGAAAATAAAAAAATATAAAAAAGAAATATTTGTAAACCATTTACAAATAGAATTGGAAAGGGAATATTTGTAAAACATTTACAAATGGAATATAAAAGGAAATATTTATTTAGGGAAAAAATAAAGATAAAAGAAATATTTATTTGTTTAGAAAAGAAAAAAGAAATATTTATTTGTTAAATAAATAGAAAAGATAAAAGAAATATTTATTTGTTAAATAAATAAAATTGAAAGGGAATAGTTATTTGTTAAATAAACAAATAGAAAAGGAATTAATCAAAGGAGATAATTCAAAGGAATTAATCAAAGGAGTTAATTCAGAGGAATTAATCGAAGGAGATAATTCAAAGGACTTAATCAAAGGAGTTAATTCAAAGGAATTAATCGAAGGAGATAATTCAAAGGAATAAATCAAAGGAGTTAATTTGAAAGAGTTAATCGAAAAGAGTTAATCGGAATGAGTTAATCGAATATTAGTTATTCGATCAGAGTTAATCGAATAGAGTAAATTAATTAGAGTTAACCAGTTAGAGTTAATTGATTAGAGTTAGAGTTAACCAGTTAGAGTTAATCAGTTAGAGTTAACCGGTTAGAGTTAATTAATTAGAGTTAACCAGTTAGAGTTAATTGATTAGAGTTAGAGTTAACCAGTTAGAGTTAATCAGTTAGAGTTAACCAGTTAGAGTTAATCAGTTAGAGTTGACCAGTTAGAGTTAATTGATTAGAGTTAGAGTTAACCAGTTAGAGTTAATCAGTTAGGGTTGATCAGTTAGAGTTAATCAGTTAGGGTTGATCAGTTAGAGTTAATCAATTAGAGTTGACCAGTTAGAGTTAACCAGTTAGAGTTAATCAGTTAGAGTTAACCAGGTAGAGTTAATCAGTTAGGGTTGATCAGTTAGAGTTAATCAGTTAGAGTTAACCAGTTAGAGTTAACCAGTTAGAGTTAATCGATTAGAGTTAGAGTTAACCAGTTAGAGTTAATTAGTTAGGGTTGATTAGTTAGAGTTAATCAGTTAGAGTTGACCAGTTAGAGTTGACCAGTTAGAGTTAATCAATTAGAGTTAGAGTTAACCAGTTAGAGTTAATCAGTTAGGGTTAATCAGTTAGAGTTGACCAATTAGAGTTAACCAGTTAGAGTTATTCAAATGGAGTTAATCGAGTAGAGTTATCGAATATCGCTTATTCGAAGTAGAGTTATCGAATATCACTTATTCGAAGTAGAGTTATTGAATATAGTGTATTCGAGAGAAAAGTAATTGAATATAGTTCATTCGAGAAGAGTAATCGAATATAGTTCATTCGAGAAGAGTTATCGAATATAATTTATTCAAAGAGGAGTTATCGAATATTGGTTATTCGAAGTGAGATAATCGAATATAAGTTATTCGAAGTGAGTTAATCGAATATTGGTTATTTGAAAGTTAGTAAATCGAATATAAGTTATTCGAGAAGAGTTAATCAAATAGAGATTACTCGAAAGACAGTTACGCGTCGAATTCAATTATATCGAATTTGGGGGAAGTAATATTTACTTTCCAGTTTTTAAATCAAGGGTATATATTAATAAATTAGTGTTTGTTTAATCATTTGAATTAAAGAATAAAGGTTACATTTTGAAGTTAGATATTTCAGAAGTAGGGATTATAACGCTATAGTTATAATAAATGTTTTCAATAAAGAAGTGGATACGTAAATAGAATCCGAGAGTTACGTAAGGAAGTTTGTTAAAGATTTAGAAAATAAAATTTGACTATTTCAATGTTAAAACGTTGTTCAGTTAAGGTCTGAGAGGTAATTATACCCCAACTTGATTGACTTCCTTCTTAACTAAGGAATGGTAAGGTTGGATAGTAAAGGATGGATAAGTGAATATAATTAATGAGTAAAATGGTTTGAGTCGGCGTCGTGATGTTTTATTTAAACGTCTATTTCAAACCAAATGAAGGAATTTGGAAATGTTTTCCAAATAAGAATCAGAAATATTTTCTAATATAGAAAATAAGAAATGAGAGTAAGTATGGAAATGTTTTCCAGTGATGAATAACGTATATTTCCTAAACATAGGAAATAAGGAAATATGAATATATATATATATATATGGTTGATGATTTGATCGATAATTCCATTTGGAAATAAGATCGTTGTGTGCACACAGACATTTTTCTTTGATAGTTAACTCACCGGCTATCGAAGTTTTCGACCATTTTAACGTTGTTAATATGGAGAGACCGGTTGGATTATTATCCGAAGAACCACTCCGTATTGGCATAAGCGTTGCGAATCATATATGCCAAGATAATTGAAGACGGAGTAAAGTGCAAGAGTTGTTGTATAAATTTTAGGTAAAGATTGCCTAAGATGGTTGTACTGAATAGTGCCTTCGGTTTGTCCAGTCCCAGGACAACTTATATAGACGAATGTCTGGCAGAGTATATCTAAAGGATCACGTAAGTTGATCTCTTCAAACGTAGTTACGTTTGGTGGCGGAGGAATTCGTTTCTCTTAGATGTATACCCATGGTATTTTTAGGGAAATCAATTTGTGATTTGGTGGGTATGATGATGTGGTATTCCAAGAAAATGGAGATATGATATGTAAAAGATAAGCATAGCTTCTAGCCTCACATCCGGAAATGACAAAAATCGGGCAGGCAACATGGCTATGTAGGTCGCACCTGTTAGGGTGTATAGTCACCTGATCTAGAGTTTCATTTACTTCTAAAAATCTATTGTTGATGCTGTCCCATTCGGGAAACGGTTGCTGATCCCAACCGTTGGTGATATACATTCGATACACTCAAGCAAAATGAGTGGTCAGTCATGTGTGGTCGGGTTGCAAGATGTTCTTGTTGAACCCAGTGTATTCCTCTCTAGAGGTACACTAGCGAAAGGTGGTTCCATACCTTGTCCTAGTTGGAAATCCATTACCCAATACGTGCTTGCGGTTTTGATTGTATACTATATATGTAGAACGTGAGATGAAAACGTTTCTGCTAGATGATTATTATATTGTGATTGATAGACACTATTATAATATCAATAAGTTTTGATATAAAGATTATTTTGGATTTTCATAAGGGAAAAACCTGTTCCGTTATACGGCGTGGTCTTATGAGATATCATTTAATGGCTCAAACTGTTTTAAACTGTTTTACTCATACCACTCCCATGACTGACCCGGAGTTTATTTTGTTTTGTTTTCCCTAAACTCTTGGGTGCCCAATTTTGTACGGGCAGTCAAGTAGTCGGGATTTACAAATACTTGAGCAGGAGACTTCAGGATCATATAGCTATTGTATATTTCCTCTATGTTGTAAGTGATGTACTTTGGAAATGACATGTATATTCAAGTACAGATTTATATTTCAAAGTTATGATATATATTATATGTTATTCGTTCCGCTGTGAGATTCGTGTTACTCTGATGTTGTGTGCTTCTTCTTCTTCTATTCTAAGTTTCTATCTTATCTTTCCTCACCCTCTAATTTCTTTCATTAACTACCGATATTTTCGATCCTTGGATGTTCGATATGTGTTGTATATCGGATAACCAAGATCGAAAATTTCCGGGATGTTACAGTTTTACACTTTTAGTCTTGTGCCTTTCTCTATAATTCTCAAGCCCGACATTACTTATATTTATTAGGATTCTATTCCACAAGAACAATATTTGCATATAAGTATATTTTCTTCATATTTACAGTTTGAATACAAGTAACTTGCATAAACTAATAACCGTAGTTTAGTCAAAGTATGTCAATGTCAATTAAAAATTTCAACAGGAATCAAACGATATTATATACCACTATCCAAAAGATAGGTAATCTAAAACCACTTACATGGAAAACGCACTCCAAGGTCCAGTTCTGATTCAAATCCAGTCCTATTATCCATAATCTTCCCTTTTGTAACCGTATTTGTATCCACAAACTAGAATTTGCATGGATTTATAAATCTGGTTCTAAACAAATAAAATAAACTAACCATAAAAATAGATCTGTAAAACTTACTTCATACAAACAACTTATTTTAGACATCACGTTCCTAGATCTATAGTTTTTGCCTCTAATTTGTAAATCACAAATCATAAATCTAAAATACATATTTTCTAAGGAATAGAAGGAGAAAGAAAAGTTGCATAGCTGCCATGCCCATTCAAAAAAATATGTGCTTGGTGGCTTGCGCTGCACGTTTATTTATAGAGGTCCAAAGCTACGTCGTCCATTCATTTTAAAACGATCGAAATCTATGCGTATAGCGCTCGAAATTATGCATTAATTATCATGCATATTGGTCGACCCATAATTCGCATGGGTCAACCTATTGGTGGACCCGACTATGGCAGGAGTCAACCCTTAATGGATCTCACGCTTTATTTTGTCCTGCCATTTTTAATTTATATGTATTAATTTATGTGTAATGTTATATGTCTATATTATAATTCACACTAATCTTACATTTCTGGATTTCCAATTATATCCTGATTCATTTAATTATTTCATCCAATCAAGGTCATTTAATTATTCCCACTAATCAAGGTCATTTATGTATGTCACAGAAGGAAATTGTTTTTGTCATTTTAAATTCTTACTTCCGCCTTTTTGAATTCCATTCTCATTTTAACCTTTCTATGTTACCATCATATTTTCTTCTTCAAGCTTTCCTACATATTTTCTCTTGAAAACTTTCCTGCTGCTATTATCAAAATATATTCAACAAACTTGCAATCAGCTATAGGTGAAAATAAATACATTGCTGAAGTTGGAGAAAATACTTATTATACAGGTTTTTTCTCTTATTTTCATGGTCAAATTTGTTATGAGTATAAAAAATACTTATTATTTGTTTCATAGTACAGCATGGGCCAAATATGTAGGTTAGATTAGTGAAACAAGTAAGGTTGATTTTACAATGTTAAAGAGAATGGTTTGTAAAAAAACCTTAAATATGAAAAAGATCTAAATTGTATTTTTTGTTGAAAAAAGTGGGTAGGTGTGAAGTATGCTTCAATGTTATGCCAGAGCTTTGCTAGGGTGAGCCTGGGCGCTTACTGCCATTAGGTCTTAACTCAAATTAACTAAATATATTGTGTTATATATGATCTCCAAAATTTTGGTACATGTAACTATTTTTAAACTTCTTTCTTATTTTATTAAGTTTCAAGTACTATCATATTTTTTCGTTCTCGGAATTAAATTCTAAAATTTTGAACTTTAAAAGTGGTTTTATTATTATATTCTGGTTGCCAGATTACTTATACAAAATTTTATTTGTTGCTTTAAAGGTGAAAGTTCTGGTTCGTTTCGAAGTGGAAAACGTGGAAGGCCATCGAAATTAAAAGCAAATTAAAAGTATACACATGTGATAAAATTCTCTCACTACTTGTAAATGAAAATTTTACACTGACACGAAAAATTCCAAAGCAACTTTAACTAACTTTGACCACCCGTGAGATTACTAAAAATAATATATAAATTTACAAGGTGGTACCGCATTAGGTCCTTTAACATACTAACCGCGAGGCTGTTGGAGTTAGGGTTTTGTTAGATTAGGGTATTTATATTACTATGTTAGTAGGGTTTAATTCTATATAAGGTCTAGTCTAGATGGTTGAATTCTAATAAAAGAAGGAAACCATCGACGATGATCTTTGTATTTTTGTATATTATGCGTTGTTCCATCCTAGAGGCACACGTATTATACTTTTGTACCGATATTTTGTACGTATAAGCGAAATATATATTTGATATTTTGATACGTACCAGTGTTTGTCAAAGTTGGAATCATTTACTTATACTATTGCATCTCAACAGAGAATCACAACTATTTAGAAATGACACACTCCTTAGTGTATACTGCTTAAAAGATAGATCATGACCATTCACTAAGTGCACCATAGAGTCGGTTCCTAATGATAAGAATTGTTTTGATTCAAAGCACATCATGTTGACATAAGATATATTTTAAGGGGCAAGTGTTACCTCCCCTTTTGGCCCCGCTATCAAAAGTGATCTAGATTGGCACGACTCAAGGATTACCATGGCTAATGGCTTAGAGACATCACCGGAAGGCCTAGAGATCAAGTTTGGATAGTTCTGTACGATGAAGATCACTTCAACTCAGCAAAACAGTTCCCGATGACTCTTCTAGTGAGGGAACGACAAAACCAACATTAAAGCATTAGTACAACTCCAAGACAAACCAACCAAATAACACTACTTCAACATTCAAATGACCATAACTCCCAAAACACTAATCCAAACAGCACCAAACTTCGATAAACAACTCAAGACACTATGAGGGACCCATAAGTGGGATCGTAGGTCTCGTTCCCTCAGATTGAGGGATCAGTACCGATCCTTATAAAAGGATCGGGACTGTTCTCTCACTCATCCCAATTTGTGGTTGGGCCTCCTAAGACCTTTCTCTAACGGTTCTCTGACTCTTTTATCATACTTGTATCTATAAATACCCACTTCATGGATGAGAAATAGATCTTCTTGGCATTTGTCTACTTTGCACTATAATATTCAGAGTTTTATGGATCCGGGCACTTATAACCTTATAATTCAACAATAAAGTGAACAAACCTTCAAAGTGGACATAAGCCAATTAACACTGAACCACTATAAACAGCTGCATCTGTTTCTATTGCATTTCTATTTCTATATTCCTCATTTTTTTGTTTTATTTTAACTATTCATCTAACTCGTTGGTCATTATGCCAAATTTTGGTGTCAATCCCAATGTCCTTTAATGAAAAATTCTTGTCCATATATTTTATTAGGAAATTAATTTATGTGTCATGTCACTTATAATAATCAGATCGTCAACATAAATCAATATTTATATAACTATATTGTTATTAGCTCTGATAAACAATAAGGTGACCAGCTTAATTGTCTGAAATTGATTTTATCTTATCAAACCAGACCCTTGTAGCCTGTTTCAAACAATAAATGGCCTTTCTTGGTTTGCAAACCAGTATTTTATCTTGTACATAGCCTTGGGGCTTCTCCATATAAACTTGTTTTTTTTTTTCAATTTTCCATTAAGGAAGGCATTGCTTACATTTAACTATCTTACCTCCCATCCTTTGTTTAATGCTACAGTTAGAATTATTTTGTTTATTGTTGGCATAATTACTGTTGAGAAAGTCTCATCAAGGTCAAACCCTTACTGTTGTATGTAACCTTTTGCCATGGTTTGTCTTGTATCCTGATATTGCTCCATCTGAATTTCTTTTTCGTTTGAAAGCCCATTTACATCCCATAATGCTTTTATCCTTTGGTTGGTGAACAAGACTCCATGTTTAATTTCTGTTAATTGCATTGTATTATTCATCCACTGCTTATTTCTAGTTTTTGTTGTTGATACTTGATCATAATTGCTTGGTTCATCATATGTAATAGTAGTTGAGTATACTTTTGGTCTGAAAGTCCGACCCTTTGATCTTGTAACCATTGACCTGCATATGTTGGTTGAACAACACCAATTTTTGTGCTGATCGGTATGGTTATTATATTATTTTATTTCTTAAAAAAATGTTGACTTAAATGTTGCATATGATCATTTATTTGAGTCTGCTCATGTGATGATCCCAAAACCCGTACGACAGTGTTAAGGATAATCATTGGAATTTAACTCATTAATCATCATTAGCAGAGTACTGATAATAGCATAAACAATACATAGAATAATTTTACATAGATATGATAGCGGAATCATAACATGTAACAACATCAGAGTAGCACAGTGTAGGATATAACTTAGTGCATAAAAAGTGAATGATCAGTCAACATCTCCATAAGCGGAATATATACATACAGTGAGACATAATAAAGATATCAGTCTACATCGCCTGAGGCGGTACATATACATAAGATAATACATGCTGGAAGTAAATCAGTCTACATCGCCACAGGCGGAATATATACATAAGATAAGGATAGCAGAATGTCAATAGCCAAAATACAAGTAAATCTAATCCTCGCCATCAAGCCAAAAGCGCACTCCGTACTGCAGTGCTAAGCCAAAATAACCTATCATCTGTCAACTAGGTTGCCCATGTGAAAATAAGGGCACCCGAGTTTGCAAAGTGAAACAAATAACGAGTTAGTCATGGGACTGGTATGAGAAATCTACTTAACTGGTTAAACAACAATAATAAGGCAAATCATAGGACCACGCCACTTTCGCGGAACGGGTTTACTCCATTGATTTCCAGTGCATTTAAAAACAAAGTAAATTCTTTAAACAATGCAATGCTTTTAAAAAGAATGAAGCCGTTATAAGACTCAAGTCCCATCACACAATGCAACGCAAACCGAAGGATAGAGTTTTACCTTATAATGGCCAAAATATGCTTAATACGAGCAAAGCAAAATCACTTGGTATTATTACTAGTGCATATATGTTTCAAAAGCGAATTCAATCATAAATATCAATCATAGACGACATGAGCGTCCCATGCCACTATGTCTCCATATATAAGTTATAATCAAATCCGTAATCTCGTATTGGAAATTGGATTTCCGTCATGAGTCGAGGCAAGGGGCAAGCTCCTCTCCGCTTTGAGACACTCTAGCAAATGCCTCAGGACTACACACTCTGGGTAACCCTTGGAATCGGCTGGGCCGGTCCTTCCTTACATTTGAGGATTAGTTATTCCTGAACACACGTTTCCCGGTCCTTACAGACCTATAATCGAGGCGCCTCGCATTCCAACAACCACAAAGATGAAAGTAATATAAATGTCAGCCAGTTTAAGCACTGACACCATCATAACTAGAAAGAAACGTCGTATTCTCTCAACGGTCCTTGTCCCGTTTTTGACTCATACCGAGGTGTGAGGCTCGCGAATCCGCGCTATACACAAAGCCAGGCCACGTAGGCCGTATTTTGATCATCGACTACAAGACTTTGCTTTGCAACAGAAGCCTTAATCACTGCATCTTGGCATGCCACACAGGCAATCCACTCCATACAACTGATTTCTATCGATATATAACCTCTGAGCTCGTACGTCTCAGAGAAGGGCGTTAAGCAAGAGAATAAATTCTCCGCCGCCAAACAGATATATATTTAATAGAGATCAACCAGTACAGAACAAAATCCAATGTCAGACACACAGTCTATTTACAAGTCCGTTCTGGGTCTGAACGAAACCGTAGGCACCATATTCCTCGCATATCCGTACAATCAACACATACGTCCAGACGGCTACTACTCCGGTCCCTTCAAGGTAGCTACTCCAATCAGGAACCTCAGTAGCGCCCATCCATCTGATACAAAGATCGTAGGTCTTGAACTGTCTTCGTATTTTCGACTTCGAATCATTCGATCAATTATTTGAAATGAGGGTTAGCTCGGCCTTTTCAAATAATTCACGTATATTTAGAATTCAAATCAATTCTTTCCATGGTTAAATTATTCGACATTCACATTTCAGTTCTTTAGTATAATTTTCATGTCAAACACATTCAACCATCAAATATCAAGCAAACCAAGTAAAATTGATTTATTTCTATTCCATGTCGCTTATAATATTTTATAATGATTTTTCGCCATTTTTATTTATTTAAAAATGGCCATATTTAATTAAATGATGTTTCAGGTCGTGCCGTGGCACTGGCGCTGTTTTTCCCCAAATTTGTTTTACACATATCGGGAAATCTAACTGTTGGATTTCTACAAAGTTTATATCACTGGGAAGATATTTCCAAAGCGAACCCAACGGTTCCAGTTTCGTGAAAATCCGACGGTCGGATCTTTCGGTATAGTCGTTTGAAGTTACGATTTCAAAACGCGAACTGCACGTTGTTATTCGATTTAATTTAATTATATTTATATATAAATATAATCGATTCAGGCGCTGTTTTTCTTCAGATTTGAATTAAACATTCCAAACAATCCAACCGTTGGATCTTTACAAAGTTGGTGTCGTTGGAAAGATATTTCGAAGGCGAACCCAACGGTTGCGGTTTCGGGAAAATCCGATGGTCGGATCTCTCGCACTAATCGATTGAAGTTACGATTTCAAAACACGAACTGCACAGCCTCGATTCGTTTTAATTTAATTTATATTTATATATATAAATATAATTTATTCGATGATTTCAATATATTTTTCACTTCAAATATTTCACTAACGCCTTTATATTTTGAAAATTTTCGCCATAACCTCCTTTGTACGGGAAGGGGTTTGGAAATTTATTGGGTCGTATTAGGTACCCAATAAATCCTAATAAGCATACACATATTTATAGTGATATATTCCGGTGTCCACAGGGGAGTGTGTATAGATCATAACTCCAGAGAATAAATTATCGTCGCCCTATAAATGGTTTTTGTGCCTTAATGACCAGAGAGACGTGTTTATTGTCATCTCCAGACCCGTGTGGGGTTTTTATTAATCTGACAATTTACCGTTACAATTTAAATAGTTTAGATCAGTCATCAGTTCAACCTGTAATATATAGTCATCGCCATAAAAGCCTCTCGCTCGTATGGTAAATCTTCAACCTCGTCACACAAGCTCCAAATGCTTATGTGGTATATGATGAAGTATGCCTATCGCCAAGAAGTATGCCATGTAGTGTAGTTCAAAATTAATTGTTACTATCCTATGGCAATGTTTATTATTACACACAGAATAACCAGCACTCCGCATCCAATGGCATTCACAGGAGTTGATATGAAAATAAAATTGCGCAGCCAACTCATTAAGGCTTACCTATTTGTCGGGCACGCAGATAATTTCTTTACTCAACAGCTAATCCATTATCTGTAACAACCCGAATTTTAATAACATGTTAAAACCATAAAACAAGGCAGAATTAATTTTTAAAACAAGAATCAAGGGAAATGGCGGGTTACGCCATTGCGTTCGTCTCAGAATTCTGCTTGAAATAGTTTCCGAGTTTGCGTAAAACGGATACTGTACGAAGAAGATATGGACGAACGAAGTTAGGCAGAAAAACCAGAAACGGGCCAGAATGCACTGGCGCACTGTGGAAGTGCGCCATAACAAAATTGCACTGGCGCACTTGGGAAATGCGCCCATGCAATTTTGCATTGGCGCACTTGGCAGGTGCGCCCAGGCCGAGCAACAGGCCTACACAGCTTTCTGGTTTGACCCTGGCTGGCCTGGTCAGGTTCTGGTCGAATTTCTGAGCTCTGCTGTGTCACTATGGCTAACTTGTCGCTTTCTGATTGGCTTCTCTTGAGATGGATGGCCTTGATTAACTCTAGCTACATCAACGACTCTAATTAGTTTGAAATTCTATATAAATAGCCTCCTAGCCTCATTCTCTTTACACCATTCTTCTCTAACCTTATGCTGCTCAAACTCTTGATGATCATGGCTTCTTCTTCTTCCTCTAAATTAAATTAAATTAAAATGCAAAGATTATTTCTTGAAGACCACGTCTAGGAATTGGGGATTTGCTTCTACAATCAAAGAAAGATTCAGCAATTCAACAATTCAACGACAAATTTCTAGACTTGACTTCTACATCTAAATTTCTTAGACCACGATTTGTAAGTTCCAGTTACTTTTAGGTAAAAACTATAAATCTAATATGGGCATGTTAAATTGAAATTGATTTATGTATGATTCATATCTATTCTTGTTTTCTTCTTGGATCTTGACTATTGGGAATATTGTCTACGACGTTGAAACTATTGTTAATGACATAAGACCATGACTATGCCTATGAATGTGAACATAGGACTATGCGTATGCCTATGACTATGACGGTGAACATAAGACTATGACTATGACTATGACGGTGAATATAAGACTATGACTATGACTATGACGGTGGACATAAGACTATGCCTATGACTATGACGGTGAATATAAGACTATGCCTATGACTATGAACATAAGACTATTGCCTATGACTATGACAAGGACAATTGTGACTAATCACATATGATTCATGACCATGAGGTTATTGCCTAGAATTGTGACTATGAAATTGGATCTAAGCTTGATTTTCTAATCAAACCTATTTTCTTTATTTTGTCCTTGGATCTTCATTTTGGGAATTTTTCTATTTAAGTTAGATCTACCCATGTTCTTGAACCTAGATTATTATTCAAACCTTTTCATGTTCATAGTGTTATCAGATCTATATGCCTGCGATGTTTTAATCAATTTATTCTGTTATGTCATGCCTTTAAAATAGATTGATAATAGAATAATGTTGATTATGTTATATGTGGAATTGAATGATATTGATCTATGCCTGTGGTTCTATTTTTATTATCATGTTGAATTGGGAGTTAATGAATAAGTCTATTCATGTGTATATGAAATTGAAGTATAACCCGTTATGACAAGTTGTGTAGTTGATCATGTTATGCAAGTTTTAGGTTGTAAAATCATATCACATATGTGACCAAATGTTAGATCTACATGTTTATGTGTATATGTTAAACCTATGTCATATTTCAAGTTCACACTTATTCATATGTTCGTGATTGACTTGCAAGTTCACATATATGTAAGTTGATTTAGTCTATGTTGCAAATTCACATATATGCATGTTGGTTCAGTCTACGCTGCAAGATCACACCTATGATATTCATGTTGATCATTTTGCAAGTTCACACCTATGATGTTCATATTGACTATGCCGATGATGCCAAGTTTACGCCTATGTCATGCTTATGTTAATGAATTGCTTTATGCCAATTTTGTGTACGTTAAGTTAGGCTAAGTTTTTAGCCTAATATTATATGTCAAAAATCATGCGGACGGAAAATTAGGCTAAGATTGTTAACCTAATATTTAGACGGGAGAATGTTGGGAAAAATTGGTAATTGTAGGAAACTTGGCATGAAACTTATCCTTGAAACTTGACACGAACTTGACTTGAAAATATGAACATGGACATGACACTAGAATGAACTTGAAAATGGCCAACTCGAGGTTGGGTTGAGTTTGCAGTGTAATTCTGCCCGGAACCGCCCGGCAAATCCAGTTACTGCAAACAATAGGATCCTGTAACGACCCAGAAAATCCGAACCAATTTAATTTTTTTTTATTTTACATAATTTGGTGGAAAAATGTGGTAGAAATTAAAATTTTCATTTTTTAAATAATATTAAAGCCAGTGGAAATAGTCAATTTTTAAACGATCTCTGTTTTCGACGAAACCACTTTTGTTGGAACCGGAATGTCAAATTATTGCTAGGTTTCAATTTTTAGAATTTTTCGAATTAATATGTGAGCATGGCAAAAGAAACTATGTTTTGTTCAATTCAATTAAATTTAGTCGACTGGAAATAGCCATTTTTTAAACAGTCTCAGAATTCGACGAAATTAGTTTTGTTAGGACCGTATCGTCATAACGAAGCCAAATATATTTTTTCTGGATTTTTCTGAGTCCGTATGTGGTCTCAGTGAATTTATTTGTGCGGATGAATTAAATTAATAAAGGATTTAATTATTAAATTTAAATAAAACAGGCCATAGACAGCCGTTTGGGCTGACGGGACCTGTCCCGTTGGATCCGGAACATGGGCTATTGGCTAGGGTCACTTTCTTCTGGACTGGAATTTAACCGGTTTGAAAGATATGGGTTTATTTGTAAAAATACATTAAAAAATAATATAAAAATGGGTAAATCTAAAACCCTAGCCATTATTCATCATCGTTACAGCCGCCGCCCCAATATCCATGGCCTACAACGCTCAGAACTTCCTCCTCTAATTTCTCGCCCATCTCCACGAATTAGAATTCAAGCCATATACCAATTCGAAGAGATTTTCCTCTTCTTTCAATCCATACGGGTATCATACCCCGAATTGGCACACAGACCGAGGAATTACCCCCCAAACCCTCGGGTTTTGCACCGTCGCCGTGACTCAGTGGCACCACCGAGTGGGCCCACCTTACCGGCGAACGCGCGCCTCCCACTCCTCTCTGACGTGCCACCACCTGATCGTGTTCCCGTGCCCTGTTGTGACTGCAGAGCTGAACCCTAGTTTCGAGCGAGTTGTTGAAACCCGCAGCCTTCATCTGTGAAGTGGAAGAAAGGTCTATTTTCTAATTAATTCATTTGTTAATTAATATGAAATATTATCCATCTTAATTTAATCATGACTCTCTCGTTCGAACTCGAAATTCGACGATTTCAGGACTGTTGGGATCGTAATTCAGAGGGCTATTTTTCGAGACTGATTGAGAACAATTCTGAACAAGTCGGATTTTTGGTCAAATTCAAAGTGAATCTATTTAGAATCTAAAAACTGTGAGAATTCTGATTTATTTAATTAATTAAAATTGTGAAAACATGATATGTATGTTATATTTGTTGATCTGCGATGTGGTAATTAGAATTTATTTGTCTGTGTGATTTGTAATGCTTGTGATGTCATGATAGAACCATGTTCTTCTAGATCTATAAATTTGATGTAATCTCTATAAAGTTCTCATCTTTATTATTTCTATTTTTATTTTTATTTGTATTTCCTTCTAAAACAATTGAATCTTTATTTTGTTTAAATTTTTTTTTTGAAAAATTGAATCATTATTCTGATTTACAAAAGAAAGTTTAAATCTTTATTTCTGATTCACAACATAAAATGGAAAGTTGAATCTTTATTTTGATTTACAAAATAAGAACAAAAGTTGAATTTTTATTTTGATTTGTAAAATAATAACATAATTTTTATTTTTATTTTGATTTGCAAAATAAAACAAAAGTTGAATCTTTATTTTGATTTACAAAATAAGAACAAAAGTTGAATTTTTATTTTGATTTGCAAAATAATAACATAAGTTTGATTTTTATTTTGATTTGCAAAATAAAACAAAAGTTGAATCTTTATTTTGATTTACAAAATAAGAACAAAAGTTGAATTTTTATTTTTATTTGCAAAATAATAACATAAGTTTGATTTTTATTTTGATTTGCAAAATAAAACAAAAGTTGAATCAATATTTTGATTTACAAAATAAGAACAAAAGTTGAATCTTTATTTTGATTTATGATTTATAAAATAAAGAAAGTTTAGATCTTTTAAATCTTAATTAAAGGAAAAATAAAGTTTAGATATTTTATTTTGATTTACAATATAAAATAAAGATGAGACCTTTATTTTGATTCATGGAAGTTATACACTGAATCATATGTTGTCGTTGTTGTGTTGACATAAAACTTCAATCAAAAAAAAAAATCATCGTCATGTTAATATAGTCGAAATGAATCAAATGTTGACATTAGAAAGTATATTTATATTAGAAATGTTGACACTAGAAAAGATGTTTACATTAGAAATAAAGTTCACCTTTTTATTTGCAATTTACAATGCAAATATTACATAGAAAGATAAGTTAACTTTTTAACTGAGTTCTCTTATGTAAAGGAAAAGGAATAGAAGACTTACATTTTTCCAACCTTACATTTTTCCAACATAAAGAAAAAGAAGTAGAAAATTTAAATTAAAAATGAATTAGAGAAAAGTACATTTTTATGTTATAAAAATGAATTAGAGAAAAGTACATTCTTATGTTATAAAAAGGAATTGGAGAAAAAAGTACATTTTTATAAAAAATGAATTGAAGAAAAAGAACATTTTTATGTAATTAAAGAAAGAGTACATTTTTGCCGTCATTTTTGTCGCATTAGAATTGGCAGACAAAAATATTATTTTTACTGAATATAAAAATATACATTGTTAAAACCGTCATTTTTGTCGCATTAGAATTGGCAGAAAAAAATATTATTTTTATTGAATATAAAACAATACATTGTTGAAACCGTCATTTTTGTCGCATTAGAATTGGCGGACAAAAATATTATTTTTATTGAGTATAAAAATATACATTTTTGAAACCGTCTTTTTTGTCGCATTAGAATTGGCGGACAAAAATATTATTTTTATTGAATATAAAAATATACATTGTTGAAACTGTCATTTTTGTCGCATTAGAATTGGCGAACAAAAATATTATTTTTATTGAATATAAAAATATACATTGTTGAAATCGTCATTTTTGTCGCATTAGAATTGGTGAATAAAAATATTATTTTATTGAATATAAAAGTGTATAATGTTGAAACCGTCATTTTTGTCGCATTAGAATTGGCGAACAAAAATATTATTTTATTGAATATAAAAGTGTATAATGTTGAAACCGTCATTTTATCGCATTAGAATTGGCGAACAAATATATTGTTTTAATAGAATAAAAAGAATGGAGTTTAATAGTGGAAATCGCCAAATGGTTTATATATATAAATATAAATATAAAATTAAACGAAACGAGCGCGGCAGTTCGCGTATCGACAATCGTAATTTTAAACGATTATACCGAAAGATCCGACCGTTGGATTTTCCCAAAACTGGAACCGTTAGGACCGCTTTGGGAAGAGCTTTCCAACGATATAAATTTCATCAAAATCCGACGGTTTGATTTTAAGATATGTGTAAATCAAAATGTGGTAAAAACAGCGCCAGGGCCGCCCATTGACCCGAAACGTCGTTTATTTATTTTGAGCTATTTTCAAATAAATAAAAATAGCGATAAATAGTTATAAATATATATGAAATGTTTTAATTGATAATTATGCGACAATTATTTGAAAAGACCGAGTTTAACTCATTTCAAATAATTGCACGGCGATTAAATCAAAGATGTTAGAAGACGATGGTTGAAGACCGAAGATCTTCACATCGAATGGACGACGACTACTTATGCCTTGGACTGACTTATTCCCAGGACGGGGTTGAAGCAGTAATTGTCCGGACATGTGTATTGGTCGTGCGGATAAGCGAGCGCCTTTTTGGTGTCTCCTATTTCGTTCAGACCCAGAACGGACTTGTAAATGGATGCGTGTCTGACATTGGAATTCATTTAATGTAATTAAATCGACTTGTATTAATATATGTCTGTTTGGTGGTGGAGAATTTATTCCCTACTTAGCACCCTGGCATATAGTAATAGTTGTCGATCACATAGCGTGAATTGTCAAGGTGGCATGCCAAGATGCAATGATCAAGGCTTTGTTAAAAAGCAGGCCTTGTGGTTGATGATCAAAGCATAGCCTGTTTAGGCATAGCTTTGTGTATAACGTGACTTCGCGAGCCTCACACCCCGGTATGAGTCAAAAACGGGATTAGGACTGCAGGGAGTGCACACGTTTCTTTCTAGTTAGGGGTAATGTCGGTGCTTAAACTGGCCAAGTATTTTACTTATGTGGATGATGGATTGAGGTACCTCGGGTTATATAGGACGGAAGTGGTCATACTATAGGTCCAAAGGGACCGGGAAACGTGTGTGTAGGCATAATTTATCCACCACCGTTAGGTAGGGACCAGCCCTGAAGATCCAAGGGTTCACTGCGCGGGATCCTGAGGCATTTGCTAGAGTGTCTCGAATCGGAGAGGACGACCCCTAGCCTCGATTTCATGACAGAAAACCAATTTCCAATACGACATTTCGTCCTTGATTGTAAACTTATATACGGCGACATAGTAGGATGGGGTACTATGCCGTCTAGGATTGATATATTTATATTGAAGTATTTTAATACTGCTTAGACACTAATAATATAAAAATATTATTTTCCATGTATTAAGCATGTTTGATCATCATAAGGGAAAACTCTATCCTCCTGTTTGCGTTGCATTGTGTGATAGGACTTCAGTCTTATGATGATTTCATTTTTCAAAAGTCATTTCGATGTTTTTGTATAAACTTTATCAAATTATGCACTGGCAATCCAAAGGAGTAAGCCCGTTCCGCGTTAGCGGCGTGGTCCTGTGATTCGTCATATTGATAGTTAGTATAGAAAGATTTTTCATACCAGTCCCATGACTGACTCGATGTTTGTGTTACGGCAAGGAATTTCGCTCGATCCGAATCAGTCGTTAAACCGATCTAGACCGTTCGAAACCCCTGATCGTTTGAGAACAGGACAAATCAGAACGCAGACGGAAGAACATTTCATTGCTATTACAACAATTCCATCAGATACAAGAATATACAGAGTATAAATGAATAAATTACATTCGATAAATATCAGAGATTACAATAAATTACATAGCAGCGGAAAATAATACAAAGCACAACTGAAGGTGATATACGGATACAGAGCTTTCCGGATATCATTCCAGCTGTAAACCATGATCCTGTGAATATAAATCTGCAAAACCAAAACTACTAGCTGGCCGTGTCGAAAATAGGGGCACCCAGAGTTTAGGTTAAAACAATAAACTCCAGGTCAGTCATGTGACTGGTGTGAGAACTAAAACAGTTATTTAAAGCTTGACTTTAAACGAGAGTAATTCAAGGGACCACGCCGTATAACACGGAACGGGTTTCCTCCCAAGAATACCAGTGCATAGGATAAACAACGCAATGCTTTTTCGAAAAATGAAGCTATTATAAGACCCAGGTCCCATCACACAATGCAACACAAGCCGGAGGATAGGGTTTTCCCTTATAATAGCCAAACATGCTTGGTACGTTTTAAACAAATCATTTGATACTATAATAAGTGTATAGTGTCAAAACATTTCAATCATAAATATCAATCATAGGCGGCATAGCTACCATCTACTATGTCGCCATACTAGTTCTACAATTAAAATCGAATTACACGTATTGGAAATTGGATTTCCGTCATGAGTCGAGGCAAGGGGTAAGCTCCTCTCCGCGTTCGAGACACTCTAGCAAATGTCCCAGGGCTACGCACTCTGGGCAACCCCTGGATGCTTCAGGGCCGGTCCTCACTTACGTTACAGAATTAGTATTCCTGAACACACGTTTCCCAGTCCTTACAGACCTAAAATCGAGGCGCCTCATCCAACAACCACAAAGGTGAAAAGTATATCAATGTCAGGGCTGGTAAGTCACTGACACCACCAAAGCTAGAAAGAAACGTCGTGCTCTCCCTGCAGTCCGTATCCCGTTTTTAACTCATACCGAGGTGTGAGGCTCGCGAATTCACGTTATACACAAAGCTGCCACATGGGCCGTGCTTTGATCATCAACCACAAGACTCTGCTTTTCAACAAAAGCCTTGATCATTGCATCTTAGCGTGCCACACAGGCAATTCATGCCATGCGATTGATGTCCATCGATATACAACCTCTGAGCTCGTACGTCTCAGAGAAGGGCGTTAAGCAAAAGAATAAATTCTCCGCCGCCAAACAGATGTATATTTAATAGAAATCAATCAACACAGAATAAAATCCAATGTCAGATACACAATCCATTTACAAATCCGTTCTGGGTCTGAACGAAACCGGAGGCACTTTCCTCGCATATCCATCCATCTCCAAGTACGTATGGACGACCACCAACTATTTCCATCCTCTTGGGTGTACAGCCCAATCAGGATCGTCAGTAATTATCCAAACGATGTGAAGATTTCTGGTCTTTAACCATCGTCTTCATCTTCGACATATCGTCGGGTCGGTTATTCAGAATGGGTATAAACCCGGACTTTTCGAATAACCCGCGTATATTAAAACAAATGTTACACAAACACAACATACGCCTCATTCCAATTCAGAATATTCTTTAATTCACAAAAATCACATTTTAGGGAAAGGTTCCCATTAATTTTATCCAAGATAAATTCTTTTAAATTTATCCTTTAATCTTCCTTTGGATGTCATATCAAACCAAATTATGGTTTTCTAAACTAGTCGAGATTAGCGAACCACAACGAAGTAATTATTTATTTTATTTCCCAATCCCAACCTATTCATCCCATGAAGCAAAACTGGTAATACTCCATATCTAACACCACAGTGTTGTCGGTAAAATTAATTACCATTTCACGTTCAAATCTAATTAAGGATTTAACTATCGCTTTGGAGCAAAACTGACGATACTCCATTCTCGCTCATTTCTAAATTTGATAATTTAGATTATAGATTTACATTTCAATCTAATTGCAGATTCGTTAAAACTCCTTTTACTGGGTTAAAGAACTAGTGTTATTTAAAACACAGTTCACGACAAACCCAAATCACATTCTATTTATTATCGGGTTAAAGAACTAGTGTTATTTTAAAACACCGTTCACGATAAACCCATTTTAAATCCAATCAAATATATTAGAAATTCTGATTATTTAAAACCCCTTTTTAAATCTAATTTATTTATTTAAAAATAATTGGGTTTTAAATTTAGTTCAAACTAGTTCATTTCGATAAATATCCATTTTTATCTTTTCAAATATGGAGTTTTACATCCCAATTTCTCCCAAATCATTTCTTATGATTTTACACAAATTATTGATATTTTTAATAATTTTATCAAGGCCCGTACAATCGATTTCCATCAACGGCCATCGAACTGCACTTACAACGACCTTTTTCAAATTTGATTTAGACGTATCTCCAAATCCAACCGTTAGATTTTGAATTTCGAATATTCGTTGGAAAGCGCTTTTCGATACGAACCCAACGGTTCCGCTTTTAGGAGAATCCGATGGTCGGATCTCCCGTAATATCCGTTTGAAATAAATGGTCGAAATTCACGAACTGCCGCGGCGCGGCGCGTTCTATTCAGGCCATTATATTATATATATATATAGTATATATAATATATATTTCGTCAATTACTATTTA
This sequence comes from Allium sativum, assembly GCA_030737875.1. Classification (NCBI taxonomy): domain Eukaryota; kingdom Viridiplantae; phylum Streptophyta; class Magnoliopsida; order Asparagales; family Amaryllidaceae; genus Allium; species Allium sativum. The sequence continues at coordinate 392,549,253 of CM060924.1, read as the reverse complement.
AAACGAATTTTATAAATCGTTTTAATTTCGTTTCAAAAACAATTTCAACTTCCATTTTATTTCAGATCAAAATTGAATTCTTCCTTATAAATTCGTTTTAAAATTCATTTCTATTCAATTCAATTTGAATTCATTTCAATTTGTTTCCAATTCAATTCAATTCAAATTCGTTATCTATTCAATTCAATTCGAATTTGTTTTGTTTGCTATTCAATTGAAATCAAATTCGTTTTCCATTCAATTCGAATTCATTATATATTCAATTCATTTCGAAATCGTTACATATTCAATTCATTTCGAAATCGTTACATATTCAATTCATTTCGAAATCGTTACATATTCAATTCATTTCGAAATCGTTACATATTCAATTCATTTCGAAATCGTTACATATTCAATTCATTTCGAAATCGTTACATATTCAATTCATTTCGAAATCGTTACATATTCAATTCATTTCGAAATCGTTACATATTCAATTCATTTCGAAATCCTTACATATTCAATTCATTTCGAAATCGTTACATATTCAATTCATTTCGAAATCGTTACATATTCAATTCATTTCGAAATCGTTTCATATTCAATTCATTTCGAAATGAGTAAAATCGATATAAATATCGTTCACGTCTAAATGGCGTCAATCTAATCAACACGGCTTCGTATATTTCTATTTTCAAATGTTCTGTTTCAAATATTTCTTTTACAAATATTTCTATTTCAAATATTTCTGTTTCAAATATTTCGTTCAACACATGACTAATCTCAACGGATGAGTACAGTCAACACATGAACATTTATATTATATTGATAAAGATATAAATTTTATTATTAAAATATTTCGTTCAACACATGACTAATCTCAACGGATGAGTACAGTCAACACATGAACATTTATATTATAATATTCTTTATTTTCTAAATTGGAATGAGGCCCAATCAATCACCATATAATGTTAATTATATGGACTTTTCATACATCACACGTATATAATAGCATTGAAAATAATCAACCATCAACCAAAGTGCACTACACTGTATAAGCATCAAATATAGATATCTAACGCTTATAACAGCCTGTCAATCAATCGATCGACATATTTAATAAATCAAGATGAGTGAACTTCATATTTCATCCCAACACCCCTGTGGGGTTTCAAACAATCAAACACAGATTTTAGTTATGCAGTTGGGCGATGTGTAAAATTTATCGTCCCAATCAGTGTCTTTCAAATAGGTGTACATAAACAAACCGTCCGGTTTGTGAATGAATATTTATTTATTCATATTCATGTTAAAAATTATATTTTTAACGATAAAACATTTTATCTTCACACATGAATTTCTATTCAGTTTAATTTACAAAATAAAAATGATATTTTTTATTTTTCTAACATATTTTAGAAAATTTCGGCGGCATAACGGCACGATACTAGAAACGGGACGAGGTCTAGCCTTATCCCCGGTCTAGTGAAGGCCCACGCCATTCACACATCAATCAAATTCACCAAACAACCAAATTCAAATCAAATCATCTAACTAATCTATGCAACCAAACAAACAAGTCCATGGTCTGTGGACGATTGTGTCGGGTGCTACTAAGCACCGTCTGCATCTTAGTATATATATAACTAGAAAAGAAATTGAAGAGTGAGAAATTCTCACCGATAGCTATCCCAATTCCACGACTCTTCATTGATAGAAATCTTCATCGTTCTTGCCTTTTTATCACCTTCGTTGCCCGTATCCTCTACATATGTAAATATCGAATTTTAACTTCGCTTTTCTATATATAAAAATCGAATTTTCACTATGCTATTCAATATATGAAAATCAAATTTTTACTATGCTATTCAATATATAAAAATCGAATTTTTACTATGCTATTCAATATATAAAAATCGAATTTTTACTATGCTATTCAATATATAAAAATCGAATTTTTACTTCGCTATTCAATATATAAAAATCGAATTTTTGCTACGATGTCATATAGATAAAAATTCCATTTCAAAAATATAGATTTCGCCTTTTCAAAAATATAGATTTCGCCTTTATAAAAATAAAGATTTCGCCTTTATAAAAATAAAGATTTCGCCTTTTCAAAAATATAATTATAAAAATCACATCTTTATTTTGCTACTCCTATAAAGATGCTATTTTTTATATTCCTATCATGTAAAAATTATATTTTTAATTCTCTACATAAACAAAAATTATATTTTTACATCTTTTATATAGTAAAGATTATATTTTTAATACTTTAAAAATATAGAAATCATATTTTTACATCTCCCACATAATAAAGATCGAATTTTTATTATCTATGCTATATAAAAAATTATATTTTTAGCCTTTCTATAATATAAAAATATCGCCCTTTCAACTGTAAAAATCTAATCTTTTGCCTTTTTAAAAATCTAATCTTTTGCCTTTTTAAAAATCTAATCTTTTGCCTTTTTTAAAAATCTAATCTTTTGCCTTTTTTTAAAATCTAATCTTTTGCCTTTTTAAATATCTAATCTTTTTAGTTTTACCTATCACATAAAATCAGATCTTTATCTATGATTATAATATAATAAACCAAAAATAAAATAACTGTAAATAAATAAATAAATAAAACATACCTTAATTTCGGATTTTTTTTTTTGGAAAGGGGGAGGTGATTGTTCGTTAGAGGGTCGGTGGAGGGGAGGTGCGGCCGTCGGAGGTCTACAGGCGGAGTCGGCTTCCAAGCGGTGGTAGGTTTGGGTGGACAGCGCTTTAGGGTTCGATTGGTCAAGGGGAGAGAGGCGCGAGGCGGAGAAGAAGAGGGGGGGGGGCGTCGGCGGTGGCGTTCGCTTCAGGGGGGGGAGGTGGTGGCGTTCCGCCTGGCGGTGGCGATGGAGCACGATTTCTTTTTTTTTTCTTCTTTTTCGTTTTTCTGATTTCAGTTTTTAACGGGGGGGGGGGGCTGATATAAGGGAAAGAGAGGAGTGTTATATTATATATTTTTTATTAATTATTTAATCCCAATAGGTTGACTTTTACATACAACCTCGAAACGAGGCCCACTGCCTGTCGTTCATAGCGTTTTACCCCCATTCCGAACACAATGGGATATGTATCGTAAGCTGATTCGGTCGTTTCGATCAGTTTCAGTTGAATTTACATTTAAATCATTATATTGAATTTTAAACGTACATTTCAAATTACTGGGGTCACATACTAACTATAAAAAATCCAAAAAAATATTTTCTAGCTTCGTATTGATGATACGGTCCTAACAAAACTAGTTTCGTCGAATTCCGAGACCGTTTGAAAAATGGCCAATTTCCAGTCGATAAAAATCAACTGAAACTGGTCAAACGCGTTTTCCTTTGCCACGCTCACATATTAATTCGAAAAATTATGAAATTTGGAATCTAGCAATAATTTGACATCACGTACCCAACAAAAGTGGTTTCGTCGAAATCCGAGGTCGTTTGCAAAATGTCTATTTTTAAGGGCCTGAATTCCATAGCGACCATTCAGAATTTTCAACTGGACATATCTTTTGATTCCCGTTATGAAATCTTGATTTTTCGGATTCGTTGGAAAGATATCACCAATTAGATCCTATTATTTTTGGTTTCACTAAAATCCGGATTGTTTTGCACTCGGTACATTCAATTGAAGTTTGAAATCGAATTATCGAACTACCGCGCCATTTTCAATTCTATTTATAATTATATATAAATATTTATATTCTAACGACGACGTATATAATATATATGTCGAATTATATTCAAAATAAATTTCTCGTCGATATTATATAAAATAATCTATTTTAAATGTTCAAAATTCGCTAAAATTGCCAAAAATAAATTTTTTAAACTGGCCCAGATTTTCGGGTTATTACAATCTCCCCCACTTAAAACTTTTCGTCCCTGAAAAGGAACAAAGTCGAAAGTGGTTTGATTAATCAACTCTACGTTCGATCTGGCTTCCATTCTCCAACTTTTCAGTTTCTGAGAATTTTCAAAATTTCAAAAATTTGGCTAACACCCTAAATTTTTGAAAAATTTCTCCATAACCTCCCCTACACCGGGAGCCACGGGAAATTCCTGAAATTGCCATATAGGCCTTCTGATCTCAAAAAGAAAAAGAAAAAGCCAAGCGGCTAGCCAATAGTCTCATAAAATCATCATCACCCAAACAAAACAGTAAATTATATAGTAAACATGTACCTATTTGTCGGGCAAACAAATTTTATTCTTCGGCTCTAGTCTCCTTGCTATGACCTGTTCAATGTAAGTACATATAGATGCATGCAAATGCGACCAATTTTCAATACAATTCAATATTCGGTTCTATTAGGCATAATGGTTCAAAATTATCAAACAAATAAACAAACAACACAAACATCAATCAATTAGTTAATTAGAGTTTCAAATTCATAATTTGATATATACACAAAAAATCATGTTTTGATGCCAATTCACAACAAAGTGTTCTAGCTATATAAGTTTTGGTTCTCACACCAGTCTAATGGAAATATATAGAAAATCACACCTTCGTCACTCGAAAATAAATACTGGTGATGGTATACTTCATCATCAGGACCGTGTCCGGGCGACTAGAGTGCGACTCTATATCTATCTAATATATTAAAATTTCGAATATACGTTCATGACGCGTATATGCAAAACCTTTATATACTAGATTGTCCAAATTCAAAATAAATAAATAATCAAACACGTTTAAAGTGGTTTAAATTTCAAAACAAAATTGTTTTCATTTGAAAAATATACTCTTCACACTCGTTCTAGGATACTACTGATCCTATCTCTAACGAGTTATTCTAATTGGATATTACTAATCCAATATCTAATGAATTCTTTCGTATGGTTCTAATGTGTCTTGTTCTCGAGCTCTGTAAACCAAAGCTCTGATACCAAATGTGACGGCAAGGAATTTCGCTCGATCCGAATCAGTCGTTAAACCGATCTAGACCGTTCGAAACCCCTGATCGTTTGAGAACAGGACAAATCAGAACGCAGACGGAAGAACATTTCATTGCTATTACAACAATTCCATCAGATACAAGAATATACAGAGTATAAATGAATAAATTACATTCGATAAATATCAGAGATTACAATAAATTACATAGCAGCGGAAAATAATACAAAGCACAACTGAAGGTGATATACGGATACAGAGCTTTCCGGATATCATTCCAGCTGTAAACCATGATCCTGTGAATATAAATCTGCAAAACCAAAACTACTAGCTGCCAGTGTCGAAAATAGGGGCACCCAGAGTTTAGGTTAAAACAATAAACTCCAGGTCAGTCATGTGACTGGTGTGAGAACTAAAACAGTTATTTAAAGCTTGACTTTAAAAGAGAGTAATTCAAGGGACCACGCCGTATAACACGGAACGGGTTTCCTCCCAAGAATACCAGTGCATAGGATAAACAACGCAATGTTTTTTCAAAAAATGAAGCTATTATAAGACCCAGGTCCCATCACACAATGCAACGCAAGCCGGAGGATAGGGTTTTCCCTTATAATAGCCAAACATGCTTGGTACGTTTTAAACAAATCATTTGATACTATAATAAGTGTATAATGTCAAAACATTTCAATCATAAATATCAATCATAGGCGGCATAGCTACCATCTACTATGTCGCCATACTAGTTCTACAATTAAAATCGAATTACACGTATTGGAAATTGGATTTCCGTCATGAGTCGAGGCAAGGGGCAAGCTCCTCTCCGCGTTCGAGACACTCTAGCAAATGTCCCAGGGCTACGCACTCTGGGCAACCCCTGGATGCTTCAGGGCCGGTCCTCACTTACGTTACAGGATTAGTATTCCTGAACACACGTTTCCCGGTCCTTACAAACCTAAAATCGAGGCGCCTCATCCAACAACCACAAAGGTGAAAAGTATATCAATGTCAGGGCTGGTAAGTCACTGACACCACCAAAGCTAGAAAGAAACGTCGTGCTCTCCCTGCAGTCCGTATCCCGTTTTTAACTCATACCGAGGTGTGAGGCTCGCGAATTCACGTTATACACAAAGCTGCCACATAGGCCGTGCTTTGATCATCAACCACAAGACTCTGATTTTCAACAAAAGCCTTGATCATTGCATCTTAGCGTGCCACACAGGCAATTCATGCCATGCGACTGATGTCCATCGATATACAACCTCTGAGCTCGTACGTCTCAGAGAAGGGCGTTAAGCAAAAGAATAAATTCTCCGCTGCCAAACAGATGTATATTTAATAGAAATCAATCAACACAGAATAAAATCCAATGTCAGACACACAATCCATTTACAAATCCGTTCTGGGTCTGAACGAAACCGGAGGCACTTTCCTCGCATATCCATCCATCTCCAAGTACGTCTGGACGACCACCAACTATTTCCATCCTCTTGGGTGTACAGCCCAATCAGGATCGTCAGTGATTATCAAAACGATGTGAAGATTTCTGGTCTTCAACCATCGTCTTCATATTCGACATATCGTCGGGTCGGTTATTCAGAATGGGTATAAACCCGGACTTTCCGAACAACCCGCGTATATTAAAACAAATGTTACACAAACACAACATACGCCTCATTCCAATTCAGAATATTCTTTAATTCACAAAAATCACATTTTAGGGAAAGGTTCCCATTAATTTTATCCGAGATAAATTCTTTTAAATTTATCCTATAATCTTCCTTTGGATGTCATATCAAACCAAATTATGGTTTTCTAAACTAGTCGAGATTAGCGAACCACAACGAAGTAATTATTTATTTTATTTCACAATCCCAACCTATTCATCCCATGAACCAAAACTGGTAATACTCCATATCTAACACCACAGTGTTGTCGGTAAAATTAATTACCATTTCACGTTCAAATCTAATTAAGGATTTAACTATCGCTTTGGAGCAAAACTGGCGATACTCCATTCTCGCTCATTTCTAAATTTGATAATTTAGATTATAGATTTACATTTCAATCTAATTGCAGATTCGTTAAAACTCCTTTTACTGGGTTAAAGAACTAGTGTTATTTAAAACACAGTTCACGACAAACCCAAATCACATTCTATTTATTATCGGGTTAAAGAACTAGTGTTATTTTAAAACACCATTCACGATAAACCCATTTTAAATCCAATCAAATATATTAGAAATTCTGATTATTTAAAACCCCTTTTTAAATCTAATTTATTTATTTAAAAATAATTGGGTTTTAAATTTAGTTCAAACTAGTTCATTTCGATAAATATCCATTTTTATCTTTTCAAATATGGAGTTTTACATCCCAATTTCTCCCAAATCATTTCTTATGATTTTACACAAATTATTGATATTTTTAATAATTTTATCAAGGCCCGTACAGTCGATTTCCGTCAACGGCCATCGAACTGCACTTATAGCGACCTTTTTCAAATTTGATTTGGACGTATCTCCAAATCCAACCGTTAGATTTTGAATTTCAAATATTCGTTGGAAAGCTCTTTTCGATACGAACCCAACGGTTCCGGTTTTAGGAGAATCCGATGGTCGGATCTCCCGTAATGTCCGTTTGAAATAAATGGTCGAAATTCACGAACTGCCGCGGCGCGGCGCGTTCTATTCAAGCCATTATATTATATATATAATATATATTTCGTCGATTACTATTTAAAACGAATTTTATAAATCGTTATAATTTCGTTTCAAAAACAATTTCAACTTCCATTTTATTTCAGATCAAAATTGAATTCTTCCTTATAAATTCGTTTTAAAATTCATTTCTATTCAATTCAATTTGAATTCATTTCAATTTGTTTCCAATTCAATTCAATTCAAATTCGTTATCTATTCAATTCAATTCGAATTCGTTTTGTTTGCTATTCAATTGAAATCAAATTCGTTTTCCATTCAATTCGAATTCATTATATATTCAATTCATTTCGAAATCGTTACATATTCAATTCATTTCGAAATCGTTACATATTCAATTCATTTCGAAATCGTTACATATTCAATTCATTTCGAAATCATTACATATTCAATTCATTTCGAAATCGTTACATATTCAATTCATTTCGAAATCATTACATATTCAATTCATTTCGAAATCGTTACATATTCAATTCATTTCGAAATCGTTACATATTCAATTCATTTCGAAATCGTTACATATTCAATTCATTTCGAAATGAGTAAAATCGATATAAATATCGTTCACGTCTAAATGGCGTCAATCTAATCAACACGGCTTCATATATTTCTGTTTTCAAATGTTCTGTTTCAAATATTTCTTTTACAAATATTTCTATTTCAAATATTTCTGTTTCAAATATTTCGTTCAACACATGACTAATCTCAACGGATGAGTACAGTCAACACATGAACATTTATATTATATTGATAAAGATATAAATTTTATTATTAAAATATTTCGTTCAACACATGACTAATCTCAACGGATGAGTACAGTCAACACATGAACATTTATATTATAATATTCTTTATTTTCTAAATTGGAATGAGGCCCAATCAATCACCATATAATGTTAATTATATGGACTTTTCATACATCACACGTATATAATAGCATTGAAAATAATCAACCATCAACCAAAGTGCACTACACTGTATAAGCATCAAATATAGATATCTAACGCTTATAACAGCCTGTCAATCAATCGATCAACATATTTAATAAATCAGGATGAGTGAACTTCATATTTCATCCCAACAACCGTGTGGGGTTTCAAACAATCAAACACAGATTTTAGTTGTGCAGTTGGGCGATGTGTAAAATTTATCGTCCCAATCAATGTCTTTCAAATAGGTGTACATAAACAAACCGTCCGGTTTGTGAATGAATGTTTATTTATTCATATTCACGTTAAACATTATATTTTTAACGATAAAACATTTTATCTTCACACATGAATTTCTATTCAGTTTAATTTGCAAAATAAAAATGATATTTTTTATTTTTCTAACATATTTTAGAAAATTTCGACGGCATAACGGCACGATACTAGAAACGGGACGAGGTCTAGCCTTATCCCCGGTCTAGTGAAGGCCCACGCCATTCACACATCAATCAAATTCACCAAACAACCAAATTCAAATCAAATCATCTAACTAATCTATGCAACCAAACAAACAAGTCCATGGTCTGTGGATGATTGTGTCGGGTGCTACTAAGCACCGTCTGCATCTTAGTATATATATAACTAGAAAAGAAATTGAAGAGCGAGAAATTCTCACCGATAGCTATCCCAATTCCACGACTCTTCATTGATAGAAATCTTCATCGTTCTTGCCTTTTTATCACCTTCGTTGCCCGTATCCTCTACATATGTAAAAATCGAATTTTTACTTCGCTTTTCTATATATAAAAATCGAATTTTTACTATGCTATTCAATATATAAAAATCGAATTTTTACTATGCTATTCAATATATAAAAATCGAATTTTTACTATGCTATTCAATATATAAAAATCGAATTTTTACTTCGCTATTCAATATATAAAAATCGAATTTTTGCTACGATGTCATATAGATAAAAATTCCATTTCAAAAATATAGATTTCGCCTTTTCAAAAATATAGATTTCGCCTTTATAAAAATAAAAATTTCGCCTTTATAAAAATAAAGATTTCGCCTTTTCAAAAATATAATTATAAAAATCACATCTTTATTTTGCTACTCCTATAAAGATGCTATTTTTAATATTCCTATCATGTAAAAATTATATTTTTAATTCTCTACATAAAAAAAAATTATATTTTTACATCTTTTATATAGTAAAGATTATATTTTTAATACTTTAAAAATATAGAAATCATATTTTTACATCTCCCACATAATAAAGATCGAATTTTTATTATCTATGCTATATAAAAAATTATATTTTTAGCCTTTCTATAATATAAAAATATCGCCCTTTCAACTGTAAAAATATAATCTTTTGCCTTTTTAAAAATCTAATCTTTTGCCTTTTTAAAATCTAGTCTTTTGCCTTTTTTAAAAATCTAATCTTTTGCCTTTTTTAAAATCTAATCTTTTTAGTTTTACCTATCACATAAAATCAGATCTTTATCTATGATTATAATATAATAAACCGAAAATAAAATAACTATAAATAAATAAATAAATAAATAAATAAAACATACCTTAATTTCGGATTTTATTTTGGAAAGGGGGAGGTGATGGTTCGTCAGAGTGTCGGTGGAGGGGAGGTGCGGCCGTCGGAGGTCTACAGGCGGAGTCGGCTTCCAGGCGGTGGTAGGTTTGGGGTGGACTGTAAAAACCCGTAACTTCCCCGTAAAGGAAAGTGTCGGATAGTTCGAGAACAAGCCACAACAGAACGCATACAGAAGAACATTTCATTGTATATTACAACAATGCATCAGATTACAAGAATATACAGAGTATTAATGGATAAATATTACACAGAAATATCAGAGATTTAAATTACATTTAAATACATAGCAGCGGAAAATAATACAATACACAACTAGAAGTAGATATACGGATACAAAGCTTTCCGGATATCGTTCCAGCTGTAAACCAGGATCCTGTGAATATAAATCTGCAAAACCAAAACTACTAGCTGCCCGTGTCAAAAATAAGGGCACCCAGAGTTTAGGTCAAAACAATAAACTCCAGGTCAGTCATGGGACTGGTGTAAGAACTAAAACAGTTAATCTTTATTTTCAAAGTTAGGTAAATCAAGGGACCACGCCGTATAACACGAAACGGGTTTCCTCCCAAGAATACCAGTGCATAAAACAAACAGCGCAATGCTAAATAAAGAAAAATGAAGCTGTTATAAGACCCAGGTCCCATCACACAATGCAACGCAGCCGAGGATAGGGTTTTCCCTTATAACAGCCAAAGAATGCTTGATACGTTTAAAACAAATCATTTGATACTATTATAAGTGCATAGTGTATAAAACACTTCAAATCATAAGTATCAATCATAGACGGCATGAATGGCCCATAACACTATGTCGCCATATATAAGTTTACAATCAAAACCGCAAATGTCGTATTGGAAGTTGGGTTATCATTTATGGTATGAACCGAGGCTAGGGGCAAGATCCTCTACCGATTTTAGACAATCTAGCCCATGTCTAGGAACAGCCGCAACTGCCCCTTGGATCGTCAGGGCCGGTCCACCGATGTGGATTATAATGCCTGAACAATACGTTTCTCCGCCCTTTGGGGCGTAAGCCTGGCCCGTCAGCCGACCAGAAGCATCGGCCGAAACCGATATCACGAGGCGCCTCGCTTTTCAGCAAGTAATAATAAGCAACATCCACATGAGTCAAACTCGTCAGCCAGTTCAAGCACTGACGCCACTCCTAGCTAGAAAGAAAAACGCATGTCCCCCCTGATGTCCGTCTCCCGTTTTTGATTCATACCGGGTGTGATACTCGCGAATCAACGTTACACAAAGCTACGCCACAAAGGCCGTGCTTCGATCATCAACCACAAGACTTTGCTTTTCAACAGAAGCCTTGATCATTTGCATCTTAGCATGCCACACAGGCAATTCACTCCATGCGATTGATATCCATCAATATATAACCCCTGAGCTCGTACGTCTCAGAGAAGGGCGTTAAGCAAGAGAATAAATTCTCCGCCGCCAAGCAGATATATATTTAATAGAGATCAATCACACGGACTAAAATCCAATGTCAGACACACAGTCCATTTACAAGTCCGTTCTGGGGCTGAACGAAACCGGAGGCACCTAGTACCCCGCATATCCATCGATCTCCAAGTACGTCTGGACGATCACTAACTGTTTCCATCTTCTTGGGTGTACAGCCCAATCAAGATCATCAGTAATTACCCAAACGACGTGAAGACTTCCGGTCTTCGACCATGGTCTTCATCTTCGACTTATCGTCCTATCAGTTATTCAGAATGGGATAAACCCGGTCTTTCCGAATAACTCGCGTATATTTAAATAAGTGTTACACAAACACAACATACGCCTCATTCCAATTCATCAGTCACTAACCGTAAATTAATCAAGAGAATAATTCCCCAAATATTAACCCCGAAGGCCGAAACCAACATCAGATCAATATCCAGAAAACCATTCTGCTTAGCTAACCGACAGTTAGTTTCTGATTTCACATTCATAGGGAAAGGTTCCCATTAATTTTATCCAAGATAAATTTCTTGAATTTATTCTTTAATCTATTTTTGAATATCAATTCAAACTAGTCGGGATTAGCGAACCTTACCGAAGTAATCATTTGTTTTAATTTCCCAATCCCAACCTATTCATCCCATGAAGTAAAACTGGTTATACTTCATATCTAACACCACGGTGTTATCGGTAAATTCAATTACCATTTCACGTTCAAATCTAATTAAAGATTTAACTATCGCCTGGAGTAAAACTGGTGATACTCCATTCTCGATCATTTCAATCTATTTAAAGATTCATTAAAACTCCACTTAGTTTTAATCTTTAACTGGGTTAAAGAATCAGTGTCATTTAAAACACGGTTCACGATAAACCCAAAATCACATTCCATTAATTATCGGGTTAAAGAACAAGTGTTATTTAAAACACTGTTCACGATAAACCCAAAAATCAATATCAATTCAATTCCAATTAAATATCGTTTAATTGGTACTCTTCATTAAATCTAAATAAAAAGATTTAATCTTTTCTCAACTGGGTTCAAGAACAGTGTTAGTGAAGACACCATTCACGACAAACCCAAATCACATTTGATATTCAATATAAGGCTCTGAATAGAAAATATATCGGCTTATATTCAATATCAAATTCTACGATTAACAAATGTCGTATTGGAAATAACGATATAATTATATATCTTTCAAATTTCCCTAACAACACCTGTATAATCACGAATTCCAACATCGAAATATTCCGAAGACAATTTCGATTCAAATCCACTCCAATGCAATCATTGGAAATTTTGGTTATTTTCAAAACCCTTTTCGAATTCAATTTATTTATTTAAAAATAAATAGAATTATAATTCTAGTTCAAAACTAGTTCATTTCGATAAAAATCTATTTTTATCTTTTCAAATATGGAGTTTTTCATCCCAATTCTTTCTAAATCATTTCTTATGATTTTACACAAATTATTACTATTTTTAATAATTTTATCAAGGCCCGTACAGTCGATTTCCAACAATGGCCATCGAACTGCACTTACAGCGACCCTTTTCGAATTTGATTTGGACGTATCTCCAAATCCAACCGTTAGATTTCCAATTTTTAACATTCATTAGAAAGCTCTTTTCGATACGAACCCAACGGTTCCTGTTTTAGGAGAATCCGACGGTCGGATCTCCCGTAATGTCCGTTTGAAATAAATGGTCGAAATTCACGAACTGCCGCGGCGCGGCGCGTTCTATTCAGGCCATTATATTATATATATAATATATATTTCGTCGATTTCCTTTCGAAATGAATTTTATAAATCGTTTTAAATTCGTTTTCAAAACGGTTTCAACTTCATATTCAATTTCAAATCAAAACTGAATATTCCAATTTAAATTCATTTTAAATTCCTTTCAAATTGATTTCAATTCAAATTGATTTCTAATTCAATTTCAAATCGTTTTCTAATTCAATTTCAAATCGTTTTCAATTCAATTTCAAATCGTTTTCAATTCAATACATTTCGAAATCGTTTTCAATTCAATTCATTTCGAAATCGTTTTCAATTCAATTCATTTCGAAATTGTTTTCAATCTATATAAATTTCGTTCACGTCAAAATGGCGTCAATCTTATCAACACGGCGTCATAAATTTCTATTTTCAAATATACTATTTCAAATATTTCTTTTTCAAAATAGTTGTTATTATCAAAATATTTCGTTCAACACATGACCAATCTCAATGGATGAGTATTGTCAACACATGAACTTTTATTTTATAATATTAAAGGTGCAAATTTTATTACTAAAATATTTTGTTCAACACATGACCAATCTCAATGGATGAGTATTGTCAACACATGAACTTTTATTTTATAATATTAAAGGTGCAAATTTTATTACTAAAATATTTTGTTCAACACATGACCAATCTCAATGGATGAGTACTGTCAACACATGAACCTTTATTTTATAATATTCTTTATTTTTCAAATTGGAATGAGGCCCAATCAATTACCATATAAAGTTAATTATATGGATTTTCATACATTACACACATGTAATAGCATTGAAGAATAATCAACCATCAACCAAAGTGCACTACATTGTATAAGCATCAAATATAGATATCTAACGCTTATAACAGCCTGTCAATCAATCGATCGACATATTCAATCAATCAGGATGAGTGAACTTCAAATTTCATCCCAACACCCGTGTGGGGTTTCAAACAATCAAACACAGATTTTATTAGTGCAGTTGGGCGATGTGTAAAATTTATCGACCCAATCAATGACCTTCAAATAGGTGTACATAAACAAACCGTCTGGTTTGTAAATGAATATTTTATTTATTCACATTCACGTTAAAAATTATATTTTTAACGATAAAACATTTTATTCCAACATATGAATTTCTATTCGGTTCATTTATTCAATAAAATGATATTTTTATTTTTCTAACATATTTTAGAAAATTTCGGCGGCATAACGGCACGATACTAGAAACGGGACGAGACCTAGCCTTATCCCCGGTCTAGTGAAGGCCCACGCCATTCACACATCAATCAAATCAATTCATTTCACCACACAATTCAATTTCAATCAAATAATCTAACTAATTTGCAATCAAACAAACAAGTCCATGGTCTGTGGACGATTGTGTCGGGTGCTACTAAGCACCGTCTGCATCCTAGTATATATATATATATAACTAGAAATAAAATTGAAGAGTGAGAAATTCTCACATAAAGCTATCCAAACATCTTGACTCTTCTTGGATATAAATCTTCTCCGTTCTCGCCTTTTTGCCGCTTTCGCCCGCATTCACTACATATGTAAAAATCGAATTTTTACTACGCTATTCAATATATAAAAATCATATTTTTATTTCGAAGTTCAATATATAAAAATCATATTTTTATTTCGAAGTTCAATATATAAAAAATCATATTTTTATTTCGAAGTTCAATATATAAAAATCATATTTTTATTTCGAAGTTCAATATATAAAAATCATATTTTTATTTCGAAGTTCAATATATAAAAATCATATTTTTATTTAACCATTTTAACGATAAAAATCGTATTTTTACTTTTCAAAAACAAAGATTTTTATTTTATATAAAATTCCATATTTCATTTTAACACAAAACATATATAAGAATTTCAGATTTTATTTTTATATAAAATTTCATATTTCATTTTAACACAAAACATATATAAGAATTTCAGATTTTATTTTTATATAAAATTTCATATTTCATTTTAACACAAAACATATATAAGAATTTCAGATTTTATTTTTATATAAAATTTCATATTTCATTTTAACACAAAACATATATAAGAATTTCAGATTTTATAAACTATAGGCTATCAGAAATAAAAAGAAGAAAAAGTTAAAAACTTTCTCTGTCGATTCAAAGTACTGGAGCACAACAACCCATCGTCCAAGAACGCTCCGTCCTAGGGCTTCAACGCGCTCCTCTACCGGTCGACCGTCCGAAGATCTGACCACCTCACGTGCTTCGCCGAAGCTCCTTCTCTCCACGCCATGACTGGCGTTCAGCTCGTCGGTCTATCGTGGCCTGGACATGGCGGAGGGTAGTGGGAGTTTCGATTTGGGGGTTGGCGGCTGGTGGTTCGCCATCGGCGACGAGGCGGAGGGGGGGGTTCGATTAAGGATTCGGTTCTCTTTTTTTTTTTATTCTGAGTTTATTTTTGAACGGGGGGGGGGGGCAGGAGGATTAAAGGGGAGGAGGGGATATTTGTAACACCCCACGCCCGCTGTGGTCACTCACTAAGGGAATGCCATAGCATCGGTGGAGCATTTTAGTGAATATAGAACAGAAAATCACGACAAGACAGATATAAATAGTACTTGAAATTTTAAAACATCGTCTCATAACAGCGGAAATAAACATGTTTGGTTACATCATAAAACCATGATAAAAGTTAAGTACAATATCCATCAAGTATAAAGAAGTACATAATCCCACTCTCTCATACAATAGCCAGAACAAAAGAAAAGATAACTGGATAACTGGAGCTTTACATCTACCCAAGCTCCTCAAGACTGGAACAGCAATCCGATCAAGCTCTACTACTGCTAGGATCCACCGTAGGACCTGAGGGTTGGGAAAAAGATAGAAACAACGGGGTCAGACATAAGTCTGAGTGAGTCCTATAACTTTAACAATACAATCATTAAAGTAACCAGAGAAGACATAAACTTGACCTACGGTAATATCTGGGGATGAATGGCTACACTAAGCAGCTTGGTAGACTTAGAATAAACTAAGATAACCGTCAGGACGCATCTACCCACCCAAGGATAATTACTAACTGCACCACACCAGTCATTCCTACTTAAAGGTTGATCCCTTCCAGGGACTTAGAAAATTTCCCTAGTAGTTTCATGTACCCCTAGCCCACTACATAGGTGTCGTCTGCCCCTATCTCCACTAGGTGTACCCAGTAATTCTTACCCAGTAGTTTCGTGTACCCCTACATAGGTACCGTCTGCCCCTATCTTTATTAGGTGTACCCACTACTCCCCATCGATCGGCTCCCTACCGTAGATACCCGTGCTGGTCCCACGATTGGGGTGTATCATTCCCCTAAAGTGGCTACCAGATAATATCAACAGTGCACGGCTTTATATCTACACGATGCAACAACGACTTACCAACCAGCCCGGGTCCACACACGCATATGAAACCCGTTGGTCCCGCGTTGCCACCGCTAACCCGGTTTGGCCTCTTACAGTCAAGCCCAATATGCGTGTCCCGTCACCCGACTAGAGTCGAGCCCACAAAGATACGTTTGGGATATTGGTTGAAATGGGCCCCCACAAGCTACTACTTAAGCTTGCAACTTTTATCTAGTGCATCCCACTTAACCCCTTATATAGTCATGTCCACTTACATGTTAAGTTTTGGTTAAGTCATCAATCATATTTCAATTGCCACTTAGGGCACCCACTAGATTTCTACATGCCACCCAAAGCACTTACTTAACCCTTCACCCATGTTTTAATTACATGTTCCACTTTGGTTAAGTATTCTAATCGTATCTTCACATGCCACCCATGGCACTTACTTAACCCTTTAATCATGTTTTATTTACATGTTTTACTTTGGTTAAGTATTCTAATCGTATTTTTCTATTGCCACCCAAGGCAACCCACTAGTCTCATCATGCCACCCCAAGGCATCCACTTAACCCCTCATGTCCCACTACATGCTAATATGGTTAAGTGTTTCTTAATTCATTAATTAAGAACATGACCTCATAAAGACCTCTCACATTAGACCGTCTTTTATGACTGCTGGATATGCCGGTTGGTTCCGGGCAGACTTCTGTCATCAAAAGGGTCTAACCTCGTGTCTTTACTTTAATCATGTATTTAATTTATGACTAAGACCTCTCACATTGGGCCAATCATTTGTAGCCGCTGGATGGCCGGTCGGTTCCGGGCAGACTTCCGCTACAAAAGGGTCCAACCTCGTGTCTTAGTTGATTAATTAAACCTAATTAATCACCCCCATATTAATTATCCCTAATTAATATCAAATTTTCCATAACATGGGTAGACCTAACTCAATAGGTAAATTCCCATGGGGTAGACCTAACTCAATAGGTAAATTCCCACTTATGGTAATTTATTTTTTATGGTATGCTTAATCATACCCAATCCTATTTTTATTAACATATTTACCAACCCCATCGTTCCCCACGTAAATCGTTCTCTTTTCATGACATAAATAAGGGGAAGATCATCACAAATATCATGGGTTTAGTATACAACTTTGTCATGGGTTAAGAGGATGTCAACTTGCATATATGAGCATATATTAACCCAACTACATTTAACCCAAACTTGCATATTATCATATACATGATTTGCATAACATGTTGCATATGAGCTTGCATATTATCATACACATATCTTGCATAACATGTTGAACTTGCATATAAACATTCTCATAACTTGCATAACATGTTAAACATGCATTTAAGCATACACATAACTTGCATAAGCATTCACATACTTGCATAAGCATTCACATACTTGCATAAACATTCACATACTTGCATAAACATGCATAACTTGCATATCATGTCATTTAAACATATACATATCTTGCATAAGCATTCATATACTCGCATAAGCATGCATAACTTGTATATCACATAAATCTTGCATTTAAACATATACATGACTTGCATAAGCATCCATATACTTGCATAAGCATGCATAACTTGCATATCACATTAAACTTGCATTTAAACATATGCTTAACTTGCATAACTCACTTTGTTAATCATGCATAATTCCACTCATTAAATATGCATAAGTCCACTTGTTAAACATGCATATATCAACTTGCTAAACATGCATAAATCAACTTATTAAGCATGCATAAACCAACTTATCAAACATGCATAAACATAGAACAACATAGAGTAACATATCATTATACATGATTCAAACTCACTAATCCGCATTTAAGACCATAAGTCTTATTACACCCAATCTACTTACTTTAACAATTAATGTTAAAGTGATAGAAACTCACCAAAACCAAGATTAGCAAACTTATGAAGTGGAATTAGTTGCTAACTATGAAGATGGTGATGATTAGAGATTGATTAGAGAGGGATTAGCTTGCAACTTCCTTCATGAACTAGTGGAGGCCATGCTCAAATTTCATTTTGCCATAGTTTAGTTACAAGACCTAATTGTTAATGAATTAGGGTAGGGTTGTGGTCTTATTTATAGGATTAGGTGAGTGATTTAGGCCCTTAGATTAACCCTAGATTAGATTAAGACCCTTAGATTTAGGAAATCTCTAGAACCAGCCCTCCTAGCCAGCCTGAAACCCAACCTGGTGCAACCTGGTGCACCCAGGTTCAATGGACGGCGCGCCCCTGTCGACAGGCAAGTCGACAGGCAAGTCGACACCCCTGTCGACAGGCCTGTCGACAGCCCTGTCGACATGGGTAGGGCGGGAATCTTCCCGCCTGACCCCGCCTGTCCCATTCCAAAATCTGAATATTTAAGTTTTTAAATCTGTTTTAGTTTTGAATTTTCTGCAAACTTCATCGGGCCATAACTGGGCCATACGGACTCCGATTTTCGAAAACTCGGACCCTATTTCGCGTATTTTTCCGAGACGAACGTAATAACGCAGCCCGTTACCCCCAATTCCCACGTCTGAGATTATTTATCTTGTAATTAGTAAATTTTAGTATTAACCCAAAATTCGGGGTGTTACATTCTCCCCTCCTTAAAGGATTTCGTCCCCGAAATCTCTAAGCTAAGGAGAATGCATATCCTACCATCCAAACAACCATCTACTCAAACCATCAACCACTGGCATCCATTGTCCTTAAAACAATTTCTAATGATGTATGAGCATATGCAAAAAGTGTGTGTATATGTTCCCTATCTAATGTATGAACATATGCAAACCATGATAGTGCCATGCATCCATTATGTATGCGAGAAAACCCTACACATACAATATCTATATGAGTGCACAATCATTCACCAAAATGCATCATCCATGTGATAACACAACCATTATACATCCATAAATATATCTTCCTACACACAATTTTATGCAATATGCAATATGAAGTGACTGAGCCGATCTAGTGCCTAGAGTGTGTGCATATGCATCCACGAGCAACCACTAGCAAACACTTGCATCCACTTGCATCCATCAACCATAACATGTCTCAAACACATGTTTCAACCATAGGTTTACCCTATCTAAAGGTCAAAGGTATTAACGAGAGGACATACCAAAGATAAGATAAGTACTAGACAAGCGATAAAGGAGAAAGTAAAGACATACCCTCAAAAAGAAATGGGTACAATGAACGCATCTTCGCTTCCGTCTCCCAAGTTGCGTTGCTCTCATCTTCTCCCCATTGCATTTTGACTAGCCGAACCTCTCTGTTTCTCAACTTCCTAGTCTCTGACCCAAGGATGCGAGTAGGAGCTCGTCGAATAGTCGCATCATGCTCTACCTCTACATCTCTAAGGAAGCCCGGCTCTACCACCTCTGCCGTCTCATGTAAGCACTTCCTCAGATGTGATACATGGAATACATCATGAACACCACTAAGTCTGTCGGGCAACTCCACCCTATATGCCATCCGTCCAATCCTTTCCTTGATAGGAAACGGCCCAACAAACCTTGGTGCCAACTTCCCAACGGATCCGAAGCGAACAACATTTCTCAACGGAGATACCTTAACAAAAACCATATCCCCAACCTCAAACTCAAGATCCGTCCTTCTCTTGTCCGCATAAGATTTTTGCCTATCCTGCGCTGCTTTCATCCTTCTTTGAATCAAGTCAATCTTCTCAGAAGTCTCCCTAACCATATCGGGCCCAAGCAAGATCTTATCCGTAGATTCCCACCAACATGTAGGTGATCGACAAGGCCTTCCATAGAGAGCTTCGAAAGGAGCCATACCAATACTGGACTGAAAGCTGTTATTATATGCGAACTCCACCAATGGAAGATGCTCTTCCCATGTACCTCCAAAATCTAAGATACAAAGCCTCAAAAGGTCTTCTAGAACACGATTCACCCTCTCAGTCTGGCCGTCCGTCTGAGGATGATATGCGGTGCTCAGACACAATTGAGTCCCCACTGCTTCTTGCAAACTTCTCCAGAACTCGCTAGTGAAGATAGGATCTCGATCACTTACTATGCTAGAGGGTACCCCATGTAATCGAACTATCTCTCGAAGATATACTGAAGCTAGCCATGGAGCAGTCCTCTTACTCTTCACAGGTATGAAATGGGCGCTCTTAGTAAGTCTATCTACCACCACCCAAATTCCTGAATTACCCTTCCTCGATCTGGGTAACCCGTCAATAAAATCCATCGAGACGCTATCCCACTTCCATTGTGGAACCTCCAATGGGTGAAGCAACCCACCTGGTTTCCTTTGCTCCGCCTTCACTTGCTGGCACACCAAACATCGAGCGACATACTCGGCCACATCTTTCTTCATACCGGCCCAGAAGAAAACCCTCTTCATGTCTTGGTACATCTTATCCCCACCGGGATGAATGGTCATCCTAGAACGGTGTGCATCATCAAGAATAGCCTTCCTCAAACCCTCGTCTTGCGGTACACAAAGTTTACCGTCTCTACGCAAGCACCCCCTATCGTCTAGGGTGTACCTACTCAAATGGCTGGACGACTTTCCCCCTTATGAGCTTCTCTACCAACTCAATCAACTGTGGGTCGTCCCTCTGTGCTTCTCCAATCCGCCCCAAAAGAGTAGGCCTAACCTCCAAGGAGGCTAGCAAACCGGGTACGAAAATCAACGGAAGGTCTAAAGTCAAACATAGAAATAAACTCTAAGCCCCGTCGTTCAACGAACCACAAACTCGAGGACAATCCTTTCTACTTAAGGCGTCCGCTACCATGTTACCCTTACCGTGGTTGTACGCTATCTCGAACTCATAGGATGCTAAGAATCCCATCCATTTTTAAGACTATGCGTCTGGAGAGTCCCCAATACTTCCCTAAGATATAGGGCAGGTTCTTCTCCACTCCTAGAGAAAATCAGGATATTCTCCCATACAAAATCGTCACAACTATCCATCTCTCACGCAGACCACCCTAGTCGAGCTCGATGTCCCCCAAACGCAAGCCCCAAAGGCCTAAACCAATATCAGACAAACACCCAAGGGATATCTCCTTCGAGTTCAGGCGACCTACGTGAGATGATACTAGTAAAAATGGCCAAACAATTAAGCCCTTGTCCAACTCTGGATGTCCTCGCCAGTCTCGCTCCAAAACCACCGTTTATCCCATAACTGGCTTGGCTCATCCTATTGAGCACACACGAAAACTTATTCCGCTCCTAGAAAAGACCAAGATGTCATTTACAAAGACCATCACGAACTTATTTAGGTACTCCCTGAACACCCTTCTCATCATATGCGGGGGCGTTCGTCAAACCAAATGGCATCTCCAGCCACTCATAAAAAAAAACCATTCGGAGTCCTAAAGGTAGTCTTCTCTATACTATCCTCGGTCATTCCCAACTGACGAAACCTCAAGGTTAAGTCCAACTGCGAAAATACTGAGGCGCCCACTAACTGATCAAAGAGATCATCTGTCCTCGGTAATGGGTATCTATTCTTCTTTGTGAGTTTATTAAGTTCTCTTTAGCCTACACAAAGTCTGAGGGACCCATCCGCCTTCGTAACAAAAACTACTGGAGCGCCCCACTCCGATATACTTCGTCTTATGAACCCCTTCTTAAGCAAATCACCTACTTACTTGTGGAGTTCCCTCCTCTCACGAGGAGCCACGTGGCACACTGGCCAAAGCACTGGTTTGGCTTTGTCTACCAGATATATTTGGAAGTCAATTTCCCGCTCTGGAGGTAAGCCCTTCACCTCCTCCAAACACATCCGAGTATTCCCGGACCACTCTATAAATTGCAAACTCTCGACCGACGTGTCAAGCGATTCTAGATAACTTAGCTTAACAGATTCTATGGGATTACAAGAGATCTCAAGAGTGTCACCCAAGCGGCCCATAAGCCTAACAACTCTCCCCTCAAAATCAAGAACGGCACCCCTACTGGATAACCAGTCCATGCCCACTAACCCATAGCCCGTGAAGCTCAACAAGCATCACATCTAAACCCAACGCTAAGTATAGAAACTTTCAAACCCAAACACATCATGGAGCCCAATTGGGTTTGAAACAACTAAGGGATCATCTACCAACTGGTGTCTCAGTGCAGTGACTCTACTAGTAATGATGAGATAAACGAACTCAATGCGTCAAAAACAAATAAAGTACGGACAGGATGATCGATCAGAAAAACTAGACTTTCAATAGAAGTAGTTCTACCTCTTTCCCGAATCGCGAGAGCCTGTACTTGCCCCCTAGCCTGACCTGGTGCCACATGAGCTTGCACCTGTCCTCCTGAGGTAGACCCCGTCCTTTGCTCCTTCTTTGGACAGTCTTTCATCAGCCCTGCTTCGCCACAGTGGAAGCAGCCAGTCTTAGTCTTCTTGCGACAATCTTTGTTTAGGTGGCCTAGTGTCCCACAATTGAAGCACCTCTTCTTTCCCTTGCCACCGTTGCCTTTCCCATCCTTGTTTTGCTGTTGCTGTTGAGGTCTCTTCTGATCTCCTTTCTTCTCGTGTGCTTTACTAGCATTGGGACCTTTCTCTTCCTCATGCATATTTTCTTCCGCTTTTGAGAGAAACTTTGCCTCAAACCTATGCCTGAAATCCACCCAAGAGTCAATCGGGCGTTCTCCATTAGTGACCTCCGACCAGAACGAGGCCTCTCCTTCCATTAACCAAGCGGCCAACCTGACTTTCTTTCCCTCTTCTACTTCCAAGATTTCCATCAATTCTTCCGTCTCATTAAGCCAATCCCTAGCTCCCACAAAAGGTTTTCCTCCCATAGCCTTAAACTTCCTACAAGTCATAGCAAAAGTATCCGCGCGAGGAGAAACGAGTGCAACGGGTGGAGGAGGAACATTTGCTGGACCTGCAGCGGCGGCCCTAGCCTCTAACAACCTCCTATACCATACAAGTACCGCTACACTATCCGGAAGATAAAGATCTTCAGCCATGCTGAGACGAAAAAGGGAAAGATTCAAAACGGAGAATTCGAGAGATAAAGATATGGCTATCGGGGATTATGCTTTACTTTCAAAAACTTTTCTCTTAAAAGACATGTTTTTGAAAATATTTCTTCCAAAAATGTTTTTAGAAAAATAGTTTTCTAAAACTTTTATCTGTTCTGGTAACCTGGCTCTGATACCACGTGTAACACCCCACGCCCGCTATGGTCACTCACTAAGGGAATGCCATAGCATTGGTGGAGTATTTTAGTGAATATAGAACAGAAAATCATGACAAGACAGATATAAATAGTACTTGAAATTTTAAAACATCGTCTCATAACAGCGGAAATAAACATGTCTGGTTACATCATAAAACCATGATAAAAGTTAAGTACAATATCCATCAAGTATAAAGAAGTACATAATCCCACTCTCTCATACAATAGCCAGAACAAAAGAAAAGATAACTGGAGCTTTACATCTACCCAAGCTCCTCAAGACTGGAACAGCAATCCGATCAAGCTCTACTACTGCTAGGATCCACCGTAGGACCTGAGGGTTGGGAAAAAGATAGAAACAACGGGGTCAGACATAAGTCTGAGTGAGTCCTATAACTTTAACAATACAATCATTAAAGTAACCAGAGAAGACATAAACTTGACCTACGGTAATATCTGGGGATGAATGGCTACACTATGCAGCTTGGTAGACTTAGAATAAACTAAGATAACCGTCAGGACGCATCTACCCACCCAAGGATAATTACTAACTGCACCACACCAGTCATTCCTACTTAAAGGTTGATCCCTTCCAGGGACTTAGAAAATTTCCCCAGTAGTTTCATGTACCCCTAGCCCACTACATAGGTGCCGTCTGCCCCTATCTCCACTAGGTGTACCCAGTAATTCTTACCCAGTAGTTTCGTGTACCCCTACATAGGTACCGTCTGCCCCTATCTTTATTAGGTGTACCCACTACTCCCCATCGATCGGCTCCCTACCGTAGATACCCGTGCTGGTCCCACGATTGGGGTGTATCATTCCCCTAAAGTGGCTACCAGATAATATCAACAGTGCACGGCTTTATATCTACACGATGCAACAACGACTTACCAACCAGCCCGGGTCCACACACGCATATGAAACCCGTTGGTCCCGCGTTGCCACCGCTAACCCGGTTTGGCCTCTTACAGTCAAGCCCAATATGCGTGTCCCATCACCCGACTAGAGTCGAGCCCACAAAGATACGTTTGGGATATTGGTTGAAATGGGCCCCCACAAGCTACTACTTAAGCTTGCAACTTTTATCTAGTGCATCCCACTTAACCCCTTATATAGTCATGTCCACTTACATGTTAAGTTTTGGTTAAGTCATCAATCATATTTCAATTGCCACTTAGGGCACCCACTAGATTTCTACATGCCACCCAAAGCACTTACTTAACCCTTCACCCATGTTTTAATTACATGTTCCACTTTGGTTAAGTATTCTAATCGTATCTTCACATGCCACCCATGGCACTTACTTAACCCTTTAATCATGTTTTATTTACATGTTTTACTTTGGTTAAGTATTCTAATCGTATTTTTCTATTGCCACCCAAGGCAACCCACTAGTCTCATCATGCCACCCCAAGGCATCCACTTAACCCCTCATGTCCCACTACATGCTAATATGGTTAAGTGTTTCTTAATTCATTAATTAAGAACATGACCTCATAAAGACCTCTCACATTAGACCGTCTTTTATGACTGCTGGATATGCCGGTTGGTTCCGGGCAGACTTCTGTCATCAAAAGGGTCTAACCTCGTGTCTTTACTTTAATCATGTATTTAATTTATGACTAAGACCTCTCACATTGGGCCAATCATTTGTAGCCGCTGGATGGCCGGTCGGTTCCGGGCAGACTTCCGCTACAAAAGGGTCCAACCTCGTGTCTTAGTTGATTAATTAAACCTAATTAATCACCCCCATATTAATTATCCCTAATTAATATCAAATTTTCCATAACATGGGTAGACCTAACTCAATAGGTAAATTCCCATGGGGTAGACCTAACTCAATAGGTAAATTCCCACTTATGGTAATTTATTTTTTATGGTATGCTTAATCATACCCAATCCTATTTTTATTAACATATTTACCAACCCCATCGTTCCCCACGTAAATCGTTCTCTTTTCATGACATAAATAAGGGGAAGATCATCACAAATATCATGGGTTTAGTATACAACTTTGTCATGGGTTAAGAGGATGTCAACTTGCATATATGAGCATATATTAACCCAACTACATTTAACCCAAACTTGCATATTATCATATACATGATTTGCATAACATGTTGCATATGAGCTTGCATATTATCATACACATATCTTGCATAACATGTTGAACTTGCATATAAACATTCTCATAACTTGCATAACATGTTAAACATGCATTTAAGCATACACATAACTTGCATAAGCATTCACATACTTGCATAAGCATTCACATACTTGCATAAACATTCACATACTTGCATAAACATGCATAACTTGCATATCATGTCATTTAAACATATACATATCTTGCATAAGCATTCATATACTCGCATAAGCATGCATAACTTGCATATCACATAAATCTTGCATTTAAACATATACATGACTTGCATAAGCATCCATATACTTGCATAAGCATGCATAACTTGCATATCACATTAAACTTGCATTTAAACATATGCTTAACTTGCATAACTCACTTTGTTAATCATGCATAATTCCACTCATTAAATATGCATAAGTCCACTTGTTAAACATGCATATATCAACTTGCTAAACATGCATAAATCAACTTATTAAGCATGCATAAACCAACTTATCAAACATGCATAAACATAGAACAACATAGAGTAACATATCATTATACATGATTCAAACTCACTAATCCGCATTTAAGACCATAAGTCTTATTACACCCAATCTACTTACTTTAACAATTAATGTTAAAGTGATAGAAACTCACCAAAACCAAGATTAGCAAACTTATGAAGTGGAATTAGTTGCTAACTATGAAGATGGTGATGATTAGAGATTGATTAGAGAGGGATTAGCTTGCAACTTCCTTCATGAACTAGTGGAGGCCATGCTCAAATTTCATTTTGCCATAGTTTAGTTACAAGACCTAATTGTTAATGAATTAGGGTAGGGTTGTGGTCTTATTTATAGGATTAGGTGAGTGATTTAGGCCCTTAGATTAACCCTAGATTAGATTAGGACCCTTAGATTTAGGAAATCTCTAGAACCAGCCCTCCTAGCCAGCCTGAAACCCAACCTGGTGCAACCTGGTGCACCCAGGTTCAATGGACGGCGCGCCCCTGTCGACAGGCAAGTCGACAGGCAAGTCGACACCCCTGTCGACAGGCCTGTCGACAGCCCTGTCGACATGGGTAGGGCGGGAATCTTCCCGCCTGACCCCGCCTGTCCCATTCCAAAATCTGAATATTTAAGTTTTTAAATCTGTTTTAGTTTTGAATTTTCTGCAAACTTCATCGGGCCATAACTGGGCCATACGGACTCCGATTTTCGAAAACTCGGACCCTATTTCGCGTATTTTTCCGAGACGAACGTAATAACGCAGCCCGTTACCCCCAATTCCCACGTCTGAGATTATTTATCTTGTAATTAGTAAATTTTAGTATTAACCCAAAATTCGGGGTGTTACAATATTTTTTTTTATTATTATTATTTTATTTTATTTTATATTATTTAATTTCTAAAAGTTGACTTTCACATACGACCTCGAAACGAGGCCCACCGCCTGTCGTCCATAGCGTTTTACCCCCATTTCGAACACAATGGGATATGTATCGCAAGCTGATTTGACCCTTTGAATCAGTTTCCGTTTAATTTACATTTAAATCACTATATTGAATTTTAAACGTACATTTCAAATTACCGGGGTCACATACGAACTCTAAAAATTCCAGAAAATTATTTCTAGCTTCGTATTGACGATACGGTCCTAACAAAACTAATTTCGTCGAATTCTGAGACAGTTAGAAAAATGGCCAATTTCCAGTCGATTTAAAATCAACTGAAACTGGTCAAACGCGTTTTCCTTTGCCACGCTCACATATTGATTCAGAAAATTATGAAATTTGGAATCTAGCAATAACTTAACATCACGGACCCAACAAAACTGGTTTCGTCGAAATCCGAGGTCGTTTGCAAAATGTCCATTTTTAAGGGCCTGAATTCCATAGCGACTATTCAGAATTTTCAACTGGACATATCTTTTGATCCTCGCCATGAAATTTCAATTATTCGGATTCGTTGGAAAGGTATCCACAATTGGATTCCATTATTTTTGGTTTCACTAAAATCCGGATTGTTTTGCACCCGGTACATTCAATTTGAAGCTTGAAATCGAATTATCGAACTACCGCGCCATTTTCAATTCCTTTTATAATTATATATAAATATTTATATTCTAACGACGGCGTATATAATATATACGTTCTATTTATATTCAAAATAAATTTTCTCATCGATATTATTTAAAATAATTCATTTTAAATGTTCAAAATTCGCTAAAATTGCCAAAATAAAAATTTTAAACTGGCCCAGATTTTCTGGGTTGTTACAATCTCCCCCACTTAAAACTTTTCGTCCCCGAAAAGGAACAAAGTCGAAAGTGGTTTGATTATTCAACACTATGTTCGATCTGGCTTCTATTCTCCAACTTTTAGTTTCTGAGAATTTTCTAAAATTTCAAAAATTTGGCTAACACCCTAAATTTTCGAAAAATTTCGCCATAACCTCCCCTGCAATGGGAGCATCGGGGAATTTCAAATAGCTTCCCCGGTCCTTCAGATCTCAAAAAGAAAAAGAAAAAGCCAAGCGGCTAGCCAATAGGCTCACAAAATCATCATCACCCAAACAAAACAGGAAATTATGTAGTAAACATGTACCTATTTGTCGGGCAAACAAATTTTATTCTCTGCTCTAGCCTCCTTGCTATGACCTGTTCAATGTAAGTATATGTATATGCAAGCAAATGCGACCAATTTTCAATATAACTCAATATTTGATGCTATTAGGCATAATGGTTCAAAATTAGCAAACAAATAAACAAACAACACAAACATCAATCAATTAGTGAATTAGAGTTTCAAATTCATAATTTTGATACATATACAAAAAATCATGTTTTTGATGCCAATTCACAACAATGTGTTCTAACTATATATAAGTTTTGGTTCTCACACCAGCCTAATGGAAATATATAGAAAATCACACCTTCAACACTCGAACACTAATTCTGATGATGTAGCTACAATCATCAGAATCATCTTCGGGCGACTAGAGTGTGAATCTATATCTATCCAGTATATTAAAACTTCGAATACACGTGGATCAGACGTATACCCAAAATCTTTATATACTGCATTGTCCAAATCAATATAAATAAATAATCAGATACGAATAGTTGATTTAAATTTTCAAAACAAAGAATGTTTTCATTTGAAAAATATACTCTTCACACTCGTTCTAGGATACTACTGATCCCATCTCTAACGAGTCATTCCCATTGGATTTTACTAATCCAATATCTGATGAATTCTTTCATATGGTTCTAATGTGTCTTGTTCTCTAATCTTTGTAAACCAAAGCTCTGATACCAACTGTAAAAACCCGTAACTTCCCCGTAAAGGAAAGTGTCGGATAGTTCGAGAACAAGCCACAACAGAACGCATACAGAAGAACATTTCATTGTATATTACAACAATGCATCAGATTACAAGAATATACAGAGTATTAATGGATAAATATTACACAGAAATATCAGAGATTTAAATTACATTTAAATACATAGCAGCGGAAAATAATACAATACACAACTAGAAGTAGATATACGGATACAAAGCTTTCCGGATATCGTTCCAGCTGTAAACCAGGATCCTGTGAATATAAATCTGCAAAACCAAAACTACTAGCTGCCCGTGTCAAAAATAAGGGCACCCAGAGTTTAGGTCAAAACAATAAACTCCAGGTCAGTCATGGGACTGGTGTGAGAACTAAAACAGTTAATCTTTATTTTCAAAGTTAGGTAAATCAAGGGACCACGCCGTATAACACTGAACGGGTTTCCTCCCAAGAATACCAGTGCATAAAACAAACAGCGCAATGCTAAATAAAGAAAAATGAAGCTGTTATAAGACCCAGGTCCCATCACACAATGCAACGCAGCCGAGGATAGGGTTTTCCCTTATAACAGCCAAAGAATGCTTGATACGTTTAAAACAAATCATTTGATACTATTATAAGTGCATAGTGTATAAAACACTTCAAATCATAAGTATCAATCATAGACGGCATGAATGGCCCATAACACTATGTCGCCATATATAAGTTTACAATCAAAACCGCAAATGTCGTATTGGAAGTTGGGTTATCATTTATGGTATGAACCGAGGCTAGGGGCAAGATCCTCTACCGATTTTAGACAATCTAGCCCATGTCTAGGAACAGCCGCAACTGCCCCTTGGATCGTCAGGGCCGGTCCACCGATGTGGATTATAATGCCTGAACAATACGTTTCTCCGCCCTTTGGGGCGTAAGCCTGGCCCGTCAGCCGACCAGAAGCATCAGCCGAAACCGATATCACGAGGCGCCTCGCTTTTCAGCAAGTAATAATAAGCAACATCCACATGAGTCAAACTCGTCAGCCAGTTCAAGCACTGACGCCACTCCTAGCTAGAAAGAAAAACGCATGTCCCCCCTGATGTCCGTCTCCCGTTTTTGATTCATACCGGGTGTGATACTCGCGAATCAACGTTACACAAAGCTACGCCACAAAGGCCGTGCTTCGATCATCAACCACAAGACTTTGCTTTTCAACAGAAGCCTTGATCATTTGCATCTTAGCATGCCACACAGGCAATTCACTCCATGCGATTGATATCCATCAATATATAACCCCTGAGCTCGTACGTCTCAGAGAAGGGCGTTAAGCAAGAGAATAAATTCTCCGCCGCCAAGCAGATATATATTTAATAGAGATCAATCACACGGACTAAAATCCAATGTCAGACACACAGTCCATTTACAAGTCCGTTCTGGGGCTGAACGAAACCGGAGGCACCTAGTACCCCGCATATCCATCGATCTCCAAGTACGTCTGGACGATCACTAACTGTTTCCATCTTCTTGGGTGTACAGCCCAATCAAGATCATCAGTAATTACCCAAACGACGTGAAGACTTCCGGTCTTCGACCATCGTCTTCATCTTCGACTTATCATCGTATCAGTTATTCAGAATGGGATAAACCCGGTCTTTCCGAATAACTCGCGTATATTTAAATAAGTGTTACACAAACACAACACACGCCTCATTCCTATTCATCAGTCACTAACCGTAAATTAATCAAGAGAATAATTCCCCAAATATTAACCCCGAAGGCCGAAACCAACATCAGATCAATATCCAGAAAACCATTCTGCTTAGCTAACCGACAGTTAGTTTCTGATTTCACATTCATAGGGAAAGGTTCCCATTAATTTTATCCAAGATAAATTTCTTGAATTTATTCTTTAATCTATTTTTGAATATCAATTCAAACTAGTCGGGATTAGCAAACCTTACCGAAGTAATCATTTGTTTTAATTTCCCAATCCCAACCTATTCATCCCATGAAGTAAAACTGGTTATACTTCATATCTAACACCACGGTGTTATCGGTAAATTCAATTACCATTTCACGTTCAAATCTAATTAAAGATTTAACTATCGCCTGGAGTAAAACTGGTGATACTCCATTCTCGATCATTTCAATCTATTTAAAGATTCATTAAAACTCCACTTAGTTTTAATCTTTAACTGGGTTAAAGAATCAGTGTCATTTAAAACACGGTTCACGATAAACCCAAAATCACATTCCATTAATTATCGGGTTAAAGAACAAGTGTTATTTAAAACACTGTTCACGATAAACCCAAAAATCAATATCAATTAAATTCCAATTAAATATCGTTTAATTGGTACTCTTCATTAAATCTAAATAAAAAGATTTAATCTTTTCTCAACTGGGTTCAAGAACAGTGTTAGTGAAGACACCATTCACGACAAACCCAAATCACATTTGATATTCAATATAAGGCTCTGAATAGAAAATATATCGGCTTATATTCAATATCAAATTCTACGATTAACAAATGTCGTATTGGAAATAACGATATAATTATATATCTTTCAAATTTCCCTAACAACACCTGTATAATCACGAATTCCAACATCGAAATATTCCGAAGACAATTTCGATTCAAATCCACTCCAATGCAATCATTGGAAATTTTGGTTATTTTCAAAACCCTTTTCGAATTCAATTTATTTATTTAAAAATAAATAGAATTATAATTCTAGTTCAAAACTAGTTCATTTCGATAAAAATCTATTTTTATCTTTTCAAATATGGAGTTTTTCATCCCAATTCTTTCTAAATCATTTCTTATGATTTTACACAAATTATTACTATTTTTAATAATTTTATCAAGGCCCGTACAGTCGATTTCCAACAATGGCCATCGAACTGCACTTACAGCGACCCTTTTCGAATTTGATTTGGACGTATCTCCAAATCCAACCGTTAGATTTCCAATTTTTAACATTCATTAGAAAGCTCTTTTCGATACGAACCCAACGGTTCCGGTTTTAGGAGAATCCGACGGTCGGATCTCCCGTAATGTCCGTTTGAAATAAATGGTCGAAATTCACGAACTGCCGCGGCGCGGCGCGTTCTATTCAGGCCATTATATTATATATATAATATATATAATATATATTTCGTCGATTTCCTTTCGAAATGAATTTTATAAATCGTTTTAAATTCGTTTTCAAAACGGTTTCAACTTCATATTCAATTTCAAATCAAAACTGGATATTCCAATTTAAATTCATTTTAAATTCCTTTCAAATTGATTTCAATTCAAATTGATTTCTAATTCAATTTCAAATCGTTTTCTAATTCAATTTCAAATCGTTTTCAATTCAATTTCAAATCGTTTTCAATTCAATACATTTCGAAATCGTTTTCAATTCAATTCATTTCGAAATCGTTTTCAATTCAATTCATTTCGAAATCGTTTTCAATCTATATAAATTTCGTTCACGTCAAAATGGCGTCAATCTTATCAACACGGCTTCATAAATTTCTATTTTCAAATATACTATTTCAAATATTTCTTTTTCAAAATAGTTGTTATTATCAAAATATTTCGTTCAACACATGACCAATCTCAATGGATGAGTATTGTCAACACATGAACTTTTATTTTATAATATTAAAGGTGCAAATTTTATTACTAAAATATTTTGTTCAACACATGACCAATCTCAATGGATGAGTATTGTCAACACATGAACTTTTATTTTATAATATTAAAGGTGCAAATTTTATTACTAAAATATTTTGTTCAACACATGACCAATCTCAATGGATGAGTACTGTCAACACATGAACCTTTATTTTATAATATTCTTTATTTTTCAAATTGGAATGAGGCCCAATCAATTACCATATAAAGTTAATTATATGGATTTTCATACATTACACACATGTAATAGCATTGAAGAATAATCAACCATCAACCAAAGTGCACTACATTGTATAAGCATCAAATATAGATATCTAACGCTTATAACAGCCTGTCAATCAATCGATCGACATATTCAATCAATCAGGATGAGTGAACTTCAAATTTCATCCCAACACCCGTGTGGGGTTTCAAACAATCAAACACAGATTTTATTAGTGCAGTTGGGCGATGTGTAAAATTTATCGACCCAATCAATGACCTTCAAATAGGTGTACATAAACAAACCGTCTGGTTTGTAAATGAATATTTTATTTAT
Organism: Allium sativum; assembly: GCA_030737875.1. NCBI lineage: Eukaryota > Viridiplantae > Streptophyta > Magnoliopsida > Asparagales > Amaryllidaceae > Allium > Allium sativum. The sequence goes on along the minus strand of CM060924.1, from coordinate 392,515,575 downwards.
TCACATTCACGTTAAAAATTATATTTTTAACGATAAAACATTTTATTCCAACATATGAATTTCTATTCGGTTCATTTATCCAATAAAATGATATTTTTATTTTTCTAACATATTTTAGAAAATTTCGGCGGCATAACGGCACGATACTAGAAACGGGACGAGGCCTAGCCTTATCCCCGGTCTAGTGAAGGCCCACGCCATTCACACATCAATCAAATCAATTCATTTCACCACACAATTCAATTTCAATCAAATAATCTAACTAATTTGCAATCAAACAAACAAGTCCATGGTCTGTGGACGATTGTGTCGGGTGCTACTAAGCACCGTCTGCATCCTAGTATATATATATATAACTAGAAATAAAATTGAAGAGTGAGAAATTCTCACATAAAGCTATCCAAACATCTTGACTCTTCTTGGATATAAATCTTCTCCGTTCTCGCCTTTTTGCCGCTTTCGCCCGCATTCACTACATATGTAAAAATCGAATTTTTACTACGCTATTCAATATATAAAAATCATATTTTTATTTCGAAGTTCAATATATAAAAAATCATATTTTTATTTCGAAGTTCAATATATAAAAATCATATTTTTATTTCGAAGTTCAATATATAAAAATCATATTTTTATTTCGAAGTTCAATATATAAAAATCATATTTTTATTTCGAAGTTCAATATATAAAAATCATATTTTTATTTAACCATTTTAACGATAAAAATCGTATTTTTACTTTTCAAAAACAAAGATTTTTATTTTATATAAAATTCCATATTTCATTTTAACACAAAACATATATAAGAATTTCAGATTTTATTTTTATATAAAATTTCATATTTCATTTTAACACAAAACATATATAAGAATTTCAGATTTTATTTTTATATAAAATTTCATATTTCATTTTAACACAAAACATATATAAGAATTTCAGATTTTATTTTTATATAAAATTTCATATTTCATTTTAACACAAAACATATATAAGAATTTCAGATTTTATAAACTATAGGCTATCAGAAATAAAAAGAAGAAAAAGTTAAAACCTTTCTCTGTCGATTCAAAGTACTGGAGCACAACAACCCATCGTCTAAGAACGCTCCGTCCTAGGGCTTCAACGCGCTCCTCTACCGGTCGACCGTCCGAAGATCTGACCACCTCACGTGCTTCGCCGAAGCTCCTTCTCTCCACGCCATGACTGGCGTTCAGCTCGTCGGTCTATCGTGGCCTGGACATGGCGGAGGTTAGTGGGAGTTTCGATTTGGGGGTTGGCGGCTGGTGGTTCGCCATCGGCGACGAGGCGGAGGGGGGGGGGTTCGATTAGGGATTCGGTTCTCTTTTTTTTTTATTCTGAGTTTATTTTTGAACGGGGGGGGGGGGGGGGGCAGGAGGATTAAAGGGGAGGAGGGGATATTTTTTTTTTATTATTATTTTATTTTATTTTATATTATTTAATTTCTAAAAGTTGACTTTCACATACGACCTCGAAACGAGGCCCACCGCCTGTCGTCCATAGCGTTTTACCCCCATTTCGAACATAATGGGATATGTATCGCAAGCTGATTTGACCCTTTGAATCAGTTTCCGTTTAATTTACATTTAAATCACTATATTGAATTTTAAACGTACATTTCAAATTACCGGGGTCACATACGAACTCTAAAAATTCCAGAAAATTATTTCTAGCTTCGTATTGACGATACGGTCCTAACAAAACTAATTTCGTCGAATTCTGAGACCGTTAGAAAAATGGCCAATTTCCAGTCGATTTAAAATCAACTGAAACTGGTCAAACGCGTTTTCCTTTGCCACGCTCACATATTGATTCAGAAAATTATGAAATTTGGAATCTAGCAATAACTTAACATCACGGACCCAACAAAACTGGTTTCGTCGAAATCCGAGGTCGTTTGCAAAATGTCCATTTTTACGGGCCTGAATTCCATAGCGACTATTCAGAATTTTCAACTGGACATATCTTTTGATCCTCGCCATGAAATTTCAATTATTCGGATTCGTTGGAAAGATATCCACAATTGGATTCCATTATTTTTGGTTTCACTAAAATCCGGATTGTTTTGCACCCGGTACATTCAATTTGAAGCTTGAAATCGAATTATCGAACTACCGCGCCATTTTCAATTCCTTTTATAATTATATATAAATATTTATATTCTAACGACGGCGTATATAATATATACGTTCTATTTATATTCAAAATAAATTTTCTCATCGATATTATTTAAAATAATTCATTTTAAATGTTCAAAATTCGCTAAAATTGCCAAAATAAAAATTTTAAACTGGCCCAGATTTTCTGGGTTGTTACAATCTCCCCCACTTAAAACTTTTCGTCCCCGAAAAGGAACAAAGTCGAAAGTGGTTTGATTATTCAACACTATGTTCGATCTGGCTTCTATTCTCCAACTTTTAGTTTCTGAGAATTTTCTAAAATTTCAAAAATTTGGCTAACACCCTAAATTTTCGAAAAATTTCGCCATAACCTCCCCTGCAATGGGAGCATCGGGGAATTTCAAATAGCTTCCCCGGTCCTTCAGATCTCAAAAAGAAAAAGAAAAAGCCAAGCGGCTAGCCAATAGGCTCACAAAATCATCATCACCCAAACAAAACAGGAAATTATGTAGTAAACATGTACCTATTTGTCAGGCAAACAAATTTTATTCTCTGCTCTAGCCTCCTTGCTATGACCTGTTCAATGTAAGTATATGTATATGCAAGCAAATGCGACCAATTTTCAATATAACTCAATATTTGATGCTATTAGGCATAATGGTTCAAAATTAGCAAACAAATAAACAAACAACACAAACATCAATCAATTAGTGAATTAGAGTTTCAAATTCATAATTTTGATACATATACAAAAAATCATGTTTTTGATGCCAATTCACAACAATGTGTTCTAACTATATATAAGTTTTGGTTCTCACACCAGCCTAATGGAAATATATAGAAAATCACACCTTCAACACTCGAACACTAATTCTGATGATGTAGCTACAATCATCAGAATCATCTTCGGGCGACTAGAGTGTGAATCTATATCTATCCAGTATATTAAAACTTCGAATACACGTGGATCAGACGTATACCCAAAATCTTTATATACTGCATTGTCCAAATCAATATAAATAAATAATCAGATACGAATAGTTGATTTAAATTTTCAAAACAAAGAATGTTTTCATTTGAAAAATATACTCTTCACACTCGTTCTAGGATACTACTGATCCCATCTCTAACGAGTCATTCCCATTGGATTTTACTAATCCAATATCTGATGAATTCTTTCATATGGTTCTAATGTGTCTTGTTCTCTAATCTTTGTAAACCAAAGCTCTGATACCAACTGTAAAAACCCGTAACTTCCCCGTAAAGGAAAGTGTCGGATAGTTCGAGAACAAGCCACAACAGAACGCATACAGAAGAACATTTCATTGTATATTACAACAATGCATCAGATTACAAGAATATACAGAGTATTAATGGATAAATATTACACAGAAATATCAGAGATTTAAATTACATTTAAATACATAGCAGCGGAAAATAATACAATACACAACTAGAAGTAGATATACGGATACAAAGCTTTCCGGATATCGTTCCAGCTGTAAACCAGGATCCTGTGAATATAAATCTGCAAAACCAAAACTACTAGCTGCCCGTGTCAAAAATAAGGGCACCCAGAGTTTAGGTCAAAACAATAAACTCCAGGTCAGTCATGGGACTGGTGTGAGAACTAAAACAGTTAATCTTTATTTTCAAAGTTAGGTAAATCAAGGGACCACGCCGTATAACACGGAACGGGTTTCCTCCCAAGAATACCAGTGCATAAAACAAACAGCGCAATGCTAAATAAAGAAAAATGAAGCTGTTATAAGACCCAGGTCCCATCACACAATGCAACGCAGCCGAGGATAGGGTTTTCCCTTATAACAGCCAAAGAATGCTTGATACGTTTAAAACAAATCATTTGATACTATTATAAGTGCATAGTGTATAAAACACTTCAAATCATAAGTATCAATCATAGACGGCATGAATGGCCCATAACACTATGTCGCCATATATAAGTTTACAATCAAAACCGCAAATGTCGTATTGGAAGTTGGGTTATCATTTATGGTATGAACCGAGGCTAGGGGCAAGATCCTCTACCGATTTTAGACAATCTAGCCCATGTCTAGGAACAGCCGCAACTGCCCCTTGGATCGTCAGGGCCGGTCCACCGATGTGGATTATAATGCCTGAACAATACGTTTCTCCGCCCTTTGGGGCGTAAGCCTGGCCCGTCAGCCGACCAGAAGCATCAGCCGAAACCGATATCACGAGGCGCCTCGCTTTTCAGCAAGTAATAATAAGCAACATCCACATGAGTCAAACTCGTCAGCCAGTTCAAGCACTGACGCCACTCCTAGCTAGAAAGAAAAACGCATGTCCCCCCTGATGTCCGTCTCCCGTTTTTGATTCATACCGGGTGTGATACTCGCGAATCAACGTTACACAAAGCTACGCCACAAAGGCCGTGCTTCGATCATCAACCACAAGACTTTGCTTTTCAACAGAAGCCTTGATCATTTGCATCTTAGCATGCCACACAGGCAATTCACTCCATGCGATTGATATCCATCAATATATAACCCCTGAGCTCGTACGTCTCAGAGAAGGGCGTTAAGCAAGAGAATAAATTCTCCGCCGCCAAGCAGATATATATTTAATAGAGATCAATCACACGGACTAAAATCCAATGTCAGACACACAGTCCATTTACAAGTCCGTTCTGGGGCTGAACGAAACCGGAGGCACCTAGTACCCCGCATATCCATCGATCTCCAAGTACGTCTGGACGATCACTAACTGTTTCCATCTTCTTGGGTGTACAGCCCAATCAAGATCATCAGTAATTACCCAAACGACGTGAAGACTTCCGGTCTTCGACCATCGTCTTCATCTTCGACTTATCGTCGTATCAGTTAATCAGAATGGGATAAACCCGGTCTTTCCGAATAACTCGCGTATATTTAAATAAGTGTTACACAAACACAACACACGCCTCATTCCAATTCATCAGTCACTAACCGTAAATTAATCAAGAGAATAATTCCCCAAATATTAACCCCGAAGGCCGAAACCAACATCAGATCAATATCCAGAAAACCATTCTGCTTAGCTAACCGACAGTTAGTTTCTGATTTCACATTCATAGGGAAAGGTTCCCATTAATTTTATCCAAGATAAATTTCTTGAATTTATTCTTTAATCTATTTTTGAATATCAATTCAAACTAGTCGGGATTAGCGAACCTTACCGAAGTAATCATTTGTTTTAATTTCCCAATCCCAACCTATTCATCCCATGAAGTAAAACTGGTTATACTTCATATCTAACACCACGGTGTTATCGGTAAATTCAATTACCATTTCACGTTCAAATCTAATTAAAGATTTAACTATCGCCTGGAGTAAAACTGGTGATACTCCATTCTCGATCATTTCAATCTATTTAAAGATTCATTAAAACTCCACTTAGTTTTAATCTTTAACTGGGTTAAAGAATCAGTGTCATTTAAAACACGGTTCACGATAAACCCAAAATCACATTCCATTAATTATCGGGTTAAAGAACAAGTGTTATTTAAAACACTGTTCACGATAAACCCAAAAATCAATATCAATTAAATTCCAATTAAATATCGTTTAATTGGTACTCTTCATTAAATCTAAATAAAAAGATTTAATCTTTTCTCAACTGGGTTCAAGAACAGTGTTAGTGAAGACACCATTCACGACAAACCCAAATCACATTTGATATTCAATATAAGGCTCTGAATAGAAAATATATCGGCTTATATTCAATATCAAATTCTACGATTAACAAATGTCGTATTGGAAATAACGATATAATTATATATCTTTCAAATTTCCCTAACAACACCTGTATAATCACGAATTCCAACATCGAAATATTCCGAAGACAATTTCGATTCAAATCCACTCCAATGCAATCATTGGAAATTTTGGTTATTTTCAAAACCCTTTTCGAATTCAATTTATTTATTTAAAAATAAATAGAATTATAATTCTAGTTCAAAACTAGTTCATTTCGATAAAAATCTATTTTTATCTTTTCAAATATGGAGTTTTTCATCCCAATTCTTTCTAAATCATTTCTTATGATTTTACACAAATTATTACTATTTTTAATAATTTTATCAAGGCCCGTACAGTCGATTTCCAACAATGGCCATCGAACTGCACTTACAGCGACCCTTTTCGAATTTGATTTGGATGTATCTCCAAATCCAACCGTTAGATTTCCAATTTTTAACATTCATTAGAAAGCTCTTTTCGATACGAACCCAACGGTTCCGGTTTTAGGAGAATCCGACGGTCGGATCTCCCGTAATGTCCGTTTGAAATAAATGGTCGAAATTCACGAACTGCCGCGGCGCGGCGCGTTCTATTCAGGCCATTATATTATATATATAATATATATAATATATATTTCGTCGATTTCCTTTCGAAATGAATTTTATAAATCGTTTTAAATTCGTTTTCAAAACGGTTTCAACTTCATATTCAATTTCAAATCAAAACTGGATATTCCAATTTAAATTCATTTTAAATTCCTTTCAAATTGATTTCAATTCAAATTGATTTCTAATTCAATTTCAAATCGTTTTCTAATTCAATTTCAAATCGTTTTCAATTCAATTTCAAATCGTTTTCAATTCAATACATTTCGAAATCGTTTTCAATTCAATTCATTTCGAAATCGTTTTCAATTCAATTCATTTCGAAATCGTTTTCAATCTATATAAATTTCGTTCACGTCAAAATGGCGTCAATCTTATCAACACGGCTTCATAAATTTCTATTTTCAAATATACTATTTCAAATATTTCTTTTTCAAAATAGTTGTTATTATCAAAATATTTCGTTCAACACATGACCAATCTCAATGGATGAGTATTGTCAACACATGAACTTTTATTTTATAATATTAAAGGTGCAAATTTTATTACTAAAATATTTTGTTCAACACATGACCAATCTCAATGGATGAGTATTGTCAACACATGAACTTTTATTTTATAATATTAAAGGTGCAAATTTTATTACTAAAATATTTTGTTCAACACATGACCAATCTCAATGGATGAGTACTGTCAACACATGAACCTTTATTTTATAATATTCTTTATTTTTCAAATTGGAATGAGGCCCAATCAATTACCATATAAAGTTAATTATATGGATTTTCATACATTACACACATGTAATAGCATTGAAGAATAATCAACCATCAACCAAAGTGCACTACATTGTATAAGCATCAAATATAGATATCTAACGCTTATAACAGCCTGTCAATCAATCGATCGACATATTCAATCAATCAGGATGAGTGAACTTCAAATTTCATCCCAACACCCGTGTGGGGTTTCAAACAATCAAACACAGATTTTATTAGTGCAGTTGGGCGATGTGTAAAATTTATCGACCCAATCAATGACCTTCAAATAGGTGTACATAAACAAACCGTCTGGTTTGTAAATGAATATTTTATTTATTCACATTCACGTTAAAAATTATATTTTTAACGATAAAACATTTTATTCCAACATATGAATTTCTATTCGGTTCATTTATTCAATAAAATGATATTTTTATTTTTCTAACATATTTTAGAAAATTTCGGCGGCATAACGGTACGATACTAGAAACGGGACGAGGCCTAGCCTTATCCCCGGTCTAGTGAAGGCCCACGCCATTCACACATCAATCAAATCAATTCATTTCACCACACAATTCAATTTCAATCAAATAATCTAACTAATTTGCAATCAAACAAACAAGTCCATGGTCTGTGGACGATTGTGTCGGGTGCTACTAAGCACCGTCTGCATCCTAGTATATATAGAAATAAAATTGAAGAGTGAGAAATTCTCACATAAAGCTATCCAAACATCTTGACTCTTCTTGGATATAAATCTTCTCCGTTCTCGCCTTTTTGCCGCTTTCGCCCTCATTCACTACATATGTAAAAATCGAATTTTTACTACGCTATTCAATATATAAAAATCATATTTTTATTTCGAAGTTCAATATATAAAAATCATATTTTTATTTCGAAGTTCAATATATAAAAAATCATATTTTTATTTCGAAGTTCAATATATAAAAATCATATTATTATTTCGAAGTTCAATATATAAAAATCATATTTTTATTTCGAAGTTCAATATATAAAAATCATATTTTTATTTCGAAGTTCAATATATAAAAATCATATTTTTATTTCGAAGTTCAATATATAAAAATCATATTTTTATTTAACCATTTTAACGATAAAAATCGTATTTTTACTTTTCAAAAACAAAGATTTTTATTTTATATAAAATTCCATATTTCATTTTAACACAAAACATATATAAGAATTTCAGATTTTATTTTTATATAAAATTTCATATTTCATTTTAACACAAAACATATATAAGAATTTCAGATTTTATTTTTATATAAAATTTCATATTTCATTTTAACACAAAACATATATAAGAATTTCAGATTTTATTTTTATATAAAATTTCATATTTCATTTTAACACAAAACATATATAAGAATTTCAGATTTTATAAACTATAGGCTATCAGAAATAAAAAGAAGAAAAAGTTAAAACCTTTCTCTGTCGATTCAAAGTACTGGAGCACAACAACCCATCGTCCAAGAACGCTCTGTCCTAGGGCTTCAACGCGCTCCTCTACCGGTCGACCGTCCGAAGATCTGACCACCTCACGTGCTTCGCCGAAGCTCCTTCTCTCCACGCCATGACTGGCGTTCAGCTCGTCGGTCTATCGTGGCCTGGACATGGCGGAGGGTAGTGGGAGTTTCGATTTGGGGGTTGGCGGCTGGTGGTTCGCCATCGGCGACGAGGCGGAGGGGGGGTTCGATTAGGGATTCGGTTCTCTTTTTTTTTTATTCTGAGTTTATTTTTGAACGGGGGGGGGGGGGGGGGGGGCAGGAGGATTAAAGGGGAGGAGGGGATATTTTTTTATTATTATTATTTTATTTTATATTATTTAATTTCTAAAAGTTGACTTTCACATACGACCTCGAAACGAGGCCCACCGCCTGTCGTCCATAGCGTTTTACCCCCATTTCGAACACAATGGGATATGTATCGCAAGCTGATTTGACCCTTTGAATCAGTTTCCGTTTAATTTACATTTAAATCACTATATTGAATTTTAAACGTACATTTCAAATTACCGGGGTCACATACGAACTCTAAAAATTCCAGAAAATTATTTCTAGCTTCGTATTGACGATACGGTCCTAACAAAACTAATTTCGTCGAATTTTGAGACCGTTAGAAAAATGGCCAATTTCCAGTCGATTTAAAATCAACTGAAACTGGTCAAACGCGTTTTCCTTTGCCACGCTCACATATTGATTCAGAAAATTATGAAATTTGGAATCTAGCAATAACTTAACATCACGGACCCAACAAAACTGGTTTCGTCGAAATCCGAGGTCGTTTGCAAAATGTCCATTTTTAAGGGCCTGAATTCCATAGCGACTATTCAGAATTTTCAACTGGACATATCTTTTGATCCTCGCCATGAAATTTCAATTATTCGGATTCGTTGGAAAGATATCCACAATTGGATTCCATTATTTTTAGTTTCACTAAAATCCGGATTGTTTTGCACCCGGTACATTCAATTTGAAGCTTGAAATCGAATTATCGAACTACCGCGCCATTTTCAATTCCTTTTATAATTATATATAAATATTTATATTCTAACGACGGCGTATATAATATATACGTTCTATTTATATTAAAAATAAATTTTCTCATCGATATTATTTAAAATAATTCATTTTAAATGTTCAAAATTCGCTAAAATTGCCAAAATAAAAATTTTAAACTGGCCCAGATTTTCTGGGTTGTTACATGGACAGCGCTTTAGGGTTCGATTGGTCAAGGGGAGAGAGGCGCGAGGCGGAGAAGAAGAGGGGGGGCGTTCGCTTCAGGGGGGGGAGGTGGTGGCGTTTCGCCTGGCGGTGGCGATGGAGCCCGATTTCTTTTTTTTTTTTCTTTTTCATTTTTCTGATTTCAGTTTTTAATGGGGGGGCTGATATAAGGGAAAGAGAGGAGTGTTATATTATATATTTTTTTATTATTAATTATTTAATCCCAATAGGTTGACTTTTACATACGACCTCGAAACGAGGCCCACCGCCTGTCGTCCATAGCGTTTTACCCCCATTCCGAACACAATGCGATATGTATCGTAAGCTGATTCGGTCGTTTCGATCAGTTTCAGTTGAATTTACATTTAAATCATTATATTAAATTTTAAACGTACATTTCAAATTACTGGGGTCACATACTAACTAGAAAAATTCCAGAAAAATATTTTCTAGCTTCGTATTGACGATACGGTCCTAACAAAACTAGTTTCGTCGAATTCCGAGACCGTTTGAAAAATGGCCAATTTCCAGTCGATAAAAATCAACTGAAACTGGTCAAACGCGTTTTCCTTTGCCACGCTCACATATTAATTCGAAAAATTATGAAATTTGGAATCTAGCAATAATTTGACATCACGGACCCAACAAAAGTGGTTTCGTCGAAATCCGAGGTCGTTTGCAAAATGTCTATTTTTAAGGGCCTGAATTCCATAGCGACTATTCAGAATTTTCAACTGGACATATCTTTTGATTCCCGTTATGAAATCTTGATTTTTCAGATTCGTTGGAAAGATATCACCAATTAGATCCTATTATTTTTGGTTTCACTAAAATCCGGATTGTTTTGCACTCGGTACATTCAATTGAAGTTTGAAATCGAATTATCGAACTACCGCGCCATTTTCAATTCTATTTATAATTATATATAAATATTTATATTCTAACGATGATGTATATAATATATATGTCGAATTATATTCAAAATAAATTTCTCGTCGATATTATATAAAATAATCTATTTTAAATGCTCAAAATTCGCTAAAATTGCCAAAAATATAAATTTTAAACTGGCCCAGATTTCCGGGTTATTACAGTTTGTTTCACTTTGCAAACTCGGGTGCCCTCTTTCCACACGGGCAGCCAATTGACAGGTTCAGGTGATACATTCTGATTGGAGCTTGCTTGGAAGGAAGAAGAAGAAGAAGACCTTTTCTCTAGTTTTTTTTCTTCTGCTTTGAGACATTTTATCTTCTGAAGTTTTGATGTATGTAATGGAGTTTGGGACTTGTTTCTTTTCCATTGAAACTTATTTTCTTTTTGTTGAGACTCTTTATTTGGCTAAGTTGTATCCTGTACTGCGTACTCTGATGTATTGGATATTATGATGCTGATGACATCTATTTCCGCTGCAATGGTTTATGTGTTATGATAATTATCCGAGAAATGTTTTTGTTGTAAATATGTTGTATTCCAAAATGATTATCCTTACTTTCGAACCACGGAAGTTTGGGGTTATCACAGTTGGTATCGGAGCCTAAGGTTAACCTTAGCGTCGGAATATAACATATTTAGAACAATTCGTCTAGATAGAATCCACATTATTCTAAGGCGAGTAGCTCATTAGAGATAGGACTAGTAATGTCCTAGAATGAGCACAACAGAATAGCACATATTTATCCGCCATTACATTATCATCTTTTCATCTTTTCCTTATCTTATCTTTTCTTGAAAATTCTCATTTTTGTTGGTTTGACTCTTTCCTTGATGGTACAGACAAATTTAAATGGATACTAGAGCAAGAACAGCCCAGGGCGAAGCCCGAGGTGGAACTCGAGGCGGGGCCAGAGGAGGAGCCCGAGTGGGAGCTGGAGGGCAAGCTAGAGACGAGACCCCCATTACTTAGAAACAACATACTTCAGAGGTCGTAGCATAACCACCTCCACCTCCACAGCCCTTCGATTTAGAGAGAATGTCAAAGAAATTCAAAAACCTAGGAGGTGTACCTTTCACGGGGCAAGAGTCTGCGATTCAGGCAGAGGCATGGCTTAAAGATTGTGAAAAATCCTAGAGGGCTTAGAACTGGAAGATCAGCGAAAGCGTTACCTGGCAGTATGGCAATTAAAGGATGAAGCCGGGCATTGGTAGGATACGGTCAAGATCTGCAATGACGTGGCCAACATGTCTTGGGAAAAATTTAAGGAACTTTTCAATGAAAAGTATGTTCCCCCACAAGCTAGAGAGCGCCTGCGCGAGCAGTTCGTTAACCTACAACAAGGGAATATGACCGTTTCTGAGTATGTGAGGAAGTTTGATGAGCTTTCACAATATGCTCCTGGTTTGATTCAAGATCCGGTAGAGACAAATAAAAAATTTATCAAGGGTCTGTCAAAGAAATATTTGAACCGAGTCACTGCTCATATCAAACTTCCATTCAATGAAGTAGTAGAGATGGCGTGCCGCTACGAGGAAAATGACGAGTCTGGACCGCAGGATAGAGGGAAAAGTCAAGGCAACAATCAGAAGGAACAGGCTAACAAGAAGCCGGAGGCAAGCAATTATTCAATCGCTAAGCCCCAAGGGAAGAAGAGGGACAGGAGCAAGGTGACTTGCTATAACTGTGGCAAGATTGGACATTTTGATTACGAGTGTAGAGCACCTAAAAAGGTCAAGAGAAATGATTCGGGCCCTAGTCAGGACTGTGGTCAGAGTTCCCAGAATCGTGACCAGAGTTCTCAGGACAAGAGGGAATACTACAATTGTCATCAAAAGGGGCACATTAAGGCAAACTGCCCACTGCTAAAGATTGCTTAGTTGGTACATGTTTATGAGGGAGCAGATGCACCAGCTTCGACTGAGGGGCCAGGTAAACCCGAGGTCTTAGGAGGTACGCTTAATATTAAGAACATCCCTGTTACTGTCTTATTTGATACTGGTGCTGCACGAAGCTTTATTTCTAATGATGCCATTCAAAAGTTGAAACTGAAACCAAGAAAACTTAAAGAGTTGATTAGAGCCAATAGTCCGATAGGAGGTTCTCTTATACTCGATAAATACTGTAGAGTGCCGATCTCCTACTCTTGCTACAAATTCCCTATAAATCTAATTGTTATGAATTTCTCTGGGTATGATGTTATCCTTGGGATTAATTGGTTATCGAGGCATGGGGCTGAAGTCAAGTGTGCTGAGAGGATTGTCAAAGTTAAAACTAATCTCGGGAATGTATGTATCCCATGCCATGGCTCAGCCACCAACAGAAAAATATTCTGGTCTTCTCTAGAAGTTACCCCTACTTCTATTAAGGATATCCCTGTCGTCAAAGATTACGCTGATGTATTCAAAGAAGTTGAGGGCTTACCTCCGCATAGAGAAATCAGCTTCAGAATTGATTTAGCTTCGAATGCGAGGCCAGTCGTACATCCCATTCGGAGAATGTCGCCAAAAGAAAAGAGGAGCTGAGAAATCAAACCAAGCAGCTTTTGTGGAAGGGTCTGATCAGGCCTAGCTTCTCAGAATGGGGTGCAGCAGTGGTGTTCGTCCCAAAATCTGACGGCACACTCAGACTATGTGTGGATTACCGCGATCTCAACAAACAAACACTGAAAATAAATAACCACTGCCACGTATTGATGACTTACTTGACCGCTTGCATGGAGCACGAGTATTCTCTAGGATGGACCTAGCTACAGGCTTCCATCAACTTCGCATTGCAGAAGAATGTGTGCCTTTAACTGCTTTTAGAGGACCGGATATCTTTTATGAATGGCTAGTAATGCCCTTCGGTCTATGTAATGCTCCAGCATACTTTGTTGATCTGATGAATAGGGTGTTTAGAGATGTTTTAAATAAATTTGTGCTCATATTCATCGATGACATCCTCATCTTTTCTAAATCCACTGCTGAGCACAAACAACATCTGAGAAAAGTCTTCGAGATTTTGCGAAGAAATGTGCTGAAAGCCAAATTTTCAAAATTCAAATTCTGGCAAGAAGAGGTGAAATTCCTCGGCCATGATGTATCAAAGGAAGGCATCTCAGTAGATCCAGGAAAGACCTCAGCCATCCAAGAGTGGAAGCAGCCTAGAACTCCCACAGAGGTCAGAAGTTTCTTAGGACTGGCTGGCTATTATTGGAAATTTGTCAAAGATTTTTCGAAGGTAGCTAGCCCATTGACAAACCTGACCAAGAAACATACAAAATTCAATTGGACACCGGAATGCGAGACAGCTTTCCAAGAGCTAAAGAAGAGGTTGACCAATGCTCCTGTGTTGACCATCATAGATGGAAATCAGGATTTGAAGGTCTGGACCAACGCTTCTAAGACAGGTTGTTTCTTTTATAAATTAACATGTCAGAGATAACATTTTCTTTTAATGTCAAATCTCATTTTAAAATGTTATCCCTTATTTATTTAAGGTATTTGTGCGGTGCTGATGCAAAGAGGCAGAGTAGTCGCATATGCTAGCCGCCAGCTGAAACCGCATGAGAAGAATTACGCCACGCATGATTTTGAGCTAATGGCTATTGTGTTTGCTCTTAAAATAAGGAGGCATTATCTCTTGGGTGAGAAGTTCGAAATTTATACGGATCACAAATCCTTGAAACATCTTTTTACCCAAAGAGATTTGAATATGAGGCAGCAACGCTGGGTTGAATTTCTTGCATCATATGACCTGGATATCCTATATACTCCGGGAAAAGCCAACGTTGTAGCCGATGCGCTTAGTAGAAAGAATGCAGAAAGCAACAATCTTATTATCGCCGGTTTCATTATTACTCCTACTTTGATTGATAAAATTTCTGCTCTTCTGAAGAATGATAAATTTATTCAGAAGCTTTGTGAGCGAGTTCGTAAGGGTGAGGCCTCAAGTTTCCAGATTGACAATAATGGGACCCTTAGGTTGCAGGGGCGAATTTGTGTGCCAGACATAGCTGAGCTAAAAAGAGAAGTTATGGATGAGTGCCACAAATCTAAAATCAGCGTCCATCCAGGTGTAAACAAGATGTACCATGATCTTAAGTGCACCTTTTGGTAGAAAGCGATGAAGAGAGATATTTCTATTTACGTTGCTAGATGTCCCACTTGTCAGCAAGTTAAAAGTGATCAACAAAAGTTGGCCGGTTTGTTGCAACCACTGGGAGTTCCAGGTTGGAAGTGGGAGGAAATTTCTATAGACTTTATAGATGGCTTGCCCCGAAGCAGAAAAAGGAATGATAGCATATGGGTGATTGTGGATCGCTTAACAAAGTCTTCCCATTTCATCCCTGTTCGGTCCAGTAGAACAGTTCGTAGTTTGACACAACTTTATCTTAAAGAGATAGTCAGACTACATGGGGTTCCCAAAAGCATTGTCAGTGATCGGGATCCATTATTTACCAGCAAATTCTGGGAAGCTTTCCAAGAAGAGCTTGGGACCAAGTTAAATCTGAGCTCTGCCTATCACCCTTAGACAGATGGCCAGACTGAGAGGGTGAATCGTGTTTTGGAAGACTTGTTGCGATCTTGCATTCTTGATTATGGCGGTTCATGGGAGGACCACTTGCACTTGGTGGAATTCTCCTATAATAATAGCTACCAAGCAAGCTTGAAGATGTCACCGTTTGAATTACTATATGGCAGGCCATGCAGATCTCTGGCATGTTGGGTGGAGACAGGAAATCGACTAGTCTTGGGCCCCGACATGGTTCGTGAAGCATCAGATAAGGTTGACTTGATTAAGAAACGCTTGTTGACTGCTCAGAGCCCACAGAAGAGCTATGCAGACCAACGAAGAAGAAATCTAGAATTCTCAGTGGGTGATCGAGTGTACTTGAAGGTTTCTCCTTTGAGAGGCGTGATTCGCTTTGGGAAGACAGGAAAGTTGGCACTGAGATTCATTGGTCCATTCCCTATCCTCTAAAGGATTGGTACTCTCGCTTATAGAGTGCAGCTGCCTGACTGGTTGCCAGGGGTGCATGATGTATTTCATGTGTCTCAACTCCGCAAGCATGTGCATGATCCAGATCTGATTGAAGATGAACTAAATCAACAGGTCCTAGATATTGCTCCAAATCTAACAGTGAGAAAAGACCCAATAAAGATCATTGGCAAAGAAACCAAAATTTTGAGGAACAAGAGGATCAACCTAGTTAAAGTTCAATGGAGTGGGGATCCTAGAGACTGTACTTGGGCGACAGAGGATAGCATCAAAAAGGCTTACCCCAAGTGCAGAGTGGATATCTCCGAGTAACTCTGGTATTAAGGTACATTTATTACATTTTCCGTCTTGTTTTCTACTTTACTTTGTTTCCTTTTCGAGGACGAAAAACTCTTAAGTGGGGGAGATTGTAACGACCCGGAAAATCCAACCCAATTTAATTTTTTTTATAAATAATTTGGTGGAAAAATGTGGCAGAAATTAAAATTTTCATTTTTTAAATAATATTAAAGCCAGTGGAAATAGTCTATTTTCGAACGATCTCTGTTTTCGACGAAACCACTTTTGTTGGAACCGGAATGTCAAATTATTGCTAGGTTTCAATTTTTAGAATTTTTCGAATTAATATGTGAGCATGGCAAAAGAAACTATGTTTTGTTCAATTCAATTAAATTTAATCGACTGAGAAATAGCCATTTTTCAAACAGTCTCAGAATTCGACGAAATTAGTTTTGTTATGACCGTATCGTCATAACGAAGCCAAATATATTTTTTCTGGATTTTTCTGAGTCCGTATGTGGCCTCAGTGAATTTATTTATGCGGACGAATTAAATTAATAAAGGATTTAATTATTAAATTTAAATAAAATAGGCCATAGACAGCCGTTTGGGCTGACGGGACCTGTCCCGTTGGATCCGAAACATGGGCTATTGGCTAGGGTCACTTTCTTCTGGACTGGAATTGAACCGGTTTAAAAGATATGGGTTTATTTGTAAAAATACATTAAAAATAATATAAAAATGGGTAAATATAAAACCCTAGCCACTATTCATCATCGTTACAGCCGCCGCCCCAATATCCATGGCCTACAACGCTCAGAACTTCCTCCTCTAATTTCTCTCCTATCTCCATGAATTAGAATTCAAGCCATATACCAATTCGAAGAGATTTTCCTCTTCTTTCAATCCATACGGATATCATACCCTGAATTGCCACACATACCGAGGAATCACCCCCCAAACCCTCGGGTTTTGCACCGTCGCCGTGACTCAGTGGCACCACCGAGTGGGCCCACCTTACCGGCGAACGCGAGCCTCCCCCACCTCTCTGACGTGCCACCACCTGATCGTGTTCCCGTGCCCTGTTGTGACTGCAGACCTGAACCCTAGTTTCGAGCGAGTTGCTGAAACCCGCGGCGTTCATCTGTGAAGTGGAAGAAAGGTCAATTTTCTAATTAATTCATTTGTTAATTAATATAAAATATTATCTATCTTAATTTAATCATGACTCTCTCGTTCGAACTCGAAATTCGACGATTTCAGGACCGTTGGGATCGTAATTCAGAGGGCTATTTTTCGAGACTGATTGAGAACAATTCTGAACAAGTCGGATTTTTGGTCAAATTCAAAGTGAATCTATTCAGAATCTAAAAACTGTGAGAATTCTGATTTATTTAATTAATTAAAATTGTGAAAACAAGATATGTATGTTATATTTGCTGATCTGCGATGTGGTAATTAGAATTTATTTGTCTGTGTGATTTGTAATGCTTGTGATGTCATGATAGAACCATGTTCTTCTAGATCTATAAATTTGATGTAATCTCTATAAAGTTCTCATCTTTATTATTTCTATTTTTATTTTTATTTGTATTTCTTTCTAAAAAAATTGAATCTTTATTTTGTATAAAAAAATAATGAAAAATTGAATCTTTATTCTGATTTACAAAAGAAAGTTTAAATCTTTATTTCTGATTCACAACATAAAATGGAAAGTTGAATCTTTATTTTGATTTACAAAATAAGAACAAAAGTTGAATTTTTATTTTGATTTGCAAAATAATAACATAAGTTTGATTTTTATTTTGATTTGCAAAATAAAACAAAAGTTGAATCTTTATTTTGATTTACAAAATAAGAACAAAAGTTGAATTTTTATTTTGATTTGCAAAATAATAACATAAGTTTGATTTTTATTTTGATTTGCAAAATAAAACAAAAGTTGAATCTTAATTTTGATTTACAAAATAAGAACAAAAGTTGAATTTTTATTTTGATTTGCAAAATAATAACATAAGTTTGATTTTTATTTTGATTTGCAAAATAAAACAAAAGTTGAATCTTTATTTTGATTTACAAAATAAGAACAAAAGTCGAATCTTTATTTTGATTTATGATTTATAAAATAAAGAAAGTTTAAATCTTTTAAATCTTAATTAAAGGAAAAATAAAGTTTAGATATTTTATTTTGATTTACAATATAAAATAAAGATGAGACCTTTATTTTGATTCATGGAAGTTATACACCGAATCATATGTTGTCGTTGTTGTGTTGACATAAAACTTCAATCAAAAACAATATTCATTGTCATGTTAATATAGTTGAAATGAATCAAATGTTGACATTCGAAAGTATATTTATATTAGAAATGTTGACACCAGAAAAGATGTTTACATTAGAAATAAAGTTCACCTTTTTATTTGCAATTTACAATGCAAATATTACATAGAAAGATAAATTAACTTTTTAACTGAGTTCTCTAATGTAAAGGAAAAGGAATAGAAGACTTACATTTTTCCACCGTAAAGAAAAAGAAGTAGAAAATTTACATTAAAAATGAATTAGAGAAAAGTACATTTTTATGTTATAAAAATGAATCAGAGAAAAGTACATTCTTATGTTATAAAAATGAATTGGAGAAAAAGAACATTTTTATGTAATTAAAGAAAGAGTACATTTTTGCCGTCAGTTTTGTCGCATTAGAATTGGCGGACAAAAATATTATTTTTATTGAATATAAAAA
Organism: Allium sativum; assembly: GCA_030737875.1. Taxonomy (NCBI): domain Eukaryota; kingdom Viridiplantae; phylum Streptophyta; class Magnoliopsida; order Asparagales; family Amaryllidaceae; genus Allium; species Allium sativum. The sequence continues at coordinate 392,496,629 of CM060924.1, read as the reverse complement.
TATACATTGTTGAAACCGTCATTTTTGTCGCATTAGAATTGGCGGACAAAAATATTATTTTTATTGAATTTAAAAATATACATTGTTGAAACCGTCATTTTTGTCGCATTATAATTGGCGGACAAAAATATTATTTTTATTGAATATAAAAATATACATTGTTGAAACCGTCATTTTTGTCGTATTAGAATTGGCGGACAAAAATATTATTTTTATTGAATATAAAAATATATATTGTTGAAACCGTCATTTTTGTCGCATTAGAATTGGCGACAAAAATATAATTTTATTGAATATAAAAGTGTATAATGTTGAAACCGTCATTTTTGTCGCATTAGAATTGGCGAACAAAAATATTATTTTATTGAATATAAAAGTGTATAATGTTGAAACCGTCATTTTTGTCGCATTAGAATTGGCGAACAAAAATATTGTTTTTATAGAATAAAAAGAATGGATTTTAATAGTGGAAATCGCCAAATGGTTTATATATATAAGTATAAATATAAAATTAAACGAAACGAGCGCGGCAGTTCGTGTATCGACAATCGTAATTTTAAACGATTATACCGAAAGATCCGACCGTTGGATTTTCCCAAAACTGGAACCGTTAGGACCGCTTTGGGAAGAGGTTTCCAACGATATAAATTTCATCAAAATCCGAAGGTTAGATTTTAAGATATGTGTAAATCAAAATGTGGTAAAAACAGCGTCAGGGCCGCCTATTGACCCGAAGCGTCATTTATTTATTTTTAGCTATTTTCAAATAAATAAAAATAGCGATAAATAGTTATAAATATATATGAAATGTTTTAAATGATAATTATGCGACAATTATTTGAAAAGACCGAGTTTAACTCACTTCAAATAATTGCACGGCGATTAAATCAAAGATGTAAGAAGACGATGGTTGAATACCGGCGATCTTCACATCGAATGGACGACGACTACTGATGCCTTGGACTGAGTTGCTCCTAGGACGGGGTTGAAGCAGTAATTGTCCGGACGTGTGTGTTGGTCGTGCGGATAAGCGGGCGCCTTTTTGGTGTCTCCTGTTTCATTCAGACCCAGAAGGACTTGTAAATGGATGTGTGTCTGACGTTGGAATTCATTTAATGTAATTAAATCGACTTGTATTAATATATGTCTGTTTGGTGGTGGAGAATTTATTCTCTACTTAACACCCTGATATATAGTAATAGTTGTCGATCACATGGCGTGAATTGTTAAGGTGGCACGCAAAGATGCAATGATCAAGGCTTTGTTGAAAAGCAGGCCTTATGGTTGATGATCAAAGCATAGCCTGTTTAGGCATAGCTTTGTGTATAATGTGACTTCGCGAGCCTCACACCCCGGTATGAGTCAAAAACGGGATTAGGACTGCAGGGAGTGCACACGTTTCTTTCTAGCTAAGGGCAGTGCCGGTGCTTAAACTAGACGGTATTTTACTTATGTGGATGATGGATTGAGGTACCTCGGGTTTCATAGGCCGGAAGTGGTCATACTATAGGTCCAAAGGGACCGGGAAACGTGTGTACAGGCATAATTAATCCACCACTGTTAGGTGGGGACCGGCCCTGAAGATCCAAGGGTTCACTGCTCGGGATCCTGAGGCATTTGCTAGAGTGTCTCGAAACGGAGAGGACGATCCCTAGCCTCGATTTCATGACAGAAAACCAATTTCCAATACGACATTTCGGCCTTGATTGTAAACTTATATACGGCGACATAGTAGGATGGGGTACTATGTCGTCTAGGATTGATATATTTATATTGAAGTATTTTAATACTGCTTAGACACTAATAATATAAAAAATATTATTTTCCACGTATTAAGCATGTTTGATCATCATAAGGGAAAACTCTATCCTCCTGTTTGCGTTGCATTGTGTGATAGGACTTGAGTCTTATGATGGTTTCATTTTTCAAAAGTCATTTCGATGTTTTTGTATAAACTTTATCAAATTATGCACTGGCAATCCAATGGAGTAAACCCGTTCCGCGTTAGCGGCATGGTCCTGTGATTCGCCATATTGATAGTTAGTATAGAAAAAAAATTCATACCAGTCCCATGACTGACTCAATGTTTTTTTCACTTTGCAAACTTAGGTGCCCTCTTTCCACACGGGCAGCCAATTGACAAGTTCAGGTGATACATTCTGATTGGAGCTTGCTTGGAAGGAAGAAGAAGAAGACCTTTTCTCTAGTTTTCTTTACTTCTGCTTTGAGACATTTTATCTTCTGAAGCTTTGATGTACGTAATAGAGTTTGGGACTTGTTTCTTTTCCATTGAAACTTATTTTCCTTTTGTTGAGACTCTTTATTTGGCTAAGTTGTATCCTGTCCTGCGTACTCTGATGTATTGGGTATTATGATGCCGATGACATCTATTTCCGCATCAATGGTTTATGTGTTATGATAATTATTTGAGATCTGTTTTTGTTGTAAATATGTTGTATTCCAAAATGATTATCCTTACTTTCGAACCATGGAAGTTTGGGGTTATCACAGTTCCAATGTGGGTAGTTGGTCATATCGCGCTTGAAACCCGAGGTCAGACTGAGTTGTGGTGTAAATCTGCCCGGAACCGCCCAGCATATCCAGTGACCACAACAATATGTCTGATGTGAATGGTTGGGGTGCATTAATGAATTAATGCCACATGATAGTGTTAAGTTAGGAACATGAAATACAACACTTAACCAACTTAGCCAGTGTAGGTTCAGGCGGGCTATGGTCGTGCACATGGTCTGGAGTTGAAAAAGCAGGCACTGGGCATCAGTAGGTTTATCTATGCATTCTTGATTCGTGTCGGTGGTTGGCACCATATGGCTTGATACACCCTATGGTGGACCTAGCACAGGTGACTACATTCATGATAGGGCTGTATGACACAGACACATGACGAGCTAGAACTTGTAGGGAGCCGATCGACTAGTGGATCGTTTCGTTGGACCTAGAAATGGGTCATTTCATGATATTGGGCCAAGGAATCATTTCATGATTAATATAAGACATGGTTTTGGGATTCTAGTACAGTTGATGCAGCGACTCTTGAATATGTGATGCTATACTTGATTTATCATGTTATCTTAGCCCATCTTGCCCATCTTGACAGCGTCCTTATGTTTAGTTTCAGTTTATACATGTCATGTTACCTTTATCTGTTTTTATGTTGAAAGTCACTTGGACTTACCAGTCTTTATGACTGACCCGTTTTCTTTCGCCTCTTTTTCTTCCGTTCCGCCCCCCCCCTAGGTTCTCAGGGAGGAAACTCTAGCACTTAGCTTGGATTTCTCTTGCTTTCAGTTCAGCTCATGTACGGTTTGATCTTGAGCTATGCTATGGCTGCATTTCTGCTACCTTTGGGGAATTAAGCTACTTTTGATGTTTTAAGTTTATGCTTCTTTATTTGTGCAAGACAGAATTTGTTGTAATCGAAAATAATGACCTTGGCTATTTGATGTAAAAGGTTTTGACTCTTTTTGAAAGTAATGAAATTTATCTTTTGATTCTTCCGATGTTTTACCTATGTTCTGTCCTGTAATATTTCTGTGTTTGTTTACCTCGATAACGCTCCTCCTAAACTAGTGCATTCCCTTTGTGAGTGACCCTAGCGGAGGTGGGGTGTTACATTATCTCTTTTCAACACATGTATATATATAGGCAGAACAAAGCTAATAATAATATTCTTAGCGAATAAATATTTATTTCAACACATTGCTATTTTTAACACTTATACATAGGATAAAATGATATTTTTGACGATCAAAAATATATTTCAACTCTTGGCTATTTTATTTAGATCCTAGCCATGTTAAAAATAATATTTATAACCCCCGAACATTTATTTCAACACGTGTGTATTTTTAACGAGGCGTATACATGATAAAAGTAATATTTTTGTCATCAGAAATATTTATTGAACACGTGAATGTTTTTAGCATTTCATATTTACAATAAAAATGTAAATTTTACTGTTAAATCAATTTATTTAAAACACAAATACCATTAAACACATGAATTTCTATTCAACGAATGAATTTCTATTCAACACATGAATGTTCTCTATAGTTTGTATATATAATAAAAATGTGATTTTTATTGTTAAAGTAATTTATTTAAAACACGAATACCATTCAACACATGAATTTATATTCAACGAATGAATTTCTATTCAACACATGAATGTTCTCTATAGTTTGTATATATAATAAAAATGTGATTTTTATTGTTAAAGTAATTTATTTAAAACATGAATACCATTCAACACATGAATTTCTATTCAACACATGAATGTTCTCTATAGTTTGTATATATAATAAAAATGTGATTTTTATTGTTAAAGTAATTTATTTAAAACACGAATACCATTCAATACATGAATTTCTATTCAACGAATGAATTCCTATTCAACACATGAATGTTCTCTATAGTTTGTATATATAATAAAAATGTGATTTTTATTGTTAAAGTAATTTATTTAAAACACGAATGCCATTCAACACATGAATTTCTATTTAACGAATGAATTTCTATTCAACACATGAATGCGGTTTCAACATATGAAAATAATTTCAACAAATGAAAATAATTCTAACACATGAATATTTCAGAAAATTTCGACAGCATAACGCAGGGTAGTTAAAACCGGCACCGTCCCGAGTACGGCTCCTCGCTCTACCTTAAAATCTCGCGGTTTTTGACAATAGGGATTTCATGCATCTAGTTCGCACGCCGGCGGCATGTTTTATTTTCATTTCCACAATCCTATTCTAATTTGTTTCAACCACAAGAGGGTATTTTTCAACCACAAAGGTATTTTTCAACCACAAAGGTATTTTTCAACCACAATCCAATACAAACAATTATTTTCAACCATTTGGCATACCACATATTTTCACGCCGATCACAAGCAATAAATATCGTCTATGGTTTGTGGATGAGGGGAGTATATATATATATATATATTTCACTTCCATTTCAACACAATTCAAAGCATATATGTTTCATACAATGCTTGTATAATTTATACATTGCTCATATAACTTATACAACACATGTACATGAGGTATACAATGTGTATATAATTTACACTTCACTTATATAATTTATACAACACGATTTCATTCACACATTTCAATTTAGATTTCTCACATTGGTTTCGAGGTGCTAAAAATCGTAGATAGCTCAGAAAAATTCGCGTTCTCTTCTAGATGGTAGAGAGACTCCTTGCAGTCACGATGTTTCCTGTTTCATCGAATTTCGTCAACACACGACAAGATATGATTTTTCAAAGTTTGCAACACTTAAAAGCGTTATTTTCAATTCAGAAAAATCAAAGTCGTTTACCTTCTGAATTCTTCGAAACTAGGGTTCGATCTTTCTCCTCGATTGTTGCACGATGTTCAAATCCAGTCGCACCACGTGATAGAGGAGAGAGTGGCGCTCAGATCGGTGGCAGAAACGTCGACCTCGGTGGTCTGAATCGGAGGTGGCAGCGGCTCCAAGCGGGCGAGTTCAGGAGGCCGATGCTCCTCCAATACTGAACGATAGAGGGTGTTCTTGGTATGGATTTAAAGAGGGGAGTGAGAGCTTCAATAAGTTGCAAAGGGAGGGGGGCTGATTCTTCGTGGATTGATCAGAAAATGGGAGGGAAGATCAGAGCTTTTTCCGTCGTGCGTGGGGGGGGGGGGGGTAATCGGATTTTGACTGGTCAAAAGGGAAGCGAGAGAGAAAGGGAGTGATTGGCCCATTATATTTTATTTTAAATTTATTTTAAATTCAAAAATATCCTTTTGTCTATACGAACACCAATTTCAACCCAACGACTGTCGCCCCTAGCTAAATACCCCCATCCCGGACACAATGGGATAGGTTTCGTAGGCCAATTCGATTGTTACAGTCAGTTATTTTTCAAATTAAAGTATATAACATTCAATATTCAATTTGAACGTACATTTCAATTTGCCAGGGCCACAAACTGATTCGAAAAATTCGAGAAAAATAAATCTAGCTATGTTTTGACGCTACGGTACCAACAAAACTAGTTTCGTCGAATTCGGAGATCGTTTGAAAAATGGCCATTTTATGGTCGATCCAATTTAACAGAAATTGACCAATCACATTTTCTTTTTCCACGCTCACATACTAGCTTCAAAAATTATGAAATTTGAAACCTAGCAATAGTTTGACATCCCGGATCCAACAAAAGTGGTTTCGTCAAATTCCGAGGTCATTTGCAAAATGTCTATTTTCAAGGGCTATATATTCTCTATAGCGACCTTTCTGAAAATTCATTTGGCGATAACTTTTGATTCCCTCTATGAAACTCTGATTTTTCAGATTCGTTAGAAAGGTATTCATAAAAAGATTTAAATATTTTTGGTTTCACTAAAATCTGTTATATTTTACACCTGGTACAGCCAGTCAAAGTTTGAATTCAAAATTTCAAACTGCCACACTATTTCCAATTCAATATTTCATTGAAATATTCTATTTCAATTGTTTAAATTCTTTGAAAATAACCAATTTAAAATTTTTAAATTGGCTTGCATTTTCTGGGTTGTTACAATCTCCCCCACTTAAAACTTTTCTTCCCCGAAAAGGAAACAACAGTACAGTAGGAAACAAAATGTAAATGCAAAGTATTTGAAAGGTACCTTGCACCGGAGTTAGTCAGAGATGTCCACTCTGCATTTGGGGTAAGCTTGCATAATGCTTTCCTCAGTCTCCCAAGTACAGTCTCTAGGATCACTACTCCACTGCACTTTAACTAAATAAACCTTTTTGCTCCTTAGCTCTCTAGTTTCTTTGCCAACAATCTTTAACGGCTCTCTTGTAACTGCTAATTCTGGAGTAATTTCCAAATCCTGTTGCGCTGCTTCTTCTACAACAAGATCCGGATCATGCACATGTTTTCTGCGTTGAGATACGTCAAACACATCATGTACTCCAGGCAACCAATCAGGTAATGAAACCCTATAAGCAAGAGTTCCAATTCGTTCAAGTATAGGAAAGGGACCAATAAATCTCGGTGCCAGCTTCCCAGTTTTGCCAAATCTGATTACTCCCCTCATCGGAGAAACTCTTAAATAAACATAATCACCAACGGCAAATGATAATTCTCTTCTTCTAGAATCTGCATAACTTTTCTGTCGGCTTTGCACGGCTTTCAATCGCTTCTTGATGAAATCGACTTTATCAGATGCTTCTCGAATCATATCGGGTCCCAACACAAGTCTGTTGCCAGGTTCTACCCAACATGTTGGAGATCTGCACGGTCTACCGTATAATGCTTCAAATGGAGACATTCCCAAAATTGCTTGATAGCTATTGTTATATGAGAATTCTGCCAAATGCAAGTGATCCTCCCGTGATCCGCCAAAATCAATAATACAAGCCCGCAGTAAATCTTCTAGAATTCTATTCACCCGCTCAGTTTGGCCATCTGTCTGAGGGTGATAAGCGGTGCTTAGATTCAACTTGGTTCCCAATTCTGTCTGGAATGCTTCCCAGAATTTGCTAGTAAATAGTGGATCTCTATCACTGACTATACCGAGCGGCACTCCATGCAGTTTAACTATTTCTTTGAAGTAAAACTGCGCTAAACATTGAGCTGTTCTGTTGGATTTAATAGGTATGAAATGGGCGGTCTTCGTGAAGCGATCTACGATCACCCAAATACTATCGTTTCCTTTCTTAGTTCGAGGCAAACCATCTATGAAGTCCATGTAAATTTGTTCCCACTTCCAGCCTGGAATATCCAATGGTTGTAATAACCCAGCGAGTTTTTGTTGGTCGCTGTTAACTTGTTGACAGGTGGGACACCGACCAACATAAATTGAAATGTCCTTTTTAACGACTTCCACCAGAACGTGCGCTTAATATCATTGTACATTTTGCTAACTCCTGTATGGATACTCATTTTGGACTTGTGGCATTCATCCAGCACCTCCCTTCTGAGCTCAGAAGTTTTTGGAACACAAATTTGCCCTTGTAATCTTAGGACCCCTTGGCTATCCAAGCTGAAATCTGAAGTTTTGCCTTCTCGGATCCGCTGACTAACCCTTTTAATAAATTCATCGTCTTTCTAAGGAACGTCGATCTTATCATTCAAGGAAGACGTTACGATAAAACTGGCGATGATTTCATTCTTTCTGCTAAGCATGTTCGCTACAACATTGGCTTTCCCTGGAGTATACAGAATTTCAAAATCGTATGCTGCCAGGAATTCCAACCAACGCTATTGTCTCAAGTTTAGATCTTTCTGAGTGAATAGATACTTCAATGATTGATGATCGGTAAATAGTTCGAACTTCTCACCCAACAAATAATGCCTCCAGATTCTCAAAGCAAACACGATGGCTAACAACTCAAGATCATGAGTTGCATAGTTCCTTTCATGTGGATTCAGCTGATGGCTAGCATAACGACCACTTGGCCTTTTTGCATTAATACTGCGCCAAGACCTCTAATAGAAGCATCCGTCCATACCGTCAAGTCCTGATTGCCATCAATAATTGTTAATACTGGAGCAGTTGTCAATTTCAGTTTCAGCTCTTGGAAAGCTTCTTCACATTCGGGAGTCCATTTGAATTTCTCATGCTTTTTTGTAAGCTTTGTTAATAAACCGAATATCTTAGAAAAATCCTTAACGAATTTCCGATAGTAACTAGCCAATCCAAGGAAACTTCGAACTTCGGTGGGGGTAGTAGGTTGTTTCCAGTCTTGGATTACTGAAATTTTGCTTGGATCAACATCAATCCCTTCTTTTGATACGACATAGCCAAGGTACTTAACTTCATCTTGTCAGAAGATACACTTAGAAAATTTAGCTTTAAGGACATTTCTTCTCAGAATTTATAACACTTGTTCTAAATGTTTTGCATGCTCGCCTTCTGACTTGGAGTAGATTAAGATGTCATCGATGAAGACCAGAACAAATTTATTCAAGACACCATGGAACACTCTGTTCATTAAATCATGAAGTAGGCTGGAGCATTACACAAGCCGAACGACATTACTAACCATTCGTAGAATAAATCGGGACCCCTGAAGGCTGTCAAAGGAACAAAATCTTCGGCTATGCGTAATTGGTGGAAACCTGTAGCTAGGTCCATTTTGGAAAATACCCTCGCTCCGTTTAATTGATCTAGCAATTCATGGATTCGCGACAATGGATATTTATTCTTCAATGTCTGCTTAATGAGATCTCGGCAATCAACACAAAGTCGTAGAGTACCGTCTGATTTCGGGACAAACACTACTGCTGCTCCCTAATTTGAAAAGCTTGGCCTGATCAGACCTTTCCAAAGCAATTCTCGAGTTTGGTTGCCCAACTCTTCTTTTTCTTTCGGAGCCATTCTTCGAATTGGATGTACCACTGGTCTGGCATTCGGAATTAGATCGATTCTGAATTCAATTTCTCTTTGCGGAGGTAAGTTTTCGACTTCTTCGAACACATCCGCATAGTTTTTAACGACATGAATCTTTTCTAATGAAGCGGGAATAACTTCCAAAGCAGACCAAAATTCTTTTCTATTTGCATCCGAGCCATGACAGGGTATAACAATACTCCCAAGTTTTGTTTTAATTTTTACTTCTCTGTCGACACACCTTACTTCAGCTTTGTACTCCGTTAACCAGTCAAGCCCAAGAATAGCGTCGAATTTAGAAAAATCCATAACAATCAACTTAAAGGAAAATTGGTATCGGGAAAAAGAAATGGGTACTTTACAACATGAACCGAGAATGATAGAGCCTCCTATCGGGTTTTGAACTCTAATCGGTTCTTTAAGCTTTCTTTGTTTTAACTTAAACTTGTGAACAGTGTTACTAGAAATGAAGCTACGAGATGCACCAGTGTCAAAAAGTGCAGAAACAGGAATATTTTTAATTATAAGGGTACCTCCGTAGACGTCGGGTTTACCTGATCCATCAGTAATAGCCGGCGGGTTTTCCCCGTCATAAACATGTACTACTTGTGCATTCTTCTTCAAAGGACAATTTCTGCTAAAGTGCCCCTTCTGATGGTAGTTGTAGCATTCAGCCAAGCTGCGGGGGTTCGGATTTGAGCTTTGCGGGTTTGTCTTCAGCCGCTTTTGAGCGGTGCACACATTTGAATAATGCCCTTTCTTACCGCAATTGTAACAGCTGCCTTTGGGTGGCTTACCAGCTTGCTGAGTAGCGGCTGCTGCATCGCTGGACACGGGCTGATCTCCAGAAGCTTTGCGCTTGTTTCCTGCTTGGCTTTTAGCGCGGTCTAGATTGGAGTTCCTCTCATCCAAATCTTCGTAGTTACAGGCCATCTCTACCAGTTCTGAAAATGGAAGTTTGATGTTACTCATGGCCCGGTCCTGATACTTGCGTTGTAGCCCCAGTATAAACCTCTTGTTCTTTGCTTTTGATGTCAAGATAAGCTCTGGAGCATAACGTGATAGCTGTGCGAATTTGTTGAGATAGTCTTGAATAGATCGGTCTTCCTGCTGGAGATTAGCAAACTCATCACGCATAAGCTCTAATGCTTGCTCGGGGATGAACTTCCCCGTGAACAATGTCTTGAACTCCTCCCAAGTTCTTACTGTATCTTCCTCATCCTCAGAGGTGATGGCATCCCACCACAATTCGGCCTCCTCCTGTAAAAGCCAAGCGCCCATAAGCGCTTTGTCGTGGGTTCCAAGTCTCATGCCACCAAAAAATTTCTCGCATATCTTCAACCGTGCTAAAGCCTCTGTCACGGTGCCAATGCCAGAAAAGGGTTTGCCTCCGAGGTTTCTGTACCTCTTCCTACTCGGTCAAGGTCGAAGTCCTGAGGTGCTGGTGGCTGTATCATAGGCCCTTGTTCTGCTACGGGGATATTCCCCCGTCCTCCAGCTCGGCCTGCTCGGCCTCCTCGGCCGCCTCTGGCTGCAGCTGCTCGTGTAGCCATCAAGTAAAGATCTGTATAAGCAAGAAAAGAGTCAAGCTCACAGAAATGATAACTTTCATATACGATAAAGCAGAAGAACATAAGGAAAGGTAATGATATACTGATCAAATTGTTTTGCTATTCTGCTTAGCTCATTCTAGGACATTACTTATCCTATCTCTAATGAGCCACTCACCTTAGAACACTACTGATTCTATTCTGACGAGGTGTTTAATGTGTTAAATTCCAGAACTAAGGTTAACCAAAGCTCTGGTACCAACTGTGACGATCCCAAAACCCGTACGACGATGTTAAGGATAAGCATTGGAATTTAACTCATTAATCATCATTAGTAGAGTACTGATAATAGCATAAACAATACATAGAATAATTTTACATTGATATGACAGCGGAATCATAACATGTAACAACATCAGAGTAGCACAGTGTAGGATATAACTTAGTGCATAAAAAGTGAATGATCAGTCAACATCGCCATAAGCGGAATATATACATACAGTGAGACATAATAAAGATACCAGTCTACATCGCCTGAGGCGGTACATATACATAAGATAATACATGCTGGAAGTAAATCAGTCTACATCGCCATAGGCTGAATATATACATAAGATAAGGATAGCGGAAAGTCAATAGCCAAAATACAAGTAAATCTAATCCTCGCCATCAAGCCAAAAGCGCACTCCGTACTGCAGTGCTAAGCCAAAATAACCTGTCATCTGTCAACTAGGCTGCCCGTGTGAAAATAAGGGCACCCGAGTTTGCAAAGTGAAACAAACAACGAGTCAGACGTGGGACTGGTATGAGAAATCTACTTAACTGGTTAAACAACAATAATAAGGAAAATCATAGGACCACGCCACTTTCGCGGAACGGGTTTACTCCAGTGATTTCCAGTGCATTTAAAAACAAAGAAAATTCTTTAAACAACGCAATGCTTTTAAAAAGAATGAAGCCGTTATAAGACTCATGTCCCATCACACAATACAACACAAACCGGAGGATAGAGTTTTATCTTATAATGGCCAAAATATGCTTAATACGTGCAGAGAAAAATCACTTGGTATTATTACTAGTGCATATATGTTTCAAAAGTGAATTCAATCATAAATATCAATCATAGACGACATGAGCATCCCATGCCACTATGTCGCCATATATAAGTTACAATCGAATTCGTAATCTCGTATTGGAAATTGGATTTCCATCATGAGTCGAGGCAAGAGGCAAGCTCCTCTCCGCTTCGAGATACTCTAGCTAATGCCTCAGGACTACACACTCTAGGTAACCCTTGGAATCGGCTGGGTCGGTCCTCCCTTACGTTTGAGGATTAGTTATTCCTGAACACACGTTTCCCAGTCCTTACATACCTATAATCGAGGCGCCTCGCATTCCAACAACCACAAAGATGAAAGTAATATAAATGTCAACCAGTTTAAGCACTGACACCTTCATAACTAGAAAGAAACATCGTGTTCTCCCAGCGGTCCTTATCCCGTTTTTGACTCGTACCGAGGTGTGAGGCTCGTGTATCCATGCTATACACAAAGCCAGACCATGTAGGCCGTACTTTGATCATCGACCACAAGAATTTTCTTTGCAACAAAAGCCTTGATCACTGCATCTTGGCATGCCACACAGGCAATCCACTCCATACGACTGATTTCTATCGATATATAACCTCTGAGCTCGTATATCTCAGAGAAGGGCGTTAAGCAAGAGAATTAATTCTCCGCCGCCAAACAGATATAGATTTAACAGAGATCAATCAGTACAGAACAAGATCCAATGTCAGACACACAGTCCATTTACAAGTCCGTTCTGGGTCTGAACGAAATCGGAGGCACCATATTCCTCGCATATCCATACAATCAACACATACGTCCAGACGGCTACTACTCTAGTCCCTTCAAGGTAGTTACTCCAATCAGGAACCTCAGCAGCGCCCATCCATCCGATATGAAGATCGTCGGTCTTGAACAATCTTCATATTTTCGACTTCGAATCGTTCGATCAATTATTTGAAATGAGGGTTAGCTCGGCCTTTTCAAATAACTCACGTATATTTAGAATTCAAATCAATTCTTTCCATGGTTAAATTATTCGACATTCACATTTCAGTTCTTTAGTATAATTTTCATGTCAAACACATTTAACCATCAAATATCAAGCAAACAAAGTAAAATCGGTTTGTTTCCATTCCATGTCGCTTATAATATTTTATAACGATTTTTTGCTATTTTTATTTATTTAAAAATTGCAATATTTAATTAAATGACGTTTCAGGTCGTGCCGTGGCACTGGCGCTGTTTTTCCCCAAATTTGTTTTACACATATCGGGAAATCTAACCGTTGGATTTCTACAAAGTTTATATCACTGGGAAGATATTTCCAAAGCGAACCCAATGGTTCCAGTTTCGTGAAAATCCGACGGTCGGATCTTTCGTATAGTCGTTTGAAGTTACGATTTCAAAACGCGAACTACACGTCGTTATTCGATTTAATTTAATTATATTTATATTTATATATAAATATAATCCATTTTGGCACTGTTTTTGTTCAGATTTGAATTAAACTTTCTAGATAATCCAACCGTTGGATCTTTACAAAGTTGGTGCCGTTGGAAAGATATTTCCAAGGCGAACCCAACTGTTGCGGTTTCGGGACAATCTAATGGTCGGATCTCTCACACTAATCGATTGAAGTTACGATTTCAAAACATGAACTGCACGGCCTCGATTCGTTTTAATTTAATTTATATTTATATATATATATATATAATTTATTCAACGATTTCAATATCGTTTTCACTTCAAATATTTCACTAACGCCTTTATATTTCGAAAAATTTCGCCATAACCTCCTTTGTACGGGAAGGGGTTTGGAAATTTATTGGGCCGTATTAGGTACCCAATAAATCCTAATAAGCATACACATATTTATAGTGATATATTCCGGTGTCCACAGGGGAGTGTGTATAGATCATAACTCCAGAGAATAAATTCTCGTCACCCTATAAAGTGTTTTTTTGCCTTAATGACCAGAGAGACGTGTTAGTTGTCATCTCCAGACCCGTGTGGTTTTTTTTATTAATCTGGCAATTTACCGTTACAATTTATATAGTTCAGATCAGTCATCAGTTCAACCTGTAATATATAGTCATCGCCATACAAGCCTCTCGCTCGTATGGTAAATCTTCAACCTCGTTACACAAGCTCCAAATGCTTATGTGATATATGATGAAGTATGCCTATCGCCAAGAAGTATGCCATGTATTGTAGTTCAAAATTAATTGTTACTATCCTATGGCGATGTTTATTATTACACACAGAATAACCAGCACTCCGCATCCAATGGCATTCACAGGAGTTGATATAAAAATAAAATTGCGCAGCCAACTCATTAAGGCTTACCTATTTGTCGGGCACGCAAAGAATTTCTTTACTCAACAGCTAATCCATTATCTCTGTTCAATACATGTATATATATATTTGCAGAACAAAGCTAATAATAATATTCTTAGCGAATAAATATTTATTTCAACACATTGCTATTTTTAACACTTATACATAGGATAAAATGATTATTTTGACGAACAAAAATATATTTCAACTCTTGGCTATTTTATTTAGATCCTAACCATGTTAAAAATAATATTTATAACACCCGAACATTTATTTCAGCACGTGTGTATTTTTAGCGAGGCGTATACATGATAAAAGTAATATTTTTATCATCAGAAATATTTATTCAACACGTGAATGTTTTTAGCATTTCATATTTATAATAAAAATGTAAATTTTATTGTTAAATCAATTTATTTAAAACACGAATACCATTCAACACATGAATTTCTATTCAACGAATGAATTTCTATTCAACACATGAATGTTCTCTATAGTTTGTATATATAATAAAAATGTGATTTTTATTGTTAAAGTAATTTATTTAAAATAAGAATACCATTCAACACATGAATTTCTATTCAACGAATGAATTTCTATTCAACACATGAATGCGGTTTCAACAAATGAAAATAATTTCAACAAATGAAAATAATTCTAACACATGAATATTTCAGAAAATTTCGACAGCATAACAACAGGGTAGTTAAAACCAGCACCGTCCCGAGTACGGCTCCTCGCTCTACCTTAAAACCTCGCGGTTTTTGACAATGGGGATTTCATGCATCTAGTTCGCACGCAGGCGACATGTTTTATTTTTCATTTCCACAATCCTACTCTAATTTGTTTCAACCACAAGAGGGTATTTTTCAACCACAAAGGTATTTTTCAACCACAATCCAACACAAACAATTATTTTCAACCATTCGGCATACCACATATTTTCATGCCAATCACAAGCAATAAATATCGTCCATGGTTTGTGGACGAGGGGAGTATATATATATATATATATGTGTGTGTGTGTGTGTGTGTGTGTATGTATATAAATATATTTCACTTCCATTTCAACAAAATTCAAAGCATATATGTTTCATACAACGCTTGTATAATTTGTACATCGCTCATATAACTTATACAACACATGTACATGAGGTATACAATGCGTATATAATTTACACTTCGCTTATATAATTTATACAACACGATTTCGTTCACACATTTCAATTTAGATTTCTCACATTGGTTTTTGAGGTGCTAAAAATCTTAGATAGCTCAGAAAAATCTGCGGTCTCTTCTAGATGGTAGAGAGCCTCCTTGTAGTCACGATATTTTATGTTTCATCGAATTTCGTCAACACATGACAAAGATATGATTTTTCAAAGTTTGCAACACTTAAAAGTGTTATTTTCAATTCAGAAAAATCAAAGCCGTTTACCTTCTGAATTCTTCGAAACTAAGGTTCGATCTTTCTCCTCGATCGTTGCACGATGTTCAAATCCATTCGCACCACATGATAGAGGAGAGAGTGGCGCTCAGATCGGTGGCAGAAACATCGAGCTCGGTGGTCTGAATCGGTGGTGGCAGCGGCTCCAAGTGGGCGACTTCAGGAGGTCGATGCTCCTCCAATACTGAACGATAGCGGGTGTTTTTGGTATGGATTTAAAGAGGGGAGTGAGAGCTTCATTAAGTTGAAAAGGGAGGGGGCTGATTCTTCTTGGACTTATCGGAAAATGGGAGGGAAGATCGGAGCTTTTTCCGTCGTGCGTGGGGAGGGGGGGGGGGTAATCGGGTTTTGACTGGTCAAAAGGGAAGTGAGAGAGAAAGAGAGTGATTGGCCCATTATATTTTATTTTTAATTTATTTTAAATTCAAAAATATCCTTTTGTCTAAACGAACACCAATTTCAACCCAACGACTGTCGCGCTTAGCTAAATACCCCCGTCCCTGACACAATGGGATACGTTTCGTAGGCCAATTCGATTGTTACAGTCAGTTATTTTTCAAATTAAAGTATATAACATTCAATATTCAATTTGAACGTACATTTCAATTTTCCAGGGCTACAAACTGATTCGAAAAATTCGAGAAAAATAAATCTAGCTATGTTTTGACGCTACGGTCCCAACAAAACTAGTTTCGTCGAATTCTGATATCGTTTGAAAAATGGCCATTTTCTGGTCGATCCAATTTAACAAAAATTGACCAATCACATTTTACTTTTCCACGCTCACATACTAGCTTCAAAAATTATGAAATTTGAAACCTAGCAATAGTTTGACATCCCAGATCCAACAAAAGTGGTTTCGTCGAATTCCGAGGTCATTTGCAAAATGTCTATTTTCAAGGGCTATATATTCTCTATAGTGACCTTTCTGAAAATTCATTTGGCGATAACTTTTGATTCCTGCTATGAAACTCCGATTTTTCAGATTCGTTAGAAAGGTATTCATAAACAGATTTAAATATTTTTGGTTTCACTAAAATCCATTATATTTTACACCCGGTACAGTCAGTCAAAGTTTGAATTCAAATTTTCAAACTGCCAGACTATTTCCAATTCAATATTTCGTTGAAATATTCTATTTCAATTGTTTAAATTCTTTGAAAATAACCAATTTAAAATTTTTAAATTGGCTCGCATTTTCCGTGTTTTTACAGCTCATGCTGATTTGTTAGATCTGCCATAGTATTATCTGATATTTGATGCTTTGAACTTGTGTCATATGTGCTTTCTTCACTCCATTTGTAATGTACTCTTTTGCACACATTGGTACACTTAGCATTGAAGTTCTTACATTATAAACTTTTTTAATAGGAGTTGCAATGATGTTAGAAAATGGAAAATAATTTTTATCGGAAACATCATGCTTATTTGTAATCACGCTGTCATGATAGTCCAAACATTTTATATCCTTTTTGATGACCCGCATATTCTAAAAATGTACATGTAGAGAATCTAAAATTCAACCAAGGAGTTTTATATTATCTTAAATAGGGGAGGCACAAGCATCCAAAACCTTTTAATTGATGATAATCCAGTTTTGCATTAAGCATAACTCCTAGGGGACATTGTTTTTCAATGTTTTAGTAGTTAGTCTATTTATCAAATAAGTCGTGGTACTAAAAGCATCTAGCCAAGCTTCCATGGGTAGTGACCCTTATGCTATTAGTTAAGACCATAGTCGACAATGAGTACGTGCTTCCTCTATACCAAACCATTTTACTTGGAAGTGTGTGGGCATGTGAGCCTATGTGATATACCTTTCTTTTGAAAGAAAACTTTTAGTGGTTCGAATTTAATTCCTCCATCTATTTGAAATATTTTCTGCATATGGTTTCTTGTCTCCCTTTTTCTATCACAAAGTACACAGTCGACATTATTGGTTTTTGATTTTGACTTAAGAAAATAGATTCATAAGAATGTTGTGTATACATCAACAGATGAAATATAATAATTGTAACTATAATCTAAATTAATTGGTGTTGATCCCCATAGGCCACTGGCAATTAATTCAAGTGGATTTTCAAAACTTGTTTGAGAACTAACAAATCAAAGTTTATAACTCTTCCACAATTTGATGATATATGCAAATGTATGGTTTAGTCACATTTTCAAAATGAATATTACTATTCAACAGAATCTATTTTACAATGTTTACATTCGAATGCCCTAACTTGTTGTGCCAAGCATTAAATGAACTGTTTTTCTTCTTAGAAATCGCAAAGAGATTAAAATACCCTTTCTTTACTCCTGAATTAACAAGGTTAAATTTGTATTTTTCCCTATTTGCTTTACTCTCCAAATGAATTATTTAGTATGTGTGTCTTCAACTAAACAATATTTTTGGCTAAAATCAAAGTATATATTGTTGCCACTTGCAAATTGAGACACATTCATAAGATTTTCATTAATTTGAGGGACTATTAGCAAATTATTAAGATATGATTGTCTTCCACCTTTTATGCAACCAAGTCTAGTATGCAATTTTTATTCTCTCACCATTGCCTATGCGTATAGAATTTTTACCTTTGTGCTTCTTTTAACCAAGATTGAGATTGTTAAGATTGTATGTGAGTTGGTTGGTTTCTCTAGAATCGGGTATAAACTTTTATCCATAATATGACCGGTCTTTACAAAAACACTCTGTTGATGGTCTTGAGAACTTATAGTTTGATTCGTTGTTTCGATTTATGAAATATTGGGAAGTTCGGTTATTTCTACTTGCATTGATATTATTCTAACCGCCTGGATAATTCTGGTTGAACCTGAATTGATATTTTAAGGTAGTGTGGCCAACTCTCTCTTGTATTTGCCATTTTGGCCTATTACTTTTATTGTCGAACCTGCTTATGTTTCTTGATCTGTTAGTATATCCACCTCTTTGAATGGTTTGTGATGATTGATCAGGCTTTGAACTGTTAGAATTCTTGTTTCTATAGTTGATAGTATAATTAATAGATAAATCCAAATCTTGAGATAAGTTATTTTTAGTTCTTGCTTCATGTGCTAACAAGATTGAATAAGCATCTTCAATAGATGGTATAATATGTTTTGATGACATAACTGCCACATTAGCTTCAGAATCATTGTTAAAAACCATTAAAGAAAACTGATGAAATCTTCCGAATGAGTTTAAACCAACAATTCTTATCAACTGATATGCTACAAAGCAATTCATCTTTGATACCATGAAAGAAATCTTTAGTTTGATGATTCGAAAACGAGTTTGTATACGAAAGATTAGTTGTTTTGAAATAAATGATGTATTCGATAATTTGATGAAGAAAAGGATAAAGCTTTCATTGATTAATTGAACCATAG
Organism: Allium sativum; assembly: GCA_030737875.1. Lineage (NCBI taxonomy): Eukaryota > Viridiplantae > Streptophyta > Magnoliopsida > Asparagales > Amaryllidaceae > Allium > Allium sativum. Next base: position 392,477,470 of record CM060924.1, on the reverse strand, counting down.
GCACATGCGTATTTATATACGTACTTGGGCTTATACAAACGTTGGCATTTAGGTTAGTTTACCCATTACCCGACTCATTAGATTACAATACTAAAAACTGGTTACATTTTACACAATGCTCACATTAAGTGTTGATTTCATCCTTGATGTAGTAACCATTACGATTGCTAGTATAAAAGAGGTTCCGTTGGCGATTGTAAGATCTGACATGGCAGAAACCTAAGTAACACGAAGCACATGTTTCTTCTTCTTCTTTTTTCCTTTTTTCAGGTATTGAGGTGTATAATTTTCTAACTGCTTTGGGTATGTAGGACGTCACACTAGTGATTCAGCTGTCCATTTTATTAATTTTTTAATTTTGAAAATTAGGGGAGATTGTTGTAATTTTTCAATACAAATGCTTTGAGTTTTGGTATTTTTATTTGTGAAGAGAAAGAAGAATGAAAAGAAGGTGTGGGGATTAGTCCCACATTATAGAAGATAAGGAGGTGTGCTAATCCTTAAGTAGCCTTCTCATGAAGGTGTTGGGGCCTTGGGCACCCAAATGCTTACTTTGTTGTGAGGAGGGAGACTATGCATCTCTATACCACACATGCGCGCGCCGCCGCCGCCGTTTGACCGACAGACTGAACCGGGTCGGGCCGGGTACTGGGTCTCGGGTCCGATAAGCAATATTTTAGACAGTTTTTTAAACTGTAAACGGGCCGAATTGCGGCCCAGTTCAGACCCGAATGAAGTTCAAAAATGGGCCGGGTAGTTTAAACGATTCTGGACGTTGGTAAATGGCGGGCTAATTTGACATTCGCAATGCCTTGAAACGTTGCGAATGAAAAGGCGTGATGTTTCAAAAACAAATAGATGCAGTGTTTCGAATTTGAAACGGCCAATGGTCGTGACAATTCACGAATGGACGCACCCTCGTACTGCTTATAAATACCAACGCAGAAAAGTGTTTCAAATCACTTTTTAATTTTTTTTTCTTCCTCCCTGTTTAGCGACACCATTGCCGACACAAGAAAACGTTGCAGATTCTCGAATTTGCAACACTTTAAGGCATTGTAAAATCTTATTCTTACTGCTCTTCTTTCTCTTTAATTCTTGCATCATCAGATTATAATTTTCAGTGTGTTCTTGATCGGATCAAAGTCGTACAAACTTTGAATCTGATTTTGCTGTTCCAAGGCTTTATTGGATCCTAAAAGTCAATAGTTCGATAACCCGTTTGTACCTGGTGGGTTGAACTATTGTCTGAAAGAATCTATTCTATAGATCCTTAAAGTCTGAAGTACGACAATCATACTACGATCATCATCATCCAATAGTCTCAAACCGCAAAATCCCAAGAAATTTTCAGATAATATCTTCAGTCATGGATAGTTTGAGTGCATTACAAGTTATGAATCAGCATTTGACGAAATTGCAGCGTTTTAACGGTGAAAACTTTACTTGTTGGCAAGAGACGATGAAATTCTTTCTGATCACCATCAAATTGTTCTATATATTGGAAGACGGATTAGAAGTTATACCGTAGGAAACCGCTGGCGAGAATGCCGCTCTGAAGGCAAAACGTGTAAAGCGCAAAGAGGATGATTTCCTGTGCAGAGGGCATATTTTGAATGCATTATCTACTTCAGTCTACAACACTCATAGGACCTTGAAAACTGCAAAGGACCTCTGGACTGCATTGGAGAGCAAGTATCACATATCCGAGGCAAGTAATAAAAAAAATTCTTATTTGTAATTTTATGGATTTCAAAATGGTCGCCAGCAAGTCCATAGTTGGACGAGTAAGTGAAATACTACTGTTGGTGAATCAACTTAAATATGTCGTTATTGATCTCCCTGAATCATTTGTTGTTGGAGTCATTATTTCGAGACTCCCAAATTCTTGGAATGATTATAGGAAAAAATTAAAACATGCGGAAATAAGTTATAATTTAGACAGTTTACAACATCATCTTCATAGTGAAGAGGATTCTCGTAAACGCGAACTAGATGATAATCCGAAAAGTGAGTGTTAGGCTAAGGCAAATGATGTTGAAATTACTGATAAATTGAAGCCTAAGAATGAGACACGGTTTAAGAAGAATAATAATTATAAGAACAAAAAGAAGGGTGTCTGTTACTACTGTAATAAACCCGTCCACTATGCCCGAGACTGTCGTCTTCGGAAGAAACAACAAAAAGTAAATGTGGTCGAAGAAATGCTTGTAGCGGTTGTACAAGAGGCAAACTCTGTTAGTGGCATTGATAATGATTGGTGGCTCGATACTGGAGCAAACATTCATGTTTGCAAAGACCATAATATGTTCAAGACTTACGAAGAGAATAATGGAGAATCCAGCGAAGTTACTGGTGCAAACAAGGTTGCAAGCAAAGTTCTGGGAAAAGGCACAATTGAATTTACATTCACCTCTGGGAAAGTTCTTACATTAGCCAATGTATTTTATGTACCCGATATGTGTAAGAATTTGGTTTTTGGATGCCTTCTTAACCAAGGAGGATTCAAGATGGTGTATGAGTCTGATAAGTTAGTGTTATCCAAGAACAACAAATTTATTGGATAGGGATATTCTTGTAACGACATGATTAAGTTGAATCTAGTAAAGAAATCTTCTACTTATATCGCTGATTCTGTTAATTTATGGCATGGTAGATTAGGACATGTTAATTATAAATCTCTTAGAAATATGCATAAATTAGGATTAATTTATGATTGTGATTTCGACTCTATCTCTAAATGTGAAATATGTGTTCAAGCAAAAATACACCGGAAATCCTTTAAATCTGTAGAAAGGAAAAATGGTTTGCTTGATTTGTTATATAGTGATGTGGGTGACAAAAAAAGTAGTATCACCTATGGTGGTAACCAATACTATATATGTAACGACCTGCATTCTACGTATCGGAGGATCGTAGAATATTTATTTTATTTTCATGCGAAGTCATACGGTCATTTAACTTTGGTAAATGACTATTAGAGTCATTTCCCACATTCATGATTTTTTCCGAATTTTAAATAACTGATTTTCCCCTAGTGAGTCTTGTTTTTTCCATAACTTTTGATTGGTAACGATTTTTTATGTGAAATCACTTCCACTGGTTTCAAATGTTGGTTTCCCATTCCGTGGAGTGGTCACATTAATCAAACGGACTTACCGTTTGGGAGATATGGCTGAAATAAGATTTAAAGATGGAAAAACAGCCTAATTGGGCTTAATTAAGTGATTAGCAGCTAGGCCCATAACCCATTTCAGGATTAGGATTATGGGAGGGTTGAAAGGAGTTAGAGAATCATCTCCTTTCATTTTTCTAGTCGCCACAAACTTTTCTCTAATCCTAATCATGGCTTGCAACTTCTAAATCTCTCTCTAATCACTTTCTAATCACAAATTGATCAAATTTACAACAAATCAAGCCAAATTAGCACCAAATTCAAGATTGAGCTGAAGCACCACATTGGGTCCCAGCAAAATCAGTAAAAGTTTCAGATCTAGCATTTATTTTTGGCTAAGGTGTGTGATTTGCATGTTTATACACTAATTATGACTAATTAGAGGTGATTAGTGATAATTAGCGAAAGTATGCATCTAAAAATTCTAGAAAAATATGTGAAAAATTATAAAATCATGTTTTTTATCGTTGGTATGAATTTAGGTTAATTTGGATTAAGTTTGCTAATCCTATAGTTAGACATGGTTAAGGGGAAAATCGTGGATTTGGGTATGTTTGATCTAAATTAACATGTGAAATTGTTGTTTTTATGTTTTTGGTTGATTCTACATGTTACTACGGCTGTTTGGTATGTTTTATAATCGCATAGGGAAGTTAGAATGGTTGAAAACACAGTATGGCGAAAATAGCTTGTTGGAAAAATTGCAGAGTTTTGGTCCAGTTAGGAGTAGGAGACCCAATCCGATCCAGATAGGAGGAGGAGACCCGATCTGAATTGGATAGGAGGAGGAGACCCGATCCGAACCGGATAGGAGGAAGAAACCCGATTCGAACCGGATAGGAGGAGGAGACTCAAACAGAACCGGATAAAAAGAAGAGACCCGAACGGAACCGGATAGAAGGAAGAGACCCGATCCGAACCGAATAGGTGGAAGGGACCCGATCCGAACCGAATAGGAGGAAGAGACCTGAACCGAACCAGATAGGAGGAGGAGTGTAACGACCCGCATTCTACGCATCGGAGGATCGTAGAATATTTATTTCATTCACATACGAAGTCGTATGGTCGCGTAACTTTAGGAAACGACTATTGGGGTCATTTCCCATGTTCACGATTTTTGCGAACTTTAAATGACCATTTTCCCCTAGAGAACCTTGTTTTGCCCATAACTTTTGATTGGTAAAGATTTTTGATCTAAAACAACTTTCATTACATTCGGATGATGGTTTACCTTTTCGTAGAGTGGTCACACTAATCAAACGGACTCACTGTTTAGGAGATATGGCTGAAATAAGGTTTGGAAGATGAAAAACAGCATAATTAGGCTTAACGGGGTGATTAACAGCTAAATCCATAAACCATTTCAGGAATAGGGTTATAGGAGGGCTGAAAGGGTTTGGAGAAACATTCCCTTTCATTTTTCCAGCCGCCAATAACATTCCTTGAACCCTAGCAATTGTAACACCCCACGTCCATTAATGTCACTCACAAAGGAAATGCATTAACTTTCATGGTGTATTATTGGTGTATAGAACGGAATATAACAAGACAGATACATATATTGGTACTTGAAATTTTTAAAACTACTTTTATTGCTGCAGAGAAATAGTTTGATTACAACAACTTCATAAACCAAGTACACTTAATATCCATCTTGACAAATTGTTTTCAGAGTACATAAAGTAAGAAGCATAACCCCAACATCAGTAGCCATAAAAGAGATAAGCTGAACTTTACTTTCAGCAATCCGAGCTCTTCCAAAAGAGAGAGAAAGAGAACCAAATCAAGCTCCGCTAGTACTAGTCCCACCCTGAGAACCAGGGGGAAGGAAGAAAAGAGGCGAAAACAAAGGGGGTCAGACATGAAGTCTGGCGAATACCATAACTTTAACAATACAATTATTAAAGTAATTAGGATAAGGCATAAACTGCCAAAATAAGGAATGACTGTGAAGCAAGTGGGCAAGACAAAGAAAACAGAGGAATATTTTGGCGTTAATTGCGCTCCTAATCACTATAGGATAATTATTATACTGCAGCTAATTACACCGCACCATTACTAGTCACCCTAAAAGTTGATCCTGCCCACTGAACAGAATAATAATAATAATTGTAGTCTCGTGTACCCTTAGCTGTCTTCATAGGTGCCGTCTGCACCAATTTCCACTAGTTGTACCCACTACCCTACCATTCTAATTACAATGTTTATTCATAATATGGTAGTAATACTCCTAGTTGTTTTCATAGGTGTCGTCTGCTCCTATCTTCGCTAGTCGTACCCACTACCTTCCCCATTCGATCGGCTCCCAAACTCATAGATACCCGTGCTGGTCCCACAGTGGGGTGTATCACTCCCCTAAGTGGCAACCCGATACCACTAAAGATGCATGACTTATATCTACACGATGCAACAACGTCTTACCTACCAGCCCGAGCCCACGCACACACATAACCCCGTTGGACTTGCGTTGCCACCGCTAACCCGTTTTGACCTCTTACAATCAAACTCAGTAAGCGTGTCGCGTCCTCGACTTGGTTCGAGCTCACAAAGATACTTAATGGGTTACTGGTTTGAAAAGGGTCCCCACACAAGCTTTCCACCTATGCTTGGTCCCCACTAAGATTCGCCACTTAACTCCTTCTTATTCATGTCTTCTTACATTTTTTTCAACTTGGTTAAGTGTTTATAATTATATCCCACATGTCCCCCATGTTATCCACTTAACAAAACAACATGTGTTATTGGTTAAGCTTGTCTTAACCCTATCCGTTTATCAAATCAATATATATTATTGGTTAAGTTTGTCTTAACCCTTTCAGATCAATACATATTATTGGTTAAGTTTTCTTAACCCTATCCACTTATCAGATTAATATATATATATATATATATATATATATATTGTTGGTTAAGCTAGTCTTAACCCTTCCCACTTATCAAATTATTGGTTGAGCTGGTCTTAACCCTACCCACTTATATATTATTGGTTAAGCTGGTCTTAACCCTGTCCACTTACCATGTTTTACTTAATTTATGATTAAGTACATCTTAGTTCACAGATACCTTGGTTATGAGAATAACTCCCTAAGTACCAACCCCGAAGTCCGAAATCAACATCAGATTGTTACTCAGAGAATCACTCACTCAACCAAACTTCTGTTTGTCATTCATATTCGTCTTTAATCAGCATTAATTAATTATTAATGCACAGACCCCTCACATTAAGTCGATTGCTTGTGGTCGCTGGATATGCCGGGCGGTTCCGGGCATACTTCTACCACAAGCCAGACTTAACCTCGTGTCTAAGCATCATTTAATTTATGCCTTTGACCTCTCACATTAGACTACCGTTTGTGGTTGCTGGATTTTGCCAGGAGGGTTCGGGCAGTCTTATACCACAAACGAGTCTAACCTCGTGTCTTAGGCCTTTATTACTCATTTAATTTGTGCCTTTGACCTCTCATATTAGACTACCATTTGTGGTTGCTGGATTTGCCGGGCGGGTCCGGGCAGACTTATACACAAACGAGCCTAACCTCGTGTCTTAGGCATTTATTATTACACATTATTATTCAACACCAATTTGAATTAATATCTCTATTTCAAATTGCCAATAACTTCCAATTTTAATCCATGTCCATAATTGTCACTTAAATTATGTCCATAATTACTATGCATATGAATTAGGCCAATTAATGTCTCAAATTAATTATATGCCTTTATGCCATTTTATACCGATTCACAGTTTTGCAAAATTTAATATTTTCCCATTATCCCCACGTCGTTCGTATGTTGAACGTGAAATATGTTAGACTCGCAAATAGTCTATCTCATAAAAAGGAAAGAAACATCACAACTTGCATAACACACAGAATAGATCTAACTAGCATAACATGGATCAAAACTGGCATGATTATGATTCATATTAACATAAATTTGCATAATCAACACTTGCATAGGCAATAGTCATAAAACATAAAATTTGTATAAACTATGTACTGTCATGGATCTAAATGTATAGATCTAAACATGTAATTATGAACTTGCATATATGAATATGGTTTTCCTATGACTTGCATATGATTTCATACAAACTTACATTCAAACTAGCATATGATTCACATACAAAACTAACATAGGAAACATAAATTTGCATAAGCATGTAACTGCCTTGGATCTAAATATAGATCTAATAAAAATGTGAACTTGCATATAGATTCCTACAAACTTGCATATGGATCTAAACATGTAAATTAATGTCACATGTTTTTGCATTCAAACTAGCATATGTATATACTTGATTCACATATGTTTTTACATCCCAAACTTGCATAAGATTCATATATGTTTTAACATCCTAAACTTGCATACGTATGTTTTAACATCCCAAACTTGCATAAGATTCGAATATTATTTAACACATAAATTTTGCATAAGATTCACATAACATAAACTTGCATAAGATTCACAAATCTACATATGTAAACTTGCATAAAATGAATCAAGTTAAACATGAATAATTGTACATATAAATAGATTTACCTATCATACAACAACAAAACTGTCATATGTTCGCAAACAGACAATAACATCACATGTTTCAACAGACATGTTCTCATAATCCAATTACAACCCATCATAATTAATTTATTAATTATATTGTGTAAGAAATAGTACTCACAATCAAAAGAACAGTCTTGTTTTTCAGGGATCTGTATTCTGAAACTGAATTGCTCGCCTTTGATGTAGATTAATCGTTGTTCTGAATTAGATTTGATTTAATTGGATTCTTGCTTCTATCTTGCTTTTGAGTTGAAAGAGAATGACGACTACTCTAGGTTTACCATTGACGGCATGACGGTCTTAGGAATATTTTTGTGTGGCTTTAGGGTTTGGATTTAGGTTGCTTATATAGAAGTTTGATTTAATAGGAACCGTCAAATTAACCTAGAGCGAATCAAAGCCATTTAGACAAGATAGAATAGCCACATCAGCCCTAAATGACTCAGCAAAGAGTCAGAATCATCACACAAAGAAAAACGTCAGATTTTAGATCTGACCCGAGGGGGAGGTCGACACTCAGGTCGACCCCCAGGTCAACCTGTATATAAGGAGGTCGACCCCCTAGTCGACCTGGCCTTGGGTAGGTCGACCCCCTAGTCGACCTGCCTTTGTATTTAATTTTCTGAATTGTTTTTATTTAAATTTCTGAAAGTTCTGAGGGCCATAACTTCTTCATACGAAGTCCAATTCACACAAACTTGGACTCTACTCCAAGCAGAGTTCCGAGACGAACGCAATGGCGCAACCTGTTTCCCTTAATTCTCACATTTGAAATTAAGTATTCTTTAATTTGTTAATTTTAATATTCAAAATCACGGGGTGTTACATTCACCCCTCCTTAAAGGATTTCTCCCCCGAAATCTCCATGTTAAGGAGAATGCATATCCTAACATACAATAATCCATCTACTCAACCATCAAACACAGGCACCCATTGTCCTTACAAGATTTCTAATGCCGTATGAACATATGCAAAAAGTGTGTGTATATGTTCCTTATCTAATGCAAAATCAGGCGGTCTACTGATTCAGTTGACCTCCTTAATGCAAATCATGATAGTGCCATGCGTCCATTATGTATGCGAAAAAATCCTATCGATACATATTACTTCTATATGTGTGCATAACCATTCATCAAAATGCAGCATCTATGTGATAACACAACCATTATACATTCACTAATTTAAATATGCACACATACTTATATGCAATATGAAGGTGATTGAGCCGATCTAGTGCCTAATGTTTGTGTACATGCATCCACGAGCAACCACTTGCATCCATTTGCATCCACCAAACATAACATGTCTCAAACACATGTTTGCAACCATAGGGTTCTTCCTAACTAAAGATCGAAGATATCATCGCCAAGACATCCTAAATGATAGGACAAGTATAAACAAACGATAGAAAAAGGAGATGTTAGGAACATATCCTCAAAAAGAAAAGGGTACAACGTATGCATCTTGCTTTCCGTCTTCCAAGTTGCGTCTCATTGATCATCTCCCTATTGGATTTTCACCATATTGGCCTCTCTGTTGCATAGCTTTATGTCCTCCGATCCATGGATGCATGTAGGAGCTCGTCTAATCATGGCGTCTCACTCCACTTCCACTTATCTAGGCATGCTCGGCTCCACTATTTCCGTTGTATCTTGTAACACTTCCGTAAATGCGATATGTGAAAACATGTTGTGAACACCACTACTCTCCTCATGTCCCTCCAAAATCTAGGATACATAACCTCAAAAGATCTTCAAGGATTTTATTCACCACTTTTTGTCCGTCCACACGTAGGTGGATGATAAGCGATGCTCGTACTTGTAGCCTTTTGCATATCACCTTTTCCTCTTTCATCGAAAACTGCTCCAAGCCCTGTCCCGCAAGCACCGGTATACACTGTGAATGGCTTACTTCCATCTGGCAAAACTAAAACTAGAGCTGTCGTCAGCATCCTCTTCAAATGCTGGAAAGCATTGTCACAGTCAACATCCCAAGCAAAAGTCGAGTTCTTCTTTGTTAACTGAATAACCAGCTAGCCTTAAATAGCTTCTTACTTCTGTTGCGTTCTTAGGAATTTTCCAATCTTGGATTGCCACCACCTTTGCGGGATCCACAGCTATCCCTTCCGTAGAGACCACGTGTCCTAAGAACCTCACTACTTTTCTCCCAAAATGGTACTTGGAGAACTTAGCTTTGATGCACTCGTAGGGTCTCTATTACTTCCCTAAGATGTAGGGCGTATTCTTCTTCGCTTCTAGAGAAAATCAACATATCGTCCACAAAGACTACCACATACTTGTTTAGAAACTCCCTACTCGTTAAGTCAACGAAGTATGCAGGTGCATTCGTCAAACCAAAAGGCATGACGAGCCACTCGCAGAAACCGTCATGGGTTCTGAATGCAGTCTTACGTATTCTGTCTTCAGCCACCCTTAGCTGATGAAATCCTATAGCCAAATCCAGTCTCGAGAAAACCGAAGCACCCACCAACTGATCGAATAAATCGTCTATCATCGACAATGGGTGTCTGTTCTTCTTTGTTAGCTTATTCAGCTCTCTATAGTCCACACACAATCTAAGTGAACCATCAGCTTTCGTAGAAAAAACGACTGGAGCACCTCACTCAGAAATACTTCTTCTTATGAACCCCTTCTCAAGCAACTCTTTCACTTGTTTACTGAGTTCTCTCCTCTCTCTCGGAGCCATGTGGCGCACTGGTAATACAACTGGCTTTGCATTATCTACTAGATATATTCGAAAGTCTATCTCGCGCCTCAGGGGGTAAACCTCGAACCTCATCAAAGACGTCACGATATTCACGGACTACACAAACAGATTCCAAATCATCATTGGATGCGTCAAGGGATTCTAGGTAGCTAAGCATTAACGGACCTCTAGGGTCACAAGAAACATCAAGGGTCTTTCCACAACGAGTCAATAATCTAACTACCCTTCATCCACAATCTAGGATGGCACCGTATCTGGCTAGCCAATCCGTACCCATGAAGCCAAGAACGAAGGTGTTGCATTCAAAACCAATGCCCAAGATAGACACTCTCAAATCCCGACAAATCATTGAAAGATGAGCCGAACCACCAATAGGATTTGAGACTACTATGGGATCCGTAACTAGACTAGTATTTAGGTGCAGTGTTTCAACTAACGAAGCAGATACAAACAAGTGTGAAGCGTCAGAATTAAAACAAGGTTCGAATAGGTTGATCAAAAAGAAAAACCAAATTTCCAACCAAGATATATTTCTACCTCTATCAGGTATGCCAGTCGTGAGGGAACACGTCTGCCCTCCAGAAGATCCTGTACCTTGTCCTTACCTTTGCCTTTTGCTTCTTTGGACGGTCCTAATAAGATGTCCTATAATGATAACAACTAGTCTTTTTTTTTCTAACGTCTTTTTTTAATTAGTCAGGTATTTCACAAGTGTGGCCCTTACTTTTCTCTTGGCCCCTTGTTATCCTTACCTCCTTTCTTTGGATCTATTTTCTTATCGTGTGTCCTATCCATGTCTCTTCTCTATATCCTCTATTCGTGACCTCCCACCAAAATGTGGCTTCGTCCTTTATTAACCAAGCAGCTAATTGAACCATCCACCCATCTTCTATCTTTGGGGTACCAACAAGTCCTCCACTTCCTTCTGGCTTTAACAAATGTCCCAATCCCATGAAGTGGTTTTTCCACCCATCGTACGGAAGTTCTTACATATCATAGGAATAGCGTCTATACGTGGGGGAAGAAATTCAAAAAGGAAAGAGGAAGAGACTTAAAACGGAGAACCGAAGGAAAGATATATGTCTCTTGGGGGTTATGTTTTCAGAACAAACTTTTCTCTTGAAAATACTTTCTTGAAAACATATCTTTGAAAGTATTTCTTTATAAAATGCTTTTGAAAAATAGTTTTTCAAAATTTCATATCTGTTCTGGTAACCTTCAGCTCTGATACCACGTGTAACACCCCACGTCCATTAATGTCACTCACAAAGGGAATGCATTAACTTTCATGGAGTATTATTGGTGTATAAAACGGAGTATAACAAGACAGATACATATATTGGTACTTGAAAATTTTAAAACAACTTTTATTGCAGCGGAGAAATAGTTTGATTACAAGAACTTCATAAACCAAGTACACTTAATATCCATCTTGACAAATTGTTTTCAGAGTACATAAAGTAAGAAGCATAACCCCAACATAAGTAGCCATAAAAGAGATGAGCTGGACATTACTCTCAACAATCCAACCTCTTCCAAAAGAGAGAGAAAGAGATCCAAATCAAGCTCCGCTAGTACTAGTCCCACCCTAAGAACCTGGAGGGGGGAGGAGGAAGGAAGAAAAGAGGCGAAAACAAAGGGGGTCAGACATGAAGTCTGGCGAGTAGCATAACTTTAACAATACAATTATTAAAGTAATTAGGATAAGGCATAAACTGGCAAAATAAGGAATGACTGTGAATCAAGTGGGCAAGAAAAAGAAACAGAGGAATATTCTGGCGTTAATTGCGCTCCTAATTACTATAGGATAATTATTATACTACACCAATGCTAATTACACCGCACCATTACTAGTCACCCTAAAAGTTGATCCCTCCCACTAAACAAAATAATAATAATTGTAGTTTCTTGTACCCCTAGCTGTCTTCATAGGTGCCGCCTGCCCCTATCTCCACTAGTTGTACCCACTACCCTACCCATTCTAATTACAATGTTTATTCATAATATGGTAGTTATACTCCTAGCTGTTCATAGGTGCCGTCTGCTCCTATCTCCGCTAGTCGTACCCACTACCTTACCCATTCGATCGGCTCCCTAATTCGTGGATACCCATGCTGGTCCCACAGTGGGGTGTATCACTCCCCAAAGTGGCAACCCCGATACCACTAAAGATGCACAGCTTATATCTACACGATGCAACAACGTCTTACCTACCAGCCCGGGCCCACGCACGCACATGACCCCGTTGGACTTGCGTTGCCACCGCTAACCCGTTTTGACCTCTTACAATCAAACTCAGTAAGCGTGTCCCGTCCTCGACTTGGGTCGAGCTCACAAAGATACTTAATGAGTTACTGGTTTGAAATGGGTCCCCACACAAGCTTTCCACCTATGCTTGGTCCCGACTTAAGTCCTTCTTATTCATGTCTTCTTACATGTTTTCAACTTGGTTAAGTGTTTATAATTATATCCCACATGTCCCCCATGTTATCCACTTAACAAAACAACATGTGTTATTGGTTAAGCTTGTCCTAACCCCATCCGCTTATCAAATCAATATATATTATTGGTTAAGCTTGTCTTAACCTTATCAGATCAATACATATTATTGGTTAAGTTTGTCTTAACCCTATCCACTTATCAGATTAATATATATATATATATATATTGTTGGTTAAGCTGGTCTTAACCCTTCCCACTTATCAAATTATTGGTTGAGCTGGTCTTAACCCTACCCAATTATATATTATTGGTTAAGCTGGTCTTAACCCTATCCACTTACCATGTTTTACTTAATTTATGATTAAGTACATCTTAGTTCACAGATACCTTGGTTAAGAGAATAACTCCCTAAGTACCAACCCCGAAGACCGAAATCAACATCAGATTGTTACTCAGAGAATCACTCACTCAACCAAACTTCTGTTTGTCATTCATATTCGTCTTTAATCAGCATTAATTAATTGTTAATGCAAAGACCCATCACATTAAGTCGATTGCTTGTGGCCGCTTGATATGTCGGGCGGTTCCAGGCAGACTTCTACCACAAGCCAGACTTAACCTCGTGTTTAAGCACCTTTTAATTTATGCCTTTGACCACTCACATTAGACTACCGTTTGTGGTTGCTGGATTTTTTCGGGCGGGTCCGGGCAGTCTTACACCACAAACGAGTCTAACCTCGTGTCTTAGGCCTTTAATACTCATTTAATTTGTGCCTTTGACCTCTCGCATTAGACTACCATTTGTGGTTGCTGTATTTGCCGGGCGGGTCCAGGCAGTGTTATACCACAAACGAGCCTAACCTCGTGTCTTAGGCATTTATTATTACACATTTTTTTCAACCCCAATTTGAATTAATATCTCTATTGCAAATTGCCAATAACTTCCAATTTTAATCCATGTCCATAATTGTCACTTAAATTATGTCCGTAATTACTATGCATATAAATTAGGCCAATTAATGTCTCATATTAATTATATGACTTTACGCCATTTTATGCCAATTCACAGTTTTGCAAAATTTAATATTTTCCCATTATCCCCACGTCGTTCGTACGTTGAACGTGAAATTTGTTAGACTCGCAAATAGTCTAAATCATAAAAAGGAAAGAAACATCACAACTTGCATAACACACAGAATAGATCTAACTAGCATAACATGGATCAAAACTGGCATGATTATGATTCATATTAACATAAATTTGCATAATCAACACTTGCATAGGCAATAGTCATAAAACATAAATTTGTATAAACTATGTACTATCATGGATCTAAATGTATAGATCTAAACATGTAATTATGAACTTGCATATATGAATATGGTTTTCCTATGACTTGCATATGAATTTCATACAAACTTACATTCAAACGAGCATATGATTAACATACAAAACTAGCATAGGAAACATAAATTTGCATAAGCATGTTACTACCTTGGATCTAAATATAGATCTAATAAAAATGTGAACTTGCATATAGATTCCTACAAACTTGCATATGGATCTAAACATGTAAATTAATGTCACATGTTTTTGCATACAAACTAGCATATGTATATGCTTGATTCACATATGTTTTTACATCCCAAACTTGCATAAGATTCATATATGTTTTAACATCCTAAACTTGCATATGTATGTTTAACATCCCAAACTTGCATAAGATTCGCATATTATTTAACATATAAATTTTGCATAAGATTCACATAACATAAACTTGCATAAGATTCACAAATTAACATATGTAAACTTGCATTAAATGAATCAAGTTAAACATGTATAATTGTACATATAAATAGATCTACCAATCATACAACAACAAAACTGTCATATGTTCGCAAACAGACAATAACATCACATGTTTCAATAGACATGTTCTCATAATCCAATTACAACCCATCATAATTAATTTATTAATTATATTGTGAAAGAAATAGTGCTCACAATCAAAAGAACAATCTTATTTTTCTGGGATCTGTATTCTGAAACTAAATTGTTCGCCTTTGATGTAGATTAATCGTTGTTCTAAATTAGATTTGATTTAATTGGATTCTTGCTTCTATCTTTCTTTTGAGTTGAAAGAGAACGGCGACTACTCTAGGTTTACCATTGACGGCACGACGGTCTTAGGAATATTTTTGTATGGCTTTAGGGTTTGGATTTAGGTTGCTTATATAGAAGTTTGATTTAATAGGAACCGTCAGATTAACCTAGAGCAAATCAAAGCCATTCAGACAAGATAGTATAGCCACATCAGCCCTAAATGACTCAGCAAAGAGTCAGAATCGTCACACAAAGAAAAACTTCAGATTTCGGAAATGACCCGATGGGGAGGCCGACACCTAGGTCGACCTGTATATAGGGAGGTCGACCCCCTGGTCGACCTGGCCTAGGATAGGTCGACCCTCTAGTCGACCTGCCTTTGTATTTAATTTTCTGAATTGTTTTTATTTAAATTTTTAAAAGTTCCGAGGGCCATAACTTCTTCATACGAAGTCCAATTCACGAAGACTCAGACTCTGCTCTAAGCAAAATTCCGAGACGAATGCAATGGCGCAACCCATTTCCCTTAATTCTCACACTTGAAATTAAGTATTCTTTAATTTGTAAATTTTAATATTCAAAATCATGGGGTGTTACAGCAATGGCCTCCACCGTCTAAATTCTTCTTTAATCACTTTATAATCACATATTAGCCAAATCTACATCAAATTAAGGCAGATTAGCATAGAAATCGAGATAGAGCTGCTGGAATACATTGGGATCCATGCCAAATCAGTTATAGTTTCAGATCTGAAATTTATTTGTGGCTAAGGTGAGTGGTTACCATGTTTACTCACTAATTGTGGCTAATTAGGGGTGATTAGTGATAATTAGCAAAATTATACTTTAGAAGTATATATAAAAATTTAAAATATTATTTTATGTCATTGATATAAATTTGGGTTAATTTGAATTAAGTTTGTTAATCCTGGAATTTAGAGGATTAAGGGGAAAATCATGGATTTGGGTATGTTTGATCTAAGATAGCCTATGTGATTGATGTTTTGACCTTTTTGATCGAACCTATATGTTGTTACTACTATTTAGTATGATCTATGATTGCATATGAAAGTTAGGATGGTCGAAAATGCCATCGAGAGGCGAAAAATGGTTTGTTGGAAATTGGTGCAAGTTATGGGTCGAGCGACTGACCTATATGCATGTTCGACCGACCCCTATAGGTCAAGCGACTGACTCTATGCGATGATGTTCGACCGAACCTATGGGTTGAGCGACTGACCCTGTATGAAGTGTTCGACCGACCTTATATGTTGAGGTCCGACTGAACCTATGTGATGATGTTCGACCCGATCCACTACGTGATGTTAGACCGATCCACTATGTGATGTTCGACTGACCCACTATGTGATGTCCGACCAACCCAGAGGAGCTTCTACTACGCATCGACGATCGTGAACTCTTCTGAAGAATGATTCTAATCCAACTAAACCCTAGATGCAAAGGAAGCCCACATGAGAAGTAATGGCTCAGGATCCAAATGGGGATCACGGGTTAACTTCTAAAGTTGGGCTTTGCTGCGGGACATATGGAAAGGGGTTATCGATATCTATAACTTTGGTTCACCATTGTGAGGGGGTAAAGTTATTGACTATGGACCAGTGTAGTGGTGTCAAAGGTTATATGGAATAGGACTCCGTCTGGGCCCCAAAGGGCAAAGTGGTCGTAGTGACAGTTGTACGGAGTCGGACTCCGTCATGGCCCCAATGGTCTGATGATCAAAGCGGTAGATATTATATGCTTTACGCACTGAGTGAGATATGTGAGGATGTTTGCTATCGCCATGTCACTCACACTTCCATTTTTACACTGTATGTTAGTGTTACCTTAGAGTATTGTACATCCAGTTGTGCTAACTCTTTAGTTGCAGGTCCAGGTCAGGTATGATTATTTTTACTTGTTATTGTTTTATTTTGATGCTATCTCTCATACCGGACTTTTGTCCGACCCAGAGTTTTATGTCTCTTCTTATTACTCTGGGTGCTCCTAAATGAGAAGATTAGAGACAGGTTAGGTGGTTATGCCGAGTAGTGAATCGACCCGAACTTCCCCGGTCTCCGAAGAGATGAGAAAGAACGAATTACTGTGAGGACAAGACAAAACAGAACGCAGACGAAAAAACATTTCATTGTATATTACAACAATACCATCAGATACAAGAATATACAGAGTATAATGAATAAATTACATTCGATAAATATCAGAGATTACAATAAATTACATAGCAGCGGAAAATAATACAAAGCACAACTGAAGGTGATATACGGATACAGAGCTTTCCGGATATCATTCCAGCTGTAAACCAGGATCCTGTGAATATAAATCTGCAAAACCAAAACTACTAGCTGCCCGTGCGGAAAATAGGGGCACCCAGAGTTTAGGTTAAAACAATAAACTCCAGGTCAGTCATGTGACTGGTGTGAGAACTATAACAGTTATTTAAAACTTTACTTTGAAAGAAGGTAATTCAAGGGACCACGCCGTATAACACGGAACGGGTTTCCTCCCAAGAATACCAGTGCATAGAAAAGACAACGCAATGCTTTTTCGAAAAATGAAGCTATTATAAGACCCAGGTCCCATCACACAATGCAACGCAAGCCGGAGGATAGGGTTTTACCTTATAACAGCCAAACATGCTTGATACGTTTAAAACAAATCATTTGATACTATAATAAGTGTATAGTGTCAAAACAATTTCAATCATAAATATAAATCATAGACGGCATGAGTGCCCCATCCCACTATGTCGCCGTACTAGGCTCTACAAATAAAGCCGAAATACACGTATTGGAAATTGGATTCCGTCATGAGTCGAGGCAAGGGGCAAGCTCCTCTCCGCGTTCGAGACACTCTAGCAAATGCCTCCGGGTTACGCACTCTGGGCAACCCCGGATGCGGCTGGGACGGTCCTCACTTACGTTAGAGGATTGGTTATTCCTGAACACACGTTTCCCGGTCCTTACAGACCTAAAATCGAGGCGCCTCATTCCAACAACCATAAAGGTGAAAAGTATATAAATGTCAGGGCTGGTAAGTCACTGACACCACCAAAGCTAGAAAGAAACGTCGTGCTCTCCCAGCGGTCCGTATCCCGTTTTTAACTCATACCGAGGTGTGAGGCTCGCGAATCCACGCTACACACAAAGCTACGCCACAAAGGCCGTGCTTTGATCATCAACCACAAGACTCTGCTTTTCAACAAAAGCCTTGATCATTGCATCCTAGCGTGCCACATAGGCAATTCATGCCATGCGACTGATGTCCATCGATATACAACCTCTGAGCTCGTACGTCTCAGAGAAGGGCGTTAAGCAAAAGATTAAATTCTCCGCCGCCAAACAGATGTATATTTAACAGAAATCAATCAACACAGAATAAAATCCAATGTCAGACACACAATCCATTTACTAGTCCGTTCTGGGTCTGAACGAAACCGGAGGCACTTTCCTCGCATATCCATCCATCTCCAAGTACGTCTGGACGACCACCAACTATTTCCATCCTCTTGGGTGTACAGCCCAATCAGGATCATCAGTAATTATCCAAACGATGTGAAGACTTCCGGTCTTCGACCACCGTCTTCATCTTCGACTTATCGTCGAATCAGTTATTCATAATGGGTATAAACCCGGCCTTTCCGAACAACCCGCGTATATTAAAACAAATGTTACACAAACACAACATACGCCTCATTCCAATTCAGAATATTCTTTTATTCACAAAATCACATTTTTAGGGAAAGGTTCCCATTAATTTTATCCAAGATAAATTCTTTAAAATTTATCCTTTAATCTTCCTTTGGATGTCATTTCAAACAAGATTATGGTTTTCTAAACTAGTCGAGATTAGCGAACCACACCGAAGTAATTATTTATTTTATTTCCCAATCCCAACCTATTCATCCCATGAAGCAAAACTGGTAATACTCCATATCTAACTTCTCAGTGTTGTCGGTAAAATTAATTACCATTTCACATTCAAATCTAATTAAAGATTTAACTATCGCTTTGGAGCAAAACTGGTGATACTCCATTCTCGCTCATTTCTAAATTTGATAATTTAGATTATAAATTTACATTTCAATCTAATTGCAGATTCGTTAAAACTCCTTTTATTGGGTTAAAGAACTAGGTGTTATTTAAAACACAGTTCACGACAAACCCAAATCACATTCTATTTGTTATCGAGTTAAAGAACTAGTGTTATTTAAAACACTGTTCACGATAAACCCATTTCAAATCCAATCAAATATATTAGAAATTCCAATTATTTAAAACCCCTTTTTAAATCTAATTTATTTATTTAAAAATAAAAAACCCGGGTTTTAAATTGAGTTCAAACTAGTTCATTTCGATAAAAATCCACTTTTATCTTTTCAAATATAAATTTTTTCATCCCAATTTTTCTCGAATCATTTCTTATGATTGTATATAAATTATTACTATTTTTAATAATTTTATCAAGGCCCGTACAGTCGATTTCCAGCAACGGCCATCGAACTGCACTTATAGCGACCTTTTCCAATTTTAATTTGGACATAATTCCAAATCCAACCGTTATATTTCAAATCTCTAATATTCGTTGGAAAGCTCTTTTCGATACGAACCCAACGGTTCCGGTTTCAGGAGAATCCGACGGTCGGATCTCCCGTAATGTCCGTTCGAAGTCAATGGTCGAAATTCGCGAACTGCCGCAGCGCGGCGCGTTCTATTCAGGCCATTATATTATATATATATAATGTATATTTCGTCGATTTCTATTTAAAATGAATTTTATAAATCGTTTTAAATTCGTTTCAAAAGCAATTTCGACTTCCATTTCAATTCAAATCAAAATTGAATTCTTCTTTATAAATTCGTTTTAAAATTCATTTCTATTCAATTCAGATTTCAATTCAATTTGAATTCATTTCAATTCGCTTTCAATTCAATTTGAATTCGTTTTCAATTCAATTTGAATTCGTTTCAATTCAATCCAATTTCAAAGTCGTTTTCTATTCGATTCAATTCAAATTGGTTTTCTACTCGATTCAATTCAAAATCGGTTTATATTCAATACAATTCAAATTGGTTTTCTATTCGATTCAATTCAAAATCGGTTTATATTCAATATCCATTTCGAAATCAGTTTTCAATATTCATTTCGAAATCACTTTTCAATATTCATTTCGAAATCACTTTTCAGTATTCATTTCGAAATCACTTTTCAGTATTCATTTCGAAATCACTTTTCAATATTCATTTTAAAATGAATAAAATCGATATAAATATCGTTCACGTCAAAATGGCGTCAATCTAATCAACACGGCTTAATATATTTCTATATTTTCAAATATTCTATTCAACAAATGAATATTTGTTTTTGTCAACACACGACTAATCTCAACGAATGAGTACTGTCCTCATGTGACTATTTTTGTTATTTGATATATTTTATAAAAATTAAGGTATCTATCATTAGATATTAAATCAGACTCCAACTGTAAATTAGTAAGAGAACGATTCCCTGAATATTAACCCCGAAGGCCGAAACCAACATCAGATCAATATCCAGGAGACCACTCATCTCATCTATTTTCCAGCCGATTTCTAATTCTATATATGATAAGGATGTAAATTTTATTATAAAAATATTTCGTTCAACACAAGACTAATCTCAACGGATGAGTGCAGTCAACACATGAACCTTTATATTATATTGATAAAGATGTAAATTTTATTATAAAAATATTTCGTTCAACACATGACTAATCTCAACGGATGAGTGCAGTCAACACATGAACCTTTATATTATATTGATAAAGATGTAAATTTTATTATAAAAATATTTCGTTCAACACATGACTAATCTCAACGGATGAGTGCAGTCAACACATGAACCTTTATATTATATTGATAAAGATGTAAATTTTATTATAAAAATATTTCGTTCAACACATGACTAATCTCAACGGATGAGTGCAGTCAACACATGAACCTTTATATTATATTGATAAAGATGTAAATTTTATTATAAAAATATTTCGTTCAACACATGACTAATCTCAACGGATGAGTGCAGTCAACACATGAACCTTTATATTATATTGATAAAGATGTAAATTTTATTATAAAAATATTTCGTTCAACACATGACTAATCTCAACAGATGAGTGCAGTCAACACATGAACCTTTATATTATATATTCTTTATTTTCTAGATTGGAATGAGGCCCAATCAATCACCATATAAAATTAATTATATGGATTTTCATACAACACACGTATATAATAGCATTGAAAAATAATCAACCATCAACCAAAGTGCACTACACTGTATAAGCATCAAGTATAGATATCTAACACTTATAACAGTCTGTCAATCAATCGATCGACATATTTAATCAATCAGGATGAGTGAACTTCAAATTTCATCCCAACACCCGTGTGGGGTTTCAAACAATCAAACACAGATTTTATTTGTGCAGTTGGGCGATGTGTAAAATTTATCGACCCAATCAATGTCAGTCAAATCAGTGTACATAAACAAACCGTCTGGTTTGTAAATGAATATTTTATTTTATTCACTTCACGTTAAAAATTATATTTTTAACGATAAAATATTTTATTTCAACATATGAATTTTTATTCAGTTCATTTACACAATAAAAATGATAATTTTATTTTTCTAACATATTTTTAGAAAATTTCGGCGGCATAACGGCACGATATTAGAAACAGGACAAGGCCTAGCCTTATCCCCGGTCTAGTGAAGGCCCACGCCATTCACACATCATTCAAATCCATTCATTTCACCAAACAATTCAATTTCTATCAAATAATCTAACTAATTTTTGCAATCAAACAAACAAGTCCATGGTCTGTGGACGATTGTGTCGGGTGCTACTAAGCACCGTCTGCATCCTAATATATATATATGTATAAATAGAAATGAAATTGAAAGGTGCGAAATTCTCACCGATGGCTATCCAAATCCCACGACTCTTCTTTTAGAGAAATCTTCATTGCTATCGCATCTTTGTCATCTTCGTTGCCCGCTTTCACTACAAATGTAAAAATCACATTTTTATATACTAATGTCTTTAAAATAAAAATCACATTTTTATTTGTTCACTTTCAATTTAAAAATCATATTTTATAATCGCTTCATACATTTAAAAATCGAATTTTCACTTCGCTATTCAATATATAAAAATCGAATTTTTACCTTGTTATTCAACATATAAAAATCGAATTTTTATACCTTGTTATTCAATATATAAAAATCGAATTTTTATACCGCTACTGTATAGATAAAAATTATATTTTCACATCGATGTTCCTATAGTAAAGATTATATTTTTATCACGCCATCCTTCATATGAAGATTTCGCCTTTTCAAAAATAAAGATTTCGCCTTTTCAAAAATAAAGATTTTGCCTTTTCAAAAATAAATTATTATAAAAATCACATTTTTATTTCACTACATATACAAAGATGTTATTTCTAATATTCCTACAATGCAAAGATCATATTTTTATCTTTCTTCAATATAAAAGATTATATTTTTACTCCTTTAAAAATATAAAAATCATATTTTTAATCTTCATAAAAAAAAATATTTCAAACATGTGATAAAAACCCTATCTTTATTTCGACGTAAACAATATAAAGATCGTATTTTTACTTTCTCTAAAACATGATAGTTTTATATTATAAAAATCCAAGCTTTTCATTTATAAAATTTCAAGGTTTTACATAAATAAAAATTATAAAAACTCACTTTTAATCACCGTTGTCCTCCGATACGAACGGAGGAGCTCGCGGGTTGGAGGGTTTTTCAGTCGCGGAGGGGGGGGTCGGATTGGAGAAGCAGAGGGTGGAGGAGGTGGCAGGGGTGGCGCTGGCGTCGGGTGGTGGTCGGAGGCAGCAGTGGCGTCGAATTAGGGCTGAACGATTTAGGGTTTTGGGGATTTGGGCTTTTGGCGTTCAAACGGAGAGAGGGAGGAGCGGCGGTTCGTGGGGGAGGGCGCCGTCGTGCTGAGAGGAGGAGGGGGGTGCGCGGTCGTGACGCCGCCGCCTGAGGGGGGGGGTTGCGTCGATCGCCTGGCGCGATCTTCTTCTTCTTTTCTTTTTCTTTTTATTTTTTTCTGTTACCAAAACGAGAAGGGGGGCCAGAACGATTTTAAGGAGGAGGGAGATGTTTTTTATTTATTTATTTATTTATTTTAATTTCTAAAGAGTTGACTTTTACTTACGACCTCTAAACGAGGTCCACCGCCTGTCGTCCATAGCGTATTACCCCCATTCCGAACACAATGGGATATATATCGTAGGTTGATTCGGCTGTTATAATCAGTTTCCGTTAAATTTACATTTAAATCACTATATTGAATTTTAAACGTACATTTCAATTTACCGGGGTCACATACTAACTCTAAAAATTCTCGAAAAATATTTTCTAGCTTCGTATTGACGATACGGTCCTAACAAAACTAGTTTCGTCGAATTCTGAGACCGTTTGAAAAATGGCCAATTTCCAGTCGATTAAAAACAACTAAAACTGGTCAAACGCGTTTTCCTTTGCCACGCTCACATATTGATTCGAAAAATTATGAAATTTTGAATCTAGCAATAATTTAACATTGCAGACCCAACAAAAGTGGTTTCGTCGAAATCCGAGGTCGTTTGCAAAATTCCCATTTTTAAGGGCCTGAATTCCATAGCGACTATTCAGAATTTTCAACTGGACATATCTTTTGATTCCCGCTATGAAATTTTGATTTTTCGGATTCGTTGGAAAGATATCATCAATTAGATCCTAATGCTTTTGGTATCACTAAAATCCGGATTGTTTTGCACCTGGTATATTCAATTGAAGTTTGAGATCGAATTATCGAACTACCGCGCCATTTTCAATTCTATTTATAATTATATATAAATATTTATATTCTAACGACGACGCGTATAATATATACGTTCTAAATATATTCAAAATAAATTTCTCGTCGATTTTATTTAAAATAATTCATTTTAAATAATCAAAATTCGCTAAAATCGCCAAAATAAAAAATTTAAACTGGCCCAGATTTTACGGGTTATTACAATCTCCCCCACTTAAAACTTTTCATCCCCGAAAAGGAACAAAGTCGAAAGTGGTTTGATTAATCCACTCTACGTTCGATCTGGCTTCCATTCTCCAACTTTTCAGTTTCTGAGAATTTTCAAATTTTCAAAAATTTGGCTAACACCCTAAATTTTCGAAAAATTTCGCCATAACTTCCCCTGCACCCGGAGCCACGGGAAAATCCCGAAATTGCCATATAGGCCTTCTGATCTCAAAAAGAAAAAGAAAAAGCCAAGCGGCTAGCCAATAGGCTCATAAAATCGTCATCACCCAAACAAAACAGAAAATTATGTAGTAAACATGTACCTATTTGTCGGGCAAACAAATTTTATTCTCTGCTCTAGCCTCCTTGTTATGACATGTTCAATGTAAGTATATGTATATGCAAGCAAATGCGACCAATTTTCAATATAGTTCAATATGTGATTCTATTAGGCATAATGGTTCAAAATCATCAAACAAATTAACAACCAACACAAACATCAATCAATTAGTGGATTAACGTTTCAAATTCATAATTTTGATATATATACAAAAAATCATGTTTTTGATGCCAATTCACAACAATGTGTTCTAACTATATAAGTTTTGGTTCTCACACCAGTCTAATGGAAATATATAGAAATCACACCTTCGAAACACGAACATAAATATTGATGATGCCATGGTCATTATCAACATCCTCTCCGGGCGACTAGAGTGTAATTCTATATCTATCCGGTATATTAAAACTTCGAATATACGTTCATGACGCGTATATGCAAAATCTTTATATACTCGATTGTCCATATTCAAAAATAAATAAATATTCAAATACGTTTTAAAATGGTTTAAATTTCAAAACAAAATTGTTTTCATTTGAAAAATATACTCTTCCCACTCGTTCTAGGATACTACTGATCCTATCTCTAACGAGTCATTCTAATTGGATATTTCTAATCCAATATCTGATGAATTCTTCGTATGGTTCTAATGTGTCTTGTTCTCGAGCTCTGTAAACCAAAGCTCTAATACCAAATGAAGCGACCCGAACTTCCCCGGTCTCCGAAGAGATGAGAAAGAACGAATTACTATGAGGACAAGACAAAACAGAACGCAGACGAAAGAACATTTCATTGTATATTACAACAATACCATCAGATACAAGAATATACAGAGTATAATGAATAAATTACATTCGATAAATATCAGAGATTACAATAAATTACATAGCAGCGGAAAATAATACAAAGCACAACTGAAGGTGATATACGGATACAGAGCTTTCCGGATATCATTCCAGCTGTAAACCAGGATCCTGTGAATATAAATCTGCAAAACCAAAACTACTAGCTGCCCGTGCGGAAAATAGGGGCACCCAGAGTTTAGGTTAAAACAATAAACTCCAGGTCAGTCATGTGACTGGTGTGAGAACTAAAACAGTTATTTAAAACTTTACTTTGAAAGAAGGTAATTCAAGGGACCACGCCGTATAACACGGAACGGGTTTCCTCCCAAAAATACCAGTGCATAGAAAAGACAACGCAATGCTTTTTCGAAAAATGAAGCTATTATAAGACCCAGGTCCCATCACACAATGCAACGCAAGCCGGAGGATAGGGTTTTACCTTATAACAGCCAAACATGCTTGATACGTTTAAAACAAATCATTTGATACTATAATAAGTGTATAGTGTCAAAACAATTTCAATCATAAATATAAATCATAGACGGCATGAGTGCCCCATCCCACTATGTCGCCGTACTAGGCTCTACAAATAAAGCCGAAATACACGTATTGGAAATTGGATTCCGTCATGAGTCGAGGCAAGGGGCAATCTCCTCTCCGCGTTCGAGACACTCTAGCAAATGCCTCCGGGTTACGCACTCTGGGCAACCCCGGATGCGGCTGGGCCGGTCCTCACTTACGTTAGAGGATTGGTTATTCCTGAACACACGTTTCCCGGTCCTTACAGACCTAAAATCGAGGCGCCTCATTCCAACAACCACAAAGGTGAAAAGTATATAAATGTCAGGGCTGGTAAGTCACTGACACCACCAAAGCTAGAAAGAAACGTCGTGCTCTCCCAGCGGTCTGTATCCCGTTTTTAACTCATACCGAGGTGTGAGGCTCGCGAATCCACGCTACACACAAAGCTACGCCACAAAGGCCGTGCTTTGATCATCAACCACAAGACTCTGCTTTTCAACAAAAGCCTTGATCATTGCATCCTAGCGTGCCACATAGGCAATTCATGCCATGCGACTGATGTCCATCGATATACAACCTCTGAGCTCGTACGTCTCAGAGAAGGGCGTTAAGCAAAAGATTAAATTCTCCGCCGCCAAACAGATGTATATTTAACAGAAATCAATCAACACAGAATAAAATCCAATGTCAGACACACAATCCATTTACTAGTCCGTTCTGGGTCTGAACGAAACCGGAGGCACTTTCCTCGCATATCCATCCATCTCCAAGTACGTCTGGACGACCACCAACTATTTCCATCCTCTTGGGTGTACAGCCCAATCAGGATCGTCAGTAATTATCCAAACGATGTGAAGACTTCCGGTCTTCGACCACCGTCTTCATCTTCGACTTATCGTCGAATCGGTTATTCAGAATGGGTATAAACCCGGCCTTTCCGAACAACCCGCGTATATTAAAACAAATGTTACACAAACACAACATACGCCTCATTCCAATTCAGAATATTCTTTTATTCACAAAATCACATTTTTAGGGAAAGGTTCCCATTAATTTTATCCAAGATAAATTCTTTAAAAATTATCCTTTAATCTTCATTTGGATGTCATTTCAAACCAGATTATGGTTTTCTAAACTAGTCGAGATTAGCGAACCACACCGAAGTAATTATTTATTTTATTTCCCAATCCCAACCTATTCATCCCATGAAGCAAAACTGGTAATACTCCATATCTAACTTCTCAGTGTTGTCGGTAAAATTAATTACCATTTCACATTCAAATCTAATTAAAGATTTAACTATCGCTTTGGAGCAAAACTGGTGATACTCCATTCTCGCTCATTTCTAAATTTGATAATTTAGATTATAAATTTACATTTCAATCTAATTGCAGATTCGTTAAAACTCCTTTTATTGGGTTAAAGAACTAGGTGTTATTTAAAACACAGTTCACGACAAACCCAAATCACATTCTATTAGTTATCGGGTTAAAGAACTAGTGTTATTTAAAACACCGTTCACGATAAACCCATTTCAAATCCAATCAAATATATTAGAAATTCCGATTATTTAAAACCCCTTTTTAAATCTAATTTATTTATTTAAAAATAAAAAACCCGGGTTTTAAATTAAGTTCAAACTAGTTCATTTCGATAAAAATCCACTTTTATCTTTTCAAATATGGAGTTTTTCATCCCAATTTTTCTCGAATCATTTCTTATGATTTTACATAAATTATTACTATTTTTAATAATTTTATCAAGGCCTGTACAGTCGATTTCCAGCAACGGTCATCGAACTGCACTTATAGCGACCTTTTCCAATTTTAATTTGGACATAATTCCAAATCCAACCGTTAGATTTCAAATCTCTAATATTCGTTGGAAAGCTCTTTTCGATACGAACCCAACGGTTCCGGTTTTAGGAGAATCCGACGGTCGGATCTCCCGTAATGTCCGTTCGAAGTCAATGGTCGAAATTCGCGAACTGCCGCAGCGCGGCGCGTTCTATTCAGGCCATTATATTATATATATAATATATATTTCGTCGATTTCTATTTAAAATGAATTTTATAAATCGTTTTAAATTCGTTTCAAAAGCAATTCAACTTCCATTTCAATTCAAATCAAAATTGAATTCTTCTTTATAAATTCGTTTTAAAATTCATTTCTATTCAATTCAGATTTCAATTCAATTTGAATTCATTTCAATTCGCTTTCAATTCAATTTGAATTCGTTTTCAATTCAATTTGAATTCGTTTCAATTCAATCCAATTTCAAAGTCGTTTTCTATTCGATTCAATTCAAATTGGTTTTCTATTCGATTCAATTCAAAATCGGTTTATATTCAATACAATTCAAATTGGTTTTCTATTCGATTCAATTCAAAATCGGTTTATATTCAATATCCATTTCGAAATCACTTTTCAATATTCATTTCGAAATCACTTTTCAATATTCATTTCGAAATCACTTTTCAATATTCATTTCGAAATCACTTTTCAATATTCATTTCGAAATAAATTTCCAATATTCATTTCGAAATCACTTTTCAATATTCATTTCAAAATCACTTTTCAGTATTCATTTTAAAATGAATAAAATCGATATAAATATCGTTCACGTCAAAATGGCGTCAATCTAATCAACACGGCTTCATATATTTCTATATTTTCAAATATTCTATTCAACAAATGAATATTTGTTTTTGTCAACACACGACTAATCTCAACGAATGAGTACTGTCCTCGTGTGACTATTTTTGTTATTTGATATATTTTATAAAAATTAAGGTATCTAACATTTGATATTAAATCAGACTCTAACTGTAAATTAGTAAGAGAACGATTCCCTGAATATTAACCCCGAAGGCCGAAACCAACATCAGATCAATATCCAGGAGACCACTCATCTCATCTATTTTCCAGCCGATTTCTAATTCTATATATGATAAGGATGTAAATTTTATTATAAAAATATTTCGTTCAACACATGACTAATCTCAACGGATGAGTGCAGTCAACACATGAACCTTTATATTATATTGATAAAGATGTAAATTTTATTATAAAAATATTTCGTTCAACACATGACTAATCTCAACGGATGAGTGCAGTCAACACATGAACCTTTATATTATATTGATAAAGATGTAAATTTTATTATAAAAATATTTCGTTCAACACATGACTAATCTCAACGGATGAGTGCAGTCAACACATGAACCTTTATATTATATTGATAAAGATGTAAATTTTATTATAAAAATATTTCGTTCAACACATGACTAATCTCAACGGATGAGTGCAGTCAACACATGAACCTTTATATTATATTGATAAAGATGTAAATTTTATTATAAAAATATTTCATTCAACACATGACTAATCTCAACGGATGAGTGCAGTCAACACATGAACCTTTATATTATATTGATAAAGATGTAAATTTTATTATAAAAATATTTCGTTCAACACATGACTAATCTCAACGGAAGAGTGCAGTCAACACATGAACCTTTATATTATATTGATAAAGATGTAAATTTTATTATAAAAATATTTCGTTCAACACATGACTAATCTCAACGGATGAGTGCAGTCAACACATGAACCTTTATATTATATATTCTTTATTTTCTAGATTGGAATGAGGCCCAATCAATCATCATATAAAATTAATTATATGGATTTTCATACAACACACGTATATAATAGCATTGAAAAATAATCAACCATCAACCAAAGTGCACTACACTGTATAAGCATCAAGTATAGATATCTAACGCTTATAACAGCCTGTCAATCAATCGATCGACATATTTAATCAATCAGGATGAGTGAACTTCAAATTTCATCCCAACACCCGTGTGGGGTTTCAAACAATCAAACACAGATTTTATTTGTGCATTTGGGCGATGTGTAAAATTTATCGACCCAATCAATGTCAGTCAAATCAGTGTACATAAACAAACCGTCTGGTTTGTAAATGAATATTTTATTTTATTCACTTCACGTTAAAAATTATATTTTTAACGATAAAATATTTTATTTCAACATATGAATTTTTATTCAGTTCATTTACACAATAAAAATGATAATTTTATTTTTCTAACATATTTTTAGAAAATTTCGGTGGCATAACGGCACGATATTAGAAACAGGACAAGGCCTAGCCTTATCCCCGGTCTAGTGAAGGCCCACGCCATTCACACATCAATCAAATCCATTCATTTCACCAAACAATTCAATTTCTATCAAATAATCTAACTAATTTTTGCAATCAAACAAACAAGTCCATGGTCTGTGGACAAATGTGTCGGGTGCTACTAAGCACCGTCTGCATCCTAATATATATATGTATAAATAGAAATGAAATTGAAAGGTGAGAAATTCTCACCGATGGCTATCCAAATCCCACGACTCTTCTTTTAGAGAAATCTTCATTGCTATCGCATCTTTGTCATCTTCGTTGCCCGCTTTCACTACATATGTAAAAATCACATTTTTATATACTGATGTCTTTAAAGTAAAAATAACATTTTTATTTGTTCACTTTCAATTGAAAAATCATATTTTATAATCACTTCATACATTTAAAAATCGAATTTTCACTTCGCTATTCAATATATAAAAATTGAATTTTTACCTTGTTATTCAACATATAAAAATCGATTTTTTATACCTTGTTATTCAATATATAAAAATCGAATTTTTATACCGCTACTGTATAGATAAAAATTATATTTTCACATCGATGTTCCTATAGTAAAGATTATATTTTTATCACGCCATCCTTCATATAAAGATTTCGCCTTTTCAAAAATAAAGATTTCGCCTTTTCAAAAATAAATTATTATAAAAATCACATTTTTATTTCGCTACATATACAAAGATGTTATTTCTAATATTCCTACAATGCAAAGATCATATTTTTTTCTTTCTTCAATATAAAAGATTATATTTTTACTCCTTTAAAAATATAAAAATCATATTTTTAATCTTCATAAAAAAAAATATTTCAAACATGTGATAAAAACCCTATCTTTATTTCGACGTAAACAATATAAAGATCGTATTTTTACTTTCTCTAAAACATGATAGTTTTATATTATAAAAATCCAAGCTTTTCGTTTATAAAAATTCAAGGTTTTACATAAATAAAAATTATAAAAACTCACTTTTAATCACCGTTGTCCTCCGATACGAACGGAGGGAGGAGCTCGCGGGTTGGAGGGTTTTTCAGTCGCGGAGGGGGGGGTCGGATTGGAGAAGCAGAGGGTGGAGGAGGTGGCAGGGGTGGCGCCGGCGTCGGGTGGTGGTCGGAGGCAGCAGTGCCGTCGAATTAGACTGAACGATTTAGGGTTTTGGGGATTTGGTCTTTGGGCGTTCAAACGGAGAGAGGGAGGAGCGGCGGTTCGTGGGGGAGGGCGCCGTCGTGCTGAGAGGAGGAGGGGGGTGCGCGGTCGTGACGCCGCCGCCTGAGGGGGGGTTGCGTCGATCGCCTGGCGCGATCTTCTTCTTTTTTTTTTCTTTTTTTTTTCTGTTACCAAAACGAGAAGGGGGGGGCCAGAACGATTTTAAGGAGGAGGGAGATGTTTTTTATTTATTTATTTAATTAATTATTTTAATTTCTAAAGAGTTGACTTTTACTTACGACCTCTAAACGAGGTCCACCGCCTGTCGTCCATAGCGTATTACCCCCATTCCGAACACAATGGGATATATATCGTAGGTTGATTCGGCTGTTACAATTAGTTTTCGTTAAATTTACATTTAAATCACTATATTGAATTTTAAACGTACATTTCAATTTACCGGGGTCACATACTAACTCTAAAAATTCTCGAAAAATATTTTCTAGCTTCGTATTGACGATACGGTCCTAACAAAACTAGTTTCGTCGAATTCTGAGACCGTTTGAAAAATGGCCAATTTCCAGTCGATTAAAAACAACTAAAACTGGTCAAACGCGTTTTCCTTTGCCACGCTCACATATTGATTCGAAAAATTATGAAATTTGAATCTAGCAATAATTTAACATTGCGGACCCAACAAAAGTGGTTTCGTCGAAATCCGAGGTCGTTTGCAAAATTCCCATTTTTAAGGGCCTGAATTCCATAGCGACTATTCAGAATTTTCAACTGGACATATCTTTTGATTCCCGCTATGAAATTTTGATTTTTCGGGTTCGTTGGAAAGATATCATCAATTAGATCCTAATGCTTTTGGTATCACTAAAATCCGGATTGTTTTGCACCTGGTATATTCAATTGAAGTTTGAGATCGAATTATCGAATAACCGCGCCATTTTCAATTCTATTTATAATTATATATAAATATTTATATTCTAACGACGACGCGTATAATATATACGTTCTAAATATATTCAAAATAAATTTCTCGTCGATTTTTTTTAAAATAATTCATTTTAAATAATCAAAATTCGCTAAAATCGCCAAAATAAAAATTTTAAACTGGCCCAGATTTTCCGGGTTATTACAAGTAGCTGTCCAGAGACAAGCAGGAGGCTTCCACATACTATTTAAATATATTCTCCCTGTGTTGTTGTTGGTCACTACTTTGGGCATTAGTAGTGTACCTTTTCTATTTTTCTTTAGAGACAGTATTTTGAAGTTGTAATAATGGTTTGGATCATATATTTTATTTTAGATTCCACTACTCAGATGGAAATGGTTTAGTTTTCAGCTTATGCACTGTCTCGCCTGTTTTATATCAAGTTATGTTATTATTATATTTTATTCCATGCGCTGTGAGATATACTACAGGTTCTTGTTGATTCATCATTCCAACCCTTTTCTTTTTACGATCGTTCTATGCTAGTCGGGCATTGGCAGCACATTTCGAGGGAAATATCGGCTGGTGCGGGGCGGGCCATCACACTTGGTATCAAAGCCTAGGTTGCGTAGTTAACCTAGGGGAAGACACCAAGGAGAGATAGTATACGTAGATGAGAGCGCGTATTTGTGATATTTTGGTTTTCAAAAAACTATATATATATATATATATTCTATTAGTATATCTAAGGATTAAATCGCACTGCACTGTCACCACTAAGGAGATGGTTAATTGTTTCCTCTTTACATATTGAACGATGAGCCAAAATATGAGGAGTACGGTGAGAAACTCCGCATTGGGAGTTGAAGAGGAAGCGGGTTCAGGGGCCAACAATGGGAATTTCCTTGATATAAGGACGATGTTTTACTGCCTTCACGCGAGAGATGTTGAGGGATGCTTGGGAGCAATTCCTAATGCTACTAACGGTGGTGGTGGAGTAGTGTAGCCGCCTAGGGCTGACCTCGCCAAGCTTAACAAGGAGTCCCAGAATAAGAGAAAGCAGAACCAAGACAAGGCTGGTCAGAAGAAGAAGAA
Source organism: Allium sativum (assembly GCA_030737875.1). Classification (NCBI taxonomy): domain Eukaryota; kingdom Viridiplantae; phylum Streptophyta; class Magnoliopsida; order Asparagales; family Amaryllidaceae; genus Allium; species Allium sativum. The sequence goes on along the minus strand of CM060924.1, from coordinate 392,444,252 downwards.
TAAGAAGGGTATCCAGTGCTTTGGTTGCGGCAAGAAGGGCCACTATGCCAGAGACTGTCTAGCGAAACCAGGGGAAAAGAAGTGTTTCAATTGTGGACAAGTGGGACATCTCAAGAAAGAATGTCCACAACCCCCAAAGAAGAAGTAGATTGTGGAAGCATATGCAATCAACGATGTTCCTTCTTCGTCGAATGCCCCAACTGCAGCGGAGAAAGGAAAGGGTATCGTTATTCAAGGTATGCTTTCCATTTATGATGTTCCTGTTCGAGTGTTATTTGATGCCGGGGCTTTCCATTCCTTCATGTTTAGTGACCTGGTAGATAGGTTGGAATTGGAAACCGAGATTGTCGATAGACCTTTAGTTGTGACTAACCCGATCGGTGGTTCGACTAGCCTTAGTATGATTTGCCATAATTTGGTCTTATCGAGTCATGGATGCATGTTTTCTTGTGATTGCTTTGTTTTGGGCTTTACTGGGTTTGGCATTATTTGGGGGTCGATTGGCTCCAAAGGTATGGGATGGTGGTAGACTGTGAGGGGTCTTCGGTGACCATTAGAGCGGATGATAGGCAGAGGGTACTGTTTGGTTGCCTACCTAGTGACGGGGTGATGGCTAGTTTTCTAAATTCCTTCGACATCCTGCATGATGAGTTCTTAGATGTGCCTATTGCTGGTGAGTATCTGGACATCTTCGGCGAAGTGATCGGACTTCCACCACATGGAGAAATCGAGTTTCGTATTGATTTTGTGAAAGATGCCATACCTATAATGATGCCACTTCGTCGTATGGCACCAAGGAGCAGCGAGAGCTCGAGGTGCAAGTAAGTGATCTTTTGAAGAATGGATTTATCCGAAGAAGTGTTTCCAAGTGGGGAGCACCAGTTATGTTTGCTACCAAGTTTGATGGTTCCCTTTGCTTATGTGTGGACTCAAGTTGAAGATGGATTTGAGGATAGCTCTTCTAATGAGATCGCTAAGGAATCGTCGATAGTTGGAGTGTTCTAGGTGGACTCAAATCAGGGGTATCTAGGGACACCCATTTACATTGGATTCTTGGGACATGATCTAGTTATTCTAGAAGGATAAACGTACGTGGGACATGCAGTAGTTCGTTAGGAGTTGGGGCTTCCATTAGCCCTTGATATTGATGGGACCAGTCATACGAGTATCGACGTATTCATGGCTTTAGCAGAGGATGGATAGGACTTGTTCGATGGATCTTATGAATAGGGTTTTGAGGGATCAATTAAGTATATTTGTTCTTGTGTTCGTTGACGATATCTTGGTTTACTCGAGGACAGAGGAAGAACACTAGGAACATTTGAGGACAGTGATAGAGGTGTTGAGGAAACACCAATTGAAAGCGAAATTTGCAAAGTGTCACTTCTGGAGGAAGGAAGTGAGATTCTTGGGCCATGTTGTTTCAGAAAATGGTATTGTCGTGGATCCTACGAAGGTGACTACAGTGCAAGATTGGTCTACTCCCAAGACTGCAACGGACGTAAGAAGTTTCGTGGGGTTAGCTGGATATTATCGTAAGTTTATCCGAGACTTCTCCAAGATAGCGGCACCGTTAACTCTGTTGACTAAGAAGAATCAAGCTTTCGTTTGGGACAAAAGGTGTGAGAATGCATTTAAGAGCCTAAAGGAAAAGTTAACGTGCGCACTAGTGTTTGTTATTCCTAAAGGGAATGAAGAAATGACGGTATACACGGATGCCTGTGGTACCGGACTAGGTGTTGTACTAATGCAAGGAGCTAGGGTTGTAGCTTATGCTGGCAGGCTACTGAAACCGCATGAGAAAATATATCCTACCCATGATTTGGAATTGGCAGCGATTGTGTTCGCGTTAAAGATGCTGAGACATTATCTCTTGGAAGAAAGGTTTGAGTTGTTTACCGATCTTAATTCGTTAAAGTATCTTTTCTCTCAAAAGGATTTAAATCTTCGTCAGCAGATATGGTTAGAATTCTTGGATTCATATGATTTCAATATCGCATACACACCCAGGAAGGGTAATGCGGTAGCTGATGCATTGAGCAGGAGACATGCCAATTTAGGGGCTATATTTCTGGAATGGAAGCAACTGGAGTATATAGTGGGATATGATTTCAGACCTAAGTGTAATTTGGATCCAGAGATGCTAGCAAGTTTGTCGATCAGACCGACTTTGATTGGCCAGATCGGCTCCAGTCAGAGGGACGATAATAACCTACTGGAAATCAACTCCAAGGTAGATGTAGGTATTGATAGGGAGGAAATGAACAAGTATAGACTTGACAGAGAAGGATGGCTCCAAAAGAATGGGAGAATAGTTGTACCCAACGTTAATGGATTGAGAGATGAAGTGCTTAGAGAGTGTCATCACTCGAAACTGACTATACATCCTAGTGATAACAAGATGTATCGAGATATGAAGCAGATATACTACTGGGAAGGGATGAAGAGAGATGTTGGGAAGTTTATATCCAAGTGCATGAACTGCTAGCTAGTTAAAGCCGAGCAAAAGAAGCCTAGTGTTTTATTACAACCGTTGGAAATTCCCTAATGGAAATGGGAACAAGTCTCAATGGGTTTCATCGATGGTTTCTCTACACCATATTAACGAATTTGTCACACAGGGATGCAGATATACAATTTGGCTATAAGCCATATCAAATTTGATAGTGCTCAAATCCCTATCAAACAACATTTTGTGATCCGCACCACCCCAAACACCCTTAATATGACCGTCCATCGACGAAGCCCCGAATCAGTTCATTTAATGTGGCTTTGGACCGTATGAAATGTGTATCAAATTTTTTCCTCCATACCTTCACTCTGGCACAATCGACTTTTGCCACATTAAAACTTTTGGCCGAATTATCCCTCTTTATATTTTACAATGGCAACCACCGAGTACCCAAATTAGGGTTCTGGTACTCGACTGACTTCCTTTGTCAATAAGCCATCCACTGCAGTCCATGAGTTATCGTCAGCTCACGCTGCCTTCAGCTGACCAGCGAAGGCTCAGTCCACCGCTGTCCATCCTTCTTGTCGCCACTGGAGGTGAGTACTATATCATGGTTAAATTTAAATATGAACTGGGTTTAATTTGGGTTTAATTTGAATTCGAATTGGGTTTAATTGAATTTCCATGCCTTAGTTCAAAATTATGAATGATAGATAGTTTGCTTGTCTACCTAGAATTCATGCTGCTATTGTCTAGATGAAAACATGTGTGATGTGATGGCCTGCCCCGCACCAGCCAACATTTCCAGTGAAAGTGCGTTGTGCCAATGCCCGACTAGCACGGGATGGTCGCCAAAGAAAGGAAAAGGAAGGAATTTGAACTAACAAGGAACCTGTAGAATGTCTCATAGTGCATGGAATAAAATATAATAGTAATATACTTGACGTAAAACATGCGAGACAATGCATAAGCTGAAAACTAAACCATAATCATCATAGCAGCGGAAATTCAAAATACAGCTTATTACAACTCCAACATACTGTCTCTAAAGAAAAGAAAAAGGTGCACTACTAATGCCCAAAGTAGTGACCAGCAACAACACAGGGAGAATATCTATGTATATCATACGTGGAAGCCTCATGCTCTTCTTCGGTACAGCTACTCGTGCATACCACCTAACTTGTCTTTAGTCTGCCTGTTTAAGAGCACCTAGAGTAATAAGAAGAGACATAAAACTCTGGGTCAGACAAAAGTCTGGTGTGAGCGATAAGCAGCAAAACAGAACAATAACAGGTATACATAACCATACCTGGACCTGCAACCAAAGAATTAGCACAACAGGATGTACAATACTCTAAGGTGACGCTAACATATGGTGTAAGGATATGGGGGGGTGCATGTCATAGTGATGGCAAACAATCAAGCATAGCAACCATCCTCACATCTCTCACTCAGTCGGTAAAGCATATGATATCCACTACTTTGACCACCCAAATCTTTGTTATAATCACTCTGCCCCATGGAGTCATGGAGACTCTACTGCACTGGTCCATAGCCACTAGTCCTTGCTATGTCCACTCTGCATCAATCACTCTACCCCATGGAGTAATAACTACCCCACTGCACTGATCCGTAGCCTAACATCCATCTTGGTGGTGAATCAAAGTTATGGACATCGAAAGCCCCTTTGCACACGTCCCGCAGCAAAGTCCAACTCATGAAGTCAACTCATTGGTTCCCATCTGGATTCTAAGTTACATCTTCTCATTTGGACTACCTTTGCATCTCGGGTTTGGTCTTCTCCGGGTCGGTTTGAATGTGTATAGTACCCCAGTTATCATTATTTCGGTTCGGCCATCCTGGTTCGTTTCGTGATGTCTTCACTCGAGCGGTCGAGTCATCAGCTCCCACTCATGGCGGTTCGGATCGGGCTCCTTCACTCGAGCGGGTTGGGTTGTGATACTCTAGGCTGGGTCATGGTGCCTCACTGGTTCGGCTCATGCCACTTTCAGCAGATCAGGCCGGGCTTCTCCATCCGAGTCGGGTTGGAGTTGCATGGTGCTCCACGGTTCGGTCTGGGTCGGGTCATGGTCTTCAAGTGCGAGCAGTTTGTGGCACACTCTAGATGCCAACGTTTCGGGTCGTGGGATGCTCCACGAGCGGGTAGACTCGTGCCCCTTCCACCGAGCCGATCCGGTTCGGGTCGAATTCCTGCAACTTTTCCAGTGACTGTTTTACGCCATACGACGGCATTTTCGACCATTCTAACTTTGCTAAACAATCATAAAGCATTCCAAACAGTAATAGCAACATGTATAATCAACCACAAACACTAAAACAACAATTTTAGCATGTCAATATGGATCAAACATACCCAAAAACCATGTTTTCCCCTTAATCCCCCTTAATCATGTTTAAGCATACAATTAGCAAAACTTATCCAAATTAGCCCAAATTTCTACCAGAGGCCTAAAATAATATTTTAGATTTTATAATTTTTTTCAGATTTTTTTTAGTTATAATTTCGCTAATTAACACTAATCACCCCAAATTAGCCGTAATTAGTGAAAAACAATGCAAATCACTCACCTTAGCCACAAATAAAACTTAGATCTGAAATTATCTCTGATTTGGGTTGTTTTCCTATGCAACATAGCAGCTCCAACTCTGATTTGGTGTTGATTTGCCTCAATTTGATGTAGTTTAGCATAATCCTTGATTAAACGGTGATTAAAGATGATTCTAAAAGGTGGAAGCCATTGCTAGGGTTGAGGAGAGGTAAGTGGCGGCTGGAAAATGACAAAGAAAAGGTTTCTCTAACCCTAATCAGCCCTCATATTGCTCTAATCCTGAAATCCCCCAATGGGCCTAGCTGCTAATCACCCGGTTAAGCCCAATTAAGCTGTTTTTCACCTTCTAAACCTAAATACAGCCATATCTCCCAAACGGTAAGTCCGTTTGATAAGTGTGACCACTCTACGGAAAGGTAAACCATCATCTAGATCTAATGGAAGTGGTTTCAAGTCAAAACTCCTTAATGATCAAAAGTTATAGGTGAAACAAGATTCACCAGGGGCAAAACGTTCATTTAAAAATCGACAAAAATCACGAACATGGGAAATGACCCCAATAGTTGTTCCCCAAGGTTACATGACCGTATGATTTCATATGAAAAAGAAATAAATATTCTATGATCCTTCGATGCGTAGAATGTGGGTCGTTACACTCTCCCCCTCTTATGAAATTTCGCCCCCGAAATTCTTAACCAAAACATATAAAGGTGTTCCGCATGCCTATCAGTCATTCACAAACAATCAAACATACACAACAAGCCTACCCTAGCATGCGATTTACTAACAAGGGAAGAAACTATCACTATTAAAATCTTACTCGGAAAAGAGTTCTGGATGTGATTCCCTTATGCTCTCCTTCGTTTCCCAAGTACAGTCATTTTCATTCTCGCCCCACTAAACTTTAACTTGTTTCACCAACTTCCTTCGAAGCTGCTTCATATCGTGCTTGACAATACGCATCGGTCAGTGGTTCCCAACCACCTCGAGTTCTACTTTGATATCATCTAACTGATCTAGTGAAATAGTCACATTGGGGTCGTGCACAAACTTCCTTAACTGGGAAACATGAAATACGTCGTGAACTCCCGCCATCTTGTCTGGCAACTCAACTTTATATGCCAAATTCCCAACTTTCTCAAGAACTGTGAATGGACCAACAAATCTTGGTGTTAACTTGCCTCTCCTACCAAATCGAATCACACTCATTAATGAAGAAATATTGACAAACACCAAGTCATCAACAGAGAATTTCAACTTCCTTCGTCTCTTGTCTACATAACTCTTCTGCCTATCTTGGGCAGCCTCCATTCGCTGTTAGATAACCTTGATCTTATCTGAGGTTTCTCTTATTACGTCTGGCCCAAGCACAAATTTCTCACCAGTTTTTAACCAACATGATGGTGAGTTACACGGTCTTCCATACAAAGATTCAAATGGAGCCATACCAATACTGGATTTATAACTATTGTTATATGCGAACTCCACTAGATGCAAATGGTCATCCCATGATCCAGCAAAATCCAATATACAAGCTCTCAAGAGATCCTCCAATATATGATTCACCTCTCTGTCTGACCGTCGGTTTGAGGATGGTACGCGGTACTGAGATGTAATTCTTATCCTAAAGCCTCTTGTAAGCTCTTCCAAAATCCACTAGTGAACAACGGATCTCGGTCACTTACAATGCCTTTGGGTACTCCATGAAATCTCACTACCCACTTTATATATAGTTCTGCTAATTTAGCTACCGTTCTGTTCGACTTGACGGGTATAAACCTTACACTCTTGGTCAATCGGTCCACAATCACCCAAATGCTATCATGGCCCGACCTAGTCCTTGGTAACCCGTCAATGAAATCCATTGAGACTTGTTCCCATTTCCATTCTGGAATTTCTAATGGTTGCAACAAACCACTAGGTTTCTTTTGCTCAGCTTTAACTAGCTGGCAGTTCATGCATTTGGATATAAACTTCCCAATGTCTCTTTTCATTCCTTCCCAGTAGTCGGTGTGACGGCCCGCCTCGCACCAGCCTGCATTTCCTCCAAAAGTGCGCTGTACACATGCCTGACTAGCACAAGACGGTCGTCAGAAGAAAGGAAAGAAGGGAACGAACTAATCAAAGAACCTGTAGAATGTCTCACAGCGCATGGAATAAAATATAATAATAACATACTTGACATAAAACAGGCGAGACAGTGCATAAGCTGATAACTAAAACCAACATCAATCTCAAAGCAGCGGAAATCCAAATACAGCTTATTACAATTTTCCAAATTTACTGTCTCTAAACAAAAGAAAGCTAAAGTAGAAGATACACCAACAATGCCCAAGCAGTGATCTTCAACAACACAGGGAGAATATTATGTATATAGTACGTGGAAGCCTCCTGCTCGTCTCCGGATCATCTACCCGTGCATCACCAGCTAACCTGTCTCTAGTCTGCTCGTGTGAGCACCCAGAGTAATAAGAGGAGACATAAAACTCTGGGTCAGACATAAAGCCTGGTATGAGCGATAAGCATCTAAACAGAATAATAACAGGTATACTAAACCATACCTGAACCTGGACCTGCAACCAAAGAGTTAGTACCACATACCGTACAATACTCCAAGGTGCCATAATAAATAGTGTAAGAATACGGGGGTGGGGTGTGCATGTCACAATGATAGCAAGCAAATCATCCATAGCAACCATCCTCACATCTCTCATTCAGTGCGTAAAGTATACGACATCTACCACTTTGGAACACTAGACAAACTGAGGTAACGACGAATCCCGACTTGTAGAAACCCTGCTGTGACCAAGCCAAACACTTGGAGTCATGACCAAATATTTCAATGACCCACTTCATTGGTCGTAGCCCTTGGTTCTACCGATGCCATAATGGCCCTGAATCCGCCTTCGTACCTCCTACCATAGTGGTCCAAAGCTATAGGTGTCGATAACTCCTTAGCACGCGTCCCGCAGCAAAGCCCAACCATGAAGTGAACTCGTTGATTCCCATCTGAATCTTAAGCTCTAACTTCTCATTTGGACTTCCTTTGCATCTCGGGTTTGGTCGAATTGGAGTGGGTCTTCAGAAGAGTTGTCGCGCAATAGCAGCTCTAGAATTCGGTTCGGGTCGGTAGTCGTTATTCTCGTCGGTTCGGGTCGGTCCTCCTTGTCATCTTCCCATTCGGTTCGGGTCGGGTTCTTCACTTCGGGTCGGGTCGGTGTCCTCCTCCGGGTCGGGTCGGGTTGCTGTTTTCCTTCGAGTTCATGCTCCTCCTTCGATCAACTTCCTCGTTTCCCATCTACTCCGATCCGATCCCTTCGTTTTGCTCCAGCCTCCCATTCGTGAGTCGATCCGATCTGGCCTTTATTATGCTTCCGATCCGATCCGATCCCTCCTACTCCGATCCGATCCTGCTCCATAGTTCCGATCCGATCCCCCTGTCCACTCCAACTCTAAGTAAACGGCCTTCCTTCTCGCCAAGCTTCTTCCAGTGACAAGTCCCCATCCAGTTCGGTTTCCCTTGGTCAGTTCCCTAGTCCGATCCGACCCCTTTCTCCGATCCGAACCGGTTCGGAACCTGCACACTTCTGCAACTTTCCAGCGAGCTTTCTACGCCATTCGACGACGTTTTCGAGCAATTTAACTATTCTAATCAATCATGAAACATACCATAGAGTCATAGCAACATGTAATAGCAATCACAAACAGCAAACAACAATTCAAATGAATCAAAATGGATCAAAAAGTGACTAAAACTTCATATTTTCCCATAATCCCTCTTAATCATGTTTAAGCATACGATTAATAAAACACATCGAAATTAACCCAAATTTCTAACAGAGCCTTAAAACATTATTTTAGAATTTTAAGAATTTTTCCAGAATTTATTTACGTATAAATTCGCTAATCTTCACTAATTACCCTTAATTAACTGTAATTAGTGTCAAAATGATGCTATCACTCACCTTGGCCACAAATGAAATTCTCAGAACTGAAACTCCTCTGATTTGGGGCGAATACTGATGTCTAACAGCAGCTCCAACCTTGCTTTGGTGCTTTTTCCCCTTAATTTGGTGTTGCTAAGCCTAATCTTCAATTAGAGAGTGATTTGGGGTGTTTTAGATGTAGGAAGCCATTACTAAGGTCTCAAGGAGGTTTGTGGCGGCTCAAAACTGAAATGAAAGTGACAACCTAACCCTAATCAGACCTCCTATACCTCTAAACCCGAAATTCCCCTTGGGCCTAGCTGCTAATCACCCGGTTAAGCCCAATTAAGCTGTCTTTCACCATCTGAAACTTGTTTCAGCCATATCTCCCAAACGGTGAGTCCGTTTGGCTAATGTGACCACTCTACGGAAAGAGAAACCATCATCCGAAGCCAATGGAAGTGGTTTCAGGTCAAAATTCATTCCCAGTCAAAAGTTATGGCCAAAACAGTGCCAACTAGGGGTAAAATGGTCATTTAAAAATCGGGAAAAATCATGAACATGGGAAATGACCCCAATAGTCGTCTCCCAAAGTTACATGACCATACGACTTCATATGTGAAAGAAATAAATATTCTACGATCCTATGATGCGTAGAATGCGGGTCGTTACAGTCGGTATGCTTCATGTCGTAATACATTTTGTTACCACTGGGATGTATAGTCAGTTTCGAGTGATGACATTCTCTAAGCACTTCATCTCTTAATCCATTGACATTGGGTACAACTAGTCTCCCATTCTTTCTAAGCCATCCATCTCGATCAAGCCCATACTTGTTCACCTCCTCATCGATTCCCATTTCTAACTTGGAGATGATTTCTAATAGACTAGGATCATCCCTCTGACTGGAACTAATCCGCTCAATCAAAGAGGGTCTGATCGTCAAACTTGCTAACATTTCTGGATCTAATTCGCACTTAGGTCTGAAATCGTACCCAGCAATGTACTCCAGTTGCTTCCATTCAAGAAACATAACCCTTAAATTGGCGTGTCTTCTACTCAATGCATCAGCTACCGCATTGCCCTTTCCTGGTGTATATGCGATATCAAAATCATAGGAAGCCAAGAATTATAACCATCTTTACTGTCAAAGATTTAAATCCTTTTGAGAGAAGAGATACTTTAACGATTTATGATCGGTAAACAACTCAAATATTTCTCCCAAGAGATAAGGTATCCACATCTTCAACACGAATACGATCGCTGCCAATTCCAAATCGTGGGTAGGATATCTTTTCTCATGCGGTTTCAGTTGCCAACTTGCATAAGCTACTACCCTACCCCCTTGCATCAATACAACACCTAGTCCGGTACCACGAATGACTAACATTGGTGCACACGTCAACTTTTCCTTTAGGCTCTTGAATGCATTTTCACACCTTTCGTCCCAAATGAAAGCTTGATTCTTCTTGGTCAAATGAGTTAACGGTGCCTCTATCTTAGAGAAGTCTTGGATAAACTTACGATAATATCCAGCTAATCCGAAGAAACATCTTACGTCTATTGCATTCTCGGGCGTAGACCAATCTTATACCGTTGCCACCTTCGCAGGATCCACGGCAATACCATTCTCTGAAACAACATGGCCCAAGAATCTCACTTCCCTCCTCCAGAAGTGACACTTAGAAAACTTTGCTTTCAATTGGTGTTTTCTTAACACCTTCATCACTATCTTCAAATGTTCCTTGTGTTCTTCCTCTATCCTTGAATAAACCAAGATATCGTCCACGAACACAAGAACAAACTTATTCAATTGATCCCTGAATACCCAATTCATAAGATCCACAAAATATGTTGGTGCATTGGTCAACCCGAATGGCATGACCAACCACTCATAGAATCCAGACGGCGTCCGAAAGGCCGTTTTAGGTATACTCCCAGCTTCCACTCTAAGATAATGAAAACCTGTCGCGAGATCCAACTGGAGAACACTCTCGCGCCACCCAATTGATCAAACAAATCATCTATCCGCGGTAGAGGATACTTATTCTTGCTCGTCACCTTATTCAACTCGCGGTAGTCCACACACAATCGAAGGGAACCATCTGCCTTGGTAGCAAACACAACTGGTGCTTCCCACTCGGAGACACTTCTTCTAATAAATCCCTTCTTCAAAAGATCACTCACTTGCACCCCGAGCTATCGCTTCTCCCTTGGTATCATACGACGAAGTGGCATCACTATAGGTATGGCATCTTTCACTAAATCAATATGGAACTCAATCTCTTTGTGTGGTGGAAGTCCGGTCACTTCCTCGAAGACGTCCGGATACTGGACAACAATGGGAATTTCTGCTAACTCGTCCTGCGGGATGTCAAGGGAATTTAGAAAACTAGCCATCGCCTCATCACTAGGTAGACCACTAAACACTACCCTCCGCCCATCATCCGCCCTAATAGTCACCGAAAATCCCTCACAGTATACCACCACCCCATATCTTTGGAGCCAATCAACTCCCAAAATAATGCCAAACCCAGTAAAGCCCAAAACAATCATAAGCAAACACACATCCATGACTCGATAAGACCACATTACGACAAATCATACTAAGACTAGTCGAACCACCAATCGGGTTCGTCGCCGCTAAAGGTCTATCGACTAACTCGGGTTCCAATCCCAACCTACCTACCAGGTCACTAGATATGAAGGAACGGGCAGCCCAGGTGTCAAACAGTACTCGAGCAGGAACATCATAAACAGAAAGCATACCTTGAATGACGACATTCTTTCCTTTCTCCGCCGTAGTTGGGGGCATTCGACGAAGAAGGAACAACATTAATAGATATGCTTTCACAATCTGCTTCTGTTTAGGGGGTTGGGGACATTTATCCTTGTGATCTCCCACTTGGCCGCAGTTAAAGCACTTCCTGTCTACTGGCTTTGCCTGACATTTTTTAGCATAATAGCCCTTCTTGCCATTGCTAAAACACTCAACATCTTTCTTACTCTTCTTCTGACCATCCTTAGTCTGATTTTGTTTCCTTTTGTTCTGAGAATTATTCTTGCCTCCACCGCCTGCCTGCGGCTTTAGCCCTTCTTCAGATGCAACAACGACTTCAGCCTTGAGCTTAGGATAAAGGCTCTCTGACCTCATTGCTTTTCCAACAACCGGTTCAAAAGTTTCATCAATATGGTTGATAAGCCTTTCCCCTAAGTACTGATCTAAGCCTGTTATGAAGTTCTCATTCTTCTTCTTGGGAGTATCAATAAGAGATAATCCATACTTCGATAAAGTATAACTCAGCAATATACTCCAGGAGTGCCCTACCATTCTACTTAAGCTCCAAGAACTTCCTAAACAACTCTGACTTCTGAGAAGCTGGGATAAACTTATCACTGAATCGGGCCTTAAACTGATCCCAAGTAACTTGATCCTCCGGAGTAGCTGCCTTAATAGCATTCCACCAATTCATTGCCGTCCTTGCAGCTGACGGGATGCTAGCTTTCTCTTCATCGCATCCTCGATACCCAAATCTGAAAGTCTATGCTAGGATCGTGTGAATGTGAGATATAGCAAGTGCTTGATATAAATGTGTAAACAATTAATAAAGGTAAAGTAAAAGTTATGCACACTAATATTTTATCCTAGTTCGGACCTCCCGTCCTACGTCCAATCCCGAAGCACCTCTTCGGCTTTTCTTTAACCACAGAAAACTTCCCTCGCTTCACCCAGAGGAGTAGGCTTATAATAAGAATATACTTTGACAAGCTTGTGTCCTTTACAAACATTGATTTTGTCTTCTTTGTACAAACTGTTCCTATAGTCTCCTTAAGTAGATATGATTGTTTGAAGAAAAGAGAGAATATAGAAGATTTTGAAAGGCTTGAATAAAAGATTTTAAGCAAAGAACGTAGAGAACTTTTCAGAAATATAGATTATAGATCTAAAAGAAAGAATAGGTAATTTTAGATCTTAATCTTAGATGTATTTATAATAGATAAAGAGTTGTTATCAAGAGTTGTGAATTTTGAGTGAAAAGGAAAGAGAACTCTTCATTTTGAAAGAAGATATCTTTTGAGAGATAGATTTAGTGAAGATACGACAGTTTGAAAAGGTGCTTGTTTGTAATGCATCTGTCTTCACTCAGACGTTTGTCCCTTATAGGACAGACGTCTGTATGTGTATTTTGAAAAGTTCAAAATACATGTACAAATGTATGTCGAGTAATGAGACAGACGTCTCTATAGGATAAATTTTCAACCCGTAGCCTCAGACAGACGTCTGTCTTGAGTATAACAGACGTCTGTGCTGAGTTCGGAAGAAAACTTATTCTACAGTCAGACATCTGTCTATTCATAGGACAGACGTCTGTTCTTGTCCAGACACACTAAATTATCATATTTAATCAAGGAGACTTTACATGTAATCTATCTAATAATATGAGAAAACTGTATACTCTATATGACTAAGTATCCTTGTAATCTTGATTCTTCCCTTATGTATCTCCTCCTTGTATAGTTCCTGCATTAAACATATGATATATGTGTATGTCGTTTGTCAGCATCAAAACTTAGGGTCTTACATTCTCCCCCTTTTTGATGCTGACAAACATATACGTGTACAACTCCCACTGAGTTGATGATACCTCTTTTTATTTTTGATGATGACAAACATATAGGTGTACAACTTCCCCTGAGTTGATGATACCTCTTTTTCTCCCCCTTTTGGCATGATCAAAAATATATAAATGCACATAGATAGAAAACAGAACATAGATGCCAACATACAATGTTAAATAGAAGTCATAGTTCGGCAAATGAAAATAAAGTTAAATTACAAACCATAATGCATAGTTAAAAATTGAATAAAGTGCCTAGGCATCCGTAAAGTATCCCCATAGATCAGTGGACAGATTTCCGTAATAGTCCCATTGAGATTCATTGTTATAATTTATATTCTCATGAATAGAAAGTTCATGAAAAGCATGCTGAGTAGTACCGGGATCAATGTAAGGAGGCCAATCATCATCTCCCTTGTCATCATAAGCAGTTGTTGTTTCCTTACCAGAGCATGTTCAAGAGGAGATTGTTGTCTAGTGCTGGATTCTGGCGGTATGTCTCTGATAATAGGTATAGATGGAGGAGGAGTAGGTGATGCTGATGATGAGCGGGAGGAGGATGAACGACCACGAATTCTTCGACAAATTTTGCCAAGGGAGTGCACAACTTTATCCAAAGTATGTTCAACTTTTGTCATACGTGTGGAGAAAGAACGTTCTAACCTTGTCACTTTCGTACCTAAATTTTTTTGATTTAACGAAAGTAAGCGCTGATTCTGCAAAGTAACATCTTGTACATTTTCCCCATGTCCTATATCTAGTCTTGCTTTCTGGATATCAGGATCAAAGTGATATTCGGTTGGTTCTCTAATTTCGGGTCGTTGTCGTTGTCGCCTTTGAGATTGTACCGGTTGTTGAGGTTGGTTTTGTTGTGCTTGCCATTGTTCAAAGGGAATGATTCGGGGAGGGTGATCAGGTAAGTGCATTAAGGCAGCGAACCGTATGCCACTCTTCTCTACTTCTTTTTTCGGATATGTGGAGAGATAAAGATTTATTCCTTGTGACCTGAAAATTCTCATAAGATATGCACCATATGGTATAGTTCGTTTGGTTGGGGTCAAAAAGTCTCTAATTTGCTCGAAAATAAATCGTGCCCAATTGACTCGAGTGTTTCCAAAAATACCATACAAAGATTTATGATCATTAGGATACACTTGCTCATGACTTCCAAGACGTGGTATGACTGTGTTAATTAGCATACGATTTATGATGTGAGGCCTAGGACGAAAATTAGATGGAGTCATCTTTGGTCAATGATCTTGCAATGTTAAATGGGTAATTCTATCCCTAGGTTTATACCGCATGTCTGGAATGTCTTGCAAAGGAGTACCAGTGAATGCTGTTCCCAAAATACGACCAATCATTTCAATATTGATTGTAATCAGTTGACCATAAACCAAAGAACAAATCCAGTTTTCAGGATCTCGTGGAGACCAAAATGAAGGCAAGCACAGGTTGATGAAAAACAAGTATAGTGCTACAGAATCAATCATACCTTGATTGGAATCATAATTCACAAGTTGAGTTAGATTTGCACGAGACAAAGTGTCGTTAATATCATAATGAGTTAATTGTCTCAAAGGATAGAAGGGCCCTGTGTGAATTGATTTCTTCTTAAGTGATTCTAAGATCTGCTGGCTACCATCCAATCTTCTATTTGCTTGTCAGTTGCGTAATTTGGAGTTTCTTGTTGAGAAGAGGAGCCTTCAGCAGCCTTCTTTCGTTTATTAGAAGCCCTTTTTGGAGCCATGGATTTGAGTTTTTTTGAAGAAGTTGAATTTGGGGACTTAGGGTTTGGGATGAGAAATTGGTAAAAGTGAAAATGAAGAGTGAATGGGTAAAAGATAATATATAGGTGGAGGGGTAAAAATCGGTTACAGAGGAGATCAGGCATCTGTTTGAGTACGAGACAAACGTTTGTGGATTAGGAAAAAAATTCCTGAGGGGTCGCTCAGACGTCAGATGTAACTAGAATGATTGCAATATGGTATATCAGGCGTCTGTGGGAATAGAGACAGACTACTTTTGTAGTTGTTTTGGAAACCCGAGAGGGTTAATAGACGTCTGACACAATTGTAGCAGACATCTATGCTGAGGCATACTTGTTTCATTTGTTTATTTTATGAACATACGTCTGTTCATCTATTTGACAGACGTCTGTATTATGCTTACTCAGAAAAAATTCTTTATTTTCATACCAAAATATGACAAATTAAAAATGAAGTGAAATGTTATACTAAAGCATCATGACAATGCATGTTATTCATAACAAAATGAAATATAATTTATTGATATGATTGAGCTAGCGAGTTGGTGAGAAAGATGACCTTGTTGGAGAATTCCATGGGTTGACTGGATCGCATGACGTATGATGAGAGGATGATGGATCCAGTGAATTAGCTGGTCGTGGAAGAGGTTCGGAAACATCTTTTAGTTTAGAAGAACAAAATTTCATAGCAACTTGTCGTAGGAAACTTAGTATAATTGAAGTATTTTTCTGTTCGAAATACATCTCTCGTTGAAGTCGTAGTTGTTCTTGTTGATAATGGTGAATGTCATCAATCTTTCGCTTAGTATCCGGTGAAGTGAATAAAGCTCTTTTAGTTCTTTTGGAGTCTGGTGTGAAGCCAGTTCGATAGTCTTGCCATTTGGATAACGGTTCATGCTTAGATGTTGGGGTTGGATCGTGAGGTGTTTCTGTCGAGCTATCGGTGGTGAAGGTAATATTAAGAGAAGAAGATTTGTTTGACATTGTATTTGTTTTACAAATTTAGTTTACTTAGACGAAGTTATTTATAGGTCAGTATTTACTATTTATCATTCCTTAAAATATGCACTAATTGAAATAAAAACCAATCAAAAATAATGGTAAGGAGAAAAATATGGGGAGAAAACAAATTTATATATCAGAGAGAGAACATATACCTAATTCTCTATGTAAATTAATAAAAGTTGTTTCATTTAATGGTTTTATAAAAATATCTGCAATTTGTTTGTTAGTATTTACAAATTCCAAAGAAATATTACCTTTTTCAACATGATCACGTAGGAAATGATGTCGAATGTCAATATGTTTAGTTCTAGAGTGGTTGATTGGATTTTTTGATAAATTTATGGCACTTGTGTTGTCACAGAAAATTGTTGAATTGTTAATAAGTTTTCCAAAATTCCTTAATGTTTGTTGCATATAAATTACTTGAGCACATGCTAAGGCCACTGATATATATTCTGCTTCGCAAGTTGAAAGTAAAACATAATTTTGTTACTTACTAAACCATGATACTAGAGATTGACCTATAAAGTGACACGTACCACTAGTGCTTTTTCTATCGGACTTGCATCCTCCGAAATCTGTATCACTATATGACACTAGGTCAAAAGTACTACCAGTTGGATAAAATGGTCCATAATCTTTTGTTTTAGTTAAGTATCTTAAGATTCGTTTTACTGCTTTATAGTGCGATTCTTTTGGTTGAGCTTGAAAACGTGCGCAAAGACATACTCTCATCATGATCTCTAGTCTACTTGCAGTGAGATATAAAAGTGAGCCGATAATACTATGATGTAATTTTTGATCAAAATCTTTTCCATTTTCATCTTTATCTAAATGAGCAGTTGTGCTCATAAGTGTTGGTTTTCCTGATGTACCTTCCATTTTAAATCTTTTTAAGACATTGTTACAATATTTTTCTTGGTTTAGAAAAATTCCGTTTTTGAGTTGTTTAATTTGCAATCGTAAGAAAAAAAATTAGTTCTCCCATGTATGACATTTCGAATCCATTTTTCATTATTTCTGAAAATTCATTACATAAAAGTTCATTTGTTGATCCGAAGATGATGTCGTCAACATAAATTTGAATAATTAAAATATCATTTTGAATTCTTTTAATAAAAAGGGTTGTGTCTACTTTTCCAATTTCAAATCCAGAATTTATTAAATGTGATTTTAACCTTTCATACCAAGCACAAGGTGCTTGTTTTAAACCATGCAAAGCCTTTTTTAATTTGTAAACATGGTTAGGGAATTGTTCGTGTATAAAAAGTGGGGGTTGTTCAACATATACTTGTTCTTTAATATATCCATTTAAAAATGCACTTTTGACATCAATTTGAAATAATTTTATATTATGATGAACTGCAAAAGCTAATAAGATACGAATTGCTTCAAGACGTGCTACAGGTGCGAAGGTTTTTTCATAATCAATTCCTTCTTCTTGGTTGTATCCTTATGCAACAAGAAGGACTTTATTTCGAATTATATTTCCATTTTTATCGGATTTATTTTTATATACCCATTTTGTTCCAACTACTGATTGTTTCGTTGGTCAAGGAGCTAATTCCCATACTTCATTTCTTTCGAATTGATTAAGTTCTTCTTGCATTGCTAAAATCCTTGATTCATCATTGGCTGCTTCCTTATAGTTTTTAGGTTCAAACGATGAAATAAAAGCAACAAGACTCATTTAATTTAAGTTGATGTCTAGTGGAAACTCTTGAATTTAAGTCTCCAATAATATTATTTGTCGGATGATCCTTTAGAATACGAGGAGGTGATCTTAAAATATTATTAGTTTCTAGATCATTAATGTTAATGTTATTTTGTAATTCATTTTCATCTTCATTAGAGATTTTATTATTTTGAATGTTTTCATCAAACGATACGTGTAAACTTTCCTCAATAAAATTAGTTCTTTTATTAAAAATTCTGTACGCTTTATTTCTATCAGAATATCCAATAAAAATTCCTTCATCAGCTTTTGGATCAAAATTTTCAAGATTATCTTTTGTGTTTAAAATAAAACATTTTGATCCAAAGGTTTTGAAATATGAGACATTTGGTTTCTTTCCATAAAGTATTTCATAACAAGTATTTTTTGTTAATGGACGAAGGGTTTACTCTATTTAGAACGTAACAAGTTGTAGCTACTGCTACAGGCCAGAATGATTTAGGTAAATTACTACTATGTAAAAGTGTTCTGGCACATTCTTATAAGGTTCAATTTTTTCTTTCTACAACACCATTTTGTTGTGGTGTCCGTGGAATTGAAAAATTATGACTACTTCCTTTCTTGTTACAAAAATCTTTTAAATAGTTCATTTTAAAATTCACCTCCATGATCAGTTTGAATCTTTTTTATTTTTAAATCAAATAAATTCATTATTCGTTTAGCAAAAATTTTAAATATCCCAAAACTATAACTTTTGTGTTTTAAGAAGAGAGTCCATGTAAATCTAGAAAAATCATAAACAATAACAAAAACATATTTATTATGATTTAATGAATGAGTTTGAGTAGGACCAAAAAGATTTAGATGTAGTAGTTCTAAAGGTTGTCTCATAGATTTTTTTTTAATTTGAAAGAGCTCTTTTTAAGTTTACCAATTTGACAATCATCACATAGATTTTTTACCTTAAAATTGATTTTTGGTAGACCTTTAACTAATTCCTTTTTGGATAGTTTATTAATATTTTTAAAATTTATATGGCAAAATCTTTTATGCCACAACCATGGATCTTCATGGTTAACGGTTAGACATAAATTAGTCTTTTGTTTTGATTTAATGTTTAAGATTTATATGTTTCTATTTCTAATTCCTTCAAAAATTAAATTTTTATATTCATCAAAGATGTTACATTTGTCTTTTTCAAAACTTATTTGAAATTTTTTATCACATAGTTGACTTATGCTTAAAAGATTATGTTTCAAATTTTTAACTAATAACACATTAGAAATGATAGGAGAGTCAGATATACCAGTATTTATGACTTCACCAATGCCAATGACATAGCCTTTTGAATTGTCTCCAAAAGTGACAGTTTCGCCATCCATGTATATTATATTTGATAACATGTTTTCATTTCCTGTCATATGCTTGGAGCAGCCACTATCCAAGATCCATTTATCCTTTTGTCTTGATTTGGGTACCTGTAAGATAAAAAGAATTTATTAGTACCCACTTCCTCTGTTAGGGTCCTAAATGTTAGGTGAAGAAGGTAGCCATACCCATGTGGGTTTGGGACCTTTAAAGACATAATTTGAATTGTATATAACACTTTGTAAGAAATTTTTAATATGTATTTGCCGAATAAGCTTGTTATTAGTTTTAGGAATCAATATTTTTACTTCTTTAGGTGTCTTAGTCTCTTTAAGACTTATTTCTTTTTCCTTATGTATTTTGTTCTTTTTCTTAATTTTTCTATATAGAAAATTATGATTTTTAGAATTACCATCTTTTTTAAAGCCTAAACCATTTCTATTTCCTGATGGTTTTGAAATTTTGATTAAATTTTCTAAATTTTGCTTTCCCTTGTTGAATTTTGAAACATTAGTAGTAATTTTTTCTAATTCACTTTTGAGTTTTAAATTTCAGAAAGTGAGTCTTCTAAATCACTACTTATTTTATTATATTTTTCTGAAAGATCTTCTTTTTCTAATTCGATATTCCTCAATTTGTTAGACAAAGAAACATTTTCCAAAGATAATTTGTTATTGTTAGATTGAGAATTTTCCAATTCTTCTTCTAAAATGGTTTTCTCGTCTTTTAAAAGTCCAATCTCTATTTCCACTCTATTTATCTTAGAAATAAGTTCATTATTTAACTTCTTTTGTTCTCTAAATTTATCATCTACTTCCATAATAATTTCTAATATTTTATTACAGGTGAGTTCAGGATATACCTCATCCATTTCTGCCATAAAGTATAGATTTGCTTGTTCTGAGTCACATCACTATCACTTTCTGATGAGGATGAATCTGAATCATCCCATGTGACTTGAAAGGCTCTTCTTCTCTTTTTAAACTTCTCAATCTTTTGTTTCTTCTTGTCATTCTTTGGACAATCCTTCTTTATGTGTCCATACTCATCACAATTAAAGCATTTGACAAAGGTCTGATTTGTTGAATTTGGTTTCTCATTTTTCTGAAACCTTGTCATTTTTCTGAATTTCTTGAATTTGTTGTAGTTTTTTGCTATGAAAACTATCTCCACTTCATCTAAGTCCAAGTTTTAATAACCCGAAAATCCGAGCCAATTTAAAATTTTTATTTTGGCAATTTTAGCGAATTTTGACTATTTAAAATGAAATATTTTAAATAATAACGACGAGAAATTTATTTTGAATAGAATTTGAACGTATATATTTATATAGATCGTCGTTAGAATATAAATATTTTATTTTAATTATAAAAGGAATCAAAAATGGTGCGGTAGTTTGAAAATTCGATTTCAAATTTCAAATGAATGTACCGGGTACAAAATAAACCGGATTTTGGCGAAACCAAAAATATTTGAATCTAATTAAGAAAATCTTTCCAATGAATCCGAAAAATCAAAATTTCATAGCGGGAATCAAAAGTTAGGCCCAGTTGAAAATTCAGAATAGCCGTTATGGAATTCTGGCCCTTAAAAATGGGAATTTTGCAAATGACCTCGGTTTTCGACGAAACCACTTTTGTTGGATCTGTAATGTCAAGCTATTGCTAGGTTTCAAAATTTGTAATTTTCTAAATCAATATGTGAGCGTGGCAAAGGAAAACGCGTTTGACCAGTTTCACTTGATTTTAATCGACTGGAAAATGGCCATTTTTCAAACGGTCTCAGAATTCGATGAAATTAGTTTTGTTAGGACTATATCGTCGATACGAAGCTAGAAAATATTTTTCGGGAATTTTTTGAGACTGTATGTGGCCCCAGTAAAATGAAATGCGCGTTCAAATTCAATATATAGATTTATATTTTGATTTTGACGAAAACTGATTGAAACGATCGAATCAGCTTACGATACCTATCCCATTGTGTTCGGAATCGGGGTAATTAGCTATGGACGACAGGCGGTGGGTCTCATTTCAAGGCCAGAATGAAAAGTACCCTTTTGAAGTAAATAAAAAAAATTAATTAATTAATGTATATTGCCCCCCCTTTATCTCTCTCCCTCTTCCCCGTTAACCTCACTTTTCACATCAGAAATAAAAAAGCAACGGAATCGATCTCGAGCCCTAAGCCACCGCGCCGCCTTGGCCTCCGCCGCCGGAGCTGGCTATGCTCCCCTTCCCCTCCTCCTCGCGTCAGCGCCCCCCCGGCAGATCGATCCTTCGATCGAAGGAAGCTTCGAACCACAAAACCCTCCCCCCAAACAGTCAACGCCGCCCCCCATCTCCTTTACAGGCGCCGCCGCACCACCTGAATATGCTTCCCTTCCTCCCTTTCTCGATCCACGAACCCACACCCCCTTCTTCGATATATAACTGTAAGTTTTAATTTTTAATTTTCAATTTTTATATACATTTCCCTATTTTATTTTCATTTCAGTTTTGATTATATTAGTGTGTTGAGCAAGATTAGATTTTTTTTGTGATTAAGCAAGATTAGATCTTTGGTGTTAAGCAAAATTATATTTTTGTATCAAGAAAGTTTAGATTTTTCTATGTAATCTCATCCATTGAAAAAAAAGTGGTTCTTATTATAAAGTTAAGATTTTTACTATAACAAAGAGGAGATTTTTATTTATTAAAAGATTTGATTTTTATAATTAAAAAGATTATATTTTATCATATTAAAATTTAGATTTTTATAAATATAAAGGGGTGAGGTTTTAATATAAAGAACATTATTATAAAAATATAATCGTTATAGGATGGTCATGTAAGGAAGAAGTGATTTTTGAAAACAAAAAGAAGTGATTTTTAATGAAGTTGAAAATATAATTTTTTATATAAGTAGGAAGTTAAAAATATAATCTATATGTAGGTATGATAATAAAAATATGATTTTTATATAGTAGAGAGAATAAAAATATGATTTTTATATAGTAGAGAGAATAAAAATATGATTTTTATATTACAGAAAGAATAAAAATATAATCTTAATTAGAAGGAGAGCGATTTAAAAATATAATTTTTATCTGTATAGTAGCGAAATAAAAATATAATTTTTATTATGAAGGCGAAGTAAAAATATGTGATTTTTATATATGTAGTGAGTACGGGCAACGAAAGTGACAAAAAGCGAGCCCGGCGAAGGTTTCCTACAAATGAAGAGTCGTGGCGTTTGGTTTAGCTAGTTGGTGAGAACTCCTCACTTTTAATTTATTTTCTAGTTGAAAAATATATACTAGGATGCAGACGGTGTTTAGTAGCACCCGACACCCGTCGTCCACAGACCATGGATGACTTGTTTATTTGATTGTTGTGTTGTGAAATTTGATTGTGTAATATGGAATGAAATAAAATCTTTTATAGTGGAAAATATTTTATGGTTAAAAATATAATTTTTAACGTGTATATTAAATAAATATTTATAAACAAATCAGACGATTTGTTTATATACACTGATTTGACTGATATTGATTGGGATGATAAATTACACATCGCCCAACCGCACAAATAAAATATGTGTTTGTTGATTTGAAACCCTAAACGGGTATTGGGATGATATTTGACGTACACTAATCCCGATTGTTTAGTTGTATGTCAATCGATGGGTTGACAGACTGTGTAAGCGTTAATTATTTATATTTAATGCTTATGCAGTTGAGTGGTGCACTCTGGATGATGGTTGATTATTTATCGTTGTTATTATATACATGTGTTGTAGAAAATCCATATAATTAACATTATATGGTAATTGATTGGGCCTCATTCTAATTTAGAAAATAAATTCATGTGTTGAATAGAAAATAAATTCATGCGTTGAATAGAAAATAAATTCATGTGTTGAATAGAAAATAAATTCATGCGTTGAATAGAAAATGAATTCATGTGTTTAATAGAAGCCGCGTTGATTAGATTGACGCCATTTTGACGTGTACGATATTTATATCGATTTTATTCATTTTTTTAATGAATATAGAAAACGAAGTGATTTCAAAATATAACGTTTTGAAAATATTATCATTTGTGTATCGATGAAGTGGAATATTCATTTTGATTAGAAATTGAATATGAAGTTGAAATCGTTTTGAAAACGAATTTAAAACGATTTATAAAATACGTTTTAAACGGAAATCGATGAAATATATAATATATATATATTATATATAATGGCCTGAATAGAACGCGCCGCGCCGCGGTAGTTCGCGAATTTCGACCACTGACTTCGAATGGATATTACGGGAGATCCGACCGTCGGATTCTCCTAAAACCGGAACTGTTGGGTTCGTATCGAAAAGAGCTTTCTAAAGGATATTAGAAATTAGAAATCTAACAGTTGGATTTGGAATTATGTCCAAATCAAATTTGGAAAAGGTCGGTGTAAGTGCAGTTCGATGGTCGTTGACGGAAATCGACTGTACGGGCCTTGATAAATGAAACACCCCACCTCCATTAGGGTCACTCTCAAAGGGAATGCCCTAATTTTGGTGGAGGTTTATAAGTATAAGTCACAGATATACAAGACAGATATAATAACACATATTTTTGAACAGTGGAAAACAACAACTTTTATTTCATCAAAATACGTGTTACACAAACCATGCCATAATTGTCTTACAATACTTCCAAAATCATAACTGTCTTGATTACATTATTTAAAGAAGCATAAAGAAAACATAAATAAACTGCAAAGGTCCCATAATTGTTGTCCAAAGCCATAGTCCAAAACGGAAAAGTTCCAAGCAATACATTCTTTCTCTTCAAGCTGGATGTGAAATCTGGTCAAGCTGTGGTGTTCCCTCCCTGTGGACCTGGGGGGGGGGGGAACGAAAGAAAAGGAGGCGAAAGAAAAGTAGAGTCAGACATAAAGCCTAAGTAAGTCTAGGACTATTCAGTCTATGAATAAAGAACTGGGTATGATAAGTATAAACTGGAAATGGGAAAGCACCATAAACTAAGTTAAGTTGTCTAGGGTTGAATATACTATCGTACCCCATATTAATCTCTGTACCCATATAAACTAGTTCCCAACAGGCACCCCATAATCAGGGTGAAGTGAACCATTTCTTGTGATCGGCTCCTACTCGCATAGTTACATGTGTCTTACGGCCCCCGATGTTGTAGTTACCTATGCTGGTCCCACAATGGGGTGTATCAAGTCCCATGGTGGCGGCCCGACACAACTCTAGAATGCACAGGTATGCTACTGGCGCCCAGTGCCTTATTTTTCTGCGATGGAGTGTGTGCACGCCCGCACCCCGTTAGAACCTACACTGCTGCACCACCGCCGTCGATTTGACCTCTTACAGTCAGCCCAGTAATCGTGCCCCACCCTGCCTAGTTCAGGGTATCATGATACACCTTGTAGGGTTACTGCTGAAAAGGGTCCCCCGCTACTAGGTTTTCTATTTCTAGCCAACATGCTAAGTTGGTTAAGTGTTTAATAAACCTAACCCCCAAATTAGTCTGTTTAGTTTAGCATGTTCCATTTTGATTAAGTATTAATATAATTTACTTAATCCTATCAATCCTGACTCAGCCTTGATTGTCTTATTAAAGCCTTGACCTCTCACATTAGACAGGTATTGTTGTGGCTGCCTGTTTCCGGTTGGGTCCGGGCAGTCTTACGCCACAACTCAGTCTAACCTCGGGTCCTTATTGGGCTCCGTGTTTAACCACCCACATTGGATAGGTATTGTTGTGACTACTGGACAGCCGGGCGGTTCCGGGCAGGTTTACATCACAACTCAATCCAACCTCGGGTTAAACACATCGTATTTTCTACATTTACATATTTTTTCTCTTTTCTTTTTATATGTAAATATTTGCGGCCCATTATTCAAATTCATCTTTATTGATTAAAATTTATTTATGCCACTTAATTGCTTTTCAAGGTTGTTGGCATGCGTCAAACATGCCAACACATATGTTCTATATTTTAGCCCAAACGTCATTACCCCCGTTTTATACGTTCGCTCAAATGTAAGGTGTGTTGGGTTTAATACTTAAACCCAATTTAGCCAAATGAAAAGGGGAGGCTTATAACATGGTGTTTATAAGGTAACATGAAAAAGGGGAGTGTGAACGCATGAACTTGCAACGAACGATTCAATTAACATAAAGTAGGCACATGTGAACTTGCAATTGTAACATCATATAATCATGGCATAACATGAATCATTTTATTCATATAATCATGGCATAAACAATACTTAAACATGAATCATTCTATTCATATAATTATGGTATAAACAATACTTAAACATGAATCATTCTATTCACATGATTATGGCATAGACAATACTTAAACATGAATCATTCTATTCATATGGTTATGGCATAAACAATACTTAAACATGAATCGTTTATTCATATGATTATGGCATAAACAATACTTAAACATGAATCATTTTATTCATATGATTATGGCATAAACAATACTTAAACATGAATCATTTATTCATATGATTATGGCCTAAACAGTATTTAAACATGAATCATTATATTCATATGATTATGGCATAAACAATACTTAAACATGAATCATTTATTCATATGATTATGGCCTAAACAATACTTAAACATGAATCATTCTATTCATATGATTATGGCATAAACAATACTTAAACATGAATCATTCTATTCATATGGTTAATACATACTGAAACATGAATCATTCTATTCATGTGATTATGGCATAAACAATACTTAAACATGAATCATTTATTCATATGATTATGGCATAGGTAATACTTAAACATGAATCATGGTTTTTAATCTATTCGTATAATCATAGCATAAACATACCTAAACATGAAATCATGGTTTTTAATATAATCATGGCATAAACATACCTAAACATGAAATCATGGTTTTTAATCTTTTTCTATAAACTTACATTTAAAAATGTAAATCTAACTTAATTATGTATTGTAGATATTGTCATGTGATTTTGTTAACAACATAGGCCTAGAACATATTTTATTTGGGCATAAAATCAAACATAAACTAGCCATGTTCATAAAATATTTTGTTTGGGCATAAAGTCAAACATAAACTAGCCATGTTCATAAAATCAACACAAGTTCACAAAGGTGTTTACTTTGGTTATTAATACAAAAGTACTTGAATCATTATGCCAATTCTAATCGTAAATTCATTTGGATCATAATACTCAAATAGATCCAACTACACAAAAATGATTATAAAATATATATAGATGGACCTAAAATCATGTTGACATAATATTGAATCATATAATTGCATGAATCTCAAATTTGTTGAATTAATCTATCATGAACATATAGTCATCAACTTCAATATGAATCATATGTTTGCAAATATCAGTAGGTGTTGAAATAAACAACCACAAACATATAATCATTAACTATATATAACGTACTTGCAAATATCCAAGAGGTCTAATACCATCATACCACAATATCAACATAATTCATTCGTAATTAGGATCATAGCATCATTCAATATGAATAAGCATCACTAAAGTACAATCCCATTTTTCATTTTATACAAATATCAAAACTCAATAATTGATTCACATCGGAATAGCACTCTACTTACCACGTTCGATGAATCTTCAATTCAGAATTCTAAATTTTGAATTTGGAGATGCTATCTTTTTGTTGTAAGCGTTGATTTGATTTAGTTATCGCTGCTTTAAGCTTTAGAATTTGTCTCCTAATTGTCTCCCAATTTCTGACGGCTATCCTTAGTATCTCCTCAGCAACATGACGGTCTCATCTCCATTTTAGTTTGTGTGAATTAGGGTTAGTCTTAGGTCCTTTTTATAGAGTTTGTGAGTTGATTTAGACCATCGATGGAGCTTGGTTCAATAATAGCCGTTCTTTTGAAGGGGAGACCAACCAGGAGCTGACACCTAGCCCTAGTGACAAGGTAAGGCTCAGAAAATCGACCAAACACAGACCAGGCCAGCCAAGACTTGACCAGCAGGTCATTCTGACCTGGGCGCACTTGGCAGGTGCGCCAAGCTAAAAATGTACTGACGCACTTCCCAAGTGCGCCAGTTCATTTTTGTTCTGGCGCACTTCCCAAGTGCGCCAGTGCATTCTGACCCGTTTTCTGGTTTTTCGCCCAACTTCGTTCGTCCATATCTTCTTCATACGATATCCGTTTTACGCAAACTCGGACTCTATCTCAAGCAGAATTCCGAGACGAACGCAATGGCGTATCCCGTTTCCCTTAATTCTTTGATTTCAAATTAGTTATACTTTAATTTGTGAATTTCACCGTTATAGAATACATGGGGTGTTACATTCTCCCCCACTTAAAAGGATTTCGTCCCCGAAATCTTCAAGTTCAGGAAGAATGTACATCCTAACATCCAAACATCCATTTACTCATCCATCAAACACGAGCATCCATTGTCCTTAAAAGACTTCTAATGCTTCATGATCATATGCGAAGTGTGTGTGTGCATGTACTTATCTAATGCAAAATCAGGCGGTCTACTGATTCAGTTGACCTCCTTAATGCAAATTATGTAAGTGCCATGAATCCATTATGTATGCAAATTCTCCTATTCATGATTCTATATGAGTGCTCAACCATTCATATAAATGCAACATCCATATGACAACACATTAAACTTCAACCATATACGAGTGCAAACATATATGCATATGCAATATGAAGTGACTGAGCCGATCTAAAACCTAGATTGTGTGTGTATATGCAACCACGAGCAACCACTAGCAACCACTTGCAACCACTTGCAACCATCAATCATAACATGTCTCAAACAAATGTTTACACCCAATTGTTCCTATCTAAAGGTATAGTCGAATGATAGAAGCAAGTAAAAACTTTGTGCCCATTAGGCAATGTCAAAACTGGAAATCTATGCCACATATATATTGATTAGGAGAAGAATTCTCTAAGCATCAGCCCCGAAGACCGAAATCAACATCAGACTGACACCCAAAGAATTACTCAACCCAACCACTATATATGATTCTAGGAAACTAAGCATGATGGACTCCTTTTAGGTCACAAGGGAGTCCCTTCCTAAGACCAACCCGTATCCTATAAAACCCAAAAAAAAAAGTTTAGTCAAACCAACGAACACCCTCAAGCCCCATCATGTGTTACTAACAGATGAGTCATACTCCCTATGGGGTTTGCAACAGAAATTGGATTGAGAATGGGACCGAGAGGATATACACAAAAGGTAGCATGCAAGTAAGCTCTACAGGAAGAGAGGGATCAAAGATATACTCTTAAGAAGAGATATGATGCACGAATCTAGTCTTCAATCTTCTAAGTCGCATTTCCTTGAGCTTAACTCCATTATGCTTTGTCCATCTTTAACTTCACAATTTCGTAGCTTCTTAATTCTTGTTTCCAAAATATGAGTTGGAACCTATTTCACTGTTGCCTCTCGTTCCTCTTTCACTTACTCTACTTCTAGTATACTCGGCTCGAACATAACGGCGTACTCATGGTTTCATGCAAGCTCTCCAAAATTCACTAGTGAATCTTAGATCTCGTCCACTTACTATCAGGTATTCCACGTAGAAGAACTATCTCTTGGAAATAAATGCCAACCATGTTGCCAAATGTACTTACTAAGGTGATTCTCCACAACTCATGCATAAGCGAAATGAACCTTCTGCCTTAGTGGCGAACACTACTCGATCGGATTACAAATTACCAATAAATGTGTCAAGAGATTCTGGGAAACAAATCATGATAGAACCCTAAAGGTTACCTGCGACTTCGAGGGTATTACCGAGGCAAGTCAAGAGTCTAACTACCCTCTTTTCGAAACCGAGATGGTCACCCTTACTGGATAACCACTCCATCGCTAGAATCAACCAATGGCCCAAAACAAAGGCACTACATTTAAACTCTACGCTTAGAATAGAAATTTTCAATCCCACACAGATCATAGACAAATGAGCCGGGCCCCCAATTGAGTTTGAAACAATTAAGGGGTCCTCTACCATACTTGTTCTTAGGTGCAGAGATTCTACTAAAGCAGACGAGATAAAGGAGTGTGATGCGCCAGAATCAAATAAAGTGCGAACGGGGTGATCATAAAGATAAACTACACTTTCTACAGAAGTATTTATACCTCGCTGTTGCAGAGGTGGCGCCTCTAGCACATGAACCTGTGCCCCTGAGGTGGATCCAGCCCTCTGCCCCTGTCCTCGTTTCTTTGGGCAGTCCTTAGCCATGTGGCCTGTCTCACCGTAAGAAAAGCATCCGCCATTCATCTTGGCCTTCTTTTTCCGGCAATCTTTTACTAAGTGCCCCACTTTGCATAGAATTTACACTTCCTCTTCTCTTGGGACTTGTTGTCTTTCCCGCCCTTCTTAAAGTCGGTCTTCTCAGGGTAGTCTTTGCTGATGTGTCCAGTCTCCCCACAATGAAAACATTCTCCTTGCTTACTTTTCCTCTTTCTACAATCCTTGGCTATGTGCCCTTCCGTACCACAAAAATTACATTTCCTTTTTTCTCGTTTCTTGTTATTACTGTTACGATCCTTTCCTGTTTGACTATTATTCGTCTTCCTACTCTGGGACTTTTCCGCTTGCTGGTTCACGTGGAGGAAGAGTGAAAGCGTCAGCAGCTGGGGAGTAAGGTCTCTAGACATGCTGAAACAGAAAGGATAGATTCAAAACAAATGATAAGAGATAGTACCTATGGCTTTGGGGGGGGGCTTTGCCTTTTAAAATAAAATAATATTTTATCTTTTTAAAAATGCTTCTTTAAATTTCCTTTTTGAAAATAAATTTTCAAAACTTTTTTTTATCTTATCTGGTAAACCTATGCTCTGATACTAAGTGAAACACCCCACCTCCGTTAGGGTCACTCTCAAAGGGAATGGCCTAATTTTGGTGGAGGTTTATAAGTATAAGTCACAGATATACAAGACAGATATAATAACACATATTTTTGAACATCGGAAAACAACAACTTTTATTTCATCAAAATACGTGTTACACAAACCATGCCATTATTGTCTTACAATACTTCCAAAATCATAACTGTCTTGATTACATTATTTAAAGAAGCATAAAGAAAACATAAATAAACTGCAAAGGTCCCATAATTGTTGTCCAAAGCCATAGTCCAAAATGGAAAAGTTCCAAGCAATACATTCTTTCTCTTCAATCTGGATGTGAAATCTGGTCAAGCTGTGGTGTTCCCTCCCTGTGGACCGGGGGGGACGAAAGAAATGGAGGCGAAAGAAAAGTAGAGTCAGACATAAAGCCTGAGTAAGTCTAGGACTATTCAGTCTATGAATAAAGAACTGGGTATGATAAGTATAAACTGGAAATGGGAAAGCACCATAAACTAAGTTAAGTTGTCTAGGGTCGAATATACTATCGTACCCCATATTAATCTCTGTACCCATATAAACTAGTTCCTAACAGGCACCCCATAATCAGGGTGAAGTGATCCATTTCTGATGATCGGCTCCTACTCGCATAGTTACATGTGTCTTACGGCCCCCGATGTTGTAGTTACCTATGCTGGTCCCACCATGGGGTGTATCAAGTCCCATGGTGGCGGCCCGACACAACTCTAGAATGCACAGGTATGCTACTGGTGCCCAGTGCCTTATTTTTCTGCGCCGGAGTGTGTGCACGCCCGCACCCCGTTAGAACCTACACTGCTGCACCACCGCCGTCGATTTGACCTCTTACAGTCAGCCCAGTAATCGTGCCCCACCCTGCCTAGTTCAGGGTATCATGATACACCTTGTAGGGTTACTGCTGAAAAGGGTCCCCCGCTACTAGGTTTTCTATTTCTAGCCAACATGCTAAGTTGGTTAAGTGTTTAATAAACCTAACCCCCAAATCAGTCTGTTTAGTTTAGCATGTTCCATTTTGATTAAGTATTAATATAATTTACTTAATCCTATCAATCCTGACTCAGCCTTAATTGTCTTATTAAAGCCTTGACCTCTCATATTAGACAGGTATTGTTATGGCTGCCTGTTGCCGGTTGGGTCCGGGCAGTCTTACGCCACAACTCAGTCTAACCTCGGGTCCTTATTGGGCTCCGTGTTTAACCACCCACATCGGATAGGTATTGTTGTGACTACTGGACAGCCGGGCGGTTCCGGGCAGGTTTACATCACAACTCAATCCAACCTCGGGTTAAACACATCGTATTTTCTACATTTACATATTTTGTCTCTTTTCTTTTTATATGTAAATATTTGCGGCCCATTATTCAAATTCATCTTTATTGATTAAAATTTATTTATGCCACTTAATTGCTTTTCAAGGTTGTTGGCATGCGTCAAACATGCCAACACATATGTTCTATATTTTAGCCCAAACGTCATTACCTCCGTTTTATACGTTCGCTCCAATGTAAGGTGTGTTGGGTTTAATACTTAAACCCAATTTAGCCAAATGAAAAGGGGAGGCTTATAACATGGTGTTTATACGGTAACATGAAAAAGGGGAGTGTGAACGCATGAACTTGCAACGAACGATTCAATTAACATAAAGTAGGCACATGTGAACTTGCAATTGTAACATCATATAATCAGGCATAACATGAATCATTTTATTCATATAATCATGGCATAAACAATACTTAAACATGAATCATTCTATTCATATAATTATGGTATAAACAATACTTAAACATGAATCATTCTATTCACATGATTATGGCATAGACAATACTTAAACATGAATCATTCTATTCATATGGTTATGGCATAAACAATACTTAAACATGAATCATTTATTCATATGATTATGGCATAAACAATACTTAAACATGAATCATTTTATTCATCTGGTTATGGCATAAACAATGCTTAAACATGAATCATTTATTCATATGATTATGGCCTAAACAGTACTTAAACATGAATCATTCTATTCATATGATTATGGCATAAACAATACTTAAACATGAATCATTTATTCATATGATTATGGCCTAAACAATACTTAAACATGAATCATTCTATTCATATGATTATGGCATAAACAATACTTAAACATGAATCACTCTATTCATATGGTTAATGCATACTTAAACATGAATCATTCTATTCATGTGATTATGGCATAAACAATACTTAAACATGAATCATTTATTCATATGATTATGGCATAGGTAATACTTAAACATGAATCATGGTTTTTAATCTATTCATATAATCATGGCATAAACGTACCTAAACATGAAATCATGGTTTTTAATATAATCATGGCATAAACATACCTAAACATGAAATCATGGTTTTTAATCTTTTTCTATAAACTTACATTTAAAAATGTAAATCTAACTTAATTATGTATTGTAGATATTGTCATGTGATTTTGTTAACAACATAGGCCTAGAACATATTTTATTTGGGCATAAAATCAAACATAAACTAGCCATGTTCATAAAATATTTTGTTTGGGCATAAAGTCAAACATAAACTAGCCATGTTCATAAAATCAACACAAGTTCACAAAGGTGTTTACTTTGGTTATTAATACAAAAGTACTTGAATCATTATGCCAATTCTAATCATAAATTCATTTGGATCATAATACTCAAATAGATCCAACTACACAAAAATGATTATAAAATATATATAGATGGACCTAAAATCATGTTGACATAATATTGAATCATATACTTGCATGAATCTCAAATTTGTTGAATTAATCTATCATGAACATATAGTCATCAACTTCAATATGAATCATATGTTTGCAAATATCAATAGGTGTTGAAATAAACAACCACAAACATATAATCATTAACTATATATAACGTACTTGCAAATATCCAAGAGGTCTAATACCATCATACCACAATATCAACATAATTCATTCGTAATTAGGATCGTAGCATCATTCAATATGAATAAGCATCACTAAAGTACAATCCCATTTTTCATTTTATACAAATATCAAAACTCAATAATTGATTCACATCGGAATAGCACTCTACTTACCACGTTCGATGAATCTTCAATTCAGAATTCTAAATTTTGAATTTGGAGATGCTATCTTTTTGTTGTAAGCGTTGATTTGATTTAGTTATCGCTGCTTTAAGCTTTAGAATTTGTCTCCTAATTGTCTCCCAATTTCTGACGGCTATCCTTAGTCTCTCCTCAGCAACATGACGGTCTCATCTCCATTTTAGTTTGTGTGAATTAGGGTTAGTCTTAGGTCCTTTTTATAGAGTTTGTGAGTTGATTTAGACCGTCGATGGAGCTTGGTTCAATAATAGCCGTTCGTTTGAAGGGGAGACCAACCAGGAGCTGACACCTAGCCCTAGTGACAAGGCAAGGCTCAGAAATTCGACCAAACACAGACCAGGCCAGCCAAGACTTGACCAGCAGGTCATTCTGACCTGGGCGAACTTGGCAGGTGCACCAGGCTAAAAATGTACTGGCGCACTTCCCAAGTGCGCCAGTTCATTTTTGTTCTGGCGCACTTCCCAAGTGCGCCAGTGCATTCTGACCCGTTTTCTGGTTTTTCGCCCAACTTCGTTCGTCCATATCTTCTTCATACGATATCCGTTTTACGCAAACTCGGACTCTATCTCAAGCAGAATTCCGAGACGAACGCAATGGCGTATCCCGTTTCCCTTAATTCTTTGATTTCAAATTAGTTATACTTTAATTTGTGAATTTCACCGTTATAGAATACACGAGGTGTTACAATAAAATTATTAAAAATAGTAATAATTTGTGTAAAATCATAAGAAATGATTTGGGAGGAATTGGGATGAAAAACTCCACATCTGAAAAGATAAAAGTAGATTATTATCGAAATGAACTAGTTTTGAACTAGAATAATAATTTATTTATTTTTAAAATAAATAAATTGGATTTGAAATGGTTTTGAAAATAACCAGAATTTCCAATAATTGAATTGGAATGGATTTGAATCGAAATTGTCTTTGGAATATTTCGATGTTGGATTTCGTGATGATACAGATATTGTTATGGGAATTTGAAAGATATATTAATATCGTTATTTTCAATACGATGTTTGTGGTCGTAGAATTTGATATTGAATATAAGCCGATATATTTTCTATTTTGGGCCTTGTATTTAATATCAAATGTGATTTGGGTTTGCCGTGAATGGTGACTTCATTAACACTGTTCTTAAACCCAGTTGAGAAAAAGATTAAATCTTTTTATTTAGATTTAATGAAGTGTACCAATTAAATGGTATCTAATTGGAATTGAATTTGAATTGATTTTTGGGTTTATCGCGAACCGTGTTTTAGATGACATTGGTTCTTTAACCCAGTTAATGGCAGGATATTGATTTTTGGGAAGATTGAAACAAGTGGAGTTTTAATGAATCTTTAATCATACTAAAATGATCGAGAATGGGGTATCACCAGTTTTGCTCCAGGCGATAGTTAAGTCTTTAATTAGATTTGAATGTGAAATGGTAATTAAATTTACCGATAACACCGTGGTGTTAGATATGAAGTATGACCAGTTTTACTTCATGGGATGAATAGGTTGGGTTTGGGAAATAAAATAAATGATTACTTCGGTGTGGTTCGCTAATTCCGACTAGTTTGAATTGATATTCAAAAGAAGATTAAAGAATAAATTTAAAGAATTTATCTTTGATAAAATTAATGGGAACCTTTCCCAAAGTGTAAGAATATTCTGAATTGGAATGAGGCGTATGTTGTGTTTGTGTAACACTTGTTTATTATATACGCGAGTTATTCAGAAAGACCGGGTTTATCCCATTATGAATAACTGATTCGCCGTGTTGTCGATAATGAAGACGATGGTCGAAGACCGGAGGTCTTCACATCGTTTGGGTTATTACTGATAATCTTGATTGGGCTGTACACCCAAGAGGAGGGAATCAGTTGGTGATCGTCCAGACGTACTTGGAGATCGATGGATATGCGGGGTACAAGGTGCCTCCAGTTTCGTTCAGACCCAGAACGAACTTGTAAATGGACTGTGTGTCTGACATTGGATTTTATTCTGTGTGATTTATTTCTGTTAAATATATATCTATTTGGCGGCGGAGAATTTATTCTCTTGCTTAACGCCCTTCTCTGAGACGTACGAGCTCAGAGGTTATATATTGATGGATATCAAACGCATGGGGTGAATTGCCTGTGTGGCATGCCTAAGTGGCAATATGATCAAGGCTTCAGCTGAAAAGCAGAGTCTTATGGTTGATGATCAAAGCACGGAATGTGTTTAATAGCTTTGTGTAGCGTTGATTCGCGAGCCTCACACCCCGGTTGTGAACCAGAAACGGGAGAGGACATCAGGGAGGGCATGCGTTTCCTTCTAGCTAGAAGTGGCATTAATGGTTTTACACGCCCTGACGAGTTTGACTTATGTGGTTGTTGCTGTTGCGAGGCGCCTTGGATATATCGGTGACTATGTGGAGCCGATGGAGTCAATGGACTCATTGACACCCCATAGGGTGGGGAAACGCAGTGTTCAGGCATTTTAATCCACATCGGCGGACCGGCCCTGACGATCCAAGGCTTGTCTACGCGCTTGTCTGAGACACGGGCTAGAGCGTCTCGAATCGGTAGAGGACTATCTTTTGCCTCGGTTCACAGATGGAAATCCAACTTCCAATACGTGATATTTGCGGTTTCGATTGTAGAGCCTAGTATTGGCGACATGATATATGGTACCCATGCCGTCTATGATTGATATTTATGATTGAAATTGTTTTGACACTATACACTTATAGTAATAATAAAAGATGAAATTTAGCATATCAAGCATTCTGAGACGACCCCAAACCCCGTACTGACGGTGGCAAGGGTAATCCTTGGAATATAACACGGAAACAGATAATAGCAGAACAGAATTAAATAAATACACCAGATAATGCACAATAGAATATACTGGATAAAAGTAATCATCAGAGTTACACAGTATACAAGATCATGCATAGTACAAATATAGTTCAGATATACATAAATGTCTATAGCGGAAAACAAACATAATGTACAATAGGAGCTGAGCAGCATAAAAAGAGATAAATGATAGAATCCACCTTCAGCTCCAGCTATCCAGAAAGAACCAGCTAAACCTGAATACAAGGTTGCCCGTGTAGAAAAGGGGCACCCGAGTTTGAAAGTGAAACAAACTACGAGTCAGTCATGGGACTGGTATGAGAAATCTACTCAACACATTTATAATATGGCCAATCACAGGACCACGCCACTTTCGTGGAACGGGTTTACTCCATTGGATTGCCAGTGCTTTAAAACAAATCTTTCTTTTAAACAACACAATGCTTTTTATTAAAATAAAGCCATTATAAGACTTAGTTCCCATCACACAATGCAACGCAAACCGAAGGATAGAGTTTTACCTTATAATGGCCAAAATATGATTGATACGAATAAAACAAAAGCATTTGATAGTACTACTAGTGTTTATATGTTTCAAAAACAATTTCGAATCATAACTATCAATCATAGACGACATGGGTACCATACATCATGTCGCCATATATATTCACAATCAAAACCGCACGATGTCGTATTTGGAAATTGGATTTCCGTCATGAACCAAGGCAAAAGATAGTCCTTACCGAATTCGAGACTGCCTAGCCCGAGCCTCAGGAACAGCCGCAACTACCCCTTGGATCGTCAGGGCCGGTCCACCAATGTGGATTATTATGCCTGAACAATACGTTTCCCCGCCCTATGGGGCGTAAATGAGCCAAAGAATGACTCCATCAAACCCGGATCGTCCGATCTAACCGAGTCGCCTCGCTATCCATCTTCCACATAAGTAAAATGTCGGGCCGTGTAAAAACACCGACACAACTCCTAGCTAGGAAGAAACGCATGCCCTCCCTGAGGTCCTTTCTCCCGTTTCTGGTTCATACCGGGGTGTGAGGCTCACGAATTCACATTATACACAAAGCTACGCCACACAAGCGGTGCTTTGATCATCACCACAAGACTTTGCTTTTCAACAGAAGCCTTGATCATTTGCCACTTAGGCATGCCACACTAGCAATTCATGCCATGCGACTGATGTCCATCGATATACAACCTCTGAGCTCGTGCATTTCAGAGAAGGGCGTTAAGCAAAAGAATAAATTCTCCGCCGCCAAATAGATGTATATTTAACAAAGATCAATCTACACAGAATAAAATCCAATGTCAGACACACGGTCCATTTACAAGTCCGTTCTGGGACTGAACGAAACCGGAGGCACTATATACCTCGCAAACCCATCGATCACCACGTACGTCTAGACGATCACCACTCATTATCCATATTTCGGGATGCCTCCCAATCAGGACCTCGGTTACCATCCAAACGAGGTGAAGATCTCTGGTCTTCGACCACCGTCTTCAACTTTGATTTCTTATCGTCGATTCAGTTATTCAGAATGGGATAAACCCGGTTTTTCTGAACAACTCGCATATATAATAAACAAGTGCAATACTAACATACACACGCATCATTTCAATTCGTTAGTCACTAACCGTCAATCAGTAAGAGAATGATTTCCCAAATATTAACCCCGAAGGCCGAAACCAACATCAGATCAATACCCAAGAAACCATTCGACTTAGCCAACCTTCGGTTATTTTCTATATTTCACAACCACATCGTTTATAATATTTTATAATGATTTATCGCTATTTTTATTTATTTTAAAATAGCCAATTTATTCAAAACGACGCTTCGGGCCATAACGCGGCCGTGGCGCTATTTTTCTTCAGATTTGATTTACACATATCTGAAAATCTAACCGTTGGATCTTCACAAAATTTACATCATTAGAAAGATCCTTTCAAAACGAATCCAACGGTTCCAGTTTCGGGAAAATCCGACGGTCGGATCTCCCGGTATAATCGTTTGAAATCACGGTTTCAAAATACGAACTGCAGCGTCGTTATTCGATTAAATATAATTATATATATATATATAAATATAATCGATTCTGGCGCTGTTTTTCTTCAGATTTGAATTAAACATTCCAGACAATCCAACCGTTGGATTTTTACAAAGTTGGTGCCGTTGGAAAGATATTTCCAAAGCGAACCCAACGGTTGCGATTTCAGGAAAATCCGATGGTCGGATCTTCCGTACTAATCGTTTGAAATCACGATTTCAAAATACGAATTGCAGCGTCGTTATTCGATCGTTTCAATTCTATTTAAATATATATATATATGTCGATTCTTCGATTTCAAAACTATATTCTTTTCATACATTTGATAAAAATGATATTTCTATCTAACTGTCTTCTATTCCAACACTTCACTATTTTTAGCAATTCATTTATATAATAAAAATGTGATTTTTATTGTAAAACAATTCATTTCAAAACACTATTATTTTATATAGTTCATATAGGTAATAAAAATAGGATTTTTATTATGAAACAATTTCTTTCAATACAAGATTATTTTATATAGTTCGTATAGATGATAAAAATGTGATTTTTATTATAAAACAATTTATTTCAAAATATGAATACCATTCAACACATGAATTTCAATTCAACGAATGAATATCGATTCAACACATGAAGGTTTTCTATAGTTTATATATAGATAAAAATGTGATTTTTATATTTAAAACACGAATACCATTCAACACATGAATTTCTAATCAACGAATGAGTTTCAATTCAACACATAAAGGTTTTCTATTCAACGAATAAATATAGTTTCAACAAATGAAAATAATTCAAACACATGAATATTATTCAAAATTTCGGCAGCATAACGGCAAGGTAGTTAAAACCGGGACCGTCCCTAGTACGGCTCCTCGCTCTACCTTAGAACCTCGCGGTTTTTGACAATGGGGAATCATGCATCTAGTTCGCACGCAGGCGGCATGTATATTTATTTCATTTCCACAAACTAATCCTATGTGGTTTCAACCAAATATTTCTCAACCACAAACGGGTATTTTTCAACCACAATCAATCAATATCAACCACAAACAATTCCAATCAACCATTCACTATCAATCAATTTTCACACCAATCACAACCAATAAATATCGTCCATGGTTTGTGGACGAGGGGCGTGTATATATATATATATATATATATACATATATATATATATATATAGCAATTCACTTCTATTTCAACACATATATAATTTTTACAACGCATATATAACTTATACATCGAACGTACAACTTATACAACGCTTATACATGAGGTGTACAACGCTTATATAACCCATACATCGACTATATAATTTATACATCATCGTTTTCCATATCGTTTATAATTAGAAATCTCACATTTGGTTCCACTCCACCAAAAATAGCAGAAGGCTCAGAAAAATATGCGGTCTCTTCTAGAATGTAGAAGACGTCCACACGGTCACGATGTTTCTTGCTTCATCGAATTTCGTCAAGAAACGAAAAGGATATGATTTTTACAGTGAAATCTAAAACGGTAGCGCTTTAAACTGCTATAATATAGTTTAAAATTAAATAGGCCGTACCCTTTTCAAACCTATTCAAAACTAGGTTTTAGTTTTTCGCAAGATCCGAGGCACGAGAGGACGATCGGGTTGCGTAGCGTTGAAGGGGGAGGAGAGAGCTTCTCGACGCTGGTGGTGGGGTCCAGTTCGACGTTGGCAGGTGGTGGCGGCGGCGAGTTGAAGGTGGCGACTTTGGAGGAGGAGATCTCGCTGATGGGGCGACGAGGGGTGGCGTACCAGCTATGGATGTGAAGCTCTCGAAGAGATCTACAAAAACCTTAACTGGGTGGAGGTGTTTCGTTGCGTGGATTAGCCAGAAAAGAGGAGAGAAGGGAATAGGCTTTTCCCCCTTCAATCGACGTCGGGGAGAGAGAATCCTCTTTTCTCTTTTTTTTTATTTCTAAATTTTCTGATTGGCCGGTGGGTTTTAAAGGGGTTTTCTGACATGACCACCAATCTAAACCCAACGACTATCATCCCTAGCATTTTACCCCCATTCCGAACACAATGGGATATGTTTCGAAGGCCCATTCGATTGTTTCAGTCAGTTTTCCTTCAAATTAAAATATAAAACTTTCGGTATTCAATTTGAACTTACATTTCAATTTGCCAGGGCCACAAACTGATTCGAAAAATTCCAGAAAAATAAATCTGGCTATGTTTTGACGATATGGTCCCAACAAAACTAGTTTCGTCGAATTCTGAGACCGTTTGCAAAAAGGCCCATTTCTGGTCGATCCAATTTAACTATAATTGATCAAAACACGTTTTCCTTTGCCACGCTCACATACTAGCTTCAAAAATTATGAAATTTGAAACCTAGCAATAACTTCACCTCTCGGATCCAACAAAAGTGGTTTCGTCGAATTCCGAGGTCGTATGCAAAATGGCCAATTTCACGAGCTATATAAATTCCATAGCGACCTTTCTGAAAATTCATTCGGCCATAACTTTTGCTTTCCGCTATGAAAATTCGATTTTTCAGATTCGTTAGAAAGGTATTTACTAACAGATTTAAATATTTTTGGTTTCACTCAAATCCGTTTTGTTTTGCACCCGGTACAGTCCGACAAAATTTGAATTCAATTTTTGAAACTACAGTGCCATTTCAGGCCTTGTTTATAATTAGAATTAATTATATTCGTTTTCAATTGTCGATTCAAACTCACTTTTCATCGCAATTATTTAAAATATTTATTTTAAATATTTAAAATCCATTATTTTAGCCAATTTAAAAAATTTAAATTGGTTCAGATTTTCTAGGTCGTTACAATCTCCCCCACTTAAAACTTTTCATCCCCGAAAAGGAACAAAGTCGAAAGTGGTTTGATTAATCAACTCTACGTTCAATCTGGCTTCCATTCTCTAACTTTTCAGTTTCTGAGAATTTTCAAATTCTTCAAAAATTTGGCTAACACCCGGAATTTTCAAAAAATTTCTCCATAACCTCCTTTGTACGGGGAGAGGTTTGGAAATTTATTGGGCCGTATTAGGTACCCAATA
Source organism: Allium sativum (assembly GCA_030737875.1). Lineage (NCBI taxonomy): Eukaryota > Viridiplantae > Streptophyta > Magnoliopsida > Asparagales > Amaryllidaceae > Allium > Allium sativum. The sequence continues at coordinate 392,402,866 of CM060924.1, read as the reverse complement.
AATCCTAATAAGCATACACATATTTATAGTGATATATTCTGGTGTTGACAGGGGAGCGTGTATAGATAATAACTCCAGAGAATAAATTCTCGTCACCCTGTCAAAGCATGAGGGAATGTGTATTTTAAATGCTCCAGAGGATAAATCCTCGTCACCTCGTCCCGTGTGGGAAATAAATAGTCCATTTGTCGTATCTAATAACTAGAGAGACGTGATTATTGTCAACTCCAGACTCGTGTGGGGTTTTTATTAATCTGGCAATTTTATCGTTACAATTTAAATAGTCAATATCAGTCATCAGTTCAACCTATAAAATATAGTCATCGCCATACAAGCCTCTCGCTCGTATGGTAAATCTTCCACCTCGTCACACAAGCTCCAAATGCTTATGTGGTATATGATGAAGTATGCCTATCTTCTGTAGTATGCCATGTAATGTAGTTCAAAATTAATTGTTACTATCCTATGGCGACATTTATTTTTACACACAGAATAACCAGCACTCCGCATCTAATGGCATTCACAGGAGTTGATATAATAATATTTCGCATCCAACTCATTAAGGTTTACCTATTTGTCGGGCACGCAAATATAATCTTTACTCAACAGCTAATCCATTTACCTGTTCAAACATATATAATGCACAAGTATATATTTCTGTCAATTTTCTAATTAGTTCAATGTGTGATTTAAATGAATAAATTCTACCATTATTCTATTATTGATTAAATTAACTATTGTTTCAATAATTCAATTAATCAAATTTACTATCACACCACACAAACAACAATCAAATTGTTTTTAACTTTTCAAAATCACACAAATCAATTTCTATATTCTTTTTAAAATCATTCAGACTATAGAATTAAAAGTGCACATCCATGGAAAGAAAATAACAACACAATAGAGAACTAATTGGTAATGCAAAGTATGGTAAATGTACCTTGCATCGGAGTCAATCAGAGATATCCACTCGGCATCTAGGATAGGCTTTCTGAATGCTCTCCTCAGTTTCCCAAGCACAATCTCGCAGATCTCCACTCCATTGCACTTTGACTAAGTGAACCTTCTTGTTCCTCAGCTCTTTGGTTTCTTTGTCGATGATCTTTAGCGGCTCTCTTCTCACAGCCAATTCTGGAGTAATTTCAATATCCTATTGAGCTGCTTCTTCCACGATCAAGTCTGGATCATGAACGTTCTTTCGAAGTTGAGATATGTGAAATACATCATGCACCCCAGGCAACCAATCAGGCAGTTTAACCCTATACGCGAGAGTTCCGATCCGTTCCAGAATAGGAAACGGACCAATGAATTTGGGCGCCAACTTTCCAGTTTTACCGAACCGGATAACTCCTCTCATCGGCGATACTTTCAAATATACATAGTCGCCAACAGCAAAGGATATATCTCTTCTTCTCCTATCGGCATAGCTCTTTTGTCTGCTTTGAGCGGCGAGTAATCGCTTCTTAATAAAGTCGACTTTGTCAGCAGCTTCTCGGATCATATTTGGCCCCAACACAAGTCTATTTCCGGGTGCGACCCAACAAGCAGGAGATCGGCACGGTCTACCATATAATGCTTCGAATGGCAACATTCTCAGACTTGCCTGGTAGCTGTTGTTATATGAGAATTCAGCCAAATGTAGGTGGTCTTCCCATGATCCACCGAAATCTAGAACACAAGCCCGCAATAGATCTTCTAGTATACGATTCACCCTCTCAGTTTGACCATCTGTCTGAGGATGATATGCGGTGCTCAAGTTCAACTTCGTTCCCAGCTCTACTTGAAATGCCTCCCAGAATTTGCTAGTAAATATTGTATCTCTATCACTGACTATACTGAGCGGCACTCCATGTAGTCTAACAATTTCCTTGAAGTATATCTGCGCCAGACTCTGAGCAGTTCTGTTTGATCTGACAGGTATGAAATGGGCGGTTTTCGTGAAGCGATCTACGATCACCCAAATACTGTCATTCCCTTTTCTTGTTCTGGGCAAACCATCAATGAAGTCCATGGAAATATGTTCCCACTTCCAACCAGGAACGTCCAGCGGTTGTAACAATCCAGCCAGTTTTTGTTGGTCGCATTTGACTAGCTGGCAAGTAGGGCATCGACTAACATATAAAGACATGTCCCTCTTCATCGACTTCCACCAGAAAGTGCGTTTGATGTTATTGTACATTTTGCTTACTCCCGGATGGATACTAAGTTTTGACTTGTGGCATTCATCCAGTACTTCCTTTCGAAGCTCAGGAATGTTAGGAACACAAATTCGACCTTTCAGCCTTAGAATCCCCTCATCATCAACTTGAAAACTCAAGGGTTTGCCTTGTTGAATTATCTCTTTGATCTTCTGAATGAAGTGATCATCCCTCTGAAGAGCAGATATTTTATCTATCAATGAAGTCGTGATTATAAAACTGGCGATCATTTCTTTCTTTCGGCTTAATGCATCGGCCACGACATTGGATTTCTCTGGAGTGTATATAATCTCAAAATCGTATGCTGCAAGAAACTCCAGCCAACGTTGCTGTCTCAGATTCAAGTCCTTCTGGGTGAACAGATACTTTAACGACTGGTGATCTGTAAACAGTTCAAATCTCTCACCCAGAAGATAGTGTCTCTAGATTTTCAAGGCGAATACTATAGCCAATAACTCTAGATCATGAGTTACGTAGTTTTTCTCGTGCGGCTTCAGCTGACATCTAGCATAAGCAATCACTTGTCCCCTTTGCATTAACACTACGCCAAGGCCTTCTCTAGAAGCATCTGTCCAGACTTTCAAATCCTGATTGCCATCGATGATGGTTAACACTGGAGTTGTCGTTAATCTTAACTTTAGCTCTTCAAAAGCCTCTTCACTTTCTGGAGTCCATTTGAGCTTTGAATGTTTCTTTGTAAGCTTCGTTAAGTGACCAGATATCTTCGAAAAGTTTTTAACGAACTTCCGGTAATAACTAGCCAATCCGAGAAAACTGCGGACTTCTGTAGGAGTACTGGGTTGTTTCCAATTCTGGATAGCTGTGATTTTGCTTGGATCCACAGCAATTCCTTCTTTCGATACGACGTGGCCCAGAAATTTCACTTCATCTTGCCAGAATATACATTTGGACAGTTTGGCTTTCAATACATTCCGTCTCAGAATTTCTAGAACCTGTTCCAAATGCTTTTCATGTTCGGCCTTGGATTTAGAGAAGATTAGAATATCATCAATAAAAACCAGAACAAATTTATTCAAAACTCCTCTGAACACTCTATTCATCAGATCGACGAAGTAAGCTGGAGCGTTACATAAGCCGAACGGCATTACTAACCACTCGTAGAATAAGTCGGGACCTCTGAATGTTGTCATTGGAACACACTCTTCTGCAATTCAAAGTTGATGGAAGCCTGTAGCTAGGTCCATTCATGAAAATACTTATGCTCCATTCAGACGATCCAATAAATCATCGATCCGCGGCAATGGATATTTGTTCATTATCGTCTGCTTGTTCAAATCATGATAATCCACACATAGCCGTAGAGTACCATCAGATTTTGGGACAAACACCACTGCTGCTCCCCAATCAGAGAAACTGGGCCTGATTAGACCCTTCCATACTAGCTGTCGTCTTTGATTGTCAAGTTCTTCTTTCTCTTTCAAGGACATTCTTCTAATAGCGTGAACTACCGGCCTTGCATTCGGAATTAAAGCAATTTTGAAATCAATTTCTCTCTGCGGAGGTAAGCGAACAACTTCTTCGAACACATCCGCATAGTTCTTAACGACAGGATTGTCTTTGATGAGGTCAGGAATATCCTCTGTGACTTCAGGGATATTTTCTATTTGGGCTGGAGAAACATCCAAAGCTACCCAGAAGTCCTTCCTATTAGCATTCTGACCTTCACAGGGAATGGTTATATAATCACCTGATTTAATCTTCGCCTTAACGACTCGATCGGCGCATTTGACCTCAGCTTCATATTTAGTCAACCAGTCTAACCACAAGATAAGATCAAACTCTTTAAAATTCATGACGACCGCGATGGTAAGAAACCGATAACGAGAAAAAGAAACCGGCACTCCAAAAACCCAACTGAGATCGACGGAACCCCCGACCGGATTTTGGACAGTCATTGGTTCTTTGAGCTTCTTCAAATTCAAATCTAGTTTCTTAGCTGCATTCTTGGCAATGAAGCTTCGTGACGTGCCTGTGTCAAACAGTACTTTAACTGGAATATCTTTGACAGTAAGCGTGTCTTCTAAAACATATGGCCTTTCCTGAATAGCTGAGAGCTCAGAAGTTTCTGCCACTTCATTTACCTGAGCCTCATTGGTCTTTTTCGACAGCCAGCAGTCTTGCTTTACGTGACCAGCTTGATGACAAAGATTACACTTTCTATTTTCTTTAACCTTGTTCTTTGATTTAGATCCCTCCTTCTTTTGCATTTTCAAGGACTTACATTTCCTGGACAGATGACCTTTTTGATTGCAGTTTAGGCATATGGCGGTCATTACTGATTCTTTCTCAGGTCTGGCCCTTTTCCGATTTACTTTGGGCTTCTTACTGACCTCAGACATCGTACTGTCCTCAGGACGATCAGTTTCAGACTCATTTTTATTGCTAGAACTGACTTCCTCTTCATCGCGCAACATGCCTTTCTTATGGAGATCTTCATACTGATAAGCCATATAAATCATTTCTGAAAAAGGAAGCTTCACATGCCCCATTACTTTATTCTGGTATTTCCTTTGAAGCCCGTAAATAAATCTCAGATTCTTTCTCTTCGTATTCTGAATTAGATGGGGAGCAAAGTGAGAAAGTTCGTTGAATTTCTTATGATATTCTGGGATGGTCATATCACCTTGTATCAGATAAGAAAATTCGTCGCATAATCGCTCAGTCGCTTCGGGAGGAGTAAATCTTTCCAGGAAAATCACTTTGAATCTGTCCCAGGTGATATCACCTTCTAGATTGTTCTCAATAACTGAATCCCACCAGAACAAAGCTTCATCTTTGAGTGCCCAGGAGGCCAGTAATCTTTTCTGGTCATCCCTCAGCTTTAAACCATCAAAGATCTTTTCAGCCGAACAAATCCAATCCTATGTCTTCATAATAGATTCTTCACCAGAGAACGGTATTCCACCCATATTTCGATATTTGATTAATAGGGCCTCAATATCTGGTTCTGCATTCCTTCTGTTTCTGACACTCATTTTCTAGTACTTCTGCAAAGAGCAGATCAAGTGTCAGGTCACAGAAAAGATATATTAAAACATAGAAACATATACTTCAAATGTAAATGTGTATATCGAGGTGTAATTTCATTCTGCTTTACTCATACTAGGATATTACTGATCCTATCTGTATAGAGTTACCCGTCCTAGAACACTACTGGTTCTATTTCTGACGAGTTCGTTATATGTTATATTCCAGAACTAAGCTTAACCAAAGCTCTGATACCAAAATGAGACGACCCCAAACCCCGTACTGACGGTGGCAAAGGTAATCCTTGGAATATAACACAGAAACAGATAATAGCATAACAGAATTAAATAAATACACCAGATAATGCACAATAGAATATACTGGATAAAAGTAATCATCAGAGTTGCACAGTATACAAGATCATGCATAGTACAAATACAGTTCAGATATACATAAATGTCTACAGCGGAAAACAAACATAATGTACAATAGGAGCTGAGCAGCATAAAAAGAGATAAATGATAGAATCCATCTTCAGCTCCAGCTATCCAGAAAGAACCAGCTAAACCTGAATACAAGGCTGCCCGTGTAGAAAAGGGGCACCTGAGTTTGAAAGTGAAACAAAATACGAGTCAGTCATGGGAGTGGTATGAGAAATCTACTCAACACATTTATAATATGGCCAATCACAGGACCACGCCACTTTCGTGGAACGGGTTTACTCCATTGGATTGCCAGTTCTTTAAAACAAATCTTTCTTTTAAACAACGCAATGCTTTTTATAAAAATGAAGCCATTATAAGACTCAGTTCCCATCACACAATGCAACGCAAACCGGAGGATAGAGTTTTACCTTATAATGGCCAAAATATGATTGATACGAAAAAAACAAAAGCATTTGATAGTACTACTAGTGTTTATATGTTTCAAAAACAATTTCGAATCATAAATATCAATCATAGACGACATGGGTACCATATATCATGTCGCCATATATATTTACAATCAAAACCGCACGATGTCGTATTTGGAAATTATATTTCTGTCATGAACCAAGGCAAAAGATAGTCCTTACCGAATTCGAGACTGCCTAGCCCGAGCCTCAGGAACAGCCGCAACTGCCCCTTGGATCATCAGGGCCGGTCCACCGATGTGGATTATTATGCCTGAACAATACGTTTCCCCGCCCTATGGAGCGTAAATGAGCCAAAGAATGACTCCATCGGACCCGGATCATCCGATCTAACCGAGGCGCCTCGCTATCCATCATCCACATAAGTAAAAAGTCGGGCCGTGTAAAAACACCGACACAACTCGTAGCTAGGAAGAAACGCATGCCCTCCCTGAGGTCCTTTCTCCCATTTCTGGTTCATACCGGGGTGTGAGGCTCGCGAATTCACGTTATACACAAAGCTACGCCACACAGGCGGTGCTTTGATCATCACCACAAGACTTTGCATTTCAACAGAAGCCTTGATCATTTGCCACTTAGGCATGCCACACTAGAAATTCATGCCATGCGACTGATGTCCATTGATATACAACCTCTGAGCTCATGCGTTTCAGAGAAGGGCGTTAAGCAAAAGAATAAATTCTCCGCCGCCAAACAGATGTATATTTAACAGAGATCAATCTACATAGAATAAAATCCAATGTCAGACACACAATCCATTTACAAGTCCGTTCTGGGTTTGAACGAAACCGGAGGCACTATATACCTCGCAAACCCATCGACCACCACGTACGTCTGGACGATCACCACTCATTATCCATATTTCGGGATGCCTCCCAATCAGGACCTCGGTTACCATCCAAACGAGGTGAAGATCTCCGGTCTTCGACCACCGTCTTCATCTTCGATTTCTTATCGTCGATTCAGTTATTCAGAATGGGATAAACCCGGTTTTTCTGAACAAATCGCGTATATAATAAACAAGTGCAACACTAACATACACACGCATCATTTCAATTCGTTAGTCACTAACCGTCAATCAGTAAGAGAACGATTTCCCAAATATTAACCCCGAAGGCCGAAACCAACATCAGATCAATACCCAAGAAACCATTCGACTTAGCCAACCTTCAGTTATTTTCTATATTTCACATCCACATCGTTTATAATATTTTATAACGATTTATCGCTATTTTTATTTATTTTAAAATAGCCAATTTATTCAAAACGACGCTTCGGGCCATAACGCGGCCGTGGCACTGTTTTTCTTCAGATTTGATTTACACATATCTAAAAATCTAACTGTTGGATCTTCAAAAAAATTACATCATTAGAAAGATCCTTTCAAAACGAATCCAACGGTTCCAGTTTCGGGAAAATCCGACGGTCGGATCTCCCGGTATAATCGTTTGAAATCACGGTTTCAAAATACGAACTGCAGCGTCGTTATTCGATTAAATTTAAATATATTTATATATATATATATATAAAAATATAATCGATTCTGGCGCTGTTTTTCTTCAGATTTGAATTAAACATTCCAGACAATCCAACCGTTGGATTTTTACAAAGTTGGTGCCGTTGGAAAGATATTTCCAAAGCGAACCCAACGGTTGCGATTTCAAGAAAATCCGATGGTCGGATCTCCCGTACTAATCGTTTGAAATCACGATTTCAAACGATGAACTGCAGCGTCGTTATACGATATATTTCAATTCTATTTAAATATATATATATATATATATATATCGATTCTTCGATTTCAAAACTATATTCTTTTCATACATTTGATAAAAATGATATTTCTATCTAACTGTCTTCTATTTCAACACTTCACTATTTTTAACAATTCATTTATATAATAAAAATGTGATTTTTATTGTAAAACAATTCATTTCAAAACACTATTATTTTATATAGTTCATATAGGTAATAAAAATAGGATTTTTATTATAAAACAATTTCTTTCAAAACAAGATTATTTTATATAGTTCGTATAGATGATAAAAATGTGATTTTTATTATAAAACAATTTATTTCAAAATATGAATACCATTCAACACATGAATTTCAATACAACGAATGAATATCGATTCAACACATGAAGGTTTTCTATAGTTTATATATATAGATAAAATTTGATTTTTATATTTAAAACACGAATACCATTAAACACATGAATTTCTAATCAACGAATGAGTTTCAATTCAACACATGAAGGTTTTCCATTCAACGAATAAATATAGTTTCAACAAATGAAAATAATTCAAACACATGAATATTATTCAAAATTTCGACAGCATAACGGCAGGGTAGTTAAAACCGGGACCGTCCCTAGTAGGACTCCTCGCTCTACCTAAAAACCTCACGGTTTTTGACAATGGGGAATCAAACATCTAGTTCGCACGCAAGCGGCATGTATATTTATTTCATTTCCACAAACTAATCCTATGTGGTTTCAACCAAATATTTCTCAACCACAAACGGGTATTTTTCAACCACAATCAATCAATATCAACCACAAACAATTCCAATCAACCATTCACTATCAATCAATTTTCACACCAATCACAACCAATAAATATCGTCCATGGTTTGTGGACGAGGGCCGTGTATATATATATATATATATATATATATATATATATATATATATATATAGCAGTTCACTTCTATTTCAACACATATTTAATTTTTACAACGCATATACAACTTATACATCGAACGTACAACTTATACAACGCTTATACATGAGGTGTACAACGCTTATATAACCCATACATCGACTATATAATTTATACATCGTCGTTTTCCATTTCGTTTATAATTAAAAATCTCACATTGGGTTCCACTCCACCAAAAATAACAGAAGACTCAGAAAAATATGCGGTCTCTTCTAGAATGTAGAAGACGTCCACACGGTCACGATGTTTCCTGTTTCATCGAATTTCGTCAAGAAACGAAAAAGATATGATTTTTACAATGAAATCTAAAACGGTAGCGCTTTAAACTGCTATAATATAGTTTTAAATTAAATAGGCCGTACCCTTTTCAAACCTATTCAAAACTAGGTTTTAGTTTTTCGCAAGATCCGAGGCACGAGAGGACGATCGGGTTGCGCAGCGTTGAAGGGGGAGGAGAGAGCTTCTTGGCGCTGGTGGTGGGGTCCAGTTCGACGCTGCCAGGAGGTGGCGGCGGCGAGTTGAAGGTGGCGACTTTGGAGGAGGAGATCTCGCTGATGGGGCGACGAGGGGTGGCGTACCAGCTATGGATGTGAAGCTCTCGGAGAGATCTACAAAAACCTTAACTGGGTGGAGGTGTTTCGTTGCGTGGATTAGCCAGAAAAGAGGAGATAAGGGAAGAGACTTTTCTGCCTTCGATCGACGTCGGGGATAGAGAATCCGCTTTTCTCTTTTCTTTTTCTTTTTTTAAATTTGCTCATTGGCCGGTGCGTTTTAAAGGGGTCTTCTGACACGACCACCAATCTAAACCCAACGATTGTCGTCCCTAGCGTTTTACCCCCATTCCGAACACAATGGGATATGTTTCGAATGCCCATTCGAATGTTTCAGTCAGTTTTCCTTCAAATTAAAATATAAAACATTCAATATTCAATTTGAACGTACATTTCAATTTGCAGGTCCACAAACTGATTCGAAAAATTCCACAAAAATAAATCTGGCTATGTTTTGACAATACGGTCCCAACAAAACTAGTTTCGTCGAATTCTGAGACCGTTTGCAAAAAGGCCCATTTCTGGTCGATCCAATTTAACTATAATTGATCAAAACACGTTTTCCTTTGCCACGCTCACATACTAGCTTCAAAAATTATGAAATTTGAAACCTAGCAATAACTTCACCTTTCGGATCCAACAAAACTGGTTTCGTCGAATTCCGAAGTCGTGTGCAAAATGGCCAATTTCACGGGCTATATAAATTCCATAGCGACCTTTCTGAAAATTCATTCGGCCATAACTTTTGCTTTCCGCTATGAAAATTCGATTTTTCAGATTCGTTAGAAAGGTATTCACTAACATATTTAAATATTTTTGGTTTCACTAAAATCCGTTTTGTTTTGCACCCGGTACAGTCCGACAAATTTTGAATTCAATTTTTGAAACTACAGCGCCATTTCAGGCCTTGTTTATAATTAGAATTAATTATATTCGTTTTCAATTGTCTATTCAAACTCACTTTTCATCGCTATTATTTAAAATGTTTATTTTAAATATTTAAAATCCATTATTTTAGCCAATTTAAAATTTTTAAATTGGTTCAGATTTTCTGGGTCGTTACACATTCGTTAAACATTTAATTATATTGTTCTTTATTTAGCATTGCGATGTTGTTTTATGCACTGGTATTCTTGGGAGGAAACCCGTTCCGTGTTATACGGCGTGGTCCCTTGATTTACCTAACTTTAAAATAAAGATTAATAACTGTTTTAGTTCTCATACCAGTCACAAGACTGACCTGGAGTTTATTGTTTTAACCTAAACTCTAGGTGCCCCTATTTTGACACGGGCAGCTAGTAGTTTTGGTTTTGCAGATTTATATTCACAGGAACATGGTTTACAGCTGGAATGATATCCGGAAAGCTCTGTATCCGTATATCTCTTTCAGTTGTGTATTGTGTTATTTTCCGCTGCTATGTAATGTATTGTAATCTCTAATATTTTTCTGTTGTATATTATTTATTCGTACTCTGTATATTCCATTATTCTGATGGAATTGTTGCTATAAGCAATGAAATGTTCTTCTGCTTATGTCCCGATGTGTTGTCCTCAAAGCAATTCGTGCTTTCCTTCACCGTGGAAGTTACGTGTTATCACAGTGGTATCAGAGCTTTGGTTTACAAAGCTCAGAGAACAGACACATTAGAACCATACGAAAGAAATCATCGAGATTGGATTAGTAATATCCAACGAGAACGACTCGTTAGAGATAGGATCAGTAGTATCCTAGAACGAGTGTGAAGAGTAGTGTTTTTGAAATAAAAGTGAAAACAAATTTTGTTTTGAAAATTTAATTCAATTATTCGTATTTGAATATTTATTTGTATTGATTTGGACAATCCAGTATATAAAGATTTTGCGTATACGTCTGATCCACGTGTATTTAAAGTTTTAATATACTGGATAGATATAGATTCACACTCTAGTCGCCCGGAGATGATTCTGATGATTGTAGCTACATCATCAGAATTAGTGTTCGAGTTTCGAAGGTGTGATATTTATATATTTCCATTAGACTGGTTTGAGAACCAAAGCTAGATAGGGCCTATTGTTGTGATTTGGCATCAAAAATCTGATTTTTGAACTATGTATCAAAGTTATGAATTTGAAAAGATAACCAACTAATTACTTGCTGGTTGTGTTGTTTGATTATTGTTTGATTAATTAAAATTTGAACCTTTACCAAATTGAACCAAATGTTGAACTGTATTGAAAATTTGTCGCATTTGCATACATATACATGTACTTACATTGAACAGGTAATAGCAAAGAGGCTAGAGCAGAAGAATAAAATTGTTTGCCCGACAAATAGGTACATGTTTACAAATTTATTGGGTTTTTGATGATTTTATGAGCCCTTGGCTATTTCTTTTTCTTTTTGGATTGATGAGGGCCATGGGAGGCTAGTTGAAATATCCCGAAGTCCCTAGTGCAGGGGAGGTTATGGCGAAATTTTTCGAAAATTTAGGGTGTTAGCCAAATTTTTGAAAAATTTGAAAAGTTCTAAGAAACTGAAAAGTTGAAGAACTTAAGCCGTAATTAAATAAATGAAAGTTGAGTTGATTAGTTAAACAACTTTCGGTTTCGTTCCTTTTCGGGGACGAAAAGTTTTATGTGGGGAAGATTGTAATAACCCGAAAATCCGAGCCAATTTAAAAATTTTATTTTGGCAATTTTAGCGAATTTTGACTATTTAAAATGAAATATTTTAAATAATAACAACGAGAAATTTATTTTGAATAGAATTCGAACGTATATATTTATATAGATCGTCGTTAGAATATAAAGATTTTATTTTAATTATAAAAGGAACTGAAAATGGTGTGGTAGTTTGAAAATTCGATTTCAAATTTCAAATGAATGTACCGGGTGCAAAATAAACTGGATTTTGGCAAAACCAAAAATATTTGAATCTAATTGAGAATATCTTTCCAACGAATCCAAAAAATCAAAATTTCATAGCGGGAATCAAAAGTTACGTCCAGTTGAAAATTCAGAATAGTCGCTATGGAATTCTGGCCCTTAAAAATGGGAATTTTGCAAACGACCTCGGTTTTCGATGAAACCACTTTTGTTGGATCTGTGATGTCAAGCTATTTCTAGGTTTCAAAATTCATAATTTTCTGAATCAATATGTGAGCGTGGCAAAGGAAAACGCGTTTGACCAGTTTTAGTTGATTTTAATCGGCTGGAAAACGGCCAATTTTCAAATAGTCTCAGAATTCGATGAAATTAGTTTTGTTAGGACCGTATCGTCAATACGAAGCTAGAAAATATTTTTTGGGAATTTTTAGAGACTGTATGTGGCCCCGGTAAAATGAAATGCGCGTTCAAATGCAATATATAGATTTATATTTTGATTTTGACGAAAACTGATCGAAACGATCAAATCAGCTTACAATACCTATCCCATTGTGTTTTGCATGGGGGTAATTAGCTATGGACGACAGGCGGTGGGTCTCGTTTCAATGCCAGAATGAAAAGTACCTTTTTGAAGTAAATAAATAAAATTAATTAATTAATGTATATTGCCCCCCCTCTTTATCTCCCTCCCTCTTCCCCGTTAACCTCACTTTTCACATTAGAAATAAAAAAAAAGCAACGGAATCGATCTCGAGCCCTAAGCCACCGCGCCGCCTTGGCCTCCGCCGCCAGAGCTAGCCACACACCCCTTCTCCTCCTCGCGTCAGCGCCCCCCCTCCCCCAGATCGATCCTTCGATCGAAGGAAGCTTCGAACCCCCTACCAAACAGTCAACGCCGCCCCCCATTGCCTGTACAGGCGCCGCCGCACCACCTGAATCCGCTCCCTTTCCCCCCTTCTCGATCCACGAACCCGCACCCCCTTCTTCGATATATAACTGTAAGTTTTAATTTTTATATGCATTTCTATATTTTATTTTCATTTCAGTTTTGATTATATTAGTGTGTTAAGCAAGATTAGATTTTTGTGATTAACCAAGATTAGACCTTTGGTGTTAAGCAAAATTATATTTTTATGTCAAGAAAGTTTAGATTTTTCTATGTAATCTCATCGATTGAAAAAAAAGTGGTTCTTGTTATAAAGTTAAGATTTTTACTATAACAAAGAGGAGATTTTTATTTATTACAAGATTTGATTTTTATAATTAAAAAGATTATACTTTTATCATATTAAAATTTAGATTTTTATAAATATAAAGGGGTGAGGTTTTAATATAAAGAACATTATTATAAAAATATAATCGTTATAGGATGGTCATATAAGGAAGAAGTGATTTTTGAAAACAAAAAGAAGTGATTTTTAATGAAGTTGAAAATATAAATTTTTATATAAGTAGGAAGTTAAAAATATAATCTTTATATAGGTATGATAATAAAAATATGATTTTTATATAGTAGAGAGAATAAAAATATGAATTTTATATTATAGAAAGAATAAAAATATGATTTTTATATTATAGAAAGAATAAAAATATAATCTTTATTAGAATAAGAGCGGTTTAAAAATATAATTTTTATCTGTATATTAGCGAAATAAAAATATAATTTTTATTATGAAGGCGAAGTAAAAATATGTGATTTTTATATATGTAGTGAGTACGAGCAACGAAAGTGACAAAAGGCGAGCCCGGCGAAGGTTTCCTACATATGAAGAGTCGTGGCATTTGGTTTAGCTAGTCGGTGAGAACTACACTTTTAATTTATTTTCTAGTTGAAAAATATATACCAGGATGCAGACGGTGTTTAGTAGCACCCGACACCCGTCGTCCAATGACCATGGATGACTTGTTTGTTTGATTGTTGTGTTGTGAAATTTGATTGTGTGATATGGAATGAAATAAAATCTTTTACAGTGGAAAATATTTTATGGTTAAAAATATAATTTTTAACATGTATATAAAATAAATATTTATAAACAAATCGGACGATTTGTTTATATACACTGATTTGACTGATAATGATTGGGACGATAAATTTTACAAATCTCCCAACCGCACAAATAAAATATGTATTTGTTGATTTGAAACCCCACACGGGTATTGGGATGATATTTGACGTACACTAATCCCGATTGTTTAGTTGTATGTCAATCGATGGGTTGACAGACTGTGTAAGAGTTAATTATTTTTATTTAATGCTTATGCAGTTGAGTGGTGCACTCTGGATGATGGTTGATTATTTATCGTTGCTATTATATACATGTGTTGTAGAAAATCCATATAATTAACATTATATGGTAATTGGTTGGGCCTCATTCCAATTTAGAAAATAAATTCATGTGTTGAATAGAAAATAAATTCATGTGTTGAATAGAAAATAAATTCATGTGTTGAATAGAAAATAAATTCATGCGTTGAATAGAAAATAAATTCATTTGTTGAATAGAAGCCGTGTTGATTAGATTGACGCCATTTTGACGTGAACGATATTTATATCGATTTTATTCATTTTTATAATGAATATAGAAAACGAAGTGATTTCAAAATATAACGTTTTGAAAATATTATCATTTGTGTATCGATGAAGTTGAATATTCAATTTTGATTAGAAATTGAATATGAAGTTGAAATTGTTTTGAAAATGAATTTAAAACGATTTATAAAATACGTTTTAAAAGGAAATCGATGAAATATAATATATATATATATATATATATATATATTATATATAATGGCCTGAATAGAACAAGCCGCGCCACAGCAGTTCGCGAATTTCGACCATTGACTTCGAATGGATATTACGGGAGATCCGACCGTCGGATTCTCCTAAAATCGAACCGTTGGGTTCGTATCGAAAAGAGATTTCTAACAGATATTAGAAATTAGAAATCTAACGGTTGGATTTGGAATTATGTCCATATCAAATTTGGAAAAGGTCGTTGTAAGTGCAGTTCGATGGCCGTTGATGGAAATCGACGGTACGGACATTGATAAAATTATTAAAATTAGTAATAATTTGTGTAAAATCATAAGAAATGATTTGGGAGGAATTGGGATGAAAAACTCCACATTTAGAAAGATAAAAGTAGATTTTTATCGAAATGAACTAATTTTGAACTAGAATAATAATTTATTTATTTTTAAAATAAATAAATTGGATTTGAAATGGTTTTGAAAATAACCAGAATTTCCAATAATTGAATTGGAATGGATTTGAATCGAAATTGTCTTTGGAATATTTCGATGTTGGATTTCGTGATGATACAGATATTGTTATGGGAATTTGAAAGATATATTAATATCGTTATTTTCAATATGATGTTTGTGGTCGTAGAATTTGATATTGAATATAAGCCGATATATTTTCTATTTAGAGCCTTGTATTTAATATCAAATGTGATTTGGGTTTGCTGTGAATGGTGTCTTCATTAACACTGTTCTTAAACGCGGTTGAGAAAAAGATTAAATCTTTTTATTTAGATTTAATGAAGTGTACCAATTAAATGGTATCTAATTGGAATTGAATTTGAATTGATTTTTGGGTTTATCGCGAACCGTGTTTTAGATGAAATTGGTTCTTTAACCCAGTTAAAGGCAGGATATTGATTTTTGGGAAGATTAAAACAAGTGGAGTTTTAATGAATCTTTAATCAGATTGAAATGATCGAGAATGGGGTATCACTAGTTTTTCTCTAGGCGATAGTTAAATCTTTAATTAGATTTGAACGTGAAATGGTAATTAAATTTACCGATAACATCGTGGTGTTAGATATCAAGTATGACCAGTTTTACTTCATGGGATGAATAGGTTGGGATTGGGAAATAAAATAAATGATTACTTCGGTGTGGTTCGCTAATCTCGACTAGTTTGAATTGATATTCAAAAGAAGATTAAAGAATAAATTTAAAGAATTTATCTTTGATAAAATTAATGGGAACCTTTCCTAAAGTGTAAGAATATTCTGAATTGGAATGAGGCGTATGTTGTGTTTGTGTAACACTTGTTTATTATATACGCGAGTTATTCAGAAAGACCGGGTTTATCCCATTATGAATAACTGGTTCGCCGTGGTGTCGAGGATGAAGACGGTGGTCGAAGACCGGAGGTCTTCACATCGTTTGGGTTATTACTGATAAACTTGATTGGGCTGTACACCCAAGAGGAGGGAATCAGTTGGTTATTGTCTAGACGTACTTGGAGATCGATGGATATGTGGGGTACAAGGTGCCTCCAGTTTCGTTCAGACCCAGAACGAACTTGTAAATGGACTATGTGTCTGACATTGGATTTTATTCTGTGTGATTGTGTAACGACCCGTGTTCTACACATCATAGGATTGTAGAATATTTATTTCTTTCCCGTGTGAAGTTGTATGGTCATGTAACTTTGGGAAACATTTATTAGAGTCATTTCCCCTGTTCATAATTTTTGTCGATTTTTAAATGACCATTTTGCCCCTAGTCAGTACTGTTTTGGCCATAACTTTTGATAGGGAAGGAATTTTGACCTGAAACCACTTCCATTTGATTCGTTTGGTAGTTTCTCTTTCCGTAGAGTGGTCATATTAGCCAAACGGACTTACCGTTTGGGAGATATGGCTGAAACAAGGTTTGGAGGGTGAAAAACTGCTTAACCGGGCCGAATCGGGTGATTAGTGAGTAGGCCCATAACCCATTTCAGGATTAGGGTTATGGGAGGGCTGAAATGAGATGGAGAATCACTCCATTTCAGTTTTCTAGCCTCCACTTATCACTAAGGATCCCTAAAAATGGCTTCCAACCTCTAGACCACCTCCAAATCATCTCTTGGTCAAGGATTTGGCTTAGCAACCCCTAATCAAAGAAGATCTTCACCTAATCAATCTTGGAGCTGCTGTTAGCATTGGGATTCGCATCAAATCAGAGAATTATTTCAGATCTTAGTTTGTTTTGTGGCTAAGGTGAGTGATTAGCTTGCTTTTTGCACTAATTATGGCTAAATTGGGGTGATTAGTGCTAATCAGCGTTTTTAAAGGAAAATAAATCCTGGAAAAATGTTTATAAAATCATAAACGATGTTTTAGGCCTTTGATATGAGTTTGGGTTAATTTGGTTAAGTTTTGCTAATCATACCATTAGTTATGCTCACATATGCTTAAGGGAAAACATGGGGTTTTAGGCATGTTTGATCCATTTTACCATGTCATATTGTTGTTTTGGTGTTTGAGGTCACTTGTATGCGTTGCTATGACTCTTTGACATGCTTTGTGATTGATTGCAATAGTTAGAATGGTCAAAAACGTCGTCGAGTGGCGTAAACAGTCGCTGGAAAAGTCAGTGCAGGAAATCGGATCGGATCGCCCTCTACCCGATCCGAACCGCCCATTTCTCTTCACCACGAACCGAACCGATCGTTATAGCGAAGCAAGCTGCGCCACGAGCTGAAGGATCCGAACCGATCCGAGAAGTCGCGATTCAAGGCCTGGTGATTGAAGACTCCGACCCGACCCGCCTGGAGTGATAGCGACACGATCCGATCTGATCACCTTGAGGACAACGAACCGGAGACTTGAAGGAGGGCGAAGGGCTTGGAGCTATGACCAAGAGGCGTGACCCGAGCCGCGGCGTGGTGGAGAACTCGATCCGATCCAGGTGGGACTGGAAGCCACGAACCGATCCAGTGTACCATGAAGGACCCGATCCGATCCAGATGGAACTGGAAGCCACGAATCGGTGGTGTGCTCCGATCCGACCTGAGGTAGCAGTCACGAACCGAGGAGATGGAGACCACGATCCCAATGATGATGGAAGGAATCCGAACCGATCCAATGGAGATCCATAACCCGAAATGCAAAGGTAGTTCAAGTGGAAGTTCGAGCTCAGGATCCAGACGGGAACCAATGAGTTCACTTCGTGATTGGGCTTTGCTGCGGGACGTGTGCTAAGGAGTTGTCGATGTCTATGACTTTGGATCACTAGGTGTTGGAGGTAGAGAGACAAACTCGGGCTTTGGATATGGTGCGACTAGGGAGCTACCTACCAATGGAGTGGGGTCATGGAAACGTTGGGCGTGATCCCATAGGTATGGCGTTGGTGGTAGTAGGAATGTACATAGTCGTACAAAGTCGAGTTCTGTCGTTTGAGTAAGGTGCTCTAGTGATCGAAGAAGTGGATGTCGTATGCTTTACGCACTGAGTGAGAGATGCGAGGATGGTTGCTATGCTTGATTGTTTGACACACACATCCCCACCCCCGTATACTTATATTATGTGTTAGTGACATCTTAGAGTATTGTACCGTGTAGTACTAACTCTTTGATTGCAGGTCCAGGTTCAGGTATGACTTAGTATACCTGTTATTATTCTTTTTATGCTTGCTACCACTCATACCAGACTGATGTCTGACCCAGAGTTTTATGTTTCTTCTTATTACTCTGGGTGCTCACACGAGCAGACTAGAGACAGGGATAGCTGGTAGTGCGTTTGGTAGATGGACTGAAGACGAGCAGGAGGCTCCACGTATGATATAATTATTCTCCCTGTATCGTGATCGGTATCTACTTTGGGCATTAGTAGCATACCTATTTTGCTTATCTTAGAGACAGTATTTTGAAGTTGTAATAAGCTGTATTTGATATTTCCGCTACTCTGATGATGTTAGTTCAAGTTTTCAGCTTACGCACTGTCTCATCTGTTTTATGTCAAGTATATGTTGGCTATTATATTTTATTCCATGCGCTGTGAGACATATTACAGGTTCTTTATTTGGTTCCTCTTCTTTCTTTCTCTTCTTTGGCGACCGTCCCATGCCAATTGGACATGTGTACAGCGCACAAGTGGAGTAAACGTCGGTTGGTGCGGGGCGGGCCGTCACACTTGGTATCAGAGCCAGGTTGCGTAATTCACCTAGGGAAAGACACTAGGGAGAGATAGTACGTATATGAGAGCGCGTATTTGTGATTATTTTGGTTTTCAAAAGCTATATCTATATATAGTGTTAGTATGTTTAAGAGTGAAGTCGCATTGCACTGCACTGGCACCACTATGGAGATGGTTAATCGTTTTCTCTTTAACAGATTTGACGATGAGCCGAGGAAGAGGTGCTGGTAGAGGGGCCAATAATGGGAATCCCCCTGACATGAGGGCTATGTTTACCAACCTCATGAGAGAGATGCTTGTGGATATTCTGAGGGAGGCTCCTAATGTTGCCAATGCTGGAGGTGCAGCGGTGCAAGCGCCTAGGGTCGATTTCGCCAAGCTGAGTAAGGATTACACTAATCTTGGTGGAAAGCCGTTTCATGGAACAGAGTCGGCCACGGATGTTCAGGATTGGTTGGATAGCTGTGATCGGATCTTCGATGACTTGGGTATCGAGGATGCGATGAAGAGAAGGCTAGCGTCTCGTCAGCTGCAAGGACGAGCGATGAATTGGTGGAATGCTATTAGGGCAGCCACACCTGAAGATCAAGTTACTTGGGATCAGTTTAAAGCTCGCTTTAGCGAAAAGTATATCCCAGCTGCCCAGAAGTCGGAATTGTTTAGGAAGTTCTTGGAGCTTAAGCAGAATGGGAGGGCAGTATCGGATTATGTTGCTGAGTTCGACACTTTGTCGAAGTATGGGTTATCTCTAATCGATACTCCCGAAAAGAAAAATGAGAAGTTCATCATTGGTTTGGATGAATACTTAGGGGAGAGGCTGATTAATCACATCGATGAGACGTTTGAGTCGATTGTGGGAAAAGCTTTGAGGTCAGAAAGTCTTTACCCTAAGCCGAAGACTGGGGTTGTTGCTGCATCTGCTGAAGAGTCAAAGCCGCAAGCAAGCGGTGGAGGCAAGAATAACTCTCAGAATAAGAGGAAGCAGAACCAAGCTAAGGATGGCCAGAAGAAAAGCAGGAAAGAAGTCGAGTGCTTCAAATGTGGAAAGAAGGGCCATTATGCAAGGGAATGTAGGGCCAAGACAGTGGGAAAGAAGTGCTTTAACTGTGGCCAGGAGGGACATTTTAAGGATAAGTGCCCGCAACCTCTGAAGGAGAATCAGATTGTGAAAGCATATGCCATCAATGCTGTTCCTTCTTCGTCGAATGCCCCAACTGCGGCGGAGAAAGGAAAGGGAGTCGTCATTCAAGGTATGCTTTCCGTTTATGATCTTCCTGTTAGAGTTTTGTTCGATACCGGGGCTTCCCATTCCTTCATATCTAGTGACCTGGTAGATAGGTTGGGATTGGAACCCGAGTTAGTCGATAGACCATTAGCTGTGACAAACCCGATCGGTGGTTCAACAAACCTCAGTATGATCTGTCGTAATGTGGTCTTATCGAGTCATGGATGTATGTTTGTTTGTGATTGCTTTGTTTTGGGCTTTACTGGGTATGGCATTATTTTGGGAGTCGATTGGCTCCAAAGATACGGGGTGGTGGTAGACTGTGAGGGCTTTTTGGTGACAGTTAGGGCGGATGATGGGCGGAGGGTAGTGTTTGGTAATCTACCCTGTGATGGGGTAATGGCTAGTTTTGTAAATTCCCTCGACATTCCGCATGATGAGTTATCAGGTTTGCCCGTGGTTGGTCAGTACCCGGACATCTTCGAGGAAGTGACCGGACTTCCACCACACCGAGAGATTGAGTTTCGTATTGATTTAGTGAAAGATGCCAGACCTATAGTGATGCCACTTCGTCGTATGGCACCACGAGAACAGCGAGAGCTCGAGGTGCAAGTTAGCGATCTTATGAAGAAGGGATTTATTAGAAGAAGTGTTTCCGAGTGGGGAGCACCAGTTGTGTTTGCTACTAAGGCAGATGGTTCCCTTCGATTGTGTGTGGACTATCGCGAGTTAAATAAGGTGACGAGGAAGAATAAGTATCCTCTACCACGGATAGATGATTTGTTTGATCAGCTGGAAGGAGCGAGAGTGTTCTCCCAGTTGGACCTCGCGACAGGATTTCATCAGCTCCGTGTAGCAGCTGATAGTATAGCTAAAACGGCATTTAGGACGCCGTCTGGGTTTTATGAATGGTTGGTCATGCCATTCGGGTTGACCAATGCACCAGCATACTTCGTGGATCTCATGAATAGAGTATTCAGAGACCAACTGAATAAGTTTGTTCTTGTGTTCGTAGACGATATCCTTGTTTACTCGAGGACAGAAGAGGAACACAAGGAACATTTGAGAATTGTGTTGGAGGTGTTGAGAAGACACCAACTTAAAGCTAAGTTTTCTAAGTGTCACTTCTGGAGGAGAGAAGTGAGATTCTTGGGCCATGTTGTTTCAGAGAATGGTATTGCCGTGGACCCTGCAAAGGTGGCTACGGTACAAGATTGGTCTACGCCCAAGAATGCAACCGACGTAAGAAGTTTCTTGGGATTAGCTGGATATTATCGTAAGTTTATCAAAGACTTCTCCAAGACAGCGGCACCGTTGACTCAGTTGACTAAAAAGAATCAAGCCTTCGTTTGGGACGGAGGGTGTGAAAGTGCATTCAAGAGTCTAAAGGAAAAGTTGACGTGTGCGCCAGTGTTGGTCATTCCTAAGGGAAATGAAGAGATGACGGTATACACGGATGCTTGTGGTACCGGACTGGGTGCGGTATTGATGCAAGGAGGTAGGGTTGTAGCTTATGCTAGTCGACAGCTAAAGCCGCATGAGAAGAAGTATCCTACCCATGATTTGGAATTGGCAGCGATTGTATTTGCGCTGAAGATGTGGAGACATTACCTCTTGGGAGAAAGATTTGAGCTGTTTACCGATCATAAATCGTTAAAGTATCTCTTCTCTCAGAAAGATCTGAATCTCCGTCAGCAGAGATGGTTAGAGTTCTTGGCTTCGTATGACTTTGATATCGCGTATACACCTGGGAAGGGTAATGCGGTAGCCGATGCTTTGAGTAGGAGACATGCCAGCTTAGGGGCAATGTTTCTTGAATGGAAGCAGCTGGAGTATATCGCTGGGTTTTATTTCAGACCAAGGTGCGAATTGGATCCCGTTATGCTAGCTAGCTTGATGATCAGACCCACTTTGATAGAGCGGATTGGTTCTAGCCAGAGGAACGATCCTAACCTATTAGGAATCATCTCCAAGTTAGAGAAGGGTATCGAAGGGGAGATGAATGTGTATGGGCTTGATCGAGATGGATGGCTTCGGAAGAATGGAAGACTAGTGGTGCCCAACGTGAATGGTTTGAGAGATGAAGTGCTTAGAGAATGTCATCACTCAAAACTGATTATACATCCCGGTGGTAATAAGATGTATCGAGACATGAAGCAGACTTACTACTGGGAAGGGATGAAAAGAGACGTTGGGAAGTTTATATCCAAATGCATGAATTGCCAGCTAGTTAAAGCCGAGCAAAAGAAGCCTAGTGGGTTGTTGCAACCATTAGAAATTCCCGAATGGAAATGGGAGCAAGTCTCGATGGATTTCATCGATGGTTTACCAAGGACTAGATCGGGATATGATAGCATTTGGGTAATTGTGGATCGACTGACCAAGAGTGCAAGATTTATACCAGTTAAGTCGAACAGAACTGCAGCTAAGTTAGCGGAACTATATATGAAGTGGGTAGTGAGATTTCATGGAGTACCCAAAGGCATTGTGAGTGACCGAGATCCGTTGTTTACTAGTGGATTTTGGAAGAGCTTACAAGAGGCTTTAGGATCAGAATTACATCTCAGTACCGCATATCATCCTCAAACCGATGGTCAGACAGAGAGGGTGAATCGGATATTGGAAGATCTCTTGAGGGCTTGTATATTGGATTTCGGTGGAGCATGGGATGACCATTTGCATCTAGTAGAGTTTGCATATAATAATAGCTACCAATCCAGTATCGGTATGGCTCCATATGAAGCTTTGTACGGAAGACCGTGCAACTCACCATCATGTTGGATAGAGACTGGCGAAAAGTTTGTGCTTGGACCAGATGTGGTAAGAGAAACTTCTGATAAGATTAAGATCATTCAGGAACGAATGAAGGCAGCCCAAGATAGGCAGAAGAGTTATGCTGATAAGAGAAGAAGAGACTTGAAATTCTCCGTTGGTGACTTGGTGTTTGTCAAGATCTCTCCGTTGAAAAGCGTGATACGATTTGGCAGGAGAGGCAAGTTGGCACCAAGATTTGTGGGTCCTTTCCAAGTTCTCGAGGAAGTTGGGAATTTGGCGTATAGAGTTGGCTTACCAGAGAAAATGGCGGGAGTTCACGATGTGTTTCATGTTTCCCAACTAAGGAAGTTCGTTCACGACTCAAACGTGACTATTTCACCTGATCAGTTAGAGGACTTTGAAGTAGAACCTGAGGCGGTTGGGAACCGCAAGCCGATTCGTATTGTGGGGCATGATACGAAGCAACTTCGAAGAAAGTCGGTGAAGCTAGTCAAAGTTCAGTGGGGCGAGGACGAAAATGATTGTGCTTGGGAGACAGAGGAGAGCATTAGAAAAGCTTATCCAGAACTCTTTGCCTGGTAAGATTTACTTTGCGAATTAGTTATTCCGCATGCTAGGATAGACTTGTTTTGCTTGTTTTGCATGTTTGAAGGTTGTTTTATGATTGATAGGCATGCGGGACCCTTGTGTGTGTTTTGATTAGGGAATTTCGAGGGCGAAATTTCTTAAGGGGGGGAGAGTGTAACGACCCGTGTTCTACACATCATAGGATTGTAGAATATTTATTTCTTTCCCGTGTGAAGTTGTATGGTCATGTAACTTTGGGAAACATTTATTAGAGTCATTTCCCCTGTTCATAATTTTTGTCGATTTTTAAATGACCATTTTTCCCCTAGTCAGTACTGTTTTGGCCATAACTTTTGATAGGGAAGGAATTTTGACCTGAAACCACTTCCATTTGATTCGTTTGGTAGTTTCTCTTTCCGTAGAGTGGTCATATTAGCCAAACGGACTTACCGTTTGGGAGATATGGCTGAAACAAGGTTTGGAGGGTGAAAAACTGCTTAACCGGGCCGAATCGGGTGATTAGTGAGTAGGCCCATAACCCATTTTGGGATTAGGGTTATGGGAGGGCTGAAATGAGATGGAGAATCACTCCATTTCAGTTTTCTAGCCTCCACTTATCACTAAGGATCCCTAAAAATGGCTTCCAACCTCTAGACCACCTCCAAATCATCTCTTGGTCAAGGATTTGGCTTAGCAACCCCTAATCAAAGAAGATCTTCACCTAATCAATCTTGGAGCTGCTGTTAGCATTGGGATTCGCATCAAATCAGAGAATTATTTCAGATCTTAGTTTGTTTTGTGGCTAAGGTGAGTGATTAGCTTGCTTTTTGCACTAATTATGGCTAAATTGGGGTGATTAGTGCTAATCAGCGTTTTTAAAGGAAAATAAATCCTGGAAAAATGTTTATAAAATCATAAACGATGTTTTAGGCCTTTGATATGAGTTTGGGTTAATTTGGTTAAGTTTTGCTAATCATACCATTAGTTATGCTCACATATGCTTAAGGGAAAACATGGGGTTTTAGGCATGTTTGATCCATTTTACCATGTCATATTGTTGTTTTGGTGTTTGAGGTCACTTGTATGCGTTGCTATGACTCTTTGACATGCTTTGTGATTGATTGCAATAGTTAGAATGGTCAAAAACGTCGTCGAGTGGCGTAAACAGTCGCTGGAAAAGTCAGTGCAGGAAATCGGATCGGATCGCCCTCTACCCGATCCGAACCGCCCATTTCTCTTCACCACAAACCGAACCGATCGTTATAGCGAAGCAAGCTGCGCCACGAGCTGAAGGATCCGAACCGATCTGAGAAGTCGCGATTCAAGGCCTGGTGATTGAAGACTCCGACCCGACCCGCCTGGAGTGATAGCGACACGATCCGATCTGATCACCTTGAGGACAACGAACCGGAGACTTGAAGGAGGGCGAAGGGCTTGGAGCTATGACCAAGAGGCGTGACCCGAGCCGCGGCGTGGTGGAGAACTCGATCCGATCCAGGTGGGACTGGAAGCCACGAACCGATCCAGTGTACCATGAAGGACCCGATCCGATCCAGATGGAACTGGAAGCCACGAATCGGTGGTGTGCTCCGATCCGACCTGAGGTAGCAGTCACGAACCGAGGAGATGGAGACCACGATCCCAATGATGATGGAAGGAATCCGAACCGATCCAATGGAGATCCATAACCCGAAATGCAAAGGTAGTTCAAGTGGAAGTTCGAGCTCAGGATCCAGACGGGAACCAATGAGTTCACTTCGTGATTGGGCTTTGCTGCGGGACGTGTGCTAAGGAGTTGTCGATGTCTATGACTTTGGATCACTAGGTGTTGGAGGTAGAGAGACAAACTCGGGCTTTGGATATGGTGCGACTAGGGAGCTACCTACCAATGGAGTGGGGTCATGGAAACGTTGGGCGTGATCCCATAGGTATGGCGTTGGTGGTAGTAGGAATGTACATAGTCGTACAAAGACGAGTTCTGTCGTTTGAGTAAGGTGCTCTAGTGATCGAAGAAGTGGATGTCGTATGCTTTACGCACTGAGTGAGAGATGCGAGGATGGTTGCTATGCTTGATTGTTTGACACACACATCCCCACCCCGTATACTTATATTATGTGTTAGTGACATCTTAGAGTATTGTACCGTGTAGTACTAACTCTTTGATTGCAGGTCCAGGTTCAGGTATGACTTAGTATACCTGTTATTATTCTTTTTATGCTTGCTACCACTCATACCAGACTGATGTCTGACCCAGAGTTTTATGTTTCTTCTTATTACTCTGGGTGCTCACACGAGCAGACTAGAGACAGGGATAGCTGGTAGTGCGTTTGGTAGATGGACTGAAGACGAGCAGGAGGCTCCACGTATGATATAATTATTCTCCCTGTGTCGTGATCGGTATCTACTTTGGGCATTAGTAGCATACCTATTTTGCTTATCTTAGAGACAGTATTTTGAAGTTGTAATAAGCTGTATTTGATATTTCCGCTACTCTGATGATGTTAGTTCAAGTTTTCAGCTTACGCACTGTCTCATCTGTTTTATGTCAAGTATATGTTGGCTATTATATTTTATTCCATGCGCTGTGAGACATATTACAGGTTCTTTATTTGGTTCCTCTTCTTTCTTTCTCTTCTTTGGCGACCGTCCCATGCCAATTGGACATGTGTACAGCGCACAAGTGGAGTAAACGTCGGTTGGTGCGGGGCGGGCCGTCACAGATTGATTTCTATTAAATATATATCTGTTTGGCGGCGGAGAATTTATTCTCTTGCTTAACGCCCTTCTCTGAGACGTACGAGCTCAGAGGTTATATATTGATGGATATCAAACGCATGGAGTGAATTTTCTGTGTGGCATGCCTAAGTGGCAATATGATAAAGGCTTCAGCTGAAAAGTAGAGTCTTGTGGTTGATGATCAAAGCACGGGATGTGTTGCATAGCTTTGTGTAGCGTTGATTCGCGAGCCTCACACCCCGGTTGTGAACCAGAAACGGGAGAGGACATCAGGGAGGGCATGCGTTTCCTTCTAGCTAGAAGTGGCGTCAATGGTTTTACATGCCCTGACGAGTTTGACTTATGTGGTTGTTGCTGTTGCGAGGCACCTTGGATATATCGGTGACTATGTGGAGCCGATGGAGTCAATGGACTCATTGACACCCCATAGGGTGGGGAAACACAGTGTTCAGGCATTTTAATCCACATCGGTGGACCGGCCCTGACGATCCAAGGCTTGTCTGCGCGCTTTCCTGAGACACGGGCTAGAGCGTCTCGAATTGGTAGAGGACTATCTTTTGCCTCGGTTTACAGATGGAAATCCAACTTCCAATACGTGATATTTGCGGTTTTGATTGTAGAGCCTAGTATTGGCGACATGATATATGGTACCCATGCCGTCTATGATTGATATTTATGATTGAAATTGTTTTGACACTATACACTTATAGTAATAATAAAAGATGAAATTTAGCATATCAAGCATTCTTTGGCTATTATAAGGTAAAACCCTATCCTCCGGCTTGTGTTGCATTGTGTGATGGGACCTGGGTCTTATAATAGGTTCATTGTTCTTTATTTAGCATTGCGCTGTTGTTTTATGCACTGGTATTCTTGGGAGGAAACCCGTTCCATGTTATACGGCGTGGTCCCTTGATTTACCTAACTTTAAAATAAAGATTAATAACTGTTTTAGTTCTCATACCGGTCACATGACTGACCTGGAGTTTATTATTTTAACCTAAACTCTAGGTGCCCCTATTTGGACACGGGCAGCTAGTAGTTTTGGTTTTGCAGATTTATATTCACAGGAACCTGGTTTACTGCTGGAATGATATCCGGAAAGCTCTGTATCCGTATATCTCTTTCAGTTGTGTATTGTATTATTTTCCGCTGCTATGTAATGTATTGTAATCTCTAATATTTTTCTGTTGTATATTATTTATTCATACTCTGTATATTCCATTATTCTGATGGAATTGTTGCTATAAGCAATGAATTATTCTTCTGCTTATGTCCCGATGTGTTGTCCTCAAAGCAATTCGTGCTTTCCTTCACCGGGGAAGTTACGGGTTATCACAGTGGTATCAGAGCTTTGGTTTACAAAGCTCAGAGAACAAGACACATTAGAACCATACGAAAGAATTCATCAGAGATTGGATTAGTAATATCCAACGAGAATGACTCGTTAGAGATAGGATCAGTAGTATCCTAGAACGACTGTGAAGAGTAGTGTTTTTGAAATAAAAGTGAAAACAAATTTTGTTTCGAAAATTTAATTCAATTATTCGTATTTGAATATTTATTTGTATTGATTTGGACAATCCAGTATATAAAGATTTTGCGTATACGTCTGATCCGCGTGTATTTGAAGTTTTAATATACTGGATAGATATAGATTCACACTCTAGTCGCCCGGAGATGATTCTGATGATTGTAGCTACATCATCAGAATTAGTGTTCGAGTTTCGAAGGTGTGATATTTATATATTTCCATTAGACTGGTGTGAGAACCAAAGCTAGATATGGCCTATTGTTGTGATTTGGCATCAAAAATCTGATTTTTGAACTATGTATCAAAGTTATGAATTTGAAAAGATAACCAACTAATTAATTGCTGGTTGTGTTGTTTGATTAATTAAAATTTGAACCTTTAGCCAAATTGAACCAAATGTTGAACAGTATTGAAAATTTGTCGCATTTGCATACATATACATGTACTTACATTGAACAGGTCATAGCAAAGAGGCTAGAGCAGAAGAATAAAATTGTTTGCCCGACAAATAGGTACATGTTTACAAATTTATTGGATTTTTGATGATTTTATGAGCCGCTTGGTTGTTTCTTTTTCTTTTTGGATTGATGAGGGCCATGGGAGGCTATTTGAAATATCCCGAAGTCCCCAGTGCAGGGGAGGTTATGGCGAAATTTTTCGAAAATTTAGGGTGTTAGCCAAATTTTTGAAAAATTTGAAAAGTTCTAAGAAACTGAAAAGTTGAAGAACTTAAGCCATAATTAAAAAAAATGAAAGTTGAGTTGATTAGTTAAACAACTTTCGGTTTCGTTCCTTTTCGGGGACGAAAAGTTTTAAGTGGGGGAGATTGTAATAACTCGAAAATCCGAGCCAATTTAGAATTTTTATTTTGGCAATTTTAGCGAATTTCGACTATTTAAAATGAAATATTTTAAATAATAATGACGAGAAATTTATTTTGAATAGAATTCGAACGTATATATTTGTATAGATCATCGTTAGAATATTAATATTTTATTTTAATTATAAAAGGAATTGAAAATTGTGCGGTAGTTTGAAAATTCGATTTCAAATTTCAAATGAATGTACCGGGTGCAAAATAAACCGGATTTTAGCAAAACCAAAAATATTTGAATCTAATTGAGAATATATTTCCAACGAATCCGAAAAATCAAAATTTCATAGCGGGAATCAAAAGTTACGTCCAGTTGAAAATTCAGAACAGTCGCTATGGAATTCTGGCCCTTAAAAATGGGAATTTTGCAAACGACCTCGGTTTTCGACAGAACCACTTTTGTTGGATCTGTGATGTCAAGCTATTGCTAGGTTTCAAAATTCGTAATTTTCTGAATCAATATGTGAGCGTGGCAAAGGAAAACGCATTTGACCAATTTAAATTGATTTTAATCGACTGGAAAATGGCCAATTTTCATACAGTCTCAGAATTCGATGAAATTAGTTTTGTTAGGACCGTATCGTCAATACGAAGCTAGAAAATATTTTTCGGGAATTTTTAGAGACTGCATGTGGCCCCGGTAAAATGAAATGCGCGTTCAAATTCAATATATAGATTTATATTTTGATTTTGACGAAAATTGATCGAAACGATCGAATCAGCTTACAATACCTATCCCATTGTGTTCGGAATGGGGGTAATTAGCTATGGACGACAGGCGGTGGGTCTCATTTCAAGGCCAGAATGAAAAGTACCTTTTTGAAGCAAATAAATAAAATTAATTAATTAATGTATATTCCCCCCCCCCCCTTTATCTCCCACCCTCTTCCCCGTTAACCTCACTTTTCACATTAGAAATAAAAAAAGCAACGGAATCGATCTCGAGCCCTAAGCCACCGCGCCGCCTTGGCCTCCGCCGCCTGAGCTAACCACACTCCCCTTCTCCTCCTCGCGTCAGCGCCCCCCCCCCCCAGGATCGATCCTTCGATCGAAGGAAGCTTCGAACCACGAACCCCCTACCAAACAGTCAACGCCGCCCCCCATCACCTGTACAGGCGCCGCCGCACCACCTAAATCCGCTCCCCTTCCTCCCCTTCTCGATCCACGAACCCGCACCCCCTTCTTCGATATATAACTGTAAGTTTTAATTTTTATATGCATTTCTATATTTTATTTTCGTTTCAATTTTGATTATATTAGTGTGTTAAGCAAGATTACATTTTTAGTGATTAAGCAAGATTAGATCTTTGGTGTTAAGCAAAATTATATTTTTATGTCAAGAAAGTTTAGATTTTTCTATGTAATCTCATCGATTGAAAAAAAAAGTGGTTCTTGTTATAAAGTTAAGATTTTTACTAAAACAAAGAGGAGATTTTTATTTATTACAAGATTTGATTTTTATAATTAAAAAGATTATACTTTTATCATATTAAAATTTAGATTTTTATAAATATAAAGGGGTGAGGTTTTAATATAAAGAACATTATTATAAAAATATAATCGTTATAGGATGGTCATATAAGGAAGAAGTGATTTTTGAAAACAAAAAGAAGTGATTTTTAATGAAGTTGAAAATATAAATTTTTATATAAGTAGGAAGTTAAAAATATAATCTTTATATAGGTATGATAATAAAAATATGATTTTTATATAGTAGAGAGAATAAAAATATGAATTTTATATTATAGAAAGAATAAAAATATGATTTTTATATTATAGAAAGAATAAAAATATAATCTTTATTAGAAGAAGAGCGGTTTAAAAATATATTTTTTATCTGTATAGTAGCGAAATAAAAATATAATTTTTATTATGAAGGCGAAGTAAAAATATGTGATTTTTATATATGTAGTGAGTACAGGCAACGAAAGTGACAAAAGGCGAGCCCGGCGAAGGTTTCCTACATATGAAGAGTCATGGCGTTTGGTTTAGCTAGTCGGTGAGAACTCCTCACTTTTAATTTATTTTCTAGTTGAAAAATATATACTAGGATGCAGACAGTGTTTAGTAGCACCCAACACCCGTCGTCCAATGACCATGGATGACTTGTTTGTTTGACTGTTGTGTTGTGAAATTTGATTGTGTGATATGGAATGAAATAAAATCTTTTACAGTGAAAAATATTTTATGGTTAAAAATATAATTTTTAACGTGTATATAAAATAAATATTTATAAACAAATCGGACGATTTGTTTATATACACTGATTTGACTGATATTGATTGGGACGATAAATTTTACACATCGCCCAACCGCACAAATAAAATATGTATTTGTTGATTTGAAACCCCACACGGGTATTGGGATGATATTTGACGTACACTAATCCCGATTGTTTAGTTGTATGTCAATCGATGGGTTGACAGACTGTGTAAGCGTTAATTATTTATATTTATTGCTTATGCAGTTGAGTGGTGCACTCTGGATGATGGTTGATTATTTATCGTTGCTATTATATACATGTGTTGTAGAAAATCCATATAATTAACATTATATGGCAATTGATTGAGCCTCATTCCAATTTAGAAAATATATTCGTGTGTTGAATAGAAAATAAATTCATGCGTTGAATAGAAAATAAATTCATGTGTTGAATAGAAAATAAATTCATGCGTTGAATAGAAAATAAATTCATTTGTTGAATAGAAGCCGTGTTGATTAGATTGACGCCATTTTGACGTGAACGATATTTATATCGATTTTATTCATTTTTATAATGAATATAGAAAACGAAGTGATTTCAAAATATAACGTTTTGAAAATATTATCATTTGTGTATCGATGAAGTGGAATATTCAATTTTGATTAGAAATTGAATATGAATTTGAAATTGTTTTGAAAACAAATTTAAAACAATTTATAAAATACGTTTTAAAAGGAAATCGACGAAATATAATATATGTATATATATATATATATTATATAATGGCCTGAATAGAACGCGCCGCATCGCGGTAGTTCGCGAATTTCGACCATTGATTCGAATGGATATTACGGGAGATCCGACCGTAGGATTCTACGAAAATCGTAACCGTTGGGTTCGTATCGAAAAGAGATTTCTAATAGATATTAGAAATTAGAAATCTAACGGTTGGATTTAGAATTATGTCCATATCAAATTTGGAAAAGGTCGTTGTAAGTGCAGTTCGATGGCCGTTGATGGAAATCGACTGTACGGGCCTTGATAAAATTATTAAAAATAGTAATAATTTGTGTAGAATCATAAGAAATGATTTGGGAGGAATTGGGATGAAAAACTCCACATTTGGAAAGATAAAAGTAGATTTTTATCGAAATGAACTAATTTTGAACTAGAATAATAATTTATTTATTTTTAAAATAAATAAATTGGATTTGAAATGGTTTTGAAAATAACCAGAATTTCCAATAATTGAATTGGAATGGATTTGAATCGAAATTGTCCTTGGAATATTTCGATGTTGGATTTCGTGATGATACAGATATTGTAATGGGAATTTGAAAGATATATTAATATCGTTATTTTCAATACGATGTTTGTGGTCGTAGAATTTGATAATGAATATAAGCCGATATATTTTCTATTTAGAGCCTTGTATTTAATATCAAATGTGATTTGGGTTTGCTGTGAATGGTGTCTTCATTAACACTGTTCTTAAACCCAGTTGAGAAAAAGATTAAATCGTTTTATTTAGATTTAATGAAGTGTACCAATTAAATGGTATCTAATTGGAATTGAATTTAAATTTGAATTGATTTTTGGGTTTATCGCGAAACGTGTTTTAGATAACATTGGTTCTTTAACCCAGTTAAAGGCAGGATATTGATTTTTGGGAAGATTAAAACAAGTGGAGTTTTAATGAATCTTTAATCAGATTGAAATGATCGAGAATGGGGTATCACTAGTTTTGCTCTAGGCGATAGTTAAATCTTTAATTAGATTTGAACGTGAAATGGTAATTAAATTTACTGATAACACCGTGGTGTTAGATATGAAGTATGACCAGATTTTACTTCATGGGATGAATAGGTTAGGATTGGGAAATAAAATAAATGATTACTTCGGTGTGGTTCACTAATCCCGACTAGTTTGAATTGATATTCAAAAGAAGATTAAAGAATAAATTTAAAGAATTTATCTTTGATAAAATTAATGGGAACCTTTCCCAAAGTGTAAGAATATTCTGAATTGGAATGAGGCGTATGTTGTGTTTGTGTAACACTTGTTTGTTATATACGCGAGTTATTCAGAAAGACCGGGTTTATCCCATTATGAATAACTGATTCGACGTGGTGTCGAGGATGAAGACGGTGGTCGAAGACCGGAGGTCTTCACATCATTTGGGTGATTACTGATAATATTGATTGGGTTGTAAACCCAAGAGGAGGGAATCAGTTGGTGATCGTCCAGACGTACTTGGAGATCGATGGATATGCGAGGTACAAAGTGCCTCCGGTTTCGTTCAGACCCAGAACGAACTTGTAAATGGACTGTGTGTCTGACATTGGATTTTATTTTGTGTGATTGATTTCTATTAAATATATATCTCTTTGGCGGCGGAGAATTTATTCTCTTGCTTAACGCCCTTCTCTGAGACGTACGAGCTCAGAGGTTATATATTGATGGATATCAAACACATGGAGTGAATTGCCTGTGTAGCATGCCTAAGTGGCAATATGATCAAGGCTTCTGCTGAAAAGAAGAGTCTTGTGGTTGATGATCAAAGCACGGCCTGTGTGGCATAGCTTTG
Organism: Allium sativum; assembly: GCA_030737875.1. Classification (NCBI taxonomy): domain Eukaryota; kingdom Viridiplantae; phylum Streptophyta; class Magnoliopsida; order Asparagales; family Amaryllidaceae; genus Allium; species Allium sativum. Next base: position 392,369,210 of record CM060924.1, on the reverse strand, counting down.
TGTAGCGTTGATTCGCGAGCCTCACACCCCGGTTGTGAACCAGAAACGGGAGAGGACATCAGGGAGGGCATGTGTTTCCTTCTAGCTAGAAGTGGCGTCAGTGGTTTTACACGCCCTGACGAGTTTGACTTATGTGGTTGTTGCTGTTGCGACGCGCCTTGGATATATCGGTGACTATGTGGAGCCGATGGAGTCAGTGGACTCATTGACACCCCATAGGGTGGGGAAACGCAGTGTTCAGGCATTTTAATCCACATCGGTGGACCGGCCCTGACGATTCAAGGCTTGTCTGCGCGCTTTCCGGAGACACGGGCTAGAGCATCTCGAATCGGTAGAGGACTATCTTTTGCCTCGGTTCACAGATGGAAATCCAACTTCCAATACATGATATTTGCGGTTTTGATTGTAGAGCCTAGTATTGGCGACATGATATATGGTACGCATGTCGTCTATGATTGATATTTATGATTGAAATTGTTTTGACCCTATACACTTATAGTAATAATAAAAGATGAAATTTAGCGTATCAAGCATTCTTTGGCTATTATAAGGTAAAACCCTATCCTCCGGCTTGTGTTGCATTGTGTGATGGGACCTCGGTCTTATAATAGCTTCATTGTTCTTTATTTAGCATTACGCTGTTGTTTTATGCACTAGTATTCTTTGGAAGAAACCTGTTCCGTGTTATACGGCGTGGTCCCTTGATTTACCTAACTTTAAAATAAAGATTAATAACTGTTTTAGTTCTCACACCAGTCACATGACTGACCTGGAGTATATTGTATTAACCTAAACTCTAGGTGCCCCTATTATGACACGGGCAGCTTGTAATTTTGGTTTTGCAGATATATATTCACAGGAACCTGGTTTACAGCTGGAATGATATCCGGAAAGCTCTGTATCCGTATATCTCTTTCAGTTGTGTATTGTATTATTTTCCGCTGCTATGTAATGTATTGTAATCTCTGATATTTTTCTGTTGTATATTATTTATTCATACTATGTATATTCTTGTATTCTGATGGAATTATTGCTATAAGCAATGAAATGTTCTTCTGTTTGTGTCCCGATGTGTCTTGTCCTCAAAGCAATTCGTGCTTTCCTTCACCGGGGAAGTTACGGGTTATCACACGAGTCTTCTTTATTTGCTTGAAAAGCTATATTTTTCTTTTCAACATTTTTTTTTCTAACCTGCAAGTTAGCTTCATAGGACAAAAGATTTCCTATCAACTCTTCAACTTTGAGTTGAGAAAGATCATTAGCCTCTTCTATGGCTAAGATTTTTCTTTCCCACTCATTCAATGAGTTTAAAATACGAGTAACTAAATCAAAATCAGTAAATTTAACTCCAAGATCAATTTAATCATGTTGAATAGTTTGAAATCTAGTATACATATCACTAATAGTTTCACATGTCTTCATTTTGAATGATGACAATTGATTTTGTAAAATCGATATTTTGGTTTGTTTGATTTTTATAGTACCATCGTCAGTGATTTGTAAGGATCTCCATATGTCATAAGCAGAAGTACACATCTTAATACGTGAAAACTCATTTTTATGTAATGCACAAAATAATACATTCATGGCTTTTGAATTATTAGATGCAGTCACTTTTTAAACATCAGTCCAAACACTTAATTCGGTTGTTGGTGGTTCATATTTCTTTTGAGTAGCAGCCCAAATTTCTAAACCATTAGCTTCCATTAAAATTCTCATACGTGTTGACCAATAAGCATAATTAGACCCATTAAATAATGGTGGTCTTTGTGTATATTGTCCTTCTTGAAAAATGCTACTAACAATATTACTTGCCATTTAAACACAATGAAACAAACACAAATTACTGTTATTTGTTGAAACTGTACTCTGATACCAAATGAAAGTCTATGCTAGGATCGTGTGAATGTGAGATATAGCAAGTGCTTGATATAAATGTGTAAACAATTAATAAAGGTAAAGTAAAAGCTATGCACACCAATATTTTATCCTGGTTTAGACCTCCCGTCCTACGTCCAGTCCCGAAGCACCTCTTCGGCTTTTCTTTAACCACAGAAAACTTCCCTCGCTTCGCCCAGAGGAATAGGCTTACAGTAAGAATATACTTTGACAAGCTTGTGTCCTTTACAAACATTGATTTTGTCTTCTTTGTACAAACTGTTCCTATGGTCTCCTTGAGTAGATATGATTGTTTGAAGAACGGAGAGAATATTAAAGATTTTGAAAGGCTTGAATAAAAGATTTTAAGCAAAGAACGTAGAGAGCTTTTCAGAAATATAGATTATAGATCTAAAAGAAAGACTAGGTAATATTAGATCTTAATCTTAGATGTATTTATAATTGATAAAGAGTTGTTATCAAGAGTTGTGAATTTTGAGTGAAAAGGAAAGAGAACTCTTCATTTTGAAAGAAGATATCTTTTGAGAAATAGATTTAGAGAAGATACAACAGTTTGAAAAGGTGCCTGTTTGTAATGCATCTGTCTTCACTCAGACGTCTGTCCCTTGTAGGACAGACGTCTATATGTGTATTTCGAAAAGTTCAAAATACATGTACAGATGTCTGTTGAGTAATGAGACAGACGTCTCTGTAGGATAAATTTTCAACCCGAAGCCTCAGACAGACGTTTGTCTTGAGTATGACAGACGTCTGTGCTGAGTTAGGAAGAAAACTTATTCTACAGTCAAACGTCTGTCTATTCATAGGACAGATGTCTGTTCTTGTCCAGACATACTAAATTGTCATATTTAATCAAGGAGACTTTACATATAATCTATCTAATAATATGAGAAAGCTGTATACTCTATATGACTAAGTATCCTTGTAATCTTGATTCTTCCCTTGTGTATCTCCTCCTTGTATAGTTCCTGCATTAAACATATGATATATGTGTATATCGTTTGTTGGCATCAAAACTTAGGGTCTTACAAAATCTTCGAAGATACGCTCACAGCTATCCAACCAATCCTGAACTTCTGTAGCCGATTCCGTTTCGTGGAACGGCTTCCCACCAAGACTAGTGTAGTCCTTACAAAGCTTGGCGAAATCGGCCCTAGGTGCCTGCACCGCTGCACCACCACCATTTGCAGCATTAGGAGCTGCCCTATAAACATCCCTAAGCATCTCTCTCATGAAGTCAATGAACATCGTCCTCATATCAGGAGCATTCCCATTATTAGCTCCTTTACGAGTACCCCTCGTATGTCGGCTCATCGTTCAATCTGTAAGGAGAAAACTATTAACCATCCTATCAGTGGTTCCAGTGCAGTGCGACTCCATCCTTAGATATACTAATAGTATATATATAACTTTTGAAAACCAAAATATCACAAATACGCGCTCTCATATACGTATACTATCTCTCCCTGGTGTCTTTCCCTAGGTTAACTACACCCTAGAGCTTTGATACCAAGTGTGACGGCCAGCCCCGCACCAACCGACATTTCCACTGAAAGTGCGTTGTGCCAATGCCCGACTAGCACGGGATGGTCGCCAAAGAAAGGAAAAGGAAGGAATTTGAACTAACAAGGAACCTATAGAATGTCTCACAGTGCATGGAATAAAATATAATAATAACATACTTGACAACAGGTGAGACAATGCATAAGCTGAAAACTAAACCATAATCATCATAGCAGCAGAAATTCAAAATACAGCTTATTACAACTCCAACATACTGTCTCTAAAGCAAAGAAAAAGGTGCACTACTAATGCCCAAAGTAATGACCAGCAACAACACAGGGAGAATATCTATGTATATCATACGTGGAAGCCTCCTGCTCGTCTCCGGTACAGCTACTCGTGCATACCACCTAACCTGTCTCTAGTCTGCCTGTTTAAGAGCACCCAGAGTAATAAGAAGAGACATAAAACTCTGGGTCAAACAAAAGTCTAGTATGAGCGATAAGCAGCAAAACAGAACAATAACAGGTATACATAACCATACCTGAACCTGGACCTGCAACCAAAGAGTTTGCACAACAGGATGTACAATACTCTAAGGTGACGCTAACATATGGTGTAAGGATACGGGGGACGGGGTGTGAATGTCATAGTGATGGCAAACAATCAAGCATAGCAACCATCCTCACATCTCTCACTTAGTGCGTAAAGCATACAATATCCACTACTTTGACCACCCAAATCCTTTCTATGATCACTCTGCCCCATGGAGTCATGGCGACTCCACTGCACTGGTCCATAGCCACTAGTCCTTGCTATGTCCACTCTGCATCATGAAGTCACGACAACTCCACTGCACTGGCTCATAGCCTTGCTACAATCACTCTGCCCCCATGGAATAATAACTACCCCACTGCACTGATATGTAGCCTAACATCCGTCTTGGTGGTGAATCAAAATTATGGACGTTGATAACCCCTTTGCACACGTCCCGCAGCAAAGTTCAACTCATGAAGTCAAATAGTTGGTTCTCATTTGGATCCTGAGTTACAGCTTCTCATTTGGACTACCTTTGCATCTCGGGTTTGGTCTTCTCTGGGTCGGTTTGAATGTGCGTAGTACCCCAGTTATCATCGGTTCGGTTCGTCCATCCTGATTCGGTTCGTGATGTCTTCACTCGAGCGGTCGAGTCATCAGCTCCCTCTCATGGCAGTTCGGATCGGGCTCCTTCACTTGAGCAGGTTGGGTCGTGATACTCCAGGCTGGGTCATGGTTCCACACTGGTTCGGATCGTGCCACTTTCAGTAGATCGGGTTGGGCTTCTCCATTTGAGTCGGGTCGGAGTTGCATGGTGCTGCACGGTTCAATCTGGGTCGGGTCATGGTCTTTAAGTGCGAGCGGTTCGTGGCACACTCCAGATGCCAACGGTTCGGGTCGTGGGATGCTCCACGAGCGGATCGACTCGTGCCCCTTCCACTGATCTGATCCGGTTCGGGTCGAATTCCTGCAACTTTTCCAGTGACTGTTTTACGCCATACAACGGCATTTTCGACCATTCTAACTTTTCTAAACAATCATAAAGCATTCCAAACAGTAATAGCAACATGTATAATAAACCATGAACACTAAAACAACAATTTTAGCATGTCAATATGGATCAAACATACCCAAAACCCATGTTCTCCCTTTAATCCCCCTTAATCATGTTTAAGCATGCAATTAGCAAAACTTATCCAAATTAGCCCTAATTTCAACTAGAGCCCTAAAATAATATTTTAGAATTTTATAAATTTTTCCAGATTTTTCTAAGTTGTAATTTCGCTAATTAACACTAATCACCCATAATTAGTGAAAAACTATGCAAATCACTCACCTTAGCCACAAATAGAACTTAGATCTGAAATTATCTCTGATTTGGGTTGTTTTTCTATGCAACACAGCAGCTCCAACTCTAATTTGGTGTTGATTTGCCTCAATTTGATGTAGTTTAGCATAATCCTTGATTAAACGGTGATTAAAGATGATTCTAGAAGGTGGAGGCCATTGCTAGGTTAAAGAGAGGTAAGTGGCGGCTGGAAAATGACAAAGAAAAGGTTTCTCTAACCCTAATCAGCCCTCATATAGCTCTAATCCCGAAATCCCCCAATGGACCTAGCTGCTAATCACCCAGTTAAGCCCAATTAAGTTGTTTTTCACCTTCTAAACCTTAATCCAGCCATATCTCCCAAACAGTAAGTCCGTTTGACAAGTATGACCACTCTCCGAGAAGGTAAATCATCATCCGGATCTAATGGAAGTGGTTTCAGGTCAAAACTCCTTACCAATCAAAAGTTATAAGCGAAACAAGATTCTCCAAGGGCAAAATGGACATTTAAAAATAAAAAAAAATTATGAACATGGGAAATGACCCCAATAGTCGTTCCCAAAAGTTACACAACTATAGGACTTCGTATGAAAAAGAAATAAATATCTACGATCCTTCGATGTGTAGAATGCGGGTCATTACATGTGACCTAAAAATCATGTGTGAACTAAAAATCATGTGTGAACATTATGTAATGGTAGCGATCAATATGGTGGAAGGAAAGAGGCTCAAGGTTAATATCTATGGTAGCGATCAATATGGTCATTTTGTTGGTGATGTCTATTTCAATAACAATTTTATTCAGGTAATTCTAACATGGTACAACCCTCATGTAATACGAGAAGTTATTAGTGTTTTGAACTGTATAGGTTATAACTATGCAGTAAAACCATAATTGTGCAGGGTCTGCTGGTTGGGATTTCTGTCATGGTACTTAGTAGGAAAAATCAGAGCATTTGATAAAAACTCCAGGTAATATCTCGCTTTTTTCCATCCCCTCATCTCGGATACACTACATTAGATAAGGGTGATAGAATAGAAAGGGCAAGGCTATAGCAATGTTATATTTGCATTGCAGCCAAGTGGCAAGGAGAATTATAATAAGATTGTGGTTTAATACCTTTATAGCGAATTAGTGAGTCATTACGTGAAAATCATGTTTGCGGAGATTTTGGAGAACGAAAAATAAACTGGTTCAAAGAAAAGGAATTGTTTTTTACTGTAGTAACTATCTTCAACATGAGAAATATTTTTTAAATACACTCTAATACTTGTATTTAAAAGGCGGTGGTAGCTATCAAGTTAGTGAGAATGAACGATAAATGGCGTGGCTACTTGATATTATAATAAAAGTAGCAGCCATGGTCTAGGAAATTAGAACAAATTGGATGGCGAGCCAACATCTAGTATTGGTTAGAGTTGGCAAAAGGTGAGTGTGTATTTTAAAGATATGCTTTGTGAAAGATAAGTTATAACAGCATAAATCTTATGTGAATATTAGTTGTGAAAGATAAGTTATAACAATTGTCTTTAATCGAGACCCAGTCTCAACTGAACAAGTAAAAATGTTGTAGACATGCAATATTCAGCAACTAATGAAAATAATAATGTGGACATATCATATCCTGAACTATGCAGTTTGCACTTTTTTACAGGTCTTTGTAGTGTACATGCTATATGCTATCCAAGCTTACTTATTACCAGGCCTCTTGATTTTTTCTTAGATTTGAGTAGTTCTTTGACAGATTTGAGTGTGTCGATCTTCCTGAAGGGTTCCTTGTCTTGGAGGGGCTTATTTAGTTGTCGGATTTCTCTGCTTTTATTTTTAGTTGCTGGCTTTTAGAGTTTTTTGGAGCTTGGTTCTGCCAGTGGTTCTTGTTTGGTTTGAGATTACCTTGGTATTGTTTTCTGAGGGTGCATGGTGTTATGCTTTTGTGCTGTAGTATTGTTGTGTTCTTGATAGAATGCAATGTTGCTTGGCTGGTTTATGATCTTTTGTCTGTTTTGGAGGATGTTCATCTTGAAGGAAGCATTGATTCAACAGGTGGCTACATTTTAATGTATCTTCTTTAACGTAATGAAATGGCGTGTATCTTATTTATTGTAATGTAATCAAATAGCATGTATCATTATATATTGTAATGTAGTGAAATATTTCATATAATTGTTTCGTTTACTGTTACAATTTTGAATTTGTGTATCCCGTGTTATATATGCTTTGTGTTACAAATAATATGTGCTGCAGTTTCTGCTTATGTGTGTGTGTGTGTGTGTGTGTGTGTGTGTGTGTGTGTGTGTTTGTGTGTGTATATACACACACACACGTATAAGACTCATGCTTTAGATACGGCCAATAGCCGTACGTTATCACATTGGGATACGGTTTTGAGCCGTATCTAAAAATTTAACACGCCGTTTTTTGATACGACTTTTTAACGTGCTTACATGCTTTAGATACGACTAAAAACACAGCCTAATTAGCATATATGGTGTAGTGTTTACCAAGGACTAGATCAGGTCACGATAGTATTTGGGTGATTGTGGATCGATTGACCAAGAGTGCAAGGTTTATACCAGTCAAGTCGGATAGAACGGCAGTTAAGTTAGCAGAACTGTATATGAAATGGATAGTTAGATTTCGTGGAGTACCTAAAGGTATTGTGAGTGACGGAGATCCATTATTTACTAGTGGGTTTTGGAAGAGCTTACAAGAGGCTTTAGGGTCAAAATTACATCTTAGTACCGTGTACCATCCTCAAACCGACGGTCAAACAGAGAGGGTGAATCATGTATTAGATATCTCTTGAGAGCTTGTTTATTGGATTTTGGCGGTTCATGGATAACCATTTGCATCTAGTTGAGTTCACATATAATAATAGCTATCAATCCAGTATTGGTATGGCTCCATTTGAAGCTTTGTACGGAAGACCGTGCAACTCACCATCATGTTGGTTGGAAACCGGTGAGAAATTTGTGCTTGGGCCAAATGTAATAAGAGAAACCTCAGATAAAATCAAGGTTTTCCAACAGCGAATGAAGGCTGCCGAAGATAGGTAGAAGAATTATGCTGATAAAAGACAAAGAGATTTGAAATTCTTCATTGGTGACTTAGTATTCATCAAGATTTCTCCGTTGAAGAATGTGGAGGTAAGTTAGCACCAAGCTTTGTTGGTCCATTTCCAGTTCTCGAGCAAGTTGGGAATTTAGCGTATAAAGTTGGATTACCTAACAAAATGGCGGGAGTGCACAACTTATTTCATGTTTCCCAGTTAAGGAAGTTCGTGCAAGATTCTAATATGACTATTTCACTAGATCAGTTAGGTGATACTGAGGTAGAACCCAAGGCAGTTGGGAACTGCAGACCGATTCGTATTATTGGACACGATGTGAAGCAACTTCGGAGGAAGACGGTGAGACTGGTTAAGATCTAGTGGGGCGATAATGAGAACGACTGTACTTGGGAAACCGAGTAAAGCACAAGAAAGTCATATCCAGAACTCTTTACTAGTAAGATTTTTTAGTCGCGATATAATTATTCTGCATGCCAGGATAGGCTTGATGTGTTTATCTTGTATATTTGATTATTGCAAATGGTTGATAGGCATGCGGGACCCATTGTTGTTTTCTTAGTTAAGGAATTTTATGGGAGAAATTTCTTAAGGGGGGAGAGTGTAATGACCCGCACTTTACGCATCGGAGGATCATAGAACATTTATTTCATTCACATACGAAGTCGTATGGTTGCGTAACTTTGGGAAACGACTATTGGCGTCATTTCCCATGTTCACGATTTTTACCAAATTTTAAATGACCATTTTCCCCCTGGAGAACCTTGTTTTGCCTATAACTGTTGATTAGTAAGTTTACCTGAAACCTCCTTCATTGGATTCAGATGATGGTTTACCTTTCCGTAAAGTGGTCACATTAATCAAACAGACTCACCGTTTGGGAGATATGACTGAAATAAGGTTTGGAAGATGAAAAGCGACATAATTGGGCTTAACGGGGTGATTACCAGCTAAGCCCATAACCCATTTCAGGATTAGGGTTATGGGAGGGATGAAATGGTTTGGAGAAACATTCCCTTTAATTTTTCTAGCCGCCACTAACCTTCCTTGAACCCTAACAATGGCCTCCACCTTCTAAATTCATCTTTAATCACTTTCTAATCACATATTAGCCAAATCTACATCAAATTAAGGCGGATTAGCATAGAAATCGAGATAGAGTTGTTGGAATACATTGGATCCATGCCAAATCAGTTAGAGTTTCAGATCTGAAATTTATTTGTGACTAAGGCGAGTGGTTAGCATGTTTATTCACTAATTATGGCTAATTATGGGTGATTAGTGATAATTAGTGAAATTATACTTCAGAAAAATATGGAGAAGTATGTAAAAATTCTAAAGTATTATTTTATGTCATTGATATAAATTTGGGTTAATTTGGATTAAGTTTGCTAATCCCAGAATTTAGGGGATAAAGGGGAAAATCATGGATTTGGGTATGTTTGATCTAAGATATGTGATTGATGTTTTGACCTCTTTGATTGAACCTATATGTCGCTACTACTATTTAGTATGATCTACGATTGCATAGGAAAGTTAGAATAGTCGAAAACGCCGTCGAGAGGTGAAAAATGGTTTGCTGAAAATTGGTGTAGGTTATGGGTCGAGCGATCGACCCATATGCATGTTCGACCGACCCCTATGGGTCGAGCGACCGACCCTATACGATGATGTTCGACCGAACTAATGGGTCGAGCGACCGACCCTATATGAAGTGTTCGACCGACCCTATATGCTGAGGTTCGACCGACCCTATGTGATGATGTTCGTCCCGATCCACTATGTGATGTTCGACCGATCCACTATGTGATGTTCGACCGACCCACTATGTGATGTTCGACCGACCCAATATGTGATGTTCGACCGACCCAGAGGAGCTTCTACTACGCATCGACGATCGTGAACTCTTCTGAAGAATGATTCCAATCCAATTAAACCCAAGATGCAAAGGAAGTCCAGATGAGAAGTGATGGCTCAGGATCCAAATAGGGATCGATGAGTTAACTTCTAAAGTTAGGCTTTGTTGCAGGACGTGTGCAAAGGGATTATCGATATCTATAACTTTCATTCACCATTGTAAGGGGGTAAAGTTATTGACTATGGACCAATGCAGTGGAGTCAGAGGCTGTATGGAGTAGGACTCCGTCAGGGCCCCAAAGGGAAAAGTGGTCGTAGTGATAGTTGTACGGAGTCGGACTCCGTCATGGCCCCAATGGTCTGGTGTTCAAAGCGGTAGATTTCGTATGCTTTACGCACTGAGTGAGAGATGTGAGGACGATTACTATGTTTGATGTTTGCTATCACTATGTCACGCACACTTCCACTTTTACACTGTATGTTCGTGTTACCTTTGAGTGTTGTACATCTTGTTGTGTAATTCTTTGGTTGTAGGTCTAGGTCAAGTATGATTATTTATACTTGTTATTGTTTTATTTTGCTATTTTCGCTTATACCAGACTTTTGTCTGAACCAGAGTTTTATGTCTCTTCTTATTACTCCGGGTGCTCCTCAACGAGCAGACTAGAGACAGGTTAGGTGGTTATGCACGAGTAGCTATCCGAAGACGAGCAGGAGGCTTCCACGTACTATTTACATATATTCTCTCTGTGTTGTTGTTAGTCACCACTTTGGGCATTAGTAGTGTACCTTTTCTATTTTGCTTCAGAGATAGTATTTTGAAGTTGTAATAATGGTTTGGATCATAACTTGTATTTTGGATTTCGCTACTCTGATGGATATGGTTTAGTTTTCAGCTTATGCACTATCTCGTCTGTTTTATATCAAGTTATGTTACTATTATATTTTATTCCATGCACTGTGAGATATACAGTAGGTTCTTGTTGGTACATAGTTTCAAATCACTTTCTTTTGACGGTCGTCCCATGCTAGTTGGACATTCGCATAGCGCATTTCGAGGGAAATGTCGGCTGGTGCGAGGCGGGCCGTCACATGTAGACCAGAACCGAACCGGATAGGAGGAGGAGACCCGAACCAACCGGATAGGAGGAGGAGACCCAAACCGAACCAAATAGGAGGAGGAGACCCAAACCAAACCGGATAGGAGAAGGAGACCCGAGCCGAACCACCGGATAGGAGGGGGAGACCTGAACTGAACCGGATAGGGGATGACGAACCGAACACCAATTCGACCAAATCCGAGATGCAAAGGAAGTCCAAATGGGAAGTTATTACTCAGGATCCAGATGGGAACCAACGAGTTGACTTCTAGAGTTGGGCTTTGTCTCGGGACGTGTGCAAAGGGGTTATCGATATCTATAACTTTGGTTCACCGTTGAGAGAGGGGGGCATGTAGACGAACCAGATCCAGGGAAGTATGGACTGGTTAGGGTTATTGACTATAGACCAGAAGGGCATGGTCATAGCAACAGTTATACGGAGTCCAGTGCGGTATGGACCCATCATGACCCCAATGGATTTGGTGATCAAAGCGGTGGGTATCGTATGCTTTACGCAATGAGTGAGAGATGTGAGGATGATTGTTATGATTGATGTTTTCTATCACTATGACATGCACACTTCCATTTTACACTCTATGTTAGTGTTTACCTTAGAGTATTGTACATTTTGTTGTGCTAACTCTTTGGCTGCAGGTCCAGGTCAGGGATAATTACTTATACCTGTTATTGCTCTATTAAGCGATATATATTTGCTATCGCTCATACTAGACTTTCGTCTGACCCAGAGTTTGATTTCTCTTCTTATTACTTTGGGTGCTCCTAAACGAGCAAACTAGAGGCAGATAGGTGGTTATGCACGAGTAGCTGTCCGAAGACGAGCAGGAGGCTTCCATGTACTTTATATATATTCTCCCTGTGTTGTTGTTGGTCACTGCTCCGGGCATTAATAGTGTACCTCTTTTATTTCCTTTAAGAGACAATTTTTTAAAGTTGTAATAATTAGATATGAAGCTGTATTTTGGATTCCGCTACTCTGATGGATATGGTTTAGTTTTCAGGTTATGTATTGTCTTGCCTGTTTTATATCAAGTTATGTTATTATTATATTTTATTCCATGCGCTGTGAGATATACTATAGGTTCTTGATGATTCGTCATTTCAACCTTTTGGACGATCATCCCGTGCTAGTCGGGAACTGGCACAACGCATTTCTGGGAAATATCTAATAGTATGGGGCGACCGTTACAATATAACATTTATTGATGATTATACTAGATATGATATGTATATCTAATGAAATCTAAAGATGAGGCTTTTGAAAAAATCAAAATTTGCAAAGCAGAAGTCGAAACCCAATTAGGAGTTAAAATTAAAGTGTTACATTCAGATCGTGGTGGTGAATATTTTTCAAACGAATTACTTTGTTTTGCAAACAAAATGGTATAGTTCACCAATGTACCATCCCATATACACCACAACAAAATGGTGTTGCTTAGAGGAAAAACAGAACTTTAGTAGAAATGGTCAATGCATGCTCTAAGTTCTAATTTACCTTATAACCTATGGGGTGACGCTATGCTATCTGCATGTTACATTTTAAATAGAGTACCACTTAAAAAGAATAATATTTCCCTATATGAATTATGGTTTAATAGAAAACCTAATCTTACTAGACTTAAAGTTGGGGGTTGCTTAGCATATGATAGAAAACCTGACCCCAAACAACCAAAGTTAGGTAATACCGTAATAGGGCATTTAAATGTGTTTTCATAGGATATTCTCTTAATAGTATTACTTATAGGTTCCTTATACTTGATACCTTAGAAGTTATAGAATCTATAGATGTAGAATTTTTTGAAAATCAAACTATTGAGAATCAATTGACATCATCTAGTCCAGAACCAACAATGACTAATGATATCAATGACGAGGAATATGCTCCTGCTAAAAACAGCAAGGAAGTGTCAGTACCAGATAATAGTACTAAACACAGAAGAAGTAAAAGAGCGAGAATAGAGAAGGACTATGGTTCTGACTTCATAACATATCCTGTAGAAGGCAATAAATACAAAGTCCTTAATGTGACAAGATATGTAATGAACGTCGATAATGAACCCAAAACTTATTCTGAAGCTATGAGTTCTAGAGATTCTAATTTCTGGAAAGAAGCCATCAATGATAAAATGAATTCCATAAAGTTAAACCAAACTTGGGTTTTAACTGATTTACCTCCCGGTGCTAATCATATAGGATATAAATGGATATTCAAGAAAAAGTTGAATACAAGTGGATCCATTGATAAATTTAAAGCCAGAATAGTTGCTAAAGGATTTAAACAAACACAAGGAGTAGATTATTTTGATACATGTGCTCCAGTTGCTCGCATGTCTTATATACGTTGTTTAATAGCACTTGCATCAATTCATAGTTTGGTCATACATCAAATGGATGTAAAGACAACTTTTCTAAATGGAGATTTGGAAGAAGAGATATATATGGAACAACCAAAAGGTTTCATAACCCCAGGCCAAGAAAAGAAAGTTTGTAAACTAGTCAAATCTCTTTATGGCCAAAAGCAAGCTCCCATGCAATGGGATGAGAAGTTTGATAATCGCACTGTCATATGGATTCATTGTTAATGATGCTGATAAATGTATTTAACGCAAATCGAATAACAACGGTTATGTTATAATATGTTTATATGTTGATGACATGCTACTATTTAGTTCCAATATATCATGTGTGAATGAAACTAAGAAGTTTCTATCTTCTGAATTTGATATAAAAGATCTAGGAGAGGCTGATGTAATTCTAGGAATTAAAATCATAAATCATTAGGAAAGCAGAGGAGTTATTACTAACCCAGTCTCGCTACATTGAGAAGTTCCTAAAGAAGTATGGTCATTTCGATGACAATGCAGCACCAACCCCTTTAGATCTAAGTATGAAATTAGAAAAGAACACTGGACGTACCATTTCTCAACTAGAGTATTCTAGTGTTATTGGGAGTCTTATGTATGCTATGCATTGCACTAGACCCGACATCGCACATGCTATAAGTGTATTGTGTCGATTTACGACTAATCCAGGTTTCGAACTGGAAAGCCATTTCTAGAGTTTAGCTTATTTGAAAGGGACCATTGATTATGGTCTATCATATAAAGGATATCCTGCTGTAACAGAAGGATATAGTGATGCAACCTGGAAAAATGTAGAATCCAACTGGATGGATATTTACATTAGGAGGCGTTGCTGTGTCTTGGGCTTCCAAGAAGTAGACCTGTATATCTGATTCAACTATGTTGTCATAATTGATTGCATTAGCAGATGCATGTAAGGAAGAGTAATGACTTAGGAACTTATTAATCTAAATCCCATTGTGGAAGAAGCCATCTCCAGCAGTCTTGATTAACTGTGATAATCAAGCAACAACATATAATGTCTTTAACAAGACATATAATGGAAAGTCTAGGCATGTGAGTCTAAGACGTCAGATGGCAATACAATTACTCAAAAGTGGAGTTATAACTGTTGACTGCATAGAAACAAAGTAAAACTAGCTAACCCACTTACAAAAGGTCTTCCAACGTCTATGGTTTCTATAAAGTCAAAAGAAATGGGACTAAGGTCTGTGAATGAAGATTGATCACCCTTAACAGAAACCCAACTTATGTCTTGAAAGAGATAGACAAAGTTCAATGGGTACAAGTTAAGAGTATGATTATGGAACACTAAATCAATAATCCTATAATATTTAGTGTTGGATTCTGCATGAACAAAGGATGGATAAATATCCTTAATAAGTCTATTAATCTTAAAAGGTGTATCGTAGAAAAACCTTAAGAGACTTACCCATATGAGTATGGAAATCATGTCGTTTCCTAGGTGTAACAAAACCGGGAGTTTCGACCCAGAAAATCGACATAAAACTCATGTCAACTATTCAAGCATCAAACATACCAGAACATTAATAGAAAGAATTTAGAGGATGAGAATAGATAATATAGAAAATTAGAATAGAAGAAGGAGAAGAACATAACAACAGAATCAGAGTAACATGAATCTCATAGTGGAATGAATAAATATATTATATAACAAAACTTAGAATTAAAACCAGTCTCTGTATACAATACCATTATCGGAGTACAACACTTATAACACAGCAAAACTAAACACTAGCTATATAATCTTGAAGCCTCCTGCTCCAAGCTCTCTAAGTATATCTGTAAAATTCCGACTACTTGACTGCTCCTACAAAATTGGGCACCCAAGAGTTTAGGGAAACAAAACAAAATAAACTCTGGGTCAGTCATGTAACTGGTGTGAGTAAACTCCAATCATTTGATTAACTTTTAAAACCCTTTTAAAAGAAAGAATAATCATAAGACCAATCCACACATAAACACGGATGGTTTTTACCTTATGATAACCCAAATTATTTCCTTTTATCAATACTCTTCTGATATTATAATAATGTCTAAATCAAATAAATAACAATCTAGAGGAACGCTTTCATCTCACGTTCCACATATATAATACATAATCAAAACACCGCAGGCGCTTATTTGGTAATGGATTCCAACTGGCAAGGTACGGGACCACCTTCTGACAGTGTATCTCTAGAGAGGAATACACCGGGTTCAACAAGAACATCTTATAACCAGGCTAAACATGATCGGTTGCTCATTTCGCTTGAGTGAACCGAATGTATTATCACCAACGTTGGGATCAGCAACCGTTTCCCGAAAGGGACAGCATCGAAATAGGTTAAAGAAGTAAACGAAATTTCTCTAGATCAGGTGACAATACACCCTAATTGGGAGTAACTCGCTTAGCCATGCTACCTACCCGATTTTATACCATTTTCTGGTTGTGAGGCTTGAGGCCACGCTTATCTTTGATAGATCACACCTTTATTCACTTTGAATGTCACATCGTCATACCCGCCAAATCACAAATTGATTTCTCCAAAGATTCTACGGATATACAGCTAAGAGAAACGAATTCCTCCACCACCAAACGTAAATACATTTGAAGAGATCAATTTACGCGATCTATTATATATACTCTGTTAGACATTCTTCCATACAGGTTGTGCTGGGACTGGACAAACCAAAGGCACTATTCTGTAGACCCATCTTAGGCAATTTCTACCTAGGATTTTCCAGAACAACCCTTGCATAAACTCCGTCTTCAATAATCCTCGTCATATTTGATTCGCAACGCTAATGCCCATACGGACTGGTTTTCAGATAATAAATATGATCCCGGTCTCCCTGTATTAACGACGGAAAAACGGTCAGAACTTTGATAGTTGTTTATTTAACTATCAAAGGAAAACATCCATACAAGCAACGATCTCCTTTCCGAATGGAAATCTTATCGAACAATCACTAATCAACATTTTTACCTTTAAATTAATTTATCATTTCCCCATTTCCCGTTTCCATATATCCATAAATTCTTATTTTCTAAATTTAGAAAATATACCTTATTAACATTGGAAAACATTTCCATCTCTTATTCATGCATCACTATCCTCCTACATCTATCAGTCTCTAACTGTAAACTGGTAAGAAAACAATTCCTTGAATATCAACCCGAAGGCCGAAACCAACATCAGATCGATATTAAGGAAACCATTCAAATTAACTAATCTCCAGTCAGTTTCTAATTTCCTTAATTTCTTTTCTTATCTTATTATCAAATCATTGCTTACGCAACTCCTGTATCCAGTCTACGAATCCAATTCTTTTATGAAAAACATTGGTTATAACGATAATGCTATAATCCCTACTTTTACAATGTCTAATTTCAAAATATATCTTTTATTCCTTAATTTAATAAATAACTAAATAAACAATTGTTTTATAAATAAATAAATCTCAATAAAAAATCATAAAGTAAATAATACTTTCCCGAATTCGATATAATCGAATTTCAATGCATAACTCTCTTTCGAATAAACTATATTCGATAGCCCTCTTTCGAATAAACTATATTCGATAACTCTCGGTCGAATAAACTCGATTCGATAACTCTCTTTCGAGTAAACTATATTCAATAACTCTCTGTCGAACAAACTGTATTCGATAACTCTCTTTCGAATAAACTATATTCGATAACTCTCTTTCGAATAAACTACATCCGATTTACGTTCCGAACTCCAGAATAATTTACCATTCAGGTCAACTCAGTTTCTAAATTCATTTTTGAATTTAGTACGTCCCAACATTTATCGGTTTCCTTTTATAACTATTTTAAATCTGCAAAATGTTTGCTTTTAAATCGTTATTCACTATAAAACGTGAATATTATTCCTTTACAGAGAACTAGACTTGTATTATCAAATCAAAACTTGATTTCATAATTTAAATAGTAACACAGGTTTAAACTCCAATTATCGAGGCATTTTATAAATTCTTATTCACATTCCATTTTATTTATCAAATCTTGTTTACATGTCAACTTCATAATTGATTTTATTTAATAAGTTTATAATTCTCTATCGCCTTTATATTCGATTAAAAAATATCAGTTTCGAACCGAATATTAATTGTCTTGCAAAATCCCGATTTATTCAATATATAATTTTTTAAAATAAATTATTTTATAACATTAGCCTAGTCGAATTCTAATTACAAATCTTTATGGATTTTATTTTAATCCTATTCACATTTCGAATATTGAAATAAATTCCATCGTTTCCTTTTTAAAACAACTCCAAATTTCTCGTTTAAAATAATTGCTGAATTTACCATCCAAATTATATATTGATAATTACTTTTATTTCATTTATAAACATTGTTTATAAATCATACTACTTGTTTTTATTATTAAACAAGTTATTTATTTCTAGCCCATTCGAAATTCCATTTCTATTTTTAAGATAGACTTTCCCCTTTTCAAATTCATATTCCATCCTTTATAATTCCCTTTATAAATGTTAACTTTACATTACATTTTCGAATATCGGAATTAAAACTGATTTTCACTTCTCTATACAGATTCTGACTTATATTTTCATTTATCAAATGATCCATATTTTTCTTAATTTATAAACATCGTTTATAAATTATTCTTCTCAATTTATCTATTGAAAACAAATTTCTATTAAATATTTAATTTCATATAATTCTTTTATAAATGGCAATTTCCTTTTTATATTTCTATTAATTTTCCAAATATCACGTTAATTCTATATAGTGATTTATTTACTTCTTATTATCTCCATTAAGTATTTTAACCGAAATGGGTCTTTTAAACTTCCATATAACTGTAAATAATTTTATACCAAAGTTTCTTATTTAATTTTTAAATATCTCCTTTTATAAAATCCATTCGATTTATAAAATTCAAAAATTCACTTCACAAATTCCTTTTTATAAAATCCTTTGATTTTATATAAATATTTTTGTTTCAATATACACCTTGAAATTTCCCTTTTAACATTCCAGTATTACTTATGGCATTTAAAATACCAAATAACAAGGCCAATGCCATCATAATCAATCACAGATTATATATCACATCATATATCACAATATATGAAAACAAACAGTATTATAAATATTGAGGAATCCTGTTGGATCCCTCCAACCTGTTTCCTTGCATCCACAGATGTTGAACAATATAAATAACATCAATTTCATTTCAATATGAAATATTCTGATAAACAGAATCAATATTTGATTAACGATATATATATATATATATTGTTATCGATATTTTCCACCAATTGATTAGCAATTCATCCAAACAATCAACACACAACAATCAACCATCATTTATCAATTCTAAAAATATGTTATAAAAATATAACTGGGCAGAGTTAGTGAGTTTTACTCACTTTGGTCGGTTATCATTAAATAACGATAACTGTCGTTGATTTAGATCACGCAATTTATTTCGCTATAAATTGTAACGAGCTCCAATTCACTCCGAATCAATTCCATGGTGTAGCCCTCGTCCAAGCGATCCCAACGGATCCAGTTTTGTCGAATTCTGATATCGTATGAGCGAAATATTGTAATCACTTGTTTATAAAAACATTAAAATAGTTTTAATTTTAAAAACTACGTAAATCATTTTTCAATTGGGCCTCACCGTAAAGAAAACATGTCGGCCCACATTCATTAAACCCATGTCGCATTCTTTGGTTTCTTCCCCAACCAATTCCGACGTTGTTTCCCTTTTCTATTCTTCAGTGCTCACGGCCATTTCCAAGATTTAAAAACTCTAGTTCTCCATTTCTACTATGTTTCAGCAAACAAAAACCACCCTCATGAATCTCATAGAAATCTCCTCCCATCCAAAATTATCTCCTCCATTCCCTCCTTCTCCAAACAATATGCTCCTCCCAATAAAACTGCACATAATAGTTATTGCATCTTATTTAAGCCCTTAGAAATCCTCTTTCTCATCATTATTTGCCAAAAAAAATACACCGATATCTTCTCCTTCGAATCCTCTCCCTCCTCATACCAAAATTTCACAGCTAGCACTCAAGAGGGAAATTGTTCCTCTCAACATCGTGCAATACCCTAAACCAAAATGTCACTGTTTTCTACAAAACTGTGCACACAGACCCTATTTTCCACCCTCAATCCAAAACCAACCACAAATACATGAATCGAAGCTCGAATATTCAACAATTTCAAACCCTAACACTCGCTGGAAAACACCACGAGTTGAAAATGGATCGAGCTCCATGCAATGTACATGAGATTGAAGAATTTGAGTACCAGAATCCAATTATACAAGTCTTAAAATTTATAGAATTTTGTTTGTATTTCTTTTGATTTATTTTACTTACCATTTTTCTTCTATAAGAAAAATGAGCAACAGTGCATCTTTATTTGACTAGAGGAGTGAAGACTGTAGGGTTAGGGATGTTAGCAATGTATTTATAGGATAGTTTGGCTTGTCTAAGAAGCTTCAAATATTTTTATATTAATTTATATTCAATCATTAGCTTGATTTGTCGTTAAAAACTCCTGAGGCCACATACAATACCCAATTTGACGAAAATGGACAACCAGCTATAGTTCGACATTACAGACCCAACGAAACTTGTTTCGTCGAATTCCGAGTTCGGTTGCTCACAACATATTTTTAAAGTCAGATTATTAACTGTTTTTCACATTTAAATTCCGTATGACCACATACTAAATCCAAAAATCAAGCAAATTGAAATCTAACAATTATTTAATATTCCGAATCCAACAAAATTAATTTCATCGAAAACAGAGATCGTTTGCAAAAATGACTATTTTCTAAGGCTCTAAATAAACCAATTAAATATAAATATATTTAAAAATAATTAAATTTAATATTAATACATTAATATAATCGTATATATTTATATAGAATATAATACAGCTCCAAAATATACGTATCTAGTTTTATAACTCGATATTTCAAATCCAGGTTATATCGATATTCAATTTAAAATAAAAAATCCATTTATTATATAAATAAATCGTTATAAATTATAAACGAATTCCATAGCGACTTTCTGAAAATTTGATTTGATCATAACTCACAACCTATATGACGAAATCTTCTCTTTCATTAGAAAAATATTGTTCACTAGATCCTAACGTTTTTTGTTTCACAGAAATCCGACTTAAAATGGATTATGTATATTCAATTAAAGTTCGAATCACCAAATTACGAACTGCCGTGACATTTCGAGCTCGATTATACTTATAATATAATTTCTACATTCTAACGCCGTTTATTAAATAGATTCTCTATTATAATTCGAATCTCAACTCAACCGAATCTCTTACACTATCCAATTCACACAATATTGTCAATTCAACTATTTTCTGACTATTTCGAAACTTAAATTTATTATTTAATTATTAATATTAATTAAATATTCAATATATTAAATTCATGTTATCGATATCGCCAATTCGGTATTTAAATAATTAAAAAAATTAATTATTCAACCATTAAAAGTATGGGACGTTACATTCTTTTTCCCTTAAAAGAATTTCGTCCCTGAAATTACTAAGCTAGAAAAATGTCGCCAACCCTACTAACTATATTAAAAATCTTTTGTTTTACTTCTTAACCTCAGTTTCCACTGAACCAATTTATTTTAACTAAAATATTAATTTATTTCTATTAACAAAAACTTTCAAAAATTCTGAAAATTTTCTAACACCTTTAATTTTCGGAAAATTTCGCCTACATCTCCTTTGTACCGGTCAATAGCTCAAACCCCAACTCACCTCTCTAGGCCTTCTCCAACCCTAAAGAAAATCAAACAGCCAAGCGGCTTGCCAAACAAGCTCATAAAAATCTCATGCCCAATATAAAATATAAACTTGTACCTTTTTGTCGGGCATAACAACTCTATCTCCTCCATATGCTATCAGTTTCAGCATAAACGAATGTCATCCCAATCAATCTCCAATCAATTATCCTCAAATCTAATCATTTGGTTATAACCAAGCCGAATTCCATTTCAAACTCAAGTTCCATTCTCGATTACAAACTCTTAACTCACCAATCCAAAACCATTACAGATTCCTATCTCACAATCCAATTCATTTGATATTTTCTATTTCAATTCAGTTTCCATTTAACCGGCTTTAATTCAATTTCAATTTCAATTTGCTTTCCCAAATTTAAATACAAGTTTGTTTTAATTCAAACAGTTTTTCTTCGGAGTTTAAAATAGTTTACCCTATCAAAATCAAATATTCCCCTCGGAACCAAAACAACTTGTTTTCTCAAAACATTTCCAAAAACAATATCTTTGATAGTAATCCTCACTCAGAACTCAAAAATGAACACTGATGATGCGGCCAGCATCATCAGAGTTATTTCCCAGCGATCGAAGTGAGTTCAATACTATATCACTTTTCAAGACAATTTCTTAATAATTTCCTTTTTGAAATAATTTTAAATTACCCTTTACAATGTTTGTAAGCCAATTTAAAATCTCCCAGGATTTTAAAATTCCTATATATTTAATTCAACTCCATTTACATACACTTCTCCGACTTTTAGGAATTTTAAATTCCAATTCTGATTTAGATTCAGATTTAATTTATTTCATAATACTTACATGAATTTTATTCGGTTATATATACATAACCAACTCAATTTTAATCTTATTCGATTGATATAACAACCAACACATCCAGTATACTTAATAATGATCTTAAGATAAATATTTTCTTTATATCAAAATATACTTTGGGTAAATTTATTTCATTTACCTTTCTTCCAAAACATATTGTGTCGGTTCATCGTACTCGAGTGTTTAGAAACCCTTATCGATACAGTGGATCAAACTAATCGACCAGAACCCATAAACAACTCAACTAATAAATCTCCACAATATAAAACCATTTTTATATCAAATAACAAATACGCGCTCATATACATACACTCAGACTCAATCTATGTTATTACTAACCCCATCTCTATCGAGTTACGCCACAGAGCCAAGGTAATACTTAACCTTTAGCTCTGATACCACTGTAATGAACCGGGAGTTTCGACCTAGAAAATCGACATAAAACTCATGTCAACTATTCAAGCATCGAACATACCCGATAATTAATAGAAAGAATTTAGAGGGTGAGAATAGATAAGATTGAAAATTAGAATAGAAGAAGGAGAAGAACATACAAGAGAATCAGAGTAACACGAATCTCACAGCAGAAAGAATAAATATATTATATAACATAACTTAGAATTAAAACCATTCTCTGTATACAGTACCATTATCGGAGTACAACACAGTGAAATAAACTCTAGCCATAAAATCTTGAAGCCTCCTGCTCCAAGCTCTCCAAGTATATCTGTAAAATCCCGACTACTTGACTAGCCGTACAAAATTGGGCACCCAAGAGTTTAGGGAAAACAAAACAAAATAAACTCTGGATCAGTCATGTGACTGGTGAGAGTAAACTCAAATCATTTGTTTAGCTTTTAAAATCCTTTTAAAATAAAGAATAATCATAAGACCAATCCACACATAAACATGGATGCTTTTTACCTATTGATAACCCAAGTTATTTCTTTTTATCAATACTCTTTTGATATTATAATAATGTCTAAATCAAATAAATAGCAATCCAATAGAACGCTTTCATCTCACGTTCTACATATATAATACATAGTCAAAACACCATTGATGCTTATTTAGTAATGGATTCCAACTGACAAGGTATGGAACCACTTTCCGACAGTGTATCTCTAGAGAGGAATACACCAGGTTCAACAAGAACATCTTGTAACCCAGGCTAAACATGATCATCCACTCATTTTACTCCAGTGAACCCAATGTATTATCACCAACGGTTGGGATCACCAACCGTTTCCCGAAAGGGACGACATCGAAATAGGTTAAAGAATTTAATGAAATTTCTCTAGATCAGGGGACAATACATCGTAATTGGGAGCTACCCACTTAGCTATGCGACCTACTCGATTTTATACCATTTACTGGTTGTGAGGCTTGAGGCCATACTTATCTTTGGCAGATCGCATCTTTATTCACTTTGGATGTCACATCGTCATACCATCCAAATCACAAATTGATTTCTCTAAAGATGCTACGGGTATACAGTTAAGGGAATCGAATTCCTCTGCCACCAAACGTAAATACATTTGAAGAGATCAACTTACGCGATCTACTAAATATACTCTATCAGACATTCTTCCATACAGGTTTTCCTGGGACTGGACAAACCGAAGGCACAATTCTATAGACCCATCTTAAGCAATTTCTACCTAGGATTTTCCAGAACAACCCTTGCATAAACTCCGTCTTCAATTATCTTCATCATATTTGAATCGCAATGCTAATGCCCATACGGAGTGGTTTTCAGAGAATAAATCTGATCTCGGTCTCCCGTATTAACGATGGAAAAATGGCCAAAACTTTAATAGTCGGCTATTTAAATATCAAAGGAAAACATCCATACACACAACAATCTCCTTTCCGAATGGAAATCTTATCGAACAATCATCAATCAACATTTTTGCCTTTAAATTAATTTATCATTAATTTATGCATTTCCCCATTTACCGTTTCCATATATCCATAAATTCTTATTTTCCAAATTTAGAAAATATAACTTATTAACATTGGAAAACATTTCCATCTCTTATTCATGCATCACTATCCTCCCACATCTATCAGTCTCTAACCGTAAACTGGTAAGAAAACAATTCCCTGAATATCTGCCCCGAAGGCCAAACCAACATCAGATCGATATTCAGGAAACCATTCAGCTTAACTAATCTCCAGCCAGTTTCCAATTTCCTTAATTTTGTTTCTTATCTTCTTATCAAATCATTGCTTACGCAATTCTTGGATTCAGTTTACGGATCCAATTCTTTAATGAAAAACATTGGTTATAACGATAACGTTATAATCCCTATTTTTACAATATCTAACTTCAAAATACAACTTTTATTCCTTAATTTAAATAAATAACTAACTAAACAATTGTTTGATAAATAGATAAATCTCGATAAAAAATCGGAAAGTAAATAATACTTTCCCGAATTCGATATAATCGAATTTCAATGCATAACTCTCTTTCGAATAAACTATATTCGATACCCCTCTTTCAAATAAACTATATTCGATAACTCTCTGTCGAATAAACTCTATTCGATAACTCTCTTTCGAATAAACTATATTCAACAACTCTTTGTCGAACAAACTGTATTCGATAACTCTCTTTCGAAAAAACTATATTTGATAACTCTCTTTCGATTAGACTACATCCGATTTACGTTCCAAACTCCAGAATAATTTACCATTCAGGTCAACTCAGTTTCTAAATTCATTTTTGAATTTAGTACCTCCCAACATTTATCAGTTTCCTTTTATAAAAAATTTAAATATTCAAAACATTTGCTTTTAAATCGTTATTCACTATAAAACGTGAATATTATTCCTATACAGAAAACTGGACTCGTTTTATCAAATCAAAACTTGATTTCATTATTTAAATATTAACATAGGTTTAAACACCAATTATCGAGCCATTTTATAACTTCTTATTCACATTCCATTTTATTTATCAAATCTCGTCATGTCAACTTCATAGTTGATTTTATTTAACAAGTTTATAATTCTCTATCTCCTTTAGATTCAATTAAAAAATATCGGTTTCAAACTGAATATTAATTATCTTGCAAAATACCGATTTATTCAATATATAATTTCTTGAAATAAATTATTTTGTAACATTTAGCCTAGTCGAATTCTAATTACAAATCTTTATGGATTTTATTTTATTCCTATTCACATTTCGAATATTGGAAAAAATTCCATCGTTTCCTTTTTAAAACAACTCCAAATTTCTCATTTTAAATTCATTTCTGAATTTTCCATTCAAATTATATACTGATAATTGTTTTTATTTCATTTATAAACATTGTTTATAAATCATACTACTTGTTTTTATTATTAAACAAGTTATTTATTTCTAGCCCATTCAAAATTCCATTTCTATTTTTAAAATAGACTTTACCCTTTTCAAATTCATATTCCATCCTTTATAATTCCCTTTATAAATGTTAAGTTTACATTCCATTTTCAAATATTGATGTTAAAACTGATTTTCACTTCTCTAAACAGATTCTGACTTATATATTCATTTATCAAATGATCCATATTTTTCTTAATTTATAAACATCGTTTATAAATTATTCTTCTCAATTTA
Organism: Allium sativum; assembly: GCA_030737875.1. Classification (NCBI taxonomy): domain Eukaryota; kingdom Viridiplantae; phylum Streptophyta; class Magnoliopsida; order Asparagales; family Amaryllidaceae; genus Allium; species Allium sativum. Next base: position 392,343,247 of record CM060924.1, on the reverse strand, counting down.
TCTGTTAAAAACAGATTTCTGTTAAATATTTAATTTCACATAATTCTTTTATAACAGGAAAATTTCCTTTTTATATTTCTATTTATATTCCAAATATCATATTAATTCCATATAATGATTTATTTACTTCTTGTTACTTCCATTAAGTATTTTAACCAAAATCGGTCTTTTAAACTTCTATATAACTGTAAATAATTTTATACCGAAGTTTCTTATTTAATTTTCAAATATTTCCTTTTATAAAATCCATTCGATTTTATAAAAATCAAAAATTCAATATCCACTTCACAAATTCCTTTTTATAAAATCCTTTAATTTTATATAAATATTTTTGTTTCAATATACACTTTGAAATTTCCCTTTTTACATCCCGGTATTACTTATGGTATTTAAAATATCAAATAACATGGCCAATGTCATCATAATCAGTCATAGATTATATATCACATCATATATCACAATATATGAAAACAAATTGTATTATAAATATTGAGGAATCCTGTTGGATCCCTCCAACCTGTTTCCTTGCATCCACAGATGTTAAACAATATAAATAACATCAATTTCATTTCAATATGAAACATTCTTATAAACAGAATCAATATTTGATTAACGACATACATACATACATATATATATATATATATATATCGTTATCGATATTTTCCACCAATTGATTAGCAATTCATCCAAACAATCAATACACAGCAATCAACCATCATTTATCAATTCTAAAAATATGCTATAAAAATATAACTGGGCGGAGTTAGTGAGTTTTACTCACTTTGGTTGGTTATCGTTAAATAACGATAACTGTCATTAATTTAGATCAGGCAATTTATTTTGCTATAAATTGTAATGAGCTCCAATTCACTTCGAATCAGTTCCATGGTGTAGCCCTCGTCTAAACGATCACGATGGATCCAGATTTGCTGAATTCTGATATCGTACGAGCGAAATATTGTAATCACTTGTTTATATAAACATTTAAATAGTTTTAATTTTGAAAACTACGTTAATTATTTTTCAATTGGGCCTCACTGTAAAAAAAACATGTCGGCCCACATTCATTAAACCCATGTTGCATTCTTTGGTTTCTTCCCAACCAATTCTGACGTTGTTTCCTTTTACTATTCTTCAGTGCTCACGGCCATTTTCAAGATTTAAAAACTCTGGTTCTCCATTTCTACTACCGTTCAGCAAACAAAAACCACCCTCACGAATCTCATAAAAATATCCTCCCATCCGAACTTATCTCCTCCATTCCCTCCTTCTCCAAACAATATGCTCCTCCCAGTAAAACTGCATGCAACAGTTATGGCCATTGATGCTTATTCAAGCCCTCATAACTCTTCCTTCTCATCATCGTTTGCCAAATAAAATACACTGATATCTTCTCCATCGAATCCTCTCCCTCCTCATACCAAAATTTCACAGCTCGCAATCAAGAGGGAAATTGTGTCGAACAGCCAATCCCACTCGACATCGTGCAAAACACCAAACCAAAATGTCACTGTTTTTTACCAAACTGTGCAGACAAACATTATTTTTCATCCTTAATCCAAAACCAACCACGAATAATACATGTACCGAAGCTCGAATATTCAAAAATTGCAAACCCTAACACTCGCCGGAAAAACATCGCGAGTTGAAAAATGGATCGAGCTCCACGTAATGTACATGAGATTGAAGAATTTGAGTACCAGAATCCAATTATACAAGTCTTAAAATTTATAAAATTTTGTTTGTATTTCTTTTGATTTATTTTGCTTACCATTTTTCTTCCATAAGAAAAATGAGCAATGACACATATTTATTTAACTAGAGGAGTGAAGACTTTAGGGTTAGGAATGCTAGCAACGTAAAGCTTCAAATATTTTTATATTAATTTTTATTCGATCATTAGCTTAATTTGTCGTTTAAAAATTCCCAAGTCCACATACGATACCCAATTTCGACGAAAATGGACAATCAGCTATAGCTCAACAATACAGACCCAACGAAATTTGTTTCGTCGAATTCCGAGTTCAATTGCTCATACAGCGTAGTTTTAAAGTCAGATTAACGACTGTTTTCACATTAAGATCCAGTACAGCCACATACTGACTCCAAAAATCAAGAAAATTGATATCTAGCAATAATTTAATATTCCGGATCCAACAAAATAAATTTTGTCGAAAATGAAGATGGTTTACAAAAATGACTATTTTCTAAGGCTCTAAATAAACCAATTAAATAAATATACTTTAAAATAACTAAATTTAATATTAGTATATTAGTATTATCGTATATACTTACATAGAATATCATACAGCTCCAAAATATACATATATAGTTTTATAACTCGATATTTCAAATCCAGGTTATATCGATATTCAATTTAAAATAAAAAATCTTTTATTATACAAATAAATCGTTGTAAATTATAAATGAATTCCATAGCGACTTTTTGAAAATTTGATTTGATCATAACTAAATCTATATGATGAAATCTCGATTTTTTTCTTTTTCATTAGAAAAATATTGTTCACTAGATCCGAACGTTTCTTGTTTCATAGAAATCCGACTTAAAATTGATTATGTGTGTTCAATTAAAGTTCGAATCGCAAAATTACGAACTACCACGCCATTTTGAGCTCGATTATAATTATAATACAATTTATATGTTCTAACCCCGTTTATTAAGTAGATTCGTTATTATAATTCGAATCTAAACTCAATCAAATCTCTTACACTATCCAATTCACACAATATTGCCAATTCTACTATTTTCCGCCTATTTCGGAATTTAAATATGTTATTTAATTATTAATATTAATTAAATATTCAATATAATTTAATTCATGTTATCGATATAGCCAAATCAGTATTTAAATATTTAAATAATTAAATAAATTAATTATTCAACCGTTAAAAATATGGGATGTTACATTCTTTCCCACTTAAAAGAGTTTCGTCCCCGAAATTTCTAAGCTAGAAAAATGCTGCCAACCCTACTAACTATATTAAAAAAATTCTCTTTTACTTCTTAACTTCAGTTTCTACTGAACCAATTTATTTCAAATAAAATATTAATTCATTTCTATTAACAAAAACTTTCCAAAATTCTGAAATTTTCTAACACCTTTAATTTTCGGAAAATTTCGCCTGCATTTCCATTTTAGCGGTCAATAGCTCAAACCTCAACTTGCCTCTCTAGGCCTTCTCCAACCCAAAAGAAAATCAAACAACCAAGCGGCTTGCCAAACAGGCTCATAAAAATCTCATTTCCAATATAAAATATAAACTTGTACCTTTTTGCCGGGCATATCAACTCTTTCACTTCCATCTCCTATCAATTTTAGCGCAAACGAATGTCATCCCAATCAATCTCCAATCAATTATCCTAAAATCTAATCATTTGGTTATAACCAAGCCGAATTCCATTTCAAACTCGAGTTCCATTCTCGATTCCAAACTCTTAACTCACCAATCCAAAACGGTTACAGATTCCTATCTCACAATCCAATTCATTCGATATTTTCTATTTCAATTCAATTTCCATTTAATCGGCTTTAATTCAATTTCAATTTGCTTCCCCAAATTTCAATTAAATTTGGTTTTAATTCAAACAGTCTTTCTTGGGAGTTTTAAATAGTTTACCCAATCAAAATCAAATATTCCCCCTCGGAATCAGAACAACTTGTTTTCTCAAAACATTTCAAAAACTATACCTTTGTAGTAATCCGTCACTTAGAACTCGAAAATGAACACTGGTGATGTGACCGACATCATCATATTTATTTCCCAGCGATCAAAGTGAGTTCAATACTATACCACTTTTCAAAATCATTTCTTAATCATTTCCTTTTTGAAATAATTTGAAAATACCGTTCTCAGTGTTTGTAAACCAATTTAAAATCTCCCAGGATTTTAAAATTCCTATATATTTAATCCAAAACCATTTATAAACACTTCTCCGACTTTTAGGAATTTTAAATTCCAGTTCTGATTTAGATTCAGATTTAATTTATTTCATAACACTTATATGAATTTTATTTGGTTATATATACATAACCAACCAATTTTAATCTTATCCGATTAATATAACAATCAACAAACCCAATATACTTAACAATGATCTTAAGATAAATATTTTCTTTATATCAAAATATACTTCGGGTAAAATTATTTCATTTACCCTCTTCCAAAACATACTATGTCGGTTCATCGTACTCGAGTGTTTAGAAACCCTTACCGATACAGTGGATCAAACAGATCGACCATAACCCATAAACAACTCAACCAATAAATCTCTATAATATAAAACCAATTTTATATCAAATAAAAAATACTCGCTCATATATATACACTCAGACTCAATCTAGGTTATTACTAACCCCATCTCTATCGAGTTACGCTACAGGGCCAAGGTAATACTTAACCATCAACTCTGATACCACTATAACGAACCAACAGTTTCGACCCAGAAAATCGACATAAAACTCGTGTCAACTATTCAAGCATCGAACATACAAGATCATTAATAGAAATAATTTAGACGGTGAGAATAGATAATGTAATAACCCGGAAAATCCGAACCAATTTAAAAATTTTGTTTTGGCAATTTTAATGAATTTTGAATAATTAAAATGAACTATTTTAAATAATAACGATGAGAAATTTATTTTGAATTGAATTACAACATGTATATTTATTTGAATCGATGTTAGAATATAAATATTTATTTTTAATTATAAAAGGAACTGGAAATGGCGCGGTAGTTTGAAAATTCGATTTCAAATTTCAAATTTCAAATGAATGTATAGGATTCAAAATAAACCAGATTTTAGCGAAACCAAAAATATTAAAATCTATTTGAAAATATATTTCAAACGAATCTGAAAAATCGAAATTTCATAGCGGGTATAAAAAGTTATGTCCTGTTGAAAATCCAGAATAGTCGCTATAGAAATTTAGCCCTTAAAAATGGAAATTTTGCAAACGACCTCCGTTTTTTATGAAACCACTTTTGTTGGATCCGGGACGTCAAATTATTGCTAGATTCCAAAATTCATAATTTTTGAAATCAATATGTGAGCATGGCAAAAGAAAATGTGTTTTAACAGTTTTATCAATTTCGATTGACCAGAAAATGGCCATTTTTCAAAGGGTCTCAGAATTTGACGAAATTAGTTTTGTTAGGACCATATCGTCAATAAGAAGCTAGAAATAATTTTTAGAGTCCGTATGTGACCCCAACAAATTAAAATGTACGTTTAAATTGAATATATATTGATTATATTTTAATTTAAAGAAAAACTGGCCGAAACAGTCGAATTGGCTTGCGAAACATATCCCATAGTGTTCGGAATGGGGGTAATTAGCTAGAGGCGACAGTCGTTGGGATTCGTTTGGAGTTCGTATCGTTAAACATGTATTTTGAAATCAAAGGAAATAAATAAAATAAAATATTAATATATATGTATATATATATTTTACATACCCCCCTTTTCCTTCAGTCTCTCTCCCCGATCGAACAAAGAAAAAAAACTAAATCTAAAATCGCGTCGTGCCTCCTTGGGAGCCGACCACCGCGCCGCCTCGTCCACCAAGCCCCCTCCACTCCATACGCCTCTGCCACTTCATCGCCACCCCAATCCCATTCGAAGACCGTGCTCACATCGAGCCCGTCACGAGAATGAATCCCGCCTAGACCGACGCTCAGCCCTCCACGCCACCATTGGCCAGTCGCCACCTCTGGCCACCTCCCCCATCGTTCCCGCCGCTCCTTTTTGAAATCCCAACGCTGAGCACAATGGCAACCCCTTTCTTCGCTAAAAACAATTCAGGTGAGTTTTATTTATATAATTTAGTTTAACTAATTTATGAAGTACGATTTAAAATCAGTTTTTCTATGTATAAAACATATGAAAGTGTAGGAACCTTATATATAGAAAAGATTTGATGTTTTACTACAGTGAAAGATTTTATTTTTGTGAAAAATTATATTTTTATAGTGAAAGATTATATATTTTTATAGTGGAAGATTATATTTTTATAGTGAAAGATTTTTTTTATATACATATGAAAAATTATATTTTTATGATGTCAAAGTTTATATTTTTATGATGTTAAAGACTATATTTTTAAGATGTAAAAGATGAGATTTTTATGATTAGAAAAATATAATTTATATGATTTGAAGAATATGATTTTTACGATGGTAAAAAATATGGTTTTTGTTCATATATAGTAGCAATAAAAATATAGGTTTATTTACATATATAGTTCAAAATAAAAATTCGATTGTTATGTATGAAGATTTGAAATAAAAAATTCGATTTTTATTTTATATGAAGTGAAATAAAAATATGAACTTTATTTTTATCATGAAGTAGCTTATATAAAGATTCGATTTTTATATGAGTAGCGGATTAAAAATAGAATTTTTATATAATAGAGAATATAAAAATATGATTTTTATATATGTAGCGAAATAAAAATCTAATTTTTATTATATCCAAAGTTGAAATAAAAATGTGATTTTTAATATGAACAGCGTAGAGAAGACATTGATTTGTGTAAATACATTAGAAAAATGGGATTAGAAAAATCTAATTTTTATTCTATCCCGTTTCTAGTATCGCGCCGTTATGCTGCCGAAATTTTCTAAAATACATTAGAAAATTAAAAATATCAGCTTATTGTGTAAATGAACCGAATAAATATTTTATCGTTAAAAATATAATTTTTAACATGTATATGAAAGAGAATAAATATTTATAAACAAATCGGATGATTTGTTTATGTACACACATTTGACTGATATTGATTAGGACGATAAATTTTACACATCGCCCCACTACACAAATATCACTCAGTATTTGTTGGTTGAAACCCCACATGGGTGTTGGGATGATATTTGGCGTACACTAACCCCAACTGTTTAGTTGTATGTCGATCGATTGATTGACAGGCTGTTATAAGCGTTAAATATTTATATTTAATGCTTATACAGTATAGAATGCACTCTGGATGATGGATTGTTGTTTTCATTGTTGTTATACACATTTGTTGTGTGAAATCTATTCAAATTATATGGTAATTGACTGTGTCTGATTCCAGTTCAGATAGAATGAATATTTTAAAATAACGATTATTTTAAAATAATGAATATTTTTCAAATAATATCCAGAAAAGAATCAAAATATGATTTTGATATCCGATTTGGGATGGACACGATTATATTTAAATATATATATATATAGCCGTGTTGATTAGATTAACGCCATTTTAACGTGAATGATATTTATATCAATTTTATTCGTTTTTATAATGAATATCGAAAAGGAATTAATTTCAAAATCTAATGTTTTGAAAATATTATCATTTACGTATCGATAATATGGATTATTTAATTTTGACTTGAAATTGAATATGAAATTGAAATCGTTTTGAAAACAGATTTAAAACGATTTATAAAATACATTTTAAATGGAAATCGATGACATATTATATATATGTATTATATATTATATAATGGCCTGAATATAACGCGCTGCGCAGTGGCAATTCGCGAACTTCGACCATTGACTTCGAACGGATATTACGGGAGATCCGACCGTCAGATTCTCCTAAAACCGGAACCGTTGGGTTCGTATTGAAAATAGCTTTCTAATGAATACAGGAAAATAGAAATCTAACGGTTGGATATGGAATTATGTCCAAATCAAATTGGGAAAAGGTCGTTGTAAGTGCAGTTCGATGGCCGTTGATGGAAATCGACTGTACGGGTCTTGATAAAATTATTAAAAATATTAATAATTAGTGTAAAATCATAAGAAATGATTTGGAAATAATTGGGAAGAAAATTCCATATTTGAAAAGATAAAAATAGATTTTTATCGAAATGAACTAGTTTTGAACTAGAATTATAATCCATTTATTTTTAAAATAAATAAATTGGATTTGAAATGGTTTTAAAAATAACCGTAATTTCCAATATATAAATTGGAAATAGATTTGAATCAAAATTGTCTTCGGAATATTTCGATGTTGGATTTCGTGATTGAAACACCCCACCTCCGTTAGGGTCACTCTCAAAGGGAATGCCCTAATTTTGGTGGAGGTTTATAAGTATAAGTCACGGATATACAAGACAGATATAAGAACACATATTTTTGAACAGCGGAAAACAACAACTTTTATTTCAAAAAAATACGTGTTACACCAACCATACCATAATTGTCTTACAATACTTCAAAAAAAAACATAACATCTTCATAACTGTCTTGATTACATTATTTAAAGAAGCATAAAGAAAACATAAATAAACTGCAAAAGTCCCATAGTTGTTGTCCAAAGCCGTAGTCCAAAACGAAAAGATCCAAGCAATACATTCTTTCTCTTCAAGCTGGATATGAAGGCTGGTCAAGCTGCGGTATTCCCTCCCTGTGGACCTTGGGGGGGGGAACGGAAGAAAAGAAGACGAAAGAAAAGTAGAGTCAGACATAAAGCCTGAGTAAGTCTAGGACTATTCAGTCTATGAATAAAGAACTGGGTATGATAAGTATAAACTAGAAATGGGAAAGCACCATAAACTTAGTTAAGTTGTCTAGGGTCGAATATACTATCGTACCCCATACTAATCTCTGTACCCATATAAACTAGTTCCCAACAGGCACCCCATAATCAGGGTGAAGTGATCCATTTTATGATGATCGGCTCCTACTCGCATAGTTACATGTGTCTTACGGCCCCCGATGTTGTAGTTACCTATGCTGGTCCCACCATGGGGTGTATCAAGTCCCATGGTGGCGGCCCGACACAATCCTAGAATGCACAGGTATGCTACTGGTGCCCAGTGCCTTATTTTTCTGCGCCGGAGTGTGTGCACGCCCGCACCCGGTTAGAACCTACACTGCTGCACCACCGCCGTCGATTTGACCTCTTACAGTCAGCCCAATAATCGTGCCCCACCCTGCCTAGTTTCAGGGTATCATGATACCTTATAGGGTTACTGCTGAAAAGGGTCCCCCGCTACTAGGTTTTTCTATTTCTAGCCAACATGCTAAGTTGGTTAAGTGTGTTATAAACCTAACCCCCAATCAGTCTGTTTAGCATGTTCCATCTTGATTAAGTATTAATATAATTTACTTAGTCCTATCAATCCTGACTCAGCCTTAATTGTCTTATTAAAGCCTTGACCTCTCACATTAGACAGGTATTGTTGTGGCTGCCTGTTGCCGGTTGGGTCCGGGCAGTCTTACGCCACAACTCAGTCTAACCTCGGGTCCTTATTGGGCTCCATGTTTAACCACCCACATTGGATAGGTATTGTTGTGACTACTGGACAGCCGGGCGGTTCCGGGCAGGTTTACATCACAACTCAATCCAACCTCGGGTTAAACACATCGTGTTTTCTACATTTACATATTTTGTCTTTCTTCTTTTTATATGTAAATATTTGCGTCCCATTATTCAAATTCATCTTTATTGGTTAAGATTTATTTATGCCACTTAATTGTTTTTCAAAGTTATTGGCGTGCGTTAACCAAGCCAACACATATGTTCTATATTTTTAACCCAAACGTCATTTCCCCCGTTTTATTCGTTCGTTCCAATGTAAGGTGTGTTGGGTTTAATACTTAAACCCAATTTAGCCATATGAAAGGGGAGGCTATAACATGGTGTTTATAAGGTGACATAAAAAGGGGAGTGTGAACGCATGAACTTGCAACATACGATCTAATTATCATAAGATAGGCATATGTGAACTTGCAATTGTAACAACATATAATATAAGCAATACTTAAACATGAATCATTCTATTCACATAATCATGGTGTAAACGAAACATGTAGTCATGGCATAAATAGTACTTAAACATGAACCACTCTAATCATATAATTATGGCATAATCATAATTGAACATGAGTCCTTATATGGTCATGGCATAAACATAATTGATTATGAATCCTATTATTCGTATAATCATGGGTTTTTGTCCAATCTATGTAACTTGTAAGGGGATGCAATTCTAGTGTAAATTTTTAATGTAACTTATGTGTCAAAAATATATTATCATATGATTAAGATAACAACATAAGCTTAGAAAACATGTTCTTAACTAGGCATAATAACAAACATAGCTTAGACATGTTCATAAAATTAATACAAGCTTACAACGACGCTTGCTTTTGTCACTATCACAAAATCATGATTTTTATACTTGAACTATGATGCCAATTTCAACATAACCTTCATATGAATCATAATACTTAGGTGAATCAAATTACACTAAAGATGACCATAGAATTTTACATCATGTTGTCATAACAATAGACCATAGACTTGCATGAATTTCAAAATAAACTATTACAACATATAGTTGTTGTTCAACATGAATCTTATACTAGCATTTACCAAATGGGTGTTGTAAATAACTACCACAAACATGTAGTTTTCAATATGAATCATATGCTTGCATAAGTCCCAATCAAAATTCCACAACATGTGGTTGTCAACATAAGCCACATACTTGTATGAATCAAACCATAGCATTGCCAAATCGTTTAGAATCAAAATAACATACAAATATAAGTCATTATCGCCACAATTCCATTTTGTTTCCAACGCAAATTGCGTACTTGCAAATATCCAATCGTATACCATAATATTCCCAAATCGTTTTGCATCAAAGCAACATGCAAATATAGATTATTATCGCCACAATTCCATTTCTTACATTACACAAATCAACACAATTATTTAATTCATACCGGAATAGCACTCTACTTACAGCGTATGGCGAATCTTCAATTCAGAAATCTGAATTCTGAATTTGGAGACGCTATTTTTTGTTGTAGGCGTTGCTTTGATTGATTTGATGTTGCTTTAAGCTTTGAATTATCTCTTAGTTGTCTCTCTATTTCTGACGTCTATCTTCTCTCCTCAGCAGCATGACGGTCTCATCTCCATTTTAGTTTATGTGAATTAGGGTTAGCCTTAGGTCCTTTTTATAGAGTTTGTGAGTTGATTTAGACCGTTGATGAAGCTTGGTTCAATAATAGCCGTTCGTTTGAAGGAGAGACCAACCAGGAGCTGACACCTAGCCCTAGTGACAAGGCAAGGCTCAGAAAATCGACCAAACACAGACCTGGCCAACCAGGGTGGGCTGGGTTCGACCTGGCTCGGGGGCCAGGTCGACACCCCAGTCGACACCGTGTCGACTTGGCAGTCGACACGGGTTACCCAGGTCGACTGCCCAGTCGACCTGGCTAGCCCCAGGTCGACTGCCAAGTCGACCTGGGTGCTTTGGGCGGGAATTTTCCCGCCTTGGCCAATTGGGCCCGATTTTGAATTTTGAATTAGTTTTTCTGAGCTGTTTTCGTCTGTTCGAATTTTAAACCTAATTCTGAAACTTCCGGAGGCCATATCTTGGTCATACGGACTCCGATTTTCGAAAACTCGGACTCTATTTCGCGTATTTTTCCGAGACGAACGCAATGGCGTATCCCGTTTCCCTTAATTATTTGATTTGAAATTAATTATACTTTAATTTATGAATTTCACGGTTATAGAATACACGGGGTGTTACATTCTCCCCCACTTAAAAGGATTTCGTCCCCGAAATCTTCAAGTTACGAAGAATGTATATCCTAACATCCAAACATCCATCTACTCATCCATCAAACACGAGCATCCATTGTCCTTAAAAGACTTCTAATGCTTCATGATCATATGCGAAGTGTGTGTGTACATGTACTTATCTAATGCAAAATCAGGCGGTCTACTGATTCAGTTGACCTCCTTAATGCGAATTATGTAAGTGCTATGAATCCATTATGTATGCAAATCCTCCTATTCATGATTCTACATGAGTGCACAATCATTCATATAAATGCAACATCCATATGACAACACATTAAAGTTCAACCATATACGAATGCAAACACATATGCATATGCAATATGAAGTGACTGAGCCGATCTAAAACCTAGATTGTGTGTGTATATGCAACCACGAGCAACCACTAGCAATCACTTGCAACCACTTGCAACCATCATCCATAACATGTTTCAACTACATGTTTTCATCCAAAGAGTTTCTACCTAAAAGATAGGGTCGAGGAGATATACCTAAAAAAAAGATAGATAAAAGCGCAACTTAAGGAAAAGGAAGGATCAAAGATGTACCCTCGAAAAGAAAAGGGTAGGCAGCGCGTATTCTAGCTTCAGTCTCCCAAGTTGCATCTCCTTCGGCGTCGCTCCACTGAACTTTGACGAGCTTGACTTCGCGGTTGCGTAGCTTCTTCACTTCCGTTCCTAATATGCGGGTTGGAACTTTCCTCACAGTTGCTTTGCGTTCCACTTCAGCTTCTTCTAGGATATTTGGCTCTACCACTTCAGCAGACTCATGTAGACATTTTCGGAGATGTGAAACATGAAAAACGTTGTGAACTCCGGCCAGCTTTTCGGGTAGCTCTAATCTATAGGCCATTTTCCCAATTTTCTCGATGATAGGGAATGGCCCTACGAACCTTGGTGCTAGCTTTCCTGTGGTTCCAAAACGGACAACGTTCCTTAGCGGAGATACCTTAAGAAAAACTCTATCTCCAACCTCAAATTCAAGGTCGGTCCTCCTCATGTCGGCGTAGGACTTTTGTCTGTCTTGGGCCATCTTCATCCTTCTTCGTATTAAGTTTACTTTTTCCGAAGTCTCTCGGATCATATCTGGTCCAAGTATGAGTTTATCAGTAGACTCCCACCAACAAGTGGGCGATCAGCACGGTCTTCCATATAAAGCTTCGAAGGGCGCCATCCCGGTGGTTGCTTGATAGCTGTTATTGTAGGCAAATTCCACCAAAGGAAGATGGTCTTCCCATGTCCCTCCGAAGTCAAGGACGCACAGTCTTAAAAGGTCCTCCAAAACTCTGTTCACTCTTTCTGTTTGGCCGTCGGTTTGGGGATGATAGGCTGTGCTCAAGCATAACTGCGTTCCTACTGCTTCTTGCAGACTCCGCCAAAACTCACTGGTGAAGATAGGGTCTCGGTCACTAACAATGCTGGATGGTATTCCATGGAGTCGAACGATTTCCTTGAGGTAAAGAGATGCTAGGGATGAGGCAGTTCTTTTACTTTTGACAGGTAAAAAGTGGGCGCTTTTAGTAAGCCTATCCACTATTACCCATATGCTAGTGTTGCTTCTCCTAGACCTAGGCAGCCCATCGATGAAGTCCATTGAGATGCTATCCCACTTCCACTGCGGGACCTCTAGAGGATGTAGCAGACCGCTAGGCTTTTTCTGTTCCGCCTTAACCTGTTGTCACACCATACACTTAGAAACGAATTCTGCCACGTCCTTTTTCATGCCGTTCCAGAAGAAAGTTCTTTTTATGTCCTTGTACATTTTATCTCCGCCTGGGTGTATCGTCATCTTGGAGTGATGTGCTTCCTCGAGAACCCTCTTTACTAAATCCCTTGTCTGTGGGACGCATAGTCTTCCGTCTCGCCTTAGCCAACCCTTATCGTCGATGGAGTATCTGTTGAGGTGACTTGAAGTCTCACCCCTAATTAGCCTATCAATCGTTTCCACAAGCTGAGGGTCTTCACGTTGTGCTGTCCCTATTGAGTCCACTAAAGTCGGGCGCACTTCGAGAGATGCTAGCAAGCCTGGTACAAAATCGGAGGAAGGCCTAAAGTCGAAGCTGGCTATAAACTCTAGGCTTTGTCTTTCAACAAACAGCGGGCTTAGGGTCAATTTCTTTCGGCTCAACGCGTCTGCCACTACGTTGCCTTTGCCCGGAGTGTAGGAGATCTCGAAATCGTACGAGGCAAGAAACTCCATCCATCTCTGTTGCCTCAAGTTAAGATCTTTCTACGAGAAAAGATATTTCAACGATTTATGGTCAGTGTAAAGTTCGAACTTCTCACCTAGAAGATAGTGTCGCCAAGACTTGAGTGCAAAGACGACGACGGCTAACTCAAGATCGTGGGTCGGGTAGTTCTTTTCGTGCACTTTCAACTGCCTCCCGCCATAAGCTACTACCCTTCCTTCTTGCATTAAGACGGCGCCTAGCCCTATCCCACATGCATCTGTATAAACAGTGAACATCTTGCTTCCATCTGGCAACGTCAAAACTGGGGCTGTTGTAAGAGCCCTTTTTAGTCGCTGGAAAGCAAACTCGCAATCCAAGTCCCAATTGAATGCTAGATTCTTCTTGGTCAATTTCGTGAGCGGAGCTGAGATTTTCGAAAAATCCTTTATGAACTTTCGATAGAAACCTGCTAGTCCTAGAAAACTTCGGACCTCAGTTGCATTCCTTGGTGTCTTCCAATCCTGTACCGCCACTACCTTAGCAGGGTCCACTGCTAACCCTTATTTGGATACTATGTGCCCAAGGAACCTCACTTCTTCTCTCCAAAAGTGGCATTTGGAGAATTTGGCTTTTAGCTGATGGACTCGCAGAGTTTCCATGATTGCCCTTAAGTGCTGAGCATGTTCCTCTTCACTCTTTGAGAAGATAAGGATATCATCTACGAAGACCACTACGAACTTATTGAGGAAATCTCTGAATACCCTACTCATCAGGTCCACGAAGTAAGCAGGTGCATTTGTCAAGCCGAAAGGCATGACAAGCCATTCAAAGAAGCCGTCTGGGGTTCTGAATGCCGTTTTATCGATACTATCTTCAGCCACCCTTAGCTGATGAAAACCGGTCGCTAAATCGAGTTGGGAGAAAACAGACGCTCCTACAAGCTGATCTAACAAATCGTCAATTCTGGGGAGAGGGTGCCTATTCTTTTTCGTTAGCTTGTTGAGCTCCCTATAGTCGACACATAGACGGAGTGAACCATCCGCCTTTGTAGCGAACACCACTGGAGCGCCCCATTCTGAAATGCTCCTCCTAATGAACCCCTTTTCTAGAAGCTCTTTAATCTGTTTACTGAGCTCTTTCCTTTCCCGTGGAGCCATGTGTCTAACGGGCAATGCAACGGGCTTTGCATTATCTACAAGGTATATGCGGAAGTCTATCTCCCGCTTCGGAGGCAAGCCCTTCACCTCTTCGAAGACATCCGGATATTCCCGGACCACTCTAACTGATTGCAAATTTTCAACAGAGGCATCTAGCGATTCAAGGTAACTAAGCATAACCGCATACGAGGGATTACAAGAAATTTCCAAAGTATCACCGAGCTGGGTTAGGAGCCTAACAACCCTTTTCTCACAATCAAGGATGGCCCCATTACTGGATAGCCAATCCATGCCCAAAATCAAACCATATCCCGAAAAGCCCAAAACAAAGGCACTACATTTAAATTCTACGCTTAGAATAGAATTTTTCAATCCCAAACAGATCATAGACAAATGAGCTGGGCCCCCAATTGGGTTTGAAACAATTAAGGGGTCCTCTACCATACTAGTTTTTAGGTGCAGAGATTCTACTAAAGCAGACGAGATAAAGGAGTGTGATGCGCCAGAATCAAATAAAGTGCGAACGGGGTGATCATAAAGATAAACTACACTTTCTACAGAAGTATTTATACCTCGCTGTTGCAGAGGTGGCGCTTCTAGCACATGAACTTGTGCCCCTGAGGTGGATCCAGCCCTCTGCCCCTGTCCTCGTTTCTTTGGGCAGTCCTTAGCCCTGTGGCCTGTCTCACCGCAAGAAAAGCACCCACCATTCTCCTTGGCCTTCTTTTTCCGGTAATCTTTCACTAAGTGCCCCACTTTGCCACAGAAATTACACTTCCTCTTCTCTTTGTTGCCTTTCCCGCCCTTCTTAAAGTCTGTCTTCTTAGGCTGCAAACCCTCTTTCTTCCCTTGAGAGCTTTCTGCCTTTGTCTCCTTCTTGCCCTTATCCTCTTCGTTCAGCAACGCCATCTGTACCAACCTTTCATACGTAGCTCCCATGGGTATATGGGTCATGGCCAAACTGTGTAATGGCTCATTCAACCCTTTGACAAAACGGAGAGCCTTCTTGTGCGGGGTGTTGACTAGGTCCAGCCCAAACCTAGCCAGCTCATCGAACTGATTAACATACTCTTTGACTGTCTTGTTCCCTTGCTTAAGAAATAAGAAATTTTCCAACTGCAAACTCCTTTCCGCATCTGAGAGAAATTTAGCCTCAAACCTTGCCTTAAAGTCCTCCCATGTTTTCACTGGTCTTTCTGCATTAGTGACTTCCCACCAGTAGGAAGCCTCACCTTTTAGCAACCATACTGCCAGTTGTACTTTCTGCCTATCTTCTACCTCAAAGATGATGAATAAGTCCTCGGTTTCTTTCAGCCAATTTCTAGCTGCCACGAAGGACTCAGTTCCATGGAAATCCTTTCCTCCCATAGTTTTAAAATCTTTACATATCTTAGCAAACGTGTTTCCCCGTGGAGGAGGTGGAGGAAGAGGTGCTGCTGCAGCTGGATGATTTCCTGCAGCTGAGGGAGGAGGAACGGTAGGACCTGGCTGAGTGGCCCTTGCTTCTAAGAACCGCCTAAACCAACCAGGTATTGGTAAACCCTCTGGCAAGTTAAGTTCTTCGGACATGCTGAAACAAAAAGGATTGATTCAAAACGAAGGATAAGAGATAGTACCTATGGCTTTGGGGGGACTTTGCCTTTTTTTTTAAAAAAAAAATGCTTCTTTAAATTTCTTTTTTTTTTGAAAATAAATTTTCAAAACTTTTTATCTTATCTGGTAAACCTATGCTCTGATACCAAGTGAAACACCCCACCTCCGTTAGGGTCACTCTCAAAGGGAATGCCCTAATTTTGGTGGAGGTTTATAAGTATAAGTCACGGATATACAAGACAGGTATAAGAACACATATTTTTGAACAGCGGAAAACAACAACTTTTATTTCAATAAAATACGTGTTACACCAACCATACCATAATTTTCTTACAATACTTCAAAAAAAAAATAACATCTTCATAACTGTCTTGATTACATTATTTAATGAAGCATAAAGAAAACATAAATAAACTGCAAAAGTCCCATAGTTGTTGTCCAAAGCCATAGTCCAAAACGAAAAGATCCAAGCAATACATTCTTTCTCTTCAAGCTGGATATGAAGGCTGGTCAAGCTGCGGTATTCCCTCCCTGTGGACCTGGGGGGGAACGGAAGAAAAGAAGACGAAAGAAAAGTAGAGTCAGACATAAAGCCTGAGTAAGTCTAGGACTATTCAGTCTATGAATATAAAACTGGGTATGATAAGTATAAACTAGAAATGGGAAAGCACCATAAACTTAGTTAAGTTGTCTAGGGTCGAATATACTATCGTACCCCATACTAATCTCTGTACCCATATAAACTAGTTCCCAACAGGCACCCCATAATCAGGGTGAAGTGATCCATTTTATGATGATCGGCTCCTACTCGCATAGTTACATGTGTCTTACGGCCTCCGATGTTGTAGTTACCTATGCTGGTCCCACCATGGGGTGTATCAAGTCCCATGGTGGCGGCCCGACACAATCCTAGAATGCACAGGTATGCTACTGGTGCCCAGTGCCTTATTTTTCTGCGCCGGAGTGTGTGCACGCCCGCACCCCGTTAGAACCTACACTACTGCACCACCGCCGTCGATTTGACCTCTTACAGTCAGCCCAGTAATCGTGCCCCACCCTGCCTAGTTTCAGGGTATCATGATACCTTATAGGGTTACTGCTGAAAAGGGTCCCCCGCTACTAGGTTTTTCTATTTCTAGCCAACATGCTAAGTTGGTTAAGTGTGTTATAAACCTAACCCCCAATCAGTCTGTTTAGCATGTTCCATCTTGATTAAGTATTAATATAATTTACTTAATCCTATCAATCCTGACTCAGCCTTAATTGTCTTATTAAAGCCTTGACCTCTCACATTAGACAGGTATTGTTGTGGCTGCCTGTTGCCGGTTGGGTCCGGGCAGTCTTACGCCACAACTCAGTCTAACCTCGGGTCCTTATTGGGCTCCATGTTTAACCACCCACATTGGATAGGTATTGTTGTGACTACTGGACAGCCGGGCGGTTCCGGGCAGGTTTACATCACAACTCAATCCAACCTCGGGTTAAACACATCGTGTTTTCTACATTTACATATTTTGTCTTTCTTCTTTTTATATGTAAATATTTGCGTCCTATTATTCAAATTCATCTTTATTGGTTAAGATTTATTTATGCCACTTAATTGTTTTTCAAAGTTATTGGCGTGCGTCAACCAAGCCAACACATATGTTCTATATTTTTAACCCAAACGTCATTTCCCCCGTTTTATTCGTTCGTTCCAATGTAAGGTGTGTTGGGTTTAATACTTAAACCCAATTTAGCCATATGAAAGGGGAGGCTATAACATGGTGTTTATAAGGTGACATAAAAAGGGGAGTGTGAACGCATGAACTTGCAACATACGATCTAATTATCATAAGATAGGCATATGTGAACTTGCAATTGTAACAACATATAATATAAGCAATACTTAAACATGAATCATTCTATTCACATAATCATGGTGTAAACGAAACATGTAGTCATGGCATAAATAGTACTTAAACATGAACCACTCTAATCATATAATTATGGCATAATCATAATTGAACATGAGTCCTTAAATGGTCATGGCATAAACATAATTGATTATGAATCCTATTATTCATATAATCATGGGTTTTTGTCCAATCTATGTAACTTGTAAGGGGATGCAATTCTAGTGTAAATTTTTAATGTAACTTATGTGTCAAAAATATATTATCATATGATTAAGATAACAACATAAGCTTAGAAAACATGTTCTTAACTAGGCATAATAACAAACATAGCTTAGACATGTTCATAAAATTAATACAAGCTTACAACGACGCTTGCTTTTGTCACTATCACAAAATCATGATTTTTATACTTGAACTATGATGCCAATTTCAACATAACCTTCATATGAATCATAATACTTAGGTGAATCAAATTACACTAAAGATGACCATAGAATTTTACATCATGTTGTCATAACAATAGACCATAGACTTGCATGAATTTCAAAATAAACTATTACAACATATAGTTGTTGTTCAACATGAATCTTATACTAGCATTTACCAATGGGTGTTGTAAATAACTACCACAAACATGTAGTTTTCAATATGAATCATATGCTTGCATAAGTCCCAATCAAAATTCCACAACATGTGGTTGTCAACATAAGCCACATACTTGTATGAATCAAACCATAGCATTGCCAAATCGTTTAGAATCAAAATAACATACAAATATAAGTCATTATCGCCACAATTCCATTTTGTTTCCAACGCAAATTGCGTACTTGCAAATATCCAATCGTATACCATAATATTCCCAAATCGTTTTGCATCAAAGCAACATGCAAATATAGATTATTATCGCCACAATTCCATTTCTTACATTACACAAATCAACACAATTATTTAATTCATACCGGAATAGCACTCTACTTACAGCGTATGGCGAATCTTCAATTCAGAAATCTGAATTCTGAATTTGGAGACGCTATTTTTTTGTTGTAGGCGTTGCTTTGATTGATTTGATGTTGCTTTAAGCTTTGAATTATCTCCTAGTTGTCTCTCTATTTCTGACGTCTATCTTCTCTCCTCAGCAGCATGACGGTCTCATCTCCATTTTAGTTTATGTGAATTAGGGTTAGCCTTAGGTCCTTTTTATAGAGTTTGTGAGTTGATTTAGACCGTCGATGAAGCTTGGTTCAATAATAGTCGTTCGTTTGAAGGAGAGACCAACCAGGAGCTGACACCTAGCCCTAGTGACAAGGCAAGGCTCAGAAAATCGACCAAACACAGACCTGGCCAGCCAGGGTGGGCTGGGTTCGATCTGGCTCAGGGGCCAGGTCGACACCCCAGTCGACACCGTGTCGACTTGGCAGTCGACACGGGTTACCCAGGTCGACTGCCCAGTCGACCTGGCTAGCCCCAGGTCGACTGCCAAGTCGACCTGGGTGCTTTGGGCGGGAATTTTCCCGCCTTGGCCAATTGGGCCCGATTTTGAATTTTGAATTAGTTTTTCTGAGCTGTTTTCGTCTGTTCGAATTTTAAACCTAATTCTGAAACTTCCGGAGGCCATATCTTGGTCATACGGACTCCGATTTTCGAAAACTCAGACTCTATTTCGCGTATTTTTCCGAGATGAACGCAATGGCATATCCCATTTCCCTTAATTCTTTGATTTGAAATTAATTATACTTTAATTTATGAATTTCACGGTTATAGAATACACGGGGTGTTACAGTGATTATACAGATATTGTTATGGAAATTTGAAAGATATATTTATATCGTTATTTCCAATACGATATTTGTTGGTCGTAGAATTTGATATTGAATATATGCCGATATATTTTTTATTCAGAGCCTTGTATTTAATATCAAATGGGATTTGGATTTGTCGTGAATGGTGTCTTCATTAACACTGTTCTTAAACCTAGTTGAGAAAAAGATTAAATCTTTTTATTTAGATTTAATGAAGTATACCAATTAAATAATATTTAATTGGAATTGATTTTTAGGTTTATCGTGAACGGTTTTTTAAATAACACTTGTTCTTTAACCCGATAATCAATTGGAATGTGAATTGGGTTTGTTGTGAACTGTGTTTTAACGACATTCATTATTTAACCCGATTTACAGTGAAATGTGGTTTGGAATTTATAAATCTTTCGTTAAGATTTAAAGGAGATTTTCCAAAGTAAAGTTTTCCAAATTAATAAAATAAATTGGAATGGAATGGAATTCGATTTGGTAATAATCGAAGTGAATTTATGTTGAGGAAGACTGTTAATATATATGGAATTTAAAAGGCCTTGCCGTTATTCCATTTATATTATCGGTTGGATATGGAAGTTCATATCGATTATATATATTGATCTGTTTTCCGCGAAAATTCAATTGTTAATGGAGTGAGATTTTGGGTTTATCGTGAACTGTGTTTTAGATGACATTAGTTCTTTAACCCTGTTAAAGATAGGATTTATTTCTTAACTTTGAATAATCATTAAGTAATGATTTTTTGAAATTGAATCTGAATTAGAGTTTTAATGAATCTTTAAATAGATTGAAAGGTGAATTTGATAACCAAAATTATCAAATTTAAGGAAATGATCGAGAATGGAGTATCACCAGTTTTGCTCCAAGCGATAGTTAAATCTTTAATTAGATTTGAACGTGAAATGGTAATTGAATTTACCGATAACACCATCGTGTTAGATATGAAGTATTACCAGTTTTACTTCATGGGATGAATAGGTTGGGGTTGGGAAATTAAAACAAATGATTACTTCGGTAAGGTTCGTTAATCCCGACTAGTTTGGATAAACCATAATTTGGTTTGAATTGATATTCAAAGGAAGATTAAAGAATAAATTTGAAGAATTTATCTTTGATAAAATTAATGGGAACCTTTCCCAAGTTAAAAGAGTATTTGAATAAAGGAATATTCTGGATTGGAATAAGGCATATGTTGTGCTTCTATAACACTTGTTTATTATATACGCGAGTTATTTGGAAAGACCGGTTTTATCCCATTCTGAATAACTGAATCGACGATAAGTCTACGATGAAGACGGTGGTTGAAGACCAGAGGACTTCACGTCGTTTGGATAATTACTGATGATCTTGATTGGGTTGTACACCCAAGAGGAGGGAATCAGTTGGTGATCGTCTAGTGGTACTTGGAGATCGATGGATATGTGAGGAATAAGGTTCCTCCGGTTTCGTTCAGACCCAGAATGGACTTGTAAATGGATGTGTGTTTGACATCGGATTTCATTCTATGTGATTAATATACATCGGTTGCATAGCATGAATTGCCTGTGTGGCATGCTGAGATGCAAATGATCTAGGCTTCTGTTGAAAAGCAGAGTCTTGTGGTTAATGATCAAAGCACGGCTTTTATAGCGTAGCTTTATGTAGGGTTAATTAGCGAGACTCACACCCCGGTGTGAACCAGAAACGGGAGAAGGACCTCAGGGAGAGCATGCGTTTCCTTCTAGCTAGGAGTGGTGTTTTAGGTTTTACATGCTCGGACATTTTACTTATGTGGATGATGGATTGTGAGGTGCCTCGGTTATATCGGTCGCTCCGGGGCCGATGGAGTCATTTGGCTCATTTACGCCCCATAGGGCGGGGAAACGTAGTGTTCAGGCATTTTAATCCACATCGAGTGGACCAGCCCTGACGATCCAAGGGGCGATGTGTTCTGTTCCTTAGGCTCGGGCTAGAGAGCCTCGAAGCGGTAAGGACGATCCCTTGCCTTGGTTCAAAGATGGAAATCCAACTTCCAATACGTGACAATTGCGGTTTTGATTGTAGAGCCTAGTATTGGCGACATGATATATGGTACCCATGCCGTCTAGGATTGATACATTTATATTTGAAGTTGTTTTATACACTATGCACTTATAATAGTATCAAATGATTTATTTTAACGTACCAAGCATGTTTGGCTATTATAAGGGAAAACCCTATCCCCCGGCTTGCATTGTGTAGTCAGTCCTGGGTCTTATAATAGCTTCATTTTTTCAAAAAGCATTGCGCTGTTTTGTTATATGCACTGGTGTTGTTGGGAGGAAACCCGTTCTGTGTTATACGGCGTGGTCCCTTGATATATCTGATTTAAAGTTTTAACCAGTCATATGACTAACCCGGAGTTTATTGTTTTAACCTAAACTCTGGGTGCCCTTATTTTCGACACGGGCAGCTAGTAGTTTTGGTTTGGCAGATTTATATTCACAGGATCCTGGTTTACAGCTGGAATGATATTATACGTTCAGTTGTGTTTTGTATTATTTTCCGCTGCAGTAATGTATTTAAATCTATGATATTTTCTGTTGTATTTTATTCATTCATACTCTGTAATATTCTTGAATTCTGATGGAATTGTTGTAATAAGCAACGAAATGTTCTTCTGTTGTGTTTTGATTTGGATTATTCTCAACTCAATCCGTGTTTTCCTTCACGGGAAAGTTCGGGTCATTTCAGTGTGGTATCAGAGCTCTGGTTTGCAGAGCTCGAGAACCAAACACGTTAGAACCAAACGAAAGAATTCATCATAGACTGGATTAGTAATATCCAATGAGAATGACCCGTTAGAGATAGGATCAGTAGTATCCTAGAACGAGTGTGATGAGTGATATTTTGAAAATAGAAATAAAAACGATTTTTTTTTTGAAAATTTAAACCTTATTCAGCGTATTTGAATATTTATTTGTATTGAATTTGGACAATCCAGTATATAAAGATTTTGTGTATACGTCTGATCTGCGTGCATTCGAAGTTTTAATATACTGGATGGATATAGAATCATACTCTAGTAGCCCGAAGGTGATTCTGAAGATTGAGTACTCGTCATCAGAATTTATGTTCAAGTGACGAAAGTGGGATTTCTATATGATTCCAATTGATTGGTGTGAGAACCAAAATTAGATAGGGTCTATTGTTGTGATTTGGCACCAAAAATGTGATTTTTTGACTATGTATCCAAGTCATGAATTTGAAAAGATAATTAAATAATTGATTGCTGGTTGTGTTGTTTGATTATTGTTTGATTAATTAAATGTTGAACCTTTAGCCTGTAACACCCCGTAATTCTAATATTAATGTTCACAAATTAAAGAATAATTAATCACAGATGTGAGAATTAAGGGAAACGGGTTATGCCATTGTGTTTGACTCGGAATTCTGGTTGGGATAGAGTCCGAGTTTGCGAGAATTGGACTTCGTATGAAGAAGTTATGGCCATCGGAATTTTCACTAAAATTCAAAACAGATTTCAAAATTCAAACTTTCAAACTCAGATAGGCTAGGCGGGAAAATTCCCGCCAGGGGCCAGGTTGACCTACCCATACAGGTCGGCCAGCGGGTCGACCTACCCCCCCCCCCCCCCCCCCGGGCAGATTTATGTGATGACGATTTTCTAACTCCTAGCTGAGTCATTACGGCTGACTTGTCATCCTATTTTGACTGAATGGTTGTGGTTAAATCTAGGGTGATCGGACGGCCTAAATTAATCCTAAATTCTATGAAAACGTGTGTAAACTCAAACCCTAAAATCAAATAAAAATTGGAACAATGGTCGTCATGCTGTCGCCTTGCAATCTAGAGTAGCCGCCACAAACAAAAGGGGGAAAACGAAGCAAATCAACTCAATTCTATTCAACTCTAATCTAAACAATAACGAATCTACTATAAAGGCGAGCGAAACCAATTTTAGAACTCAGATTCCAGAACTCAAGACCTTCTTTGAGTTGTGAGTTCGATTTCTTTAATAAGATAATTAACAATTTAATTTGGTTGAGTTATGTGTAACACCCCACATCCGTTAGTATCACTCACAAAGGGAATGCACTAAGTTCTGTGGAGCATTATGGGTAAAAGATGCAGATAAATTACAAGACAGACAAACATTAAACAGCGGAAAATAAAACTTTGCTTTATTGACAAAATAATTTGTACAAGGTTCCTTTACAATATCAGAGTATCAACTGTCTTTACAAAATAAAGAAGCATAAAATACATTTATATTCCCCAATGTAACAAAAGCCAGCCATAGCAATCCAAAGCCGATGCATCCAAGATTCTTCAAGCTTGGAAAGAGAAATCATCCCAAAACAAATCTGAGCTATCCTATTTCCTCCTTAACAACCTGGGGGGGAGAACGGAAGAAAGAAGACGAAAGAAAAACAGAGTCAGACATAAAGCCTGAGTAAGTTCAGTAACTTCTAGCATGTGAACATGGAAAACAAAACGACATGAATTAACTGAATACAAGATTACACCATGACGATAGGGTCAACAAGATTAGACAAGGTAGTCACAAGATATGCTAAGATAAACTGGATACGCTCTAATACTTTCGCTGCTTCACTATTTACTTGTTATACTGGTTTCTATATCTCTGCACCGCCTAACTAGTGTTTCAACTAGTAACGATAACGTGATCCCAATCCCTGTATTTTCCATCGCCTTCAGGCATCCATTTATTAGTTGTTACCTAGATCTAATCTAGGGTTTTCTATCCACTTCTTTCAAGATTTAACTATAGTTTTACGCTATCTGCTGAACGCTTTTCGAGTTCAGGGTTTATGCCACCTAGTCCAACTAGGGATTACGCTACCTGTCGAACAATGCCCCCAAGTCTAGGACACACTACCTAGAGTGGTATATGTTCCTAGGCTTCCCCACGTATGTATCGCGAATCGTTATCGCTTGTCTAGATGCACATGTCCTGTAATGTGCGATCCGAGTCCTGTGACAGGGCAAATCAAGGAATACAGAACTCGGTCGGGAGCTTTCAGATATCTGCCGATGCAGATGCTAAGGTCTGTTTTTACTCCAGTGGCTATGGTCCCACTTGACCCCTCCCTCAGCTAATGAAAGGCACACCTTGTAAAATGAGAACTATACGCCGGCCCCCGGTGCCCCACTATCCTATGGCCATCCGCAACCATAACTAGATAGCAAGTATATGGTCTTTTGGAGTTCTCCGCCTTTCCGCTTCACGTATCTCGATTGACTCAAGATGGATGGTAGACGACGAGTTGCTATCACAGGGCTACCGTCTTCTCGCCGAATCACGCTGGTCCATCCTAGTCTTTAGGTTGCCACATATATATATTGCAACCAAGGCATACCCTCGGTTCTTCTAACGCAGACCTTAACCTCTGTGAGCCCAGGATGATCATCTGCAGCCTCACAGAGGGATACCAAGAGTACCCTCACGTCCTCTCGAAGCCTCGGGCTTCGTAACCCAATTCGTTGGAGCCTTCTTAAAACCAGATGGATGTCTGCTCCTTCGTATTATACTAAGAATTACTACTTAGTTCTACTAACTAAGGTTTACCACTTAGTTTCCAAATTCCTTGTTTTCTTAACTAAGTTTTACTACTTAGTCCCCTTTTCAATTGAGGTCTACTACTTAGTTTTCTTTCTCGCCAGGTTGGGTTGGTTAAGTGTATTTAGTCGATTCAAGCTATCTTAACCCTCTTCCCTTATCCTATTACACTGGTTAAGTATTATCCCTTCATGCTTTTTACTTAACCCTATTCATTTATCATATTCTGATGGTTAATCGTTCAAGTTTACTTAACCCTATGGTCTAGTCCAGTTAACATATTAATTTGGCTAAGTGTATTACTTAACCCCAAACTCTAGTCTAATTAACATGTTAAATTGGCTAAGTGTATTAACTTTACTTAACCCCACCTTCTAGTCTAGTCAACATGTTAATTTGGCTAAGTATTCCCATGGACTTAACCCTCCCATTCTAGCTTTAACTGTGCTAAGTTGGTTAAGTGTTCCTTAACCTTCCCATTCTAGCTTAACCGTGTTAGGTTGGTTAAGTGTTCCTATAGACTTAACTCTCCCATTCTTGTTCTAGCTTTAATTAATAAATTAAAGCCGCAACCTCTCACATTAGACAGATATTGCTGCGGTTACTGGATGTGCCGGTCGGTTCCGGGCAGGTTTACACCGCAACTCAGTCTAACCTCGGGTTAGGCATATTCATGTTTTCTAAGTTCAAAGGGTTTTTGATTAATTTCCAAATCTGGTTTTGAAAACAACCATCCCGTCCTTCGGATCAGTTAGGGATAGCCAGGGAGGGCAGGAAACTTGTATTTTCCAAACCCAAGCCTAGACACTATCCTCTCTGTCACCCTAGAACCTTCTGGTCTATGTGTTATAAAAAGGGATGTTATCAAAATACTTTTCTTTTGTTTATAAATTGTTAACAATTTATTTCAAAAGCCCATTTCCCCTTTTTAGACAAATTTGGCCTATATTTATTTGTCAAGCCTACTAGTATACTTATATTCTAGGCCCAAGTCCTAACCCAACATGCAGTTTAGGCCATTTCCTATTTCATTGCCGAAACTAGATTAAATATCCTACTTTATAATTTATGGCCAAAACTTAACCAAGTTACATATTTTGTGGTAAATGAACAATTTAACATTTATGACGAATTCTATAAGTAAATTACTCCTAATTTACTTATTTCATTACTACTCTTTTAATGTACATTGTCACATTTATTATTATGGTCCATTCTCTCTTATTTATCATATTTATATTTTTTTTGTATGTAAATTATACCAAATTTAGTGTCGCTAACCATAATTTATTCTAAACATGACAATTGCTCACAATTATGAATAAATTCAAAATTGTGCTAATATACTTATTCCAAATCAACCTTAATTAACCCAATCTTGGTTTAACATCCTAATTCACAATTTATGGCAAAACTAGAATTATTTTTCTAGTTTACATTTTATGCCTAAAATTTAGCTTACTTACTAACGCTAAATTTAATATGTCAAAATCACATATTCCCTAATCCATGTCAAATTTCCCCGTTTTCATTTTAATATGCATGTCATAATACATATTCCAAATTATGCCAATTTCCAAGTTTACAATTACGTTCATATTCATTTCCATGTTTTTCCCCAAATCGCATTCCCACCGTTCGAATAATCGTGATTCAACCTAGATTATAAATAAATCTAGATTCGTAGATAAAAAGGGAATGAATCAAAACGACAAGAAGAAATAATTGGCATAAAAAGGTTTGGATAACAATGTAGGTTCAAGAATATGGGTAGACCTAACTAAATAGGTAAATTCCCACTGTCTTAAAACCAAAGAATGGGCAAAATAGGTTCAAGAACGTGGGTAGACCTAACTTAATAGGTAAATTCCCACTGTCTTAAAACCAAAGAAAAAAAAACCAAGGAACAGGTAGAATAAATAATTGGGTTTAGACCCAATTTCACAATCACCAAACTAAAGCAATATTTTCCTAATCATGAATCATGGGTGTCAAAATCACAATTGTCCTCATTATGTCATAAGCAATAGTTTATGTCTAATTCAAAGGCTTATGTTCTTAGTCATAAGTAATGTCCATGGTCATAGGCAATATAGGCGATGTTCATAGTCCAAAAGGGAAAATAATTCCCATAGTCCTAAGTCATTGTCATAGGCAATGTTTATATGTCCCAAAATCAAAGGCTTATGTCATAGTCCAAAGGCATATGCTTTCAAAGGCCACAGTTCTACAGTCATAGTCACGGTTACAGTCTTATTTGTCCTCGAATCATAACAGTTCTTAATTCAGTCCAAGAGTATAAACACAGATTCGAAGAGAGAGAGAGACTTGGCATATTCCTTTATTCCTTTAATTTCATGTCACAAATAAAACAAAATATTCAGATCTAGAAATAACCAACTTACAGAAAATAGATCTAGAAAAGAAGGAAAGCGTGGCTATGATTCGTGTGTCGTTGCTTGAAACTTGTTTGAGCTAGCCTTTGAATTCTTCACTTGAAACTTTGATTTGAATCCCTCCTTAAAAGTCTTTTAGCAGCATCTCCTCGTCTTGAATCATATTTTATTTTATTTATTTAAGAAAATTTAGAAGAGGGGAAGAAGCCATGAATCTTAGCAGCATAAGGATAGAAGAGAATTGGTGCAAAGAGAATGAAGACTAGGGCTGTTTATATAGCTGCTCAAGACCTTATCGTACACGCAGCGCTGAGTCAGCATTGAACCTAGTTAAGAAAATAGTCCAGGTACGTAGATGAATCTAGCCAAACCTTATCATACACGCAGTGCTGAGTCAGCATTGGGTCCCACAAGCTATTTTGGCGTAAAAGTTTGATTTTCAAACTTTTGAATTTCTGGAATTTATTTAACTGTTTTATTCACATGAAATATTCTTATATGTATACAATTCCTCTAACGACCATTTTACGCGTATATATATACGCACAACTTTCATTTTATTTTCAAAATTAAAATGATGTTGCCATATTTCATTGACTGTAGCCTTATCTTGAATTTTATCTTTCGTATACATATATTTTTGTATATATATATATATTTATATTTATATTTATATTTCTCATATGTATATATATATTTTTTCTTTATTTCCTTATACGTACATTCTTATCCTTTCAAATTTTGAATTTGTATACGTACATATATTTGCATGTTTAGTTGGCCCTCTCTAAAACAATGATAAAAAAATTATGCCGCCGCCGGGGTTCGAACCCCCGACCTCCATGCTACTAATCCAATGCCTTAACCAACTGAGCTACAGAGGCTTTTGTTAATAAGTCTTAGAACAATAATAATTATTGTTCTCTCCTTACCTCTTTTTTTTCATGTTAGTTACAATACTTAAATTAAACAACTGCATGGATCTTTTTCTTTTAATTTTTCTTTTAAAAATTAATTATACTTTAATTTGAGAATCTTAATGTCGCAGAATTACGGGGTGTTACATTCTCCCCCACTTAAAAGGATTTCGTCCCCGAAATCTTCATGTTAGGAAGAATGTGTCCTACCATCCAATCACCCATCTACTCAACCATTCAATCACAGGCATTCATTGTCCTTAAAAGATTTCTAATGCTTTCATGTTCATATGCATAGTGTATGTATATGTCTCTATCTAATGCAAAATCAGGCGGTCTACTGATTCAGTTGACCTCCTTAATGCAAATCATGTTAGTGCCATGCGTCCAATCATGCATGCAAACATCCCTAGTCATGTAAATACTACATGCGTGCACAGCCATTCATCCATATGCAACGTCCATATGATATCATATCAAGTTCAACTTATAAACAAATGCATATATGTAAATGCAATATGAGAGCGTCCAAACTTGATCTAGTGCCTAATACGTATGCATATGCATCCACGAGCAACCATTTGCAACCACTTGCAACCATTCAACCATAACATGTTTCAAATACATGTTTACATCCATTGGCTTCTACCTAAGGATCGCAGATACGACCTAGAGGATATACTTTGGAAAGAGAGAAACAACTACGCGTAAAGCTCCTAAACAGAGAAATCAAGGATGCACCCTCAACGAAAAAGGGCATGTTGCTAGTATCTAGCCTTCTTGAGCTTTACTCCACCGTATCTTAACCAATTTATCTTCACGATTGTGAAGTTCCTAATCTCCATTTCCAAAATAAACAGATGTCAATCACGGCGCCAAGTATATGTACTAAGATGATTAGAGGCCTCCCTCTTAGCTTATCCATCACGCCATAACTATGAGAGTCAAAAGATCACTCCGTACTTTTTAGAGTACCTACCACAACTATTCATCTTTCACGCAAACCATCCAAACCGAACTCGACATTCCTCAAGTACAAGCCCCAAAGGCCTAAACCAATATCAGACAAGCATCCAAGGAATATCTTCACCGAATTTAGACGATCTACGTGAGATGATATAAGCAAACTCGATAGCTATCCTCAAATCCCTACTAACCAAAAACTAGTCGGACCACCAATTGGATTTGAGACTCTAGTGGGATCTTTCTACTATACACGTACTATGGTGCAGAGACTCAACTATGGAAGTGGTTATGAACAATTAAGAAGCGCTGGAACCTAAGGAAATAGTACGAACAGAAAACTAGACTCTTCCAATCGGACCACCTTTCTCCTAGGTGCGCTTGGTGGCGAAAGCATGTACTTGTCCTTCTGAAAATCTCGTCCTCATTCTTGCCCTTGTCCTTAAGTATATGTCCTATCATACCATAGTAAACATACTTGCTCTTGTCTTAGGTTTTATAATCCCTTCCTCCTTCGTGAGCCAAGTCTACATCCATAATTTCCTCATCCTTGGGTCGTGCTCCTTTGCCAAACTTCCACGTGTAACCATGTTGGCAAATCTCTCGAAAGTTGCCTCTATCGCACGGAAAAACCCTATGAACTTGAAAGAAGACTGGCCGTAAGTAAAACAACTACGGCTATAGATGGAAGTCGGGCACTACTTCGCCCTTCGATGAGGTTACCTCCCAGAAAGCCAGGAGCCCCAGAGAGTCAAGAAAGAAGGAGACAAGAATTCAAATAGAGGAAGAGAAGACAATGCGTATGGCTTTGGGGAATATGCCTTTAAAACAAATCCTTTCTTTTAAAAATGCTTCTTTAAAAACCTTTTGAAAATAATTTTTCAAATCTTTTATCTGATCTGGTAACCTTCAGCTCTGATACCACGTGTAACACCCCACATCCGTTAGTATCACTCACAAAGGGAATGCACTAAGTTCTGTGGAGCATTATGGGTAAAAGATGCAGATAAATTACAAGACAGACAAACATTAAACAGCGGAAAATAAAACTTTGCTTTATTGACAAAATAATTTGTATAAGGTTCCTTTACAATATCAGAGTATCAACTGTCTTTACAAAATAAAGAAGCATAAAATACATTTATATTCCCCAATGTAACAAAAGCCAGCCATAGCAATCCAAAGCCGATGCATCCAAGATTCTTCAAGCTTGGAAAGAGAAATCATCCCAAAACAAATCTGAGTTATCCTATTTCCTCCTTAACAACCTGGGGGGGAGAACGGAAGAAAGAATACGAAAGAAAAACAGA
Organism: Allium sativum; assembly: GCA_030737875.1. NCBI lineage: Eukaryota > Viridiplantae > Streptophyta > Magnoliopsida > Asparagales > Amaryllidaceae > Allium > Allium sativum. The sequence continues at coordinate 392,311,835 of CM060924.1, read as the reverse complement.
GTCAGACATAAAGCCTGAGTAAGTTCAGTAACTTCTAGCATGTGAACATGGAAAACAAAACGACATGAATTAACTGAATACAAGATTACACCATGACGATAGGGTCAACAAGATTAGACAACGTAGTCACAAGATATGCTAAGATAAACTGGATACGCTCTAATACTTTCGCTGCTTCACTATTTACTTGTTATACTGGTTTCTATATCTCTGCACCGCATAACTAGTGTTTCAACTAGTAACGATAACGTGATCCCAATCCCTGTATTTTCCATCGCCTTCAGGCATCCATTTATTAGTTGTTACCTAGATCTAATCTAGGGTTTTCTATCCACTGCTTTCTAGATTTAACTATAGTTTTACGCTATCTGCTGAACGCTTTTCGAGTTCAGGGTTTATGCCACCTAGTCCAACTAGGGATTACGCTACCTGTCGAACAATGCCCCCAAGTCTAGGACACACTACCTAGAGTGGTATATGTTCCTAGGCTTCCCCACGTATGTATCGCGAATCGTTATCGCTTGTCTAGATGCACATGTCCTGTAATGTGCGATCCGAGTCCTGTGACAGGGCAAATCAAGGAATACAGAACTCGGTCGGGAGCTTTCAGATATCTGCCGATGCAGATGCTAAGGTCTGTTTTTACTCCAGTGGCTATGGTCCCACTTGACCCCTCCCTCAGCTAATGAAAGGCACACCTTGTAAAATGAGAACTATACGCCGGCCCCCGGTGCCCCACTATCCTATGGCCATCCGCAACCATAACTAGATAGCAAGTATATGGTCTTTTGGAGTTCTCCGCCTTTCCGCTTCACGTATCTCGATTGACTCAAGATGGATGGTAGACGACGAGTTGCTATCACAGGGCTACCGTCTTCTCGCCGAATCACGCTGGTCCATCCTAGTCTTTAGGTTGCCACATATATATATTGCAACCAAGGCATACCCTCGGTTCTTCTAACGCAGACCTTAACCTCTGTGAGCCCAGGATGATCATCTGCAGCCTCACAGAGGGATACCAAGAGTACCCTCACGTCCCCTCGAAGCCTCGGGCTTCGTAACCCAATTCGTTGGAGCCTTCTTAAAACCAGATGGATGTCTGCTCCTTCGTGTTATACTAAGAATTACTACTTAGTTCTACTAACTAAGGTTTACCACTTAGTTTCCAAATTCCTTGTTTTCTTAACTAAGTTTTACTACTTAGTCCCCTTTTCAATTGAGGTCTACTACTTAGTTTTCTTTCTCGCCAGGTTGGGTTGGTTAAGTGTATTTAGTCGATTCAAGCTATCTTAACCCTCTTCCCTTATCCTATTACACTGGTTAAGTATTATCCCTTCATGCTTTTTACTTAACCCTATTCATTTATCATATTCTGATGGTTAATCGTTCAAGTTTACTTAACCCTATGGTCTAGTCCAGTTAACATATTAATTTGGCTAAGTGTATTACTTAACCCCAAACTCTAGTCTAATTAACATGTTAAATTGGCTAAGTGTATTAACTTTACTTAACCCCACCTTCTAGTCTAGTCAACATGTTAATTTGGCTAAGTATTCCCATGGACTTAACCCTCCCATTCTAGCTTTAACTGTGCTAAGTTGGTTAAGTGTTCCTTAACCTTCCCATTCTAGCTTAACCGTGTTAGGTTGGTTAAGTGTTCCTATAGACTTAACTCTCCCATTCTTGTTCTAGCTTTAATTAATAAATTAAAGCCGCAACCTCTCACATTAGACAGATATTGCTGCGGTTACTGGATGTGCCGGTCGGTTCCGGGCAGGTTTACACCGCAACTCAGTCTAACCTCGGGTTAGGCATATTCATGTTTTCTAAGTTCAAAGGGTTTTTGATTAATTTCCAAATCTGGTTTTGAAAACAACCATCCCGTCCTTCGGATCAGTTAGGGATAGCCAGGGAGGGCAGGAAACTTGTATTTTCCAAACCCAAGCCTAGACACTATCCTCTCTGTCACCCAAGAACCTTCTGGTCTATGTGTTATAAAAAGGGATGTTATCAAAATACTTTTCTTTTGTTTATAAATTGTTAACAATTTATTTCAAAAGCCCATTTCCCCTTTTTAGACAAATTTGGCCTATATTTATTTGTCAAGCCTACTAGTATACTTATATTCTAGGCCCAAGTCCTAACCCAACATGCAGTTTAGGCCATTTCCTATTTCATTGCCGAAACTAGATTAAATATCCTAGTTTATAATTTATGGCCAAAACTTAACCAAGTTACATATTTTGTGGTAAATGAACAATTTAACATTTATGACGAATTCTATAAGTAAATTACTCCTAATTTACTTATTTCATTACTACTCTTTTAATGTACATTGTCACATTTATTATTATGGTCCATTCTCTCTTATTTATCATATTTATATTTTTTTTGTATGTAAATTATACCAAATTTAGTGTCGCTAACCATAATTTATTCTAAACATGACAATTGCTCACAATTATGAATAAATTCAAAATTGTGCTAATATACTTATTCCAAATCAACCTTAATTAACCCAATCTTGGTTTAACATCCTAATTCACAATTTATGGCAAAACTAGAATTATTTTTCTAGTTTACATTTTATGCCTAAAATTTAGCTTACTTACTAACGCTAAATTTAATATGTCAAAATCACATATTCCCTAATCCATGTCAAATTTCCCCGTTTTCATTTTAATATGCATGTCATAATACATATTCCAAATTATGCCAATTTCCAAGTTTACAATTACGTTCATATTCATTTCCATGTTTTTCCCCAAATCGCATTCCCACCGTTCGAATAATCGTGATTCAACCTAGATTATAAATAAATCTAGATTCGTAGATAAAAAGGGAATGAATCAAAATGACAAGAAGAAATAATTGGCATAAAAAGGTTTGGATAACAATGTAGGTTCAAGAATATGGGTAGACCTAACTAAATAGGTAAATTCCCACTGTCTTAAAACCAAAGAATGGGCAAAATAGGTTCAAGAACGTGGGTAGACCTAACTTAATAGGTAAATTCCCACTGTCTTAAAACCAAAGAAAAAAAACCAAGGAACAGGTAGAATAAATAATTGGGTTTAGACCCAATTTCACAATCACCAAACTAAAGCAATATTTTCCTAATCATGAATCATGGGTGTCAAAATCACAATTGTCCTCATTATGTCATAAGCAATAGTTTATGTCTAATTCAAAGGCTTATGTTCTTAGTCATAAGTAATGTCCATGGTCATAGGCAATATAGGCGATGTTCATAGTCCAAAAGGGAAAATAATTCCCATAGTCCTAAGTCATTGTCATAGGCAATGTTTATATGTCCCAAAATCAAAGGCTTATGTCATAGTCCAAAGGCATATGCTTTCAAAGGCCACAGTTCTACAGTCATAGTCACGGTTACAGTCTTATTTGTCCTCGAATCATAACAGTTCTTAATTCAGTCCAAGAGTATAAACACAGATTCGAAGAGAGAGAGAGACTTGGCATATTCCTTTATTCCTTTAATTTCATGTCACAAATAAAACAAAATATTCAGATCTAGAAATAACCAACTTACAGAAAATAGATCTAGAAAAGAAGGAAAGCGTGGCTATGATTCGTGCGTCGTTGCTTGAAACTTGTTTGAGCTAGCCTTTGAATTCTTCACTTGAAACTTTGATTTGAATCCCTCCTTAAAAGTCTTTTAGCAGCATCTCCTCGTCTTGAATCATATTTTATTTTATTTATTTAAGAAAATTTAGAAGAGGGGAAGAAGCCATGAATCTTAGCAGCATAAGGATAGAAGAGAATTGGTGCAAAGAGAATGAAGACTAGGGCTGTTTATATAGCTGCTCAAGACCTTATCGTACACGCAGCGCTGAGTCAGCATTGAACCTAGTTAAGAAAATAGTCCAGGTACGTAGATGAATCTAGCCAAACCTTATCATACACGCAGTGCTGAGTCAGCATTGGGTCCCACAAGCTATTTTGGCGTAAAAGTTTGATTTTCAAACTTTTGAATTTCTGGAATTTATTTAACTGTTTTATTCACATGAAATATTCTTATATGTATACAATTCCTCTAACGACCATTTTACGCGTATATATATACGCACAACTTTCATTTTATTTTCAAAATTAAAATGATGTTGCCATATTTCATTGACTGTAGCCTTATCTTGAATTTTATCTTTCGTATACATATATTTTTGTATATATATATATATATATTTATATTTATATTTCTCATATGTATATATATATATTTTCTTTATTTCCTTATACGTACATTCTTATCCTTTCAAATTTTGAATTTGTATACGTACATATATTTGCATGTTTAGTTGGCCCTCTCTAAAACAATGATAAAAAAATTATGCCGCCGCCGGGGTTCGAACCCCCGACCTCCATGCTACCAATCCAATGCCTTAACCAACTGAGCTACAGAGGCTTTTGTTAATAAGTCTTAGAACAATAATAATTATTGTTCTCTCCTTACCTCTTTTTTTTCATGTTAGTTACAATACTTAAATTAAACAACTGCATGGATCTTTTTCTTTTAATTTTTCTTTTAAAAATTAATTATACTTTAATTTGAGAATCTTAATGTCGCAGAATTACGGGGTGTTACATTATGATTTGGGATTATAGGTTATGTTGTGAATCATTGACCGTTATGTTATTATCTATGTTGTAAATCTGCGATGTTATTATCTATGTTGCAAATCTGTGATTTCATCATCTATGTTGTAAAGCTGTGATGTTATTTTGTAAATCTATGTTAATTGCTGGCTTATGTACAGTCAATTCATAATGATGCTTCATATGCTAGTTTGGTTATGTTTGTGGAACTAATTCATATGTTAAATCATATGTATGTATGTATGCAAGTTAGGATGTTAATTTAGACATGGATCATATGCAAGTTAATGAGAACTATATACCACCTTACATGTTTCATGACATCTATTTTATGTGTAAGCTTGGATCTAAAGTTTAGGCTAAGACATGTATGAGTTATATGCTAGTATACAAAATTTGAGTTATATGCTAGTATACAAAATTCTATATGCTAGTTTTACATGTAGATCTTAATTTACAGGTTTAGATGCAAGTTTACATCATAGTTTATGTTGCATAAATCACACATGCAATTATATATATACATTTGGAGTATGAACCTTTGTGACTATTGCCTACGCAAGTTTACACCTTATGATTAGATCTATGACATACATGGTTTATGCAAGTTTGTGACTATTACCTAAACAAGTTTACACCTTTAGATTTAGATCTATGACATATGTAGTTTTGTGCAAGTTTGTAACTTAGGTATATGCAAGTTTTAGGTGAAAAACCTTATTCACACATGCAAGTTCACCCCTTATGTTTAGATCTAGTTTTTATTTTATGCATGTTGTGATGTTTTCTCTTTATTCCATAAGTTAGACTATTCGAGTCTAATGTATATCTCACGTTAAACGAACGAACGTACAACGTGGGGTAAAGGGATAATACTAAAAGATTTAATATTGAGAATTGGCATAAATGCCTTAAATGGCATAAAAATTAATTTGTGATGTTAATTGGTATAATTTTACATACCATAAATAGATGGACATAATTGAGTCAATTATGGACATAGTTAAATTTGGAATTGATTGATAATTTTAATAGGGAAATTAATTCAAATTGAGGGATAATTAATTATGTGTAATTAATTGCCAAAGACACGAGGTTAGGCTCTTTTGTGGTGTAAGACTGCCCGGACCCGCCCGGCAAATCCAGCTGCCACAAATGCCAGTCCAATGTGAGAGGTCAAGGGCATGAATTAAATGCGTAACAGTTGTAGAAACACGAGGTTAGGCTCATTTGTGGTGTAGGACTGCCCAGACCCGCCCAGCAAATCCAGCTGCCACAAATGCCAGTCTAATGTGGGAGGTCTTTACAAGGTTACAGTGTTAATAAATTAAGAAACACTTAACCAGATAAACATGTGGTGGGACATAGGGGTTAAGTGGGTGCCTTGGGTGGCTTGTGAAATACGATTAGAAACACTTAACCAAATTGAAACATGTAAGTGGACATAAATAAGAAGAGGGTTAAGTGGGATGTACTAGAGGGGACCGAGCTTAGGAGGATAGCTTGTGTCAAGTAATAGGGGCCCGTTTCAACCAGTAACCCATAAGTATCTTTGTGGGCTCGACCCAAGTCGAGGACGGGACACGCATACTGGGTTTGACTGTAAGAGGCCCAAACGGGTTAGCGGTGGCAACGCGAGTCCAACGGGTTCATGTGCGTGTGTGGGCCCGTGCTGGTAGGTAAGACGTTGATGCATCGTGTAGGTATAAGTCGTGCAACTTGGTGGTATCAGGTTGCCACTTTGGGAGTGATACACCCTACTGTGGGGCCAACACGGGTATTTACGAGTTAGGGAGCCAATCGCATGGGGGTAATGGGTGCATCTAGTGGAGATAGGGGCAGGCGACACCTATGAAGGTAGCTAGGGGTACTCGAAACTACCATTATCACTAATAAGTTCTATTGACGGGATCAACTTTTAGGGTGTTTGGTATGGTGCAGTGTAGTAATTATCTTATAGTGATTAGGTGGGCTTTAACGTTATCTTTGTTCATCTTGTTTCCTTTTTGTTTGCTCTGCCATACCCAATTGTTCATAGTCATTTCCTTATTTTCCAGCTTATGCCTTAGCCTAATTATTTTGATAATTCTATTGTTAAAGTTATCGCACTCGCCAGACTTTATGTCTGACCCCCTTTGTTTCCACCTCTTTTCTTCCTCCCCCCCCCCCACCCCTAGGTGCTCAGGTTGGAATTAGCACCAGTGGAGCTTGATTTGGACAACTGTATCTCTTGCTTTTAGAAGTTGCTTGGATCGCTGAAGTAAAAGTTCAGCCTATCTTATTTATGGCTATTTTATGTTGGGGTTATGTCTTTCAATTTATGTACTCTGATTTAGTCAAGATGGATATTATGTACTTTGACTTTAGTCTTTGGTTTTTGATGATGTAATCAAACCTATGTGTTTACCGCTGCAGTGAATAAAGTTTTAAATTTGTAAGTACTGCTTATATCTGTCTTGTTGTTAAGTTTCTGTTCTATACACACTTAAAATGCTCCATAGAAGTTAATGCATTCCCTTTGTGAGTGACATTAATGGACGTGGGGTGTTACACGTGGTATCAGAGCTGAAGGTTACCAGAACATATATGAATTTTGAAAAAAACTGTTTTTCAAAAGCATTTTTATAAAGAAATACTTTCAAAAGTATGTTTCAAGGAAAGTATTTTTAAGAGAAAAGCTTATTTTTTTTAAAAACATAACCCCAAAAGCCATATATCTTTCCTTCGGTTCTTTTGTATTGAATCTTTCCTTTTTCGTTTCAGCATGTCTGGAATTCCCGAGAAACCCGAGGGGATACCGATACCAGGATGGTTTAGGAGGTATTTGGAAGTTAGGGCAAACGTCGCCGGCCCAGCAAATGCTCCTCCTCCTCATGTTGATACTTTTGCAAAGATATGTAAGGACTTTCGGGCAATGGGTGGAAAACCTTTTCATGGGACGGAGACATTTGTTGAAGCTCGAAATTGGCTAAAGGAGGTGGAAGAATTGTTTGGGATCTTTGAAGTAGAAGATGGAAGAAAGGTCCAGTTAGCTGCCTGGTTAATGAAGGATGAGGCCTCGTTTTGGTGGGAGGTCACTAATGGAGAGCGTCCAGTTGATCTATGGTCGGATTTCAGGTGTAGGTTTGAGGCAAAGTTTCTCTCACAGGCTGAAGAGAATCTATACATAGAAAGGTTTTTGGCATTGAAGCAGGGGAATCTATCAGTAAAAGAATACGTCAACAAGTTCAATCAGTTGGCGAGATTTGGCTTAGACTTGGTGAATACACCCGAAAAGAAGGCCCTGAGATTTTTTAAGGGTTTGAACGAGCCGCTTCATGGGTTAGCTATGACCCACATCCCTATGGGGGCTACCTTTGAGAGACTAGTTGACATGGCGCTTATGCACGAAGAGGAGAAGGGCACCAATGCTAATAAGGCACTCGAGAAGAAAGGGGATCAAAAGAAACTGCAACAGCAACAACAGAACAAGAAAGGTGGTAAAGGCAACAATGGTAAGGGAAAGAAAAGATGCTTTAACTATGGAACACCAGGCCATCTAAGCAAAGATTGTAGGGAGAAAAAGAAGGCTGGTTGTTTCCACTATGGCGAAGCGGGACATCTGATTAAGGACTGCCCAAGGAAAGGGCAGAGGGCAGGGTCTACCTCGGGAGGGCAGGTGCTGGCTCTCATGGCACCAGGGCAGGCAAGGGGGCAAGTTCAGGCTCTCGTGGTCCCACCGCTGCAAGAATGAGGTAAAGGGATTTCCGTTGAAAGTTTAGTTTTTCTATTTGATCATCTTGTCAGTACTTTATTCGATTCTGGCGCATCACATTCGTTTATCTCTACATCATTAGCTGAAACACTGCACCTAAATACTAGTTTAGTTACAGTTCCCTTAGTAGTCTCAAATCCTATTGGTGGTTCGGCTCATCTTTCTATGATTTAACGGGATTTGAGAATATCTGTCTTGGGCATTGGGTTTGAATGCAACGCCTTTGTTCTTGGCTTCATGGGCTACGGCTTGATTCTAGGTATGGATTGTGTTAGACCAAAAATTGGGCCTAACACCCAAATGCAAATCACATATCACAGAATGCAGAAAGAGTAAATAAAGTGGAGACACACGATGTTTTTATAGTGGTTCGGTTGTAGATGTAGCCTACGTCCACTTTATAATCTTATTGTTATACTGACATATTACAAGAATCAGTTACATGCAGACACACAATCCATGTGTTAATTGAGATTACAAGGGTTTATACACGTAATCCACGTGTTAATTGTGTGGAAAAGAGGAGAATTTGACTGTAGGAAAGTGCAAAGTCCTTGCACTTTAGTATGGTGGAAGCCACGGAGAAGAATGGCCAAAAGTCCTTGAAAAACCCTCCGAATGGTGTATTTATAGCCGTTTACAGCAGGCGGATCGCGGGACACGTGGCACGCATCCCAAAAATCTCGAAAAGAGGTGGAAAACGTCCAGAAATCATCTCCAAATCGTCATATGACATGTGTAATAAGATCCATGCAAGTTGGAGCGAAAATAGCCTTGAGAATAGGTCAGAACAAGCGGCGCAGAAGCAGGTGCGGGGTCGGATCGTGACCTAGGGGTGTGACCCCTAGGATCGGGTCGCGACCTAGGGGTGCGACTCCTAGGATCGGATCGCGACCTAGGGGTGCGACTCCTAGGATCGGATCGCTACCTAGGGGAGAGACTCCTAGGGGGCGAACTGGTCTGGAATGGTGAGAAATGATACAAAATCCATGCTAGAGACGCTCCGTCACTTCATCCAAGTGATTGCCAGTCTACACTCAAGTCCTGAGTTGTCCCAGATGATAGAATTTCATGTTGAGACGATCTTTGCCAAAAGATAGTGTAACAAGTTGCCCCCCCAGAACACATCTCGCTGATTGAAGGAAGATGTGTTCTGGATAATCTGAGAAATCCAAGTCCAGAATGCGACGATCACGCCGGATCGTATTAAGGCCAGAAAAACGACAATCACATGGGATCGTATTAAGGCTAGAGAATTCCAAGAAGACCAGGAGTTTGTACCTGCAAGAAGACAAAACAAACAATGCAAGAATATTTCCTAGATGGCCTTACCGGAGTAAACCATCCGAGGAGATGTTTGAGGGGTTCCAAGACGGCCTTACCGAAGTAAGACGACCAAGGGAAAGCACTTGAAGTTCCAAGACGGCCTTACCGGAGTAAGATGACTAAGGGAAAGCACATGAGAATTTGTTTATACTGGATGGATCCAGTTGGGAGCCGGAGCTCATGTTTGTACTGGACGGATCCAGTTAGGAGCCGGAGCTCAATGTTTATGCTAGACGGATCCAGTTAGGAGCCAGAGCTCAATGTTTATATTGGACGGATCCAGTTAGGAGCCGGAGCTCAATGCTTATTGCTAATTCATGAAAATCCAGCAGTCGTTTGCGAGACACGACTGGAGACCACAAGCCGGTTCCGTGCATGTGGGCTGATGTGACTGCTCTTATTACATGCAGGGAAAACAAAGGAGGGCGAGAAGTCGCCTAAAAACCTAAAAACATGAAATATGGACCAGAGTCCAGGAAACTGAAGAGATCCGCTGAGTGGGATTAGCTAATGATAAGCCCGCGATTGCTCGATCCGGGAGCGTTCCCTCTCCGGGGAGTCGGTGGTGGTAGCTCAGGTGTGGGCGCTGTTGGTTGAATGACGTACTCGGGTAGTTCTCCTCGCCTGACGCGGTCCTCAATAAGGTCACGCAAATGTCTGTAGTCATCAGTGTTATGACAATCCATGTTATGAAATATGCAGTGTCTGCCAGAATTGCGTTGTGCTAGTGTTGGTTCCCTCTTGGGAGGCCTTGGATATGAGGCGGCACCTCCGGTATCTACGTATATGTTGCTCAGAGTGTCGTTTAGTTCAGTGTATTTGTCGTATCTGGACCCTCTCCGGGGTGGAGCATTACGATCATTCTTTGCATTGGATGTTCCTTTGCCTTTTCCAGAATCAGACGGTTCTCCATCTTTGAGCATGTTGACTTCGAGGGTTTTCTTCTCGGAAGTTGCATCTTCTTCCCGCAGAAATCTGTCTGCTTCAAGGTAGAATTCGCCGAGATTTCGCGGTGGATCTCGGTACAAAGATTTTTTGAACTCCGAGCTATCTAGAACGTCGGATACTGCTGCCATAAGTACCATGGATTGTTCAGGTCTATCAACCGATGTTGCTGCAACATTGAATCTCTCCAGGGAATGAACGCAGAGTTTCTCTGGGCCTCTGCTTGATTGTGGTGAGTGACATGATGGTCTTGGGTCGTGCGATGTGGACACGAAATTGTTCAATGAAGCGTGCGACCAACATGTTCCAACTGTTGATCGATTCTGTTTCCAGCTGCCGAATCCACATGGCAGCTATGTCAGTCAGAAAGAGGGGAAAACATTTAGCCATGACGTTTTCCGATGCCGATTGAACTTCCATATGTCGTTTGTAACGCATGAGATGCACGGTAGGATCTGTCCTGCCGTTGTAAGGCTCCAATTGTGGAAGTTTGAAATCTGGTAGATTGCGGGAATTTCTGATTTCCTGAGTGAATGGGTTATGATTGACATCATCCACGTCATTTTGATAAGTGCGGCCTCTCGTGAGGCGTTGAATCAGATCAGCGAGTCGATTGCCTTCAAAAAGCTGTTGTAAGTTGCCAAGATCAGAGATGGTGCTCCCAGCATTGAGTGCAGGAGAGAATGGAAGCTGTTGGTGAGCTGCTGGGAGCGGATCGCGGGTCGCGGATCGTGGACCAAGAGGGGCGATCCGACCCGTTCGTGAGTCAGGGAAGTCAGCTCGCGAGGTAGGTTCGTGGAGCATGGGGGCGATCCAACTGGGATCGGCTCTTGAGAGTGATGGTGCACCACTATCCGAATCGCGGTCCAGAGGTGTGTCACGAGATGGTTGATGCTGTTGAGGAGCAGGAGCTTGCAATTCGGTGGGTGTTCATCTGGTCTGGAGCTGAAGTAGATCGCAGTGCATTTCCAATGGGGAGGAGGTTGCCCCCGAGCACTGGTGCTGGAGGGTCGCTAGTCGCTGGGATCGACCCGACCCGATAGTGATGGGTTGTGCGAGCCGCTTCAGTGGCTCCGTCTCCAATGGCTTGAGCATTGCTCGGCCTTCCATCCATCCGAGCGAAGAATTAGTTGATCATTTCCTGTTGTTTCTGGAGGATATCGTCTTGCCGTGCCATCTGATCTCTCAGTTCAGCGAGAACTCCGTCCATCTCGTCTCGGGTCAAGTATGCAGAAGGATCTCCATGAGAGGAAGCCTCATGGCTTGCCTCGTTCCTTGTGCCTTCAGCGTCAGCATCATCAGCGTGAGAGGAAGTTCTATTTTTCTTCCTTTTGATTTCCATTGATCCAATAGCCAAAAAATCCAAGCAGAATTTGAAGTTGTCGTGTGCCCCCCTTCCCGGCACGCCAAAATGTTAGACCAAAAATTGGGCCTAACACCCAAATGCAGATCACAGATCACAGAATGCAGAAAAGATTAAATAAAGAGGAGACACACGAGGTTTTCATAGTGGTTCGGCTGTAGATGTAGCCTACGTCCACTTTATAATCTTATTGTTATAATGACGGATTACAAGAATCAGTTACATGCAGGCACACAATCCGTGTGTTAATTGAGATTACAAGGGTTTATACACGTAATCCACGTGTTAATTGTGTGGAAAAGAGGAGAATTTGACTGTAGGAAAGTGCAAAGTCCTTGCACTTTAGTATGGTGGAAGCCACGGAGAAGAATGGCCAAAAGTCCTTGAAAAATCCTCTGAATGGTGTATTTATAGCCGTTTACAGCAGGAGGATTGCGGGACACGTGGCACGCATCCCAAAAATCTCGAAAAGAGGTGGAAAACGTCCAGAAATCATCTCCAAATCATCATACGACATGTGTAATAAGATCCATGCAAGTTGGAGCGAAAATAGCCTTGAGAATAGGTCAGAACAAGCGGCGCAGAAGCAGGTGCGGGGTCGGATCGTGACCTAGGGGTGTGACCCCTAGGATCGGGTCGCGACCTAGAGGTGCGACTCCTAGGATCGGGTCGCGACCTAGGGGTGCGACTCCTAGGATCGGATCGCGACCTAGGGGTGCGACTCCTAGGATCGGATCGCTACCTAGGGGGGCGACTCCTAGGGGCGAACCGGTCTGGAATGGTGAGAAATGATACAAAATCCATGCTAGAGACGCTCCGCCACTTCATCCAAGTGATTGCCAGTCTACACTCAAGTCCTGAGTTGTCCCAGATGATAGAATTTCGTGTTGAGACGATCTTTGCCAAAAGATAGTGTAACAGATTGGCTAACTAGATACGTGGCCATCCTAGATTGTGAAAGAAGGGTAGTTAGATTGTTGACTCGTTGTGGAAAGACCCTTGATATTCTTGTGACCCTAGAGGTCCAGTAATGCTTAGCTACCTAGAATCCCTTGACGCATCCAATGATGATTTACATTCTGTTCGTATAGTCCGTGAATATGTTGATGTCTTCGATGAGGTGAGGGGTCTACCCACAAAACGTAAGATAGACTTTTGTATTTATCTAGTAGATAATGCAAAGCCAGTTGCATTGCTAGTGCGCCACATGGCTCCAAGAGAGAGAAGAGAACTTAGTAAGCAAGTGAAAGAACTGCTTGAGAAGGGGTTCATAAGACGTAGTATCGGAGTGGGGTGCTCCAGTAGTATTTGCCACGAAGACGGATGGGTCCCTTAGACTTTGTATGGACTATAGAGAACTTAATAAGCTTACTAAGAAGAATTGGCACCCACTGCCGAGGATTGACGATCTCTTTGATCAGTTAGTTGGTGCCTCAGTGTTTTCGCAGTTGGACTTAGCCACTGGTTTCCATCAGTTGAAAGTGGCTGAGGATAGCATAGACAAGACTGCCTTTAGGACTCCGGACGGTTTCTATGAGTGGCTTGTGATTCCCTTCGGTTTGACAAACGCCCCCGCATACTTTGTTGACTTGATGAGTAGGGTTTTTAGGGAGTACCTTAATAAATTCGTGGTAGTCTTTGTGGATGACATCTTGGTCTTTTCTAAGAGCGAGGAAGAGCATGCCCTACATCTTAGGGAAGTGTTGGAGACCCTTTGCGCGCATAACCTTAAAGCTAAATTTTCTAAATGTCACTTTTGGAGGAAGGAAGTTCGATTCTTAGGGCACGTGGTTTCCAAAGAAGGGATAACTGTGGATCCCGCGAAGGTATTGGCCATCCAAGATTGGAAGGTCCCTAAAAATGCTAGCGAGGTGAGGAGTTTCTTAGGGTTGGCTGGCTACTATAGGAAGTTTATCAAAGACTTCGCAAAAATATCAGCCCCATTAACACGCTTGATGAAGAAAAACCTAGTTTTCACGTGGGACGTAGAATGTGATGATGTGTTCCAACGTTTAAAGAGAGCTTTGACCACAGCCCCAGTCTTAGTATTGCCAGATGGGAGTAAGCCATTTACAGTTTATACTGATGCTTGTGGGACAGGACTAGGCGCAGTCTTAATGTAAGAGGGAAGGGAAATAGCCTATGGAGGACGGCAGTTGAGAGTGCATGAGAGAAATTACCCTACACATGACCTAGAGTTGGCAGCTATTGTTTTCGCGCTTAAATCTTGGCGCCATTATCTTCTTGGTGAGAAATTCGAATTGTTCACTGACCAAAATCGCTAAAATACTTGTTCTCTCAGAAGGACTTGAACTTAAGGCAGCAAATGTGGATGGAATTCTTAGCGTCCTACGATTTCGAGATAGCATATACCCCTGGTAAGGGTAACGTGGTGGCAGACGCCTTAAGTAGGAAAAGGTTGTCCTTGAGACCGTTGTTTGTTGAGCGCCGAAGCTTAGAGTTCATCTCTACGTTTGACTTTAGACCTTCCATTGACTGCGTACCTGGTTTGCCAGCATCCTTAGAGGTCCGACCTACGCTTTTGGGACGGATTGGTGAGGCACAGCGAGTTGACCCACAGTTGGTTGAGTTAGTAGAGAAGCTCAAAAGAGGGGAGTCATCGAGCCATCTTAGTAGGTATACCCTAAATGATCAGGGTTGGTTACGTAGGGACGGTAGACTTTGTGTACCACGAGACGAGAACTTGAGGAAGACCATTCTTGATGATACACATCGCTCGAAGATGACCATTCATCCCGGGGGGACAAGATGTACATGGACATGAGACGAGTTTACTTTTGGGCCGGTATGAAAAGGGATGTAGCCGAGTTTGTCGCTAGGTGCTTGGTGTGCCAACAATTAAAAGTAGAGCAAAAGAAGCCCGGTGGGTTGCTTCACCCATTGGAGGTCCCACAATGGAAGTGGGAAAGTGTCTCGATGGACTTTGTTGATGGGTTACCGAGATCGAGGAAGGGTAATACGGGGATTTGGGTTGTGGTAGACAGACTTACTAAGAGTGCCCATTTCATTCCCGTAAAGAGTAAGAGGACTGTTCCATGGTTAGCCTCCGTATACATTCGAGAGATAGTTCGTTTGCACGGTGTTCCTTCTAGTGTAGTGAGCGATCGCGATCCTATCTTTACTAGCGAGTTTTGGAAGAGCTTGCAAGAGGCGGTAGGGACTCAGTTATGTTTAAGCACCGCATATCATCCTCAGACGGACGACCAGACCGAGAGGGTGAATCGTATTCTAGAGGACCTTTTGAGGTTGTGTGTCTTAGACTTCGGAGGTACATGGGAGGAACATTTTCCATTGGTGGAGTTCGCATATAATAATAGCTTTCAGTCTAGCATTGGCATGGCACCTTTCGAGGCTCTTTATGGACAACCTTGTTGTTCGCCTACATGTTGGAGGGAATCTACAGATAAGATCTTGCTTGGGCCCGATATGATTAGAGAGACTTCAGAGAAGATCGATTTGATTCGAAGGAGTATGAAGATGGCGCAAGATAGGCAGAAATCTTATATGGACAAGAGGAGGACAGATCTTGAGTTTGATATTGGGGACATGGTCTTTGTCAAGGTGTCTCCATTACGGAATGTTGTTCGCTTTGGGTCCGTTGGGAAGTTAGCACCAAGGTTCATAGGGCCGTTGTGACGGCCCGCCCTGCACCAACCGACATTTACTCCAAAGGTGCGCTGTACACATGTCCAGTTAGCACGGGACGGGTCGTCAGAAGGAGAGGGAAGAATGAAATGAACTAACAAGGAACCTGTAGAATGTCTCACAGCTCATAGGATAAAATATAATAATAACATACTTGACATAAAACAGGTGAGACAGTGCATAAGCTGAAACAATTAACATAACAGCGGAAAATCCAAATACAGCTTATGATCCAAAGTTAAACATTATTACAACTTTTCAAGCTGTCTCAAAAGCAAAAGCAAGATGAAGGAGGTACACTACTAATGCCCAAGTAGCGACCACCAACGACACAGGGAGAATATATATATATCATACGTGGAAGCCTCCTGCTCGCCTCCGAATCAGCTACTCGCGCATCACCAGCTAACCTGTCTCTAGTCTGCTCGTGTGAGCACCCAGAGTAATAAGAGGAGACATAAAACTCTGGGTTAGACATAAAGCCTGGTATGAGCGATAAGCATCTAAACAGAACAATAACAAGTAGACTAAAACCTACCTGAACCTAGATCTGCAACCAAAGAGTTAGCACTACATACTGTACAACACTCTAAGGTGCCATTCCAAATGGTGTAAAGATAACGGGGGTGGGGGTGTGCATGTCATAGTGATGGCAAACAATCAAACATAGCAACCATCCTCACATCTCCCACTCAGTGCGTAAAGCATACGATATTCACCACTTCGATCACCCAACATTCCTTGCCACGATCACTTTGCCCCATGAAGTCATAAATGGCCTCAGTGCACCGATAACGTAGCCACTAATCCTTCGCTATGTCCACTTGCCCCATGGAGTTATTCACCCCATCTGCGCTGGCTCATAGCCTTACCAATCCTTTACTATGTCCACTTGCCCCATGGAGTTATTCACCCCATCTGCGCTGGCTCATAGCCTTACCAATCCTTTACTATGTCCACTTGCCCCCATGGAGTTATTCACCCCATCTGCGCTAGCTCATAGCCTTACCAATCCTTTACTATGTCCACTTGCCCCATGGAGTTATTCACCCCATCTGCGCTGGCTCATAGCCTTACCAATCCTTTACTATGTCCACTTGCCCCATGGAGTTATTCACCCCATTTGCGCTGGCTCATAGTCTTACTACACATCACTTTGCCCCTCAAGTCATAATGACTCTACTGCACTGATAATGTAGTCTTGCTACCATCACCTTGCCCCTCGAGTCATAATGACTCTACTGCACTGATAAGTAGCCCATCATCCATTTTCAGTGGTGAATCAAAGTTATGAACGTCGACAACTCCTTAGCACACGTCCCGCAGCAAAGCCCAACCATGAAGTGAACTCATCGGTTCCCAACTGGATCCTGAGCTCTAACTTCCCATATTGGACTACCTTTGCATCTCGGGCTATTGGTCAATACTGGGTCGGGTCGGGTTCCCCTTCAAGCTATTGGTTTGGGTCGGGTCCACTACGTTGATTCGGTTCATGGTCTTCCTCTAGTAATGGTTCGGTTCGGGTTCACTACATTGCGTCGGTTCGGGTCGGGTGTCCCACTTCGGGTCGGGTCGGGTGGCCATCTCCCATCCAGTTCGTGCTCCCGCTCCGATCAGCTCCCTCATTCTTCATCTGCTCCGATCCGATCCCCCTCTTTTAGCCGATCCGATCCCAGTTCAATTAGCATGGCCTTCCTTTTTGCCAGGTTTTTCAAGTGTCAAGTTCCGATCCGATCGAATCCCTTGCCCAGTTCAACTTATCCGATCCGAGTCCCCATATCCGATCCGATCCGGAAACCTGCACTGTTTCCTGAAACTTTTCCAGTAAGTGTTTTACGTCGTTCGATGACGTTTTCGACCATTCTAACTATTGAAATCAATCATAAAGCATATCATACAGTCATAGCAACATGCATAATCAACCACAAACAACAAAACATCAATATGATAGGTTAAAATGGATCAAACATACCCAAAAACCCCATATTTCCCCTTAAGCATGTTTAGGTGAAACTAATGATATGATTAGCAAAACTTAACCAAATTAACCCAAATTCATATCATAGGTCTAAAACATCATTTAAGAATTTATGAACATTTTTCCAGGATTTTATCATGTTTAAATTCACTAATTAACACTAATTACCCTTAATTAGCCATAATTAGTGAGGAACTATGCAAATCACTCACCTTAGCCACAAATAAACTAAGATCTGAAATAAATCTCTGATTTGATGCAAATCCCAATGCTAAACAGCAGCTCCAATGTTGATTTGGTGTAGATCTCCCTTGATTTGATGTTGCTAAACTTAATCCTTGATCAAAAGATGATTTGGAGGTGATTTAGAGGTTGGAGGCCATTTTCAGGGTTTCTTGGAGATAAGTGGAGGCTAGAAAACTGAAATGCAATGATTCTCTAACTCATTTCAGCCTCCCCATAACCCTAATCCCGAAATGGGTTATGGGCCTATTCACTAATCACCCTATTTGGCCCGGTTAAGCAGTTTTTCACCTTCCAAACCTTATTTCAGCCATATCTCCCAAATGGTAAGTCCGTTTGGCTATTATGACCACTCTACGGAAAGGTAAACCATCAAACGAATCTAATGGAAGTGGTTTCAGGTCAAAATTCCTTTCCAATCAAAAGTTATGGCCAAAACAAGATCAGCTAGGGGCAAAATGGTCATTTAAAAATCGACAAAAATCATGAACATGGGAAATGACTCTAATAGATGTTTCCCAAAGTTACATGACCATACGACTTCATATGGGAAAGAAATAAATATTCTACCATCCTCTGATGCGTAGAATGCGGGTTGTTACATTCTTCCCCCCTTAAGAAATTTCGCCCCCGAAATTCCCTAACCAAAACACACAAAAGGGTCCCGCATGCCTATCAATCATAAAACAACAATCAACATGCAAAACAAGCAAAACAAGTCTATCCTAGCATGCAGAATAACTAAATTACGAAGTAAATCTTACCAGGCAAAGAGTTCAGGACACATCTTCCTAATGCTCTCCTCTGTCTCCCAAGTACATTCATTCTTGTTCTCGCCCCACTGAACCTTGACTAGCTTCACCGCCTTCCTTCGAAGTTGCTTCGTATCGTGCTCCACAATACGAATCGGCTTGCTGTTCCCAACTGCCTCGGGTTCTACTTCGAAGTCCTTTAACTGATCATGTGAAATAGTCATATCTGAGTTGTGAACAAACTTCCTTAGTTGGGAAACATGAAATACATTGTGAACTCCTGCCATCTTCTCTATTAAGCCAACTCTATATGCCAAATTCCCGACTAGTTCAAGAACAGGGAATGGGCCAACAAATCTTGGTGCTAACTTGCCTCTCCTGCCAAACCATATCACGCTCTTCAACGGAGAAATCTTGACAAACACCAAGTCACCAACGGAGAATTTTAAGTCTCTTCTCCTCTTATCAGCATAACTCTTCTGCCTATCTTGGGCAGCTTTTATTCGTTGTTGAATGATCTTAATCTTATCTGAAGTTTCCCTCACCACATCTGGTCCAAGCATAAACTTCTCACCAGTCTCTATCCAACATGATGGTGAGTTGCACGGTCTTCCGTACAAAGCTTCATATGGAGCCATACCGATACTGGATTGGTAGCTATTATTATATGCAAACTCTACTAGATGCAAATGGTCATCCCATGATCCACCAAAATCCAATATACAGGCTCTCAAGAGATCTTCCAATATACGATTCACCCTCTCCGTCTGACCGTCGGTCTGAGGATGATATGCGGTGCTGAGATGTAATCCTAACCCTAGAGCCTCTTGTAAGCTTTTCCAAAACCCACTAGTAAACAACGGGTCTCGGTCGCTCACGATGCTTTTAGGTACTCCATGAAATCTCACTACCCACTTCATATACAATTCTGCCAACTTAGCTGCCATTCTGGTCGATTTGACTGGTATAAATCTTGCACTCTTAGTCAATCGATCCACAATTACCCAAATGCTATCATGTCCCGATCTAGTCCTTGGTAAACCATCGATGAAATCCATCGAGACTTGCTCCCATTTCCATTCGGGAATTTCTAATGGTTGCAATAACCCACTAGGCTTCTTTTGCTCGGCTTTATCTAGCTGGCAATTCATGCATTTGGATATAAACTTCCCAACGTCTCTTTTCATCCCTTCCCAGTAGTAAGTCTGCTTCATGTCTCGATACATCTTATTACCACCGGGATGTATAGTCAGTTTTGAGTGATGACATTCCCTAAGCACTTCATCTCTCAAACCATTCGCGTTGGGTACAACTAGTCTTCCATTCTTTCTAAGCCATCTGTCTCGATCAAGCCCATACAAATTCATCTCCTCACCGTCGATGTCCATCTCTAACTTGGAGATGATTTCCAATAGATTAGGATCGTCCCTCTGGCTGGAACCAATCCGCTCTATCAAAGTGGGTCTGATCGCCGAACTAGCTAGCATGACTGGATACAATTCGCACTTTGGTCTGAAATCAAACCACGCAATATACTCCAGTTGTTTCCATTCAAGAAACATTGCCCCTAAACTGGCATGTCTCCTACTCGAGGCATCGGCTACCGCATTACCTTTTCCAGGTGTGTATGCGATATCAAAATCATACGAAGCCAAGAACTCTAACCACCTCTGCAGACGGAGATTCAGATCTTTCTGAGAGAAGAGATACTTTAACGATTTATGATCGGTAAACAACTCAAATCTTTCTCCCAAGAGATAGTGTCTCCACATCTTCAATGCAAACACGATCGCTGCTAGTTCCAAATCATGGGTAAGATACTTCTTCTCATGCGGCTTTAGCTGCCGACTAGCATAAGCTACAACCCTACCTCCTTGCATCAATACAACACCTAGTCCGATATCACAAGCATCTGTGTATACCGTTATCTCTTCATTCCCTTTAGGAATGACTAACACTGGCGCACTCGTCAACTTCTCTTTTAGACTCTTGAATGCATTCTCACACACTCCGTCCCAGACGAAGGACTGATTCTTCTTAGTCAACTGAGTCAACGGTGCTGCTATCTTGGAGAAGTCCTGGATAAATTTACGATAATATCCAGCTAATCCTAAGAAACTTCTTACAACTGTTACATTCCTGGGCGTAGGCCAATCCTGTATCATAGCCACCTTCGCAGGGTCCACGGCAATACCACTCTCTGAAACAACATGGCCCAAGAATCTCACTTCCCTTCTCCAAAAGTGACACTTAGAGAATTTCGCTTTCAATTGGTGTTTCCTCAACACCTCCATCACTATCCTCAAGTGTCCCTTGTGTTCCTCCTCTGTCCTTGAGTAAACAAGGATATCATCTACGAACACAAGAACAAACTTATTCAATTGATCTCTGAAAACTCGATTCATAAGATCCACAAAGTAGGCTGGTGCATTGGTCAACCCAAATGGCATGACCAACCACTCGTAAATTCCAGACGGCGTCCTAAATGCCGTTTTCGGAACACTCTCATTCGCTACTCGGAGCTGATGAAATCCTGTCACGAGGTCCAACTGGGAGAACACTCTTGCTCCTTCCAGTTGATCAAACAAATCATCTATCCGTGGAGAGGATACTTATTCTTCCTCGTCACCTTATTCAACTCGCGATAGTCCACACACAAACGAAGGGAACCATCTGCCTTAGTGGCAAACACAACTGGTGCTCCCCACTCGAAGACACTTCTTCTAATAAATCCCTTCTTCAAGAGATTGCTGACTTGCACCCCGAGCTCTCGCTGCTCCCTTGGTGCCATACGATGAAGTGGCATCACTATAGGTCTGACATCTTTCACTAAATCAATACGGAACTCAATCTCTCAGTGTGGTGGAAGCCCGGTCACCTCCTCGAAGACGTCCGGATACAGGCCAACCACGGGCACATCTGACAACTCATCCTGTGGGATGTCGAGGGATTTTAGAAAACTAGCCATAACCCCATCACTAGGTAGACTACCAAACACTACCCTCCGCCCATCATCCGCCCTAACTGTCACCAAAAAGCCCTCACAGTCTACCACCACCCCGTATCTTTGGAGCCAATCGACTCCCAATATAATGCCATACCCAGTAAAGCCCAAAACAAAGCAATCACAAACAAACATACATCCATGACTCGATAAGACCAAATTTCTGCAAATCATACTAAGGCTAGTCGAACCACCAATCGGGTTCGTCACAACCAATGGTCTATCGACTATCTCGGGTTCCAGTCCCAACCTATCTACCAGGTCACTAGATATCAAGGAACGGGAAGCCCCAGTATCAAACAAAACTCGAACTGGTACATCATAAATAGAAAGCATACCTTGAATAACAACATTCTTTCCTTTCTCCGCCGCAGTTGGGGCATTCGACGAAGAAGGAACAGCATCAATAGCATATGCTTTCACAATCTGCTTCTCCTTAAGAGTTTGCGGACATTTATCCTTGAAATGTCCCACTTGACCACAGTTGAAGCACTTCTTATCCGCTGTCTTGTCCCGACAATCTTTGGCATAATGGCCCTTCTTACCACAGCTGAAGCACTCAACATCTTTCTTGCTCTTTTTCTGGCCATCCTTAGATTGGCCCTGCTTCCTCTTATTCTGAGAGTTATTCTTGCCTCCACCGCCTGTTTGCGGCTTTGGCCCTTCTGCAGATGCAGCCTCAGTCTTTGACTTGGGGTAAAGACTCTCTGATCTCAAAGCTTTCCCCACAATCGATTCAAAAGTCTCATCGATGTGGTTGATAAGCCTTTCCCCTAAGTATCCATCCAAACCAGTAATGAACTTCTCATTCTTCTTCTCAGGAGTATCGATAAGGGATAGTCCATACTTCGACAAGGTGTCGAACTCAGCAATATAGTCAGAGACTTCCCTACCACTCTGCTTGAGTTCCAAGAATCTCTTAAACAACACTGACTTCTGGCAGTTGGAATGAACTTCTCGCTAAAGCGAGCCTTGAACTGATCCCAAGTAACCTGATCTTCTGGAGTAGCTGTTTTAATGGCATTCCACCAATTCATCATTCGCCCTTGCAGCTGACGAGACGTTAGCCTTCTCTTCATCGCATCCTCAAGACCCAAGTCGTCGAAGATACGATCACAGCTATCCATCCAGTCTTGAACATCTGTGGCCGACTCCGTCCCGCGGAACGGCTTCCCACCAAGGTTAGTGTAATCCTTGCACAACTTGGCGAAATCGACCCTAGGTGCCTGCACTAATGGACCACCACCAATTTCGGGATTGGGAACTGCCCCTTGCACTTCTCTAAGCATGTCTCTCATGAGGTCAGTAAACATCGCCCTAATGTCAGCAGCATTCCCATTATTGGCTCCCCTATCAGCACCTCTAGCATATCGGCTCATCGTCAATCTGTAAAAGGGAAACGATTAACGACCCCATAGTGGTGCTAGTGCAGTACGACTTCATTCTTATACTACCAATAGTATATACATATATAGCTTTTGAAAACCAAAGTAATCACAAATACGCGCTCTCATATACGTACTATCTCTCCCTAGTGTCTTTCCCTAGGTTAACTACGCAACCTAGAGCTCTGATACCAAATGTGACGGCCCGCCTCGCACCAACCGACATTTACTCCAAAGGTGCGTTGTACACATGTCCACTTAGCACGAGACGGGTCGTCAGAAGGAGAGAGAAGAAGGAAATGAACTAACAAGGAACCTGTAGAATGTCTCACAACGCATAGGATAAAATATAATAATAACATACTTGACATAAAACAGGTGAGACAGTGCATAAGCTGAAACAATTAACATAGCAGCGGAAAATCCAAATACAGCTTATGATCCAAAGTTAAACATTATTACAACTTTTCAAACTGTCTCAAAAGCAAAAGCAAGATGAAGGAGGTACAGTACTAATGCCCAAGTAGCGACCACCAACGACACAGGGAGAATATATATATCATACGTGGAAGCCTCCTGCTCGCCTCCGAATCAGCTACTCGCGCATCACCAGCTAACCTGTCTCTAGTCTGCTCGTATGAGCACCCAGAGTAATAAGAGGAGACATTAAACTCTGGGTCAGACATAAAGCCTGGTATGAGTGATAAGCATCTAAACAGAACAATAACAGGTAGACTAAAACCTACCTGAACCTGGACCTGCAACCAAAGAGTTAGCACTACATACTGTACAACACTCTAAGGTGCCATTCCAAATGGTGTAAAGATAACGGGGGTGGGGGTGTGCATGCCATAGTGATGGCAAACAATCAAACATAGCAACAATCCTCACATCTCCCACTCAGTGCGTAAAGCATACGATATTCACCACTTCGATCACCCAACATTCCTTGCCACGATCACTTTGCCCCATGAAGTCATAAATGGCCTTAGTGCACTGATAACGTAGCCACTAATCCTTCGCTATGTCCACTTTCCCCATGGAGTTATTCACCCCATCTGCGTTGGCTCATAGCCTTACCAATCCTTTACTATGTCCACTTGCCCCATGGAGTTATTCACCCCATCTGCGCTGGCTCATAGCCTTACCAATCCTTTACTATGTCCACTTGCCCCCATGGAGTTATTCACCCCATCTGCGCTGGCTCATAGCCTTACCAATCCTTTACTATGTCCACTTGCCCCATGGAGTTATTCACCCCATCTGCGCTGGCTCATAGCCTTACCAATCCTTTACTATGTCCACTTGCCCCATGGAGTTATTCACCCAATCTGCGCTAGCTCATAGTCTTACTACACATCACTTTGCCCCTCAAGTCATAATGACTCTACTGCACTGATAATGTAGTCTTGCTACCATCACCTTGCCCCTCGAGTCATAATGACTCTACTGCACTGATAAGTAGCCCATCATCCATTTTCAGTGGTGAATCGAAGTTATGAACGTCGACAACTCCTTAGCACACGTCCCGCAGCAAAGCCCAACCATGAAGTGAACTGATCGGTTCCCAACTGGATCCTGAGCTCTAACTTCCCATATTGGACTACCTTTACATCTCGGGCGATTGGTCAATACTGGGTCGGGTCGGGTTCCCCTTCAAGCTATCGGGTCGGGTCGGGTCCACTACGTTGCGTCGGTTCATAGTCTTCCTCTGGTAACGATTCGGTTCGGGTTCACTACATTGCATCGGTTCGGGTCGGGTGTCCCACTTCGGGTCGGGTCGGGTGGCCATCTCCCATCCAGTTCGTGCTCCCGCTCCGATCAGCTCCCTCGTTCTTCATCTGCTCCGATCCGATCCCCCTCTTTTAGCCGATCCGATCCCAGTTCAATTAGCATGGCCTTCCTTTTTGCCAAGTTTCTCAAGTGTCTAGTTTCGATCCGATCGAATCCCTTGCCCAGTTCAACTTATCCGATCCGAGTCCCCATATCCGATCCGAAAACCTGCACTGTTTCCTGAAACTTTTCCAGCAAGTGTTTTACGCCATTCGACGACATTTTCGACCATTCTAACTATTGAAATCAATCACAAAGCATATTATACAGTCATAGCAACATGCATAATCAACCACAAATAACAAAACATCAATATGATAGGTTAAAATGGATCAAACATACCCAAAAAACCCATATTTCCCCTTCAGCATGTTTAGGTGAAACTAATGATATGATTAGCAAAAATAAACCAAATTAACCCAAATTCATATCAGAGGTCTAAAACATCATTTAAGAATTTATGAACATTTTTCCAGAATTTTATCATGTTTAAATTCGCTAATTAACACTAATTACCCTTAATTAGTCATAATTTGTGAGGAACTATGCAAATCACTCACCTTAGCCACAAATAAACTAAGATCTGAAATAAATCTCTAATTTGATGCGAATCCCAATGCTAAACAGCAGCTCCAATGTTGATTTGGTGTAGATCTCCCTTGATTTGATGTTGCTAAACTTAATCCTTGATCAAAAGATGATTTGGAGGTGATTTAGAGGTTGGAGACCATTTTTAGGGTTCCTTGGAGATAAGTGGAGGCTAGAAAACTGAAATGGAATGATTCTCTAACTCATTTCAGCCTCCCCATAACCCTATCCCGAAATGGGTTATGGGCCTATTCACTAATCACCCTATTTGGCCCGGTTAAGCAGTTTTTCATTTTCCAAACCTTATTCAGCCATATCACCCAAACGGTAAGTCCGTTTGGCTATTATGACCACTCTACGGAAAGGTAAACCATCAAACGAATCTAATGGAAGTTGTTTCAGGACAAAATTCCTTTCCAATCAAAAGTTATGGCCAAAACAAGATCATCTAGGGGCAAAATGGTCATTTAAAAATCGACAAAAATCATGAACATGGGAAATGACTCTAATAGATGTTTCCCAAAGTTACATGACCATATGACTTCATATGGGAAAGAAATAAATATTCTACGATCCTCCGATGCGTAGAATGCGGGTTGTTATAGCCGTTTCCTATTAAGGAGAGGATTGGACAGTTGGCGTATAGAGCAGAGTTGCCCAAGAGACTTAGTGGTGTACACGACGTATTCCAAGTATCACATTTGAGGAAGTGCTTGCATGAGACCGCGGAAGTGGTAGAGCCGAGCTTGCTTTGAGAGGTGGAGGTAGAGCGTGATGCGACGATTCGACGAGCTCCTACGTGCATTCTTGGGTTGGAGATTAAGAAATTGAGGAATCAAGAGGTCAATCTAGTCAAAGTGCAATGGGGAGATGAAGAGAGCAACGCTACTTGGGAGATGGAAGAGAAGATGCGTTCATTGTACCTTTTTCTTTTCGAGGGTATGTCTTTTAATTTCTCCTTTATTGCTTAGCTTGTACTTGTTTTATCTTTAGTATGTCCTCTCGCTAGCATCTTTTACCTTTTAGATAGAGTAGTCCTATGGTTGAAACATGTGTTTGAGACATGTTATGTATGGTGGATGCATGTGGATGCAAGTGTTTGCTAGTGGTTGCTCGTGGATGCATATACACACACTTTAGGCACTAGATCGGCTCAGTCACTATCATATTGCATATAAATGTGTGTGCATATTTAAGTTAATGGATGCATAATGGTTGCGTTATCATATGGATGCTACATTTTGATGAATATTTGTGCACACATGTAGAAATAATATGTATCGATAGGATTCTTTCGCATACATAATGGACGCATGGCACTATCATGGTTTGCATTAAGGAGGTCAACTGAATCAGTAGACTGCTTGATTTTGCATTAGATAAGGAACATACACACACACTTCTTGCATATGTTCATATAGCATTAGAAATTTTATAAGGACAATGGACGCCCGTGTTTGATGGTTGAGTAGATGGATGTTCGGATGGTAGTATATGCATTCTCCTTAACTTGGAGATTTCGGGGGCGAAATCCTTTAAGGAGGGGAGAATGTAATACCCCGTAATTCTAATATTAATGTTCACAGATTAAAGAATAATTAATCTCAGATGTGAGAATTAAGGGAAACGGGTTGCGCCATTGTGTTCGTCTCAGAATCTGGTTGGGACAGAGTCCGAGTTTGCGAGAATTGGACTTCGTATGAAGAAGTTACGGCCATCGGAAGTTTCACTAAAATTCAAAACAGATTTCAAATTTCAAATTTTCAAACTCAAATGGGCTAGGCGGGAAAATTCCCGCCAGGGGACAGGTCGACCAGGGGGTCGACCTACCCATACAGGTCGACCAGGGGGTCGACCTGCCCCCATGAGCAGATTTGTGTGATGACGATTTTCTGACTCCTAGCTGAGTCGTTAGGGCTGACTTGTCACCCTATCTTGACTGAATGGTTGTGGTTAAATCTAGGGTGATCGGACGACCTAAATTAATCCAAAATTCTATAAAAACGTGTGTAAACTCAAACCCTAAAATCAAATAAAAATTGGAACAATGGCCGTCATGCTGTCACCTTGCAACCTAGAGTAGCCGCCACCAACAAAAGGGGGAAACGAAGCTAATCAACTCAATTATATTCAACTCTAATCTAAACAATAACGAATCTACTACAAAGGTGAGCTAAACCAATTTCAAAACTCAGATTCCAGAACTCAAGACCTTCTTTGAGATGTGAGTTCGATTTCTTTAATAAGATAATTAACAATTTAATTTGGTTGAGTTACTATTTGGGATTATATGGTTATTTTGTGAATCATTGACCATTATGTTATTGTCTATGTTGTAAATCTGCGATGTTATTATCTGTGTTGCAAATCTGTGATGTCATCATCTATGTTGTAAAGTTGTGATGTTATTTTGTAAATCTATGTTAATTGTTGGCTTATGTACAATCAATTCATAATGATGCTCCATATGCTAGTTTGGTTATGTTTGTGGAACTAATTCATATGTTAAATCATATGTATGTATGTATGCAAGTTAGGATGTTAATTTAGACATGGATCATATGCAATTTAATGAGAACTATATACCACCTTACATGTTTCATGACATCTATTTTATGTGTAAGCTTGGATCTAAAGTTTAGGCTAAGACATGTGTGAGTTATATGCTAGTATACAAAATTTTATATGTCAGTTTACATGTAGATCTTAATTTACATGTTTAGAGACATCATAGTTTATGTTGCATAAATCACACATGCAAGTATATATACATCTGGAGTATGAACCTTTGTGACTATTGCCTATGCAAGTTTACACCTTATGATTAGATCTATGACATACATGGTTTATGCAAGTTTGTGACTATTACCTAAACAAGTTTACACCTTTAGATTTAGATCTATGACATATGTAGTTTTTTGCAAGTTTGCAACTTTGGCCTATGCAAGTTTTAGGTGAAAAACCTTATTCACACATGCAAATTCACCCCTTATGTTTAGATCTAGTTTTTATTTTATGCATGTTGTGATGTTTTCTCTTTATTCCATAAGTTAGACTATTCGAGTCTAACGTATATTTCACGTTAAACGAACGAACGTACAACGTGGGGCGAAGGGATAATATTAAAAGATTTAATATGGGGAATTGGCATAAATGCCTTAAATGGCATAAAAATTAATTTGTGATGTTTATTGGTATAATTTTACATACCATAAATAGATGGACATAATTGAGTCAATTATGGACATAGTTAAATTTGGAATTGATTGATAATTTGAATAGGGAAATTAATTCAAATTGGGGGATAATTAATTATGTGTAATTAATCGCCTAAGACACGAGGTTAGGCTCTTTTGTGGTGTAAGACTGCCCGGACTCGCCCGACAAATCCAGATGCCACAAATGTCAGTCTAATGTGAGAGGTCAAGGGAATGAATTAAATGCGTAACAGTTGTGGTGTAAGACTGCCCGGACCCGCCCGGCAAATCCAGCTGCCACAAATGCCAGTCTAATTTGGGAGGTCTTTACAAGGTTACAGTGTTAATAAATTAAGAAACACTTAACCAGATAAACATGTGGTGGGACATGGGGGTTAAGTGGGTGCCTTGGGTGGCTTGTGAAATACGATTAGAAACACTTAACCAAATTGAAATATGTAACTGGACATGAATAAGAAGAGGGTTAAGTGGGATGTACTAGAGGGGACCGAGCTTAAGTGGATAGCTTGTGTCAAGTAATAGGGGCATGTTTCAACCAGTAACCCATAAGTATCTTTGTGGGCTCGACCCAAGTCGAGGACGGGACATGCATACTGGGCTTGACAGTAAGAGGCCAAAACGGGTTAGCGGTGGCAACGTGAGTTCAACGGGTTCGTGTGCGTGTGTGGGCCCGGGCTGGTAGGTAAGACGTTGTTGCATCATGTAGGTATAAGCCGTGCGACTAGGTGGTATCGAGTTGCCACTTTGGGGAGTGATACACCCCACTGTGGGGCCAGCACGGGTAACTACGAGTTAGGGAGCCGATCGCATGGGGGTAGTGGGTGCACCTAGTGGAGATAGGGGCAGGCGGCACCTATGAAAGCAGCTAGGGGTACACGAAATTACCATTATCACTAATAAGTTCTGTAGGCGGGATCAACTTTTAGGGTGTTTGGTGTGGTGTAGTGTAGTAATTATCTTATAGTGATTAGGTGCGCTTTAACGTTATCTTTGTTCATCTCATTTCCTTTTTGTTTTCTCTGCCATACCCAATTGTTCACAGTCATTTCCTTATTTTCCAGCTTATGTCTTAGCCTTGTTATTTTGATAATTATATTGTTAAAGTTATCGCACTCGCCAGACTTTATGTCTGACCCCCTTTGTTTCCACCTCTTTTCTTCCTTCCCCTCCCCCCCCCCCCCAGGTGCTCAGGTTGGAACTAGCACCAATGGAGCGTGATTTGGACAGCCGTATCTCTTGCTTTTAGAAGTTGCTTGGATCGCTGAAGTAAAAGTTCAGCCTATCTTATTTATGGCTATTTTATGTTGGGGTTATGTCTTTCAATTTATGTACTCTAATTTAGTCAAGATGGATATTATGTACTTTGACTTTAGTCTTTGGTTTTTGATGACGTAATCAAACCTATGTGTTTACCACTGCAATGAATAAAGTTTTAAATTTTTAAGTACTGCTTATATCTGTCTTGTTGTTAAGTTTCTGTTCTATACACACTTAAAATGCTCCATAGAAGTTAATGCATTCCCTTTGTGAGTGACATTAATGGACATGAGGTGTTACATAGCCAAATTGAACCAAATAGTGAACTGTATTGAAAATTTGTCGCATTTGCATACATATACATGTACTTACATTGAACAGGTCATAGCAAGGAGGCTAGAGAAGAGGAATAAAATTGTTTGCCCGACAAATAGGTACATGTTTATTGTATTTCTTGGGTTTTGGATGATTTTATGGGCCGATTGGCTAGCCGCTTGGTAATTTCCTTTTCATTTTAGACTGGAGAGGCCTGTATGGAAATTTAGTTATTTTCCCGGTGCTCCCGTGCAGGGGAGGTTATGGCGATTTTTTCGAAAATTTAGGGTGTTAGCCAAATTTTTGGAAATTTTGAAAAGTTCTTAGAAACTGAAATGTTGAAGAACTTATGCCATAATGAAAATAATAAAAGTTGAATTGATTAGAGAAACAACTTTCAGCTTTGTTCCTTTTCAGGGACGAAGAGTTTTAAGTGGGGGAGATTGTAATAACCCGGAAAATCCGAACCTATTTACAAATTTTATTTGGAAATTTTAATGAATTTTGAATATTTAAAATGAATTATTTTAAATAATAACGACAAGAAATTTATTTTGAGTAGAAGTAGAACGTGTATATTTATTTGAATTGACGTTAGAATAAAAATATTTGTTTTTAATTATAAAAGGAACTAAAAATGGTGCGGTAGTTTGAAAATTCGATTTCAAATTTCAAATGAATGTACAGGATTCATAATAAACCGGATTTTAGCGAAACCAAAAATATTAGAATCTATTTGAAAATATCTTTCCAACGAATCTGAAAAATCGAAATTTCATAGCGGGAATAAAAAGTTATGTCCTATTGAAAATTCGAAATAGTCGCTATGGAAATTTGGCCCTTAAAAATGGAAATTTTGCAAACGACCTCCGCTTTTGACGAAACCACTTTTGTTGGATCTGGGATGTTAAATTATTTCTACATTCCAAAATTCATAATTTTTTAAATCAATATGTGAGCGTGGCAAAAGAAAACGTGTTTTAACAGTTTTAGTCAATTTCGATCAACTAGAAAATGGTCATTTTTCAAACGGTCTCAGAATTTGATGAAATTAGTTTTGTTAGGACTGTATCATCAATACAAAGATAGAAATAATTTTTCTATAATCTTTAGAGTCCGTATGTGACCCCAGCAAATTAAAATGTACGTTTAAATTGAATATATATTGATTATATTTTAATTTAAAGAAAAACTGGCCGAAACAGTCGAATTGGCTTGCGAAACATATCCCATAGTGTTCGGAATGGGTGTAATTAGCTAAAGGCGATAGTCGTTGGGATTCGTTTGGAGTTCGTATCGTTAAACATGTATTTTGAAATCAAAGGAAACAAATAAAATAAAATATTAATATATATATTTTACATACTCCCTTTTTTCCTTCAGTATCTCTCCCCGATCGAATAAAGTAAAAAAAAGGATAAAAAACCTAAATCTAAAATCGCGTCACGCCTCCTGGGGAGCCGACCACCACGCCGCCTCGTCTGTCAAGCCCCCTCCACTCCAGACGCCTCCGCCACTTCATCGCCACCCCCTTCCACTCGAAGACCGTGCTCACATCAAGCCCATCGCGAGAACGAACCCCCCTAGACCGACGCTCAGCCCTTCGTGCCACGATTGGCCAGTTGCCACCTCTGGTCGCCTCCCCCATCATTCCCGCCGCTCCTCTTTGAAATCCCAACGCCGAGCGCAACGACAACCCCTTTCTTCGCTAAAAACAATTCAAGTGAGTTTTATTTATATAACTTAGTTTAACTAGTTTATAAAGTACGATTTAAAATCAGTTTTTCTATGTATAAAACATATGAAAGGGTAGGAATTTTATATATAGAAAAGATTTGATGTTTCACTATAGTGAAAGGTTATATTTTTATAGTGAAAGATTATATTTTTATAGTGAAAGATTATATATTTTTATAGTGAAAGATTATATTTTTATAGTGAAAGATTATATTTTTTATATGAAAAATTATATTTTATGATGTCAAAGTTTATATTTTTATGCTGTTCAAGACTATATTTTTAAGATGTAAAAGATGAGATTTTTATAATTAGAAAAATATAATTTGTATGACTTGAAGAATATGATTTTTACTACGGTAAAAAATATGGTTTTTGTTCATATATAGTAGCGATAAAAATATGGGTTTATTTACATATATAGTTCGAAATAAAAATTCGATTGTTATGTATGAAGATTTGAAATAAAAAATTCAATTTTTATTTTATATGAAGTGAAATAAAAATATGAACTTTATTTTTATCATGAAGTAGCGTATATAAAGATTCGATTTTTATACGAGTAGCGGATTAAAAATAGAATTTTTATATAATAGAGAATATAAAAATATGATTTTTATATATGTAGCGAAATAAAAATCTGATTTTTATTTTATCCAGCGTTGAAATAAAAATGTGATTTTTAATATGAACAGCGTAGAGAAGACTGTGTGGGCATTGCAGACAAATCCAGACCGTTCAGAAATAAAGAATGGAGGAGTGGAACCCTCGGTGAGAACTTCACACTATAATTTTCTTTATACAGTTATTTATTATGTAACTGCATATATGAACTGTTCCCCCATCATCCACAGACCATGGACGACTTGATTGTTTGGTTGTGTAGTTGATTGGATAATTGGTTTGAATTTGGTTGTTTGGGTGAAATGGAACTGATTAGATTGGTATGTGTATGGCACAGGCCATTATTAGACTGGGGATAAGGCTAGGCCTTATCCCGTTTCTAGTATCGCGCCGTTATGCTGTCGAAATTTTCTAAAATATATTAGAAAAATAAAAATATCAGTTTATTGTGTAAATAAACCGAATAAATATTTTATCATTAAAAATATAATTTTTAACATGTATACGAAAGAGAATAAATATTTACAAAAAAATTGGACGATTTGTTTATGCACACACATTTGACTGATTTGATTGGGACAATAAATTTTACACATCGCCCCACTACACAAATATTATTCAGTATTTGTTGGTTGAAACCCCACACGGGTGTTGGGATGATGTTTGACGTACACTAACCCCAACTGTTTAGTTTGTATGTCGATCGATTGATTGACAGGTTGTGATAAGCGTTAAATATTTATATTTAATGCTTATACAGTATAGAATGCACTCTGGATGATGGATTGTTGTTTTCATTGTTGTTATACACATTTGTTGTGTGAAATCCATATAATCAAATTATATGGTAATTGACTGTGTATGATTCCAGTTCAGATAGAATGAATATTTTAAAATAACGATTATTCTAAAATAACGAATATTTTACAAATAATATTCAGAAAAGAATCAAAATATGAATTTGATGTCCGCTTTAGGATGGCCACGATTATATTTAAATATATATAGCCGTGTTGATTAGATTAATGCCATTTTGAAGTGAACGATATTTATATCGAATTTATTCGTTTTTATAATGAATATCGAAAAGGAATTGATTTCAAAATCTAATGTTTTGAAAATATTATCATTTATATATCGATGACATGGATTATTCAATTTTGATTTGAACTTGAATACGAAGTTGAAATCGTTTTGGAAACGAATTTAAAATGATTTATAAAATACGTTTTAAATGGAAATCGATGAAATACATATTATATACATTATATGTCTAATAAATGGCCTGAATAGAACGCGCCGCACAGCGGTAGTTCGCAAATTACGACCATTGGCTTCGAACGGATATTACGGGAGATCCGACCATCGGATTCTCCTATAACCGGAAGCGTTGGGTTCGTATCGAAAAGATCTTTCTAACAAATACAAGAAATTAGAAATCTAATGGTTGGATTTGGAATTATGTCCAAATTAAATTGGGAAAAGGTCGCTGTAAGTGCAGTAAGACGGCCGTTGATGGAAATCAGCTGTACGGGCCTTGATAAAATTATTAAAAATATCAATAATTAGTGCAAAATAATAAGAAATGATTTGGAAAGAATTGAGATGAAAATTCTGTATTTGAAAAGATAAAAATAGATTTTTATCGAAATGAACTAGTTTTGAACTAGAATTATAATCCATTTATTTTTAAAATAAATAAATTGGATTTGAAATGGTTTTAAAAATAACCAGAATTTCCAATATATAAATTGGAAATAGATTTGAATCGAAATTGTCTTCGGAATATTTCGATGTTGGATTTCGTGATTATACAGATATTGTTATGGAAATTTGAAAGATATATTTATACCGTTATTTGCAGTACGATATTAGTTGGTCGTAGAATTTGATATTGAATATAAGCCGATATATTTTCTATTCATAGCCTTGTATTTAATATCAAATGGGATTTGGGTTTGTCGTGAATGGTGTCTTCATTAACATTGTTTTTAAACCCAGTTGAGAAAAAGATTAAATCATTTTATTTAGATTTAATGAAGTATACCAAATAAATAATATTTAATTGGAATTGAATTGGAATTGATTTTTAGGTTTATCATGAATGGTGTTTTAAATAACACTTGTTCTTTAACCCGATAATCAATTGGAATGTGAATTGGGTTTGTTGTGAACTGTGTTTTAATGACATTCGTTCTTTAACCCGATTTACAATGAAACGTGATATGGAATTTATAAATCTTTCGTTAAGATTTAAAGGAGATTTTCCAAAGTAAATTTTCCAATTTAATAAAATAAATTGGAATGGAATGGAATTCGATTTGGTAATAATCGAAGTGAATTTCTGTAGAGGAAGACTATTAATATATATGGAAGTTAAAAGGCCTTGCCTATATTCCATTTATATTATCGGTTGGATATGGAAGTTCATAGCGATTATATATATTGATCTGTTTTCCGTGAAAATTCCATTGTTAAAGGAATGACATTTTGGGTTTATCGTGAACTGTGTTTTAGATGACATTAGTTCTTTAACCCCGTTAAAGATAAGATTTATTTCTTAACTTTGAATAATCATTAAGTAATGATTTTAGGAAATCGAAACTGAATTAGAGTTTTAATGAATCTTTAAATATATTGGAAGGTGAATTTGATAACTAAAATTATCAAATTCAAGGAAATGACCGAGAATGGAGTATCACCAATTTATGCTCCAAGCGATAGTTAAATCTTTAATTAGATTTGAACGTGAAATGGTAATTGAATTTACCGATAACACTGTAGTGTTAGATACGAAGTATTACCAGTTTTACTTCATGGGATGAATAGTTGGGGTTGGGAAATTAAAACAAATGATTACTTCGGTAAGGTTCGTTAATCCTGACTAGTTTGGATAAACCATAATTTGGTTTGAATTGATATTCAAAGGAAGATTAAAGAATAAATTTGAAGAATTTATCTTTGATAAAATTAATGGGAACCTTTCCCAAAGTAAAAGAATATTTGAATAAAGGAATATTCTGGATTAGAATAAGGCGTATGTTGTGCTTTTATAACACTTGTTTATTATATACGCGAGTTATTCAGAAAGACCGGGTTTATCCCATTCTAAATAACTGAATAGACGATAAATCGACGATGAAGACGGTGGTTAAAGACCAGAGGTCTTCACGTCGTTTGGATAATTACTGATGATCTTGATTGGGTTGTACACCCAAGAGGAGGGAATCAGTTGGTAATCGTCCTTACATACTTGGAGATCGATGGATATGCGAGGAATAAGGTTCCTCTGGTTTCATTCAGACCCAGAACGGACTTGTAAATGAATGTGTGTCTAACATCGGATATCATTATGTGTGATTGATATACATCGGTTGCATAGCGTAAATTTCCTGTGTGGCATGCTGAGATGCAAATGATCAAGGATTATATTGAAAAGCAGAGTCTTGTGGTTGATGATCAAAGCACGGCCTTTGTGGCATAGCTTTGTGTAGCGTTAAATCGCGAGCCTTACACCCTGGTGTGAACCAGAAACGGGAGAAGGACCTCAGGGAGGGCATGCATTTCCTTCTAGCTAGGAGTGGTGCTTTGGGTTTTACACACCCGGACATTTTACTTATGTGGATGATGGATTGCGAGGCGCCACGGTTATATCGGTCGCTCCAGGGCCGATGGAGTTATTTGGCTCATTTACGCCCCATAGGGCGGGGAAACGTAGTGTTTAGGCATTTTAATCCACATCGAGTGGACCGGCCCTGACGATCTAAGTGACGATGCGTTCTGTTCCTGAGGCTCAGGCTAGAGAGTCTCGAAGCGGTAAGGACGATCCCTTCCCTTGGTTCAAAGATGGAAATCCAACTTCCAATACGTGACAATTGTTGTTTTGATTGTAGAGCCTAGTATTGGCGACATGAATATGGTACCCATGTCGTTTAAGATTGATACATTTATATTTGAAGTTGTTTTATACACTATGCACTTATAATAGTATCAAATGATTTGTTTTAACGTACTAAGCATGTTTGGCTATTATAAGGGAAAACCCTATCCCCGGCTTGCGTTGCATTGTGTGATAGGACCTGGGTCTTATAATAGTTTCATTTTTCTAAAAAGCATTGTGTTGTTTTGTTATATGCATTGGTGTTCTTGGGAGGAAACCCGTTCCGTGTTATACGGCGTGGTCCCTTGATATATCTGATTTAAAGTAAAATTTTAAATAACTGTTTTAGTTCTCATACTAGTCACATGACTGACCTGGAATTTATTGTTTTAACCTAAGCTCTAGGTGCCCTTATTTTCGACATGGGCAGCTAGTAGTTTTGGTTTTGCAGATTTATATTCACAGGATCCTGGTTTACAGCTGGAATGATATTCGAAAAGCTCTGTATCCGTATATTCTTTTCAGTTTTGTTTTGTATTATTTTCCGCTGCAATAATGTATTTAAATCTGTGATATTTTCTGCTGTATTTTATTCATTCATACTCTGTAATATTCTTGTATTCTGATGGAATTGTTGTAATAAGCAATGAAATGTTCTTCTGTTGTGTTATGATTTGGCTTGTTCTCAACTCAATCCGTGCTTTCCTTCACGGGGAAGTTCGGGTCGTTTCAGTGTGGAATCAGAGCTCTGGTTTGCAGAGCTCGAGAACAAGACATGTTAGAACCAAACGAAAGAATTCATTAGAGATTGAATTAGTAATAACCAATGAGAATGACTCGTCAAAGATAGGATCAGTAGTATCCTAGAACGAGTATGAAGAGTGATATTTTGAAAATTGAAATGAAAACAAATTTTTGTTTTGAAAATTTAAACCTTATTCAGCGTATTTGAATATTTATTTGTATTGAGTTTGGACAATCCAATATATAAAGATTTTGCATATACGTCTGATCCGCATGCATTCAAAGTTTTAATATCCCGGATGGATATAGAATCATACTCTAGTAGCCCGAAGATGATTCTGATAATTGAGTACTCGTCATCAGAATTTATGTTCGAGTGACGAAAGTGGGATTTCTATATGATTCCAATTGAATGGTGCGAGAACCAAAATTAGATAGGGTCTATTGTTGTGATTTGGCACCAAAATTGTGATTTTTTGATTACGTATCCAAGTTATGAATTTGAAAAGATAATAAACTAATTGATTGCTGGTTGTGTTGTTTGATTATTGTTTGATTAATTCAATGTTGAACTTTTAGCCAAATAGTGAATTATATTGAAAATTTGTCGCATTTGCATACATATACATGTACTTACATTGAACAGGTCATAGCAAGGAGGCTAGAGAAGAGGAATAAAATTGTTTGCCCGACAAATAGGTACATGTTTATTGTATTTCTTGGGTTTTGGATGATTTTATGAGTCGATTGGCTAGCCGCTTGGCTGTTTCTTTTTCTTTTTGGATTGGAGAGGCCTGTATGGCAATTTCGGGATTTTCCCGGTGCCCCCGTGCAAAGGAGGTTATGGCGAAAATTTTCGAAAATTTAGGTTGTGTAACAACCCGAAAATTTGGGCCAGTTTAAAATTTTTATTTTGGCAATTTTAGCGAATTTTGATTATTTAAAATGAATTATTTTAAACAATAACGACGAAAAATTTATTTTGAATAGAATTAGAATGTATATATCATGTACGTCGTCGTTAGAATATAAATAATTATATATAATTATAAAGAGAATTGAAAATGGCGCGGTAGTTCGATAATTCGATTTCAAACTTCAAATTGAATGTACCGGGTGCAAAATAAACCGGATTTTAGTGAAACAAAAAATATTAGAATCTATTTGATGATATCTTTCCAACGAATCCGAGAAATCAAAATTTCATAGGGGAATCAAAAGATATGTCCAGTTGAAAAATCTGAATAGTCGTTATGGAATTCAGGCCCTTAAAAATGGAAATTTTGCAAATGACCTCGGATTTCGACGAAACCACTTTTTCTGGGTCCGTGATGTCAAATTATTTCTAAATTCCAAATTTCATAATTTTTCGAATCAATATGTGAGCGTGGCAAAGGAAAATGCGTTTGACCAGTTTTAGTTGATTTTAATCGACTGGAAAATGGCCATTTTTCCAACGGTCTCAGAATTTGACGAAATTAGTTTTGTTAGGACCGTATCGTCAATACGAAGCTAGAAAATATTTTTCGGGGATATTTAGAGTTAGTATGTGACCCCGGTAAATTGAAATGCGCGTTCAAATTCAATATATAGAGTTATATGTTGATTTTGACGAAAACTGATCGAAACGATCGAATCAGCTTGCGATACATATCCCATTGTGTTCGGAATGGGGGTGAAACGCTATGGACGACAGGCGGTGGGCCTCGTTTCGAGGTCGAAATAAAAAGTCAACTTAGGAGAGAGAAAATAAATAAAAAATAATAATTAAAATAATTCCTCTTCCCTCTCCTTTACTCCTCTGCCCCCCCCCCCCCCCCCCTTCTTCAAAGTCGATCTCCAGAAATTAAAAAAAAGAGAAAAATGGGGCGACGGAGGGGGGCGATTCGCCGCCGCCGCCACTCCATCGCGGCCCCAGGTGGCGCGCCGAGCCCCCCCCCCTGCTGCGCCGCTCCCTCTCCTCTTCTTCCCCCTTTCCTTTCTGAAACGCGACGCGCCCCAACCCGCATCGCCCCCTCTTCTTCCTTCCTCCTCCTGCTGCCGCCGCCTCCGCTGCTTCTTCTTCCGCATCCCCCTCCTTCGCAACTTCCTCTCCTCCTTCCCCTTCCGATTCGACGGCCCACACCCCCCCCCCCCCCCCGGCCTTCGATTTCGACTGTAAGCCCCTTTTTACTTATTTACTTTTATTTTTCCTATGTAATTGGTATTAGAAAATTATAAAAATCAGTTTTTTTATAAATAGCATGATATAAAAGGTTATATTTTTATCATATAGAAAAGGTTAGACTTTTACATAGGAAAAAGTTAGAATTTTTAAAATAGAAAAGATTTAATTTTTCTATATTAAAAGACCATATTTTTATAAGTGAAAGGCGAGATTTCTGTTATAGAAAAGAACGGATTTTTATAAGTAGAAAGATCGGATTTTTACAGTTTGAAAGGAATTATAAAAATATAATCTTTATCGATACGAACACTGTTATCAAAATATGATTTTTACCATATAGTTAGAAATAAAAAGATATAATTTTTATACAGAAGTTAGAAAAGTAAATATACGATTTTCATATAGAAGTAGTGATGAAAATTCTACTTTTACATTATAGAAGTGTTAAAAATATAACTTTTATATAGTAGAAGATATAAAAATATTAATTTTATATAAGTAGTGTATTGAAAATAAAATTTCTATATAATAGAGAATATAAAAATATAATCTTTATATTTGAAAAGGTTAAATCTTTATATTTGAAAAGGCGAAATCTTTATGTAGAGAATAGCGTGATAAAAATGGAATTTTTATCTATATAATAGCGATGTAAAAATAGAATTTTTATCTATATAGTAGCGTTTTAAAAATAGAATTTTTATCTATATAATAGCGATGTAAAAATGGAATTTTTATCTATATAGTAGAGATGTAAAAATAGAATTTTTATCTATTTAGTAGCGTTGTAAAAATATAATTTTTATCTATATAGTAGCGTTGTAAAAATAGAATTTTTATCTATATAGTAGCGATGTAAAAATAGAATTTTTATCTATATAATAGCGATGTAAAAATAGAATTTTTATCTATATAGTAGCGGTGTAAAAATGGAATTTTATCTATGTAGTAGTAGTATAAAAATATAATTTTTATATACATAACAACAATATAAAAATATGATTTTTATATATGTAGTGGCTACGGGCAACGAAAGTGATGAAAGGCGAGCACGGTGAAGATGTTCTACATAGGAAGTGCCGTGGAGTTAGGATAGCTATTGGTGAGAACTTCTCACTCTTCAATTTCTTTTTCTAGTTATATATATATACTAGGATGCAGACGGTGCTTAGAAGAACCCGACACCCGTCATCCACAGACCATGGATGGCTTGTTTGTTTAATTGATGTGTTGTGAAAATTGTTTGTGATGTTGATGTGAAATCGATAATAAAAGGTAGATGGTTGAAATAAATATTTTATCGTTAAAAATATAATTTTTAACATGAAAGTGAATAAATAAATATTTATAAACAAATCGGCCGATTTGTTTATATACACTGATTCGACTGATATTGATTGGGATGATAAATTTTACACATCACCCAACTGCGCAAATAAAAATCTGTGTTTGTTGATTTGAAACCCCACACGGGTGTTGGGATGATATTTGGGTACACTAATCCCAATTTTTTAATTATATGTCGATCGATTGGTCGACAGACTGTGTAAGCGTTGATTATTTATATTTGATGCTTATGCAGTTGTGTGGTGCACTTTGGATGATGGTTGATTGTTTATTGTTGCTATTATATACATGTGTTGTATGGAATCCATATAATTAACGTTATATGGTAATTGATTGGGCCTCATTCCAATCGGGAAAATAGTGAATATTATAAAAGAAAATTCATGTGTTGAATATAAAAATAGTCATGTGTTGACGATGTTCATGTATTGAAATGATTCATGTGTTGAGTAAAATATTTTAAATAATAAAATTTATATCTTCATCATATTTAAATTAGAAGCTACTTCACGGTGGAGTAATTAAAAATCAAACAATAGATACCATAATTTTATAAAATATTTTACATAACAAAAATAGTCGTGTGTAGGCAGTACTCATTTGTTGAGATTGGTCGTGTGTTGAAAGAAATATAGATTCATGTGTTGAATAGAATAAATATTCATTTGTTGAATAGAATAACGAATTTATTGAAATATATAAAAAAAACCGTGTTGATTAGAGTTGCGCCATTTTGACGTGAACGATAGTTATATCGATTGCATTCGTTTTTATAATGAATATAGAAAAGGTAGTGATTTCAAAATATAACGTTTTGAAAATATTATCATTTATATACTAATGATAAGAAATATTCAATTTTGATTAGAAATTGAATATAGAGTTGAAATGGTTTTGAAAACGAATTTAAAACGATTTATAAAATACGTTTTAAAAGGAAATCGATGAAATATATATTTAACATATATATTATATATATAATGGCCTGAATAGAACGCGCCGCGCCGCGGCAGTTCGTGAATTTCGACCATTGACTTCAAATTGACGTTGCGGGAGATCCGACCGTCGGATTCTCCTAAAACGGGAACCGTTGGGTTCGTATCGAAAAGAGCTTTCCAATGAATATTAGAAATTTGAAATCTAACGGTTGGATTTGGAATTATGTCCAAATCAAATTTAGAAAAGGTCGATGTAAGTGCAGTTCGATGGCCGTTGATGGAAATCGACTGTACGGGCCTTGATAAAATTATTAAAAATATCTATAATTTGTGTAAAATCATAAGAAATGATTTGGGAAAAATTGGGCTGAAAAATTCCATATTTGAAAAGATAAAAATAGATTTTTATCGAAATGAACTAGTTTTGAACTAGAATTAAAATCAATTTATTTTTGAAATAAATAAATTGAATTTGAAAGTGATTTTAAAAATAATCAGTATTCCTAATACGTGAATTGGACTGGAGTTGAATCGAAATTGTCTTCGGAATATTTCGATGTTGGATTTCGTGATTATACAGATATTGTTATGGGAATTTGAAAGATATATTTTATATCGTTATTTCCAATACGATATTTGTTGGTTTCAGAATTTGATATTGAATATAAGCCGGTATATTTTCTATTCAGAGCCTTGTATTTAATATCAAATGTGATTTGGGTTTATCATGAATCGTGTTTTAGATGACATTGGTTCTTTAACCCAGTTAAAGGCAGGATGTTGATTTTTGAAAATATTAAAACTAAGTGGAGTTTTAATGAATCTTTAATTAGATTAAAAATGTGAATTGATAAATTAAATTATCAAATTTGAAAGGTGATCGAGAATGGAGTATCACCAGTTTTTCTCCAAAGCGGTAGTTAAATCTGTAATTAGATTTGAACGTGAAATGGTAATTAATTTTACCGATAACACCGTGGTGTTAGATATGGAGTATTACCAGTTTTGCTCCATGGGATGATTATGTTGGGATTGGGACATAAAATAAATAATTACTTCGGTGTGGTTCGCTAATCCCGACTAGTTTGAAATGATATCCAAAGGAAGATTAAAGAATAAATTTAGAAGAATTTATCTTGGATAAAATTAATGGGAACCTTTCCCTAAGAATGTGATTTCATGAATAAAAGGATATTCTGAATTGGAATGAGGCATTTGTTGTGTTTGTGTAACATTTGTTTATCATATACGTGGGTTATTCAGAAAGTCCGGGTTATACCCATTCTGAATAACTGATTCGTCGAGATGTCGAAGATGAAGACGGTGGTTGAAGAACGGAAGTCTTCACATCGTTTGGGTGATTACTGATGATCTCAATTGGGCTGTACACCCAAGATGAGGGAAACAGTTAGTGATCGTCCAAACGTACTTGGAGATGGATGGATATGCGAGGAAAGTGCCTCCGGTTTCGTTCAGACCCAGAACGAACTTGTAAATGGATAGTGTGTCTGACATTGGATTTTATTCTGTGTTGATTGATCTCTATTAAATATACATCTGTTTGGCGGCGT
Organism: Allium sativum; assembly: GCA_030737875.1. Classification (NCBI taxonomy): domain Eukaryota; kingdom Viridiplantae; phylum Streptophyta; class Magnoliopsida; order Asparagales; family Amaryllidaceae; genus Allium; species Allium sativum. Next base: position 392,268,586 of record CM060924.1, on the reverse strand, counting down.
AGAATTTATTCTCTTGCTTAACGCCCTTCTCTGAGACGTACGAGCTCAGAGGTTGTATATCGAAGGACATTAGTCACATGGAGTGAATTGCCAGTGTGGCACGCGTAAGTGGCAATTGATCAAGGCTTCTGTTGAAAAGCAAAGTCTTGTGGTTGATGATCAAAGCACGGCCTGTGTGGCGTAGCTTTGTGTATAACGTGAATTCGCGAGCCTCACACCTCGGTATGAGTCAAAAACGGGATACGGACCCAAGGAGTGCACGATGTTTCTTTCTAGCTATGGTGGTGTCAGTGACCTACCAGCCCTGACATTTATATACTTTTCACCTGTGTGGTTGTTGGATACGAGGCGCCTTAGATATAGGTCTTTTAGGACTGGGAAACGTGTGTTCAGGAATAATTAATCCTCAAAAGTAAGGGAGGATCGGCCTTGGAGGTTCCAAAGGATCAGAGTGGGGTCCTGAAGCATTGCTAGAGTGTCTTGAACGCGGAGAGGAGCTTGCCCCTTGCCTCGACTCATGACGGAAATCCAATTTCCAATACGTGATATTGCGGTTTAAATTGTAGAACTAGTATGGCGACATGATAGATGGTACCCATCCCGCCTATGATTGATATTTATGATTGAAATTGTTTTGACACTATGCACATATAATAGTATCAAATGATTTGTTTTAAACGTACCAAGCATGTTTGGCTATTATAAGGGAAAACCCTATCATCCGGCTTGCGTTGCATTGTGTGATGGGACCTGGGTCTTATAATAGCTTCATTTTTTCAAAGAGCATTGCGTTGTTTTGTTATATGCACTAGTATTCTTGGGAGGAAACCCGTTCCGTGTTATACGACGTGGTCCCTTGAATTACTCTCTTTTAAAGTAAAGTTTTAAATAACTGTTTTAGTTCTCACACCAGTCACATGACTGACCTGGAGTTTATTGTTTTAACCTAAACTCTGGGTGCCCCTATTTTCCGCACGGGCCGCTAGTAGTTTTGGTTTTGCAGATTTATATTCACAGGATCCTGATTTACAACTGGAATGATGCTCGGAAAGCTCTGTATCCGCGTATCACTTTCAGTTGTGTTTTGTATATTTTTCCGCTACTATGTAATTTATTGTAATCTCTGATAATTATCGAATGTAATTTATTCAATTATACTCTGTATATTCTTGTATCTGATGGAATTGTTGTAATAACAATGAAATGTTCTTCCGTCTGCGTTCTGTTTTGTCTTGTCCTCAACGCAATCCGTGCTTTCCTTCATGGGGAAGTTCGGGTCGTGTCAGTTTGGTATCAGAGCTTTGGTTTACAGAGCTCGAGAACAAGACACATTAGAACCATACGAAAGAATTCATCAGATATTGGATTAGTAATATCCAATTAGAATGACTCGTTAGAGATAGGATTAGTAGTATCCTAGAACGAGTGTGAAGAATATAGTTTTCAAATGAAAACAATTTTGTTTTGAAAATTTAAATCGCTTTATACATATTTAAATATTTATTTATTTTAAATATGGACAATCGAGTATATGAAGATTTCGCGTATACGCGTCATGAACGTATAGTCGAAGTTTTAATATACTAGATAGATATAGAATTACACTCTAGTCGCCCGGAGATGATGTTGATAATGACCATGGCATCATCAATATTTATGTTCGTGTTTTGAAGGTGTGATTTCTATATATTTCCATTAGACTGGTGTGAGAACCAAAATATAGCTAGAATACATTGTTGTGAATTGGCATCAAAAACATGATTTTTGTATGTATCAAAATTATGAATTTGAAACTCTAATTCACTAAATGATTGATGTTTGTGTTGTTTGTTTATTTGTTTGATAATTTTGAACCATTTAGCCTAATAGAAACGAATATTGAATTGTATTGAAAATTGGTCACATTTGTTTGCATATACAAGTACTTACATTGAACAGGTCATAGCAAGGAGGCTAGAGCAGAGAATAAAATTTGTTTACCCGACAAATTGGTACATATTTAATATAATTTACTGTTTTGTTTGGGTGATGATGATTTTATGAGCCGATTGGCTAGCCGCTTGGCTTTTTCTTTTTCTTTTTGAGATGAGAGGGCCTGTATGGCAATTTCGGGATTTTCCCGTGGCTCCCGGTGCAGGAGAGGTTATGGCGAAATTTTTCGAAAATTTAGGGTGTTAGCCAAATTTTTGAAAAATTTGAAAAGTTCTTAAAAACTGAAAAAGTTGAAGAACTTAAGCCGTAGTCAAAATAATGGGAGTTGAGTTGATTTGTTAAACAACTTTCGGCTTCGCTCCTTTTCGGCTTCGCTCCTTTTCGGCTTCCATTGTTATGTTCCTTTTCGGCCTTTGATTTAGAGAAAATTAGAATATCATCAATCAAAAAAAAACAAGAACAAATTTATTCAATTAAAATCACACATTGAACTGATTAGAAAATAGTTAGAAATATATACTGGTGCATTATATATATTTGAACAGGAAATTGGATAGCTGTTGAGTAAAGATTTTATTTGCGTGCCCGACAAATAGGTAAACCTTAATGAGTTGGATGTGAAATATTATTATATCAACTCCTGTGAGTGCCATTGGATGCGGAGTGCTGGTTATTCTGTGTGTAATTAATAAATGTCGCCATAGGATAGCAACAATTAATTTTGAACTACATTACATAGCATACTTCTGGAAGATAGGCATACTTCATCATATACCACATAAGCATTTGGAGCTTGTGTGACGAGGTGGAAGATTTACCATACGAGCGAGAGGCTTGTATGGCGATGACTATATTTTACAGGTTGAACTGATGACTGATATGGACAATATAAAATTGTAACGATAAAATTGCCAAATTAATAAAAACCCCACACGGGTCTAGAGTTGACGATAATCACGTCTCTCTAGTTATTAGATACGGCACATGGACTATTTATTTCCCACACGGGACGAGGTGACGAGGATTTATCCTCTGGAGCATTTAAAATACACACTCCCTCAGGCTTTGACAGGGTGACGAGAATTTATTCTCTGGAGTTATTATCAATACACGCTCCCCTGTAAACACCAGAATATATCACTATAAATATGTGTATGCTTATTAGGATTTATTGGGTACCTAATACGGCCCAATAAATTTCCAAACCTCTCCCCGTACAAAGGAGGTTATGGCGAAATTTTTCGAAAATTCCGGGTATTAGCCAAATTTTTGAAGAATTTGAAAATTCTCAGAAACTGAAAAGTTGGAGAATATAAGCCAGATCGAACGTAGAGTTGATTAATCAAAGCACTTTCGACTTTGTTCCTTTTCGGGGACGAAAAGTTTTAAGTGGGGGAGAATGTAACAACCCGAAAATTTGGGCCAGTTTAAAATTTTTATTTTGGCAATTTTAGCGAATTTTGATTATTTAAAATGAATTATTTTAAATAATAACGACGAAAAATTTATTTTGAATAGAATTAGAACGTATATATCATGTACGTCGTCGTTAGAATATAAATAATTATATATAATTATAAAGGGAATTGAAAATGGCGCGGTAGTTCGATAATTCGATTTCAAACTTCAAATTGAATGTACCGGGTGCAAAATAAACCGGATTTTAGTGAAACCAAAAATATTAGAATCTATTTGATGATATCTTTCCAACGAATCCGAGAAATCAAAATTTCATAGCGGGAATCAAAAGATATGTCCAGTTGAAAATTCTGAATAGTCGCTATGGAATTCAGGACCTTAAAAATGGAAATTTTGCAAACGATCTCAGATTTTGATGAAACCACTTTTGTTTGGTCCGTGATGTCAAATTATTACTAGATTCCAAATTTCATAATTTTTCGAATCAATATGTGAGCGTGGCAAAGGAAAACGCGTTTAACCAGTTTTAGTTGATTTTAATCGACTGGAAAATGGCCATTTTTCCAACGGTCTCAGAATTCGACGAAATTAGTTTTGTTAGGACCGTATCGTCAATACGAAGCTAGAAAATATTTTTTGGGGATTTTTAGAGTTAGTATGTGACCCCGGTAAATTGAAATGCGCGTTCAAATTCAATATATAGAGTTATATGTTGATTTTGACGAAAACTGGTCGAAACGATCGAATCAGCTTGCGATACATATCCCATTGTGTTCGGAATGGGGGTGAAACGCTATGGACGACAGGCGGTGGGCCTCGTTTTGAGGTCGAAATAAAAAGTCAACTTAGGAGAGAGAAAATAAATAAAAATAATAATTAAAATAATTCCTCTTCCCTCTCCTTTACTCCTCTGCCCCCCCCCCCCCCCCTTCTTCAAAGTCGATCTCCAGAAATTAAAAAAAAAGAGAAAAATGGGGCGATGGATGGGGGCGATTCGCCGCCGCCGCCACTCCATTGCGGCCCCAGGTGGCGCGCCGAGCCCCCCCCCCCTGCTGCGCCGCTCCCTCTCCTCTTCTTCCCCCTTTCCTTTCTGAAACGCGACGCGCCCCAACCCGCATCGCCCCCTCTTCTTCCTTCCTCCTCCTCCTGTCGTCGCCTCCGCTGCTTAGTCTTCCGCCTCCCCATCCTTCGCACCTTCCTCTCCTCCTTCCCCTTCCGATTCGACAGCCCACAGCCCCCCTGGCCTTCGATTTCAACTGTAAGCCCCTTTTTACTTATTTACTTTTATTTTATTTCTTTTTTTTCCTATGTAATTGGTATTAGCAAATTATAAAAAACAGTTTTTTTATAAATAGCATGATATAAAAGGTTATATTTTTATCATATAGAAAAGGTTAGACTTTTACATAGGAAAAGTTAGAATTTTTAAAATAGAAAAGATTTAATTTTTCTATATGAAAAGACCATATTTATATAAGTGAAAGGCGAGATTTTTGTTATAGAAAAGAATGGATTTTTATAAGTAGAAAGGTCGGATTTTTACAGTTTGAAAGGAATTATAAAAATATAATCTTTATCGATACGAACACTGTTATCAAAATATGATTTTTACCATATAGTAAGCAATAAAAAGATATGATTTTTATACAGAAGTTAGAAAAGTAAATATATGATTTTCATATAGAAGTAGTGATGAAAATTCTACTTTTACATTATAGAAGTGTTAAAAATATGACCTTTATATAGTAGAAGATATAAAAATATTATTTTTATATAAGTAGTGTATTGCAAATAAAATTTCTGTATAATAGAGAATATAAAAATATAATCTTTATATTTGAAAAGGTTAAATCTTTATATTTGAAAAGGCGAAATCTTTATGTAGAGAATAACGTGATAAAAATGGAGTTTTTATCTATATAATAGCGATGTTAAAATAGAATTTTTATCAATATAGTAGCGTTGTAAAAATAGAATTTTTATCTATATAATAACGATGTAAAAATGGAATTTTTATCTATATAGTAGAGATGTAAAAATAGAATTTTTATCTATATAGTAGCATTGTAAAAATAGAATTTTTATCTATACAGTAGCGTTGTAAAAATAGAATTTTTATCTATACAGTAGCGTTGTAAAAATAGAATTTTTATCTATATAGTAGCGATGTAAAAATAGAATTTTTATCTATATAATAGCGATGTAAAAATAGAATTTTTATCTATATAGTAGCGGTGTAAAAATGGAATTTTATCTATGTAGTAGTAGTAGTATAAAAATATAATTTTTATATACATAGCAACAATATAAAAATATGATTTTTATATATGTAGTGGCTACGGGCAACGAAAGTGATGAAAGGCGAGCACGGTGAAGACGTTCTACATAGGAAGTGCCGTGGAGTTAGCATAGCTATTGGTGAGAACTTCTCACTCTTCAATTTCTTTTTCTAGTTATATATATATACTAGGATGCAGACGGTGCTTAGTAGCACCCGACACCCGTCATCCACAGACCATGGATGGCTTGTTTGTTTAATTGATGTGTTGTGAAAATTGTTTGTGATGTTGATGTGAAATTGATAATAAAAGGTAGATGGTTGAAATAAATATTTTATCGTTAAAAATATAATTTTTAACGTGAAAGTGAATAAATAAATATTTATAAATAAATCGGCCGATTTGTTTATATACACTGATTTGACTGATATTGATTGGGATGATAAATTTTACACATCACCCAACTACGCAAATAAAAATCTGTGTTTGTTGATTTGAAACCCCACACGGGTGTTGGGATGATATTTGGGTACACTAATCCCAATTATTTAATTATATGTCGATCGATTGGTTGACAGACTGTGTAAGCGTTGATTATTTATATTTGATGCTTATGCAGTTGTGTGGTGCACTTTGGATGATGGTTGATTGTTTATCGTTGCTATTATATACATGTGTTGTACGGAATCCATATAATTAACGTTATATGGTAATTGATTGGGCCTCATTCCAATCGGGAAAATAACGAATATTATAAAAGAAAATTCATGTGTTGAATATAAAAATAGTCATGTGTTGACGATGTTCATGTATTGAAATGATTCATGTGTTGAGTAAAATATTTTAAATAATAAAATTTATATCTTCATCATATTTAAATTAGAAGCTACTTCACGGTGGAGTCTAATTAAAAATCAAACGATAGATACCATAATTTTATAAAATATTTTACATAACTAAAACAGTCATGTGTAGGCAGTGCTCATTTGTTGAGATTGGTCGTGTGTTGAAAGAAATATAGATTCATGTGTTGAATAGAATAAATATTCATTTGTTGAATAGAATAACGAATTTATTGAAATATATATAAAACCGTGTTGATTAGAGTTGCGCCATTTTGACGTGAACGATAGTTATATCGATTGCATTCGTTTTTATAATGAATATAGAAAATGTAGTGATTTCAAAATATAACGTTTTGAAAATATTATCATTTATATAGTAATGATAAGAAATATTCAATTTTGATTAGAAATTGAATATAGAGTTGAAATGGTTTTGAAAACGAATTTAAAACGATTTATAAAATACGTTTTAAAAGGAAATCGACGAAATATATATATAATATATATATTATATATATAATGGCCTGAATAGAACGCGCCGCGCCGCGGCAGTTCGTGAATTTCGACCATTGACTTCAAATTGACGTTGCGGGAGATCCGACCGTCGGATTCTCCTAAAATGGGAACCGTTGGGTACGTATCGAAAAGAGCTTTCCAATGAATATTAGAAATTTGAAATCTAACGGTTGGATTTGGAATTATGTCCAAATCAAATTTATAAAAGGTCGCTGTAAGTGCAGTTTGATGGCCGTTGATGGAAATCGACTGTACGGGCCTTGATAAAATTATTAAAAATATCTATAATTTGTGTAAAATCATAAGAAATGATTTGGGAAAAATTGGGCTGAAAAATTCCATATTTGAAAAGATAAAAATAGATTTTTATCGAAATGAACTAGTTTTGAACTAGAATTAAAATCAATTTATTTTTGAAATAAATAAATTGAATTTGAAAGTGATTTTAAAAATAATCAGTATTCCCAATACGTGAATTGGACTGGAGTTGAATCGAAATTATCTTCGGAATATTTCGATGTTGGATTTCGTGATTATACAGATATTGTTATGGGAATTTGAAAGATATATTTTATATCGTTATTTCCAATACGATATTTGTTGGTTTCAGAATTTGATATTGAATATAAGCCGGTATATTTTCTATTCAGAGCCTTGTATTTAATATCAAATGTGATTTGGGTTTATCGTGAATCGTGTTTTAGATGACATTGGTTCTTTAACCCAGTTAAAGGCAGGATGTTGATTTTTGAAAAGATTAAAACTAAGTGGAGTTTTAATGAATCTTTAATTAGATTAAAAATGTGAATTGATAATTTAAATTATCAAATTTGAAAGGTGATCGAGAATGGAGTATCACCAGTTTTGCTCCAAAGCGGTAGTTAAATCTGTAATTAGATTTGAACGTGAAATGGTAATTAATTTTACCGATAACACTGTGGTGTTAGATATGGAGTATTACCAGTTTTGCTCCATGGGATGAATAGGTTGGGATTGGTAAATAAAATAAATAATTACTTCGGTGTGGTTCGCTAATCCCGACTAGTTTGAAATGATATCCAAAGGAAGATTAAAGAATAAATTTAGAAGAATTTATCTTGGATAAAATTAATGGGAACCTTTCCCTAAGAATGTGATTTCATGAATAAAAGGATATTCTGAATTGGAATGAGGCGTTTGTTGTGTTTTTGTAACATTTGTTTATCATATACGTGGGTTATTCAGAAAGGCCGGGTTATACCCATTCTGAATAACCGATTCGACGAGATGTCGAAGATGAAGACGGTGGTTGAAGACCGGAAGTCTTCACATCGTTTGGGGGATTACTGATGATCTCGATTGGGCTGTACACCCAAGATGAGGGAAACAGTTGGTGATCGCCCAGACGTATTTGGAGATGGATGGATATGCGAGGAAAGTGCCTCCGGTTTCGTTCAGACCCAGAACTAACTTGTAAATGGATAGTGTATCTGACATTGGATTTTATTCTGTGTTGATTGATCTCTATTAAATATACATCTGTTTGGCGGCGGAGAATTTAGTCTCTTGCTTAACGCCCTTCTCTGAGACGTACGAGCTCAGAGGTTGTATATCAATGGACATTAGTCGCATGGAGTGAATTGGCAGTGTGGCACGCGTAAGTGGCAATTGATCAAGGCTTCTGTTGAAAAGCAAAGTCTTGTGGTTGATGATCAAAGCACGGCCTGTGTGGCGTAGCTTTGTGTATAACGTGAATTCCCGAGCCTCACACCTCGGTATGAGTCAAAAACGGGATACGGACCCAAGGAGTGCACGACGTTTCTTTCTAGCTATGGTGGTGTTAGTGACCTACCAGCCCTGACATTTATATACTTTTCACCTGTGTGGTTGTTGGATACGAAGCGCCTCGAATATAGGTCTGTAAGGACCGGGAAATGTGTGTTCAGGAATAATTAATCCTCAAAAGTAAGGGAGGATCGGCCTTGGAGGTTCCAAAGGATCAGAGTGGGGTCCTGAGGCATTGCTAGAGTGTCTCGAACGCGGAGAGGAGCTTGCCCCTTGCCTCGACTCATGACGGAAATCCAATTTCCAATACGTGATATTGCGGTTTTAATTGTAGAACTAGTATGGCGACATGATAGATGGTACCCATGCCGCCTATGATTGATATTTATGATTGAAATTGTTTTGACACTATGCACATATAATAGTATCAAATGATTTGTTTTAAACGTACCAAGCATGTTTGGCTATTATAAGGGAAAACCCTATCCTCCGGCTTGCGTTGCATTGTGTGATGGGACCTGGGTCTTATAATAGCTTCATTTTTTCAAAGAGCATTGCGTTGTTTTGTTATACGCACTAGTATTCTTGGGAGGAAACCCGTTCCATGTTATACGGCGTGGTCCCTTGAATTACTCTCTTTTAAAGTAAAGTTTTAAATAATTGTTTTAGTTCTCACACCAGTCACATGACTGACCTGGAGTTTATTGTTTTAACCTAAACTCTGGGTGCCCCTATGTGATAAACCGGAAGTTCCCATACTTTGAATCGACCATAAACCACACAGGTCTGAACCAAAGGTTGGAAATTTGCAGATACATCAACTCTGGGAATACAACAACATCAGAACAGATAACAAAAGACTTTTATAACATTAATAATAAATGTTACATCAGAGTACAGAATATATCAGAGTACATTAAATATAATACAGCGGAAGATAAATACAATAATTTAATACAATGCACAGCGGAAGTGTTCAATGTTCTGGACACAGCTTTAAGCTTCGATCCAGAATCCTACTCAAGAGATAAACCTGCAGACAAATTACTCGAATGCCCGTGTGGAAAAGAGGGCACCTGAGTTTGCAAAGGTGGAAACAAACTACGAGTCAATCATGGGACTGGCGTGAGAATTCTTTACTACTTTAACTAATAGTAATAAGGCAAATCCAAGGACCACGCCGCTAACGCGGAATGGGTTTACTCCAATGGATTGCCATGCATAATAATAAGGGAAATCGTCAAACAGCACAATGCTTTTTAGAAAAATGAAACCATTATAAGACCCAAGTCCCATCACACAATGCAACGCAAACCGGAGGATAGGGTTTTACCTTATAATGGTCAAGAGATGATAAATACGTAAAAACGGTATTATTATTAGTGTGTATATGTTTTAGTAAAACATTTCAAAATAAATGTATCAATCCTAGACGGCATGGGTACCATGTATCATGTCGCCATACTAGTTATACAATCAAAACCGCATGGGGCATATTGGAAATTGGATTTCCATCATGAGTCAAGGCTAGGAACGATCTCCTTACCGATTCGAGACACTCTAGCAATGTCCCAGGATTCGGACGCTGGCGAACCCTTGGATACAGCAGGGCCGGTCCACAAATACTTTAGTGGATTAGTTATGCCTGAACACACGCCTCCCGGTCCTATTGAACCTATAATACGGCCTTTGGCGACCGCAAAAATAAACCGAGGCCTCGAAAATTCCATCATCCACATAAGTAAAATGTCAGCGCTGGTAGGTCCCTGACACCACTATAAGCTAGAAAGAGGACGTGTGCACTCCCTGCGTTCCCTTGCTCCGTTTTAGACCCTACCGGTGTGTGAGGCTCGCGAAGTTACGCTACACAAAGCTATGCCAAAATAGGCTATGCTTTGATCATTCCACAAGGCCTGCTTTGCAACAAAAGCCTTGATCATTTGCATCTTGGCGTGCCACGTTGACATTTCACGCCATGCAATTCATAACTATTAACATACAACCACTAAGGGTGTTAAGCAAGAGAATAAATTCTCCGCCACCAATGGTTGTATATTAATAAAAATCAATTTACATAGAATGAAATCCAACGTCATGACATGCATCCATTTATAAGCTTATGCTCTAGGTCCGAGCGAAAGCCAAATCCGTCGATCTCCAAACACGTTTGGATTATCATTACCAAATACCTTGCCTTGGGAGGCCAGTCCCAATTCAAGTTACCAGTCATCATCATCCCAACGATGTGAAAACCTTCGGTCTTCAACCACCGTCTACATCTTCGACTCTTGATCGTCGTGATGATTATTCAGAATGGGTTAAACCCAGTCTTTCTGAATAACTCGCATATTTTGTAATTAAAAACCAAACAATGTAAAATCACACCATACGCCACATTCCAACTCAGAATATTTTTTTAATGATATATTCATATTAGAAGATTTTCATTAATTTTATCAAAGATAAACTATGAAAATAAAATCTTAAATCTTCCTTAAAAGATTTATTAAAACTCTAATTTTGATTTAATATCAAAAATCATTATTAAGAGATCATTTATTTAAAGGGATAAATCTTGTCTTAAATAGGTTAAAGAACTAGTGTCCTTTAAAACACAGTTCACGATAAACCCACAAATCAATTTCCAAAATATAGAATTCCATATAAATCAAATCAATATATAATCGATATAAATTTCTGTATCGGACTAATAATATAAATGGAATAACGGCAAAGCCTCTTAAATTCCAAATATAATATCGGTCTTCTTTTACAGAAGCCCATTTCGATTATTGCCAATCGAATTCCTACTTAATTCCAATTTAATATATTAAATTGGGAAAAACTTGATTTTTAGAAAATGCCTTTTTAAATCTATAAAATAGATTTATAAATTCCAAATAATAATTTCAATGTAAATTGGATTAAAGGACAAATGTCGTTTAAAACACCGTCCACGATAAATCCACTTCACATCTCAATTTATTTCATATCACAAAATATAATTGCAAATTCTAATGGTCTTAATTAAAAGATTTCTCTTTAAATATTAATTATTAAAAACATATTTAAAATAATCATTAAAAATATTCTTTATATAAAAGATTTTTAAATGGGAAGTATTCTTCATATTACAGATTTTTATCTTTTGCAAATATTCTATATTTTAACATATACTCGATTAAAAATATATTTTCCCTTGTGAAAACATATCCTTTATATAAAAAGGATTTCTAATGTAAAAATATTCTTATTTAAAAGAACACCTGAATCGAAATGCAACTCAATCGTTTACCATATAATTTGGATTATATGGATTTCACACACACTACATATATGACCATAATAGTATAATCATCAAGTCAACCATTTACATCCAAAGTGTAATTTGCACTGCGTAAGCGTTAAAATGAAATAATAACGCTCATCGCAGCCTGCCGATCTAACGATCAACATACAACTAAATATTGGGATTAGTGTATGTTAATCTTCATCCAACACCTGTGTGGGGTTTCAACCAACAACCAAATAATAAATTAACTTGTGCACTTGTGCGATGTGTGAAAATTATCGACCCAATCACATAAACAAGTCAGGAAACTTGTCTATGGCAGTGTAATACACAATATAACACGACGATAAAAATGTCTCTTTTATTTCTATTCTCTATCGCATGTAAAATGCCAATAGAAATGTAATTTTTTTTATATCTATTCTTTTATTGCCTCTAAAATGACGATAAAAGTAAAATCATTTATTTCAATTCGTTTCATTGTAAATGAATGAGAAGAAGAATATAACATTAATTCCATTTGTAATAGGGAATACAAATAATAACAAAAAATATAATTTTTTCATTTCATGCTTTATTTGCAATAGAGAATGCAAATAAAGATTCAACTTTTTAATTTGAGGTTTATTTACATAGAGGGATGTAAATAAAAATTGTAACTTTCTCATTTCATAATTTATTTGCATTAAGGATTGCAAATTAAATTGTATCTCTTTTATGCTCATGTTTTATTTGTGATGAGTAATGCAAATAGAAATGTAATATTTAATTTCTAGTTTTATTTACATCAAGAAATGTAAATAAAAGAACAACTTCTTATTTTATGTTTATTTACATCAAGTGAAGTAAATAAATAATAAAAAAAATGTAACCTTTATTTTAATGTTTTGTCCGCATTTAAAACATGCAACAAAAATGTAACCTTTGTTTTTAATAAATTTGCTTGCATCTAAATTCGCAAACAAAATGTAATTTTTATTTTCTATGTTTCGTTTTCATTGTAGAATGCAAACAAAAATATAATTTTTATTTTCATGTATTGTTTACATTGTGGAATGTAAACAAAAATATGAACTTTTGGTTTCATGCAATATTTGCATTGAAAAATGCAAATAAAAATGTGTTACTTTAAAGTCATGTTATATTTGCGTTGTGGAACACAAATAAAAATGTCCTTTTATTTTTAATGTTTTATTTGTGTTTGCAAACCCAAATAAAAAGACCATTTTTATTTTTCTACGTTATATTTATGTTTGTGGACACAAATATAAAGGATCATTCATTTTCTATAATGTATTTGTGTTTGAGAACACAAATAAAAAGGTTCGTTCATTTTTCAAATTATATGTGCATAAGTGAATGCAAATAAAAGAACAAATTTTATTTTCCAACATATATTTGCATTAGAAAATGCAAATAAAAGAACAAATCTTATTTTCATTGCATATTTACATATGTGAATGTAAATAAAAGAACAAACTTTAATTTCAATGTATATTTACATATGTAAATGTAAATAAAAGAATAAACTTAAATTTCAAAATATATTTGCATTTGTAAATGCAAATAAAAGAATAAATTTTGATTTCAATGACTTGTTCACATTTGTGGATGCGAACAAAAAGGTAGATTTTAACTTTAATGATTTGTTCGCATTTGTGGATGCGAACAAAAAGATAATTTTTAATTTCAATGATTTGTCCGCATTTGTGGATGCGAACAAAAAGATAGATTTTAACTTTAATGATTTGTTCGCATTTGTGGATGCGAACAAAAAGATAATTTTTAATTTCAATGATTTGTCTGCATTTGTGGATGCGAACAAAAAGATAATTTTTAATTTTAATGACTTGTTCGCATAAGTGGATGCGAACAAAAAGGTAAATTTTGTTTGCATTGTAAATGCAAAACAAAGGCAAGTTTTATTTTTATATAAAATAAAATAAAAAGGTAAATTTTATTCTCAAGTTATATTTACATTATAAAATGTAAAAGGTAGATTTTAGTTTCAAGTCATATTTGTGTTTTAAGAACACAAATACAAATAAAAATATAAGTTTTGTTTCAAGTTACATTTGTGTTTTGAGAACACAAATAAGAACATAAGTTTTGTTTCGAGTTACATTTGTGTTTTGAGAACACAAATAAGAACATAAGTTTTGTCCTCAAGATATATTTGTGTTTTGAGAACACAAATAAAAATATAAGTTTTGGTTTCAAGTGATATTTACATTATAAAATGTAAATAAAAAAAAAGTAAGTTTTATTTTCAAGTGATATTTACATTATGGAATGTAAATAAAAAAAAGTAAGTTTTGTAAATTTCTATTTTCGACATTTTTTTTTTCACATCGGGGGGTGCAAACAAAATATAATCTTTTTTTCTCAAACATTTTGTTCGCATCGAGGAATGCAAACAAAATACAATCTTTTTTATTCTTTTGTAATTTTGTTCGCATAGAGAAATGCAAACAAAATAAAATCCTTTTGTTCTTTTTTATTTTGAATTGAAAAGTAAATCAATTCAAATCTAAACAAGGTTTTAACATAGAATAAGTGACAATAACATGGATCTATACTATTCATTACAAACACAGAATCAACCATCACCAATACGAATACACAAAACAGATCTGAAACGTAATCATATATATATATATATATATTACATCGCAATTTAATTAATTTAATTAATTAATAAATGTAAATAAAGAATCTCACATTGAATTTTGCTGATTTTTCAACTGCCTCCGTTTCAGCTGCGGTCTGCGCCATCGCGAAGCACTAGGAAAGACGAGTCCAACGCAACTTACGGTTTGTAAAACAGACCTCGTATGATCAAGATATGGATTTTCAAAGATTGTATAATTTAAATAATAAATTAATTAAAATAATATAATATTATTACCTTCTTCTTCCTCGTTTATACGTATCGGCCGAAACACAAACCGCTCCTCTAAGCTTGCCGTCGCACCTCACCAGAAGCACCCTGGCGCCGATCAACCACCTCCATTCGAACCGCCACGACATGCTCTACCCTTGGCCGAAGCCATGTCCAACTCGCCCCCCCCCCAGGACCCGCAAACCACCCAAAAACGTAGCCCCTTCTCGGTCAGAATTCGCAAAATCCATGAATCAAAACCCGATCTTGACCGTATAGATTTGTAGCTCTCTGAATTCTCTTCGATTTGGTATATCATACGTTAAATTTCATTGAACGGATTGAGAGATCTAAGCATTTGAAAATCGGAGCTTTTCAGCCCTTGAAATCTGGGCGGCGGCTGCCATCAGGGTTTCAGCCCGAAATTATATATTATTTTAATAATAAATCTCGAAAGTCATGTAATAAAGTGGGATTTTCGGACTATCTCCGATTTGGGCCTGCTTACTGTCGTTCTTAACGTTTTGAGGCCTTCTAACGCAATGGGATGGGTCTCGGGGTCCAATTCCGAAATCTGCAGAAATTTTATTTAAAATTACATTAAAAATCAATTAATTAAATATTGACTGTACATTTAAATATGCCGGGGCCACATACGACCTCAGAAAATTCTAAAAAAAATATTTTTAGCTTTCTGATGACGATACGAATCCAACAAAATTATTTTCGTCGAATTCTGAGACTGTTTAAAAAATGGCTATTATCAAGGCCAATATATTTTAATATTAAAAATACATTTTTAAACAAATAATTTTCGAAACTCGAAATATATAAGTGTTTACTATTTTTCAATGCAGAAACGTCATACCGGACTCAATGGAAGTAGTTTCGAGTCCAAATTCCTTCGTATGTGAAAAGTTGCCTTTTGGGCCATATATATTATATATATTAATAAATCCTACAGCGACTTTTCTGAATATTGAACTAGCCATAACTTTTGATTTTTAAAACGAAACTTCAATTTTTCAGATTCGTTAGAAAGATATGATTAAACAGATTTAAATATTTTTGGTTTCGCTCAATTCTGATTTATTTTGAATCCTGTACAATCAGTTAAAGTTCAAATTCAAATTTTCAAACTACAGCGCTGTTTCTAACTCCTTTTATAATTAAATTAAAATTTATTCGTTTTGACTCCTATTAAAATAAATTTTAGCCATTATTATTTAAATAATTTTATTTTATATTCTCAAAATTCATTAAAATTTCCTAAAGTAAAAATTTTAAATTGGTTCAGAATTTGCGGGTTGTTACAATCTCCCCCACTTAAAATCTTTTCGTCCTCGAAAAGGAAATGAGATGAAAGTTGTTTATTTAACTAATTTAATTGTCATTCTTTTATTGTTTTCAATAATTTTATTAGTTGAATTCATATTCACACAACATAAACATAAATCAATTAGTTGATTAAATTTTTAAATATATATAACCTTTATATTCAAAAAATCATATTTTCTAAAATAAAATTATATATATAATTACAAGTACGCTAATTATGAATTTTTCACTCTAAACTCATTCTAGGGCATTACTAACCCCATCTCTAATGAGTTTTCTCGTTCTAGGATACTACTTATCCTAACTCTAATGAGTATTCTTATTGGATATTACAAATCCAACCTCTGATGAGTCCTCTGTTCAGTTCTAACGAGTTGTATCCCAAAGATTTGAGCTTACCAGAGCTCTGATATCAACTGTGATAACCCGGAAGTTCCCATCCTTTGAATCGACCATAAACCACACAGGTCTGAACCAAAGGTTGGAAATCTGCGGATACATCAACTCTGGGAATACAACTACATCAGAACAGATAACAAAAGACTTTTATAACATCAATAATAAATGTTACATCAGAGTACAGAATATATCAGAGTACATTAAATATAATACAGCGGAAGATAAATACAATAATTTAATACAATGCACGGCGGAAGTCTTCAATGTTCTGGACACAACTTTAAGCTTCGATCCAGAATCCTACTCAAGAGATAAACCTGCAGACAAATTACTCGACTGCCCATGTGGAAAAGAGGGCACCCGAGTTTGCAAAGGTGGAAACAAACTACGAGTCAGTCATGGGACTGGTGTGAGAATTCTTAACTAGTTTAACTAATAGTAATAAGGCAAATCCAAGGACCACGCCGCTAACGCGGAACGGGTTTACTCCAATGGATTGTCGTGCATAATAATAAGGGAAATTGTCAAACAGTGCAATGCTTTTTAGAAAAATGAAACCATTATAAGACCCAAGTCCCATCACACAATGCAACGCAAACCGGAGGAGGGTTTTACCTTATAATGGTCAAGAGATGATAAATACGTAAAAACGGTATTATTATTAGTGTGTATATGTTTTAGTAAAACATTTCAAAATAAATGTATCAATCCTAGACGGCATGGATACCATATATCATGTCGTCATACTAGTTATACAATCAAAACTGCATGGGGCGTATTGGAAATTGGGTTTCCATCATGAGTCAAGGCTAGGAACGATCTCCTTACCGATTCGAGACACTCTAGCAATGTCCCAGGATTCAGACGCTGGCGAACCCTTGGATACAGCAGGGTCGGTCCACAAATACTTTAGTGGATTAGTTATGCCTGAACACACGCCTCCTGGTCCTATTGAACCTATAATACGTCCATTGGCGACCGCAAAAATAAACCGAGGCCTCGAAAATTCCATCATCCACATAAGTAAAATGTCAGCGCTGGTAGGTCCCTAACACCACTATAAGCTAGAAAGAGGACGTGTGCACTCCCTGCGTTCCCTTGCTCCGTTTTAGACTCTACCAGTGTGTGAGGCTCGCGAAGTTACGCTACACAAAGCTATGCCAAAATAGGCTATGCTTTGATCATTCCACAAGGCCTGCTTTGCAACAAAAGCCTTGATCATTTACATCTTGGCGTGCCACGTTGACATTTCACGCCATGCAATTCATAACTATTAACATACAACCACTAAGGGTGTTAAGCAAGAGAATAAATTCTCCGCCACCAATGGTTGTATATTAATAAAAATCAATTTACATAGAATGAAATCCAACGTCAGACATGCATCCATTTATAAGCTTATGCTCTAGGTCCGAGCGAAAGCCAAATCCGTCGATCTCCAAACACGTTTGGACGATCATTACCAAATACCTTTCCTTGGGAGGCCAGTCCCAATTCAAGTTACCAGTCATCATCATCCCAACGATGTGAAAACCTTCGGTCTTCAACCACCATCTTCATCATCGACTCTTGATCGTCGTGATGATTATTCAGAATGGGTTAAACCCGGTCTTTCTGAATAACTCGCATATTTTGTAATTAAAAACCAAACAATGTAAAATCACACCATACGCCACATTCCAACTCAGAATATTCTTTTAATGATATATTCATATTAAAAGATTTTCATTAATTTTATCAAAGATAAACTATGAAAATAAAATCTTAAATCTTCCTTAAAAGATTTATTAAAACTCTAATTTTGATTTAATATCAAAAATCATTATTTAGAGATCATTTATTTAAAGGGATAAATCTTGTCTTAAATAGGTTAAAGAACTAGTGTCCTTTAAAACACAGTTCACGATAAACCCACAAATCAATTTCCAAAATATAGAATTCCACAGAAATCAAATCAATATATAATCGATATAAATTTCTGTATCGGACTAATAATATAAATGGAATAACGGCAAAGCCTCTTAAATTCCAAATATAATATCGGTCTTCTTTTACAGAAGCCCATTTCGATTATTGCCAATCGAATTCCTACTTAATTCCAATTTAATATATTAAATTGGGAAAAACTTGATTTTTAGAAAATGCCTTTTTAAATCTATAAAATAGATTTATAAATTCCAAATAATAATTTCAATGTAAATTGGATTAAAGGACAAATGTCGTTTAAAACACCGTCCACGATAAATCCACTTCACATCTCAATTTATTTCATATCACAAAATATAATTGCAAATTCTAATGGTCTTAATTAAAAGATTTCTCTTTAAATACTAATTAATAAAAACATATTTAAAATAATCATTAAAAATATTCTTTATATAAAAGATTTTTAAATGGGAAGTATTCTTCATATTACAGATTTTTATCTTTTGCAAATATTCTATATTTTAACATATACTCGATTAAAAATATATTTTCCCTTGTGAAAACATATCCTTTATATAAAAATGATTTCTAATGTAAAAATATTCTTATTTAAAAGAACACCTGAATCGAAATGCAACTCAATCATTTACCATATAATTTGGATTATATGGATTTCACACACACTACATATATGACCATAATAGTATAATCATCAAGTCAACCATTTACATCCAAAGTGTAATTTCCACTGCGTAAGCGTTAAAATGAAATAATAACGCTCATCGCAGCCTGCCGATCTAACGATCAACATACAACTAAATATTAGGATTAGTGTATGTTAATCTTCATTCAACACCCGTATGGGGTTTCAACCAACAACCAAATAATAAATTAACTTGTGCACTTGGGCGATGTGTGAAAATTATCGACCCAATCACATAAACAAGTCAGGTAACTTGTCTATGGCAGTGTAATACACAATATAACACGACGATAAAAATGTCTCTTTTATTTCTATTCTCTATCGCATGTAAAATGCCAATAGAAATGTAATTTTTTTTATTTCTATTCTTTTATTGCCTCTAAAATGACGATAAAAGTAAAATCATTTATTTCAATTCCTTTCATTGTAAATGAATGAGAAGAAGAATATAACATTAATTCCATTTGTAATAGGGAATACAAATAATAACAAAAAATATAATTTTTTCATTTCATGCTTTATTTGCAATAGAGAATGCAAATAAAGATTCAACTTTTTAATTTGATGTTTATTTACATAGAGGGATGTAAATAAAAATTGTAACTTTCTCATTTCATAATTTATTTGCATTAAGGATTGCAAATGAAAATGTATCTCTTTTATGCTCATGTTTTATTTGTGATGAGTAATGCAAATAGAAATGTAATATTTAATTTCTAGTTTAATTTACATCAAGAAATGTAAATAAAAGAACAACTTCTTATTTTATGTTTATTTACATCAAGTGAAGTAAATAAATAATAAAAAAAAATGTAACCTTTATTTTAATGTTTTGTCCGCATTTAAAACATGCAGCAAAAATGTAACCTTTGTTTTTAATAAATTTGCTTGCATCTAAATTCGCAAACAAAATGTAATTTTTATTTTCTATGTTTCGTTTTCATTGTAGAATGCAAACAAAAATATAATTTTTATTTTCATGTATTGTTTACATTGTGGAATGTAAACAAAAATATGAACTTTTGGTTTCATGCAATATTTGCATTGAAAAATGCAAATAAAAATGTGTTACTTTAAAGTCATGTTATATTTGCGTTGTGGAACACAAATAAAAATGTCCTTTTATTTTTAATGTTTTATTTGTGTTTGAAAACCCAAATAAAAAGACCATTTTTATTTTTCTACGTTATATTTGCGTTTGAGGACACAAATATAAAGGATCATTCATTTTCTATAATGTATTTGTGTTTGAGAACACAAATAAAAAGGTTCGTTCATTTTTCAAATTATATGTGCATAAGTGAATGCAAATAAAAGAACAAATTTTATTTTCCAACATATATTTGCATTAGAAAATGCAAATAAAAGAACAAATCTTATTTTCATTGCATATTTTCATATGTGAATGTAAATAAAAGAACAAACTTTAATTTCAATGTATATTTACATATGTAAATGTAAATAAAAGAATAAACTTAAATTTCAAAATATATTTGCATTTGTAAATGCAAATAAAAGAATAAATTTTGATTTCAATGACTTGTTCACATTTGTGGATGCGAACAAAAAGGTAGATTTTAACTTTAATGATTTGTTCGCATTTGTGGATGCGAACAAAAAGATAATTTTTAATTTCAATGATTTGTCCGTATTTGTGGATGCGAACAAAAAGGTAGATTTTAACTTTAATGATTTGTTCGCATTTGTGGATGCGAACAAAAAAGATAATTTTTAATTTCAATGATTTGTCCGCATTTGTGGATGCGAACAAAAAGATAATTTTTAATTTTAATAACTTGTTCGCATATGTGGATGCGAACAAAAAGGTAAATTTTGTTTGCATTGTAAATGCAAAACAAAGGCAAGTTTTATTTTTATATAAAAAAAATAAAAAGGTAAATTTTATTCTCAAGTTATATTTACATTATAAAATGTAAAAGGTAGATTTTAGTTTCAAGTCATATTTGTGTTTTAAGAAAACAAATACAAATAAAAATATAAGTTTTGTTTCAAGTTACATTTGTGTTTTGAGAACACAAATAAGAACATAAGTTTTGTTTCGAGTTACATTTGTGTTTTGAGAACACAAATAAGAACATAAGTTTTGTCCTCAAGATATATTTGTGTTTTGAGAACACAAATAAAAATATGAGTTTTGGTTTCAAGTGATATTTACATTATAAAATATAAATAAAAAAAAAGTAAGTTTTATTTTCAAGTGATATTTACGTTATGGAATGTAAATAAAAAAAAAGTAAGTTTTGTAAATTTCTATTTTCGACATTTTTTTTTCACATCGGGGGGTGCAAACAAAATATAATCTTTTTTTCTCAAACATTTTGTTCGCATCGAGGAATGCAAACAAAATACAATCTTTTTTATTCTTTTGTAATTTTGTTCGCATAGAGAAATGCAAACAAAATAAAATCCTTTTGTTCTTTTTTATTTTGAATTGAAAAGTAGATCAATTCAATTCTAAACAAGGTTTTAAAATAGAATAAGTGACAATAACATGGATCTATACTATTCATTACAAACACAGAATCAACCATCACCAATACGAATACACAAAACAGATCTGAAACGTAATCATATATATATATATTACATCGCAATTTAATTAATTTAGTTAATTAATTAATTTAAATAAAGAATCTCACATTGAATTTTGCTGATTTTTCAACTGCCTCCGTTTCAGCTGCGGTCTGCGCCATCGCGAAGCTCTAGGAAAGACGAGTCCAACGCAACTTACGGTTTGTAAAATGGACCTCGTATGATCAAGATATGGATTTTCAAAGATTGTATAATTTAAATAATAAATTAATTAAAATAATATACTATTATTACCTTCTTCTTCCTCGTTTATACGTATCGGCCGAAACCCAAACCGCTCCTCTAAGCTTGCCGTCGCACCTCACCAGAAGCACCCTGGCGTCGATCAACCACCTCCATTCGAACCGCCACGACATGCTCTACCCTTGGCCGAAGCCATGTCCAACTCGCCCCCCCCCCCCAGGACCCGCAAACCACCCAAAAACGCAGCCCCTTCTCGGTCAGAATTCGCAAAATCCGTGAATCAAAACCCGATCTTGACCGTATAGATTTGTAGCTCTCTGAATTCTCTTCGATTTGGTATATCATACGTTAAATTTCGTTGAACGGATTGAGAGATCTAAGCTTTTGAAAATCGGAGCTTTTCAGCCCTTGAAATCTGGGCGGCGGCTGCCTTTAGGGTTTCAGCCCGAAAATTATATATTATTTTAATAATAAATCTCGAAAGTCGTGTAATAAAGTGGGATTTTCGTACTTTCTCCGATTTGGGCCTGCTTACTGTCGTTCTTAACGTTTTGAGGCCTTCTGAACGCAATGGGATGGGTCTCGGGGTCCAATTCCGAAATCTCTAAAAAATATATTTAAAATTACATTAAAAATCAATTAATTAAATATTGAATGTACATTTAAATATGCCGGGGCCACATACGACCTCAGAAAATTCTAAAAAAAATATTTTTAGCTTTCTGATGACGATATGAATCCAACAAAATTATTTTCGTCGAATTCTGAGACTGTTTAAAAAATGGCTATTTTCAAGGCTAATATATTTTAATATTAAAAATACATTTTTAAACAAATAATTTTCGAAACTCGAAATATATAAGTGTTTACTGTTTTTCAATGCAGAAACGTCATACCGGACACAATGGAAGTAGTTTCGAGTCCAAATTCCTTCGTATGTGAAAAGTTGCCTTTTGGGCCATATATATTATATATATTAATAAATCCTGCAGCGACTTTTCTGAATATTGAACTAGCCATAACTTTTGATTTTTGAAACGAAACTTCAATTTTTCAGATTCGTTAGAAAGATATGATTAAACAGATTTAAATATTTTTGGTTTCGCTCAATTGATTTATTTTGAATCCTGTACAATTAGTTAAAGTTCAAAATCAAATTTTCAAACTGTAGCGCTGTTTCTAAGTCCTTTTATAATTAAATTAAAATTTATTCGTTTTCACTCCTATCAAAATAAATTCTAGCCATTATTATTTAAATAATTTTATTTTATATTCTCAAAATTCATTAAAATTTTCTAAATAAAAATTTTAAATTGGTTCAGAATTTGCGGGTTGTTACACCCTATTTTCCGCACGGGCAGCTAGTAGTTTTGGTTTTGCAGATTTATATTCACAGGATCCTGATTTACATCTGGAATGATGCTCGAACAGCTCTGTATCCGCGTATCACTTTCAGTTGTGTTTTGTGTATTTTTCCGCTGCTATGTAATTTATTGTAATCTCTGATAATTATCGAATGTAATTTATTCAATTATACTCTGTATATTCTTGTATCTGATGGAATTGTTGTAATAACAATGAAATGTTCTTCCGTCTGCGTTCTGTTTTGTCTTGTTCTCAACGCAATCCGTGCTATCCTTCACGGGGAAGTTCGGGTCGTGTCAGTGTGTTAGCCGAATTTTTGGAAAATTTGAAAAGTTCTTAGAAACTGAAAAGTTGAAGAACTTAAGCCATAATGAAAATAATTAAAGTTGAGTTGATTAGAGAAACAAATTTCAGCTTCGTTCCTTTTTGGGGACGAAAAGTTATAAGTGGGGGAGATTGTAATAACCCGGAAAATCCGAACCGATTTCAAAATTTTATTTTGGCAATTTTAATGAATTTTGAATATTTAAAATGAATTATTTTAAATAAAAACGACGAGAAATTTATTTTGAATAGAATAAGAATGTGTGTATTTATTTGAAACGACGTTAGAATATAAATATTTATTTTTAATTATAAAAGGAATTGAAAATGGCGTGGTAGTTTGAAAATGGCGCGGTAGTTTGAAAATTCGATTTCAAATTTCAAATGAATGTACAGGATTCAAAATAAACCGGATTTTAGTGAAACCAAAAATATTAGAATCTATTTGAAAATATCTTTCCAACGAATATGAAAAATCGAAATTTCATAGCGGGGATAAATGTTATGTCCAGTTGAAATTCCAGAATAGTCGTTATGGAAATTTGGCCCTTAAAAATGGAAATTTTGCAAACGACCTCCGTTTTTGACGAAATCACTTTTGTTGGATCTAGGATGTCAAATTAATGCTAGATTCCTAAATTCATAATTTTTGAAATCAATATGTGAGCGTGGCAAAAGAAAACGTGTTTTAACAGTTTTAGTCAATTTCGATAGACCAGAAAATGGCCATTTTTCAAACGGTCTCAGAATTTGACGAAATTAGTTTTGTTAGGATCGTATCGTCAATACGAAGCTAGAAATAATATTTCTGTAATTTTTAGAGTCCGTATGTGACACCAGCAAATTAAAATGTATGTTTGAATTGAATATATTGATTATATTTTAATTTCAAGGAAAACTGGCCAAAATAGTCGAATTGGCTTGCGTAACATATCCCATAGTGTTCGGAATGGGGGTAATTAGCCAGGGGCAACAGTCATTGGGAATCGTTTGGAGTTCGTATCATTAAACATGTATTTTGAAATCAAAGGAAATAAATAAAATAAACTATTAATATATATATTTTACATACCCCCCCCCTTTCCTTAAGTCTCTCTCCCCGGTCGAATAAAGTAAAAAGAAAAAAAAAAGAAAAAAAACCTAAATCTAAAATCGCGTCGCGCCTTCTGGGGAGCCGACCACCGCGCCGCCTCGTCCGCCAAGCCCCCTCCACTCCAGACGCCTCCGCCACTTCTTCGCCACCCCCCTCTCACTCGAAGACCGTGCTCACATCGAGCCCATCACGAGAACGAACCCCCCTAGACCGGTGCTCAGCCCTCCGCCCCACCATTAGCCAATCGCCACCTCTGGCGGCCTCCCCTATCGTTCCCGCCGCTCCTCTTTGAAATCCCAATGTTGAGCGCAACGGCAACCCCTTTCTTCAATAGAAACAATTCAGGTGAGTTTTATTTATATAATTTAGTTTAACTAATTTATAAAGTACGATTTAGAATTAATTTTTCTATGTATAAAACATATGAAAGGGTAGGAATTTTATATATAGAAAAGATTTGATGTTTCACTATAGTGAAAGATTATATTTTTATAGTGAAAGATTATATTTTTATAGTGAAAGATTATATATTTTTATAGTGAAAGATTATATTTTTATAGTGAAAGATTATATTATTATTTTATGTGAAAAATATATTTTTATGATGTCAAAGTTTATATTTTTATGATGTTAAAGACTATATTTTTAAGATGTAAAAGATGAGATTTTTATAATTAGAAAAATATAATTTGTATGATTTGAAGAATATGATTTTTACGACGGTAAAAAATATGGTTTTTGTTCATATATAGTAGCGATAAAAATATGGGTTTATTTACATATATAGTTCGAAATAAAAATTCGATTGTTATGTATGAAGATTTGAAATAAAAAATTCGATTTTTATTTTATATGAAGTGAAATAAAAATATGAACTTTATTTTTATCATGAAGTAGCGTATATAAAGATTCGATTTTTATATGAGTAGCGGATTAAAAATAGAATTTTTATGTAATAGAGAATATAAAAATATGATTTTTATATATGTAGCAAAATAAAAATCTGATTTTTATTATATCTAGCAATGAAATAAAAATGTGACTTTTAATATGAACAGCGTAGAGAAGACTGCGTGGGCATTGCAGACAAATCCAGACTGTTCAGAAATAAAGAATGGAGGAGTGGAACCCTCGGCGAGAACTCCTCACTATAATTTTGTAACGACCCAACTTTGGACTATTTTTATAATCTATGATTTATAGATTACGCTAGTAATTGAATTCAAATGTATTTAAATATTATAGAAATTCAGGATAAACAATTATTTTATATAATTTTCTATTGGTAATGATTGTAATTTAATTGTCTTCATTAGTGTATGTATGTAAACTTGGGATTTTTTTATATAAGATAAACAAGATAAAATTTAACACTTTTATAAAATCCATAAAGATGAAGATATAAGAAGACTTAAACAATCCTTGAATCTCCTTCCTTGTAATTTTAGAAATTTGTTAATAAATTGAAGTAAAATTTCATAAGTAATGTTCTTATAAGGTTATCTTGGAATTCACTATTTTATAGGAAACCAAATCATACTAAAAAAATCAATTAGAACTAAAAGAAAACATGTGACTTAGAATATTTGTTAATTAAAATATATAAGTGATGTGTGTAAATTTATATGTACACAAGTATACATAAGTAAAAGTTAAAGATCAAAATTGTATATTTATCAAAGAGGATGTTAAATATAGTATAAAATTCAAAATGTAGATCCATCTTGATATGTATGTACAATACATAAGACATGTATACATTTTGTATGCATTTAAAATATATGTATATAATCTATGATAAGAATGAGACAAAAAAAGAAATCAAAAATATAAGTACATAAAAGATATGAGCATACACAAATTAATATAGGATGACAAATCATAGGGTATATGTCCAGCCTAGACATTAGAATTGAAAAGGGAAAAGAAAGGGGACAATAGCTTGCAAGGATTCATGAATTGACATATATAATTTAGGCGATAAGGAGGCACTTGAACACCCTGTTTTAGTTCAGTCACACATTAGATTTATAGCCTGCATGTGGTACAATATTTGACAGAGTATGCACACATGTAGATGAAGATATTAGGCAGCCTTACACCATCAAGCGATAGGATTTGCCATGAATACTGTATACTACATATAGCCTTTTCAGTAAATAGGTTTTCAATCATCTAAATACCCTGATTTGCCTACACATGCAAAACCAGTAGACACATGCTTGTTTCAGCTACTATCACACCTAAATATGTACAGACTAGATAGGAATTGAAAGGAAAAATCAATATCATTGATAAGTTTGTTTTGCTTAGGGGCCAAGCTTGCATTGATTAATTTATATAAGGTACATATATGTGCATTTTGGCAGCAAGAACATGACACATTAAATATTGGGTAGGAGAAAAATTGGAGACAGTGTAGACTGTTCAATAACATCAATACAGCTGCATATATAGCACCTACCTGACTTAAAACCTCCCACCTTGCATCTATAAATACACATATAAACCCACACAAACACTCACCAATCTACTAGAAAATAGAGAAAGCAAAGGAGTGAATAAATGAGGGAAAACAGTAAGGAACAAGGAGTAAAACTTTGCACCAAAACCAGAGAAAATGGCAAACACAGTGAGGTGTATTGACTAAAATTTGAGGGTTGAAGGAGAAAGAAAAACATAGAGCAAAACCTGGAATTTAAACAGAGGACAATAGCATGGATTACCTGAAAATGAATATGGCAAGACAGTGGAAAAAATCGATGAGTATACACCTTAATATCTTACTATCATATAGATCTTTGTTTAGGTTTAGACTGTATGTATGTATCAGTATTATTGATGAAATAATTAAAGATGCTTAAACATAATTAAACTATGGTTGATGGTTGGATAATCTGAAAAACAATATATAAGAGCAATATTAAAGCAAGTGCTATTTATGTGAAACCTCAAATGAATGCAAACCATATGTGTATTAAAATGAGATCATTTTATAAGATACAAATATTGATGACTAGGTAGAAGGTTAAAGAAATAAAAACTCTAGAAGGAAAAACTGATGGCTTGAAGGCTTGAAAAATCTGAGCGATCAATGAAAATACAGTAACATAATATATGTGAGTAAATACTCTTCAGATCTTTTATGATTTAAGTCCTAGTAAGATGTAACTGTATGTGCGCAAATCGAGACTGATCATTCAAATATTGGATGTTGTTTAGAAGGAAAAATAAGGATAACTTAAGGCAAGAAATTTGAACAAATCAAATATAGACACGGTCTTATAATTATGAGTTAAAACAATTTGGCAATTCTCTTTTATGTTCACAGCCACTTCTAGTACATTAAAGTATGAGTGTGTTAACATATATATACACATATATATCTATTGTATTTGATATAAACACCTATATCAGTCAAGAGTGAATATCTGGATAAGTAGCATGTGATTTAATAAAATTTAAATCCTGAGAACAGAGGGACAAAAGAAAGTGAACATGAGCAGGATAAGGTGACTGAGTGAACTCGAACCTTCCCTGGAACTCTTACTTATAATATATATAACATTGGATCGAATACCAGATCTTCCTGAAGTGGAATTGATTCATATAATATCATATAGGAAGGGTTAAGCATATAAACCAATTACCAGTTGACAGTATATATAAACAGCAAGGGAACACATTCATTTAAAAATCAATAAACATAAATTCTAGAGGGTATTGATGTTTGGGTTTTAAATGAAAATGGTTCATTTATGTTTTCGAAAGTGTGTTAAAACAGGTTTACACCAGACCATAACATATATCAACCAAAATGCAGTAAACTTCAACAACAGGGTTATGAAATCCGAATATTTCGTAAAATTTCTATAATTCGATTCTGGTACATGGATCGATTGGCATTAGAAAACCATGATTTTTGATAACAAATTCGTGATTTATAGTAACCTAGTCTATGAGAAATCCTAGTTGGTCAGAAAATTACATTTTCGTCAAATTATGGTGATGTCGTGGATGATGGGTCATATGATTGGGAGTAAAGGAGCGGTAGTGATCCTAGATCATGGGAATAATGTTGTCAAAAATTCTTATGGCTTGGTTGTGAGATTTTTACCCGACTTTAGCACTTCGGCTGTCGAATTGAGGGGTAACTTTCACGATGAACTGTAATTGGCTGGGAGCTGCGTGTCGCACTACTTTTAGGGTAGACGTCGACCCTAATGTCAGCTTCACGTGGGTGAAATTTGGGGTTGATCGAAGCACAGCGGTGGCGGCACGGGTTGAACCAGTGGCGATGGTTTTTGGGTGAAGTTTGACAAAAGCACCAGATTTTGAACGATGGGCAAATGGAGATTTCTAGGGATGGAAATCGATTCAGGGAGGGATGACGGATTTGTGGCGATACAGAAGGAAATGATATGGTGGTAGTGATGGCCATGCACGTGCATGGTGTTGACAGTGCACAAGGGGATGAACTACAAGTAAAACTAGGAGAAGAAGTAATAGAAGAGAAGGCAGGGCCAGGGGAAAAGAAATGTTGCGGTCTGGGTTGTTTTAGTGGGCCGTGTTGAATACTTTGGGCTTAGGGTTTTTTTTCTAATTAAATTTAACTAAAATAAATTAAGAAATATAGTTTTAAGTTTATAAAATTCAAACTAAAAACATTTCCATGTAGATAAGGTAATAGAAGAGACCAGGAAGAAGGAGACTAGTGTTAAGTATGCGACAAGAGACATGATAGTTATACGCGTTTAGACGTATTAAATTATTTTAATTAATTCAATATTAATTTAATTTAATTTGGTTTAAATAAGGGAAATAAACATGTAAATAAATAAGTTAATAAATAGGAGAAGGATTGGGATCTACTAAAGTATTTTATAATTTCAGAATAAATGTTATCGTCAATAACGTGAACTTGAATCTGCAATATATAGATAAGTATATATATATGGGTAAATATTAATATAAATAGTCAATTAAATGTAAATGTAAATGGAAATATAAATAAAACGGGTTTAATTTCCAAAGAACTTTGATAAATAAATAAATATTGTGAGATAGTAGTTATCCAGGACCAGATGTTTCAAACTGTTATTAGTTTGAAATAAAACGTCAAATTATTATTGAAGGGTAATGTCGTGTTAGATAATGATTGTTAATTTTCCGTTATGCTATGAAATGATAAAGAAAAAAATCCGAATTAGTTAAAGTAGATGTTGACACTTTTTACTTCAATTTAATCGTCTTATACTGACTGCTATTCTGAACTAGTGCTGAGTTGACAGGAATGAAAATTTAAAATGGAACAATTTGTATAAATAGTTTATTCATCTACACTGTTAAAATTGATGGTTAAAACACCGACTATCAATTAATATTCCTTACATGTTAGTTCGAAGAGACCGGGAAGGGAACTAGACCCAAAACCACTTCGAACTAACTTTACAATTCTTAAACTAACCTGTAGGGACAATTATATGATTTAAAGAATTCAAATGCCGTATATCTTCATGACCGGAGGAATTACTTGTTTAAAATTTCTCTGGTGGCCACTGGAGTTATTATGACTTGTAATTTTGTCGTAATTGAAATCTTCGGATTTGCAAGGACTATCGCTACTAATCCATGGGGTGATTCCTATATTGGATGTGGTAGGAGAGTGCCTTCGGTTCATCCTGTTCCTGGATGACTTGTATGGACGAATGTTTGACAGAGTATTTCCTGAAAATCACATACGTTGATTTTTACAAATACATCGAGTTGATGGTAAAGGAGGGCACTTCTTTTACATCCAGAGTATATTTGTGGACGTCAATTAGTGATTTGACGGATCTGACAATGTGACATTCAAAATAAATGATGGCCAAATTTTCTAAAGATAAATTCTAACCTCAAGCCTCATCAACCGGGAAATGACAGAAATCCGGCAGGCAGCATGGCTATGTGGGTCGCTCCCATTAGGGTGTATAATCACCTATCTAGAGAAATTCCATTTCCTTCTTTAATCTATTCGATGCTGTCCCTTTTCGGGAAACGGTGGTTTGAGCCCAACCGTTGGTGATATACATTCGATACACTCAAGTGAAATGAGTGGCCGGTCATGTGTGGGCCGGGTTGCAAGACATTCTTGTTGAACCCAGTGTATTCTCCTCTAAAGATACACTATCGGCAGGTGGTTCCATACCTTGTCATAGTCGGAATCCAATCTCCAATAAGCGCCCGTGGTTTTGATTGTATACTATATATGTAGAGCGTGAGATGCAAGCGTTCTGCTAGATTGATATTTATTTGTATTTAGACATTACTATAATATCAGAAAATATATGATTTCAAAAATGGTTTGGGTTATTGTAAGGTAAAAACCATCCGTGTTTGTATGTGGATCGGTCTTACGATTACCATTTATTTCAAAAATATTTTTGAATGTCAAATCAAACTATTTTAAAATCGTTGACTCACACCAGTCCCATGACTGACCCAGACTTTATTTTTCTATGTTTTCCCTAAACTCTTGGGTGCCCAAATTTGTACGGGCAGTCAAGTAGTTCAAGATTTTTACAGATATCTTGAAGAGCTTGGATCACTATCTTCAACATTAGATATATCGAGTTTATTTCCGCTGTATTATGTATGTGTTGTACTCCGATGAAGTATGTAAGTGTAAACACCAGTTTGTATTTCAAGTATTGTTATACAATAATTTATTCCATTC
This sequence comes from Allium sativum, assembly GCA_030737875.1. Taxonomy (NCBI): domain Eukaryota; kingdom Viridiplantae; phylum Streptophyta; class Magnoliopsida; order Asparagales; family Amaryllidaceae; genus Allium; species Allium sativum. Next base: position 392,236,996 of record CM060924.1, on the reverse strand, counting down.
CGCTGTGAGATTCGTGATACTCTGATTCTGTTGTATTCTGTTCTTCTTTTTCTTCTATTTCTCACCCTCTAACTTCTTTCTATTAACGATCTTTTAATTTATGATGTTTGATTAGTCGATATGTGATACAGGATATGTATTATTATTGATAATCAGGATCGGGAATTTTCGGGCCGTTATAGTTGGTATCAGAACAATGGTTTAGTAATAACCTTGGCTCTGTGCAATAACTCGATAGAGATGGGGTTAGTAACACCCTAGATTGAGTCTGAGTGTATATATCTGAGCGCGTATTTGGTAATTGATATAAAAACTGTTTTATATTGTCTTGATTGGTTTGTCGAGTGGATTTTGAATTCTGATAGGTACGGGATTCCAAACTGTATCAATAGATGTTTCTAAACCCTTGAACAGAGTAATTCGACACAATATTGTTTTAAAAGATGGGTAAAAAAAATAATTTACCCAAAAATATATTTTGATATAAAAGAAAATTCTCTGAAATTGTTATAAATGGATATGATGGTTGCTATTATAGCCTAGTATTAGATTATGACATTGAGATGGGTATATAAAACCAATTGGAATTTGTGTAAAGTTAAAATATACAAATGGGATTACCCCAAAAACTAAATTCAAATTGGAACTTGAATTAGAAATCCCGGAAGTTAGAAAGACTTTTGATGGAAGATTGTTTGGAAAAATAAATTGTCTTGGGAAATTAAAAGGTTTTGAAAATAAGAAAGTCCAAGTTTTTAAAATATATTCAAGCTGATTTGGAATAGAACCGGGAATTGAGATTCAGAACTTGACAATTTAGATAAGACAAGCCTAGTGGATTAAGGCAGTAAAGGTGAACTGAATGGATTAGAGTCGATTGAGGTTAAGTTGAGTAGAATTGAATTGGATTAGAGTTTAAAAGTGGAATTTGAAGCAGATAAGTATGGTTGGACAGATTCGATTCAAACTAATGAGTTTTGGAATTAATTGCCAAATATAATCAGATATATTTGGGGTTGTTAAGAATTAGGATACAGTGTTAAGAAATTGAAAATCCAACTGAAGACTGGTTGAGTTAAATGATTTTTCTGAGTATTGATCTGATGTTGATTTTGGTCTTCGAGGTTGATACTTAGAGAATTACCTTCTTACCGATTTACAGTTAAGAGCTGATAAATATGGAAGAATAGTAAGGCGTGAATATGGAATGGAAATATTTTCCAACTAACAAATATTCGTAAGTTATGGATATGCCTGTGATGTTGATGTATTACCTACAGTGAAATATTTTGGATAGATAAACGGTGTGATCTAGATGCCTTGGTCATTATGGTTATAAGGGGATAACCCATGTTTGTGTTGATATAAGTCTAAAGGTACTGAATATAATTGGAATCTCCTCGTTGCTCTTTAATTTCGGGGACGAAATTCTTTTAAGGGGGGTAGATTGTAACGACCCAATTTTGGACTATTTTTATAATCTATGATTTATAGATTATGCTGGTAATTGAATTCAAATGGATTTAAATATTATAGAAATTCAGGATAAACAATTATTTTATATAATTTTCTATTAGTAATGATTGTAATTTAATTGTCTTTATTAGTGTATGTATGTAAACTTAGGATTTTGTTTATATAAGATAAACAAGATAAAATCCAACACTTTTTATAAAATCCATAAAGATGAAGATATAAGAAGACTTAAATAATCCTTGAATCTCCTTCTTTGTAATTTTAGAAATTTGTTAATAAATTGAAGTAAAATTTCATAAGTAATGTTCTTATAAGGTTATCTTGGAATTCACTATTTTACAGGAAACCAAATCATACTAAAAAAATAAATTAGAACTAAAAGAAAACATGTGACTTGGAATATTTGTTAATTAAAATATATAAGTGATGTGTGTAAATTTATATGTACACAAGTATACATGAGTAAAAGTTAAAGATCAAAATTGTATATTTGTCAAAGAGGATGTTAAATATACTATAAAATTCAAAATGTAGATCCATCTTGATATGTATGTATAATACATAAGACATGTATACATTTTGTATGCATTTAAAATACATGCATATAATCTATGATAAGAATGAGACAAAAAAAAGAAATCAAAAATATAAGTACATAAAAGATATGAGCATACACAAATTAATATAGGATGACAAAGCATAGGGTATATGTCCAGCCTAGACATTAGAATTGAAAAGGGAAAAGAAAGGGGACAATAGCTTGCAAGGATTCATGAATTGACGTATACAATTTAGGCGATAAGGAGGCACATGAACACCCTGTTTTAGTTCAGTCACACATTAGATTTATAGCATGCATGTGTTACAATATTTGACAGAGTATGCACACATGTAGATAAAGATATTAGGCAGCCTTACATCATCAAGCGATAGGATTTGCCATGAATACTGTATACTACATATATCCTTTTCAGTAAATAGGTTTTCAATCATCTAAATACCTTGATTTGCCTACACATGCAAAACCAGTAGACACATGCTTGTTTCAGCTACTATCACACCTAAATATGTACAGACTAGATAGGAATTGAAAGGAAAAATCAATATCTTTGATAAATTTGTTTTGCTTAGGGTCCAAGCTTGCATTGATTAATTTATATAAGGTACATACATGTGCATTTTGGCAGAAAGAACACGGCACATTAAATATTGGGTAGGAGAAAAATTGGAGACAGTGTAGATTGTTCAATCAACATCAATACAGCTGCTTGCACCTACCTGACTTTAACCTCCCACCTTACATCTATAAATACACATATAAACCCACACAAATGCTCACCAATCTACTAGAAAACAGAGAAATCAAAGGAGTTAATAAATGAGGGGAAACAGTAAGGAACAAGGAGTAAAATTGTGCACAAAAGCCAGAGAAAATGGCAAACACAGTGAGGTGTATTGACTAAAATTTGAGGGTTGAAGGAGAAAGCAAAACATAGAGCAAAACCTGGAATTTAAACAGAGAACAAAAGCATGGATTACCTGAAAATGAATATGGCAAGACAGTGGAAAAATTCGGTGAGTACACACCTTAATATCTTACTGTCATATAGATCTTTGTTTAGGTTTAGACTGTATGTATGTATCTATATTATTAATGAAATAATTAAAGATGCTTAAACATAATTAAACTATGGTTGGAGGTTGGATAATCTGAGAAACAATATATAAGCAGCAATATTAAAGCAAGTGTTGTTTATGTGAAACCTCAAATGAATGCAAACCATATGTGTATTAAAATGAGATCATTTTATAAGATACAAATATTGATGACCAGGTAGAAGGTTAAAGAAAAAGAAAAAAAACTCTGGAAGGAAAAATTGATGGCTTGAAGGCTTGAAAAATCTGGGAGATCAATGAAAATACAGTAACATAATATATGTGAGTAAATACTCTTCAGATCTTTTATGGTTTAAGTCCTAGTAAGATGTAACTGTATGTGTGCAAATCGAGACTGATCATTCAAATATTGGATGTTGTTTAGAAGGAAAAATAAGGATAGCTTAAGGCAAGAAATTTGAACAAATCAAATATAGACACAGTCTTATAATTATGATTTAAAACAATTTGGCAATTCTCTTTTGTGTTCACAACCACTTCCAGTACATTAAAGTATGTGTGTGTTGATATATATATACACATATATATCTATTGTATTTGATGTAAACACCTATATCAGTCAAGAGTGAATATCTGGATAAGTAGCATGTGATTTAATAAATTTTAAATCCTGAGAACAGAGGGACAAAAGAAAGTGAACATAAGCAGGATAAAGTGACTGAGTGAACTCGAACCTTCCCTGGAACTCTTACTTATAATATATGTAACATTGGATCGAATACCAGATCTTCCTGAAGTGGAATTGATTCATATAATATCATATAGGCAGGGTTAAGCCTATAAACCAATTACCAGTTGACAGTATATTTAAACAGCAAAGGAACACATTCATTTAAAAATCAATAAACTTAAATTCTAGAGGGTATTGATGTTTGGGTTTTAAATGAAAATGGTTCATTTATGTTTTCGAAAGTGTGTTAAAACAGGTTTACACCAGACCATAACATATATCTACCAAATGTAGTAAACTTCAACAATAGGGTTATGAGATCCGAATATTTCAAACATTTCTATAATTCGATTCTGGTACATGGATCGATTGGCATTAGAAAACCATGATTTTTGATAACAAGTTCGTGATTTATAGTAACCTAGTCTATGAAAAATCCTAGTTGATCAGAAAATTAAATTTTCTTCAAATTCTGGTGATGTCGTGGATGATGGGTCATAGGATTGAGAGTAGAGGAGCGGTAGTGATCCTAGATCACGGGAAAAATGTTGTCAAAAATTCTTATGGCTTTATTTTGGGATTTTTATCCGACTTTAGCACTTCAGCTGTCGAAGTGAGGGGTAACTTTCACGATGAACTGAACTTGGCTGGGATCTGCAAGTCGCATTATTTTTAGGGTAGACGTCGACCCTGATGTTAGCTTCACGTGGGTGAAATTTGGGGTTGATCGAAGCACTGCAGTGGCGGCACGGGTTGAACAGTGGCGATGGTTTTTGGGTGAAGTTTGACACAAGCACCAGATTTTGAACGATGGGCAAATGGATATTTCTAGGGATGGAAATCGATTCAGGGAGGCATGACGGATTTGTGGCGATACCTGGTGGTAGTGATGACCATGCACGTGCACGGTGTTGACAGAGCACAAGGGCATGAACTACAAGTAAAACTAGGAGAAGAAGTAATAGAAGAGAAGGGAGGGCCAGGGGAAAAGAAATGTTGCGGTCTGGGTTGTTTTAATTGGCCGTGTTGAATACTTTGGGCTTAGGGTTTTTTTTCTAATTACATTTAACTAAAAGAAATTAAGAAATATAGTTTTAAGTTTATAAAATTCAAACCAAAAACATTTCCATGTAGATAAGGTAATAGAAGAGACCGGGAAGAAGGAGACTAGTGTTAAGTGTGCGATAAGAGACATGATAGTTATACGCGTTTAGACGTATTAAATTATTTTAATTTAATTCAATATTAATTTAATTTAATTTGTTTTAAATAAGGGACATAAACATGTAAATAAATAAGTTAATAAATAGGAGAAGGATCGGGAATCTACTAAAGTATTTTTTAATTTCATAATAAACGTTATCGTCAATAACGTGAACTTGAATCTGCAACATATAGGTGCGTATATATATATGGTCAAATATTAATATAAATAGTCTATTAAATATAAATGGAAATATAAATAAAACGGGTATAATTTCCAAAGAACTTTGATAAATAAATATTGTGAGATAGTAGTTATCCAGGACCAGGTGTTTCAAACTGTTATTAGTTTGAAATAAAACGTCAAATTATTATTGAAGGGTGGTGTCGTGTTAGATAATGATTGTTAATTTTCCGTTATGCTACGAAATGATAAAGAAAAAAATCCGAATTAGTTAAAGTAGATGTTGACACTTTTTACTTCAATTTAATTGTCTTATACTGACTGTTATTCTGAATTAGTGCTAGTAAAATAAATTGAGTTGATAGGGATGAAAATTTTAAATGGAACAATTTGTATAAATAGTTTATTCATCTACACTGTTAAAATTGATGGTTAAAACACCGACTATCAATTAATATTCCTTACGTATTAGTTCGAAGAGACCGGGATGGGAACTAGACCCAAAACCACTTCGAACTAACTTTACGATTCTTAAACTAACCTGTAGGGATGATTATATGATTTAAATAATTCGAAGACCATAGATCTTCATGACCGGAAGAATTACTTGTTTAAAATTTCTCTGGTGGCCACTGGAGTTATTATGACTTGTGATTCTGTCGTAGTTGAAATCTTCAGATTTGCAAGGACTATTCGCTACTGATCCATGGGGTGATTCCTATATTGGATGTGGTAGGAGAGTGCCTTCGGTTCATCCTGTTCCTGGATGACTTGTATGGACGAATGTTTGACAGAGTATTTCCTGAAAATCACATACGTTGATTTTTACAAATACATCGAGTTGATGGTAAAGGAGGGCACTTCTTTTACATCCAGAGTATATTTGTGGACGTCAATTAGTGATTTGACGGATCTGAAAATGTGACGTTCAAACTAAATGATAGCCAAATTTTCTAATGATAAATTCTAACCTCAAGCCTCATCAACCGGGAAATGACAGAAATCGGGCAGGCAACATGGCTATGTGGGTCGCTCCCATTAGGGTGTATAATCACCTATCTAGAGAAATTCCATTTCCTTCTTTAATCTATTCGATGTTGTCCCTTTTCGGGAAACGGTGGTTTGAGCCCAACCGTTGGTGATATACATTCGATACACTCAAGTGAAATGAGTGGTCGGTCATGTGTGGGCCGGGTTGCAAGAAGTTCTTGTTGAACCCAGTGTATTCTCCTCTAGAGATACACTATCGGCAGGTGGTTCCATACCTTGTCATAGTCGGAATCCAATCTCCAATAAGCGCCCGCGGTTTTGATTGTATACTATATATGTAGAGCGTGAGATGCAAGCATTCTGCTAGATTGATATTTATTTGTATTTAGACATTACTATAATATCAGAAAATATATGATTTCAAAAATGGTTTGGGTTATCGTAAGGTAAAAACCATCCGTGTTTATATGTGGATCGGTCTTACGATTTTCATTTATTTCAAAATATTTTTAAATGTCAAATCAAACTGTTTTAAAATCGTTTACTCACACCAGTCCCATGACTGACCCAGAGTTTATTTTTCTATATTTTCCCTAAACTCTTGGGTGCCCAAATTTGTACGGGCAGTCAAGTAGTTCAGGATTTTTACAGATATCTTGAAGGAGCTTGGAGCACTATCTTCAACATTAAATATATCGAGTTTATTTCCGATGTATTATGTATGTGTTGTACTCTAATGATGTATGTAAGTGTAAACACCAGTTTGTATTTCAAGTATTGTTATACAATAATTTATTCCATTCCGCTGTGAGATTCGTGATACTCTGATTCTGTTGTATTCAGTTCTTCTTTTTCTTCTATTCTAACTTAATTTTTTTCTATTTCTCACCCTCTAACTTCTTTCTATTAACGATCTGTTAATTTCTGATGTTTGATTAGTCGATATGTGATACAGGATATGTATTATTATTGATAATCAGGATCGGGAAATTTCGGGCCGTTACAAATTTTCTTTATACAGTTATTTATTATGTAACTGCATATATGAACTGTTCCCCCGTCGTCCACAGACCATGGACGACTTGTTTGTTTGGTTGTGTAGTTGATTGGATAATTGGTTTGAATTTAGTTGTTTGGGTGAAATGGAATTGATTAGATTGGAATATGTATGGCGCAGGCTATTATTAGACTGGAGATAAGGCTAGGCCTTATCCCGTTTCTAGTATATCGCCATTATGCTGCCGAAATTTTCTAAAATATATTAGAAAAATAAAAATATCAGTTTATTGTGTAAATGAACCGAATAAATATTTTATCGTTAAAAATATAATTTTTAACATGTATATGAAAGAGAATAAATATTTATAAACAAATCGGACGATTTGTTTATGTACACACATTTGACTGATATTGATTGGGACGATAAATTTTACACATCGCCCCACTACACAAATATTATTCAGTATTTGTTGGTTGAAACCCTACACGGGTGTTGGGATGATATTTGACGTACACTAACCCCAACTGTTTAGTTGTATGTCGATCGATTGATTGACAGGCTGTTATAAGCGTTAAATATTTATATTTAATGCTTATACAGTATAGAAGTACTCTGGATGATGGATTGTTGTTTTCATTGTTGTTATACACATTTGTTGTGTGAAATCCATATAATCAAATTATATGGTAATTGACTGTGTTTGATTCCAGTTCAGATAGAATGAATATTTTAAAATAACGATTATTTTAAAATAATGATTATTTTTCAAATAATATTCAGAAAAGAATCAAAATATGATTTTGATGTCCGGTTTGGGATGGACACAATTATATTTAAATATATATAGCCGTGTTGATTAGATTAACGCCATTTTGACGTGAACGATATTCATATCGACTTTATTCGTTTTTATAATGAATATCGAAAAGGAATTGATTTCAAAATCTAATGTTTTGAAAATATTATCATTTATATATCGATGATATGGATTATTCAATTTTGATTTGAAATTGAATATGAAGTTGAAATCGTTTTCAAAACGAATTTAAAACGATTTATAAAATACGTTTTAAATGTAAATCGATGAAATATATATTATATATATGTATTATATATATATAATATAATAGCCTGAATAGAACGTGCCGCGCAGTGGCAGTTCGCGAATTTTGACCATTGACTTCGAACGGATATTATGGGAGATCCGACCGTCGGATTCTCCTAAAACCGGAACCGTTGGGTTTGTATCAAAAAGCGTTTTCTAACGAATACAAGAAATTAGAAATCTAATGGTTGGGTTTGGGATTATGTCCAAGTCAAATTGGGAAAAGGTCGCTGTAAGTGCAGTTCGATGGCCGTTGATGGAAATCGACTGTACGGGCCTTGATAAAATTATTTAAAATATCAATAATTAGTGTATAATCATAAGAAATGATTTGAAATGAATTGGGATGAAAATTTCATATTTGAAAAGATAAAAATAGATTTTTATCGAAATGAACTAGTTTTGAACTAGAATTATAATCCATTTATTTTTAAAATAAATAAATTGGATTTGAAATGGTTTTAAAAATAACCAGAATTTCCAATATATAAATTGGAAATAGATTTGAATCGAAATTGTCTTCAGAATATTTCGATGTTGGACTTCGTGATTATACAAATATTGTTATGGAAATTTGAAAGATATATTTATATCGTTATTTCCAATATGATATTTGTTGGTCGTAGAAATTTGATATTGAATACAAGCCGATATATTTTCTATTCAGAGCCTTGTATTTATTATCAAATGGGATTTTGGTTTGTCGTGAATGGTGTCTTTATTAACACAGTTTTTAAACCCAGTTGTGAAAAAGATTAAATCTTTTTATTTAGATTTAATGAAGTATACCAATTAAATAATGTTTAATTGGAATTGAATTGGAATTGATTTTTAGGTTTATCGTGAACGATGTTTTAAATAACATTTGTTCTTTAACCCGATAATCAATTGGAATGTGAATTGGGTTTACTGTGAACTGTGTTTTAACGACATTCATTTTTTAACCTGATTTACAGTGAAATGTGGTTTGGAATTTAAAAACTTTCGTTAAGATTTAAAGGAGATTTTCCAAAGTAAAGTTTTCCAATTTAATAAAATAAATTGGAATGGAATGGAATTCGATTTGGTAATAATCGAAGTGAATTTCTGTAGAGGAAGACTGTTAATATATATGGAATTTAAAAGGCCTTGTCATTATTCCATTTATATTATCGGTTGGATATGGAAGTTCATATCGATTATATATATTGATCTGTTTTCCATGAAAATTCCATTGTTAATGGAATGAGATTTTGGGTTTATCGTGAACTGTGTTTTAGATGACATTAGTTCTTTAACACCCTTAATAATAATATTTATTTCTTAACTTTGAATAATCATTAAGTAATGATTTTTGGAAATTGAAATCAAATTAGAATTTTAATGAATCTTTATATAGATTGAAAGGTGAATTTGATAACTAAAATTATCAAATTCAAGAAAATGATCGAGAATGGAGTATCACCAGTTTTGCTCCAAGCAATAGTTAAATCTTTAATTAGATTTGAACGTGATATGGTAATTGAATTTACCGATAACACCGTGGTGTTAGATATGAAGTATTACCAGTTTTACTTCATGGGATGAATAGGTTGGGGTTGGGAAATTAAAACAAATGATTACTTCGGTAAGGTTCGTTGATCCCGACTAGTTTGGATAAACCATAATTTGGTTTGAACTGATATTCAAAGGAAGATTAAAGAATAAATTTGAAGAATTTATCTTTGATAAAATTAATGGGAACCTTTCCCAAAGTAAAAGAATATTTGAATAAAGGAATATTCTGGATTGGAATAAGGCGCATGTTGTGCTTTTATAACACTTGTTTATTATATACGCGAGTTATTCGGAAAGACCGAGTTTATCCCATTCTGAATAACTGAATCGACGATAAGTCGACGATGAAGACGGTGGTTGAAGACCGGAGGTCTTCACGTCGTTTGGATAATTACTGATGATCTTGATTGGGTTGTACACCCAAGAGGAGGGAATCAGTTGGTGATCGTCCAGACGTACTTGGAGATCGATGGATATGCGAGGAATAAGGTTCCTTCGGTTTCGTTCAGACCAGAACAGACTTGTGAATGGATGTGTGTCTGACATCGGATTTCATTCTGTGTGATTGATATACATCGGTTGTATAGCGTGAATTACCTGTATGACATGCTGAGATGCAAATGATCAAGGCTTCCGTTGAAAAGCAGAGTCTTGTGGTTGATGATCAAAGCACGGCCTTTGCGGCGTAGCTTTGTGTAGCGTTAATTCGCGAGCCTCACACCCCGGTGTGAACCAGAAATGGGAGAAGGACCTAAGGGAGGGCATGCGTTTCCTTCTAGCTGGGAGTGGTGTTTTGGGTTTTACACGCCCGGATATTTTACTTATGTGGATAATGGATTGCGAGGCGCCTCAGTTATATCGGTCACTCCAGGGCTAATGGAGTCATTTGGCTCATTTACGCCCCTTAGTGCGGGGAAATGTAGTGTTCTGGCATTTTGATCCACATCGAGTGGACTGGCCCTGACGATCCAAGGGACGATGCGTTCTGTTCCTGAGGCTCGGGTTAGAGAGTCACAAAGCGGTAAAGACGATCCCTTGCCTTGGTTCACAGATGGAAATCCAACTTCCAATACGTGACAATTGCGGTTTTGACTGTAGAGCCTAGTATTGGCGCCATGATATATGGTACCCATGCCGTCTAGGATTGATACATTTATATTTGAAGTTGTTTTATACACTATGCACTTATAATAGTATCAAATGATTTGTTGTAACGTACAATGCATGTTTGGCTATTATAAGGGAAAACCCTACCCCCCCATCTTGCGTTGCATTATGTGATAGGACCTGGGTCTTATAATAGCTTCATTTTTTCAAAAAGCATTGCGCTGTTTTGTTATATGCAATGGTGTTCTTGGGAGGAACCCCGTTCCGTGTTATACGGCGTGGTCCCTTGATATATCTGATTTAAAATAAAGTTTTAAATAACTGTTTTAATTCTCACACCAGTCACATGACTGACCTGGAGTTTATTGTTTTAACCTAAACTCTGGGTGCCCTTATTTTCGACACGGGCAGCTGGGAGTTTTGGTTTTGTAGATTTATATTCGTAGGATCCTGGTTTACAGCTGGAATGATATTTGGAAAGCTCTGTATCCGTATATTCTTTTCAGTTGTGATTTGTATTATTTTCTGCTGTAATGTATTTAAATCTCTGATATTTTCTGTTGTATTTTATTCATTCATACTCTGTAATATTCTTGTATTCTGATGGAATTGTTGTAATAAGCAATGAAATGTTCTTCTGTTGTGTTCTGATTTGGCTTGTTCTCATCTCAATCTGTGCTTTCCTTCACGGGGAAGTTCGGGTCATTTCGGATAAGATAGAAAATTAGAATATAAGAAGGAGAAGAACATACAACAGAATCAGAGTACACGAATCTCACAGCAGAACGAATAAATATATTATATAACATAACTTAGAATTAAAACTGGTCTCTGTATACAATACCATTATCGAAGTACAACACTTACAACACAGCGGAAATAAACACTAGCTATATAATCTTGAAGCCTCCTGCTCCAAGCTCTCCAAGTATACCTGTAAAATCCCAACTACTTGACTGCCCGTACAAAATTGGGCACCCAAGAGTTTAGGGAAAACAAAATAAACTCTAGGTCAGTCATGTGACTGGTGTGAGTAAACTCCAACCATTTGTTTAACTTTTAAAATCCTTTTAAAAGAAAGAATAATCATAAGACCTATCCACACATAAATACGGATGGTTTTTACCTTATGATAACCTAAATTATTTCTTTTTATCAATACTCTTCTGATATTATAATAGTGTCTAAATCAAATAGATAGCAATCTACTGAAACGCTTTCATCTCACGTTCGACATATATAATACATAATCAAAACACTGCATGCGCTTATTTGGTAATGGATTCCAACTGGCAAGGTGTGGGTCCACCTTCCGATAGTGTATCTCTAGAAAGGAATACACCGAGTTCAACAAGAACATCTTGTAATCCAGGCTAAACATGACCGGTCATTCATTTCTCTTGAGTGAACCGAATGTATTATCATCAATGGTTGGGATCAGCAACTGTTTCTCGAAGGGGACAGCATCGAAATAGGTTAAAGAAGCAAATGAAATTTTTCTAGATCAGGTGACAATACACCCTAATTGGGAGCTACCCACTTAGCCATGCGACCTACCCGATTTTATACCATTTCCTGATTGTAAGGCTTGAGTCCACGCTTATCTTTGGCATATCACACATTTATTCACTTTGAATGTCATATCGTCATACCCGCCAAATAACAAATTGATTTCTCTAAAGATGCTACGAGTATATAGCTAAGAGAAACAAATTCCTCCACGACCAAACGTAAATATGTTTGAAAAGATCAACTTACGCGATCTATAAATATACACTGTCAGAAATTCTTCCATACAGGTTGTCCTAGGACTGGACAAACCGAAGGAATTATTCTATAGATCCATCTTAGGCAATTTCTACCTAGGATTTGCCAGAACAACCCTTGCATAAAATCTATCTTCAATTATCTTCATCATATTTGATTCTCAACACTAATGCCCATACGGTTTTTAGATAATAAATCTAATCCCGGTCTCCCTGTATTGACGATGGAAAAATGGTCAAAACTTTGATGGTCGGTTATTTAACTATCAAAGAAAAACATCCATACACACAACGATCTCCTTTCCAAATGGAAATCTTATCGAACAATCATCAATCAACATTTTTGCCTTTAAATTAGTTTATCATTTATTTATTCATGTCCCCATTTCCGGTTTCCATTCTTATTTTCTAAATTTATAAAATATGCCTTATTAACATTGGAAAATATTTTGATCTCTTATTCACGCATCACTATCCTCCCACATCTATCAGTCTCTAACTGAAAACTGGTAAGAAAACAATTCCCTGAATATCAACCCCAAAGGCCGAAACCAACATCAGATCAATATTCAGGAAACCATTCAACTTAACTAATCTCCAATCAGAATCTAATTTCCTTAATTCTGTTTCTTATCTTCTTTTCAAACCATTGATTATGCAACTCTTGGATTTAGTTTACGGATCCAATTCTTTTATGAAAAACATTGGTTATAACGATAACATTATAATCCCTACTTTTACAATATCTAACTTCAAAATATAACTTTTATTCCTTAATTTAAATAAATAACTAAATAAACAATTGTTTTATAAATAAATAAATCTCGATACAAAATCGGAAAGTGAATAACACTTTCCCGAATTCGGTATAATCGAATTTCAATGCATAACTCTCTTTCGAATAAACTATATTCGATACCTCTCTTTCGAATAAACTCTATTCGATAACTCTCTGTCGAATAAACTCTAATCGATAACACTCTTCCGAATAAACTATATTCGATAACTCTCTGTCGAATAAAATGTATTCGATAACTCTCTTTCGAATAAACTATATTCGATAACTATCTTTCGAATAAACTATATTCGATTTACGTTCCGAACTTCCGAATAATTTGCCTTTCAGGTCAAATCAATTTCTAAATTAATTTTTGAGTTTAGTACTTCCCAACATTTATCAGTTTCCTTTTATAACTATTCTAAATCTGCAAAACGTTTGCTTTTATGTAACAACCCGGAAATTCTTAGCCAATTTAAAAATTTTATTTTGGAAATTTTAATGAATTTTGAATATTTAAAATGGATTATTTTAAATAATAATGACGGAAAATTTATTTTCGACGAAGTTAAAATGAATAATTTTATTTTAATTATATAACGAGCCTGAAATGGCGCGGTAGTTTGAAAATTCGATTTCAAATTTCAAATGAATGTACAGGATTCAAAATAAACCGGATTTCAGCGAAACCAAAAATATTAGAATCTATTTGAGAATATCTTTCCAAGGAATCCGAAAAATCAAAATTTCATAGCGGGAATCAAAAGATATGCCCAGTTGAAAATTCAGAATAGTCGTTATGGAATTCTGGCCCTTAAAAATGGAAATTTTGCAAACGACCTCTGTTTTCGACGAAACCACTTTTGTTGGATCCGGGATGTCGAATTATTGCTAGATTCCAAAATTCATAATTTTTCGAATCAATATCTAAGCGTGGCGAAGTAAAACGTGTTTTGACAGTTTTAGTCAATTTCGATCGACCAGAAAAGGGCCAATTTTCAAACGGTCTCGAAATTTGACGAAATTGGTTTTGTTAGGACCGTATCGTCAAATACGAAGCTAGAAAATATTTTTCGAGAATTTTTAGAGTTCATATGTGGCCCTGGTAAATTAAAATGCGCGTTCAAATTCAATATATAGATTTATATTTTGATTTTGACGAAAACTGATCGAAACGATCGAATCAGCTTATGATACATATCCTATTGTGTTCGGAATGGGGGTAATTAGCTAGGGATGATAGTCGGTGGGTTCGATTTTGTAATGACCCGTATTCTACACATCATAGGATCGTAGAATATTTATTTCTTTCCCATATGAAGTTGTATGGTCATGTAACTTTGGGAAATATCTATTAGAGTCATTTCCCATGTTCATGATTTTTGTCGATTTTTAAATGACCATTTTGCCCCTAGTTGGTACTGTTTTGGCCATAACTTTTGATTGGAAAGGAATTTTGACCTGAAACTACTTCCATTTGATTCGTTTGATGGTTTACCTTTCCGTAGAGTGGTCACATTAGCCAAACGGACTTACCGTTTGGGAGATATAGCTGAAACAAGGTTTGGAGTGTGAAAAACTGCTTAACCGGGCCAAATCGGGTGATTAGTGAGTAGGCCCATAACCCATTTCGGGATTAAGGTTATGGGAGGGCTGAAATGAGATGGAGAATCATTCCATTTCAGTTTTCTAGCCTCCACTTATCACCAAGGATCCCTAAAAATGGCCTCCAACCTCTAAATCACCTCCAAATCATCTTTTGGTCAAGGATTTGGCTTAGCAACCCCTAATCAAGGAAGATCTTCACCAAAGCAACAAAGGAGCTGCTGTTTGGCATTGAGATTCACATCAAATCAGAGAATTATTTCAGATCTTAGTTTATTTTGTGGCTAAGGTGAGTGATTTGCATAGTTTTACACTAATTATGGCTAATTAGGGGTGATTAGTGTTAATTAGCGAATTTAAACATGATAAAATTCTGGGAAAATGTTTATAAAATTTGGAATGATGTCTTAGACCTTTGTTAGGAATTTGGTTCCATTTGGTTAAGTTTTGCTAATCATATCATTAGTTTTGCTTAAAACATGCTTAAAGGAAAATATGGGGTTTTGGTCATGTTTGATCCATTTTGATATGTCATATTGTTGTTTTGGTGTTTGTGGTTGATTCCCTATGTTCCTATGATTGTATGATATGCCTTGTGGTTGATTAGAAGTGTTAGATTGGTCGAAAACGCCGTCGAGAGGCGAAAATAGCTTGCTGAAATGGTGTAGGTTTGGGGTCGAGATAACCGACCAGGGAAGGTTTTGACCGACCAGGAATGAAGGAGGACGACCAACCAGAAATGGTGAAGGAGACCGACCGACTCGAGCTCCAGAACGACCGACCAGGAATGGTGAAAGTTAGACCGACCAGGGATGGTGAGAGTTAGACCGACCAAGGGAGGTTTTGACCGGCCAGGAATGAAGGAGAACGACCGACCAGGGATGGTGAAAGTTAGACCGACCAGGGGGACAAAACCGACCGACCAGGTTTGGTGAAATGCGACCGACCAGGGGGGGAAACAAAACCGACCGACCAGGTTTGGTGAAATGCGACCGACCAGGGGGGAAACAAAACCGACCGACCAGGGGGGAACAAAACCGACCGACCAGGGATGATGAAAACTGACCAGGATGAAAGATGCTTGATCAACCGACCCAAACAAGAAAGAAGACCAATAACCCGAGATGCAAAGGTAGTTCAGATGGGAAGTTGTGACTCAGGATCCAAGTGGGAACCAACGGGCTAACTTCACGATTGGACTTTGCTGCGGGGCGTGTGCTAAGGAGTTGTCGACGTTCATAACTTCGATTCACCACTAAAAAGGAACGATGGGCTACTTATCTGTGCAGTAGGGTCATTATGACCTGAGGGGCAAAGTGATGGTAGCAAGACTACGTTATCAGTGCAGTAGGGTCATTACGACCTGAGGGGCAAGGTGATGCGTAGTAAGACTATGAGCCAGTGCAGTGGGGTTCTTGTGACTCCATGGGGCAGAGTGGACATAGTAAGGATTAGTAAGGCTATGAGCCAGTGCAATGGGGTTCTTATGACTCCATGGGGCAAAGTGGACATAGCAAAGGATTTGTGGCTACGTTATCAGTGCAGTGAAGCCATTTATGACTTCATGGGGCAAAGTGATCGTAGCAAGGAATGTTGGGTGATCGAAGTGGTGAATATCGTACGCTTTACGCACTGAGTGAGAGATGTGAGAATAGATGCCATGTTTGATTGTTTGCCATCACTATGACATGCACACCTCCCCCACCTCCGTATCCTTACACTGTTTGATATGATACCTTAGAGTGTTGTACAGTATGTAGTGCTAACTCTTTGGTTGCAGGTCCAGGTTCAGGTATGTTTTAGTCTACCTGTTATTGTTCACTTTAGATGCTTATCGCTCATACCAGGCTTTATGTCTGACCCAGAGTTTTATGTCTCCTCTTATTACTCTGGGTGCTCACACGAGCAGACTAGAGACAGGTTAGCTGGTGATGTGCGAGTAGCTGATTCGGAGGCGGGCAGGAGGCTTCCACGTATTATATATGTATACACATTCTCCCTGTGTCGTTGGTGGTCGCTACTTGGGCATTAGTAGTGTACCTCATTTATCTTACTTTGCTTTGAGACAGTTGAAAAGTTGTAATAAGCTGTATTTTGGATTTCCGCTGCTATGATGTTTAGTTTTGATTTTCAGCTTATGCACTGTCTCTCCTGTTTTATGTCAAGTATGTTATTATTATATTTTGTTCTATGCGCTGTGAGACATTCTACAAGTTCCTTGTATGTTCATTTCCTTCTTCCTTTTCCTTCTGGCGACCCGTTCCGTGCTAACTGGACATGTGTACAGCGCACTTTTGGAGTAAATGTCGGTTGGTGCGGGGCAGGCCGTCACACTTGGTATCAGAGCTCTAGGTTGCGTAGTTAACCTAGGGAAAGACACCAGGGAGAGATAGTACGTATATGAGAGCGCGTATTTGTGATTACTTTGGTTTTCAAAAGCTATATATATACTATTAGTAGTATAAGAATGAAGTCGCACTGCACTAGCACCACTATGGGGTCGTTAATCTATTCCCTTTTTCAGATTGACGATGAGCCGAGACACGAGGGGTGCTAGTAGAGGGACCAACCAAGGGAATGCCGCTGACATGAGGGCAATGTTTACTAACCTCATGAGAGACATGCTTAGAGAAGTGCAAGGGGAAATTCCTAATCCCGGAGTTGGTGTTGGCCCAGTAGTGCAGGCGCCTAGGGTCGATTTCGCCAAGTTGTGCAAAGATTACACTAACCTTGGTGGGAAGCCGTTCCACGGGACGGAATCGGCCACGGATGTTCAGGACTGGATGGATAGCTGTGACCGTATCTTTGATGACTTGGGTCTCGAGGATGCGATGAAGAGGAGGCTAGCGTCTCGTCAGCTGCAAGGACGAGCGATGAATTGGTGGAATGCCATTAGAACAGCTACTCCAGAGGACCAGGTTACGTGGGATCAGTTCAAGGCTCGCTTTAGCGAGAAGTTTATTCCAGCTGCCCAGAAGTCAGTGTTGTTTAAGAGGTTCTTGGAACTTAAGCAGAATGGAAGGGCAGTTTCTGATTATATTGCTGAGTTCGACACTTTGTCGAAGTATGGACTGTCTCTTATTGATACTCCTGAAAAGAAGAATGAGAAGTTCATTACTGGTTTGGATGGATACTTGGGGGAAAGGCTTATCAACCACATCGATGAGACTTTTGAATCGATTATGGGGAAAGCTTTGAGATCAGAGAGTCTTTACCCTAAGTCGAAGACTGAGACTGCATCTGCAGAAGGGCCAAAGCCGCAAGAAGGCGGTGGAGGCAAGAATAATTCTCAAAATAAGAGGAAGCAGGACCAATCAAAAGGTGGCCAGAAAAAGAGCAAGAAGGATGTTGAGTGCTTCAGCTGTGGGAAGAAAGGCCATTATGCTAAGGAATGTCGGGCCAAGCCAGCGGAAAGGAAGTGCTATAACTGTGGCCAAGTGGGACATCAGAAAGATAAGTGTCCGCAACCTCTTAAGGAGAAGCAGATTGTGAAAGCATATGTTATTGATGCTGTTCCTTCTTCGTCGAATGCCCCAACTGCGGCGGAGAAAGGAAAGAATGTTGTTATTCAAGGTATGCTTTCTATTTATGATATACCAGTTCGAGTTTTGTTTGATACTGGGGCTTCCCATTCCTTCATATCTAGTGACCTGGTAGATAGGTTGGGACTGGAACCCGAGATAGTCGATAGACCATTGGTTGTGACGAATCCGATTGGTGGTTCGACTAGCCTTAGTATGATTTGCAGGAATTTGGTCTTATCGAGTCATGGATGTATGTTTGTATGTGATTGCTTTGTTTTGGGCTTTACTGGGTATGGCATTATATTGGGAGTCGATTGGCTCCAAAGATACGGGGTGGTGGTAGACTGTGAGGGCTTTTTGGTGACAGTGAGGGCGGATGATGGGCGGAGGGTAGTGTTTGGTAGCCTACCTAGTGATGGGGTTATGGCTACTTTTGTAAATTCCCTCGACATCCCGCAGGATGAGTTGTCAGATGTGCCCGTGGTTGGCCAGTATCCGGACGTCTTCGAGGAGGTGACCGGGCTTCCACCACACCGAGAGATTGAGTTCCGTATTGATTTAGTGAAAGATGCCAGACCTATAGTGATGCCACTTCGCCGTATGGCACCAAGGGAGCAGCGAGAGCTCGGGGTGCAAGTCAGCAATCTTTTGAAGAAGGGATTTATTAGAAGGAGTGTCTCCGAGTGGGGAGCACCAGTTGTGTTTGCCACTAAGGCAGATGGTTCCCTTCGTTTGTGTGTGGACTATCGCGAGTTGAATAAGGTGACGAGGAAGAATAAGTATCCTCTACCACGGATAGATGATTTGTTTGATCAGCTGGAAGGAGCTAGAGTGTTCTCCCAGTTGGACCTCGCGACAGGATTTCATCAGCTTCGAGTAGCAGATGAGAGTGTTCCGAAAACGGCATTTAGGACGCCGTCTGGATTTTATGAGTGGTTGGTCATGCCATTTGGGTTGATGAATGCACCAGCCTATTTTGTGGATCTTATGAATCGAGTATTCAGAGATCAGTTGAATAAGTTTGTTCTTGTGTTCGTGGATGATATCCTTGTTTACTCAAGGACAGAGGAGGAACACAAGGGACACTTGAGGATAGTGATGGAGGTGTTGAGGAAACACCAATTGAAAGCGAAATTCTCTAAGTGTCATTTTTGGAGAAGGGAAGTGAGATTCTTGGGTCATGTTGTTTCAGAGAATGGTATTGCCGTGGACCCTGCGAAGGTGGCTACGGTACAGGATTGGCCTACACCCAAGAATGCTACAGATGTAAGAAGTTTCTTGGGATTAGCTGGATATTATCGTAAGTTTATCCAGGATTTCTCCAAGATTGCAGGACCGTTGACTCGGTTGACTAAGAAGAATCAGTCCTTCGTCTGGGACGGAGTGTGTGAGGATGCCTTCAAGAGTCTAAAAGAGAGGTTGACGTGTGCGCCAGTGTTAGTCATTCCTAAAGGGAATGAAGAGATGACGGTATACACGGATGCTTGTGGTACCGGACTGGGTGCAGTATTGATGCAAGGAGGTAGGGTTGTAGCTTATGCTAGTCGACAGCTAAAGCCGCATGAGAAGAAGTATCCTACCCATGATTTGGAATTGGCAGCGGTTGTATTTGCGCTGAAGATGTGGAGACATTATCTCTTGGGAGAAAGATTTGAGTTGTTTACCGATCATAAATCGTTAAAGTATCTCTTCTCTCAGAAAGATCTGAATCTCCGTCAGCAGAGATGGTTAGAGTTCTTGGCTTCGTATGATTTTGATATCGCATACACACCTGGGAAAGGTAATGCGGTAGCCGATGCCTTGAGTAGGAGACATGCCAACTTAGGGGCAATGTTTCTTGAATGGAAGCAACTAGAGTATATCGCGGGGTTTGATTTCAGACCAAGGTGCGAATTGGATCCAGTTATGCTAGCTAGTTTGACGATCAGACTCACTTTGATAGAGCAGATTGGTTCTAGCCAGAGGGACGATCCTAACCTATTGGAAATCATCTCCAAGTTAGAGATGGGTATCGATGAGGAGGTGAATGTGTATGGGCTTGACCGAGATGGGTGGCTTCGAAAGAATGGAAGACTAGTTGTGCCCAACGTGAATGGTTTGAGAGATGAAGTGCTTAGAGAATGTCATCACTCAAAACTGACTATACATCCCGGTGGTAATAAGATGTATCAAGACATGAGACAGACTTACTACTGGGAAGGGATGAAAAGAGACGTTGGGAAGTTTATATACAAATGCATGAATTGCCAGCTAGTTAAAGCCGAGCAAAAGAAGCCTAGTGGGTTGTTGCAACCATTAGAAATTCCTGAATGGAAATGGGAGCAAGTCTCGATGGATTTCATCGATGGCCTACCAAGGACTAGATCGGAATATGATAGCATTTGGGTAATTGTGGATCGATTGACTAAGAGCGCAAGATTTATACCAGTCAAATCGACCAGGACAGCAGCCAAGTTGGCAGAATTGTATATGAAGTGGGTAGTGAGATTTCATGGAGTACCCAAAAGCATTGTGAGTGACCGAGACCCGTTGTTCACTAGTGGGTTTTGGAAGAGCTTACAAGAGGCTCTAGGGTCAAGGTTACATCTCAGTACCGCATATCATCCTCAGACCGACGGTCAGACGGAGAGGGTGAATCGTATATTGGAAGATCTCTTGAGAGCTTGTATATTGGATTTTGGTGGATCATGGGATGACCATTTACATCTAGTAGAGTTTGCATATAATAATAGCTACCAATCCAGTATCGGTATGGCTCCCAATGAAGCTTTGTACGGAAGACCGTGCAACTCACCATCATGTTGGATAGAGACTTGCGAGAAGTTTGTGCTTGGACCAGATGTGGTGAGAGAAACGTCGGATAAGATTAAGGTCATTCAACAACGAATGAAAGCTGCTCAAGATAGATAGAAGAGTTATGCTGATAAAAGGAGAAGAGACTTAAAATTCTCCGTTGGTGACTTGGTGTTTGTCAAGATCTCTCCGTTGAAGAGCGTGATACGATTTGGCAGGAGAGGCAAGTTGGCACCGAGATTTGTTGGCCCATTCCCTGTTCTTGAACTTGTCGGGAATTTGGCATATAGAGTTGGCTTACCAGAGAAAATGGCGGGAGTTCACGATGTATTTCATGTTTCCCAACTGAGGAAGTTCGTTCACGACTCAGATGTGACTATTTCACCTGATCAGTTAGAGGACTTCGAAGTAGAACCCGAGGCGGTTGGGAACCGCAAGCCAATTCGTATGGTGGGGCACGATACGAAGCAACTTCGAAGGAAGGCGTTGAAGCTAGTCAAGGTTCAGTGGGGCGAGAACGAGAATTATTGTACTTGGGAGACAGAGGAGAACATTAGGAAGGCATATCCAGAACTCTTTGCCTGGTAAGACTTACTTCGTAATTTAGTTTTCCGCATGCTAGGATAGACTTGTTTTGCTTGGTTGCATGTTTGATTGTTGTTTTATGATTGATAGGCATGCGGACCTTTGTGTGTGTTTTGATTAGGGAATTTCGGGGGCGAAATTTCTTAAGGGGGGGAGAGTGTAATGACTCGTATTATACACATCATAGGATCGTAGAATATTTATTTCTTTCCCATAAGAAGTTGTATGGTCATGTACCTTTGGGAAACATCTATTAGAGTCATTTCCCATGTTCATGATTTTTGTCGATTTTTAAATGACCATTTTGCCCCTAGTTGGTACTTTTTTGGCCATAACTTTTGATTGGAAAGGAATTTTGACCTGAAACCACTTCCATTTGATTCGTTTGACGGTTTACCTTTCCGTAGAGTGGTCACATTAGCCAAACGGACTTACCGTTTGGGAGATATGGCTGAAACAAGGTCTGGAGTGTGAAAAACTGCTTAACCGGGCCAAATCGGGTGATTAGTGAGTAGGCCCATAACCCATTTCGGGATTAGGGTTATGGGAGGGCTGAAATGAGATGGAGAATCATTCCATTTCAGTTTTCTAGCCTCCACTTATCACCAAGGATCCCTAAAAATGGCCTCCAACCTCTAAATCACCTCCAAATCATCTTTTGGTCAAGGATTTGGCTTAGCAACCCCTAATCAAGGAAGATCTTCACCAAAGCAACAAAGGAGCTGCTATTTGGCATTGAGATTCACATCAAATCAGAGAATTATTTCAGATCTTAGTTTATTTTGTGGCTAAGGTGAGTGATTTGCATAGTTTTACACTAATTATGGCTAATTAGGGGTGATTAGTGTTAATTAGCGAATTTAAACATGATAAAATTCTGGAAAAATGTTTATAAAATTCGGAATGATGTCTTAGACCTTTGTTAGGAATTTGGTTCCATTTGGTTAAGTTTTGCTAATCATATCATTAGTTTTGCTTAAAACATGCTTAAAGGAAAATATGGGGTTTTGGTCATGTTTGATCCATTTTGATATGTCATATTGTTGTTTTGGTCTTTGTTGTTGATTCCCTATGTTCCTATGATTGTATGATATGCCTTGTGGTTGATTAGAAGTGTTAGATTGGTCGAAAACGCCGTCGAGAGGCGAAAATAGCTTGCTGAAATGGTGCAGGTTTGGGGTCGAGATAACCGACCAGGGAAGGTTTTGACCGACCAGGAATGAAGGAGGACGACCAACCAGAAATGGTGAAGGAGACCGACCGACTCGAGCTCCAGAACGACCGACCAGGAATGGTGAAAGTTAGACCGACCAGGGATGGTGAGAGTTAGACCGACCAAGGGAGGTTTTGACCGGCCAGGAATGAAGGAGAACGACCGACCAGGGATGGTGAAAGTTAGACCGACCAGGGGGACAAAACCGACCGACCAGGTTTGGTGAAATGCGACCGACCAGGGGGGGGAAACAAAACCGACCGACCAGGTTTGGTGAAATGCGACCGACCAGGGGGGGAAACAAAACCGACCGACCAGGTTTGGTGAAATGTGACCGACCAGGGGGGAACAAAACCGACCGACCAGGGATGATGAAAACCGACCAGGATGAAAGATGCTTGATCAACCGACCCAAACAAGAAAGAAGACCAATAACCCGAGATGCAAAGGTATTTCAGATGGGAAGTTGTGACTCAGGATCCAAGTGGGAACCAACGGGCTAACTTCACGATTGGACTTTGCTGCGGGGCGTGTGTTAAGGAGTTGTCGACATTCATAACTTCGATTCACCACTAAAAAGGAACGATGGGCTACTTATCAGTGCAGTAGGGTCATTATGACCGGAGGGGCAAAGTGATGGTAGCAAGACTACGTTATCAGTGCAGTAGGGTCATTACGACCTGAGGGGCAAGGTGATGCGTAGTAAGACTATGAGCCAGTGCAGTGGGGTTCTTGTGACTCCATGGGGCAGAGTGGACATAGTAAGGATTAGTAAGGCTATGAGCCAGTGCAGTGGGGTTCTTGTGACTCCATGGGGCAAAGTGGACATAGAAAAGGATTTGTGGCTACGTTATCAGTGCAGTGAAGCCGTTTATGACTTCATGGGCCAAAGTGATCGTAGCAAGGAATGTTGGGTGATCGAAGTGGTGAATATCGTACGCTTTACGCACTGAGTGAGAGATGTGAGAATGGATGCCATGTTTGATTGTTTGCCATCACTATGACATGCACACCTCCCCCATCTCCGTATCCTTACACTGTTTGATATGATACCTTAGAGTGTTGTACAGTATGTAGTGCTAACTCTTTGGTTGCAGGTCCAGGTTTAGGTATGTTTTAGTCTACCTGTTATTGTTCACTTTAGATGCTTATCGCTCATACCAGGCTTTTTGTCTGACCCAGAGTTTTATGTCTCCTCTTATTACTCTGGGTGCTCACACGAGCAGACTAGAGACAGGTTAGCTGGTGATGTGCGAGTAGCTGATTCGGAGGCGGGCAGGAGGCTTCCACGTATTATATATGTATACACATTCTCCCTGTGTCGTTGGTGGTCGCTACTTGGGCATTAGTAGTGTACCTTATTTATCTTACTTTGCTTTGAGACAGTTGAAAAGTTGTAATAAGCTGTATTTTGGATTTCCGCTGCTATGATATTTAGTTTTGATTTTCATCTTATGCACTGTCTCTCCTGTTTTATGTCAAGTATGTTATTATTATATTTTGTTCTATGCGCTGTGAGACATTCTACAGGTTCCTTGTATGTTCATTTCCTTCTTCCTTTTCCTTCTGGCGACCCGTTCCGTGCTAACTGGACATGTGTACAGCGCACTTTTGGAGTAAATGTCGGTTGGTGCGGGGCGGGCCGTCACAGATTTCGAGCTCAAAATAAAAAGTTGCTTTTTGAAATTTAAAAATAATAAAATATATAAATATTTATACAACTCACCCCTCTCCCTCTTCTCTCTGCTCCTCCTTCAGAAATCGATTTTCAGAAAATAGAAAAAAGAAAAGGGAGGTGCGACGGAACCCTCCAGCCACCACCTCGTCGGAGCGCCGCCGCCCTCCCCCATCTCCCTCCCCTCTTCTTCCTCTCCCCCCCTTCCAACCTCGAACCCCGTCGACCCATCGAGACTGGCCCGCTACCAACGCCCTACCGCCGCTACCCCTCCTCCGACGATCGCCCCCCTCTGACCCCCTTTCCCCCTCCGCCCTCGTTCCTCTCTCCTCCTCTGAAATGAAGACGCACAACCCCAACCCCCCGCCCTCACCTCCGCGGCCACCAGAGCCTCCCCCGACCACCAAAACCCCTCATCCACCTCCTCCCTCCACTGGTTCTCTTCCCCCTCCATTGAAGGCTAAATTCCTACGAAAAAAGTGATTTTTATTTATTTAATTAGGTGAATAAAAAAGTACAATTTTTATTTAACATAATGGTTTGATTTTTAAAGTGTTAAAGACTCAATTTTTAAAGTGTTGAAAACTCGATTTTTAGAATGATAAAGACTTGATTTTTTTAAAGGGATAAACATTCGATTTTCAGTGATTTAAAATTCGATATTTATACATATGAAGTGATAAAGAAAGATTCGGTTTTTATTGTTGAAATGGCGAAGTAAAAATATAATTTTTATTTAAGTAGCGAAGTAAAGATACGATTTTTATATTATAGAAAGAATAAAAATACGATTTTTATATTATAGAATGAATAAAAATACGATATTTATATTATAGAAAGATTAAAAATACGATTTTTATATTATAGAAAGAATAAAAATATGATTTTTATATTGGTAGAGTATTAAAAATATCATTTTTAATGTATAGAACATCGTATTAAAAATGTGATTTTAATATGAACAATGTGGAGAAGACTGCGTTGGAAGTACAGGCAGATCTAGACTGTTCTGAATTTCAGAAATAAAACGGCGGAGTGGAACCCTCGGTGAGAACTTCTCACTTTTAATTTAATTTTCTAGTTAAAATATATACTAGGATGCAGACGGTGCTTAGCAACACCCGTCGTCCATAAACCATGGATGACTTGTATGTTTGATTAATCTATTGGGAAAATTGATTGTGTGATGTGGAATGAAAATAAATATTTTATAGTTACAAATATAATTTTTAACGTGTATATAAAATAAAATAAATATTTATAAACAAATCAGATGGTTTGTTTATGTACACACATTTGACTGATATTGATTAGGACGATAAATTTTACACATCGCCCAACTGCACAAAGAAAAATCTATGTTTGTTGATTTGAAACCCCACACGGGTGTTGGGATGATATTTGGCATACACTAATCCCAATTATTTAGCTGTATGTCGATCGATGGGTTGACAGACTGTGTAAGTGATAATTATTTATATTTAATGCTTATGCAGTTGTGTGGTGCACCATGGATGATGGTTGATTATTTATCGTTGCTATTATATACATGTGTTGTAAAGAATCCATATAAATAATATTATATGGTAATTGATTGGGTCTCATTCCAATTTAGAAAATAAAGAATATTATAAAATATATAAATATACATGTGTTGAATAAAATATATATTCATGTGGAATAAAAGAAACCTCATGTGTTGAGAATATTCATGTGTTGAAACTTATCATGTGTTGAACAAAATATTTTAACAATAAAATTCACATCTTTATCATATATAAAATTAGAAACTTGCTAGAAATCAGTTAAGATGAATGGTTTCCTGGGTATTGATCTGATGTTGGTTTCGGCCTTCGGGGTTAATACTTTGGGAATCGTTCTCTTACTAATTTACGGTTAGAGTCTGATGAAGAATTAAACATTAAAAATCATAATTTTGTCAACTATATTAAATAACAAAAATAGTCATGTGTTGACGATACTCATGTGTTGAGAATATTCATGTGTTGAAACTATTCATGTGTTGAACGAAATATTTTATACAATAGAATTCACATTTTTATTGTAAATAAGAATTAATAAATATTTATGTGTTGAATAAAATATATATATTCATGTGTTGAAGAAAATATTCATTTGTTGAATAGAATAACGAAGTTATTGAAATATATAAAGCCGTTTGATTAGATTTGCGCCATTTTGACACGAACGATATTTATATCGATTTATTTCGTTCTTATAATGAATATAGAAAAGGAAGTAATTTCAAAATATAACGTTTTGAAAATATTATCATTTATATATTAATGATATGGAATATTCAATTTTGATTTAAAATTGAATATGAAGTTGAAATCGTTTTAAAAACGAATTTAAACGAACTATAAAATACGTTTAGAATTGAAATCGACGAAATATATATATAATATATATATATATATTATATATTAAATGGCCTGAATAGAACGCGCTGCGCCACGATAGTTCGCGAATTTCGACCATTGACTACGAATTGATATTACGGGAGATCCGACCGTTGGATTCTCCTGAAACCGAAACCGTTCGGTTCGTATCGAAAAGAGCTTTCCAATGAATTTTAGAAATTCGAAATCTAACGGTTTGATTTGGAATTTATGTCCAAATCAAATTAGGAAAAGGTCGTTGTAAGTGCAGTTCGACAACCGTTATTGTAACTCGACTGAACGGGTCTTGATAAAATTATTAAAAATATTAATAAATTGTGTAAAATCATAATATATGAATTGGAAAGAACTGGGATGAAAAATTCCACATTTGTAAGGATAAAAAAATATTTTTATCGAAATGAACTAGTTATGAACTAGAATTATAATCCAATATTTTTGAATAAATAAATTGGATTTAAAGTGGTTTTAAAAATAATCAGAACTTCCAATATACGAATTGGAATGGATTTAAATCGAAATTATCTTCAGAATATTTCAATGTTGGATTTCGTGATTATACATATATGTTTGTGGAAATTTGAAAGATATATTTATATCGTTATTTCCAATACGATATTTGTTGGTTTCAGAATTTGATAATGAATATAAGCCGATTTTTTTTTCATTCAGAGCCTTATATTTAATATCAAATGGAATTTTGGGTTCGTCGTGAATGGTGTCTTAAATAACACTGTTCTTGAACCAAGTTTAGAAAAGAATAAATCTTTTAATTAAGATTTAGTGAAATTGTCTAGTTAATTAGTATTTAATTGGAATTGAATTTAAATTGGTTTTTGGGTTTATCATGAGCGGTGTTTTGAATAACACTTGTTCTTTAACCCGATTAACAATGGAATGTGATTCTGGGTTTGTCGTGAACCGTGTTTTAAAATGACATTGGTTCTTTAACCCAGTTAAAGATAAGGTTAATTTCTTAGCTTTGAATAATCATTAATATTGATTTTTGGGAAGATTAAAACTAAGCGGAGTTTTAATGAATCATTAATTAGACTGAAATAATCGAGAAGGGAGTATCACCAGTTTTGCTCCAAAGCGATAGTTAAATCTTTAATTAGATTTAAACGTGAAACGGTAATTAATTTTACCGATAGCACCGTGGTGTTAGATACGGAGAATTACCAGTTTTGCTCCATGGGATGAATAGGTTGGGATTGGGAAATAAAATAAATAATTACTTTGGTGTGGTTTATTAATCCCGACTAGTTTGGAAAACCATAATATGGTTTGAAATGATATCCAAAGGAAGATTAAAGAATAAATTTAAAAGGATTTATCTTTGATAAAATTAATGAGAACCTTTCCTTAAGAATGTGAATATTTGAATAAAGAATATTCTGAATTGGAATGAGGCGTATGTTGCGTTTGTGTAACACTTGTTTATTTTATACGCGGGTTATTCGGAAAGGCCGGGTTTTATACCCATTCTGAATAACCGATTCGACGATAAATCGACGATGAAGACGGTGGTTGAAGACCAGAGTTCTTCACATCATTTGGATGATTATTGATGATCTTAATTGGGCTGTACACCCATGAGGAGGGAATCAGTTGGTGATCGTCCAGACGTACGTGGAGATCGATGGATATGCGACGAATAAGGTTTCTCCGGTTTCGTTCAGACCCAGAACGAACTTGTAAATGGATTGCGTGTCTGATATTGGATTTTATTCTGTGTGATTGATTTCTATTAAATATATATCTATTTGGCGGTAGAGAATTTATTCTCTTGCTTAACGCCCATCTCTGAGACATACGAGCTCAGATGTTATATATGGATGGATATCAATCGCATGGCATGAATTGCCTGTGTGGCATGCCTAAGTGGCAAATGATCAAGGCTTCTGTTGAAAAGAAAAGTCTTGTGGTTGATGATTAAAGCACGGCCTGTGTGGCATAGCTTTGTGTATAGCGTTACTTCGCGAGCATCACACCTCAGTATGAGTCAAAAATGGGATAAGGACCGTTGGGAGAACACGACGTTTCTTTCTAGCTACGGTTGATGTCAGTGACCTACCAGCCCTTACATTTATATACTTTTTACCTGTGTGGTTGTTCGAATGTGAGGCGCCTCGGATATAGGTCTGATAGGATCGAGAAACGTGTGTTCAGGAATTGCCAATCCTCAAAAGTAAGAGAGGACCGGCCCAACCGATTCCAAGGATCGTTGTGTGTGGTCCTGAGACATTTGCTAGAGTGTCTCGAACGGAGAGGAGCTTGCCCCTTGCCTCGACTCATGACGGAAATCCAATTTCCAATACGAGCTTTGCGGTTTTATTTGTAGAGCCTAGTATGGCGATATGATATATGGTACCCTGACACTATACACTTATAGTAATAATAAAAGATGAAATTTAGCGTATCAAGCATTCTTTGGCTATTATAAGGTAAAACCCTATCCTCCAGCTTGCATTGCATTGTGTGATGGGACCTGGGTCTTATAATAGCTTCATTTTTCTTTAAAAAGCATTGCGTTGTTTGTTCTATGCACTGGTATTCTTGGGATGAAACCCGTTCCGTGTTATACGGCGTGGTCCCTTGATTTACCTAACTTTAAAAATAAATATTAATAACTGTTTTAGTTCTCACACCAGTCACGTGACTAACCTGAAATTTATTGTTTTAACCTAAACTCTGGGTGCCCTTATTTTCCACACGGGCAGCTAGTAGTTTTGGTTTTGCAGATTTATATTCACAGGATCCTGGTTTATAGCTGAAGGGATATTCAGAAAGCTCTATATCCATGTATTTCTCTCGGTTATATTTTGTATTATTTTTCCGCTGCAGTAATGTATTTAAATCTCTAATATTTATTGAATGTATTTTGTTTATTCATACTCTGTACATTCTTGTATTCTGATGGAATTGTTGTATTTAACGTAGAAATGTTCTTCTATTTGTGTTTTGATGTGACTAGTTCTCAACTCTATCCGTGCTTTCCTTCATGGGGAAGTTCGGTTCGTTTCAGTTGGTATCAGAGCTCTGGTTTACAGAGCTCGAGAACAAGACACATTAGAACCATACAAAAGAATTCATCAGAAATTGGATTAGCAATGTCCAATAAGAATGACTCGTTGGAGATAGGATCAGCAGTATCCTAGAACGAGTGTGAAGAGTATATTTTAAAAAAAATGAAAACAAATTGTTTTGAAAATTTAAACCTCATTCAACGTATTTGAATATTTATTTATATTGAATTTGGACAATCCAATATATAAAGATTTTGCATATATGCCTTACAAACGTATATTCGAAGTTTTAATATACTGGATAGATATAGAATCACACTCTAGTCGCCCGGGGATGATTCTGATAATGCTGCAGTGTTATTAGTATTTATTTTCGAGTAACGAAGGTGAAATACCTATATGATTCCAATTGACTGGTGTGAGAACCAAAACTGGATAGGGCTTATTGTTGTGATTTGGCATCAAAAATCTGATTTTTAGACTATATATCAAAGTTATGAATTTGAAAAGCTAATCAACTAATTGATTGATGATTGTATTGTATGATTATTCTTTTAAACCATTATGTGAATGAACGGTGAATTTAGGCCAAATTGAACCAGTATTGAACTGTATTGAAAATTGTTTGGAAATGCATGCATGTACATATATATGTGTGTGTGTGTGTGTGTGTGTGTTTGTCTGTGTGTGTGTGAACAGGTCATAGCAAGGATGCTAGAGAAGAGGAATAAAATTGTTTTCCCGACAAATAGGTACATGTTTATTGTATTTCTTGGGGTTTTGATGATTTTATGAGCAGATTGGCTAGCCGCTTGGCTTTTTCTTTTTCTTTTGGATTGGTGAGGGCCATGAGAGGCTATTTGAAATATCCCGAAGCTCCCGGTGCAGGGGAGGTTATGGCGAAATTTTTCGAAAATTTAGGGTGTTAGCCAAATTTTTGAAAAATTTGAAAAGTTCTTAGAAACTGAAAAGTTGAAGAACTTAAGCCGTAATGAAAGTTGAGTTGGTTAGTTAAACAACTTTCAACTTCGTTCCTTTTCGAGGACGAAAAGTTTTAAGTGGGGGAGATTGTAACAACCCAGAAATTCTGAGCCAATTTAAAATTTATATTTTGGCAATTTTAATGAATTTTGAATATTTAAAATGGATTATTTTGAATCATAACGACGGAAAATTTATTTTCGATGAAGTTAAAATGAATAATTTTATTTTAATTATATAACGAGCCTGAAATGGCGCGGTAGCTTGAAAATTCGATTTCAAATTTCAAATGAATGTACAGGATTCAAAATAAACCGGATTTTAGCAAAACTAAAAATATTAGAATCTATTTGAGAATATCATTCCAATGAATCCAAAAAATCAAAATTTCATAGCGGGAATCAAAAGATATGCCCAGTTGAAAATTCAGAATAGTCGCTATGGAATTATGGCCCTTAAAAATGAAAATTTTGCAAACGGCCTCTGTTTTCGACGAAACCACTTTTGTTTGATCCGTGATGTCGAGTTATTGCTAGATTCCAAAATTCATAATTTTTCAAATCAATACGTGAGCGTGGCGAAGTAAAACGTGTTTTGACAGTTTCAGTCAATTTCGATCGACCAGAAAATGGCCATTTTTCAAACGGTCTCAGAATTTGACGAAATTGGTTTTGTTAGGACCGTATCGTCAATACGAAGCTATAAAATATTTTTCGGGAATTTTTAGAGTTCATACGTGGCCCCGGTAAATTGAAATGCGCGTTCAAATTCAATTTATAGATTTATATTTTGATTTTGACGAAAACTGATCGAAACGATCGAATCAGCTTACGATACATATCCCATTGTGTTCGGAATGAGGGTAATTAGCTAATGACGATAGTCGGTGGGTTCGATTTCGAGCTCGAAATAAAAAGCTGCTTTTTGAAATTTAAAAATAATAAAAAACTCAAATATTTATATAACTCACCCCTCTCCCTCTTCTCTCTCCTCCTCCTTCAGAAATCGATTTTCAGAAAATAGAAAAAAAAAAGAAGAAGAAAAGGGAGGCGCGACGGAACCCTCCAGCCACCACCTCGTCGGAGCACGGCCGCCAGGGGGCGATGCCGCCATCCCCCTTCTCCCTCCTCTCTCCTTCCTCTCTCCCCCTTCCAACCTCGAACCCCGTCGACCCATCGAGACTGGCTCGTGGCCAACGCCCCACCGCCGCTACCCTCCCTCCTCCGACTATCGCCCCCCTCTGACCCCCTTTCCCCCTCCTCCCTCGTTCCTCTCTCCTCCTCTGAAATGAAGACGGGCAACCCCAAACCCCCCCCCCCTTCACCTCCGCGGCCACCAGAGCCTCCCCCGACCACCAAAACCCCTCAGCCTCCTCCTCCCTTCGCTGGTTCTCTTCCCCCTCCATTGAAGGCTAAATTCCTACAAAAAAGCGAGTTTTTATATTCTATTTATTTAGGTGAATAGAAAAGTATGATTTTTATTTAACATAATGGTTTGATTTTTAAAATGTTAAAGATTCGATTTTTAAAGTGTTAAAAATTCGATTTTTAGAATGATAAAGACTTGATTTTTTTAAAGGGATAAAGATTCGATTTTTAATGATTTAAAATTCAATATTTATACATATGAAGTGATAAAGAAAGATTCGATTTTTATTGTTGAAATGGCGAAGTAAAAATATAATTTTTATTTAAGTAGCGAAGTAAAGATACGATTTTTATATTATAGAAAGAATAAAAATACGATTTTTATATTATAGAAAGAATAAGAATACGATTTTTATATTATAGAAAGAAAGAATAAAAATACGTTTTTTATATTATAGAAAGAATAAAAATATGATTTTTATATTGGTAGAGTATTAAAAATATGATTTTTAATGTATAGAACATCATATTAAAAATGTGATTTTAATATGAACAGCGTGGGGAAGACTGCGTTGGAAGTACGGGCAGACCCAGACTGTTTTGAATTTCAGAAATAAAACGGCGGAGTGGAACCCTCGGTGAGAACTTCTCACTTTTAATTTAATTTTCTAGTTAAATATATACTAGGATGCAGACGGTGCTTAGCAACACCCGTCGTCCACAGACCATGGATGACTTGTATGTTTGATTGATCTGTTGGGAAAATTGATTGTGTTATGTGGAATGAAAATAAATATTTTATAGTTAAAAATATAATTTTTAACATGTATATAAAATAAAATAAATATTTATAAAAAAAATCGTATGATTTGTTTATGTACACACATTTGACTGATATTGATTGGGACGATAAATTTTACACATTGCCCAACTGCACGAATAAAAACCTGTGTTTGTTGATTTGAAACCCCACACGGGTGTTGTGATGATATTTGGCATACACTAATCCCAATTATTTAGCTGTATGTCGATCGATGGGTTGACAGACTGTGTAATCGTTAATTATTTATATTTAATGCTTATGCAGTTGTGTGGTGCACCCTGGATGATGGTTGATTATTTATCATTGCTATTATATGCATGTGTTGTATAGAATCCATATAAATAACATTATATGGTAATTGATTGGGTCTCATTCCAATTTAGAAAATAAAGAATATTATAAAATATATAAATATTCATGTGTTGAATAAAATATATATTCATGTGGAATAAAATAAAACTTATGTGTTGATAATATTCATGTGTTGAACGAAATATTTTAACAATAAAATTCACATCTTTATCATATATAAAATTAGAAACTAACTGGAAATTAGTTAAGATGAATGGTTTCCTGGGTATTGATCTGATGTTGGTTTCGGCCTTCGGGGTTAATACTTAGGGAATCGTTCTCTGACTAATTTACGGTTAGAGTTTGATTAAGAATTAAGAATTAAACATTAAAAATCATAATTTTGTCAACTATATTAAATAACAAAAATAGTCATGTGTTGACGATGCTCATGTGTTGAGAATATTCATGTGTTGAAACTATTCATGTGTTGAACGAAATATTTTATACAATAGAATTCACATTTTTATTGTAAGTAAGAATTAATAAATATTCATGTGTTGAATAAAATATATATATTCATGTGTTGAAGAAACTATTCATTTGTTGAATAGAATAATGAAGTTATTGAATATATAAAGCCGTGTTGATTAGATTTACGCCATTTTAACGCGAACGATATTTATATCGATTTATTTCGTTCTTATAATGAATATAGAAAAGGAAGTAATTTCAAAATATAACATTTTGAAAATAGTATCATTTATATATTAATGATATGGAATATTCAATTTTGATTTAAAATTGAATATGAAGTTGAAATCGTTTTAAAAACGAATTTAAACGAATTATAAAATACGTTTAGAATTGAAATCGACAAAATATATATAATATATATGTTATATATATTAAATGGCCTGAATA
Source organism: Allium sativum (assembly GCA_030737875.1). Classification (NCBI taxonomy): domain Eukaryota; kingdom Viridiplantae; phylum Streptophyta; class Magnoliopsida; order Asparagales; family Amaryllidaceae; genus Allium; species Allium sativum. Next base: position 392,202,271 of record CM060924.1, on the reverse strand, counting down.
GAACGCGTCGCGCCGCGGCAATTCGCGAATTTCCACCACTGACTTCGAATTGACATTACGGGAGATCCGACCGTTGGATTCTCCTGAAACTGGAACCGTTGGGTTTGTATCGAAAAGAGATTTCCAATGAATGCTAGAAATTTAAAATCTAATGGTTGGATTTGGAATTATGTCAAAATCAAATTTGGAAAAGGTCGCTGTAAGTGCAGTTCGATGACCGTTATTGGAACTCGACTGAACGGGCCTTGATAAAATTATTAAAAATATTAATAAATTGTGTAAAATCATAATATATGAATTGGAAAGAACTGGGATGAAAAATTCCACGTTTGTAAGGATAAAAATGTATTTTTATCGAAATGAACTAGTTATGAACTAGAATTATAATCCGATATTTTTGAATAAATAAATTGGATTTAAAGTGGTTTTAAAAATAATCAGAATTTCCAATATACGAATTGGAATGGATTTAAATCGAAATTATCTTTGGAATATTTCGATGTTAGATTTCGTGATTATACATATACGGTTGGGGAAATTTGAAAGATATATTTATATCGTTATTTCCAATACGATATTTGTTGGTTTCAGAATTTGATATTGAATATAAGTCGATATATTTTTTTCATTCAGAGCCTTATATTTAATATCAAATGGGATTTTGGGTTCGTCGTGAATGGTATCTTAAATATCACTGTTCTTGAACCAAGTTTAGAAAAGAATAAATCTTTTAATTAAGATTTAGTGAAATTGTCCAATTAATTAGTATTTAATTGGAATTGAATTTAAATTGGTTTTTGGGTTTATCGTAAGCGGTGTTTTGAATAATACTTGTTCTTTAACCCGATTAACAATGGAATGTGATTCTGGGTTTGTCGTGAACCGTGTTTTAAAATGACATTGGTTCTTTAACCCAGTTAAAGATAAGGTTAACTTCTTAGCTTTGAATAATCATTAATATTGATTTTTGGGAAGATTAAAACTAAGCGGAGTTTTAAAGAATCTTTAATTAGATTGAAATAATTGAGAAGGGAGTATCATCAGTTTTGCTCCAAATCTATAGTTAAATCTTTAATTAGATTTGAACGTGAAATGGTAATTAATTTTACCGATAGCACCGTGGTGTTAGATATGGAGTATTACCAGTTTTGCTCCATGGGATGAATAGGTTGGGATTGGGAAATAAAATAAATAAATAATTACTTCGGTGTGTTTCGTTAATCCCGACTAGTTTGGAAAACCATAATATGGTTTGAAATGATATCCAAAGGAAGATTAAAGAATAAATTTAAAAGGATTTATCTTTGATAAAATTAATGGGAACCTTTCCCTAAGAATGTGAATATTCGAATAAAGAATATTCTGAATTGGAATGAGGCGTATGTTGCGTTTGTGTAACACTTGTTTATTATATACGCGGGTTATTCGGAAAGGCCAGGTTTTATACCTATTTTGAATAACCGATTCGACGATAAATCGACGATGAAGACGGTGGCTGAAGACCAGAGGTCTTCACATCGTTTGGATGATTATTGATGATCTTGATTGGGTTGTACACCCAAGAGGAGGGAATCAGTTGGTGATCGTCCAGACATACTTGGAGATCAATGGATATGCGAGGAATAAGGTTTCTCCGGTTTCGTTCAGACCCAGAACGAACTTGTAAATGGACTGTGTGTCTGACATTGGATTTTATTCTGTGTGATTGATTTCTATTAAATATATATCTGTTTGGCGGCGGAGAATTTATTCTCTTGCTTAACGCCCTTCTCTGAGACATTCGAGCTCAGAGGTTATATATGGATGGATATCAATCGCATGGCATGAATTGCCTGTGTGGCATGCATAAGTGGCAAATGATCAAGGCTTATTGAAAAGCAAAGTCTTGTGGTTGATGATCAAAGCACGGCCTGTGTGGCATAGCTTTTTGTATAGCGTTAATTCGCGAGCCTCACACCTCGGTATGAGTCAAAAACGGGATAAGGACCGTTGGGAGAACACGACGTTTCTTTCTAGCTATGGGTGATATCAGTGACCTACCAGCCCTGACATTTATATACTTTTTACCTGTGTGGTTGTTGGAATGCGAGGCGCCTTGGATATAGGTCTGATAGGACCGGGAAATGTGTGTTCAGGAATTGCCAATCCTCAAAAGTAAGAGAAGACCGACCTAACCGATTCCAAGGATTGTTGTGTGGTCCTAAGACATTTGCTAGAGTGTCTCGAACGAAGAGGAGCTCGCCCCTTGCCTCGACTCATGACGGAAATCCAATTTCCAATACGAGCTTTGCGGTTTTATTTGTAGAGCCTTGTATGGCGACATCATATATGGTACCCATGCCGTCTATGATTGATACTTATGATTGAAATTGTTTTGACACTATACACTTATAGTAATAATAAAAGATGAAATTTATCGTATCAAGCATTCTTTGGCTATTATAAGGTAAAACTCTATCCTCCATCTTGCGTTGCATTATGTGATGGGACATGGGTCTTATAATAGCTTCATTTTTCTTTAAAAAGCATTGCGTTGTTTATTCTATGCACTGGTATTCTTGGGATGAAACCCGTTCCGTGTTATACGGCGTGGTCTCTTGATTTACCTAACTTTAAAAATAAAGATTAATAACTGTTCTAGTTCACATGACTGACCTGGAGTTTATTGTTTTAACCTAAACTCTGGGTGCCCTTATTTTCCGCACGGGCAGCTAGTAGTTTTGGTTTTGCAGATTTATATTCACAAGATCCTAGTTTATAGCTGAAGTGATATTTAGAAAGCTCTGTATCCGTGTATTTCTCTCAGTTATGTTTTGTATTATTTTTCCGCTGCAGTAATGTATTTAAATCTCTGATATTTATCGAATGTATTTTGTTTGTTCATACTCTGTATATTCTTGTATTTTGATGGAATTGTTGTATTTAACAATGAAATGTTCTTCTGTTTGTGTTTTGATGTGACTAGTTCTCAACTCTATCTGTGCTTTCCTTCACGGGGAAGCTCGGGTCGTTTCATTTTAAATCGTTATTCACTTTAAAATGTGAATATTATTCCTTTACAAAAGACTAGACTCGTTTTATCAAATCAAAACTTGATTTCATAATATAAATACTAAAATTATTGAGTCGTTTTATAACTTCTTATTCAAATTCCATTTTATTTATCAAATCTCGTTTACATGTCAACTTCATAGTTGATTTTATTTAATAAGTTTATAATTCTCTATCGCCTTTATATTTGATTAAAAAATATCGGTTTCAAACCGAATATTAATTATCTTGCAAAATCCCGATTTATTCAATATATAATTTCTTAAAATAAATTATTTTATAACATTTAGCCTAGTCGAATTCTAATTACAAATCTTTATGGATTTTATTTTAATCCTATTCACATTTCGAGTGTTGAAATAAATTCCATTGTTTCTTTTTAAAACAACTTCAAATTTCCCGTTTTAAATTCATTGCTGAATTTACCATCCAAATTATATACTGATAATTAATTTTATTTCATTTATAAACATAGTTTATAAGTCATACTACTTGTTTTTATTATTAAACAAGTTATTTATTTCTAGCCCATTCGAAATTCCATTTCAATTTTTAAAATTGACTTTCCCCTTTTCAAATTCAAATTCCATCCTTTATAATTCCCTTTATAAATGTTAAGTTTACATTACATTTTCAAATATCGGTGTTAAAACCGATTCTCACTTCTCTGTATAGATTCTGACTTATATTTTCATTTATCAAATGATCCATATTTTTCTTAATTTATAAACATCGTTTATAAATTATTCTTCTCAATTTATCTGTTTAAAACAGATTTCTATTAAATATTTAATTTCAGATAATTCTTTTATAACTGGCAAATTTCCTTTTTATATTTCTATTAATTTTCCGAATATCATATTAATTCCATATAATGATTTATTTACTTCTTATTACTTCCATTCAGTATTTTAACCAAAATCGGACTTTTAAACTTCCATATGATTGTAAATAATTTTATACCGAAGTTTCTTATTTAATTTTCAAATATTCCCTTTTATAAAATCCATTCGATTTTATAAAATTCAATATCCACTTCACAAATTGCTTTCTATAATATCCTTTGATTTTATATAAATATTTTTGTTTCAATATACACTTTGAAATTTCCCTTTTTACATCCCAGTATTACTTATGGTATTTAAAATACCAAATAACAAGGCCAATGCCATCATAATCAATCACAGAATATATATCAAATCATATATCATAATATATGAAAACAAACATTATTATAAATATTGAAGAATCTTTTTGGATACCTCCAACCAGTTTCCCTACATCCACAGATGTTAAATAATATAAATAACATCAATTTCATTTCAATATGAAATATTTTGATAAACAGAATCAATATTTGATTAACGATATATATATATATATCATTATCTATATTTTCCACCAATTGATTAGCAATTCATCCAAACAATCAACACACAGTAATCAACCATCATTTATCAATTCTAAAAATATGTTATAAAAATATAACTAGGCAGAGTTAGTGAGTTTTACTCACTTTGGTCAGTTATCGTTAAATAACGATAACTGTCGTTAATTCAGATCAGACAATTTATTTTGCTATAAATTGTAACGAGCTCCAATTCACTCCGAATCAATTCCATGGTGTAGCCCTCGTCCATACGATCCCAACGGATCTAGTTTTACTGAATTCTGATATTGTATGAGCGAAATATTGTAATCGCTTGTTTATATAAACATTTAAATAGTTTTAATTTTAAAAACTAATTTAATTATTTTTCAAGTGGGCCTCACCGTAAAAAAACATGTCGGCCCACATTCATTAAATCCATGCTGCATTCTTTGGTTTCTTCCCCAACTAATTCTGACGCTGTTTCCCTTTTCTATTCTTCATTGCTCACGGCCATTTCCAAGATTTAAAAACTCTGGTTCTCCATTTCTACTACCGTTCAGCAAACAAAAACCACCCTCACGAATCTCATAAAAATCTCCTCCCATCCGAACTTATCTCCTCCATTCCCTCCTTCTCCAAACAATATGCTCCCCCAGTAAAACTGCATGCAACAGTTATGGCCATTGCTGCTTATTCAATCCCTCACAACTCCTCCTCATCATCGTTTTCCAAACAAAATACACCGATATCTTGTCCTTCGAATCATCTCCCTCTTCATACCAAAATTTCACAGCTCGCACTCAAGAGGGAAATTGCGTCGAACAGCCAATCCCACTTGACATCGTGCAAAACACCAAACTAAAATGTCACTGTTTTCTACAAAACCGTGCACACTGACCCTATTTTCCATCCACAATCCAAAACCAACCACGAATACATGAATCGAAGCTCGAATATTCAACAATTTCAAACCCTAAAACTCGCTAGAAAAACACCGTGAGTTGAAAAATAGATCGAGCTCCACGCAATGTACACGAGATTGAAGAATTTGAGTACCATAATCCAATTATACAAGTCTTAAAATTTATAGAATTTTATTTGTATTTCTTTAGATTTATTTTTCTTACCATTTTTCTTCTGTAAGAAAATGAGCAAAGGCGCATATTTATTTGACTAGAGGAGTGAAGAATTTAGGGTTAGGAATGTTAGCAGTGTATTTATAGGATAGTTTGGCTTGTCTAAGAAGCTTCAGATATTTTATATTAATTATATTCAATCATTAGCTTAATTTGTCATTAAAAATTCCTAAGGCTACATATGATACCCAATTTCGACGAAAATGGACAACCACCTATAGTTCGACATTACATATCCAACGAAACTTATTTCGTCGAATTCTGAGTTCGGTTTCTCATACAGCGTATTTTTAAAGTCAGATTATCGACTGTTTTTCACATTAAAATCCCGTACGGCCACATACTAACTCCAAAAATCAAGAAAATTGAAATCTAGCAATAGTTTAATATTCTGGATCCAACAAAATTAATTTCATCGAAAACGAAGATCGTTTGCAAAAATGACTATTTTCTAAGGCTCTAAATAAACCAATTAAATATAAATATATTTAAAAATATGTAAATTTAACATTCATACATTAATATTATCGTATATATTCACATAGAATGTCATACAGCTCCAAAATATACATATCTGGTTTTATAACATGATGTTTCAAATCCAGGTTATATCGATATTCAATTTAAAATAATAAAAAAATCCTTTTACTATATAAATAAATCGTTAGAAATTATAAACGAATTCCATAGCGAATTTCTGAAAATTTGATTTGATCATAACTCACAATCTGTATGACGAAATCTCAATTTTTCTTTTTCATTAGAAAAATATTGTTCTTTAGTTCCGAACGTTTCTTGTTTCACAGAAATCCGACTTAAAACGGATTCTGTATAGTCAATTAAAGTTCGAATCGCCAAATTATGAACTACCGCACCATTTCAAGCTCGATTATAATTATAATATAATTTATACGTTCTAACGCCGTTTATTAAATAGATTCGATATTATAATTCGAATCTAGACTCAACCAAATCTCTTACGCTATCCAATTCACACAATATTGCCAATTCTACTATTTTCTGACTATTTCGGAATTTAAATATATTATTTAATTATTAATATTAATTAAATATTCAATATAATTTAATTCATATTACCGATATCACCAAATCAGTATTTAAATAATTAAATAAATTAATTATTCAACCGTTAAAAATACGGGACGTTACACTAGGAAAGTAAGACATTTTTCTAAAGTAGACTCATGAACCAGGATTAAAGAACATGGCCATTAACGTGTTGAGTAATACAGAACACTCTAACTAAGGAAATCAACATGTGTGATTGTTTCGGTTTTATCGTTAAGGGTTACTTGATTCAAGATTCGTTCACCATAGAATCTCGATAGAACTTTGAATGGTTTACACTAAGTAAAGGTTCAAATCCAAAAGATACCTTTTATTATGTGTTGTTTCCACGACGATGCAAAACTTGATCTTAGAACTACATAGGCTTGATCCCACTTAGGTATGTAGGAAGTCACACTAGTGATTCAGCCGTCAATTTTATTAATTTCTTTATTTCGAAAATTGAGGGAGATTGTTGTAAATTTTCAATACAAATGCTTTGGGTTTGGGTATTCTTATTTGTGAAGAGAAGGAAGAATGAAAAGAAGAAGGAAGGTGTGTGGATTAGTCCCACATTGTAGAAGACAAGGAGGTGTGCCAATACTTAAGTAGCCTTCTCATGAAGGTGTTGGGGCCTTGGGACACCCAAATGTTTACTTTGTTATGAGAAAGGAGACCATGCATCTCTATATCACACACGCGCGCGCCGCCGCTGTCCGACCGAACCGAATCGGGTCGGTTGCGGGTCTCGGGTCCGATAACCAATATTTTATACATATTTTCAAACTATAAACGGGCCGAATTACGGCCTAGTTCAGACCTGAATGAAGCACAAAATTGGGCGGGTGATTCAAACGATCCTGGATGTTGGACAATGGCGGGCTAATTTGAAATTCGCAATGCTTTGAAACGTTGCAGATGAAAAGGCGCGATGTTTCAAAAACGAACAAATGCAGTGTTTCGAATTTGAAACGGCCAATGGTCGTGACAATTCATAAATGGACGCACCCTCCCGCTGCTTATAAATACCAAGCAGAAAAGTGTTTTAGATCGCTTTTTAATTTTTCTTCTTCCTCCCTGTTTTGAGGCGCCATTGCCGACACAAGAAAACGTTGCAGATTCTCGAATTTGCAACACTTTAAGGCGTTGCAAAATCTGATTCTTACTACTCTTCTTTCTATTTGATTCTTGCATCATCAGATTATAATTTTCAGAGTGTTCTTGATCGGATCAAAATCATACAAACTTTGAATTCGATTTTGATGTTCCAAGGCTTTATTGAATCCTGAAAGTCGATAGTTCAATAACCCATTTGTACCTAGTGGGTTGAATTATTATCTGAAAGAATCTATTCTATAGATCCTTAAAGTCTGAAGTACGGCAATCCTACTATGATCATCATCATCCAATAGTCTCAAACTGCAAAATCTCCAACATATTTGTTATGTTCTTACTATTTTCTTATATTGCTACACATAGTCTAATTTTACTACTTAACATTTTGCTATGCGTCCAGCTGCCAATGTGATTCTTGAGGTGAGCAGTGTTGCATTTCTTGGCACCAAAATATTTTGTTCCTTTTGAAAAAATCTAGATCCAGCTACGGCTGTTAATGAATACACAAAATATACGATATCCGTCTGAATCTATATCTGAAAATACGAAAAATATCGGTTATCGGCATTATCCGCAAAGCGGATACGGATATTTGATATCCGAAAAGCTTTTCGGATATGGATATAGTTATAGTGGTATCTGTATCCGAAAAATATCCGTTGGATTAACTGATGTAATATATATAACTCAAAATAGAAAAATAGAGTTTATACTTATAACTGTTGGATGTGACCATGATATAATTTTTTGTCTTTTTTTTAGTGAAAATTGGCAGTTTTAGTGTTTAGTTTTAGAATATTTTTGGATATGCTTATGGATATTAGTATAAAACAATGTTTCATCGTCACACTTCTTTATTTCCTAGTTTTTTATAAACCTTAGTATAAAAATTATTTTATGTTGATCCAAACTTTTTTTTATTTATACTCTTAAATTTATTAATTACTAGCGAAGCGGATAAATATTCGATATCTGTCCGTATCCGAAAATTAAGTGGATGCAGATATCCGATATCCGAAAATTAAACGGATACGCATATCCAAAAATAAATTCGGATACAGATATAGCACTATCCGTATCTGAAAGCATCCGTTGATAGCCCTAAATCCAGCTAGCTACCCTGTAGTTATTAAACTATTATATCTTTAGATTGTTCACCATTATATAAGTATAAAATATAAATGATGCACATTTTAATGAATATTAGGCTTAGGTCCTTAAACCAAACTTAGTACATAGAAATTGCTTCAAAAAAATTGTTAATTATGTCCATGTAATTTGATTACCAAATAATTGCATACAATTATGTAATTATCAAGTGTGTGATTGCAATATGTATGCAGTTATATTCAAAATTTGCATAAATATTGGTAATTATTTAGCGAACAATTATGGATATTTCTCGTTCGATATGGATAAATCATTATATATGTGTGAATTGAACATCTACAAATTCTCGTTCGATTTGGATCACCGTAGCTCACGAACGGTAGGGGGTGCAACAGGAGTGCTCACAAACAGGGGTGACCCCAATCGCTGCTCATATATATATATATATATATATATATATATATGTGTGTGTGTGTGTGTGTGTGTGTGTGTGTGTGTTGTGATCATAAAAGAGAGAGAAAATTCCTTATTTCATGGAAATCTAAGGAGAATTCTAAGCCCAGAAGTGGAAATGACTATTGCACATATCACTAGTCAAATGGGAATAAAACAAATGAATGCAGACGTTTAGCCAGAATAATTCAATGCTTAATCCTAGGTTGATATCTACAAGAGTTCATCAAGGATAATCAGAAGCCTAGCCAGCTAAAAAATAAATCTTTAGAATATTCAACCAGGACTAGTAATCTTGTAAAGGATGGCGCTTAAACAACTTTTGTTCAACCGCACAATAGAATCGATGTTATGCACGAACGACCCCATCCTCAAGAACTGGAAAAAGAGAAGAAAAAAAGTCACTATATAAGGAAAGCGAAAGGTGGAATCTTTTTCCATCAAGGAAGAATCGCCACTGAAGAATGCCAAGTATTGGATCGAGATGCCATATTTAACTATCACTCTACAAAAGTTAAGAGGAGTTAAACACATCCCATAATAACTATCTCACGATCGTTGTTCAAATTGGGCTATCTATTATGGCTAAAATCCTAGCAGTACTGGGAGCATAGTTAATATGATCTTCAAGCATGCCTTTGAAAAAATGCAGTTCTTAAAGAGAACTAGAGCCGAGTTTGGAACCAATTTTTGGATTCAACAATAAAGCTTCAACACCGTTGGGAAGTTAAGGCTTTTAATTCAGGTAGGGATCCCACCTTTCTCTCACCTTGCTCTCGAATTTTCGAAACTCTCTTTGTTGCTTTAATCAATCATCATATTACTATGCATTCTAAGATGGTCCGGTCTGGATAAAGTTGATGCTTTTATCTTCCTATAGCATCTGACAGTGAAATTCTTAACTAAAGTTGGGTGAAGGACCATTAGGGGAACAATTTAGTTCGTTTAAATGTATTTCACCATTTTATATCAATACAAATGTGATTTTCCTTGTTATTACAATTTTTTAGCTATGTTAAAGATGAGTTAGAGAAGCCTTTGGAAATTGGTTTGACAAACCATTTATCCAAAGAAAAAAACAACCATTGACAATGAACCAAAATACAAACTGAAGTGGTTCACTTTGCTTGAAAAGGAAAAGAGGAAATGGGAAGCATTCAATTCAGTAGAGGATCCTCCAAGGGATAAGGAAATTGTTACGGAGCTTGACTATCGAGATGAGTAAAAAGGAATGCAACCAATAGAAGATTTAGAAGTGGCATGTCTACTCAAAAGATCAAGCAAGAACTATGAAAGTAGAGAAGAGATTAGCGACTAGCTTAAAGCGGAATTAATTTAATTTCCTCTAGTAAACAATGATGTCTTTGCATGGACCACTCAGATATGGTGGAAATAGTTTCCACGTTCATGTGACATGCCTTGGATACAGATGTAAACGTCAAATCAATCCGATAAAAGGAAAGGTAGTTTGATAAGATCTGATCACAAGCTTTGAAAGAGGAAGTCAAGAGATTACTCAGGAATGGGTTTATCAGGGAGGTCTTCTACTCAAAACGGTTAACGAATCCAATGTTGATTAAGAAAACTAACAAAAAATGGGGGACCTATACAGAATTCACTGATCCAAATAAAGATTGTCCGAAAGACCGCTATCCACTCTCTAGAATTGACCGATTGGAAGATGCAAGCAATAGCCACAAGCTTTTCGAAGATGTATATTTCATGATACAGTTAGACCCTTATGTTCAAGCTAAGCTTTATTGCAGATTAAGGAATGTACTGTTATAAAATTGTGGCTTTCGTTCTAAAGAATGCTAGGATAACATACCAAAGACTAGTAAATCGAATTCTTAAGGAGCAGATTGGATGAAATATGGAAGTGGCGTCGATAATATGTTGGTTAAATTTAAGAAGGAAGAAGGAAACAAATCATTTGATTGATTTGGGGAGATTATGCAAGTATCAAATGAACCTCGATCCACAAAAATGCACTTGCACGCATTTAATCTGAGAAGGTTTTGGGTTACATCGTTAGCACACATGGAATTAAAGTGAATCCAAAGCAAGTCCGAACAACTAAGGACTCGGTAGAATCTACGTCAAGCAAGGATGTGATGTGCTTAACTGGAAAAGTAAAAGCCTAAAACAGATTCATCTCAAGGGCAATCGACGAGTACATTCCCTTCTTTATTATTATAAAATTGAAAAAGAATTTTGCATGGGAAGAGAAGTATAGAAAATATTTCCAAGAGTTATAAGATCACCACGAAAATCCACATATTCTATCCAGCCACATAGAAGGAGAAGACTTGTATCTTTATCTTACTGTATCAGAACATGCTGCTTGATGAAGCAAGAGAATGGAATCCAACTGACTATGTAATACACAAATAAGAGATTGAAGGGCGCCGAAATTTGATATCGATAATTGGAAATTTATTCTATTATTGTGTCCTTAGAACTAGCAAGTTAAGAGCATATTTTCGGGCTCATCCGATCCGAGTTCAGACTAATTTTCTACTCAAATAAATTTTCAATGATCCTGAAATCTTTGGAAGGTTGGCAAAGTGGGGAATAAAGTTAAGCAAGGGTGACATTAAGTTCCAACATTGAGTAGCGATTAAGGGTAAGTTGTGGCGGATTTCATCAAGGAATGTACAAGATTTATCAAAGAATGATCGAAAAAATAGAGAGACCTCAAGCACAGATGGCAATTATTTTGTGGACGAACCTTCAAACGAGCATGAAAAGCCTAGATGGCAATCATTGGTCATCCATAAAGTAATCTTACCTGGAGCCTACAAATTCCGCCGACCCGATGGCATAGTAAAAGGCGTGAAATGTTAAACATTTACGATCATACTTTCCGAAATTGAGTGAATGAAGATTGGACCAAAGCAATTCTAAAAGGAACCGTATTCAATGGATAAAGGCCACCGAAAACATTAAGTCTTTGCACCTTCATGGTAACTTTCAAAGGAAAAAGTTTTTAGCACGTCCAATGCACTAGATCCTCGACACTTTCGAGTAACCCTCAACGAGAAAAGTCCTTGGCCATCCAAAACATTAAATCCATAGCACTTCAAAGGCAATCCTTGGCACATTTAAGGAGATGAAGTCTTTAAAGCCATCCACATTGCCTCGTTAAAGCACATCATAGAGGGATGAAATCCTTAATCGGTTTTAAGGAGAAATCCTAGCATATCTGGACACTCCTAGGTGGAAAAAGTCCTTGACACATCCAAGACACCATTCCCTTAGGATTGTCCACATGACCTCACTTAAGCACCTCATAGAGGGAGGAAATCCTTATCACATCCAAGGTACGAAGCCTTTATGACGTCCACATAATCTCGTCCAAGCACCTCTTAAAGAGAAGCAATTAATCATTCACTACCAAACAAAGGTTTTTGGTTAACCAGACTATTATTTTTCTGATATGATGGTCTTCTATTATTGTGAAATAGTCAACCAGTCTGTTATTTTCTGATACTATGGTCTTCTATTATTGTCAATTACTAATTTGAGCGCTTTTGGTTTTTTGGCCTTCTATTTTTGTCATATACGAATTTCTAGTCTTTTGGTTTCTAAACTTCTATTATTACCAAATATGGATTACTAGTCTTCTATAATTATCATATATGGACTTCTAGTCTTTTGGTTTTTTGTTATTGCCAAATATGCGTTTTGGTCTTCTGGATTCATGAAAATAGATCTTTGGTCCTTTTGTTTTCTTCTTTTATATTTACCACCGAACGATAATCTCCAATCATCTGTTATTATTTCATACATTCACTTGTAATTTTTTTGAATTATATTATTATCACATAAGAGGCAGAGTTGCTTGCAGACCGGTCTTATCGTAAAGAGTAAGAGTTTTTGTCATACTAGGAGGAATGTTAGTGTTATATCATAATTATACTACATTTGAACGAAGGATATCACCTTCAAATTAATGAGAAAGTCGTCTTGTTTCATGTTTTCCAAGAGAATGTTGTCTCTCCAACTTGTTTCGCAGAAGTGCTTCAGTCTGGGATAGTTGGGGTCGAATCAAAAGCTTATCTCTTTAAAAGACAGTGTATCGCTCTAAAATTAATACAATTGTGCCACTTCTACAGCCTCACACGCAAGTGCTTCGTTTCCCCGAAGTGAACATCACCCCAGAAAGCCTTCAAAAGTGTTTTACCTTTCTTCAGAAAAAGTGACTGTATTGCCTCGTTATGCTACAAACCAGTATTGTTATTTTGCATATGAAGAACGAATCACTTTAAAACAACTGAAGAGTGTATCGCCTCATTTGGATAGCGAAGCTATATTGCTTCCATTCAACCAAAAGGAGTAATATTTCTTTTCCCCTCCAACGACTATTTTTCTTTCAAAACAACATTATTAGATGACAACAATCAAAGCCTTCAGTAAATTCCGGTGTTTACGCCAAAGTCGACATAGTATGATCAAAGCACCTAAAGACGAAGCGGTGTCTGACTCACACATATAAATAGAGGTGGAGGTGCAGATCCCAAAGGGTCAAACTTTCTCTCCTTTCTCCACTTTTTCATTTATTTATAGCCTAAATCAAATTGGGATCAGACATTGTAATTTATCCTATACAATAAAGGACTTGGACTAAGACTATGACTTAAATTGTGCATATTTGACTTGAACATGGATTTACATAGCGTATTTCCTTTTTGAACTTAGGACAAATGATCTTTTGCATATTTATCTCATTTCGATTCGGCATCTAAAAAAATTGCATAATTTATCCATGACAAGCTTAATGAATGAGTTCCATTACATAATTTGTGCCATCACCACTTATGACATGGGCATTTAGAATTGATTGGCACGAACTATAACGAGTGGTTTTGTATTGCCATTTGGAACATAAATTGCCGAGTATAATTGTGTTTTTAATCACCATGCCCTAAGGAGCTATAGGTCGAGACGGTTCAACTCAAAGAACTTATGTTTTGATACGCCAAAGGATTCAAACCATAATTTAAGATGTTTCATTTCCAGATCAAAAATGCATGTCTACTCACGTTTTAGGGGTTCGTGAGCTTCTCTGACACCATCTTGAATCTCCTCTCTTTTTGCTTAGTTATGTACAATTAGCCCGCCTCTAAAACTTAGGTGAACTCAAAACAAACTTATATGTATTACGAGTGACACTAATTATATGCGTTACATGCAGCATGATACATTCAAAGTATATATCATTCGATCAACGACTGCTTTTATCGCATATAATTTTCACATGAGTACGCTTTTGCTTTTACTGTGATTACGATCCACTTCTGTTTAACATTGCATGCTATCGGTTTTCATGACAAATTTGCATAGATACATTATAGATTGAAATTTAAGTTTCATGGAGTCCATATGAAGTTTTAAGCTTGAGGTTTACCTCATGAAACAACAAAACGTTACACAGCTTATTCAAATCCAAAACAAGCGACAGGTTTGGATGATCTGTATCTAATACCGCATTCTTACCTGTTGGAAACCACCAACAATAGCTAAAAACATTACATAGCTGCAAATTGACCTGCACAACATTGACAAATGATAGCACATACAGTACCTTCATCTTTCCATGTGCGAAACAATGGAAGACAACACAGGTAGGTAGATGAAAAAAATTACAGATCACAAGAGCAGAATTGGGAAGCATGAAAGCTCAGTACACAACTCATCAAACTAGGCACAAAGATTTTAAGAAACAACACGCTAAAGGCAATAATAATGGAACGTAATGTGATCGCACAACTGGTGATTTAAGCAGAGGTAGGTGCTGGACTACCTTCGTCAGGATTAGGTTTTGCTGCTGTTGGAGTTTCCGATCCCATCTCAGTTTTAAGATCCTGGATGCTCTGCTCCAGTTCATTGATTCTACTTCCCATTTCATCTAGTAATCTGTTATTAAGGAACTAAACAAATAATACATGCATTTGTAACACAACATATTAGGAGGGTCGGCTTTTTCAGTAGTAAACGGATTTGTTTGAAGGTATATAACATAATAAATTGAATGATTAATTTTAATAGTTTAAATAAATGTCTAACGTTGAATATTGATCTATAATTGCGATGGGTTTAGGAATCTGAAATGGTATCGTTTTTTGTAAAATGATGATATCCATTATGTATATTAAACATCTACAAGATTATATTAGCATTTAGAATAGTACAGATGACAGGCTGCTGCTAAGACATGGAAAGAAATCTAGGTCTTTTTAAAAATCTTCTCAAAATCACCTTTTTTTTTATCACACAAAATTTTCAAACAAAATAATTTTCTATAATGTTTAATGGGAGGGCCATCTACGTAAAAACTTAAATCATTAGAAAGGGACTACCCGCAGTAAAATTATATTTCAAATCAATTGTTAAAATAAATGTTTTTAATAATATTTATTGTCGCAATTCAAAAGAAGATGAATTTTTCAATGTGAAATTAGGTTGACGAGCTTCTTTTTCAAGATAATTAGTTTTAAGGACAACATTTCTAAATAATAAGTCTTAAGGACAATTTTACAGAAAAAAGATAAATTCAAGTTATACAGGAAAATGATAAATTCATTTACCATTATTTCTATATAACTGAAAATGATAAATTCATTTACCTTTTGTTTCTGCAAATTGTTCTAATTTTTTAGAAGTGATGTCCTTAAAACTTATTACTCTGAGCAAATAAGTCTTTTGAGTGAAAATCCCCTTTTTCAAAATGATTTTGAATTTTATGTTGCTAATCAATATAAAACTTCAACCAAAATTCACTTCAGAAGTTGCACAAAATGACAGAGAAACACCAATCCCACCCCCACCCCAACCCCCAAAAAAGGAAAAAATAACACCCAGGAAAAAAGGAAAAACCACCCACAGTCCCCAAAGAAAACTTAACCCCCCACACCCCAATTTGCTGCAAAACCAACTCAAAGCTGATGCAACAATTTTAAAAAATTAACAGAAAGAGCGCTGAAAAGGATATTCTTTGCTACAATGCTGTCTGACATAGTCTGGAATCTGCTTTGCTGTTGTAAAACAAATTGATGTTCAGTCCAAAAGGAATTTATGTTATATTTAATAAATAAAGATTATGTTATATATATATATATATATATATATATATATATATATATATATATATATATATATGTATGCACTCACCATTTGCACTAGGAGGTTTTGAACCTGCAAATTAAGGATGAAAAAACAGTTAATTCAAGGTAATATACAGAAAGATTTTGATACGGTGAGAACGCTGACACATAAATCCAGAAGTTACAGAAGCAAGGGACGATAAAAACAGTACATGCTAATGCTTACAAGAAGATGATTGTGTTACAGATTATTATTAGTTTTTGATGGCACCAACAACTAATAAACTTCATTTTTACAAATTTAAGGAGGGAAGGTTTTGTGTGTGTGTGGGTGGGTTTTTTTTGGGGGGGGGGGGGGGGGGGAGGGGGGCAAAAAACCTTCAGAAAACGTTATGTGTTGTACATAAATAGATACGGTACAGCACAATTGACTTGACGATGTGTTGCAATATGTTTTAGAGGACTCACAAATGCAGTCATATCAGCCGTGCTTTGTGGGTCTTCTGATTCTTGTTGACCCTGCCACAGGAGATATAAACATAAATCTTTGGAAGTAAAGGAAAAAGTTAACTCAAAGAAACAACAGTCAAAAGTCAACGATGAGATTGCAGCCTAAGTAGCTGAGATAATGAAGAATGAAAATCATCCTAAGTTGTGAAAACAAGCACTACCATCGTACCGATTCACTATTGCATATTTTCAATACAGAGGAAAAATATTGTTTTTGGCTACATTAGCTTACATTACCAAACACAACTAAATACCCTGACGATGTAATCACATAATCTAATATTCTCCAACCTTTGAAACTTCATCTCCAAAATTTCCATGGTTTCCGTTGTTTACCAAAAACATGACAGACACACCTCCAAATCTTCGTCAAACCTTTGAAACTTCATCTCCATAAATTTCAATGTTTTTACACATATGCGCATGCGTATATGCACGTCTTTGCAACGGGACAGCCATTTTGGTAAAATACAAGTAAGATATAAATGGCAGATTAATTGCTAACTCGACAAATATATAAAACCAAAAATTACGAAACAAACTATGTCCATTTTAAGAAGAAAGATTGGTTGTTGTTTGAAAGATCACAAAGGTGTTGTAGAAGATATAGAACACATTAGAAGGGAAGTAGATTTAAAGTCAGTAACATTTTGCATTTGCAAAGGTAGCGTTATTCATGTTCAGAACGCTGATATCTCCCAGTTTGATGAAACTGGAAGTTTAGGTATTCGTCCGCAACCAAGTTGCATTAAGCTAACTTAAAATTGTATCCAGTTAAGTTGCCAATGTTCAATTTCTCTAGAACTTAGACCCTCCCAAACTATATTGTCATTGTAGCTAGCCATTTGTTTTTCTTTAAAGGGAAGCGTTTGACATACTGCAATAAGCAGTCTGTAATCACATATAACCAGAAACACATCCCGTGCTCATTTTAGTTTGTATTACATATTACGTTGTTTGAACACTCGGCGAGGATAAAATTCTAAGTAATTAAGGAAAATGCTAAAAGAAGAATCTGTTTGGATAAAGGAAATGAAAAAGGTGATTTTATAAATTAATTTTTTACCAAGATCTACACATAGTTATTATGATTTGGAGAACACTTATGACAGAGTACCAAGGAAGATTTTGTGATAGGCACTGGAAAAGAAGAGGGTCCCAACAAAGTACATTACCCTTATCAAGGATATGTACGATGAGATCATGACGAGTGTAAGCTTGCGATGGTGAAACCGGTAACTTTTTCATTAACGTAGAATTACATCAAAGGTCGGCTTTGAGCTCTTATATTTTTGCATCAGTGATAGATGAAGTTATGAAAGGTATACAAGGTGAGATTCCTTGATGTACGTTCTTTGCTGATGATGTTGTGTTGATTGATGAAAGTGGGATAAGAGTCAATGGACAACTGGAGTTACGGAGGAAGACTTGGAAATCGAAGGGATTTAGCATTACCAAAACTAAAACAGAGTATATGAAACACAAGTTCAGCGGTGTCAGATCAGATGACTGAGAGATCACCCTGGTTGGCTAAGTATTACCCAGGAAGAAATCATTTCAACATTTAGGATCTATGTTGCAGTTTGATGGTGAGATTGATGAAGATGTTAGTTTTAGAATTCGAGCATGATGGATGAAATGACAACTAGCATTTATCATCCTATGTGATAGGAAAATCTCACAGAAGCTTAAAGGAAAGTTCTACAAAACAACAATCATACTTGCGATGTTATATGTTACAGAATGTTGATCTACTAAAAGGCAACATGACCAAAAGATAAGTGTAGCAAAAAACGTGAATGCTACGATAGAGCTGTGTGCATACCAAACGGGAACAAATTAGGAATGATGATATTAAAAAAAAACTTGGAGTTACACCAGTTGAAAAGAAGTTATTCCAACACCGCTTAAGATGGTTTGAACATCTTTAACGGAGACCTCAAAATGCGTCTGTGCGCGTTAGGATTATAAGTCGTACCGAATGCCCAAAGAGAGGTACAGATTGATTAAGGATGGCATGTGAGGAGGTAATTAAGGGAGACTTGAAAATTTGGAATATATTTGAAACGCTAGTGTCGAACAGGAGCATATGGAAGTTATTGATTCATATTCCAAAATCTTGAGCTTTTGGCTAGTTTAAGGAAAGTGATCTTAGTTTTCAATGATAGGACTAGTTTATAGAGTAATTAGGCATAGTGTTGGTCTTCAGTATACATTTCTACTAGTATTAATATTAATATTATTATCTCATCATCATCACCATTAGCATCATGGTTTATTTATTCACTACCATAATTATTATTTGTTAAATTATTTTAAATTTTATTTTATTTTCCCTTATACTTTCACCTTTAAGTTTATTATTATTAATATTACATTTGAATTGATTTTATCTTTTGGTTTTGGGTTTTATCTCTAGCCAACTCCAACTTGTTTGGAATTAATGGTTTAGTTGTTTTTTTAAACCAAGAGGAGAATCAAATCACTGATTCTCTCCATGTTAAAATCAAGCAAAACTACAACATTGTCATTTTATAGTTTTATTTCTTTTTTCACGTACATTTATCCACACCAAAACTGTCAATCTCCTCATCCATATACCTTGAAACTTAATTTCCCAGATTCGTAACTAAAATGTTAGAATTTAGGATTGTTGATGAAAACGCATAACAATCTTCATTTTTTCAATCTCCATTCAAATCATCACCAACATAAGACGAGGGATTAATGTTTTGAGGTTTGGAGAGTAGAATAATGAGGGAATGGAATGAGGAAAGAAGTTGCATTAAAGAAAGAAGAGGAAGAAAAAGACATTGGAGCGGCGGACTTTTGAGAGCAATGATGGGTTTAGAAGAGGAAACTAATACTGAGATGGGAAGGAGAGGGAAGAAAATGAGAAGGCGTTAACAGGGGTAAAAACTAGGCCCAGGCTATTTGCACCATAAGATTCTTCTTTCACACGCGATAAAACTTCTAAAACCCTACATCTTTTGTTTCTTCTTTCACACGGCAATTTCACAAACTTGGCTGTTTTTCTACATTTACTTATTTTTATTTGTTTCCAATCTCAATGGGAGCTTCGTCATAACAGTACCCAAAGAACAACACATTGACCACATGTATGAGTTTCATTAGAACCTTTGTTTGGCTCCAACGCAGTTTTTTGAAAAGAAAATGCTCCCTCTAGTGATAACCAGGTGTGTTAGTTTCACCTACGCTAGCTACAGACGGTAGTGTTGTTATACTCACCCTCCCCTCCAAGGTTTTAAATCTCGGATTTCGATCACGTTTCGTTTTGAAAATTTTTGGGACCTAGTCTCGTATCGAGTGAGATCCCGGACAAGATAAACGTATATCGGTGTTCATCTCAGAATTGTATCTCGGACCTTAAAATACATAACGGAACGATATGGGATTACAAGATACTTTCAATATTGGTATACATTTAAGGATGCAACTAAAGGTTTAAATGCTAGCTACAAAAATAAATTAACTTACTTGATATTCATCGAGAGCACACTGTTGTCAATGATTTGCAAATTGAAAATCCATCCAGACTATAAGTATTAAGTGGTAATAGAAAATGTTTTTTTTCTAAACTTTCACTAGTCTGACTTCATATTAAATGTTAATAAACAAGAAAGTCTGAACTTTATATTAGTAGACAGCAAGACCTGGGCTTTGTATTAATAAATAGCAAGTCAGACTTTTTGTTAATAAATAACAAGTCAAGCTTTTTACTATTAACTAGCAGGTCGGAAAGTTCAACGTATTAGTTATATAGAAAATGATGACCTGCTATTTATTCTTCAAAACCATATATGCATATTTCAAAACTATCGTATTATTTCCAAAATGATGTGTATGAAACCATACACATATATTCAATACTTAATTGTATTCAAAGTTTCATATCTTCAAAGTTCATGAAACTGCAAATTTTCAAAACCCATGAAACAACAAATTTTCGAAACCCATGGTACTGCAAATTTTTTAGCCTTAAATATTATTTACAAAACCATCACACACAAATGCCTGAAGCAAGCATATGTCATCACATTCATAGCAGTGAATTTATGCCATAAACTTATGTAAAAGAAGAATTAAAAAAATAGCAAACTGGATGGAAGAGAAATAAAAGCAAATAGAACACGAGAACTAGGGATTAAAGGTTCAGGAAGACTGCTAAAAGTAATGATCCAAAAGCAAAGATTTACTGGATTTGAAGTTGAAGCTTCACAAAGATGAAGAGAATGTGTTTGGGATTTTAAAAAAAACCTAGAGGCATGTTACGATGATCTAAGAACATAATAAAATGGTTTGAAATGAAATAAAGTAACAGAAGTTCTAGTTTTTTATACGGAAATAACAAAAAAAAAATTGAGCATGAACTATAAGTTTGATATTATAGGCCCAACTCATCATATAATTAAATTTCACAATGGACCATTTCGGCCGAGATCTCGCAAATTGATCTCGGTCGAGATTTCGTCCGAGATTTGTATATCTCGGCTGAGATTCCTCTCTAACGAGATACATTCGATTTTGCTATTTCGAATCGCTTGATATTGAAACCGAGATCTCGACCGAGATTTGAAACCTTGCTCCCCTCCCGCCATGGGAAAGATTTTGTTATCACACTCTCACGATAGGCAATGGTGACAGATGTGCTTCTTTTAAATAATATGTGGACCGGATCCAGTTGTGGATAATTTCATCATTAACTTAAAGGCGAAAGGAGTATAAAAATATGTATACTCCCCAGTAACTACGGCCTTTTAGACAGCCTTTATTTTACACGGTCCAGTTTCCACGTGTACTCCAAATTACCTGTTAATATTTCATATTATGCGGTTATTAAAATTTATGTTCCTCCCCCTCTAAACCCTAATTACAGGCTACAGGCTACAGCCGATTGGCCCAAACCCTCCACGCACGCCTACTCCACTGCAGCAAGCCGCCGCTCCACCATGCCTCCATCAATTGTCAATCCACCTACTTGTGTGCATGTATATTGTTGCAGCTCAAATTTTATGTATGTTGTGGTACGAGACTTGGCCATACTATTGTGCATGCGCGTATTTTATGTTGTAGGCTTGGTTATGTATGTGCGCAAATGCTTGTATATTTTTGCATCTTGCACTTTGTTTGTTAATACATCGTTGAGCAAACTTAAATTTTCATGTTAAGTAAATGTCATACAGCGATCAAGAATCATAGCCATACAAGAATAAGACGGTTGTGAACCACCGATCGGCCTATCCAGCGACTGAAATACTGGGTCAATAACCAAGTTTCTGGCTTTGACACTTGGTTGCTTAAAGTAGATCAATCATCATACATAAACAAGGCAGTAGACCATTATTCAGTAGTATTGGACCGATTGAAATAAGTGGTCAACATACCAAGCCTCTGGTTTGGCACTCAGTTGTTCGAAGTAGATCAATTCAATATAAAAAGAGCAATAGGCCACCAATTGGCAGTCAACTGCCAACCAACTGTAGGTAAAATGAAATATGCATCCAGATTTTTTTTTTTTCCTGAGTAAATAGCACTACAAATAGAAGTGTATATAACATGACCCTTTTTAAAAATAAAAAGGGTGCCAAAAAATTAACTTTAGAAAGAGTTAGATATTTACAGGGAGCAATAATTTCTCTCCTCAAAATTTCATTCTGTGTACCCAGTTTAATTCTCGTGTAAAAAAGAATCTAACTGTAAACAAAACAGCTTATGGCTGACCAACAATTAGACTTTGGGTTAATGCAACTGTTCATAATTTAAAAATGTAATTACAATTAACTAAACAACAGGAATCCATGGGGCCAACCCAAGGTTTCAAATCTTGAAAATCTCGGCTGAGATCTCGTTTTCGAGATCTCGCGATTCGAAACAACAAATGTAGGTCATATCTCGTTTGAACTGAATCTCAACCGAGATCTATAAACAACGAGATCTCAACCGAAACTGTTGTAATTTGAATTTTAATTTTATAATGGGCCGGATCTATAATATTTTCTTTATTACTAGACCTATATTTGCTGTGTTATTTAAATAACAAACTAAAAGCTTCCTATTTCATTTCTAACCATGATGTCCTGACCTATACAATAAGAATATGCATGTACAACTAGAACATGTTGTCATGCATCTGTACAAACATGACATCATCCTTTGCGCATTCCAAATGTTGTCCTACACTCATACAAACAAGAAAATGTTATTTTTATGAATGTTTAGTCACTAACTCATTGACACCGTTTATTATATAAAACAAGAAATTAATTACTAATTTTTTAACCATGCAATTCTATTTTAACTTATTTGGTTGTATATATTACTAAATGATTGCAGACTCGTTCCAAAAAAAGAAATATATTTATTTCCAAATGATTGCAGATTGTATATATTTCTTAACTATTTAAGTTTATTATACATCTCTTCATCTGATTGTGATGTTGAGCAATGTGTCCAAAAATTCTAATTATTTTTTACCCTTGTATAGTCTAGATGGTTTTTCAAGTTGCAAATCATTAACAACCATTGTACTCTCGGTGAAAACCACGTAAGTTAAACATTTTTTTTATAATTAGCATTTATAAATTAGTTGCATACTTGAATGTAAACTAATGTTGAAAATATTAAGTAGTCCAAGATCATTTTAAGATGTACTTTATGATCCGAGACATAATTCGAAATGAACACCGATATACGTTTATCTCGTCCGAGATCTCACCCAATACGAGATTGGGTTCCAAAAAAATTCAAAACAAAACATAACCGAAATCCGAGATTTAAATCCTTGGGCCCTTTTTTTTGGGGGGGGGGGGGGGGGGGGATGTAACGACGACAATGATGTCTTTCAAGAACTATCAACAAAGTTTTAACAGAATACAATAACACAAAATACAGACATCTGCTAAAACTTCAATATATGTAAACAATAAATCTGCGAAATCTTTTTAAAGCAAACTATAACAAGATGCGATTCTCAATCACAAATGAACTGAATTTACAACAGACATATTGCAGAGAAGAAAATGAAGGATTTTAGATCTAGCAGTTTAAGATTCTAAGGACATCATAGCATTCATTTCAATTCTATGCTCAAGTGTCACAAATCAAATAAACAAAACGGATTAGAATATAATTAACCTTGGGAGGACCGGAATTGGTAGCGGACGCCATTAGAAAGAGATCTAATAAACCTAGAGTTTATTATTTAATTTATTAATCACCGTTTTTCCAAATTTTCAAAACGAAAGGGGGGAGAGCTAAGAAAAGAGGGTAAAATAGACCTGGATCAGATTTTCCACATAGGATCCGTTAATGCAATGCCCGTTGGTAATATAATCTACTGGACTTGGCCATAGTCACTTAAGCTTGAATTTTCAAAATTAATTTTAAGACTAATTTGTCTTGTCGGATTCTATTCCAATGCATCCCTATTAAAATCAAAGCCATCCCTCTCTACTTAATATACACCACACAACTTACAAAACTACCCTTAATCTAAAATAAAATAATTCTTTTATATGCTTTGCCAAAAAAAAAAAAAAAGATACTCATATGCAATTTCAGTAAGTTTCCCTTTCTCATGCATTAACCAAAATACTATTGCTAAAAGTCACCTTTTAAGTTTTTATTTGTCTAGTTCAAATGCCGTTATGGAATTCAAATTGTTTAACCATTTATATATAGAAAATTTAAAGAAAATTTTGAAATGTTTTGATTTAATCAAAGTAGGAGATGTAGAAGAATTTTGAAAATTAGTTATGAATCATATCAATGTTAGTAATAATTTTGAAATTTAAACTTGATTTAATTTAATGATGTAAACACTCCGCAAAATCAACCCTAAATAGACATAAAAAAATTAAATAAAATAATAATAAGGTCACGTGCGGAAATTTATGAATGTTGAAATTTGACCTAGCAAGTTGTTCAGTTGCATTAATCGTAAAATTTTGATCTGTTTCCATATGTAATACGATGAAAACAGAGCTCGAACATAAAGTTATGAGATGTTAAAACTTTTAGGTTTAATTAATTTGGTATGAATTTAAATTTAAATAAACAAATAAATTCTATGGTTTAAATTTTGACTTTTGAATTAATTATGTATTTGGATTGGGGATAAGCAATGAATTAATTAATGTTAAAAACTAATTAGGGAAAACATACCAGTTAGTGTAATAAAACAAATTAATTATAATAAAGGAAAGAAAGAATAATGGGAAAGCAACGGTCACATGCTCATTATTCAAGCTTATTTACATTTATTTCTTGTATTATCTTTAATAATAGTTGGAATAGGTTTGGTGTCACATTTTTTTTGTACACGTAAACTACCGAAAATGCACTTTATTCGAAATTATGTCCTGCATTACCTCTTTGCTAAATCAAAATTAATTGCTCTATTTTCAGAAACAGTCAATTCCTTAAAATTCTCATACTCATTCCTATAACATTAATTTGTCTATTTTCAGAAATAGTCAATTCCTTAAAATTCTCATATTCATTCCTATAATATTAATTGCTCTATTTCTAGAAACAGCCAATTTTTTAAAATTCTCATATTCATTCCTATCTTTATTAATAGTTCAAAATATCACCTTAAATTTTGCAACTTGACAGTTTCTTATTTTTAAATGCTCTTTTCTAGCAAATACTACATTTCCGATAAGCATTGAATCAGATAAAATTCGGTCACCCGTGCATGAGTAGTTCAAAATATCACCTTAAAATTTTGCAACTGGACGGTTTCAAATTTTGCAACTGCACTGTTTCTTATTTTTAAATGCTTTTAACTTTGTAAATATTGCCTAAGATTCTCCATCATTTCTCCACTCCACCATTACTCCTACGGTTCTCCACCGTTTCTCTTTATAATAATAAAAAAATATCTTTATAAAATTTATAGCATTTTACATCGGCTTACACTGCAGCAAAGAAGACAGACGTGTGTTGAGGAGGATAACGTCATTAACAGGTGAGAATCCACTTGCAAACATGTTTTGATAAATTAGGATGTTCTGCCTTTTGCTTTGTCTCTTTACTACACTTATTGTTTGAGCGATGCTGAGCAAAGTTGGTGTTTTCAGACAACTTTTCTACTTTAATAAATATAATTAAACTTAAAATATTTGGTTGCTTTATTAATTTGATGAAGCTTCTCATTTTCTAACATGACTGGAAGGAGTTTGGTGATTTTGGTTGGAGTTGCGGCTGAGGAGTGTGATGCTAGCAAGGAAGATTTGTTTCCTGTGTATGTTGTACTAATTGTGATGAGGTGGATTCATTCAGGATGTGGCCGTTTGTGCTGGTAGGGGAGGCCACAGTGACGTTCTTGGGGCGGTCAATGGCAAGGAAGTTGTGATGATCAGCTCGGTGACATTTTAGCGTTTGCAGATGGAGAAGAGGATCCGGTAGAAGGCTTAGAGCTTTGAGGAGCTACGACAACACATGGCGGTTGGCAAAGGCGGTGGAGAGCCAGATCTGGTGGTTGATGGAGGTGCTGGTGTGCGAGGGAGGGATGGTCAAGAGGGTGCAGTGTGCTTAGATGAGAAAGTTTAAAACAACTAGGCTTTGAGAGTACTCTATGTTTGGTAGTATTTTTATACATGCCTTTACATCGTAGGCCAGATCAATTTTTTATTGTACATTTGTTGTATAATTTTTTTAATATTATTAAGTTACTTATGCCTGCATCTGTTCCACTCCTTTAGTCTGCTTTTAATTATTTTGAGCACATGCCCCACTTGGTAAAAATTGAATCCTTCCATCTATTCATGCATTTCCATATTTATTGCATTATACCAATTATCGGCATAGCGGAAAAACTCCCTTTTCTTTAATTTTTTTTCCTTTTTCAATGAAAGAAATATGCCATGGATTATGCTTTTATATAGAAGTATTTAAAATATTGACTTTGATATTTTAAAAATAATAATCCACGCGTGAAGCACATGCAATGATCACGCGCGAAGCGCATGCCGTGACGCTCGTAAATAGAAGTTTACTCTATACACTTTGTATCAATTTCAATTACAGTATGAAATAAAAAGTTTATTTTTCTCTTCTACATCCTCTTATCTTCTTTGTTTTCATGGTATGAGAGCTCTTTACTTGACTTAACAGCCACTGATCCAACTTCTTCAACTCATTAATTGATTATCATGGCCAATGAAACTGCTTCCTCGGCTTCTGACAATGCAACTGTAACCATCGAAAGCCTAATTGCTGTAGACAAACTCACCAAAACAGTAATTAGTCCACAACCACAACTAATTACAGTACAGTTGGATGAAAACAATTATTTATTGCGGAAATTACAAATCGAAACTGTAATTCAAGGCTATGGCCTTGAAGGGTTCATTATGGGTACTTTATCTATTCCCTCAAAATTCATCACTGGTCAAGAGAACAGACTCGTCACAATGAAGAATGCTTGAAATATCATAGACATGATCGTCTAATCAGCTCATGGCTTTTATCATCTATCAATCAAAGCTTACTGCCGCAGGTAATTGGTTGCAAAAGTACCAATGAAGTATGGACAACCATAGAAAAGGGCTTTCAACAACCAATCTGCAGTTAAAGTCATGTTCTATAAGAGGCAATTGCAAAAGATCGGAAAAGATAATGTAACCATGAGAGAATACTTAAGCAAAATCAAATCTGTATATGACATACTTGAAGCAGCTGGACATAAGATTCAAGACTCTGAACAAATTCTAACAATACTCAATGGTTTAAGTGAAGAATATGAGGCTATCGAAGCCATAATTTCTTCTCAAAAGGAATTTTCCTCCCTGGACGAAGTTCACTCAATTTTACTAGCACATGAAGCTAGGCTTAAAAGCAAGAAATCTCAAGAAAGCGACTTTACCATTAATTATGTTGTTAACAAAAGTAATGATATCAACAGAAATCAAGCCAACAATACTTACAGAGGATAACAAACATTTCAAAGAGGTAATCCCACCACCAGAGGAAGAGGATGCTAGAGCAACAACAACAATCGACCCAAGTGTCAAATATGTGAAAGAGTAGGTCACACTTCCATCAAGTGTTATTTTCAATACAACTCAAACTACTTAGCAAATCAAGCCAACAACAATGGTCAAAGAAATCCCAACTTCACTGCCATTGTTGCACAGGCACAAGGTGGTTCAACCAGTCAAACCGATAACTCAGAGAATCAAAATGAACAAGCCAGAGCTGACCACATTTAAGATGAATCATCGTACCCAGACTCAGGAGCTAGCCATCACATTACCAATAATCTTGACAATCTGAATCTTGGGAACAAAAAAATACAAAGGTAACCAAACTATAAGTATGGGCAATGGTAAGTGTGTTAAAATTTCTCATACTAGCACTGGTAGTATAGCTGGTAATAGGAAATTATTTTTACACAACTTATTAAGAGTCCCCACTATTAAGAAGAACCTAATTAATGTGTCTCAGTTTTCTAGAGATAATAACGTATACTTTGAAATTTTTCCTAAATATTGTGTAGTTAGAGACATGTTAACTAAGGAAATTCTTCTACAAGGTAATGTTGTAAAGGGACTCAATGAACTCAATCTTAACAACTACAATTCTACTATCAATGAACATCCACATTGCAATCTGACTGATATAACTGATGAAATTCAAACTAGAAACATCTTTGATTTATGACATTATTAATTAGGTCATCCTAGTGCTAGTATTGTAACCAAAATTCTTAATGATAATAATATAAATTTTGTTCCTGCAAAATTGCCTTATGTTTGCTCTTATTATCAAAAGGAAAAAAGTCACAAATTACCTTTTTCTGATTCATTGACTGAATATTCTAAACCTGGACAATTAATTACCACTAATATTTGGGTCCATCTCCAATAAATTCCTATTATGGGTATAAATACTACATATCATTTGTTGATGCTTACTCTAGATATACATGGATATACTTCTTAAAAGCTAAGTCTGATACTAAAAATGCAGTCATCGATTTTATCGAAATATTTGAAAATCAAGTAAACTGTCTAATTAAAATCATGCAATCTGATGGAGGGTTAGAATACAAACCTCTAACTGATTACTTCAAAAATAGGTGCATTATACACAGAATGACATGTCCCTATACCTCTGAGTAGAATGGCATAGTTGAAAGGAAACATAGACACACAGTTGAATCAGGTTTAAGTTTACTAGCCTTGAATAAGGTTTAACTTTACTAGCCCAAGCATCTTTACCACTTAGGTTTTGGCCTAATGCTTTCAGCACTGCAGTATATCTAATAAATAGAATGCCCACTAGAGTACTGAAAGACATCACTCCTCTTGAAAGGCTATTTTATGAAAAACCTGATTACAATAGTCTAAAAACTTTTGGTTGTTTATGTTTTCCTTACTTAAGGCCTTATAACAATCACAAAGTTGACTATAGATCTAAACCTTGTATATTCATAGGTTACTGTAATAATAAAAAAAGGTTTAGATGTATAGATAAGTCTGGTAGAATTTTACAAGCAAATAATTTATTTTTTAATAGAACATCTTCCCTTATAGCAGATCAAATATACAAACCACAAACAAGATATACAATCCAAATGTTAGTATACCTGATCTGCATAGTATTACTGACATGTGGCATCACGATAAAGGTGACAAGGCTACTAGTAACTCTGAAGGCCACCACAGTGATAATGAAACAGATGACGATCTGCCAAAGCAAACTAGCCACGCCATTCAATCACCTACAAAATCAAGTTGCAGACAATCAGAAGCAGCGAGAGAAGAAATCAGCAATGACGACAATGAAAATACTAGCAGCAGACAAAATGACTCACATACTCAACCACCAAAACGTCAAACTGGACATCCAATGATAACCAGATCAAAAAAAGGCATATTTAAACCAAAGACTTATACTGCAGTCATCACTGAAGAAGAACCAAGTAGTTATCAACAAGCAGTTAAACACAATGAATGGAGAAAAGCAATGGATGAAGAATATCAAGCATTGATAAACAACTGTACACGGGAACTAGTGCATCAACCGAGCAACAAGAATATTATTGGGTGCAAGTGGGTATATAGACTGAAAAAGAACCCAGATGGGTCCATTAATTGATACAAAGCAAGACTTGTTGCAAAGGGGTTCACACAAGAATTTGGTTTTGAATAGAATGAAACTTTCTCACCAGTTGTAAAACCCTCAACTATTATACTTGTACTGGCTATAGCATTAAATAATAATTGAAAAATAAAGCAGCTATATGTCAACAATGCATTCTCAAATGGCAATCTACATGAAGAAATATTCATGCAACAACCACAAGGTCACATACAAGATCCAACACTAGTATGCAAACTAAACAGAGCTATCCATGGTCTGAAGCAAGCACCTAGAGTATGGTTTGAAAGACTCAAAGCAAGCTTAACAACATTGGGATATTCACCTATCATATCTAACACATCTCTATTCATAAAAATCAGTGAAACATCTACCACACATATATTAATATATATGGATGATTTAATTATCACAAACAGTAGTGAAACTGAAATCAGAAAACTGGCAGACTACTTAAACAGTCATTTCTCAATAAAAGATTTGGGTGAATT
The DNA here is from genome assembly GCA_030737875.1 of Allium sativum. Taxonomy (NCBI): domain Eukaryota; kingdom Viridiplantae; phylum Streptophyta; class Magnoliopsida; order Asparagales; family Amaryllidaceae; genus Allium; species Allium sativum. The sequence continues at coordinate 392,171,727 of CM060924.1, read as the reverse complement.
ATCATAATTTCTTAGAATAGAAGTCAAAAGGAAATCAGATAAAGAAATTCATCTTTGTCAAAAAAAGTACATTGCAAAACTTCTGAACAAAACAAATATATTGAAGCAAATGGTCAACCCACTCTTATGATCTTAAATCAACACTTATCAAAGAACAGAGGGAAGCTTTCTCAAATATTAAACAATACAGGAGTGTTGTAGGAGCACTACAATATGCTACTATGACACGACCTGACATCTCTTTCAGTGTTAACAAAGTGTCTCAATTTTTGCACGAACCCAAAAGTGAGCATTGGACGGTAGTGAAACAAATACTCAGATATTTAAAAGCAACAATCAGCTTTGGCATATCATTAAAAGGCAACAAAGACTTAAACATTACGGCTTATTCAGATGTTGTATGGGTTACGGACATAGATGATAGAAAATCAGTTTCTGGTTATTGCATTTATATAGGAGAAAGTCTTATTTCTTGGTGTTCTAAAAAGCAAATAACTATCTCAAGACCAAGCACAGAAGCAGAATATAGGAGTGTTGCTAGCACTACAACCGAGATCTTATGGTTACAATCACTATTAAAGGAGCCAAAGTTATCATCCAGCAGAAACCCTATAATTTGGTGTGACAATTTAAGCACAACCTACATTACAGCAGATTCTATTCAGCATAATCGCACCAAACACATAGAAATTGATGTTTATTTTGTTCGAGAACAAGTTCAAAAGAAAAATCTACAAGTAAACCATATTTCGGCCTATTATCAGAGGGCAGACATGCTCACAAAGTCACTTTCAGCCAAAAACTTCCATAGATTCAGAGACGCACTTGGAATCGAAGAGTTACAAACAAATACCAAGTAAAAGATGGAACTTTCACACCTGGATCTTAACTGTATCTTCACCAGTATGATGAAGGATTGAAATTGCTTACCCTTTACCAACGTCGGTCCAAGAAATGGTAAATTAGGGTTGCAAACCCTAACCCTAATTTGAGGGGCGGTAATAAAGGAAAGAAAGAATAATGGGAAAGCAACGGTCACATGCTCTATATAACGCAGCAACGGTCACATGCCCATTATAACAAAGCAACGGTCACATGCCTATTATAACAAAGCAAGGGTCACATGCCCATTATAACAAAGCAATGGTCACATGCCCATTATTCAAGCCTATTTACATTTATTTCTTGTATTATAAAAGGATGTTTACTCTATACACTTTGTATCAATTCCAATTGCAATAACGAAATAGCAAAGTTTATTTTTCTCTTCTACATTGTGACGGCCCGCCCCGCACCAGCTGACATTTCCTTCGAAATGCGCTGTACTGATGTCCGACCAGCACGGGACGGTCGTCGAAAGAAAAGAAAAGAAAAGAGAAGAAAGGAATTTGAAACTATGAACTAACAAGGAAACTGTAGTATCTCTCACAGCGCATGGAATAAAATATAATAACAACATAACTTTGACATAAAACAGGCGAGACAGTGCATATGCTGAAAACTAAATCATCACGGCAGCAGAATCTGTAACACAGCTTATGATCCAACATCATTACTACAACTTCAAATATTTGTCTCTAAAGCAAAAGAAAGAAAAGATACACTACTAATGCCCAAGCAGTGACCAGCTACAACACAGGGAGTATATATGTATATCATACGTGGAAGCCTCCTGCTCGTCTCCAGACAGCTACTCGTGAATTACCACCTAAACTGTCTCTAGTCTGCTCGTTTAGGAGCACCCTGAGTAATAAGAAGAGACATAAAACTCTAGGACAGACAAAAGTCTGGTATGAGCGATAAGCAACAAAACATAACAATAACAGGTATAATCCAATCATACCTGAACCTGGACCTGGAACCAAAGAGTTAGCACAGCAAGATGTACAGTACTCTAAGGTAACACTAACATAAAGTGTAAAAGTAATATGGGGTGTGCATGATATGGTGATAACAAACATCAATCATAGCAATCATCCTCACATCTCTGACTTAGTCCGTAAAGCGTACGATATCCACCACTCGATCACCCAATCCTTTGCTACGATCACTTTGCTCCATGGAGTCAAAATGACCCCATTGCACTGATCCATAGCCACTAATCTGTCTCTTAGTAATGAACTAAAGTTATGGATATCGATAACCCCTTTTCCACACGTCCCGCAGCAAAGTCCAATCATGAAGTTAAATCGTTGGTTCCCATATGGATCCTGAGTTCTAACTTCTCATTTGAACTACCTTCGCATCTCGGGTTTTAGTCTCTTCCCGTTCGTGTTTCTTTAGTTCGTATCTCCAAGCTTCCATTCATGTCCATGCTTCGGTCCGCGGTTCGCCCTCTTGACATCGGCTCGTGACTCCTGCCCGTGGCCATCGGTTCGTGATCCCCCCTTCGACTCGTGGCTCATGACATCGTGACTCTAGACTGCGGTTCGTAACCTTCGTGATTGGTTCGTAGTCCTCCCTCTAGTTCGTGAAGGAAGTTCGTGAGTTGCAGTGGCGGTTCGTGGTGCCTGGGTCCGCTTGTGCCCATAGTTCAGTTCGCGATGCTCTAGGTCGGCTCACGGGTGTTGCACCAGCTCGTGGCACAGGTGGTTCGTGAGGGGTAATCCGGTTCGTGATGGGGGTGTGCTCCACGATTGGGTCGGGTCGTGGCATGTGTTTCACGAACGGGGTTTTGCATTATTTCCTGCAACTCTTCCAACGAGCTATTTACACTATACGATGGCGTTTTTGACCATTCTAACAGTTCTATACAATCACAAATCATACCAAACAGTAATAGCAACATGTATAATCGATCATAAACACCAAAACAACAATATAACATGTTAATATAAATCAAACGTACCCAAAACCCATGTTTTCCCCTTAATCCCCTTAATCATGATTTAACCATACGATTAGCAAAATATGTCCAAATTAACTCAAATTTCTCACAGAGGCATAAAATAATACTTTAGAATTTTACAAATTTTTCCAGATTTTTCTGATCCATAGTTTCGCTAATTATCACTAATTACCCCTAATTAGCCGTAATTAGTGAAAAACAATGCAAATCATTCACCTTAGCCACAAATAATCTTAGATCTGAAACTATTCTACTGTTTGGGTCGAATTTTTATGCAACACAGCAGCTCCAACTCTGATTTGGTGCTATTTCTCCTTGATTTGACGTAGATTAGCTTAATCTTTGATTAGAGAGCGATTTGGGATGAAATTAGAAGGTGGGGGCCATTGTTAGGGTTTCTAAGAGGTAAATGGCAGCTAGAAAAATGAATAAAAACTGAATTCCCTAACCTATCAGCCTCTCCATAACCCTAATCCCAAAATGGGTTATGGGCCTAGCTGCTAATCACCTTAATTAGGCCAGGTTAAGCTGTTTTTCACCTTCTAAACCTTGTTTCAGCCATATCTCCCAAACGGTAAGTCCATTTGACAAATGTGACCACTCTACGGAAAGGTAAACCATCATTTGAATCCAATGGAGGTGGTTTTAGGTCAAAACTCTTTTCCAGTCAAAAGTTATAGGCAAAACAAGACTCGCCAGGGGCAAAACAGTCATTTAAAAATCGACAAAAATCATAAACATGGGAAATGACCCCAATAGCCGTCTCCCAAAGTTAAACGACCATACGACTTCGTATGAGAAAGAAAGAAATATTCTACGATACTTTGATGCGTAGAATGCGGGTCGTTACATTCTCGCCCCCCCCCCCCCCCCCCAATGAAATTTCGCCCCCGAAATTGCTTAACCAAAACATACAAAGGTTCCCGCATGCCTATCAATTATTTGCAATCAATCAAACATACATAACAAACACAACAAGCCTATCCTAGCATGCGGTTTACTAACGAGGGAAGAAACTATCACTATTAAAATCTTACAAGACAAAGAGTTCTAAATACGTCTTTCGTATGCTCTCCTCTGTTTCCCAAGTACAGTCTTTTTCATTCCCACCCCACTATACTTTGACTAGTTTCACTGTCTTCCTTCAAAGTTGTTTCATATCGTGTCCAAAAATACGAATCGTCTTGTGGTTCCCAACCACCTCGGGTTCTACCTCGATATCGTCCAAGTGATTTGGTGAAATAGTCACATTAGGGTCATGCACAAACTTCTTAACTGGGAAACATGAAGTACGTTGTGAACTCCTGCCATCTTATCTGAAGTTTCTCTTATTACTTCTGGTCCAAGCACAAATTTCTCACTGGTTTCCAATTACCATGATGGTGAGTTGCACGTTCTTCCGTACAAAACCTCAAATGAAGTCATACTAATACTGGACTGATAACTATTATCATATGCAAGCTCAACTAGATGTAAGTGGTCATCCCATGACCCACCAAAATATAATATACAAGCCCTCAAGAGATCCTCTAATACACGATTCACCCAAATACTATCATGATCCAATCTAGTCCTTGGTGAACCGTCAATGAAATCCATTGAGACTTGTTCCCATTTCCATTCGAGAATTTCCAACGGTTGTAACAAACCACTAGGCTCCTTTTGCTTAGTTTTGATTAGTTGGCAATTCATGCACTTGGATATAAACTTCCCAACGTCTCTCTTCATCCCTTCCCAGTAATAGGTCTGCTTCATGTCTTGATACATTTTGTTACCACCGAGGTGCATAGTCAGTTTTGAGTGATGACGTTCTCTAAGAACTTCATCTCTCAATCCATTAATGTTGGGTACAACTAGTCCCTCATTCTTTCGAAGTCATCTTCCTCAATCAAGTCCATACTTGTTCATCTTCTCACTGTCGATGCCCATCTCTACCTTGGAGATGATTTCCAGTAGATTAGGATCGTCCCTCTGACTGGAACCCATCCGCTCAATCAAAGTCGGTCTGATCGTCTAACTTGCTAACATTTCTGGATCCAATCCATACTTACGTCTGAGATCATATCCCAGATATACTCCGATTGCTTCCATTCAAGAAACATAGCATCTAAACTATCATGTCTCATATTCAATGCATCAGCTATCGTACCTAGTCCGGTATCACAGGCATCCGTGTATGCCGTCATCTCTTCATTCTCTATTACAAAAATCCTACAGGTGATAGTGTACTCAAGGGAACAAAAATAGGAACAAACGTAGCAACAACAGCATCCACCAACATGTCCTATCTATCAACTGCTAAAGCCATAAATACGTCGATGCCTACCTGATTGGTCTAACCAATCCCAAGGCTAATGGAAGCCCCACCTCCATACATACGTCGATGCTACTTTACTGGTCCAACCATTCCCAAGGCTAATGGAAGCCCCGCCTCCATACGGACTACCGTACGTTCAACGTACGTTTATCATCCAAGGATACCTAGATCACGCCCAGCGGATCCAAGGTAACGGGCGTCCCCAGATACCCCTGCTTCGAGTCCACCTAGAACACTCTAAGTATCAATGATTTCTTGGTACTCTCATCAGAAGAGCTACCCACATACTTAGACCCAATCTCAAGTATCCATTACTAACACATCTCAAGTCCAACATGAGTCGTCTCTCTATTCGTTGCATCTCCAAGATCAACGAACAACCATTTTTCTTTACGAGTTTAAGTCCTACTTGAATCGTCATAGCCCTCGTTGCATCTCCATGATCAACGAGCTCATCTTATCCCTTCGAAGTTCTACCATTCTTGAACCAAAGAGAACATCAACATAGGGTCCTAAACAATCCTTTACCTTGCAGCTTCCTCAAGTCCCACTCGAGTCATCTCCTAACCCTATCGAATCCAACTCGGGGCAGTCCATAACATTGAACAGTCTTATCATGCCATGGCTGCACATCACTCCTCGAGTAAACCGAGATATCATTCAATGGAAATCACAACAACTACTTATATCTCACGCAAACCATCCTAGTCGAACTCGACATTCCCTAAGCACAATCCCCAAAGGACTAAACCAATATCATACAAGCACTCAAGGAACATTTCCTCCGAATTCAGACAATCTACGTGAGATGATACTAGCAAAACAACTAAGCAATCACAAGCAAACATACATCCATAACTCGATAAGACCAAATTTCGACAAATCATACTAAGGCTAGTCGAACCACCAATCGGGTTCGTCACCGCTAAAGGTCTATCGACTATCTCGGGTTCCAATCCCAACCTGTCTACCGGGTCACTAGATATAAAGGAACGGGAAGCCCCAATATCAAACAATACTCGAACAGGAACATCATAAATAGAAAGCATACCTTGAATGACGACATTCTTTCCTTTCTCCACCGCAGTTGGGGCATTCGACGAAGAAGGAACAACATTAATAGCATATGCTTTCACGATCTGCTTCTCTTTAGGGGGTTGCAGACATTTATCCTTGTGATGTCCCACTTGGCCGCAGTTGAAGCACTTCCTGTCCGCTGGCTTTGCTCGACATTCTTTTGCATAGTGGCCCTTCTTGCCACAGCTAAAGCACTCAACTTCTTTCTTATTATTTTTTGACCACCCTTGATCTGATCCTGTTTTCTCCTATTCTGAGACTCCTTCTTACCTCCACCGCTTGCTTGCGGCTTTGGTTCTTCTACAGATGCAATAGCAACATCGGCCTTTGACTTAGGGTAAAGACTTTCCGATCTTAATGCTTTCCCAACTATAGACTCGAACGTCTGGTCGATGTGGTTTATCAGCCTTTCCCCTAAGTACTCATCTAAGCCGATTATGAACTTCTTGTTCTTCTTCTCGGCAGTGTCGATAAGAGATAATCCATACTTCGATAAAGTATCGAACTCAGCAATATATTCCGAGACTGCCCTACCATTCTACTTAAACTCCAAAAATTTCCTAAACAATTCTGATTTGTGAGCAGCTGGAATGAACTTTTTGCTGAAACAAGTCATAAACTTATTCCAAGTAACTTGATCTTCAGGGGTAGCTGCTTTAATAGCATTCCACCAATTCATAGCTCGTCCTTGAAGCTGACACGATGCTAACTTTCTCTTCATGGCATCATCGATTCCCAAGTCCTCGAAGATGCGCTCACAACTATCCAACCAATCCTGAACTTCTGTAGCCGACTCCGTTCCATGGAACGGCTTCCCACCAAGACTAGTATAATCCTCGTTAAGCTTGGCGAAATCGACCCTAGGCGCCTGCACTATTGCACCACCACCGTTTGCAGCATTAGAAACTGCTCCCCGAGCATCCCTAAGCATCTCTCGCATGAAAGTAGTGAATATCGTCCTCATATCAGGGACATTCCTATTATTAGCCCCTGAATCCGTACTCCTCATATATCGGCTCATCGTCAAATCCGTAAAGAGAAAACGATTAATCATCTCCATAGTGGTGCAAGTGCAGTGCGACTTCATCCTTACATATACTAATAGTGTATATATATAGCTTTTGAAAACCAAAATATCACAAATACGCGCTCTCATATACGTATACTATCTCTCCCTGATGTCTTCCCCTAGGTTAACTACGCAACCTAGAGCTCTGATACCAAGTGTGACGGCCCGCCCCGCACCAGCCGACATTTCTTTCGAAACGTATTGTATCGATGTCCAACCAGCACGGGACGGTCGTCAAAAGAAAAGAAAAGAGAAGAAAGGAATTTGAACCTATGAACTAACAAGGAACATGTAGTATCTCTCACATCGCATAGAATAAAATATAATAACAACATAACTTTGACATAAAACAGGCGAGACAGTGCATAAGCTGAACACTAAATCATCATGGCAGTGGAATCCATAACACAGCTTATGATCCAACATCATTACTACAACTTCAAATTTCTGTCTCTAAAGCAAAAGAAAGAAAAGGTACACTACTAATGCCCAAGCAGTGACCAGCTACAACACAGGGAGTATATATGTATATCATACGTGGAAGCCTCCTGCTCGTCTCCAAATAGCTACTCGCGCATTACCACCTAACCTATCTCTAGTCTGCTCGTTTAGGAGCACCCAGAGTAATAAGAAGAGACATAAAACTCTAGGTCAGACAAAAGTCTGGTATGAGCGATAAGCAACAAAACAAAACAATAACAGGTATGATCCAATCATACCTGAACCTAGACCTACAACCAAAGAGTTAGCATAGAAAGATGTACAGTACTCTAAGGTAACACAAACATAAAGTGTAAAAGTAATATGGGGTGTGCATGATATGGTGATAGCAAACATCAAACATGGAAATCATCCTCACATCTCTGACTCGGTTCGTAAAGCATACGATATCCACCACTCGATCACCCAATCCTTTGCTACGATCACTTTGCTCCATGGAGTCACAATGACCCCATTGCACTGATCCATCGCCACTAATCCGTCTCTCAGTGGTGAACTAAAGTTATGGATATCAATAACCCCTTTTGCAAACGTCCCGCAGCAAAGTCTAATCATGAAGCTAAATCGTTGGTTCCCATATGGATCCTGAGTTCTAACTTCTCATTTGAACTACCTTTGCATCTCGGGTTTTAGTCTCTTCCCGTTCGTGTTTCTTTAGTTCGTAGCTCCAAGCTTCCATTCATTTCCATGCTTCGGTCCACGGTTCTCCCTCCTGACATCGGCTCGTGACTCCTGCCCGTGGCCATCGGTTCGTGATCCCCCCTTCGACTCGCGGCTCGTGACATCGTGACTCCAGACTCCAGTTAGTGACCTTTGTGATCAGTTCGTAGTCCTCCCTCTAGTTCGTGAAGGCAGTTCGTGAGTTGCAGTGGCGGTTCATGGTGCCTGGGTCCGCTCATGCCCATAGTTCAGTTCGCGATGCTCTAGGTCGGCTCATGGGTGTTGCACCAGCTCGTGGCATAGGTGGTTCGTGAGGGGTAATCCGGTTCGTGAGGGGGGTGAGCTCCACGATCGGGTTGGGTCATGGCATGTGTTTCACGAACGGGGTATTGCATTATTTCCTGCAACTCTTCCAACGAGCTATTTATGCCATACGATGGCGTTTTCGACCATTCTAACAGTTCTATACGATCACAAATCATACCAAACAGTAATAGCAACATGTATAATCGACCATAAACACCAAAACAACAATATAACATGTTAATATAAATCAAACGTACCCAAAACCCATGTTTTCCCTTTAATCCCCTTAATCATGATTTAACCATATGATTAGCAAAACATGTCCAAATTAACCCAAATTTCTAACAGAGGCAAAAAATAATACTTTAGAATTTTATAAAATTTTCCAGATTTTTCTGAGCCATAATTTCGCTAATTATCACTAATCATCGCTAATTAGCCGTAATTAGTGAAAAACAATGCAAATCATTCACCTTAGCCAGAAATAATCTTAGATCTGAAACTTTTCTACTGTTTGGGTTGAATTCCTATGCAACACAGCAGCTCCAACTCTGATTTGGTGCTATTTCTCCTTGATTTAACGTAGATTAGCTTAATCCTTGATTAGAGAGCGATTTGGGATGAAATTAGAAGGTGGGGGCCATTGTTAGGGTTTCTAAGAGGTAAATGACGGCTAGAAAAATTGAATAAAAACTGAATTCCCTAACCCTATCAGCCTCCCCATAACCCTAATCCCGAAATGGGTTATGGGCCTAGCTGCTAATCACCTTAATTAGGCCCGGTTAAGCTGTTTTTCACCTTCTAAACCTTGTTTCAGCCATATCTCCCAAACGGTAAGTCCGTTTGACAAATGTGACCACTCTACGGAAAGGTAAACTGTCATTTGAATCCAATGGAAGTAGTTTCAGGTCAAAACTTCTTTCCAGTCAAAAATTATAGGTAAAACAAGATTCGTTAAGGGCCAAATGGTCATTTAAAAATTGGCAAAAATCATGAACATGGGAAATGACCCTAATAGTCATTTCCCAAAGTTACACGACCATACGACTTCGTATGAGAAAGAAATAAATATTATACGATCCTTCGATGCGTAGAATGTGGGTCGTTACATACATCCTCTTATCTTCTTTTTTATCAAATTTTGTTGAAAAAGATAAGAGCGCTTGACCTGGTTCGTATCAAGCGGTCGACCCTGCGGTTGACCAAGATCTCTATAGGCGGTAGACCGGTTGACACGTGAAATGCAGGTGGTGGCTAGGGTTTGATGAGTGAATTCTTTTAACTAACGCGTTAGATTTATTCTTTCATCACCTACCACCATCCAACGATTTTGGTTCATTTTAGCCTCTATAAATAAGCGGTGGCCTCCTCGCTTTTATTCACAATTTTTGGTGTAAAGCATTCAAATCTGTCATTGTTTATTCTTTTTCCACTTTAGATCTAGATTTTTTTGTAGAACTTAGGTAATAAATTCTTTTTTTATTATTACTTTTCTTCTTTTTTCGGTCTATCCTTTCCTATTTTATTCACAAACATTTTGGATCAAACAACTGTATGTTAGGGCTGGATTCGGTTCGGTACCGAAACTTCATATTCAAAACCATTATCATATCGGAATATATGATAATAGAAAATTTGTACCATTACCAACCAAAGAAATCGGTAAACCGATAATTCAGTTTTTGGTTGGTAGAGGTCGGCAATACTTTTTACCGTTCGCATGTTTATATCTATTTGTTTACAAGTTTTCATGGTAAAAGAGTAAATACTAATATTTGTTATTTTCTATTATATGATTATTTATCACTTTTATTTTGTGTAGGCAAGAATCTAAAATATTGTATAAAATGATTTCATCCTTAAAATATACACAATAAGAATTGCGTTCAATTTGATAACATAATAGTATTTTGCTACATTTTCTATTAAATCATTATACTTTAAAGGCGGTGTTACATAATAGAAATATTGTATATATACACACATATGTATGTGTGTGTGTGTGTATGCATACACGTATGTATGTTTATGTGTACAAAGCTTTATGGTAGGTATGGTAATTACCATATTTATTAATTACTATTATCATACCACATATATTCATGCGGTTTGGTAAATAGTACCAAGAAAATTGATGACCAATTTTTCGATACCATTTTAATTGGTAGCGGTTGGTAATAACGATAAGTGGTAATATGGTCAACAAGCCTAGCCCTACTGTATATACATCTCTCTACTATATATATATATATATATATACATATATATACAGAGAAAGATTCTATAAGAAGTTATTAGACGTGTGCAACAACCCGGGTTTCGGATACCTGGGCTTAACAGATTACATTGCATCTTGTAATTTTAACTTGTGAAGATTAAAATATGAGTACGGGAGCATAACTTGTAAAATAATTCAAAATGATAAATAAAGAAATATGGTTTATGAGGAAACTTGTGTGTATCGAAATAAATTAAATTCATGTAGAATTATAAGAAAATTATTTCTATCCGTGTTTGTAAAAAATTATTTTAATGACTAAATAAATATTGAAAAGATAAAATATTGATTAGCAATCAATATTGAAGTGAAAGTATATTTTCAATATTGGGTATTGCGTTGTTTTAACAAGATTATTAATAGTTTGTGAATTTGTATATGGAAAGTGTAAGTTGTTGGAATTATAAAATAAAATAAGAATTTGGTGTAAAACCATGTTTGAAAATAGTTAAATAATTTCATTGAGTGATAATATAATTTTGGGTTATACCTTGAAGTAATAATCATGTCAATTGTTGTTAAAATGAGATTTTCTTGTAATAACAATGATATTTATGGAATTTTGTGTTGTATTAAAATGAGAAATATAAGAGATTGATTTGAAAACAATTTTTATGAGACAAAATAATTTTAATATGTTAGGAATGCGGATCATGGATCTTAAAGCTAATTTAACACGAGAGGGTGTGAACGATATTTAATGAAATTTATGAACTTTTAGAATCATTTTGAACATATCATAATCAAATGCAAATCACGGATATGAAACATTCACATAATCAACCCCAAATGCAAATATTAAGTAAAAGCAGTAAAGGAAAGAACACACCGGGATTTTATACTGGTTCGGAGTTACCCTACATCTCGTCCCGCACAACTCAAGGTTGTGTAGATTTCTTTTCAAATAATCTTCAAAATTACAATCCTCGATTTCAGTTCAACGAGGTTCACTCCTACCTGCTTTCGAGCACATGAAGCTCTCTTGATTTAACCCGGCTACAAAATCATCTAATTGATTTACGGGCTATAATCATACCCGGTTGATTTAAACGGGAAATCAACGACACCTTTTCAGTAGTAGTTTGGTAGAAAGTTTCGATAAGGCTATGATCTTTCGATCTTTTATTACAAATGCTCATATAACTCTGAATAGCACTTAAATATTTGAAAAAGAAGACAGAGAATTAAACTAGAGATACTCTGATTTGATTCTCTTTGAATTTCGGTAGAGTTTGGTTAAGGAATCTTGAAATTTAGAAAGGAAATGCAGAGGAGATAAAGGTGTGAAGAAGATAATGAGAAGTAGTTAAAAAAATCATTCTTTGTTTAGGTAATTATATGGAAACAACATTCATATCCATTCAGGAAGAGATTTAAATGTATAAACACTTCTTTTAAAATTTGAAATTTTGAAAAAAGGCTATGATGTTGAATTGGGTCATCCCCTTATGTCGACATGTCCATTATAATTTTGGAATTTGAATTTATTAAAAACAATGGAAACGATGTTTAAATAGATCAAGGTAATTCTGGAGTTCAAACAAAATATTTTCCAATATTGCAAAATTGTAAACAGAGTAAGAATATAGATTGACAACATAAACTTATAATATATAGAAGTGATATTAAAACCTAAGTATATGTTAAAATTTAGATTTTAAAACTTGTTAAATCAATTCTTAGACTTGTAAAATATTCTAATCATAATATAAGTAAATAATAACACTTTTAAACATTCTAGAAAATGATCTGAAAAATAATAATAAAATACTTAACATATAAAACTACAAATAAAATACAAGAAAATTAAATTAAAATATAATTTGAGATTAAGGCTAAAACTCTGAAATTTAAAAATAATAATAAATTACAAGGATATCAAAAAGTAAAATATTAAGAAATCAAAAATATGTTATTCAAAACATGTAATGTCCCATATTTTTGGTAGTCAAATATTTAATTTAATTTATTATTTTAAATATTATATTTGCAATATTAATGAATTTTAATATTTATTTCACTTATAAAACGAAATTTGAACATTAAATTTATATATAATATAAATCGAGCTCGAAATGGCGCGATAGTTCGTAATATTGAGTTTTGAACTTCAGTTGAATATACAGAATCCGTTTTAAGTTGGATTTCAGTGAAACAAGAAACGTTGGAATCTTGTTGATTATAATTTTCATATGAAAGAGAAAAATCCAGATTTCGTGTTATATATTGTTAGTTATGTCCAAATCAAATTTTAAAATAGTCACTATGGAAATCATTAATAAACGATAACGTTTATTTATAATTTAAAAGGGTTTTAATATAATTTGGACATCGTTTAACTCGAAATTAATGATATTGAGTTGTATAATTTATATTTGAAGCTATATGATATTTCCAATAAGGCATTTATGATAATAAAAATTTATTATTATTTTATTTAATTATTTTGGAGTTAAATAATATTTTAATCGATATTATATAGGCCTTTAAAATGGCTATTTTGCAAACAGAGTCCGTTTTCGACGAAATTAGTTTTATTGGAACTGTAACGTTAAATTACTATGGTATTAAATTTCATGGCAAACCGATGTCTTATGTGACAACGGTAGTCGTAAACGCCTAGTCATTTTCTTTAGAGCATAATTTAATTAATTAAATAGAGGGGTATTTGTGTATAACTTGAGCAGACGATCGAATTAAGCTATGAAACCAATTCCATTGAGTTTGTATCGACATTTAGAGCCAGAACAGGTATATAGTTTGTTATTTTTGAAGACCGTGTTGTTTGGTGTCCAAAATAGCATTGTGGTGCATATAAAAATAGCGTATCTGGACACAGTCTCGGAATGCGACTAACTGTGTGTCAATGGAAACATATCAGTTATTTATTGTATGGTTTCGATTTTCGTGTCAATCGGACTTACCATTTGATCATGGCAGCGTCAAATGACCTTGTTTTTATTTAATCAGTTATATTATTTGATAGGGGTAACTTTAAAGGAATAAACGACTAGCCAAACGAACTCCGATTTTAACGAAACAAATTTCATTGGATCCGTAAGGAAGAGGTCTAGTAAAATGTCAAGGTTACAAATTTATTGGATTTTATTTTGTAATTATAGGAATTTTAAACGCTTGATTTTTCGTTGATAATTATAAAGGACTTTTCACAAGTTCGACGAAACCTGTCCCATTAGATCCGGAATATTTTTTTATGCTAGGATTAGGGGTTTAATAACGAATTAGTAATCATATAGGGTGTTAATTTTACGAAAAGCTTCGCCCAAGATTCGTAACAATAAAATAATATTAAAAACTATTCCATTCTCTTTATATGTATAACGTAAGGGTCAAAACCCTTTTTCCTTTCAGCCGCGGTCAACTATTGTTTGCGCTGCCACATTTATTTTGAATGGCTGACATACTCCTAACTTCTCCTCAATTCTTCCTTAAATCGATTGATCTACACGCAAAAGCTTCAACTACAAATATATTGAGCATGCTGAGATCTTGATTCCATGCGGCGGTGATGAACTTTGATGGACCGCAGCGACTGGATTTTTACCACAAAGGGTGTGGCGTTCGATCCGAACTGAGGACGGGAGGAGGCATCAAGTGGCCTACGACTGGATGGGTTGGTCAACGATGTCCAGGCAGAGAGACTGGTGATCCCTGATCAATCGGCAATGAGAAAAGGGTGGCGTAGTGGCAAGGGTTGAAGGCGCTGTGTGTTTCCATGCATTCTGTGTAGTGTATGTGGTTTGAACGAGGCAACTGAAGGATAGGAGAGGGTGAACGTGAATTCTGGAGTAGGTCTGTAACCGGTTTCATAGTATATGGAAGAAACGATGCACCTGGAAGAAGGAATTTTAGGTTGGCGTTCTAATTCAAGGGTAATGAATGGTTAAAATTTAACGCTAATTAAAAGTTAATTAAAATGACGATTAAAGAATTTATTTATTTTGAAATTAAATGTGAATGTTTCTTATGTACAACAGGATGAGCCACGAAGGAAAGGGATAGGCACCGGCCTGGAACGTATGCGTGAAGGGAATTGATCAATCTGATTTAATCAGAATTAGCAAAGTAATTATAAAGTTAGTTAAGGAATTATTTAACAATAATTAGGGTTAATTATTTTAATTTAATCGTTAATATATAAATGTTAATAACTTGTGCAAATCTTATTAGAATGGTGTAACAACCCGGAAAATCAGAACCAATTTAAAATTTTTATTTTGGCAATTTTAATGAATTTTGAATATTTAAAATGATTTATTTCAAATAATAATGACTAGAAATTTATTTTGAATAGAATTAGAACGTACAAATTTATTTTAATCGAAGTCAAAACAAGTAATTTATTTTAATTATATAACGAGCCTGAAATGGCGCGGTAGTTTGAAAATTTGATTTCAAATTTCAAATGAATGTATATGATTCAAAATAAACCAGATTTTAGTGAAACCAAAAATATTATAATCTATTTGAAAATATCTTTCCAACGAATCTAAAAAATCCAAATTTCATAGAGTGAATAAAAAGTTATGCCCAGTTGAAAATTTAGAATAGTCGCAATAGAAATATAGCCCAAAAAAGTCACATTTTGCATACGAATGAATTTGGATTCGAAACCACTTCCATTGAGTTCAAAATGACGTTTGCGACTCCAAAAAGTATAAGCTTCGATATATTCCAAGATCCGGAATAGTGAGAATTGGATGGGGTTTTCGGTTATCAATACATAGCCCTTAAAAAGTGAAATTTTGCATATGAACCCAGAATTCGACGAGATAAATTTTTCTGGATTCATAATGACAAATCATTGTTGAGTTCAGAAATGCACGTCGAACAGAGTTAGTATGTGGCCGTGCGAGCTAAAATATGTTCAAGGTAAAACAGGCAGTCATTTTACAAAGGAACGTTATTGATACGACCACATAATTCGATTCCATTTTTTTTTCTGAATTCGTATCGTCTAATAATGGTTAAATCCAAAAGGCCATGATTTTTGGAGTTAGCATGTGATCATGCAAGAAGAAAAGGTGCACCAAAATCGCATTTTTGAACAATATCTGAGCATCTTTGTGAATTTTAATGGACAATCAAACGAACCCGGAATTTGACGAAACTTGTTTCCTTGGACTCGTCTTCGCATCTACTATCTCGTGTCCGAAATCCGTGGCAAACGGAGATCGTCTGTAGTTGGGCGGTTCGAGAGAAACAGACATATAAGCCACTTCCCTTCCTTTTCTTTCTCACTTTTCTTCCTCTTCTTATTTTCCTCCTTTTCCATTTTAATGGGGAGCTCAACCCCCGCCGCTGCCTTAGGCCGCACCCCCTCCTCCACCACCGCCGTCGGCCAACCGCCACCCCCTCTCCTCCTCTCTCCTCACCTCCTTCCTCCTCTCTCTCCCCTTCCTTCTCTACATAAAGCCCTAGCCCCAAATCTCCGCCAACCACCACCGTCGGGCCCCACCGCCGCCGCCACCACCCCTCAGCCACCTCCCTACGTCAGTTAGGCCCCACGCCGCCTGCAGCACTACCCAACTCCGGCCGTGGGCCCCCCGTCACCAAAAACCCATTTTTCACAAATTTCTCGTTTTGCAACTAACACCCTGTCACTATTTCGCTAATAACTCCCAAACCGTGCATTTCTAGCCTAAACTCTACTTTACCAAAGTCCAAGAACATAATTTTCTCTTCGATTTGGTATATGGAAGTCCTATTTTGGATTGCGGAGCTGTCCGGAAATCGCGTCTGAAGTCAACAGACCTGCTGCTATTTTTTGCGATTTCCGGCGAATTGGTTCGTTTTTTGAAGAAAGTCCACTAGGCAAAGGTTGTCCGGAATGGCGCGTTTAGCCTAATGAAAATGTTTGGTGAAGATTGGAGGCCGTATGAAAATTCTAGAGCCAAAGAGGCGAATTCAAGTGCGAGAAAGCGACAAAACGGAGCGGGACGACAAAATCCGCCAATTAAAGAATGACGGAGTGGATCCCAAAGGTGAGAACTTCTCACTTTAATTAATTTTCTAGTTAAAAATATATACTAGGATGCAAACGGTGCTTAGTAGCACCCTACACCTTTGTTTGAAATCATGTTTGTCTGGTTGTTTGGTTGATGGGATTATTTGTTTGGATTTGGTTGTTTGGTTGAAATGAATTGATTAGAATTGGTATGTACATGGCGCGAGCCATTAGTAGGCGAGGGATAAGGCTAGACCTTATTCCGGTTCTAACATCGCACCGTTGTGCTGCCGAAATTTTCAAAAAAATTGTTAGAACGATAAAAATATCATTTTTATTGTATAAATAAATTGTATAAAATATTCATGAGTGAAATAAATACTTTGTAGTTAAAAATGTAATTTTTAACGTGTATATAAATAAAATAAATATTCATTTATGAATCGAATGATTTGTTTATGTACACACATTTAACTGATATGGATTGGGACGATATATATTACACATCGCCCAACTGTACAAATAATAATAAGTGTTTGTTGTTTGAAAACCCCGCACGGGTATTGGGATGATACTAGACATACATTAATCCCAATATTTAGTCGTATGTCAATCGATTGGTTGACAGGCTGTTGTAATCGTTAATTATTCATATTTAACGCTTATGCAGTTGTGTAATGCACTCTGGATGATGGTTGACTATGAGTGATTATGGTTGTGTATATGTGTGTCTGAAATCCATATGAATAAAATTATATGATAATTGACTTGGTCTGATTCCAATTCGGAAAGAACGAATATTTTAAATTAAAGAATATTTTAAAATGATGAGTAATGAATATTTTAAAATAACTATTATTTTAAAATAATATTCAGTATGGATCAAAATATGATTTTGATGTCTGATTTGGGATGGACACGAAAATATTGAAATATATGAAGTCATGTTGATTATATTAACGCCAATTTGACGTGAACGATATTTATATCGATTTTATTCATTTTTATATGAATATCGAAAAGGAAGTGATTTCAAAATCTATTGTTTTGAAAATATTATCATTTATGTATTAATGGTATGGAATATTCATTTTGATTTGATATTGAATATGAAGTGGAAATCATTTTGAAAACGAATTTAAAACAATTTACAAAATACGTTTTAAATGGAAATCAACGAAATATATATAATATATATATTATAATTTAATGGCCTAAATAGAACGCGCCGCGCCGTGGCAGTTCGCGAATTTCGACCATTGACTTCGAACGGACATTACGGGAGATCCAACCATCGGATTCTCCTAAAACTGGAACCATTGGGTTCGTATCGAAAAGAGCTTTACAAGGAATATAAGAGATTTGAAATCTAACAGTTGGATTTGGAATTATGTCTAAATCAAATTTGGAAAAGGTTGTTGTAAGTGCAGTTCGATGACCGTTTATGGAAATCGACTGTACGTGCCTTGATAAAATTATTAAAAATATTAATAATATGGGTAAAACCATAATAAATGATTTGGAAAGAATTGGGATGAAAAATTCCATATTTGAAAAGATAAAAATATATTTTTATCGAAATGAACTAGTTATGAACTAGAATTATAATCCAATATTTTTAAATAAATAATTTGGATTTGAAATGGATTTAAAAATAACCAGAATTTCCAATATATGAATTGGAATGGATTTGAATCGAAATTATCTTCGGAATAGTTCAATATTGGATTCCCTGATTATATGGACAATGTGGAGGAATTTGGAAGATATATATGTCGTTATTCCAATACGATATTTGTTGATTTCAGAATTTGATATTGAATATAAGCCGATATATTTTCTATTCAGAGCCTTGTATTTAATATCAATTGGATTTTCGGGTTTATCGTGAATGGTGTTTTAAATAACACTTGTTCTTTAACCCGATTAACAATGGGATGTGATTTTGGGTTTGTCGTGAATGGTGTCTTAAATAACACTGTTCTTGAACCCCGTTTGAATAAAATAAATCTTTTAATTAAGATTTGAAGAAGAATTACCAATTAATTAACATTTAATTGGAATTGAAAATAGAATGTGAATTGGGTTTATTGTAAACTGTGTTTTTAACGACATTCGTTCTTTAACCCGATTTACAGTGAAATGTGATTTGGAATTTATAAATCTTTTTATTAAGATTTAACGGGAATTTTCCAAAGTAACGTTTTCCAATTTAATATATAAAATTGGAATTGAATGGAATTCGATTTGATAATAATCGAAGTGAACTTCTATGGAGGAAGACTGCTAATAAATATGGAATTTAAAAGGCTTTTCCGTTATTCCATTTATATTATTAGTCGGACACGGAAATTGATATCGATTATATATTGATTTGTTTTTCCGTGAAGATTCCATAATTAATGGAATGTGATTTGGGTTTATCGTGAACTGTGTTTTAAATGGCATTAGTTCTTTAACCCAGTTGAAGACATGATTACATGTTTGTCATTGTATTTCGAACTGTATGGTTGATCTCTGATAAATATATATCTGTTTGGTGGCGGAGAATTTATTCTCTTACTTAACACCCTTCTCTGAGACGTACGAGCTCAGAGGTTATATATAGCAGAAATCAATAGTACGATGTAGATTGTCGATGCGACATTTTTGTGTTTCCAAAGTTAAATAATCATTAATATTGATTTTTGGGAAGATTAAAACTAAGTGGAGTTTTAATGAATCTTTAATTAGATTGAAATGTGAATTGATAATTTAAATTAACAAATTTAGGAAATGATCGAGAGTGGAGTATCACTAGTTTTGCTCCAAGGATAGATAAATCTTTAATTAGATTTGAACGAGAAATGGTAATTAAATTTACCGATAACATGTAGTGTTAGATATGGAGTATTACTAGTTTTGCTCCATGGGATGAATAGGTTGTGATTGGGAAATAAAATAAATGATTACTTCGATGTGGTTCGCTAATCCCGACTAGTTTGGAAAACCTTAATATGGTTTGAAATGCTATCCAAAGGAAGATTAAAGAATAAAT
The DNA here is from genome assembly GCA_030737875.1 of Allium sativum. Taxonomy (NCBI): domain Eukaryota; kingdom Viridiplantae; phylum Streptophyta; class Magnoliopsida; order Asparagales; family Amaryllidaceae; genus Allium; species Allium sativum. Next base: position 392,151,666 of record CM060924.1, on the reverse strand, counting down.
TTTAAAGAATTTATCTTTGATAAAATTAATGGGAACAAATCACTACAAATGTGAATATTTGAATAAAAGAATATCCAGAATTGGAATGAGGCGTATGTTGTGTTTTTATAACACTTGTTTATTATATACGCGAGTTATTCGGAAAGGCCGGGTTTATACCCATTCTGAATAACTGATTCGACGATAAGTCGACGATGAAGACAGTGGTTGAAGACTAGAGGTCTTCACATCGTTTGGATGATTACTGATGTCTTGATTGGGTTGTACACCCAAGACGAGGTAATAAGTGGTGATCGTCCAGACGTACTCGAAGATTGACTGGATATGTGAGGACCTCTCTCCTATATTGAACATATGGGACGAGGAATAACGTGCGTCCGGTTTCGTTCAGACCTAGAACGAACTTGTAAATGGATGTATGTCTGACATTGGATTTTATTCTGTGTTGATTGATCTCTATTAAATATATATCTGTTTGGCGGCAAAGAATTTTTTGCTTAATGCCCTTCTCTGAGACGTATGAGCTTAGAGGTTATATATCGATAGACATCAGTCGCAGGGCGTGAATTGCCTGTGTGGCATGCTGAGATGCAAATGATCCAGGCTTCTGTTGAAAAAGCGGAGTCTTGTGGTTGATGATCAAAGCACGGCCTTAAATGGCATAACTTTGTGTATATCGTTAATTCGTGAGCCTCACACCTCGGTATGAGTCAAAAACGGGATTGGACCATTGGGAGAACATGACGTTTCTTTCTAGCTATGGGTGGTGTCGGGGTTTTACATGCCCTGACATTTTGATATTTTTACCTACGTAGTTGTTGGATTTTGAGGCGCCTCTAATATATCGGTCTCTATGGAGCCGATGGATAGGTCCGATAGGACCGGGAAATGTGTGTTCAGGAATTGCCAATCCACTAACGTAAGGGTGGATTGGCCCAGCCGATCCAGGGTTACCCTGAGTGTGTAGACCTGAGACATTTGCTAGAGTGTCTCGAAGCGGTGAGGAGCCATCCCTGGCCTCGACTCATAGATGGAATCTGATTTCCAATACGTGACATTTCAGTTTTATTTGTAGAGCCTAGCATGACGACATAGTGGGATGGGGCATTATGCCATCTATGATTGATACATTTATATTTGAAGTTGTTTTCATACACTTTACATTATAATAGCATCAAAATGATTTGTTTTAAACGTACCAAGCATGTTTGGCTATTATAAGGTTAAACTCTATCCTCCGGCTTGCGTTGCATTGTGTGATGGGACCTAAGTCTTATAATAGCTTCATTTTTCCAAAAAAAAACATTGCGCTGTTTGTTTTATGCACTGGTATTCTTGGGAGGGAACTCGTTCCGTGTTGTACGGCGTGGTCCCTTGATTTACTTTGTTTTTAAAGTAAAGTTTTAAATAAATGTTTTAGTTCTCACACCAGTCACATGACTGACCTGGAGTTTTAACCTAAACTCCGGGTGCCCCTATTTTCCACATGGGCAGCTAGTAGTTTTGGTTTTGCAGATTTATATTCACAGGACCCTGGTTTACAGCTGGAATGGTATTCAGAAAGATCTGTATATGTGTATTCCTTTCAGTTGTGTTTTGTATTATCTTTCCGCTGCTATGTATTTAAATGTAATTTAAATCTCTGATATTTTTCTGATGTGTAATATTTATTCATACTCTATATATTCTTGTACTCTGATGTAAATTGTTGTAATAAACAATGAAATGTTCTTTTATTTGTGTCCCGATATGGCTTGTCCTCAAAGCAATCCGGGCTTTCCTTTACGGGGAAGTTCGGGTCGTGTTAAATGGAATGAAACAAGTTACATTACGATCGTGGTGACTGTAACAACCCGTATTTTAACAACACTAAAAGATGATAAATCAAATAATAATTAATTTAATATTCATAATTAAGTGAAACGGACTGCGCCATTGCATTCGTCTCGGATTTCTGGTCAAAATAGACATATGGTTTGCGTAAAACGGACACCGTATGAAGAAGTTATTAAGGTTCGAAGTTTGTATATGCATAAGAAATGTATATATATATATTTATAATTAAATCCAGAATTCAAAAAAAAAAAAAAGTGAGCGGGAAATCTCCTGCCCTGGGGTGTCGACCCATAGGTCGACCCCCCGCGACAGACCTGGGCAGATTATTCTGGCTGAATGTGGACTCCTTCCTTGACCTGGTTCGTTGGCTTTAGGTTATAAATAAGACCCCATTTCTCTTGTTTCTCCACACTAAAAATAATGGAGGACTAGATGTTGTCTCTGCCCAAATTGAATCAAACCTTTTCTTCTTCAACAGTCAACTAGAGTTTAGAGATCTATGATTCAACATCTGCAACCTTTCTTCTATTTTACTAGATCCAAACAGTATGAGTCCATATTAATTTTAGATCTAAATAATTAAAAAGTAAATATTGACATGACTATAATTTGGATCTATGCCTGTAACTATGTGAATCATATCAAATCTGCTATGACCTGTTTATCTAATTTATTCTGACATGACTATGAAACTAGATCTGAACCTATACCTATCTATCATGTCAGATCTGCCATTTTTTATAGATCTAACTCACTGTTTAGATCACCTTATGCTTGTTCCTATTATGTTTGTGGCTAAATTAGATATATCACTACCTGGATATTCATGCTTTAGATCTCATCATGCATGTTTATGATGTCCCTATTATGTTAGAATCAATTCTATTGTAACATGTTCATCAGATTTGTCCCTATATGCCTATCTTGTCATTATGTCATTATATGTTTATGCCTATTTCTGCCATTCTATGTTCACCTTGTTAGTATGATCATTTCTGTCCTCTTCCCTCTATCTTTTCCCTTTTTATTTTTATATAGCCAGGCTACCTTCGAGCTAGGCATGCCGCTGAAATATGCAAACACATTAATTTGGAAACGAGGGAAAATGATAAAATTGGGGCATAACTTGTAATTGGAATTTTAGGCATAACTTGGATGAAATATATGAACATGAATTTGGGGACATAAATCAACTTGTGATTAAAGACCTTAATTTCGGGTATATGGTTCATTATGAATGTGACTTGGAAAAGGGGCATTAAAACCTATAACGACATAGGAATAATTGGTTAATAATTGAAATGCCTAAAATTACAGTAATTAGAAACTGTAACCGTTCTTAGACATGAGGTTAGATTACACTTGTGGTGGAAGTATGCTCGGAACCGACCGGCATATCTAGCGACCACAAGTGGTGAATCTAATGTGAAGGGTCTAAGAGCATAAACACAAGACGTGCCAAGACACGAGGTTAAGTCCGACTTATGGAAGAAGTCTTCCCGGAACCGACCGACATATCTAGCATCCACAAGTGATAGGCTTAATGTGGGAGGTCTAGCACATTATAACCATAAATGAATTGGAATACTTAACCTAGTTGAATCCATAGGGATTAACATATAACTTGAGTAGGGGTTAAGTAAACTTGTTTAGAACAACGGTTGGATTAAGTAAATCTTGGGTGGGCGGGTAATATTTATATATATAGGCCAACAAACTTAACCTGTGGGGTTTTGCAATCTTTTACTATGGTATGGCATAACCTATGGAAGACCTAGTGGGGATGCAAGCGTAAGGGGGAAGCTTGTATCATCTTGTGTGTGGGACCCGTTTCAGTCAGTAACCCATATATAGGTATCAACGAGTACTCCGAACTAGGTCGGAGTCGGGGCACACTTACTGGGCTGATTGTAAGAGATCAAAACGTGGGTGATGGTGTGGGCGGCGCAATCCGACGGGGTTATGTGCGTGCATGGGTCCGACAGAGGGGGTTTAGACGCCGTGACACCTGTAGATATGGTTGTGCACATCCTGAAAACGAAGGTTTGCCACTTTAGGGAGTGATACACCCTACTGTTGGGACAACACAGGGTATCTACAGGGTAGGGAGCCAATTGATTAGGGTAGTAATTAGGGTACATCTAGACTTCGATATGTTGGGGAGCCTGTTAATACCCTTAGGGGTAACTTCGGTATGTTGGGCTGCTTGTTGATTGTATGGGGTGAAAACCTCTCACTGGAAGTACACCTAAGTCTACCATCTTATACTTGTTGGAGATCATCTTGTTAATAAGACACTAGTATTGGTGTAGAGAAACCATTAGAGAAGCGTAGTATACTCTATCATGTTTGTCCTGTTTACCTTGTCGTACCTGCTTTTTATGTTGTTATCTCTCTTATCCATTTTATATGCCTGTCATGATACTTTTACTTGTTTATATGCTAAAAGTAACTAGACTCGCCAGACTTTATGTCTAACCCATTTTGTTTCCTCTTCTTTCTCTTTCGTACCCCCAGGTTCTCAGGGTGGGAATACTCAAGCTTGACCAGGATCCTGCTTTCATCCGCTTGGAGCTTCTTAGATGTATTGCTCGAGCTCTTATCCTGTCTATTATGGTTATGTTTTATTTGGGGAATCATGCTTCTTTATTTATTGTACTATGATATTTTAAGATGATGTACTATGTTTATGTATTTTCAGACTCATGATGTTTTGAACCATGAAGTTATGCTTTATGATTAATAAAAGTTTTTAATTCCACTGGCATTTTATATATGTCTTGTAATGTTTTTGTTTACCTATCACGCTTCACGAAACTTAATGCATTCTCTTAATGAGTGACGTTAACGGACGTGGAGTGTCACAATGACAGACTATAATATGGAGTTGTTTCGGACAATACAGAAAACAGTTGGAATTTACAGTTAAATTAAACGATTGTTTAATTTAACTGTAACTGAACTGTTCGATAACGAAATCAACTCAAGGTCAGTTAAAATCACTCAGTTATCCCACTTATATTTTATATAAGTCAGGTTGTTATTTTGTGTGATATGTTTGCTAATGATTGACTGGTTATTAAATATATTGCATATATTGATTGAACCGACGAAATTAAACGCTGTTTAATTTCAATGAAAAACCAAATCGTTATTTTAACCATTGGTCCCAATTAAGGTAACTTACCTTATGGGTCACATTTATAAAATAAACGTTTTTAATTGTTTTAATTATTTGAACTGTTTTGTTATTTGGCTGATGTTAAATAGTCGTTATTTATTGTTATTGAAATTATTAGTTAAATTGAATTGAATAATATTATTGGAAATAATCTATGTGAATGTAGGGAAGTACAGGTTGGAGGAATCCAACCGGATTCCTCAAATATATTTAACATTATTTATTTTCATATTATCATTATATGAATTGTTATGATTAGAAGATTGATTTGGTTATTGATCGTTGATCTGAAATTCAACACTTGTTTTGTTTAAACCAATGGGTGATATTGGTTGAGTAGTTGGTAGTATATGGCCTATAAATGGATTTACCGTTCGGTGAATCGACAGTAATGAAGTTATAAATTTATTTTATAACTGAAAGGGATTTTTAAATCTATTAATTTGAATAAAAGTTTATTAAAGGAAAATAAATTATTAGTATTTAATTAAGTTTATAAATTATTATTAATTGATTTTATAAAACAAATTCTGATGTTAATCAGATTTATAAGTTAGAGGGTAGAAATTTAACCTAATGGTTCAGATTTGAATAATTGTTTTTAATAAACAATTAAATGGAATTATTTAAATTAATTATATCATTAATTAATTTAAATAAAGGACTAATTGGAACTGGTTAACGAGACAACTGTGTTTTGAATTGACAAAGTCAACCGTTTTAACTGGACCGATTATTAAATCAGTTTGTTTTGAATTACTCTAATGAAATAGTTTAACAAATGTTTGTTTTAATTTTAATAAGAGTTTAAAACAAATTTATCATTTATTTAGTAAATAAAGAGGTTAACAGTTTATATGGTAGTTAATGGTGAAGTAAATTATTAATTTAGTTAATAATAATTGAAGAGTTTACTATTTAAATGAAATCCATTTATGAAAGAAAATCAAGTTTGAAATGAAATCGAATTGAACTGTGAAAGGAGTTATGAACGGGTTTTCATAACGAAGTTATAAAAGGGATTTTATGCGAATACAATGACTTAAATTAAATTCTTACTTTATATTTGAAGTTCGAAAAAGGAAATTTAGAAGTTGGAAATTGGTATGAATGGTTAATGAAGTAAGACTTATTTTGAGGTTCGGAATGTGATATTTCGAAGTTCGGGGTGTTAAGCGAAGTGAAATTATCCCAATGTTCGGAATGTGATGTTCCGAAGTTTGGAATATAAATCGAGGCAAGAATATAAGCTAAGGAAAAGGTTTGGAATTGGCAATAAATATAAGTTGTCGTAAATGATTAACAAACGCCTTTGTAAATGGTGGTTAAGAGTTTAGAAATGAAATCGAAATGTTAGTTATCAATAATAATTTACAAATGGAATTTGTAAATGAAGTAAGGGTTTTGAAAAAATTAATTTGTAATAATTGTTACAAATAGTAAATTGAACTATTTGATTTATAAACTGAAGATCGTTAAAAGGAGCGCAATGTGACTTTAGACAATGCATAAGTTGTCGTAATGATTTGGAAGGGTATAAATGAGGAAAGGATAAAGTTTTGAAGTGAAATCTGTAACGTATGTTACAGATGATAAGTTGGATTATTTTGATAAAAATAAATACAAGGATTCATAAAAGATGTCAATATAAGAGTATAGAGACATATATTAGATTTGTAAAGATATTCATACTAGACTTGTTAAAGACGGTCTTTTTTTGGCAAGGCCGACCGGTTTTTATAGTGTTTCGTAACACTTATTATTATAAAAATAATAGATACAATAGTTCCAGGAGGTGCACCATATATGCAACAACTAATTGAAAAAACTATGTTCCACGCAGGGAACAAATAAGCCTACAGATTACATATTACATATTACATTTCAAACACGGACATGGCTACTTACTTACTTGACTGAAAATTATTTTGCCATACATAGGAAAATTGCAAAGAGTCCGGATCCTGACTCACCCAAACAACCCAAGATTATACAGTATTGAGCTGTAGGCTTCGAAGTTCACTCCGAGTTAGAGGAGTAGAAACTTCTTTAGCCAGAGGGGATTGGGGTAAAACACTAGAAACAGCCGCGGCTTGGGGAGGAGGTTTGTATGCCGTCGGGGGAAGAATATGAGCATATGGATGGTCTTACTTTGACTTCCCTCTTTTCTTTTCAGTTGTAGTTACAGAGGATGTGGAGGCTTCATACTCGTTTGTCTTGCCAGTTTCTTTAGCCTGCACTGGTAATTTCAAGGTGGTTTTAGGACTGGGATTAAGAAATCCAAGCCTAAAACAAGAGTTGCTTAATTGTTCATCATTTTGTTGTTGCGTAGTAGGGGCTTTGGAATGAGGTTCAACATTGAACCCGCCTTGCATTAAAGTTTCGTCAAAACTTTGTGCATCATTCAGAATGTCTTGAGGTAACTTATCCATTATCTTATTGTTGACCTGCTCACCATGATTCATGGAATTTTCAAAATTCCTAATATAGTTCATGATAGTTAGAAAAGCATCATCTTTACTCACTACATCACTTCTCCCATTGTCTATTGCAACTTGTTTGCCTTTCTTCTTTTCAGTTGGTCCATTTTCACGCATAGAGTCACATGCAAACTTCTGCACTACTTTCTCGCGTTTGTTAGCATCCACTTTCTCCACATTTAGATCAACATATGCTTCCTTTACTTGAGGATCATCTTGAGTACAGCTAGCGTGCAAGATAGTGTCTTCACATATTTCACCATCTTCCAATACATTAAGGTCAATTTGTTTAAGGTCATCTTCAATTAAGCTTCCAAGCACAACAAAGCTGTTATCATTTGCAATACCATTTCTCTCTGTATACTTCTCATTCATTTGTTCCTTCTGTTTAGCTAAACTCTGTTCCACTTCTTTCCTCTTCCATTTCTTAATTATCTGCACTTTGGCTAGTTTGTTGCTCCTCGAAGACATTTTCCTGGGTCTTTTCCTTGCATGTTCACTAAAGCGTGCATCACTGATTCCAGCATTCTGTTTTAGTGGCTCACTCTCGACTTTATTTCCATTTTTTGAATTTGAATTTCCTTTCTCTTTAATAACTGGTGCGATAATCTTCACTCTGCTCAGGCAATTATTCGAAGTATGGCCGAATAACTTGCAGGCAGTACAAAGATCGGGCTTCCATAAATAGGATACCTTTACATCATGTTCAGTTCCATCATCCAATAACATAGAAAGATTATCAGGCAATTCACAGTTTGAAGTCACCTCCACCATACATTTCGCATAGCCTAGGTGGTCTAAACTCTCAGTCGATTGATCCATGCATAAGAATTTACCTACAAGAGAAGCAAGCCAACATATACCTAGCCTAGACCAAGCAACCATTGGTAAGTCATACATTTTTATCCAGACAGGAACATGTTTAATTCCTTTGTTGATGCTTCCCATTGACACATCCTATTTCTTAATTATGAACACTTTTTTTTAATAATTATAGGATCTGCTTCAAGGATTCTCTTCCTATCATCACTATTATTCAGAAGAAAGAAGAAGACATTACCATTAAACTTGACTTTGATAGATCCACACAATTTCTAGTGTTGTCTGAGGTAATTTACGACCGCATAGTAGTTCAAAGGGGCATCCAGAAAAAATCCTATCAAATAGTCTTGCCACACTTCGACGCTGGCATTGACGATATCATCTGTTGGAACAACGCTTTTACCAGAGAATTTATGAGAAAACTCGTGGGGTGTGAAGTTGCCTGCGTTGCGTGGCTTCGTGCCGAAAAGAGAAGACCATTTAACTAAGGGGAGAGGAGGGACAAGTCGGGTAGGTTGCGGAGGAACAACGGGTGGCGGGTTTGGCTGAGGTGGGATCGGATCTGGTGGTACGTTGGCCGAGGGGAGGGATCAAGGTGAAGCCAAAGTCAGGGAGTTTTTGAGGCTCGAGGGAAATGGAAATGAGGTCACCATTATTGAGGGGCTCGAGAAAATGGAAACGAAGTAAAAAAAAAATTAGATGTATAAGTTAAAGACAGTTATATAGATTTAAAATAAATATAGTATTGTAATCAAGTTTTAAAGAGATTTATAAAGGATTCTATTTATAATGGAATCGAAGCTTGGGTATAATATTATAAAGGATCATTAAACATTAGTAGAGAATCATTATAATAATAGTTTACTTAATAATTGTTGAGATTTGAATAAGGTTTTCAAAGGAAAACGTGTGGTTAATAAACTTCTATTTATTTTGAAGATATGAATATTGTTAGTCAAGGTCTGAGAGGTAAATAAAATACCCCAACTTGAATGACTTCATGATTATCCAAGAATAGTATTAGTTTATAAATGAGAGAAACTGAGGAAAACATAATTTATGATTTCTATAAAGAATATTGAAAACCGTATTCAAAAAGTTTATAAGTAAATGGAATGATTTTAAGAATATTCTTATTTATAATAAGAAGTAAAAGCTAAACTCCAATATTTGAAGATTTAAAGAAATAAAATTAACAGATGTTTAATTAACAAGGCCAAGTAATGCCGAATACTAAATTAGTGAACTCATTTACTCTCACGATTATTTATTTGATAGTTAAATAATCGACTATCAAATCTTGCTAATACGATTGTTGGTACGGGAAGACCAGGATCAAATTTATGTTCGAAAACCATTCCGAACCAATAAATACATGAAGATACAGATTGAAGATGGAGAAATTGAAGACCGTCGATCTTCATGAGCGGAAGAACCACTTTTTTCTTTGCTTTAGCGGCCAGAGATATTTTGGCAGTGATTCTATCGGTAGTGAAATCTTCGGATTGCAAGGACTACTCGCTACTGATCTATAGGGTGATACCTATATACGATGTGGTAGGAGAGTTCCTTCGGTTCATCCTGTTCTTGGATGACTTGCATGGACAGATGTCTGACAGAGTATTTCCAAAAGGATCAAGCACTTTGATTTCTTCAAACGTACCAAAGTTGTGGCGGAGAAGGGCCCGTCTCTTAGCTAAACAACTAGAGTATTTTTGGGGACGTCAATTAGTGATTTGGCGGATCTGATAATGTGGCATTTGAAGTGAAATGTGATATGTTGTTCTAAAGGTACTTATAACCTCAAGTCTCATCAATCGGGAATGGTTAAAATCGGGTAGGTCGCATGACTATGTGGGTCGCACCCATCAAAAGGGTATATCATTACCTAATCTAGAGAAATCAAATGCCTTTGGTTGTCCCTTTATTTCATTTATATGCTATCGGTTCGGTTGGCTGGCCCCCAACCGTGGTAATGATATGCTCGGTACTCTTAAGCGAAGTGAGGGGCCGGTCATGTTTAGCCTGGGTTGCAAGATGTTCTTGTTGAACCCCAATGTATGCATCTCCGGAGGTACATTGTCGGGAAGGTGGTTGCCCGTACCTTACCATGGAAATCAATTCTCCAATAAGCGCCCACGATTTTGATTGTATGCTTTATACGTAGAGCGTGAGATGCAAGCGTTCTGCTAGATTGATATTTATTTGTATTTAGATACTATTATAATATCAGAAAAGTATTGGTTTCAAAAATGTTTTGGGTTATCATAAGGTAAAAACCGTTCGTATTTATGTGTGGATTTGGTCTTACGATTATCCTTTTCTTTAGAAAAGATTTTGACTTTCAAACCAAGTTGGATGATACCTTTAAAATTAGTGCGTTTTTCTCACTCTGGTTCACCAGACTGATCCGACATTTGTTATGCTCGGGTTGGACTGGGTTGTACAGGTTCAGGTTATCGGATACTGTGAAGAGACGAGTCGGAAGAGTTCCTACGTATGGTATTGTATTATTCCGCTATGTGTTGTATATGAGGACATGTTATTATAACTGTCCAGATGTGTGATGTACTCTGATGATTGTAAGTTTTAATTTCAAAGCTCTCAATAAAGATTTATTTCTATATTATATTTTGTTCCGCTGCGATGTGGGACTCTGATGTTGTGTTGTTGTTCTTCTTCGTATATTCTACTATTTCTTTCTTTCTTATCTCACCCTCTACTTTCTTTCTATTAACATTCCAGTGTTTTCAATGCTTGAATAGTAGACATGGAGTTTTTGTGTCAATTTTCGGGGTTGAAAATCCGTGTTCGTTACAGTGGTATCAAAGCTATTGGTTTAGTAATAACCTTGGCTCTATGGTATAACTCGATAGAGATGGGGTTAGTAATACCCTAGATTGAGTTAAGTGTGTGTGTGTGTGTGTGTGTGTGTGTGTGTGTGTGTATAAGAGTGTATTTGTAAATTCTATATACAAATGTTTTGTATTGTATTGTTTGATCGGTTCAAGTGTTGAAAAGCATTTGGATAAGCAATAGGCACAATATTGTTTTGTAAAGAGTGTAATTGAAATAATTTTACCCAAACTATATTTTTTTATAGAAGAGAAATAATTTTATCAAATTATTGAGATCTTGGTTTGTGTGTTTGATTTAGTGATATTCAAATTTAGATTAAAAATTTGAATTGGAACTTAACTTGGTTAAGGGAAATTACATTAAGAAATGATTTTAATTAAAGGAAATTTATTTAGAATTTGGAAATTAAATGAATAATAATTAAATAGAAATCAATAGGATATTAATCGATTGATATATAAACGATATTAATCGATTGATATGTAAACGCGTTGAACCAAAGTAAACATTAATATTGAATGAAAAATCAACTGATTTAATTAAGCTGGTTGTGCATTGGTTGTTTGATTGATTGTTGATTGTTTGAAATATTATTCATCAACAATTTAAAATATAGTGGAACGAGTTGAAAAATAAATGCAAGTATTATAAACTGGAATGAAACAGCTTATGAATTGAAGTTAATGATTTAAACCTGTATTTGCAAATGAATTGATGTTCATGTTTGATTTTGAGAATTTGTATGTTGACTTGTTGAGTAATGAAGTATTAATTAAAATTTCATATATCTGTTACTTATAGTTGTTTCGTGTTAAGTACAGGTGCCTGAAGGCTATGGAATAGATTTTTGATTGCGTAAATTGCATGTAAATTGAGCAAGTATGCTCAATAACACTCGTAAAAGGTATGCCTGCGCGAAAATATAAAATTTTGGGTTTTGAATTTTGTTTTCCGACCGTATGGGTCGATGTATATATATTATTTGTTCCTGCGAGATCGCAGATGTCACTCCGTACATGGGAGACTCTGCCGAATTTTTTCGGGAATTTAAAGTGTTAGAATTTTTCTATATTTTTGAAAATTTATATTGATTATATGAATTAGTTTTCGATTTAACATAAATTAGATTTCATAGAAGCTAATGAGTTTGTAACATTCTTTCCACCTTAGTAATTTCGGGGACGAAATTCTTTTAAGGGGGAAGAATGTAATGTCCCGTATTTTTGGTTACCAAATATTTAATTTAATTTATTATTTTAAATAGTATATTTGTAATATTGATGAATTATAATATTTATTTCATTTATAAAACGAAGTTTGAACGCTAAATTTATATATAATATAAATCGAGCTCGAAATGGCGCAGTAGTTCGTAATATTGAGTTTTGAACTTCAATTGAGAATACATAAATCGTTTTAAGTCGGATTTCTATGAAACAAGAAACATTGGAATCTTGTTGATTATAATTTTCATATGAAAGAGAAAAATCCAGATTTCATGTTATTGATTGTTAGTTATGTCCAAATCAAATTTTAAAATAGTCGTTATGGAAATCGTTAATAAACAATAATGTTTTTTTAATAATTTAAAAGGGTTTTAATATAATTTGGACATCGTTTAACACGAAATTGATGATATTGAGTTGTATAATTTATATTTGAAGCTATATGATATTTCCAATTGGGTATTTATGAAAATAATAATTTATTATTGTTTTTATTAATTATTTTGGAGTTAAATAATATTTTAATCAATATTATATAGGCCTTTAAAATGGCCATTTTGCAACATATCCGTTTTTCGATGAAATTAGTTTCATTGGAACCGTAACGTTAAATTTTTGTATGGTATTAAATTTTGTGGAAAACCGATGTCGTATGTGACAACGGTAGCCGTAAACGCCCAGTCATTTTCTTTAGATCATAATTAAATTAAATTAATAGAGGGGTATTTGTGTATAACTTAAGAAGACTACTGAATTAAGCTACGAAACCAAATCCGTTGAGTTCGTATCAACGTTTAGAGTCAGGATAGATATATAGTTTGTTATTTTTGGAGACCGTGTAATTTGGTGTCCAAAATAGAATTGTGGTGCATATAAAAATAGCGTATCGGGAAACAGTCTCGAAAAGCGGCGAACTATGTACCATTGGAATCGTATCAGTCAATCATTGTATGATTTCGATTTTCGTGTCTATCAGACTTACTGTTTTATTGTGGCAGCGTCAAACGACCTTGTTTTTTTACTTAATCAGTTATATTATTTAACAGGGGTAACTTTAAAGGAATAAACGACTAGCCAAACGAAATCTGATTTTAACAAAACAAATTTCATTGGATCTGTAAGGAAGAGGTCTAGTAAAATGTCAAGGTGTGACGACCCCAAACCCCCGTTACACGGTAGAAAGGATAATCATTGGATTATAACACATAAACAAATAGCAGCAGAACAGAAATATATAATTACACCAGATAATGTACATTAAAATATACTGGAAATAATAATCATCAGAGTTACACAGTATAACAGGATCATACTTAGTACAAAAATACAGTTTCATATTTGTATAAAATGTCTACAGCGGAATCAAACATAATATACATAACATGAGTTGAATAGCATAAAATGAAAGAAGTGATAGAATCCATCTTCAGTTCCATCGCTATCCAGAAAGAGCCTGCTAAAACCTGAATACAAGGCTGACCATGTAGAAATAGGGCACCCGAGTTTGCAAGTGAAATAAACTATGAGTCTGTCATGGAACTGGTATGAGAAATCTACTTAACTTATTTTAATAATAAGGCCAAACACAGGACCACGCCGCTAATGCGGAACGGGTTTACTCAATTGGATTGTCAGTGCTTAAAACAAGTAAATCATTTAAACATCACAATGCTTTTCACAAAAATGAAGTCATTATAAGACTCAGTTCCCATCACACAATGCAACGCAAACCGAAGATAGAGTTTTACCTTATAATGGCCAAAATATGCTTGATACGTATAAAACAAAAGCATTTGCTATAATTACTAGTATTTATATGTTTCAAAAACAATTTCAATCATAAATATCAATCATAGACAGCATAAGTTCCCCATACCACTATGTCGCCACATATAGGTATACAATCAAAACCGCACGATGTCGTATTTGGAAATTGGATTTCCGTCATGAACCAAGGCAAGGGATCGTCCTTACCGCTTCGAGACTCTCTAGCCCGATCCCCAAGCAAGTACTTTGTCAAGCCTTGGATCGTCAGGGCCGGTCCATATGGAGTGGATTAAAATGCCTGAACACTGCGTTTCCCTGCCCTATGGGGCGTAAACTGGTCATATCCCGACCAAACCATCGGCTCCGCAGAGACCAAAATAACCGAGGCGCCTCGCTATCCATCATCCACATAAGTAAAACGTCAGGGCTTGTAAAACGCTGACACCACTCCTAGCTAGAAGGAAATGCATGTCCTCCCTGAAGTCCTCTCCCGTTTCTGGCTCATACCGGGGTGTGAGGCTCGCAAATCAACGCTAAACACAAAGCTAGCTATTTAAAGCCCTGCTTTGATCATCAACCACAAGACTCTGCATTTCAACAAAAGCCTTGATCACAACATCTCTGTATGCCACGTTGTCAATCTACAACGTCATACACACATCCATTTACAAGTCCGTTCTGGGTCTGAACGAAACCGGAGGCACCTTATTCCTCGTCCCGTATGTCCAATACAGGAGATAGGTCCTCGCACATCCGAACGATCAACAAGTACGTCCGAACAACCACCACTGTAACTCCTTCAGGGCAGCAACTCCCATCAAAGGCATCAGTAGCCATCCATTCGATGTGAAGATCATCTGTCTTACACCATCTTCATATCTTCGACTTTCAATCGTCGATCAATTATTTGAAATGAGAATTAACTCGGCCTTTTCAAATAATTCACGTATATTTAAAATTCAAATCAGTTCATCCCCTGGTTAAATTATTTGACATCCATAATTCAGTTCATTAATATAATTTTCATGTCAAACACATTCAACCATCAAATATCCAATAAACCAAGTAAATTCGGTTTATTTCAATTCCATATCATTTATAATATTTTATAACGATTTATCGCTATTTTTATTTATTCTAAAATAGCCCATCTATTTAAAACGACGCTTCAGGCCATAACGCGGCCGTGGCGCTGTTTTTCTTCAGATTTGATTTACACATATCTGAAAATCTAACCGTTGGATCTTTACAAATTTGGTATCGTTGGAAAGATATTTTCAAAGAGGACCCAACGGTTTTGGTTTTGGGAAAATCCAACGGTCAGATCTCCCGGTACAATCGTTTGAAGTTACGATTTCAAAATACAAATGGCAGCGTCGTTATTCGATTTATGTTAATTATATATATATATATATATAAATATAATTAAAATAAAAGGAATAACGACATGCAGTTCGTATTTTGAAATCGTGATTTTAAACGATTATTACGGGAGATCCGACCATCGGATTTTCTCAAAACCAAAACCATTGGGTCTGCTTTGAAAATATCTTTCCAACGATACCAAATTTGTAAAGATCCAACGGTTAGATTGTGTGAAATGTTTAATTCAAATCTGAATGAAAATAGCTATGCGGTGCTCAGGTTCAGTTTCATTCCCAATTCTGCTTGGAATGCTTCATAGAATTTACTAGCGAAAATCGGGTCACAATCACTAACGATACTCATGGGAACTCCATGCAGTTTAACAATTTCTTTTGCGCCAGACTCTGAGTGGTTCTATTTGATCTGACAGGTATGAAATGGGCGGTCTTCATGAAACGATCTACGATCACCCAAATACTGTCGTTTCCTCTCCGGGTTCTGGGCAAACCATCTATGAAATCCATAGAAATTTGTTCCCACTTTCAACCTGGAATTTCCAACGGTTGCAACAATCCAGCGAGTTTCTGTTGATCGCTTTTGACTTGTTGACAAGTGGAGCACCTGCTAACATATATAGAGATGTCTCTTTTCATTGCCTTCAACCAGAAGGTTCGCTTGAGGTCATTATACATTTTACTAACCCCTGGATGGATACTCAGTTTGGACTTGTGACACTCATCCAATACTTCTCTTTTGAGCTCAAGAATGTCGGGAACACAAATCCTTCCTTTCAATCTCAGAACTCCTGCGCTATCCACTTGGAAACTGGAGACTTCGCCCCTTTGAATTCTTTTGATCATCTCTTTAACAAAACTATTGTCTTTCTGAAGAATAGATATTTTATCAATCAACGATGGTGTAATGATAAGATTGGATATGATCACATTCTTTCTGCTGAGCGCATCAGCCACAACATTGGCTTTCCCCGGAGTATACAAAATATCAAGATCATATGCTGCGAGAAATTCTAGCCAACGCTGCTGCCTCATATTCAGATCCTTCTGGGTGAATAAATACTTCAATGATTAATGATCGGTATATAGTTCGAA
Source organism: Allium sativum (assembly GCA_030737875.1). Lineage (NCBI taxonomy): Eukaryota > Viridiplantae > Streptophyta > Magnoliopsida > Asparagales > Amaryllidaceae > Allium > Allium sativum. The sequence goes on along the minus strand of CM060924.1, from coordinate 392,135,021 downwards.
CTTTTCACCCAATAGATAGTGCCTCCATATTTTCATAGCAAACACGATGGCAAACAATTCAGGATCGTGAGTTGCATAATTCTTCTCATGCGGCTTCAATTGACGGCTAGCATAAACGACTACTTGGCCTCTTTGCATTAATACTGCACCAAGACCTTCTTTAGAAGCATCTGTCCAGACTTTCAAGTCCTGATTGCTATCGATAATTGTTAACACTAGAGCAGTTGTCAATCTTAAATTCAGCTCTTGGAAAGCTGCCTCACATTCTGGGGTCCAATTGAAACTTGAATGTTTCTTAGTAAGCTTTGTTAAGGAACTAGATATCTTCGAAAAATCTTTAACGAACTTCCGTTAAAAACTAGCCAATCCAAGAAAACTTCGGACTTCTGTGGCTGTAGTTGGCTGCTTCCAATCCTGAATTGCAGTGATTTTACTGGGATCCACAGAAATTCCTTCTTTTGATACAATGTAGCCAAGAAACTTGACTTCTTCTTTCCAGAATATACATTTGGAAATTTTTTCCTTTAAAACATTCTTTCTCAGAATCCCTAACACTTGTTCCAAATGTTTTGCATGCTCTCTCTCTAACTTAGAGAAGATCAATATGTCATCAATGAAAACCAATACGAATTTATTCAATAATTCTCTGAGCACCTTGTTCATTAGATCGACAAAATACGCTAGAGCGTTACATAAGCTGAACGACATTACTAACCACTCGTAGAATAAATCTGGACCTCTGAATGCTGTCATGGGAACACATTCTTCGGCAATACGAAGTTGATGGAAACCTGTAGCTAGGTCCTTTCGTGAAAATACTTGTGCGCCATTCAATCGATCCAACAAATCATCAATTCGCAACAATGGATATTTATTCTTTAATGTCTGCTTGTTCAAGTCACGATAATCCACACATAGTCGGAGAATACCATCTGATTTTGGAATAAACGCCACTGTTACTCCCCAATTAGAGAAACTAGGCCTGATCAGACCCTTCCATACCAGCTGTCGAGTTTGATTGTCTAACTCTTCCTTTTCCTTCTGGGTAATTCTTCGAAGAGCGTGAACTATTGGCCTTGCATTCGGAATTAAAGAGATTTTAAATTCAATTTCTCTAACAACTTCTTCAAATACATCCGCATAATTCTTCACGACAGGGATATTTTCTACGTTGACTGGGACATTCTCTGTAACGACAGGAATATTTTCCGTTTGAGCAGGAGAAACATCCAGAGCTGACCAAAAGTATTTTCTATCAAAATTCAGACCTTCACATGGAATGGTTATATACTCTCCGAACTTTGTTTTTTCCTTAACAACTCTCTCAGTGCATTTAACTTCAGCTTCATACTTGGTTAACCAATCTAATCCGAAAATAAGATCAAATTCTGTAAAATTCATGACGATCGAGATGATAGGGAACCGATAACGAGAAAATGAGGCGGGTACCCCCACAAATCCAACTAAGATCGAGGGAACCCCCAACCGGATTATGGATAGTCATGGGTGCTTTGAGCTTTTTCAATTTCAAATCCAGTTTCTTAACCGCATTACTTGCAATTAAGCTTCGCGACGCACCTGTATCAAACAGTACTTTAACTGGAATATCCTTGACAGTAACGTGCCTTCTAAAACGTCTGGTTTTTCTTGATTAGTTGAGGGTGCAGGAACTTTTGTTATTTCATTTACCTGCACCACTTCAGACTTCCTTAATAACCGGCACTCCCTTGCAACATGACCTGCTTGGTGGCACTCATGGCATTTCCTTTCCTCATTTGGGTTCTTTTGCTTCTTAACAGTTTTAAATCCACTCTTTACTTGTTTCTTCAAAGATCTGCAACTTATCGACAAATGTCCTTGCTTATTGCAGTTAGAGCATGTGGTTGTCGTTACTGGTTCTTTGTCAAATTTAACCTTTTTCCTCTTAATTCTAGGCTTCTTTCTGACCCCAGACGTCGTACTTACCTCAGGCTGCGTACTTGCCTCTGGGCTATCAGTTTCAAATTTCCTTTTGCAGCTAGTACTGACTTCCCCTTCATCGCCCAAAAGACCTTGCTTATCCAGATCTTCATACTGGTAAGCCATGTATATCATTTCAAAAAAAGGAATTTACACATGTGCAATTACTCTACTTTGGTACTTTCTCTGGAGCCCGTTAATAAACCTCAGATTCTTCCTCTTAGGATTTTCAATTAGCTCGGGTGCAAAACAAGAAAGTTTGTTGAATTTCTTATGATATTCCGGAATGGTCATATCTCCTTGAATCAGATAGTAGAATTCATCGTATAGCCGATTAGTTGCTTCTGGAGGAATAAATCTTTTACTGAAAATTTCTTTAAATCTATCCCAGGTTATATTACCTTCTGGATTATCCTTAACAACAGTTTCCCACCATATTAAAGCTTCGTCTTTTAGTGCCAAGATACCAGTAATCTTTTCTGATCATCTCTCAGCTTGAAACCTTCAAAAATTCTCTCAGTAGAGCGCATCCAAGCTTAAGTTTGAATAACGGACTCATTCCCGAGAATGGTACTCCACCCAGATTTCGATACCTCTTTAATAGAGCTTCTTTATCTGATCCTGGCCGTGGAAGCACAACTGGCTCATTAGATTGTCGAACCATAGGATTACTTCTTCTGCTTCTGCCACTCATTTTCTACGATGTCTGCAAATAGCAGACAAAGTGTTAGGCCAACAGAAAAGGTATTTTAAAGCATAGAGACATATACTTGAATGTAAATGTGTGTATCGGGGTGTATTTTATTCTGCTACACTCATTATAGGATATTACTGATCCTATCTGAAATGAGTTATTCATCATAGAATACTTCTGATTCTATTTCTGACGAGTTCGTTAATATGTTATATTCCAGAACTAAGCTTAACCAAAGCTCCGATACCATGCTGTGACGACCGCAAACCCCCGTTCCACGGTGGCAAGGGTAATCTTTGGAATATAACACATAAACAAATAACAGTAGAACCGAAATATATAAATACACCAAATAATGTACATCAAAATATACTGAAAATAATAATCATCAGAGTTACACAGTATAACAGGATCATACTTAGTACAAAAATACAGTTTCAGTTTTGTATAAAATATCTACAGCAGAATCAAACATAATATACATAACAGGAGTTGAACAGCATTAAAAGAAAGAAGTGATAGAATCCATCTTCATCTCCATCGCTATCCAGAAAGAGCCTACTAAAACCTGAATACAAGGCTGCTTGTGTAGAAATAGGGCACATGAGTTTGCAAGTGAAACAAACTACGAGTCGTCAGGGACTGGTATGAGAAATCTACTTAACTTATTTTAATAATAAGGCCAATCACATTACCACACCGCTAACGCGGAACGGGTTTACTCCATTGGATTGCCAGTGCTTAAAACAAGTAAATCATTTAAACATCGCAATGCTTCAAAAATGAAGCTATTATAAGACTCAGTTCCCATCACACAATGCAGCGCAAACCGGAGGATAGAGTTTTACCTTATAATGGCCAAAATACGCTGGATACGTATAAAACAAAAGCATTTGCTATTATTACTAGTGTCTATATGTTTCAAAAACAATTTCAATCATAAATATCAATCATAAACGACATTAGTGCCCCATACCACTATGTCGCCAAATATAGGAATACAATCAAAACCCACGATGTCATATTTGGAAATTGGATTTCCGTCATGAACCAAGGCAAGGGATCGTCCTTATCGCTTCGAGACTCTCTAGCCCGAGCCCCAAGCAAGTACTCTGTCAAGCCTTGGATCGTCAGGGCCGGTCCACACAGAGTGGATTAAAATGCCTGAACACTGCGTTTCCTCGCCCTATGGGGCGTAAACTGGTCATATCCCAACCAAACCATCGGCTCCGCAGAGACCCAAATAACCGAGGCGCCTCGCTATCCATCATCCACATAAGTAAAACATCAGGGCTTGTAAAATGCTGACACCACTCCTAGCTAGAAGGAAACGTATGTCCTCCCTGAAGTCCTCTCCCGTTTCTGGATCATATCGGGGTGTGAGGCTCGCGAATCAATGCTAAAAACAAAGCTAGCTATTTAAAGCCCTGCTTTGATCATCAACCACAAGACTCTGATTTTCAACAAAAGCCTTGATCACAACATCTCTATATGCCACGTTGTCAATCTATAACGTCAGACACATCCATTTACAAGTCTGTTCTGGGTCTAAACGAAACCGGAGGCACCTTATTCCTCGTCCCGTATGTCCAATACAGGAGAGAGGTCCTTGCACATCCGAACGATCAACAAGTACGTCCGGACAACCACCACTGTAACCACTTCAGGGCAGCAACACCCATCAAAGGCATCAGTAACCATCCATTCGATGTGAAGATCATCGGTCTTGCACTGTCTTCATATCTTCTACTTCTAATCGTCGATCAATTATTTGAAACGAGAATTAACTCGGCCTTTTAAAATAATTCACATATATTTAGAATTCAAATCAATTCTTCTCCTGGTTAAATTATTTGACATCCATAATTCAGTTCATTAATATAACTTTCATGTCAAACACATTCAACCATCAAATATCCAATAAAACGAGTAAATTCGGTTTATTTCCATTCTATATCATTTATAATATTTTATAACAATTTATCGCTATTTTTATTTATTTTAAAATAGCCCATTTATTTAAAACGACGCTTCAGGCCATAACGCGGCCATGGCGTTGTTTTTCTTTAGATTTGATTTACACATATCTAAAAATCTAACCGTTGGATCTTTACAAATTTTATATCATTGAAGATCTTTTCAAAATGGACCCAACGGTTCCAGTTTTGGGAAAACCCAACAGTCGGATCTCCCAGTACAATCTTTGAAGTTACGATTTCAAAATACGAACTGCAGCGTCGTTATTCGATTTATTTTAATAATATATATATATATATAATTCATTCTTGCGCTGTTTTCATTTAGATTTGAATTAAACATTTCACAGAATCTAATCGTTGGATCTTTACAAATTTGGTATCGTTGGAAAGATATTTTCAAAGCGGACCCAACGGTTCCGGGTTTGGGAAAATCCGATGGTCGGATCTCCCGTAATAATCGTTTAAAATCACGATTTCAAAATATGAACTACAGCATCGTTATTCATTTTATTTTAATTATATATATATATAATCTATTCTTCGATTTTCAAACCATTTTCATTTCATATAAGTGGTAAAAATAATATTTTTACCCCATAAATATTTATTTCAACACCTGACTATTTTTTTAACACTTCATGTATATAATAAAAATGTGATTTTTATTGTTAAAACAATTTATTTCAAACTTGAATATTTTTAGCGATTCATATATATAATAAAATTGTGATTTTTATTGTTAAAACAATTTATTTCAAACATGAATATTTTTAGCGATTCGTAAATATAATAAAAATGTGATTTTTATTGTTACAACAATTTATTTCAAACATGAATATTTTTAGCGATTCGTATATATAATAAAAATGTGACTTTTATTGTTAAAACAATTTATTTCAAACATGCATATTTTTAGCGATTCATACATATAATAAAAATGTGATTTTTTTATTAAAACAATTTATTTGAAACATGAATATTTTTAGCGATTCGTATATATAATAAAAATGTGATTTTTATTGCTAAAACAATTTATTTCAAATATGAATACTTTATATACATGAATATTTCAGAAAATTTCAGCATTACAACGGCAGGGTATTTAGCACCGGTACCGCGTCTAGCACGACTCCTCTGTTATCCTAGGCCTTGAAGCTTTACAATATTTTTCATTTCAATGGTTATCACCATATCATTCATTTTTCCCAATACAATGAATATACCACAAACACAACCAATGTTGTTACAACCAAAATCACTCATATCAACCATTCGCATTTATCAACCAACTTTCACGTTAACCAAAATCCAAATAATCACAACCAATATATATCGTCCATGGTTTTTGGACGAGGGGAGTGTGTGTATATATATATAGATATATGTATATAAATATATTTCAATTTCATTTAACTTTCATTTAACGCACATATGATTTTTACAACGTATATATAACTTATACCTCGTACATACAACTTATACAATGCTTCATGAGGTGTACAACGCTTATATAACTTATATATGATTATATAATTTATACATCGCCATTCCATATCGTTTATAATTTAGAAATATCACATTGGGTTCCACTCCTCCAAAAATTGTAGGAAGCTCCAAAAATTCTCCGGTCTCTTCTAGAATGTAGAAGACGTCCTCACGGTCCCGGTGTCTCTTGTTTCACTGGATTTCGATCACATAGCAAAAAGATATAATTTTTATTGTAAAATCATAATTTGCGACGGTTTTAGAGTGTTAAAGCAGTTTAAAATTACATCAGCCGATACCTTTCATTTTATGTTCAAACCTAGGTCTTGGATTATCTTTCTATCCGGAGCTCGAGAAGATGATCAGTCTTCACCACGTCGATGGGCTAGGAGACCCGCGCCGGCACCACCCCTTGTCGGTCAGCTCGATCGCGGCCAGGTGGCGGATTGCGAGGGTGAACGACGGAAGTTTGTGATGGTGGTTCGAGCGAAATACAGGACGATGGGAGATGAAGCTTATACGGATTGGAAGAGGGTAAAATCCTCTACAAACTTCCCCAAAGAGCCATGGAATTTTATAGCGTGGATTGAGAGCTTTTGGAGGAGAAAGGATGGAGCTACGGATGTCGTTCATGTTTTGAAGAGGCGGCTTGATTTTCTGATAAGTGATTAGGGTTACGGATAATTTGATTGGCCCTTAATTTATATTTTAATTTCTAATTCATTTTAAATCCAATAATACCCTTTTTCCATACGAACTCCAATCCAAACCCAACGACTATCATCCCTAGCTAATTACCCCCATTCCGGACACAATGGAATATGTTTCGTAGGCCCATTCAACTGTTTCAGTCATTTTTTCTTCAAATTAAAATATAAAACATTCAAATATGGATTTGAACGTACCTTTTAATTTGCCGGGGCCACATACTGATCCCAAAAATTCCAGAAAAATAAATCTAGCTATGTTTGGACGATACGGTCCCAACAAAACTGATTTCGTCGAATTTGGAGATCGTTTGAAAAATGGCCATTTTCTGGTCGATCCAAATTGACTGAAATTAACCAAACACGTTTTCCTTTGCCACACTCACATATTAACTTTAAAAATTATGGAATTTGAAACTTAGCAATAATTTGACATTCCGGATCCAACAAAGGTTGTTTTGTCGAAGACGGAGGCCGTTTGCAAAATGTCTATTTTCACGGGCTATATTAATTCCATAGCGACCTTTCTGATAATTCACTTAGCCATAACTTTTGACTCCCTCTATGAAATTTCGATTTTCAGATTCGTTAGAAAGATATTCATAAACAGATTTAAATATTTTTGGTTCCACTAAAATCGGTTTTATTTTGCATCCTGTACAGTCAGTCAAAGTTCGAATTCAAATTTTCAAACTACCGCGCCATTTCAGGCCTTGTTTTATAATTAAAATAAATATATTCGCTATAACTTCGATCCAAATAGATTTTCGGTCGTTATTATTTAAAATAATTTATTTTAAATATTCAAAATCCACTAAAATAGCCAAATTAAAAATTTTAAATTGGTTCTGATTTTCCGAGTTGTTACACAAGGTTTCAAATTTATTGGATTTTTTTTTGTAATTATAGGAATTTTAAACGCTTGATTTTTCATCGATAATTATAAAGGGCTTTTCACAAACGACCTCGGAATTTGATGAAACATATCCCATTGGGTCCGGAATATTTTTTTTATGCTAGGATTAGGGGTTTAATCTCGAATTAGAAATCATATAGGGTGTTAATTTTACAAAAAGCTTCGCCCAAGATTCGTAATAATAAAATAATATTAAAAGCTATTCCATTCTCTTTATATCTATAACGTAAGGGTCAAAACCCTTTTTCCTTTCAGCCGCGGTCAACTATTGTTTGCGCTGCCATGTTTATTTGAATAGCTGACATGCTCCTAACTTCTCCTCAATTCTTCCTTAAATCGATTGATCTACACGTAAAAGTTTCAACTACAAATTTATCGAGCATGCTGAGATCTTGAATCCATGCGGTGGTGATGAACTTTGATGGATAGCAGCGACTGGATTTTGAATAGAATTAGAACGTATCTATTTATATAGATCGACGTTAGAATATGAATATTTATTTTTAATTATAAAAGGAATTGAAAATGGTGCGGTAGTTTGAAAATTCGATTTCAAATTTCAAATGAATGTACAGGATTCGAAATAAACCGGATTTTAGCGAAACTAAAAATATTAGAACCTATTTGAGACACTACAAGAAAAATACCCTATTGCAACTAGTTATTTGCAACATGCGACAAATGCCAGTTGTAGAAGATGGTATTTAGCAACAGACCTATTATAGCAGTTGCAATTGATAAGATTTAGCAACATGTCTTTTTTTTATGTTGCGAAAAGCATATTTTTAGCAACTGCGCTTCCCTTCCTGTTGCAAAATCATACTTTTAGCAACTGTGCTTCCGTGACAGTTGCAACGAACATGTTATTTGCAACTGCGCTTCCAAGTTAGTTGCGAATAAATATCTTTAGCAACGGACATCGCCACTTGCAATAACTGTATTTTTTACAACTGGTAAAGCTAGTTGCAAAAAACGTACTAAAAATAAATATTAGCTTTTAATGATAAATAACTTTTAATAATCAATTTTAAATAGTTACTATTAACTGATTAACTACTAATAATTTTATAATAACTAAAATTAATATTTAATAATTATTAATAAATAATAAAATTTAAGTATTGCGAAGTGATATTCATAACTAATAATTAAATAATAATAATCAATAACTAAAAATAGTAATAACTAACGGCTAAAAAATATTAAAATAAATAAATAATTATTAAATAATAATAATTTAATTATAAAACTAATATTCGACAACTAAGAAATACATATCTGCACAACATGTCTTTGGTAGAATATGGCATTTTAATATTAATATTCAGTTAACTTTGATTATTATAATTAATATTCTTAAGAAAACAATTTTGAAAATAGTTCTAAATTATTGATATTTCATGAAACTCAAAAAAATCATTAATAAAAGTAATAAAATATTTGAAATTCAACAAATTTAAAGGTGTTAGAGATGTTTCAAAATCCGAGAATAAAAACTTTGCGTTTCAAACTGCAGTACTCATTATGGTTTGTTTTTGCTCGATAATATTATAATAGTTAATTTTCATTCTATAATAACAAATAAATATAATTTATAATCAATTACCAAATAAATAATGTTAAATGCTCAATAAATAATAATTAACCTTTAATACTTAGTAATAATAGTGCATACATAAATAATAATATATACTTAGTATTTAATGTTGTGTAATCAATAGTATATAATGATAACTCACACAAATAATTATTAGTTATCAACTTATACTTAATATATATATATATATATATATATAATAAATTATAGACACATACTGTATCCTTAATTTGAGAAACCGCCTATTGTTTCGCTCGAAATTTCGTATCCCGCCTCAATACATTTCTAATATTTTAGGCGAGTCTCCTGTTCTCTTCAGAAACCCTTGTTCCTAAATTCATCTTACTCATTCTCCTCTCCTCTTAATTCCCAATACACCTCTATGCCCTATGAAATTAATTTCCCTTTTAATTCGATTTTTCTTCCTTCCTGTTGATGCAATTTCATCTCTCATCCACCAACCGAAGCAGTAAAAGGTCGAAGCAAATAGTGGGTCGAAGCACTTGAAGCATCGCCTTTCTACTTCCATGTTAACGCATGGATGCTTACTGTTACTGTTAGTTTCACTTTTAATCCTAAGGTTAGTATGTATGTTGCTTCAAATCAGTTCATTATCATTGTCAATTTGGAAGCGTTTTTTCTCTATTAATGGCGACTCTTACTTTCTTTCACTTCTTTCTGTTCGCTACTTCCACCTTCATTTCCTCTTCGCAATCTTTTCCTTCTCTTCCTCGTTTCACACTTCTTCTTACCTAGCCATTTTTTAGATTAAGCGCTCGTCCCTCTTTCAAAAATCTGACCCAAAACCTTCTACCATGGCAGATCTGGTTTGCCGACCCTCTATTTTCGTTGTCTATGCTGGATTTTTTCATTCAAGAATCATATTTTGATATGCGTTGTTCCGCCCCTTTTTTATTCTTCCAGTCCCCTAGCTTCTGAATCTAGTTTTCGCGACTCCTTTCTTCCGCTTATTATCAGTTTTTTCTTGTAAAACACCCCGGAAGGCAGTCCTTAATTATATGCTTTTGGATGTGGATCAAAGTTGTCTTCAACGTGCTAGAGTTTTTTTGTGCTTGAATTTCTACTGGTCTGGGTGGAGGGTCTTGGTTTGGTTGGTGGTTTCTTTCATTTTTTTTATGTCTGGTTTGAGTTTAGTTGGGTTGTGTGTTCGACTTGTGTTCTTTGTTCTTAGAGGTGCTCGATTTTTCCTAGTCTATACTTGTTGATTCTGTGTTGGTAACCAGTGCTGCTCTTCTATGTTTTGGTTTTCTTCTTTGTTTGGGTTGTTTTGTTGAGTTGTGAGTTCATGGTTCTAAATTAATGTTGTGGTTGCCTTGCTCTTATGTTTGATATGTTTTGATCTTTCTACTCGGCGAAAGCCTTGGCTTCGGAAGAAAAAAAAAGTATGTTGCTTCAAATTTAAACTGTTTGCAATATAAACTGAATCAGCTTTATTGAGAAACGATGGAAAAAGTTTGGTTAATTTTTTCAATATGAATTGAATCTACTTAATTTAACCAGTGAAAATATGATAGTTTCATTACTTTTTTGCCATTGTTTTCAGCTGGCCTTGTTTGATACAATGATGAGCAGCACACATCAGGCATCAGGCAGTTTATGAATTCCTATGAACCTGAGAAGAGGAAACACAGTTGAAGAGGCTCATGCAGTCTCCTCATTCATTTTTTCATGGTATGTTATTACTGTATTTGTAATTAACTATGTTTCTTCTTTTCATATGAAACTTTTATAGTTTTGCTTTGTACGGAGCTTTAGAAAAAGCATCAACAGCTATAGCTTCTTGCTTTCATGACACTGAGTAATATGATCTTGCTTAGCATAGGAGATCAAATAACTGAGAATAATTGTGTCATTGATTTTTTTTATTTTTATCTGGGTTTAAAAAGACTACCCTGCATGTACACGCAATAGACCAATGATTGGTTTTCCCATTCTAGGATGATCAAAATAAGCAGAAGACTCTTTGTCATATAGGCTACCAGGAAAAGTTCCTTGCTTTAGTTTTTAATATTCAACAAAGAAACAAGTAGAAAGCCAACAACCAATTATCTCAAAGGGTACTGCTTCTAGTTCTGGTTGTTGCTACAGATCTTGGATTCAATCTCCTAAATACACAAATATCATTTAAAAAGGAGAAATAGATGTTCGCATGCAAGAATGAAGAAATAAGTATTCTTTTTATATAAGAAAAAACAAAACTTCCCCCGCAAAATTGTCATATAACTATTTGTTTCTCACTTTTCTTTTTTCTAAAATCTTTTTTTAAGCATTGTAATAATAAAAATAGGGGCTTACAGTTCAGGATAATATGTTTATACAACAACACTTCAGAATAACAAGATTCAAGAAGAACATTTCAGAATAAGTTTCACTGACACAAAAAAAGATTTTCATTGATTATTTCGTGTAAAATGGTATTCTCTTTTATCTTTTGTTGTTGAAACTAATTATTCTGAAGCGTTTTCCTATAGACTTAATTGCCTTGAGTTTGGGCAAAGATACCCTACAGCCCAATTTCCAAATAATAATAATAATTTAAAACAACTACCAGTAACTTAACACATTTAATGTGTGTGCTTTCTTGACATTTGCAAGTGTGCTCTTCCCAGCCAGGCAAAAGACAAAATCAAAGATGATTAATGGAGACCACAACCTATCTTGTTTAACAGAGGTGATATACCTACCTTTTCCCCTTTACTTATTATATGTATAATATTTTTTGTTCATTTGTATCGCAAGTGTATGATGGTAAAATGGGTGTAGCTCAATACAATTTGAAATGAAAGAAGTGCAATTCGAACATCTTCCCCTCCAACAACGCACACACAACAAAAACAGACCAAATCACACCCCTAAAAAGCACCACTAGAAGAAAAACCCCTCCTCCCCCATGCATAAGTTTTTAGTTCAGCCTTCTTTTTTGTTTCAAATCTAAATGCTTTAATTTCAAATAAACTTAGAGTAATTATATTTTTAATCAAAAATTCTAGTTGATAAACAAAAGAAAAAATGTAAAATTTGTTTCTCATTTTTCAAAAGCTTATGCAAATAATTTGAATAACACTGTAACCCGCATGTTGTAGGAGAGGATACATATCTAAAAATTATTGTAGAAAGAAACTGCATTAATTCATTTCAAATGAATGATGCTACTTATGCTTCACATGTTGCAGGGAAAAAATGTCAGGAGATTACTCAAAGAGTTCGCTGAAATGACATACATATTCCTGGATAGACATGTACATGTTCATGATCGACAACAACCTTGGAGCATGAACTGCATATTTATTCTAGTGAATTGATCGATATTTATTCTCTTGTTATAGTATATGTATGATAGAGTAGAAATATGATTAGAAAATGTTCTATTTGAAAAAAATAAGTTGTGTGAGAGAAGAAATTGTTATACATGAGTAGTATATGGAAATTGTAGAAATTTTTGTTGTAATTGTTTGTACTATTAAAACTTTGTTAAAATAAAATTTTTATTTGTTTAATTTTATTTTGTGATATACACTATTATTAAAACGAATACATTTAATATGTAATATCTATAAGCTGTAATATTTTTTTACAGATTTATGGATCTATTGCAACAGGCATATACTGTTGCAAAATGATCTGTTGCAACAGCAAAAGCCTGTTGCAAAAAAGTATACCGCAACTTCTTATTGCAACAGGCCGAAAATGTTGCGGACTTTTTGCAACTTCGGCTATACCAACGGGCGCAGGCCTGTTGCAATAGGTCTACTGCAACAGATATCGCCTGTTGCGAAAAGTGTTTTTTGTTGTAGTGAGAATATCTTTCCAACGAATCCGAAAAATCAAAATTTCATAATGAGAATCAAAAGATATGCCCAGTTGAAAATTCAGAATAGTCGCTATGGAATTCTGGCCCTTAAAAATGGAAATTTTGCGAACGACCTCTGTTTTCGACGAAACCACTTTTGTTGGATCCGGGATATCTAGTTATTGCTAGATTCCAAAATTTATAATATTTCGAATCAATATGTTAGCGTGTCGAAGTAAAACGTGTTTTAACGGTTTTAGTCAATTTCGATCGACCAGAAAATGACTATTTGGTCTCAGAATTTGACGAAATTAGTTTTGTTAGAACCATATCATCAGTACGAAGCTAGAAAATATTTTTCGTGAATTTTTAAAGTTAGTATGGGGCCCCGGTAAATTGAAATATGCGTTCAAATTCAATATATAGATTTATATTTCGATTTTGACGTAAACTGATTGAAACAGTCAAATCAGCCTACGATACATATCCCATTGTGTTCGAATTGGGGGTAATTAGCTAGGGACGACAGTAGGTGGGTTTGATTTCAAATTCAAAATAAAAAGGTACTTGTTGAAATTAAATAATTAAATAATAATAAAAACCTCTCTCTCTATACCCTCTCAGCCCCCTCCCTTGACAATTCATTTAGGAAAAAATAAAAAAAATAAAAAGAATGAAGAGGAGGGAGGAGCCACGCTCCTCCCAGTAGCGCGCCGCGCCGCCAGCGCGAGGGCCCCCCTCCTTCTTCTCCTCGTTCTCCTAGTTCCTCCTCCCCTTCAACGCCTCCTCCAACCTCCGTTCAAGAAACCGCACCCCTTCTCAAGCCCTAATCCTCTCAACCACAGCCCGACGCCCTCCTCCTAGCCACCTCAGACCGCCTAGCGATCCTCCCTCCGCTGCATGTCGTTGCCTCTAACCCTCTCCTCTAATTAAAAATGTAAGTTTTTTATTCTTACCATTATTTTATATATTTCTTTGATTTAAACTGATTTTTCCTTATTATAGTAAAACTGAATTTTATTATAGGAAAGATATAATTTTTATTAGCGAAAAGGTAGAGTTTTCATTATAGAAAAATTTGATTTTCAATGATATAAAAATTTGATTTTTATATATAGGTTAGCGAATTAAAATATGATTTTTATGTGTTTAGATTTGTAGTAGAATGTGATTTTTATATTATAGAAGATATAAAAATAAAATTTTTATATTATAGAAGATATAAAAATATAATTTTTATAATATAGAAGATATAAAAATATATTTTTTATATTATGTAGAGAATAAAAATATGATTTTTATATTATGTAGAGAATAAAAATATGATTTTTATAGTACATAGAAAATAAAATTTTGATCTTTATATATGTGGCGAAATAAAAATCTGATTTTTATTATATATATGTTGAAATAAAAATGTGATTTTTATAGCATCGAAATAAAATTTCGATCTTTATATGAGGAGTAGAAATATAAAAATATAATTTTTATATAGAAAGAAGCGTTGTAAAAATATATGAAGTAGAAATAAAAATATGATTTTTATTTATTGGAATGAAGAAATAAAAATATAATTTTTATTATGAACAGCGTGGTAAGGACTGCATTGGAATTTCAAACCAATCCAAACGGTTCAGAAGTTCAGAAGTAGAACTGGCGGAGTGGAACCCAAAGGTGAGAACTTCTCACTTTTATTTTTACTTTCTAGTTAAAATATATACTAGGATGCAGAAGGTGCTTAGCAGCACCCGACACCCGTCGTCCACAGACCATGGATGACTTGTATGTTTGATTGATTTGTTGTGAAAGTTGATTTTGTGTGGTGGAATGAAATAAAATATTTTATAGTTAAAAATATAATTTTTAACGTGTATATACAATAAAATAAATATTTATAAATAAATCAGACGATTTGTTTATGTACATTGATTTGACTGATATTGATTGGGACGATAAATTTTACACATCGCCCAACTGCACAAATCAAAATCTGTGTTTGTTGACTGAAACCCCACACGGGTATTGGGATGATATTTGAAGTACACTAATCCCGATTGTTTAGTTGTATGTCAATCGATGGGTTGATAGACAGTTGTGTGGTGCACTTTGGATGATGGTTGATTATTTATCGTTGCTATTATATACAAGTGTTGTATGGAATCCATATAATTAACATTATATGGTAATTGATTGGGCCTCATTCTAATTTGGAAATTAAAGAATACTATAAAATATAAAGATTCATGTGTTGAATAAAATATATATTCATGAGTTCAATAAAAGAAAACTCATGTGTTGAGAATATTCATGTGTTGAAACTTATCATGTGTTGAACGAAATATTTTAACAATAAAATTCACATCTTTATCATATATAAAATTAGAAACTAAGTGGAAATAAGTTAAAATGAGTCGTTTCTTGGGTATTGATCTAATGTTGGTTTCGGCCTTCGGGGTTAATACTTAGGGAATCGTTCTCTTACTAATTTATGGTTAGAGTCTGATTAAGAATTAAACGATATAAAACACAATTTTATCAAATATATTAAATAAACAAAAAAGTCATGTGTTGACAATACTCATGTGTTGAGAATATTCATGTGTTGAAACTATTCATGTGTTAAACAAAATATTTTTACAATAAAATTCACATTTTATTGTAAGTAAGAAATAATAAATAGTCATATGTTGAAAGAAACAGATATTCGTGTGTTGAAGAAAATATTCATTTGTTGAATAGAATAACGAAGTTATTGAAATATATAAAGTCGTGTTGATTAGATTTGCGCCATTTTGACGCGAATGATATTTATATCGATTACATTCATTTTTATAATGAATATAGAAAAGGAAGTGATTTCAAAATCTAATATTTTGAGAATATTATCATTTATATTTTAATGATATGGAATATTCAATTTTGATTTAAAATTGAATATGAAGTTGAAATTGTTTTGAAAACGAATTTAAACGAATTATAAAATACGTTTAGAATTGAAATCGACGAAATATATATAATATATATATTATATATATTAAATGCCCTGAATAGAACGCGCCGCGGTAGTTCCCGAATTTCGACCATTGGCTTCGAATTGACGTTGTGGGAGATCCGACCATCGGATTCTCCTGAAACCGGAACCGTTGGGTTCGTATCGAAAAGAGATTTCAATGAATATTAGAAATTTGAGTCTAACGGTTGGATTTGGAATTATGTCCAAACCAAATTTGGAAAAGGTCGCTGTAAGTGCAGTTCGATGACCGTTATTGGAAATCGACTATACGGGCCTTGATAAAATTATTAAAAATATCAATAATTTGTGTTAAATCATAATAAATGATTTAGAGAGAATTTGGGTGAAAAATCCCATATTTAAAAAGAATAAAAATATATTTTTATCGAAATGAACTAGTTATGAACTAGAATTATAATCCAATATTTTTGAATAAATAAATTGGATTTAAAGGGGTTTTAAAATAATCAGAATTTCCAATATACGAATTGGAATGGATTTGAATCGAAATCATTTTCGGAATTATTCGCTGTTAGATTTCGTGATTATACAGATATTCTTATGGGAATTTGAAAGATATATTTATATCGTTATTTCCAATACGATACTTATTGGTTTCAGAATTTGATATTGAATATAAGCCGATATATTTTCTATTCAGAGCCTTGTATTTAATATCAAATGGGATTTTGGGTTCGTCGTGAATGGTGTCTTAAATAACACATTCTTGAACCTAGTTTAGAAAAGAATAAATCTTTTAATTAAGATTTAGTGAAATTGTCTAGTTAATTAGTATTTAATTGGAATTGAATTTAAATTGGTTTTTGGGTTTATAGTGAGTGGTGTTTTGAATAGCACCTGTTCTTTAACCCGATTAACAATGGAATGGGATTTTGGGTTTGTCATGAACCGTGTTTTAAATGACAACGGTTTTTTAACCCAGTTAAAGATAAGATTAACTTCTTAGCTTTGAAAAATCATTAATATTTATTTTTGGGAAGATTAAAACTAAGTGGAGTTTTAATGAATCTTTCATTAGATTGAAATAATTGAGAATGGAGTATCACCAGTTTTGATACAAAGCGATAGTTGAATCTTTAATTAGATTTGAACGTGAAATCGTAATTAATATTTACCGATAACACCGTGATGTTAGATATGGAGTACTACTAGTTTTGCTCCATGGGATGAATAGGTTGGGATTGGGAAATAAAATAAATAATTACTTCGGTGTGGTTCGCTAATCCCGACTAGTTTGGAAAACCATAATATGGTTTGAAATAATATCCAAAGGAAGATTAAAGAATAAATTTAAAAGAATTTATCTTTGATAAAATTAATGGGAACCTTTCCCTAAGAATGTGAATATTTGAATAAAAGAATATTATGAATTGGAATGAGGCGTATGTTGCGTTTGTGTAACACTTGTTTATTATATATGCGGGTTATTCAGAAAGGCCGTGTTTTATACCCATTCTGAATAACCGATTCGACGATAAATCGACGATGAAGACGGTGGTTGAAGACCAGAGGTCTTCACATCGTTTGGATGATTATTGATGATCTTAATTGGGTTGTACACCCAAGAGGAGGGAATCAGTTGGTGATCGTCCAGACATACTGGGAGATCGATGGATATGCGAGGAATAAGGTTCCTCCGGTGTCGTTCAAACCCAGAACGAACTTGTAAATGGATTGTGTGCCTGACATTGGATTTTATTCTGTGTGATTGATTTCTATTAAATATATATATCTGTTTGGTGGTGGAGAATTTATTCTCTTGCTTAACGCCCTCCTCTAAGACGTACAAGCTCATAGGTTATATATCGATAGATATCAGTCGCATGGCGTGAATTGCCTGTGTGGCATGCCTAAGTGGCAGATGATCAAGGCTTCTGTTGCAAAGCAAAGTCTTGTGGTTGATGATCAAAGCACGGCCTACGTGGCATAGCTTTGTGTATAACGTGAATTCGCGAGCCTCACATCTCGGTATGAGTTAAAAACGGGATAAGGACCGTTGGGAGAACACGACGTTTCTTTCTAGCTACGGTGGTGTCAGTGACTTACCGCCCTGACATTTATATTATTTTCACCTGTGTGGTTGTTGAAATGCGAGGCGCCTTGGATATAGGTCTGATAGGACCGGGAAACATGTGTTCAGTAATAACTAATCCTCAAAAGTAAAAGAGGACCGGCCCAACCGATTCCAAGGATCGCTGTGTGTGGTCCTGAGACATTTGCTAGAGCGTCTCGGACGGAGAAGAGCTTGCCCCTTGCCTCGACTCATGACAAAAATCCAATTTCCAATACGAGATATTTCGGTTTTATTTGTAGAGCCTAGTATGGCGACATGATATATGGTGCCCATGCCGTCTATGATTGATATTTATGATTGAAATTGTTTTGACACTATACACTTATTATAGTATCAAATGATCTGTTTTAAGCGTACCAAGCATGTTTGGCTATTATAAGGGAAAACCCTATCCTCCGTCTTGCGTTGCATTGTGTGATGGGACTTGGTTCTTATAATTGCTTCATTTTTCGAAAAAGCATTGCGTTGTTTATTCTAAGCACTGGTATTCTCGGGAGGAAACTCGTTCCGTGTTATACGGTGTGGTCCCTTGATTTACCTTATTTTTAAAGTAAAGTTTTTAAATAACTATTTAAGTTCTCACACCAGTGACATGACTGGCCTGGAGTTTATCGATTTAACCTAAACTCTGGGTGCCCCTATTTTCCACACGGGCAGCTAGTAGTTTTGGTTTTGCAGATTTATATTCCCAGGAACCTGGTTTACAGCTGGAATGATATCCGAGAAGCTCTGTATCTGTATATTCTTTTCAGTTGTGTTTTGTATTATTTTCCGCTGCTATGTAATGTAATTTATATCTCTGATATTTCTATGATGTATAATATGTGTTCATACTCTGTATATTCTTGTATCTGATGGAATTGTTGTAATAAACAATGAAATGTTCTTCTGTTTGTGTTTTGATGTGGCTTGTTCTCAACTCTATCCTTGCTTTCCTTCACGGGGAAGTTCGGGTCGTTTCAAGACTGGTGATCCCTGATCAGTCGACAATGAGAAAATGGTGGCGCAGTGGCAAGGGTTGAAGGCGCTGTGTGTTTCCATGAATTCTGGGTAGTGTACGTGGTTTGAATGAGGCAACTGAAGGATAGGGGAGGGTGAATGTGAATTCTGGAGTAGGTCCGTAACCGGTTTCATAGCGTATGGAAGAAATGATGCACCTGGAAGAATGAATTTTCGGTCGGCGTTCTAATTCAAAGGTAATGAATGGTTAAAATTTAACGCTAATTAAAATTTAATTAAAAAGATTATTAAAGAATTTATTTATTTTGAAATTAAATGTGAATGTTTCTTGTGTACAGCAGGATGAGCCATGAAGGAAAGGGATAGGCACTGGCCTGGAATGTATGCGTGAAGGGAATTGATCATTCTGATTTAATAAAAATTAGCAAAGTAATTATAAAATTAGTTAAGGGATTATTTAATAAAAATTTAGGGTTAATTATTTTATTTTAATCGTTAGTACATAAATTTTAATAACTTGTGCAAATCTTATCAGAATGGAATGAAACAAGTTACGTTGCGATCACGGTGACGAACCACAATATGGAGCTGTTTCGGACTATACATAACATAGTTGGAATTTACAGTTAAATTAAACGACTATTTAATTCAACTATAACTGAACCGTTCAATAACGGAATCAACTCATAGTGAATTAAACTCACTTAGTTATCCCACTTATATTATATAAGTCGGGTTTTTTTTGTGTATGCTATAGTTGCTAATGATTGACTGGTTATTAAATATATTGCATATATCGACTGAATTGATGAAATTAAACGCTGTTTAATTTCAGTGAAAAACCAAATTGTCATTTTAACGATTGTTCCCAATTAGGTAACTTACCTTATTGGCCACGTTTATAAAATAAACATGTTTAATTGTTTGAATTGTTTGAACTGTTTTGTTAGTTAGGTGATGTTAAATAGTTGTTATTTACTGTTATTGAAATTATCAGTTAAATTGAATTGAATAATATTATTGGAAATAATCTATGTGAATGCAGGGAAGTACAGGTTGAAGGAATCCAACCGGATTCCTCAAATATATTTAACATTATTTATTTTCATATTATCATTATATGAATTGTTCTAATTAGATGATTGATTTGGTTGTTGACCATTTATCTGAAATTCAACATTTGTTTTGTTTAAATCAATGGGTGATATTGGTTGAGTAGTTGGCAGTATATGACCCATAAATCAATCATTTTATAAATATGGATTTACCGTCCAGTGAATCGACAGTAATGAAGTTATAAATTTATTTTATAACTGAAAGGGATTTTTATATCTATTAATTTGAATAAAAGGTTATTAAAGGAAAATAAATAGTTATTATTTAATTAAGTTTTTAAATTATTATTAATTGATTTTATATAGCAAATTCTGATGTTAATCAGATTTATAAGTTAGAGGGTAGAAACTTAACCTAAGGGTCAAGATTTGAATAATTATTTTTAATAAACAATTAAATGGAATTATTTAAATTAATTATATTATTAATTAATTTAAATAAAAGACTAATTGGAACTGGTTAATGAGATAACTGTGTTTTGAATTGACAAAGTCAACTGCTTTAACTGGACTGATTATTAAATCAGTTTGTTTTGAATTACTCTAATGAAATAGTTTAACAAATATTTGTTTTAATTTTAATAAGAGTTTAAATGAAATTTATCATTTATTTCATAAATAAATAGGTTAACCAATTATACGGTAGTTAATAGTGAAGTAAACTATTAATTTAATTAATAATTGAAGAGTTTACTATTTAAATGAAATCCATTTATGAAAGAAAATCAAGTTTGAAATGAAATCGAATTGAATTGTGAAAGGAGTTATGAACGGGTTTTATTTTAAAAACCGAGTTTTTATAACGAAGTTATAAAAGGGATTTAAGCGAATATAGTAGCTTAAGTTAAATACTTAGTTTATATTTGAAGTTTAAAAAGGAAATTTAGAAGTTGGAAAATGGTTTGAAATGGTTAACGAAGTGAGACTAATTTCGAGGTTTAGAATGTCATATTCCGAAGTTCGAAATGTTAAGCGAAGTGAAATTATCTGTAACACCCCACACCCGCTACGGTCACTCACTAAGGGAATGCCATAACATCGGTGGAGTATTTTAAGTGAATATAGAACAGAAAAATTACAACAAGACAGATATAAGTAATACTTGAGAATTTAAAACATCATTTCATTCCAGCGGAAAGTAAAACATGTTTGGTTACACCAAAACCATAAATAAGAGTCAAGTACATAATATCCATCCTGATAAAAACAAAAGTACATAATCCCACTACATAACCTAATAGCCATAATAGAAAAGATAAACTGAGCTTTACATCCACGGTCCAAGCTCCAAAAGATAGATAAAGCAGTCTGATCAAAGCCCACTAGTGCTAGGCCCACTCTGAAAACCTGAGGGTTGGGAAAAAGATAAAGAAACAACGGGGTCAGACACAAGTCTGAGTGAGTCCTATAACCCTAACAATACAATCATTAAAGTAATTAGGGTATGATATAAACAAGGTACGGTACCTCTGGGGATAATGACTACACTAAGTAGCCAACTAAACACAGGATGTACTAAGATAACCGAAAAGACGCATTTATCCACCCAAGGATAATTACTAGATTGCACCACCCCAGATCTACCCACCCAAGGGTGATTCCTACACTGCACCACACCAGTTCTACCCACCCAAGGGAAATTCCTACTTAAAGGTTGATCCCACTAAGTGTACTTAGTAATTTTACCCAGTAGTTTCTTGTACCCCTAGCTGACTACATAGGTGCCGTCTGCCCCTATCTCCACTAGGTGTACCCACTACCCCCAAGCGATCGGCTCCCTACCGTAGATACCCGTGCTGGCCCCACAGTGGGGTGTATCACTCCCCAAAGTGGCAACCCGATAATCAATGGTGCACGGCTTATACCTACACGATGCAACAACGTCTTACCTACCAGCCCGGGTCCACACACGCATATGAAACCCGTTGGACTCGCGTTGCCACCGCTACCCCGTTTTGGCCTCTTATAGTCAAGCCCAATATGCGTGTCCCGTCCTCGACTTGGGTCGAGCCCACAAAGATACGTTTGGGATATTGGTTGAAATGGGCCCCCACAAGCTACTACTTAAGCTTGTCATTTTATCTAGTGAATCCCACTTAACCCTTTGACAATGTCCACTTACATGTTACAAATTTTGGTTAAGTCTTTTGATCATATTTTAATTGCCACTCAAGGCCCCCCCCACAAGCTACTACTTAAGCTTGTCATTTAATCATATTTCAATTGCCACTTAAGGCCCCCACAAGCTACTACTTAAGCTTGTCATTTAATTATATTTCAATTGCCACTTAAGGCCCCCACAAGCTACTACTTAAGCTTGTCATTTAATTATATTTCAATTGCCACTTAAGGCCCCCACAAGCTACTACTTAAGCTTGTCATTTAATTATATTTCAATTGCCACTTAAGGCCCCCACAAGATTTCCACATGCCACCCAAGGCACTTACTTGATTCCCACATGCCACACAAGGCACTTACTTAACCCTTTAATCATGTTTAATTACATGTTCCACTTTGGTTAAGTATTCTAATCGTATTTTCTATTGCCACCCAAGGCAACCCACTAGTTTCCTTATGCCACCCAAGGCACCCCCACTAGTTACTACATGCCACCCAAGGCACC
Organism: Allium sativum; assembly: GCA_030737875.1. NCBI lineage: Eukaryota > Viridiplantae > Streptophyta > Magnoliopsida > Asparagales > Amaryllidaceae > Allium > Allium sativum. The sequence continues at coordinate 392,112,066 of CM060924.1, read as the reverse complement.
CACTTAACCCCTCATGCCCTTCTACATGCTAATTTGGTTAAGTGTTTCTTAATTAATTAAGATCGTAACCTTTGTAAAGACCTCTCACATTAGACAATCTTTTATGGCAGCTGGATATGCCGGTTGGTTCCGGGCAGCCTTACACCATAACAGAGTCTAACCTCGTGTCTTTACACTTGCCACGTATTTAGTTTATGACTAAGACCTCTCACATTGGGCCAATCATTTGTAGCCGCTGGATTTGCCGGTCGGTTCCGGGCAGTCTTATGCTACATAAGGGTCCAACCTCGTGTCTTAGTAGATTAATTACACCTAATTAATCACCCCCATAATTTGTATTAATTATCCCTAATTAATTACAAATATTTAAGAATATGGGTAGACCTAACTCAATAGGTAAATTCCCAATTCCATAATATGGGTAGACCTAACTTAATAGGTAAATTCCCAATTATGTCCATCCACTTTATGGTATGTTTAATCATACCCACTTCACACAATTTTATGTGTTCATTAATTTTTACCCCATCGTCCCCACGTAAATACGTTAACATGACATACTTCAAAAGAGAAGATTCATCATACACACAATGGGTTCAACTTAGCCTATCATTAGCATTATCATGGTTTTAAAAGGTGTCAACTTGTATATATGACCATAAACCCAACTTGCATAAATAACCAACCCAAACTTGCATGAATCACATATGTCATAAAGATGGTAACTTGCTTAAATGTTCATGTCATAGACCTATCATAAAGGTGTCAACTTGCATACATGTCATAGGTCTAAAAGGGATGAACTTGCACATGTACTTATGTCATACATAGAGGCAAACTTGCATATGAACTTGCATCATAACTTGTATATGAACTTGCATCATAACTTGCATATGAACTTGCATCATAACTTGCATATGAACTTGCATAACATGCCATACTTAGGGGCAAACTTGCATATATTATGCATATCATAAAAAGAGACAAACTTGCATATGAACTTGCATCATAACTTTCATATGAACTTGCATCATAACTTGCATATGAACTTGCATCATAACTTGCATAAAACCAAATACTTAGCATGCATAAAACCAAATACATAACTTGCATAACATGTTACATATAAACTTGCATATAATCTCACATATAGCTTGCATAACATGTTACATATGAATCAATGTTCAACATAGTGTTTTGCATCATAAAACATAGCATTAAACTTGCATATAGCATAAAACTTGCAAAACACACAACATACACTATACTAAACTTGCATAAACACATTGATTCCACAAACATAGCCATATCTTATCATATCCTATCATAATCAATTTAACAATTGATTGTTAAGTCTATAGAAACTCACCACTAAACTCCAATAAGCAAACCCTTGCCAAAAATCACCCAAAAACTCTAGCCTTGAACATAAAGCTTGCAACTTGATGATGAATGCAAGCTAATGATCACTCATACAACTCAAAGATGCTTGTATGAACATGAAAGCCTTCATAGAAATAGTATTTAAAGAGGATGGAGGCTAGGCTTTTGAGTGGAGGCCATGATCATAGAAATTTTTGGCATAGTTTAGTTAGAGGATAGGATTATGATCATTTAGGGCTAGCTTAGGGTCTTATTTATAGGATTAGGCAAGTGTTTTAGGCCATTAGATTAACCCTAAATTAGATTAGGACCATCAGATCTCGGAAGCTTCCAGAAACCAGCCCCAAAACACAGCCCAAACCCTGAAATGGTGCACCAGGCCAAACTGGCCGAGCACCCCCTGTCGACACCCAAGTCGACAGGGCTGTCGACTTGGTCCTAGCCAAGTCGACTGCCCAGTCGACAGCGCTGTCGACCTGGCTAGCTAGGTGGGAATTTTCCCTCCTGCGCCCAATGGCCCCAATTTCGAAATTTGAACCTGAATTTTAAATCTGTTTTGAACTTTGAATTTTCTGTAAACTTCATTGAGCCATAACCGGGCCATACGGACTCCGATTCTCGAAAACTCGGACTCTATTTCGTGTATTTTTTCGAGACGAACGCAATGACGCAGCCCGTTTCCCCCAATTCTCACATCTGAGATTATTTATTCTGTAATTAGTGAATTTTAGCATTAACCGAAATTCAGGGTGTTACATTCTCCCCTCCTTAAAGGATTTCGTCCCCGAAATCTCTAAGCTAAGGAGAATGCATATCCTACCATCCAAACAACCATCTACTCAATCCATCAAACACGAGCATCCATTGTCCTTAAAACAATTTCTAATGATGTATGAGCATATGCAAAAAGTGTGTGTATATGTTCCCTATCTAATGTATGAACATATGCAAACCATGATAGTGCCATGCATCCATTATGTATGCGAGAGAACCCTATCGACACATACAATATCTACATGAGTGCACAATCATTCACCAAAATGCATCATCCATATGATAACACAATCATTATACATCCATAAATATAGCTACCTACACACAATTATATGCAATATGCAATATGAAGTGATTGAGCCGATCTAGTGCCTAGAGTGTGTATATATGCATCCACGAGCAACCACTAGCAACCACTTGCATCCACATGCATCCATCAAACATAACATGTCTCAAACACATGTTTCAAACATAGGTTTACCCTATCTAAAGGTCAAAGGTACTAATGAGAGGACATACTAAAGATAAGATAAGCACTAGACAAACGATAAAGAGACGTTTAAAGGACATACCCTCAAAAAGGAATGGGTATAACGAACGCATCTTCGCTTCTGTCTCCCAAGTAGCATTGCTCTCACCTTCTCCCCTTTTCACTTTGACTAGTCGAACCTCTCTGTTTCTCAACTTCCTAATCTCTGACCCAACGATGCGGGTAGGAGCTCGTCGAATAATCACATCACGCTCTACCTTTACTTCTTTAAGCAAGCTCGGCTCTACCGCCTCTGCGGTCTCATGTAGGCACTTCCTCAAATGTGACACATGGAATACGCCATGTTTCCTATGCAACCGAACTATCTCTCGAATATAAACTGAAGCTAGACTTGGAACAGTCCTCTTACTCTTCACGGGTATGAAATGGGCACTCTTAGTAAGTCTATCTACCACGACCCAAATTCCCGTATTACCCTTCCTCAATCTCGGTAATCCATCGAGACACTATCCCACTTCCATAGCGGAACCTCCAATGGGTGAAGCAACCAACCGGGTTTCTTTTGCTCCGCTTTTACTTTTTGGCACACCAAGCATCTAGCGACATACTCGGCCGCGTCTTTCTTCATACCGGCCCAAAAGAAAACTCGCTTCGTGTCTTGGTACATCTTGTCCCCACCGGGATGAATGGTCATCCTCGACCGATGTGCATCATCCAGTATAGCCTTCCTCAAACCCTCGCCTTGCGGTACACAAAGTCTACCGTCTCTACGCAACCACCCCTTACCATCTAGGGTGTACCTACTCAAATGGCTGGACGACTCCCCCTCCTCATGAGCTTCTCTACTAACTCAACCAACTGTGGGTCGTCTCGCTGCGCTCCGCCAATCCGCCCTAAAAGAGTAGGCCTAACCTCCAAGGAGGCTAGCAAACCGGGTACAAAGTCAACGGAAGGTCTAAAGTCAAACATAGAAATAAACTCTAAGCTCCGTCGTTCAACGAACAATGAACTCAAGGATAACTTTTTTCTACTTAAGGCGTCCGCTATCACGTTACCCTTGCCATGGGTATACGCTATCTCAAACTCATAGGATGCTAAGAATCCCATCCACTTTTTGCTGTCCTAAGACTATGCGCTTGAAGGGTCTCCAACACTTCCCTAAGATGTAGGGCATGCTCTTCTCCACTTTTAGAGAAAACCAGGATATTACCCCATCCAAAATCATCACAACTGTCCATCTCTCACGCAGACCACCCTAGTCGAACTAGACATCCCCCAAATGCAAGCCCCAAAGGCCTAAACCAATATCAGACAAACACCCAAGGGATACCTCCTTCGAATTCAGACGACCTACGTGAGATGATACTAGCAAAAACGGCTAAATAATTAAGCCCTTGTCCAACTCTGGATGTCCTCGCCAGTCTCGCTCCAAAAACCATCGTTTATCCCATAACTGGCTTTGCTCAACCTATTGAGCACATACGAAAACTTATTTTGCTCCTAGAAAAGACCAAGATGTCATTTACAAAGACCATCACGAACTTATTTAGGTACTCCCTGAACACCCTTCTCATCAAATCAATAAAGTATGCGGGGGCGTTCGTCAAACCAAATGGCATCACCAGCCACTCATAAAAACCCATCCGGAGTCCTAAAGGCAGTCTTCTCTATACTATCCTCAGCCACTCTCAACTGACGAAACCCCGTGGCTAAGTCCAACTGCGAAAATACTGAGGCGCCGACTAACTGATCAAAGAGATCATCAATCCTCGGCAATGGGTGTCTATTCTTCTTTGTGAGTTTATTTAGTTCTCCTTAGCCTACACAAAGTCTGAGGGACCCATCCGCCTTCGTGGCAAAAACTACTGGAGCACCCCACTCCGACATACTTCGTCTTATGAACCCCTTCTCAAGCAAATCGCCTACTTACTTATGGAGTTCCCTCCTCTCACGAGGAGCCATGTGGCACACTGGCCAAGATACTGGTTTGGCATTGTCTACCAGATATATTCGGAAGTCAATCTCCCGCTCCGGAGGTAAGCCCTTCACCTCCTCAAACACATCCGAGTATTCCCGGACCACTCTAACAGATTGCAAACTCTCGACCGAAGCGTCAAGCGATTCAAGATAACTTAGCATAACAGAATCCATGGGATTTCAAGAGATCTCGAGAGTGTTACCCAAGCGGGTCATGAGCCTAACAACTCTCCCTTCAAAATCAAGAACGACACCCCTACTGGATAACCAGTCCGTGCCCAAAACTATCCCATAGCCCGTGAAGCCCAAAAAGCATCACATCTAAACTCAACGCTAAGTATAGCAACTTTCAAACCCAAACACATCATGGAGCCCCAATTGGGTTTGAAACAACTAAGGGATCATCTACTAAACTGGTGTCTAAGTGCAGTGACTCAACTAACAATGATGAGATAAACGAACTCGACGCGTCAGAATAAAGTTCGAACCGGATAACAAAGAAATCCAAATTCCAACCTAGACGGTCCTATCCCCATCTGGTACACTAGCCGTGAGGGAATACAACTACCCTCCAGGAGATTCCGTACCTTGCCCTTGCCTCTTTGGACAATCCTAATAAGGTGTCCTATTCCTCCAAAAGGATAACTACTCGCCTTCTTCTTCCCATTCTCCACTCGTAACCTCCCACCAATGAGGTTTCATCCTTCATTAACCAAACAACTATTTTAGCCTTCCTCCCATCGTCTATCCAATAGGTACCTACAAGTCCTCCTCCTTCTTGGACCAACTTCTAGTCCGACTAATGTCTAAGTCCCTTGAAGTGGTTTTCCATTCTTATCTAACTTAGAAAGATCCTCTATACGCGGAGGGGAAACTCAAAACAAAAGAGAGGAAGAGATTCAAAACGGAGAATTTGAAAGATATAGATATGGCTATTGGGGATTATGCTTTTCTTTCAAAAACTTTTCTCTTAAAAGACATGTTTTTGAAAATACTTCTTTCAAAAATATTCTTAGAAAATAGTTTTTCTAAAAATTTTATCTGTTCTGGTAACCTTAAGCTCTGATACCACGTGTAACACCCCACACCCGCTACGGTCACTCACTAAGGGAATGCCATAACATCGGTGGAGTATTTTAAGTGAATATAGAACAGAAAAATTACAACAAGACAGATATAAGTAATACTTGAGAATTTAAAACATCATTTCATTCCAGCGGAAAGTAAAACATGTTTGGTTACACCAAAACCATAAATAAGAGTCAAGTACATAATATCATTCCTGATAAAAACAAAAGTACATAATCCCACTACATAACCTAATAGCCATAATAGAAAAGATAAACTGAGCTTTACATCCACGGTCCAAGCTCCAAAAGATAGATAAAGTAGTCTGATCAAAGCCCACTAGTGCTAGGCCCACTCTGAAAACCTGAGGGTTGGGAAAAAGATAAAGAAACAACGGGGTCAGACACAAGTCTGAGTGAGTCCTATAACCCTAACAATACAATCATTAAAGTAATTAGGGTATGATATAAACAAGGTACGGTACCTCTGGGGATAATGACTACACTAAGTAGCCAACTAAACACAGGATGTACTAAGATAACCGAAAAGACGCATTTATCCACCCAAGGATAATTACTAGATTGCACCACCCCAGATCTACCCACCCAAGGGTAATTCCTACACTGCACCACACCAGTTCTACCCACCCAAGGGAAATTCCTACTTAAAGGTTGATCCCACTAAGTGTACTTAGTAATTTTACCCAGTAGTTTCTTGTACCCCTAGCTGACTACATAGGTGCCGTCTGCCCCTATCTCCACTAGGTGTACCCACTACCCCCAAGCGATCGGCTCCCTACCGTAGATACCCGTGCTGGCCCCACAGTGGGGTGTATCACTCCCCAAAGTGGCAACCCGATAATCAATGGTGCACGGCTTATACCTACACGATGCAACAACGTCTTACCTACCAGCCCGGGTCCACACACGCATATGAAACCCGTTGGACTCGCGTTGCCACCGCTACCCCGTTTTGGCCTCTTATAGTCAAGCCCAATATGCGTGTCCCGTCCTCGACTTGGGTCGAGCCCACAAAGATACGTTTGGGATATTAGTTGAAATGGGCCCCCACAAGCTACTACTTAAGCTTGTCATTTTATCTAGTGAATCCCACTTAACCCTTTGACCATGTCCACTTACATGTTACAAATTTTGGTTAAGTCTTTTGATCATATTTTAATTGCCACTCAAGGCCCCCCCCCACAAGCTACTACTTAAGCTTGTCATTTAATCATATTTCAATTGCCACTTAAGGCCCCCACAAGCTACTACTTAAGCTTGTCATTTAATTATATTTCAATTGCCACTTAAGGCCCCCACAAGCTACTACTTAAGCTTGTCATTTAATTATATTTCAATTGCCACTTAAGGCCCCCACAAGCTACTACTTAAGCTTGTCATTTAATTATATTTCAATTGCCACTTAAGGCCCCCACAAGATTTCCACATGCCACCCAAGGCACTTACTTGATTCCCACATGCCACACAAGGCACTTACTTAACCCTTTAATCATGTTTAATTACATGTTCCACTTTGGTTAAGTATTCTAATCGTATTTTCTATTGCCACCCAAGGCAACCCACTAGTTTCCTTATGCCACCCAAGGCACCCCCACTAGTTACTACATGCCACCCAAGGCACCCACTTAACCCCTCATGCCCCTCTACATGCTAATTTGGTTAAGTGTTTCTTAATTAATTAAGATCGTAACCTTTGTAAAGACCTCTCACATTAGACTATCTTTTATGGCAGCTGGATATGCCGGTTGGTTCCGGGCAGCCTTACACCATAACAGAGTCTAACCTCGTGTCTTTACACTTGCCATGTATTTAGTTTATGACTAAGACCTCTCACATTGGGCCAATCATTTGTAGCCGCTGGATTTGCCGGTCGGTTCCGGGCAGTCTTATGCTACATAAGGGTCCAACCTCGTGTCTTAGTAGATTAATTACACCTAATTAATCACCCCCATAATTTGTATTAATTATCCCTAATTAATTACAAATATTTAAGAATATGGGTAGACCTAACTCAATAGGTAAATTCCCAATTCCATAATATGGGTAGACCTAACTTAATAGGTAAATTCCCAATTATGTCCATCCACTTTATGGTATGTTTAATCATACCCACTTCACACAATTTTATGTGTTCATTAATTTTTACCCCATCGTCCCCACGTAAATACGTTAACATGACATACTTCAAAAGAGAAGATTCATCATACACACAATGGGTTCAACTTAGCATATCATTAGCATTATCATGGGTTTAAAAGGTGTCAACTTGTATATATGACTATAAACCCAACTTGCATAAATAACCAACCCAAACTTGCATGAATCACATATGCCATAAAGATGGTAACTTGCTTAAATGTTCATGTCATAGACCTATCGTAAAGGTGTCAACTTGCATACATGTCATAGGTCTAAAAGGGATGAACTTGCACATGTACTTATGTCATACATAGAGGCAAACTTGCATATGAACTTGCATCATAACTTGTATATGAACTTGCATCATAACTTGCATATGAACTTGCATATGAACTTGCATAACATGCCATACTTAGGGGCAAACTTGCATATATTATGCATATCATAAAAAGAGACAAACTTGCATATGAACTTGCATCATAACTTTCATATGAACTTGCATCATAACTTGCATATGAACTTGCATCATAACTTGCATAAAACCAAACACTTAGCATGCATAAAACCAAATACTTAGCATGCATAAAACCAAATACTTAGCATGCATAAAACCAAATACATAACTTGCATAACATGTTACATATAAACTTGCATATAATCTCACATATAGCTTGCATAACATGTTACATATGAATCAATGTTCAACATAGTGTTTTGCATCATAAAACATAGCATTAAACTTGCATATAGCATAAAACTTGCAAAACACACAACATACTCTATACTAAACTTGCATAAACACATTGATTCCACAAACATAGCCATATCTTATCATATCCTATCATAATCAATTTAACAATTGATTGTTAAGTCTATAGAAACTCACCACTAAACTCCAATAAGCAAACCCTTGCCAAAAATCACCCAAAAACTCTAGCCTTGAACATAAAGCTTGCAACTTGATGATGAATGCAAGCTAATGATCACTCATACAACTCAAAGATGCTTATATGAACATGAAAGCCTTCATAGAAATAGTATTTAAAGAGGATGGAGGCTAGGCTTTTGAGTGGAGGCCATGATCATAGAAAATTTTGGCATAGTTTAGTTAGAGGATAGGATTATGATCATTTAGGGCTAGCTTAGGGTCTTATTTATAGGATTAGGCAAGTGTTTTAGGCCATTAGATTAACCCTAAATTAGATTAGGACCATCAGATCTCGGAAGCTTCCAGAAACCAGCCCCAAAACACAGCCCAAACCCTGAAATGGTGCACTAGGCCAAACTGGCCGAGCACCCCCTGTCGACACCCAAGTCGACAGGGCTGTCGACTTGGTCCTAGCCAAGTCGACTGCCTAGTCGACAGCGCTGTCGACCTAGCTAGCTAGGCGGGAATTTTCCCTCCTGCGCCCAATGGCCCCAATTTCGAAATTTGAACCTGAATTTTAAATCTGTTTTGAACTTTGAATTTTCTGTAAACTTCATTGGGCCATAACCGGGCCATACAGACTCCGATTCTCGAAAACTCGGACTCTATTTCGCGTATTTTTCCGAGACGAAAGCAATGACGTAGCCCGTTTCCCCCAATTCTCACATCTAAGATTATTTATTCTGTAATTAGTGAATTTTAGCATTAACCGAAATTCGGGGTGTTACATTATCCCAATGTTCGGAATGTGATGTTCCGAAGTTCGGAATATAAATCGAGGCGAGAATATAAGCTAAGTAAAAGGTTTGGAATTGGCAATAAATATAAGTTGTCGTAAATTATTTTCAAACGCTTTTGTAAATGGTGGTTAAGAGTTTAAAAATGAAACCGAAATGTTAGTTGTTAATAATAATTTACAAATGGAATTTGTAAATGAAGTAAGGGTTTTGAAAAAATGAATTTGTAACAATTATTACAAATAGCAAATTGAACTATTTGATTTATAAACTGAAGATCGTTAAAAGGAGCGCAATGTGAGTTTAGACAATGCATAAGTTGTCGTAATGATTTGGAAAGGGTATAAATGAGGAAAGGATAAAGTTTTGAAGGGAAATATGTAACATTTGTTACAGATGATAAGTTGAATTATTATGATAAAAATAAATACAACGATTCGTAAACGATGTCAATATAAGAGTATAAAGATATATATATATATATATAAGATTTGTAAAAATATTTATACTAGATTTGTTAAAGACAATTATATATGATTTAAAATAAATATAGTGTTGCAATCAAGTTTTGAAGAGATATATAAAGGATTCTATTTATAATGAAATCAAAGCTCGGGTATAATATTATAAAGGACCATTAAAGTTTAATAGAGAATTATTATAATAATAGTTTACTTAACAATAAATTAAGAAAACGTTATTGAGATTTGAATAAGGTTTTCAAAGGAAAACGTGTGGTTAATAAGCTTCTATTTATTCTAAAGATATGAATGTTGTTAGTAAAGGTCTGCGAGTAAATAAAATACCCTAACTTGAACGACTTCACGATTATCTAAGAATAGTATTAGTTAATAAACGAGAGAAATTGAGGGAAACATAAGTTAAGATTTCTGTAAAGAATATTGAAAATTGTATTCGAAAAGTTTATAAGTAAATGGAATGATTTTAAGAATATTCTTATTTATAATAAGTAAAAGATAAACTCCAATATTGGAAGATTTAAAGAAATAAAATTAATAGACGTTTAATTAACGTGGCCAAGTAATGCCGAATACTGAATTTGTGAACTCATTTATTCTCACGATTATTTATTTGATAGTTAAATAACCGACTATCAAATCTGGCCAATACGATTATTGGTGATCGAATTTATGTTCGAAAACCATTCCGAACCAATAAATATGTAAAGATACAGATTGAAGATGGAGTAATTGAAGACCTTCGATCTTCATGAGCAGAAGAACCACTTGTTGAATTTCTCTGGTTTAGCGGCCAATATGTTTTGGCAGTGATTCTGTCGGTAGTGAAATCTTCGGATTGCAAGGACTACTCGCTACTGATTTATAGGGTGATACCAATATAGGATATGGTAGGAGAGTGCCTTCGGTTCATCATGTTCATGGATGACTTGTATGGACGGGTGTCTGACAGAGTATTTCAAAAAGGATCACGTACTTTGATTTCTTCAAACTTACCAAAGTTGTGGCAAAGAAGGGCCCGTATCTTAGCTAAACAACTAGAGTATTTTTGGGGATGTCAATTAGTGATTTGGCGGATCTGACAATGTGGTATTCAAAGTGAAATGTGATATGTTGTTCTAAAGGTATTTATAACCTCAAGCCTAATCAACCGGAAAATAGTTAATATCGGGTAGGTCGCATGGCTATGTGGGTTGCACCCATCAAAATGGTATATCATTACTTGATCTGGAGAAATCAAACGCCTTCGGTTGTCCCTTTATTTTATTTATATCCTATCAGTTCGGTTGGCTGGCCCTTAGCCGTGGTAATGATATATTAGGTACTCTCAAGCGAAGTGAGGGGTCGGTCATGTTTAGCCTGGATTGGAATATGTTCTTGTTGAACCCTAATGTATTCATCTCCGGAGGTACATTGTCGGAAAGGTGGTTGCCTATACCTGACCATGGAAATCCATTCTCCAATAAGCGCCCACGATTTTGATTTTATATTACATGTATAGAGCGTGAAATGCAAGCGTTATACACACACACACTAGACCTCTCACATTAAACCGTATACTTGTAGATGCTGGTTATGCTGGTCGGTTCCGAGCATACTTCTGCTACAAGTTGGTTTAACCTCGTGTCTAGTGTACTAAGTTTGAATGCTTCATGGCACTCAGACCTCTCACATTAGTTGGGCTTACTTGTGGTTGCTAGATTTGCTGGTCGGTTCTGGGTAGACTTATACCACAAGTGGCAACTAACCTCGTGTCTGGGTCATTATTTACATGTATAAAACCATTAAGTACGCACACACAAGCAATCAATATATATTTGCATATATGCGGGCAATTCGAATTCTATCCTAATCACATTTATTATGCTAATAAAATATTAATTACGTTGATTATGTTTATATAAGTAAAATAATTATAACACTATGAACGAGAAAACATTCTAACGAGATGGTATTTGTCAAATTTGTCTAAATCATGGTATACAAGTTAGTTTTCCGTATTTTTACTGCTACAACTTAGGAATGATGGCATAATAACAATATAACAAATAATAATGAATGAAAAATATACATACATACAAATTTCAACTTGCATCCTAGGTTTATTGGAATGATTTCAATACTAGATTAAAAATAGAGTATTACATACACTTGTACACGCATGTTGATAATTTCCACTTTATTTAATTCAACCCTTTTTGGTGTTATGCACATAATAATATTAACATTTGACATATTTCAGGTGTGAATACGTTTGCATTCAAAATAAAATCCAAATCTAATCAAATCATGAAATACCCAAATCTAAATCAAATATTTAGTAAAGGTGAATTATACAAAATATAAACTATAGTAGCAACACTCTTTTTTCATCTTTAACCCAATATTAAAATCAAAAATCCACATAACCCAAATAATCATGACAATTCAAACGCAAATATAAAATAGAGGATTTGGGGGTTTTAGTATTGATGTTATCGATTTTCAAATCCTCCTAGGTATATCTATCAACATTATAATCTAATAAAAATACGAATATGCCTAAGTAAATGATATTCCACTCACGGATCTAGGGAAGAACAAAGAGAATTCTGTAGTAGAACTAGATCTGTGCTTAATCTTTGCGACAAACGTGCTCCAACAATCATCCTAATATATATATATATATATATATATATATATATATATATAAGAAACATGTACTAGAATCTAATATATATACCAAATTCCAGAGTTTATTCTAAAAACCTATATGAATTAGTATAGAAATAAGATAAGAATAAAGGTTGGAGAAATAGAAGAAATCCTTAACCTTTATTTTCTGGAATTTAGTAATTGTAGAGAGGCAGCATGGAAGCAGGGATAAGAAATGGTTAGGGTTTCATAGTGTAATATAAGGGGCTATACATAGTGGCCCTTGTAAGCATAGAACGTTGGATTACTTTGATTTAATTCAGACCTTTTATTTATTTATGTCCCTTTTAGAAAACACTAAGCACATAGATTCATTGTGCTGTTCAGCCACCAGCGGTCGATCTTCTAAGGGTTGAAATGCCCAATAAACATTGTGGTGATGAGGTGTTACATGACCTTCACCCCTTTCTTGAGCAACAAGCTACACGACCCAAACTCCATGCCACGTCATCAACGACCTAAGAAAAACGACTCGACTCCAGATCTGACCAAAATAGCTCTAATCTTACCAAATCATCACCAAACAACAATATCGATGCAAACAACTCATCCAAATCATCCAATTCCACAATAAACGCTTTATGAAACCATCAACATCATCAAAATGACAATTATTAATCAATAATCATATAAAATTCACTAAATCATGATAAATGAATGAATAAACTAAAATAACGGATCTAACTTGCATAAACATATGAATTAACATAGGAATTGCCAATTTTAAGTTATTAGATGATATCTTATGGTGACAAATGAAAATATACTTACCATGACGTGGATCTAGGTGAAAACAACTTAAAATGATGAAAATATGAACAAACAACCCATACACTTGATTGAATCCGTGTGAGATGCTTATCACTCACCAATTCTTTGAATTAACTCGAAATCGCTAAATTCTCAATTCGGATAGCGAAGAATATGCTTCAAACCTCTTGATTTGATGCAGTCTCTCTTCACTTGACATAGATCTAGCTTCAAACGACGTAGATCTTTGATTCTCTTATGTAGGTCTAGAATTTTAATAGTGGAAATGTGTATTTGATTGAGCAAGTAGGTTCACGAGCTCAACCAAATGAGAGAATGAAAAAAAGTAACCCTCTCTCCATGCCTTTAACCCTCTATTTATAGCCTCCTACCAGCCTATTAATGGGTCTCTTCAAATCAGCCCATCAATGGCTCTAAAAACCTGAACAGAAAATTGTGAAACACCAAAACAACGATTCCTCCCAAATCGCTGATCCAAATTTTTAATGTGACCACTCTACAGAATTGGCAACACTGTTTCCTTTCTAATGAAACCGACCTCAGCACCTGATTTAATCCCAATCAAAAGTTATGCTCTGTACAAGACTAATAGGGGAAAATGGCAAAAAAATAATTTTGATAAAAAATATGGACATGTCTCACATCCCCATAACCAACATATCAAAATATGAGAATGATCCAACCCCCAGAGAAATAAATAAAAATATTTTACGATCCTCCAATACGTAAAATGCGGGATGTTACATTCTTCCTCCCCCCATTAGGAGTTTCGTCCCCGAAATCCCAACAACATAAGCAACTAAACAATTCCGCATGCATATCATCCATGAGCAGCCAATTTACCATCCAAACTAGCGTCCATCAAGCCATGCATCCATAGCGCTATCCTAGCGCACATAATTCTATCAACCATAACAACAACAACTATAGTACCAGTTATAACCAGGTAAGAATGACATGACACTTATGGGTCATACTGACGAAGAAATTTGGATGGGTCGCCTTCATATTCTCTTCCGTCTCCCACATACAGTCGTCATCATCCTCACTCTACTGTACCTTGACCAACTTAAACGTCTTCCTCTTAAGCTGTTTCGTGTCATTCACCACAGCGTGAAGCGGCTTACGATGTCTCGTAACTTCTAGGTCTTCGTATTGCTCAGGAGATACCACTACATTCGAATCATGGACACACTTCCAAAGAAACGACACATGGAAAACATTATGCACACTCGACATCTTCACGGGTTACTCCAACCTATATGCGAGCTTTCTAATTCGCTCGATTATCGAAAACGGTCCAACAAACCAGGGGGTCAACTTTCCTTTACTTCTGGATCGAACGACATGCTTTAATGGTGAAATCTTCATGAAAACCATATCGCCAACGTCGAATTCCAAAATTTTCGACGCTTATCGGCTTAACTCTTCTGACGATCTTAGGCTGCCTTCATTCATTGCCAAACGATCTCGATACAATCCGACGTCTCTCTTATCATCTCCGGCCCAAATATCAACTTATCTCCAATCTCTAACCAACATGCTGGAGAATTACACGGTCTACCATACAACGCCTTGTATGATGCTATCCCAATGCTTGATTGGTAGCCGTTATTGTACATAAAATCAACTAAATGTAGATAGTCTTCCCATGATCCTTCGAAACCAATACACAAGCCATCGGGAGATCTTCCGAAACTCGGTTAACCCTCTCGGTTTGACCATCAGTTTGGGGATGATAAGTTGTACTCAAACACAACTCGGTTCCCAAAGTCTCTTGCAAACTCTTCCAAAATCCACTTGTGAACAATGAATCTTGATTGTTCACTATGCTCTTCGTGATACCAAGGAATCGAACTATCCATTTTATATAAAGCTCAGCCAACTTCAATGTTGCCCTAGTCGATTTGAAATGAATAAACCTTGCACTTTTGGTCAAGCGATCCACGACGGCCCAAATTCCTTCGTTTCCTACCCTGGTTCTAGGTATTCCGTCGATAAAATCCATCGATATCTGCTCCCACTTCCATATAGGAACTTCCAATGGCTGGAGCAATCCAATCGGCTTCTTTGGTTCAGCTTTCACCAACTGACAATCCATGCACTTGGAAATAAACTTTCCAATATCTCTTTTCATCCCTTCCCAGTAGAAAGATCGCTTCATGTCCTGATACATCTTATTACCACTAGGATGAATCGTCAACTTCGAGTAATGGCATTCCCTTAGAACCTCATCCCTCAATTCGTCGATATCTGGAACAAACAATCATCCTTGCTTTCGAAGCCAACCTTCTTAATCGACCTCAAATTCTTTATCCTCTGGCTCTAACTTATGGATAAACTCGACAAGCTTTACATCTTGATTCTGACTCCCGCCAATCCTTTCGACGAGAGTAGGTCTTATCGATAAGCCTACCAACATTTCAGGTTCCAACTCACACCGTGATCTGAAATCAATTCCCACCAAATACTCGAGGCTCTTCCAGTCTGAAAATATTGCTCCAAAACTTGCGTTTTCTTCGACTTAACGCATCTACAACTATGTTACCTTTACAAGGAGTATAGGCCATACCAAAATCATTTGATGCCAGAAACTCTAACCACCGCTGCTGCCGAAGATTCAAATCCTTTTGGGAGAAAAGATACTTTAACGACTTGTGATCCATAAACAACTCGAATCGAACTCCCAACAGGTAATGTCTCCACATCTTCAGAGCAAACACGATAGCTGCCAACTCCAAATCATGAGTTGGATAATTCCTTTTGTGCGGCTTCAACTGTCGACTCGCATAGACCACAACTCTATCTTTCTGCATTAGTACTGCTCCTAGTCCAGTACAATAGGCATTGGTGTATACCACGATCTCTTTATTCCTTCTTGGAATCGTCAAAACAGGAGCACTCATCGGTCTCTCTTTCATGATTCCGAAAGCTTGCTCACACTTTGCATCTCATGTGAACACTTGGTTCTTCTTCGTCAATCCTGTTAATGGAGCAACTATCTTAGAGGAATCCTTGATAAACCATCGTTAATAACCTTCCAATCCCAGGAAACTCCTCATTTTCATTGCATTCTTAGGTCTACCCAGTCCTAGATTGTTGCCACCTTAGCGGGGTCAACCACTATTCCATTTCCAGAAACTACATGTCCTAAGAATCTCACTTCGCTCTTCCAGAGGTGGCAGTTCGAAAACTTAACCTTTAGCTGATGCTTTTGCAAGATTTCCAAAACAACCCTCAAGTGCGTCTTATGCTCTTCCTCATCACGAGAGTAAACTAGAATATCATCCACGAACATAAGCACGAAATTGTTTAACTAATATCTGAAAACCCTATTCATAAGATCCACAAAATACGTTGCTGTGTTAGTCAACCCAAATGGCATCATCAACCACTCGAAGAAGCCGGATGGTGTCCTAAAAGCAGTCTTCGGCACACTATCCTTTGCCACCCCCAACTGGTGAAATCCCGTTGCCAAATCCATCTAGTAAAACACTTTGGCTTCGTGAAGCTGATCAAACAAGTCATCGATCCTCGGCAATGGATACTTCTTCTTTTTAGTCACCTTGTTCAGCTCACGATAGTCCATACACAATCCTAAGGATCCATCGACTTTGGTTACAAACACTACTGGTGCTTCTCATTCGGATACACTTCTCCGAATGAATCCTTTTCCCAGAAGGTCACAAACTTCCACCTCTAACTCTCGCTGTTCCTTAGGCGCTATCCTCCTAAGAGGCATATCGATAGGTCTAGCACCCTCTACCAAATCGATTCTGAACTCAATCTCACGATGCGACGGCAAGCCTTTGACTTGTTCAAATACATCCTCTAACTCATTAGCGATCGACATAGATGAAAAGTCTTCTTGTGGAATCACAAGAAAATATAAAAAGCTCATGGAAACACCATCTTCGGGATTACATCGAATCAAAACTTTTCGCCCTTCTACATCTCCAACTCTCACCTCAAGCTTCTCGCAATTCACTCTTGCCGCATACCTCTTGAGACAATTCATGCCCAAGATGATCCCAAACCTAGCGAAATTCAAAACAAAGCAATCGCACACAAAAGAGCAACCATGACTCGATAACACAAGACCACGACAAAGCATACAAAGGATGGACGAACCCGTAACTGGATTAGTCATAATCAAAGTCTATCACAAATCTCAGGTTCCAAATCCAAGCGGCACAAAAGCTCATTACAAATGAATGAATGTGATGCTCCTATATCAAACAACACAAGAACTAAAACTTATTTAACTGAAAGAGTACCTTGAATGACGATACCCTTTCCTTTCTCCTTTGCAGTAGGATCTCTTGAAGTAGATGGTACGGCCTCCAAAGCATAAGCCTTCACTATCTGCTTCCCTTCGCTAGCTCCGGACAATCCTTCTTATCATGCCCAGGTTTTCCACACTTGAAGCACTTCTTTTCAGCTTTTGGATTCTTACACTCACTAGCGAAATGACCCTTCTGTTGGCAGTTGTAGCAAACCACCTCACTTTTAGGTTTCTTCTTGCCATCCTTCCCTTTCTACTGTTGATACTTCCTCTTCTTATTGTTATTACCACCCTGCTGTGGTTTTGAAGCTTCCTTGGTTGGAGCAACAACATTTGCTCCTTTAGGAAACAAGCTTTCATGTCGAACAACCTTCTCCACTATCTTCTCATATGGATCATCAAGATGATCCACCAATGGCTTCCCAATTTAGGTATCCAAATCCATAACAAAATTTTCGTTCTTCTGATAAGGAGAGTCAATGTATGATCGAGCATATTTGGACAAGGCCTCAAAATCAGAAACATACTCAAGCACTGATCAACCATTCTGTTTCAGCTCCACAAACTTCTTGAAAAGAACTGACTTCTGAGCAGTAGAGATAAACTTCGTCTCAAACTTGAAATAAAACTATTCCCATGTTATCTCTTCTTCCGGGGTCTCCAAAGTGATAGAGTTCAACAAATCCATGGCTCTATCTTGCAACTGTCTTGATGCAAGCTTCCTTTTCATTGCATCGTCAATACCCAAATCTCCAAATATCTATACACAAGCATCTAACCACCTCTGAACCTCTTCAGTCGGCTCTGTCCTCTTGAATGGCTTTCCTCCGAGAGAAGTGAAGTCTTTGCATAGCTTCGCGAAGTCCACATCCCTCGATACCTACGCTTGAACTCCTACATCTATCGCTGCTACCTCATGAGCAGGAACCCTCCTCATGATCGCTGTCATCATGGCCTCAGACATAGCTGGGTAGTCTTGTGTACCGCCATTTCCCCCTCCAAGAGCAGCGTCCTCCCTAGCAGCGTGCCTCGATGGTCGATGACTCATTCTAAATCTGTAATATAGAATGATTAGCCACTTACAAGAAAACTGCTATAGAGTTCAAATGATATTACTATACACTAATATATATAGTAAGCATCCATCGGAAATCCACAAGTCCGTCTCCCATACGTTAATACGTCTTCGAACTTTGGCTAAAATCGTTAACTAGAGCTCTAATACCAAATGTGATGACCGCCCATAACTCCCGCACTTAACAAGAGGAATAATGCGCCAAAAGATGTGCTAGGAACCTATGGACGATCACCAAGGTAAGATAACACAATGTGGCACCTGTCGTATAACTCACAGTGCAAGGATAAAATATAATAAAACATATACAACATGCCATAATAGTGAAGTATTTATGAGTAGAACTTAAACTTTCATAACAACTAGAAAGAATATCCGTACACCCTTGGATTACAACATAAGCATATGTACAAATTTGCCTCACTACAACACGCGGTGTAACACCCCGTATTTTCTATGAATATCAAAACTAACGGATCTAAGAACACTTAATTTTTAAAAGAGGAATTGGGTGAAATGGGTTACACCATTGCGTTCATCTCGGAATTCTGCTTGAGATAGAGTCCGAGTTTGCGTGAATCGAACTCCGTATGAAGAAGTTATGGAGTTCAGAAGTTTTCAAGTTTAAACAGAAATTAAATATAATAATAAATTAAAATCAGAAAACAGTTTGAATTTCAAAATCTGGCAAGAGCGGCCGAAGCAGGAAATTACCCGCTCAGGGGTGTCGACCCCCCCGGGGGAGTCGACATAGGTGTCGACCCCCTATAGGGGAGTCGACATAGGTGTCCACCACCCGTAGGGAGTCGACCCCTCCCAGATCCAGCTCCTGTGATGAATTTTTACAGCCCTGTGCTGATGTGGCCTTCTCTGATTGGCCAATGACTGATTTCTGAGGTATAAGGGCATATGTGTCATGCTATGGTTGGCTGGATGACACATCTCTTTGATTTGATGGCTCTGTTTTCCCCTAGATTATCTAAAGGCTAGAACTAATCCTAGACATCTATATATACGTAGCCAAACTTAGACTTTAACCTCATAACCCTAAGACTATGGTTCCGTCATGCTGTTTGTCTACAAGCTAGCCTAGCCTCTTTCATCTTCTCCAAACTAGAAAATAAAATCTAGTAATCGATTAAAAAGTACATCAAATCAAACATCTACATCAAAGGATAGCTTTTCAAATTCAAAAATCAGATCCCAGAACATAAGATCCGTCCTTTTTCTGTAAGTTCAGTTATTGTTCCGATTTAAACACCTAATAGAAATCATGACAGTAATAATCAGATCTAGAACAATGCCTAATTTTGATTCGTGCCTATCATGCCTATTGGACTGTTGTGACTGACGTAGAAAAACCTATCATGCCTATTGGACTGTTGTGATTTATATGCTGAAACCGATCATGTTATACATCATATGCCTATGAGACTGTTGGGACTGATAAAATTGAACCTATCATGTTGTATTAAATTTGTGGTTCTTTTATGTATGTAAGTTACATGCTAAGTTATATTCATACATGTTATTTGTTTATATCCAAGCTAGTACCCATGCTTAAGATCTATATAAGCTCATGTTTATACAATTAGGCTTATGCTAGTTCGCATGTTAATTGGATCTAATTTAAATGCAAGATCACGTTTATATGCTTAATTAAGTTTATGTCGCTCTATGCCAAATTTATATTACACATGTTGACCTATATTATTTTATGCCCGTTGGAATGTTACATGTCCCTTCCTTTTCCCTTTTGTTTATGAGTTAGGCTAATTAGCGAGCCTAAACGTTCTATGTGAATTATGCGAACGAATAATGGGGGAGACGTTGGGAAAAATATTAAATTACATGCTATTGGCATAGATTGGTTCATAATCATGTAAATGATTAGTAGCATGAAAAGGTATAATTTGTATACCTAAAATTATGGACGTAATTTAGAGGGTAAATGGGACATGACTTGATTCGACAACACTTGTGGATAATTTACATATAAACATGAATGGTAAATATGTAAATTAATTATAAGTTGAATATGCCTAATCCGAGGTTAGATTGAGTTGCGGTGTAAGACTGCCCGGAACTGCTCAACAAATCCAGCAACCGCAACAATATAGTTCTAATGCGAGAGGTTAGCGCATCATGCCCAAGAAAAAACCCGAGGTTAGAATGAGTTTGCGGTAGAAGTCTGCCCGGAACCGCCTGGCACATCCAGCAACCGCAAACCACAGTTCTAACGTGAGAGGCTGGTGCATTAATAAACCAATTAATGCTGATGAACTAGACATGCTAAGAATGGTAGGGTTAAGTTAATTAAGGCAACACTTGACCAATACAACATGTTAATCAAACAGATGGGTGGGGTTAGGTTAA
Source organism: Allium sativum (assembly GCA_030737875.1). Classification (NCBI taxonomy): domain Eukaryota; kingdom Viridiplantae; phylum Streptophyta; class Magnoliopsida; order Asparagales; family Amaryllidaceae; genus Allium; species Allium sativum. Next base: position 392,090,870 of record CM060924.1, on the reverse strand, counting down.
ATTGAGAACACTTAACCTTTATAACATGTTGATTAGGAAACCCTAGTAATGGTGACCCATTTCAGCAGTAACCCACATAGATGTATCACGATACCCTGAACTAGGCAGGGTGGGGCACGATTACTGGGCTGATTATAAGCGGTCAGAATAACGGCGGGTGGTGCAGCAGTGTAGGTTCCGATAGAGTACGGGTGTGCACGTACTCCGGCATGGAAAAATCAGGCACTGGGCATCAGTAGTATACAACGTGCATCTTGAATTTGTGTTGTGTTGCCACCATAGGAATTGATACACCCTATAGTGGGACCAACACAGGTATCTACAATCGAGCAGGGCCGAATGACACAAGTAATAAATGCATGCGAGTAGAAGCCGATCGAAGAAGGGATCACTTTGTTATGAACACATGGTGATAGTTGAACACTCATTAGTAGGTGCAGAGAAATAGAAATGAGTGTGATAGTACATTCAGTTTATCTTATCTTATGTTATCTTATTTCTGTGGTATTGTCATGTTCAGTTTATTCATGTTATGATCCTTTTACATGTTTACATGCTGAATAATCACTGGACTTACCAGACTTATGTCTGACCCATTTTCTATTGCCTTCTTTTCTTCCGTTTCCCCCCAGGTCCGCAGGGAGGGAATACTTCAGCTTAGTGCAGACCTTTTCAAGCTTGAAGAGAGTTGATGTATTGCTTGGATTCTCTTTTCTTGGGTTATGGTTGTGGTTACACTTTTATTGGGGATTTATGTTGCTTTACTTCTGTTTTATGCTTCTTTATGTACTTGGAGATTTAAATCAAGACAGATGTTTTGTTGTAATAATTTAGAAGTTGGGTTTTGAGACAATGCTTGTAATGTTTTGACTAAACCACGTTATTTAATAAATGGTTTCAGTTTTCCGCTCTTTAAATGTTTGTCTTGTAAATTATCTGTGTCTTTTACCTAAAATGCTTCACCAAAGTTAATGCATTCCCTTTGTGAGTGACCTTAACAGAGGTAGGGTGTTTCACTTGGCATTAGAGCAATGGTTTACTAGATCAGATAAAAGTTTTTGAAAACTATTTTTTAAAAAGAAGTTTAAAGAAGCATTTTCAAGAAAAGGGTTGTTTTATTATAAAGGCATGATCCCCAAAGCCATATACACTGTCTTTCTATCCCTTGTTTTGAACCTTTTCTTTTCGTTTCAGCATGTCTGGGGATCTTAATCTTCCTGAGGGTGTACCAGTACCTAGTTGGTTCAGAAGGTACCTGGAGGCTAGGGCTAATGACGCAGGCCCAACAAACGTTCCTCCTCCCCCAGTTGCACCTGTTCCTTCTCCTCCTCCTCCGCGTGGGAATGCTTTCTCGAAGATATGTAGAGACTTTCGAGCCATGGGTGGAAAGAACTTTAATGGGTCTGAGCCATTTGTGAAGCAAGAAACTGGCTCAAGGAAACATAAGAATTGTTTGTTATCTTCGAAGTGGACGATAGGAAGAAGATATTGGCTGTATGGTTACTTAAGGACGAAGCCTCTTACTGGTGGGAAGTTACTAATGCTGAGAGACCAGTTGAAACTTGGGAGGATTTCAGAATGAGATTTGAAATAAAGTTCCTCTCACAAGCTGAACGAAGCCTACAGATGGAGAAATTCTAAGCACTCAAACAGGGAAGCTTATCGGTTAGGGAATACGTCAACCAGTTCAACCAGCTGGCCAGATTCGGACTGGATTTAGTGAACACTCCACATACAAAGGCTCTCCGATTCATTAAAGGGTTAAATGAGCCGCTGCACAGCCTAGCTATGACCCATATACCTATGGGCGCGACTTTTGAGAGACTGGTGGACATGACACTGTTACAGGAGGAAGACAAGGATGGCAAGAAAGAGGCAAAGGTGGAAGAACCTCTAGACAAGAAAGGGGTGGGATCGCAGAATAAGAAGACGGATTCCAAGGAAGGCAGGAAAAATAATAAACCCCGTGACAAGAGGAAGTGCAAATTTTGTGGCATACCTGGATATCTAATTAAAGTCTGCAGGAAGAAGAAGAGGAAGATGGGTGGTTGCTTTCAATGCGGTGAGACAGGACATATGGCTAAGGATTGCCCAAAAAGGCAAGGGCAAGGGAAGAGGATTGGATCCACTTATGGAGGGAAGATTCACGCTCTCATTGCACCTCCGCAAGAAAGAGGTAGAAATATTTCTGTTGAGAGTTTAGTTTATCTTTCTGATCATCCAGTTCGTACTCTTTTTGATTCTGGTGCATCGTACTCTTTTATATCTACTGCTTTAGTTGAATCTCTGCACCTAGATACCAGCATAGTAAAGGATCCCACGGTTGTTTCAAATCCAATTGGGGGTTGGGCTTACTTGTCAATGATTTGTTTAGATTTGGAAATTTCTATACTAAGCGTCAGGTTTAGATGTAATACTTATGTTTTGGGCTTCACGGGCTATGGGTTGATTCTAGGCATGGATTGGTTATCCAGTAATGGTGCCATCCTCGATTGTGAAAAGAGAGTGGTTAGACTTATTACTCGCCTCGGTAACACTCTCGAAATCTCTTGTTATCCCATGAATCATGTCATGCTTAGCTATCTATAACCTCCTGATGCATCTGTTAAAAATTTGCAATCAGTTAGAGTAGTCTGTGAATACTCGGATGTCTTTGAAGAGGTGAAGGGCTTACCTCCGAAGAGAGAGATAGACTTCCGTGTATACCTTGTTGATAATGCAAAACCTGTTACTTTACCCGTTAGACACATGGCTCCAAGGGAAAGAAAAGAGCTCAGCAAGAAAGTTAAAGAGTTACTTGAAAAGGGGTTCTTAAGGCGGAGTATTTCTGAATGGGGTGCTCCAGTGGTGTTTGCAACCAAAGCAGATGGTTCACTTCGCCTGTGCGTGGACTATAGGGAGCTAAACAAGCTGACCAAGAAGAAAAGGCACCCACTTCCTAGAATAGACGATTTGTTTGACCAACTCGTAGGTGCCTCGGTTTTCTCCCAATTAGATCTGGCCATCGGGTTTCATCAGCTAAGTGTGGCTGAAGTCAACATTGATAAGACCGCATTCAGGACCCCGGATGATTTCTTCGAATGGCTTGTCATGACTTTCGGCTTGACAAACGCACCTGCCTATTTCATAGACCTGATGAGTACGGTGTTCAGAAAGTTCCTTAATAAATTTGTAGTGGTCTTCGTGGATGACATTTTGATTTTCTCAAAAAGTGAGGAAGAACATGCTCTGCATTTAAGGGACGTTAAGGATACTCTTCGTGCACACCAGTTGAAAGCAAAATTCTCCTAATGCCATTTTTGGAGAGAAGAAGTAAGGTTTCTTGGACATGTGGTGTCCAAAGAGGGGATAGCTGTGGATCTTGCAAAAGTAGTTGCGGTGCAAGATTGGAAGATCCCCCGGAATGCAACCGAAGTAGAAGTTTTCTCGGGCTAGCGGGCTTTTACAGAAAGTTCATTAAGGACTTTGCGAAGATCTCAGCCCCACTTACTAGGTTGACAAAGAAGAACTAACTTTTGCTTAGGATTTGGATTGCGATGTTGCTTTCCAACGATTGAAAAGAGCTCTAACAAAGACCCCAGTTCTGACATTGCCTGATGGGAGTAAGATGTTTACTGTATATACAGACGCATGCAGTACAGGGTTGGGGCTGTCTTGTTGCAAGAGGGCCGAGTAGTTTGTTATGGAGGAAGGCAGTTGAAGGTACATGAGAAAAACTACCCAACTCATGATTTAGAACTAGCTGCTATTGTTTTCGCTCTTAAGTTATGGCGTCATTACCTACTAGGAGAAAGGTTTGAATTGTTTACTGACCATAAATCGTTAAAGTACCTTTAGAAAGATCTTAACTTAAGACAGCAAAGTTGGATGGAATTTCTGGCCTCATATGATTTTGAGATTGCTTATACCCCTGGCAAGGGCAATGTGGTGGCAGATGCCTTAAGTAGGAAAAAGCTGACATTAAGTCCTCTCTTTGTAGAAAGGCAAAGCTTGGAGTATATAGCAAACTTTGACTTTAGACCCTCCTTCGAATTTGTACTTGGTTTGTTAGCATCGCTAGAGGTGCGGCCTACTCTTTTGGACTCAATAGGAACCGCGCAGCGTGAAGACCCTTGGCTAGTTGATGTGATGGATAAGCTAATTAAAGGTAAGACTTCTAGTCACCTGAATAGATACTCCATCGATAACAGGGGTTGGTTGAGACTAGATGGAAGACTATGTGTCCCACAAGCAAGGGATTTCGTGAAAACCGTTCTCGAAGAAGCAAACTATTCTAAGTTGACAATACATCCAGGTGGGGACAAGATGTATAAAGACATAAAAAGTGTTTTCTTCTGGAATGGCATGAAGAAGGATGTAGCTGAGTTTGTCTCTAAATGCTTGATATGCCAGCAAGTCAAGGCGGAGCAGAAGAAGCCTGGTGGTCTGCTTCATCCTCTAGAGGTCCCACAGTGGAAATGGGATAACATTTCAATGGACTTTATTGATTGGTTTCCTAGGTCAAGAAGGGGCAATACCAGTATTTGGGTAATAGTGGACAGGCTCACTAAAAGCGCTCACTTTATACCTGTTAAGAGCAAAAGGACTGCCTCATCGTTAGCATCCATTTATCTTAGAGAGTTGGTTTGACTGCATGGAATACCCTCTAGCATAGTAAGTGATCGAGATCCTATTTTTACGAGCGAGTTTTGGAAGAGTTTGTAAGAGGCTATAGGCACACAGCTATGCTTGAGCACTGCCTATCACCCTCAAACCGATGGTCAGACGGAAAGGGTGAACAAAGTATTAGAAGATCTTTTGAGATTGTGCATTCTTGATTTTGGAGGAACATGGGAGGGTCACCTTCCTTTGGTGGAGTTTGCCTACAACAATAGCTACCAAGCCACCATAGGCATGGCACCATTTGAGGCTTTACATGGAATACCATGCCGATCACCAACTTGTTGGTGGGAGTCTACAGACAAGCTCGTACTTGGGCCTCAAATGATTAGAGAAACTTCAGAGAAGGTGGACTTGATACGAAGATGAATGAAGACCGCACAAGATAGACAGAAGTCCTATGCTGATAAAAGAAGGACCGACCTTGAGTTTGAGATTGGAGACAGAGTTTTCCTTAAAGTATCTCCTTTGAGGAATGCCGTCCGCTTTAGGTCCGTAGGAAAATTGGCACCAAGGTTTGTAGGGCCATTTCCTATCATTGAGAGGATTGGGAAGATGGCTTATAAAGTATAGCTGCCTGAATGATTGTCTGGAGTACCTAATGTCATTCATGTCTCACATCTACGGAAGTGCTTACATGAGTCTGTGGAAATTGTGGATCCAAGCATACTAGATGAAATGGAAGTGGAACGAGAAGCGATGGTGTAATGACCCGCATTTTCCAGGGGTATAATTAATTTATTTAATTATTTAAAAAAGTGATATAGGGAATTAAATCGAGGTTTAAATAAATTATAGTGAATATTTAATTAAATTAAATAATAGAATAATATATTTAATTCAGAAATAATCAAAAATATTGGAAATCACAATATTCTGTGAACGGGGTCGTCCCTTAGATTTAATTCAGCTTAGAGTTGAATTATATGGACGAATATATTCCATCGACGTCAGTTTGAACGTATAATTTTATTATAATTAAAATCGAGCTCGAAATGGCGCTGTAGTTCGTAAATTGGCAATTCGAACTTTAATTGAATGTACAGGATTCGTTTTAAGCCGGATTTCTGTGAAACAAGAAACGTGTGGAGCTGGTGGAGTATATCTTTCTAGTGGAAGAGAAAAATCTGGATTTCGTCGTGTAGATTTTGATTTATGTCCAAATCAAATTTTAGAAAAGTCGCTGTGGAATTCCTTTATAATTTATAAAGGAATTATTTATATTTTAAAAAGGAATTTCAATATAAATAGAATATCGGGTTGCCGCAGAAGTGAATATCGAGTTAGAAATTCATATAGGAATATTCTAGAGCTGTATGGTATTCCACTGTGAATATATACGATGATATTTATTCATAAATATTTAATTTAATAATATTTAAATATATTTATATATTTAAATGGGTCATCCAGAGCTTTAAAAATAGCCGGTTTTGCAAACGAAGTCGGAATTCGACGAAACTAATTTTGTTGGATCCGCAACATCAAATTATTGTTGGATGTCAAGTTTCGTGATTTTTAGAGTCAGTGTGTGGCCGTACGGATTTTTAGAGTGAAAAACAGTCAGTATTTCGACAGTTAAAAATACGCTGTGTGAGCAAACGAAGTCGGAATTCGACGAAACCAGTTTCGTTGGGACTGTAATGTCAAACTCTAGCTACATGTCAATTTTCGTGATTTTTGGGTATCATTTGTGGTGATACAGATTTTTAGAAGAAGTTTACAAATAGCATTTGATTATTTTGGAATAAAATAATAAAATATCTACACTATAAATATCCACCCCCAACCCTTCTAAACCCTTAACCTAATTCTCTCTTCAGAAGTCAACAACAGATCCACCGCCAGTTTCATTTCCCAAACGTGAAAACCGATCATCAACAATTCCCAGAAAATCAATCAAAAATCGATAAATCGTTTTCTATATATATATGAGCTCCTCTTTTGCTGCTCTTCACTCTCATATGTGTTTCGTTTGGTTCGATGGTAGTCTTGGGCACGTTGGTTGCTGAACTGCGATTTAGGGTTCGAGTTTTACGGAAATGAATGCATCAACGGAGGAAACGAATACTGGTTTTGTGCTTGTGGGGAGGAGAGTCTTCGATTTTGGGAGTTTGACCGATTTTTGTCAGAAAGGAAGTCGCACGTCTGTGCTGATGGACGAGAATGAAGGACTGGAAGGATTTAATGGCCAGGTGCGAGTTGCCCAGAACGAGGTGAAGTAGAGGGAGTTTTTGATGGGAAGAATGATGGTATGGTTCTTGTGATTTTTGGTTGGGTGAAAATGGATTGACGGGAAGATTAAGAAATGAGAACAGGCAAAATAAGGAGCAGGTTTATCACGACAGTTTTGGGGAAGAAAGGCAAGTCACGGGTTTGGGCTTCAAGAGAAGGGATGGGCCGTTAAAACATGGGTGAGGCCCAGGTATAAAGGGATTTGAGTTTTATTTAAATTTAATTAGTATTGAAAACCTGTAATGTCAATAACTTATTCATATGAAATTAGAATCACGAACCGTCAGTCGCGTTGAGACCGTATGGACGAGAGCTTCACAATGAAGCTGACTGGGAGTGAATCCGAGCTCGTTACAATTTATGGAGAGATAAATTGTCCGACTGAATCAAATAACGCAAACCGTTATTTAACGGCTAACGCGCAAATGTGAGTAAATCTCACCAACTCTGAACAGTTTATAATTTCATGTTGTATTTTTAGAACTGTTAAATATTGGCTGATTGACTGTGTGTTGACCGATTGATTGAACTGCTAGTCTGTTAATGAAATTATATATATATATATAAACCGTTAAATATTTATATATTGATTTTGCTATCAGAATAATTTATATTGAACTGAAAGTGATGATAATCATATTGTGTAACATCTGTGGATGCAGGGAGACAGGTTGGAGGAATCCGACTGGATTCCTCAACAATTATTTTATTGTTTTTCATATATTGTTATATGATGTGATATAAAATCTGTGGGCGATTATATGTGCTTGGACGATATTGAACATCGTGATTTGATATGATGGGATACCATAACATACCGAAATGTTGATAAGGGGATTTTCAAAGTGATATTGAAAATAGAATATTTATAAATTGGAATATTTATAAATAAGAGATATTTATAAAGTGGAATATTTATAAATAAGAAATGTTTATAAATTGGAATATTTATAAATAGGAGATAATCAAAAAGGAAATAATTACAAACCATTTTCTTTTTGAATGGAAAGGCCTGTGTGGCGGGTTTGGGGATTTTCCCGATGCTCCCGATACAAAGGAGGTTATGGCGAATTTTTCCAGGAATTTAAGGAGTTAGAATATTTCAAGAATAAATTTGAAAAGGGAATATTTGTAAACCATTTACAAATAGAATTGAAAGGGAAAACGTTATAAAGCAGAAACCGTTATAAAGAGGAAAACGTTATTAAAAGGAAATCATTTTTAAAGTGTAGAACCGTTATTTAAAAGTAAATCTTTTCAAATGAATAAAACGTTGTTAAAAGGAAATCTTTATAAAGTGAATAAAGTAAATCGAATATGGTATTCGAAAGGAGTTAAATCGAATATGGTATTCGAAAGGAGTTAAATCGAATATGGTATTCGAAATGAGTTAAATCGAATATGGTATTCGAAAGGAGTTAAATCGAATATGGTATTCGAAAGGAGTTAAATCGAATATGGTATTCGAAAGGAGTTAAATCGAATATGGTATTCGAAGGGAGTAAATCGAATATGGTATTCGAAAGTTAGTAAAACGAATATGCTATTTGAAAGGGGTTAGTCGAGTCGAATTAGTTCAGTAGAGTTAACCAGTTCAGTTAGAGTTAACCAGTTCAGTTAAAGTTAACCAGTTGGGTTAAGTAAGTCAAGTTAACCAGTTGGGTTAAGTAAGTCGAGTTAACCAGTTGGGTTAAGTAAGTCGAGTTTACCAGTTGGGTTAAGTAAGTCGAGTTTACCAGTTGGGTTAAGTAAGTCGAGTTTACCAGTTAGGTTAAGTAAGTCGAGTTAACCAGTTGGGTTAAGTAAGTCGAGTTTACCAGTTGAGTTAAGTAAGTCGAGTTAACCAGTTAAAGTTAACCAGGTAGGTTTAACCAGTTAGAGTTAATCAGTTAGAGTTAATCGATTTGAGTTAAGATTTTCGAGTTGATAATCGAGTTAAGTTATCGAATACCACTTATTCGAAGTAGAAGTTATCAAATATAGTTATTTAAGATAGAGTTAGTCAAACAGAGTTATTCAGGATAAGTTGCCATCTCGTACGACTGCTAGCGTAATTCGCAGGGCTGTAAATAGCCTACGGCGGTCGGATGTTTCCTGAGGGAGTCAGGCGTAACCATTGTGATCGCTGCGATCTAGAGTCAAGCGAATGGAGTTTAATCGAATATTAGTTATTCGATAGGAGTTAATCGAGTTGATCGAGTTGAGAAACAAGTTAAGTTAAATAAGTTGAGTTGATCGGGTGGTTCGACCAAGTTAGTCGAGCCTAGTTAATCGAATCAAATTGGTCGAACCAAGTAAGTCGAGTTAAGTTAGTCAAGTTAATCAAGTTAAGTTAGTCAAGTTAATCGAGTTAAGTTAGTCAAGTTAATCGAGTTAAGTTCATCAAGTTAAAGTTATCGATGTTAGTTTCATCGAAAGGAGTTAATCGATGTTAGTTTCATCGAAAGGAGTTATCGATATTAGTTTCATTGAAAGGAGTTAATCGATGTTAGTTTCATCGAAAGGATTTATCAATGTTAGTTTCATCGAAAGAGAGTTATACGTCGAACTCGGTTATATTGAATTCGGGAAAGTATCCTTTACTTTCCAGTCTTTCAAGCAAGATTTATTTATTTATAAATAAATCAGCTGTTAAGTAAATTATTCGAATTTAAAGAATGTAAGTTAGATAATTCGAAGGTAGGGATTATAACGTTATCGCTGAAATAAATGTTTTAATAAAGAAGTAGATACGTAAATAGAAACGAGAGTTATGTAAGGAAGTTGTTAAAGATTAAAAGATAAACTTTGACCATTTCGATGTTAAAACGTTGTTTCAGTTAAAGTCTGAGAGGTAATTATACCCCAACTTGATTGACTTCCTTCTTAACCAAGGAATGGTAAGGTTTGATCGTGAAGAAGTTTGGAAATGTTTTCCAAATAAGAATCAGAAATGTTTTCTGAAAATAGAAGATAAGAATTTAAAATATATGGAAACAGGAGATAAGTAAATTAATGAACGAAAGAGATAAATGTTAAATGATGATTGACCGATATAATTTCCACTTGGAAATAATATCGTTGTTTGCACACTTGTTTTTCTTTGATAGTTAACACACAGACTATCGAAGTTCTGACCATTTTAACGTTGTTAATATGGAGAGACTGGTTGGATTATTATCCAAAGAACCACTCTGTATTGGCATAAGCGTTGCGAATCATATATGCCAAAGATAATTGAAGACGAAGTAAAGTGCAAGGGCTGTTGTATAAGTCTTAGATAACAGTGACTAAGATGGATATACTGAATAGTGCCTTCGGTTTGTCCAGTCCCAGGACAACTTGTATGGACGAAGGTTTGACAGAGTATATCAAATGGATCGCGTAAGTTGATCTGTTCAAACGTATTCACGTTGGTGGCGGAGGAATTCGTTTCTCTTAGCTGTATACCCGTGTTATTTTTGGATAAGTCAATTTGTGATTTGGCGGGTATGACGATGTGACATTCTAAGTGAATGAGGATGACTTGTATGAATGAATGTCTGACAGAGTATTTCCAGAAAGGTCACGTACCTTGATTTCTTAAACCGTACCAAGAGTAGAAGCGGAGAAGGAAACTTCTTTAGCTAACACATAATGTACTGTTGTAGACGTCAATTAGTGATTTTCGATGGATCTGACGATGTGACATTTGAAGTGAATCTGATGTGATGATAACGCGTAACTTCTAGCCTCATCATCCGGTAAATGACAGAAATCGGGCAGGCAGCATGGCTAAGTCGGTCGCACCGAAGTAGGGTGTATAATCACCTATCTAGAGAATATTCATTTGTTTCTTAAATCTATCAATGCTGTCCCATATATATACGGGAAACGGTTGCTGATCCCAGCCATTGGTGATATACATTCGATACACTCAAGCGAAATGAGTGGTCGGTCATGTGTGGCTGATTTGCAAGATGTTCTTATTGAACTCCAGTGTATCGTTCCTAGAGTACACTGATCGGAAGGTGGTTCCATACCTTGTCATAGTTGGAAATCCATTACCCAATACGTGCTTGCGATTTGATTGTATACTATATATGCAGAACGTGAGATGAAAGCGTTTCTGCTAGATTGATATCTATTTGTACATAGACATTATTATAATATCAAAAGGTTTTGATATAAAGATATTTTGGATTCTCATAAGGGAAAAACCCGTTCCGTTCTGCGGCGTGGTCTTATGAGATATCGTTTACTTGTTCATATACCTGTTTAAACTGTTTTACTCACACCAGTCCCATGAATGACCCGGAGTTTACTTTGTTGTTTTCCCTAAACTCTTGGGTGCCTAAATTTGTACGGGCAGTCAAGTAGTCAGGAATTTACAGATATACTTGGAGAGCTTGGAGCAGGAGGCTTCAAGATCATATAGCTATAATTATTTCCGCTGTGTTGTAAGTGCTGTACTCTGATAAGTGCTATTGTATACATAACTGTTATATTTCAAAGTTATGTTATCTATTATATGTTATTCGTTCCGCTGTGAGGTTCGTGTTACTCTGATGTTGTCTTCTTCTTCTTCTTCTATTCTAAGTTTCTATCTTATCTATTCTCACCTTCTAATTTCTTTCATTAATTTCCGGGATTTTTCGATGTTTTGGTTATCGACATCGAGTTTATGTCGATAACCAAAGTCGCTCAAAATCCGGGTCGTTACAGATGGTGAGAAGAGTTCCAACTCATATCTTTGGTACAGAAGTTAAAAAGCTACACAATCGTGAGGTCAAGCTTGTCAAAGTACAATGGAGTGATGCTGAGGAAGACGCGACGTGGGAGACTGAGAACAAGATACGCGCAACCTACCCTTATCTTTTTGAGGGTACATTCTTGATCTCTTTTTCCATAAGTTTATGCATGCTTGTAACAGCCCACATTTTACGTATCGGAAGATCGTAAAATATTTTTATTTTATTCTCTGAGGGTTGGATCATTCTCATCTTTTAATATGCTGCTTATGGGGATGTGAGACATGTCCATAATTTTTACCGATTTTCTTTGTGACCATTTTCCCCTATCAGTCTTGTACAGGGAATAAATTTTGACTCAGGTCGAATCATAGGATGAACCCTGTGCCATTGGAGAGAAATTGATGGTTGTCTTTCCGTAGAGTGGTTACATTAAGGATTTGGCTCAGCGGTTTGGGAGAAATCGCTATTTTAAGGTTTTTCAGTTGGTTGTTTAGGTTTGGAGAGCCTAATGGGCTGAATTGGGAAGGCCCATTAGTGGGATGGTGGACTCTATAAATAGAGGGTGAGGGGTATGGAGAATAGGTTACTTCTCCCATTCTCTCATTTGGAGGCCTTGTACTCCTTCCTTTAGAATACTTTTCCACCATTAGAAATCCAAAACCAAGGAGGTAAATCGAATATCTACACCATTCGAGGCTAGATCTACATCGTTCCAAGAGCAAATTCATTGGAGCAAGGAGCCTGGTTTGAAGTATTCGCTGTTCGGATTCATAACTCTATCATTTTAGATTGTTTCGGCAAACCGGTGAGTGATTTACATCTCTTACATAAATGCAATGAAGTGTATGAGTGTTTGTGCATGTTTCTCATTAAATTGGGATGTTTTACCATAGATTTACACCATTACATGTTTATTTTCATATGCATCACCCTATGATCTAATATAACAAGTTTTACTTGTTAATTTCATGTCATTTTACATGTTTATGTTAGTTAGATCTCTCATTTTGATTATATGTTCATTTTAATGGTTTTAGTGAGATTTACATCATTTTTGTGGTAATCGTCATATTCATGTGATTAGTAATGTTATGATATGTTTATGATTGTGTTTAATGATTTTGGTTGAGTTGGTTTCGTTGGATTCGTTGTTTGGCGAAGTTTTGGTCGAAATTGGAGTTGAATTGCAATAGGCAGGTTTTGGATCGGACCATATTTGGATCGGACCAAAGGTGGATCAGACGAAGGTGGATCGGACGAAAGGGGATCGGACAAAAGTGAATCGGACGAAAATGGATCAGACCAAAGTGGATCGGACCAAAGCTGATCGGACCATTCTGGACAGCCATTTCTGGTCAGCCATTTTGCCATTTCTGGTCAGCTATTTCTTGTCGGACATTTCCGGTGATGATGTGACTTCAAAGTGAATTCAATTAGGAAGTTTGGAAGTGCTCAAAAGTGTCCTAATTAGGGGTGATAGTGCTATAAACTATATTGAACCTTATGCTGATGTTGTTTATTTCGTTGGTGATGATGGCTTCGACGAGAGTCTAGAAGGGGATGTTCGAAGTGATGTGATATGTTCGTTGATCGGTGAAAAGCAACGAATAGGCAGACAACTCAAAGGTTGTGAGTTGGTGGATAATGGTTGCTCGAGAAGGTCGCTTGAGCAGTAAATAATCGTCAAGGTTGGACGACTAGAGATATTGAACGCCGAGAGATTATCGTTGTAGTAAGTTCTAGCAGGCTCAAAGCAGGGGTACGATGGGGGCACCCAAAAGATCGATTGTAGGTCGAGTACCTTGGGTATCATTGAAATGCCTAGTTGTCAACGTTGGATATTGTCAAGGTTGGACATATGGAGTTTATGCTAGAACTGGGGTTACCATTAGCCCTTGACATATGACAAGGTTGGCCGTCATACGATTAACAGTGGTTCCAAAGCAGGATTGGCGGTGATAGCCAGAGTCAGTCATGGATGATTGGTTGGTCTGTGTGAGACTTATATAATCTGGATGCTATGTGTGTTTTCCATGATTGAGTGGTTGTTCTTGTTTCCATGTATGAATTGTTATTCCCTTGGTTGAATGGATTGTAAAGGCTATCATTGTCCGATGTGGGGAAGATAAGGTTGAGTTCTTCTCTGCTGTCGTGGGTAGATTAGTATGTTTATCTATCCCCTCTCATACACTTTATTGTTGAAGTTTTTTAGCTGTTTTATCACTCACTGAGACTGTTGTCTGACTTAAGGTTTTATGTTTCCTCTTATTACCTTGGGCTATTCATCCGATTGTTGGATGGGCAGACTAAGTAGCAGGTGACAGGTAGCTTAAGTGAGGACGGTGTTGCTGTTCGGAGGCGAGCAGGAGGCTGACGTACTATCTTTACTACTATTTAGTATTTGTTTCCGCTATGTGCTATTCCTATGAGTGTTGTAGTGAGACAAATTGTACAAACACTACGGTTGTTATCCATGTGTATGGGAATACTTTCTAGTTGTTATGAAAGTTTAGTGTTTCCTGCTTCACTATCACTATCCATTTTATACGTTCTATTATATTTTATCCTTGCGCTGTAAGTTTACGATAGATTTCGTTTATCTACCATATCTTGATGATCGTCCATAGCTGCCTAGCACACCTTTCAGCGCATAATTTCTCTTGTATAGTGCAGGGGTTATGGGCGGTCGTCACATTTGGTATCAGAGCTCTGGTTAACAATTTTTAGCTAAAATTCGAAGACCTAATCACGTATGAGAGACGTACTTGTAGATTTTAGTTGGATGCTTTCTATATATATACTAGAATATATGGTAGTAGCAGTTGTTTTCCTTTAGCAGTTTATCTTGTAAGTGGACTAATCATTCCATTTCAGATTTAGAATGAGTCGTCAAACCTCTAGGAGTGAGTCTGGGACTAGTGGAGTAGGAGAGGAAAGCCAATTGGGAGCTTTAGCAGTTGCACCGGAATACCTGGTCATGTTTGGGGCAGCAATGATGGCAGCGGCTATATTAAGGATACCCATTCCAGAAGCGGTAATAGAGCGTGGTGTTCCTGTGCAAGTACCAAAAAGGAATTTTGCTAAGAGATAGAGGGACTGTACTCCTATGGATGAGGAAATTTCTATTGGTCCTAGTGCTTCACAAGAAGAAAATGGTAATCAAAAGAAGAAATCTAAGAAGAATGGGCTCTGCTTCAATTGTGAATTGGAAGGCCATTATTCCTGGGATTGTAAAGAAGAATGGAAGTGCTTTAGATGCGGCAAGCCTGGACATAAGAAGAAAGACTGTCCGGACCTTCCAAAGAATAAGCAAACGGAGGAAGCATGTGTTATGGAAGCTATTCCTATTTCCTATTGTATTCCTGAAGAGAACTAAGAGAAGTTGTTCCTAGATGTGCTTCCAGCCAGTGAAGTTGTTTGAGTTCTATTTGGTACTAGAGAATCGTCATCTTTTACCCATAATAAGATTGTATGTTGAATAGGTTTGGAACTTGACGTTGCATTAGACCTTTAGTTGTAATTGATCTAGTATGGTTTCATCTTCTTTATGCAAGCTTTGTGGATCTAGTAATATTGATCATGAATGCTCATTTATGAGTGGTTGCTTAGTTGTAACTTTCGTTGGGTTTGAAATCATCTTGGGAATGGATTGGCTCAAGAGATGTGTGGCAAAAGTAAGTTGCGAGAAGCTAGAGATGACAGTCGGGAATGTAGAAGGGCGAAAGGTGTTGATTCGGGGTAACCGAAGACAGTGTTCTTATTAGTTTTTATATTTGCTTGTGATTCCACAAGAAGACTTGTCATCTATGCTAATCGCTAAGGAGTATAAAGATGTCTTTGACAAGGTCAAAGGGTTACGGCCGCATCGTGAGATCGAGTTTAGGATCGATTTAGTCGAAGGTGCTAGACCAATCGTTATGCCTCTTAGGCGGATGGCACCTAAGGAACAACGAGAGTTAGAGGTGCAAGTTCATGATCTTTTGGGAAAAGGATTTATTCGGAGGAGTCTATCCGAATGGGGTGCACTGGTCGTGTTAGCAACTAAGGCATATGGCTCGTTAAGATTGTGTGTGGACTATCATGAGCTAAACAAGGTGACTAAGAAGAACAAGTATCTGTTGCCAAGAATTGATGACTTGTTCGATCAGCTTCACAAAGCCAAAGTGTTTTCTCGGATGGATCTGGCAATGGGATTTCACCAGTTGAGGGTGGCTAAGGATAGTGTGCCAAAGACTGCTTTTAGGACACCATCCGGTTTCTTCGAATGGTTGGTGATGCCATTCAGGTTGACTAACACGCCAGCGTACTTTATGGATCTTATGAGTAGAGTGTTCAGAGATCGGTTAAATAGGTTTGTGCTTGTGTTCGTGGATGATATTCTGGTTTACTCCAGGAATAAGGAAGAACACAAGACAAACTTGAGAGCTATGTTAGAGATCTTGAGAAAGCATCCGTTGAAAGCTAAGTTCTCGAAGTGTCACTTCTGGAAGGATGAGGTGAGATTCTTAGGCCATGTAGTTTCTGGAAATAGGATAGCAGTTGACCCTGCTAAAGTGGCAGCAATCCAGGACTGGGATAGACCTAAGAATGTGACGAATGTTTTGGAGTTTCCATGGGTTGGCAGGATATTACCGACGGTTTATCAAGGATTTCTCCAAGGTAGCTGCATTATTGACAGGATTGACAAAGAAGAACCAAGTGTTCACATGGGATGCAAAGTGTGAACAACCATTAGGAATCCTGAAGGAGAGATTGATGAGTGCACCTGTGTTGACCATTCCAAGTGGGAATGAAGAGATGGTGGTATATACCGATGCATGTGGAACTGGACAGGGAACAGTACTAATGCAAAAGGATAAGGTTGTGGCCTATGCGAGTCGACAACTGAAGCCACATGAGAGGAATTACCCAACTCATGATTTGGAGTTGGCGGCGATTGTGTTTGCTCTGAAGATATGGAGACATTACCTGTTGGGAGTTCAATTCGAGTTGTTTACGGATCACAAGTCGTTGAAGTATCTTTTCTCCCAAAAGGATTTCAACCTTCGGCAGCAAAGATGGTTAGAGTTTCTGGCGTCATATGATTTTGACATAGCCTATACTCCGGGCAAGGGTAACGCAGTTGCAGATGCGTTAAGTCGAAGACACGCAAGTTTGGGAGCGATGTTTTCAGAATGGAAGAGCCTCTGGTACTTGGCAAGGTTCGATTTCGGGCCAACGTGTGAGTTGGAACCTGAAATGTTGGCGAGCTTATCGATAAGACCAACTGTTATCGAAAGGATTGGCGAGAGCCAAAGGAAAGATGCGAAGCTTGTCGAGTTCATTCAGAAACTGGAACCAGAAGATAAAGAGTTGGGCTGGCAATTGGAACGAAGAACTGAAAACCCGAACCGAACCGACCCAAAAAGACCCGAACCGACCCAAAAAGACCCGAACCGAACTGAACCCAATGGGCCTCGGGTCGGGTCTGGGTTTTGAAAAAATACCATCAAGACCCGATCAAAGCCGACCCACATAGACAAGACCCGAAAGACCCGACCAAAAAACATTGAAATATATGTATTTTTAGTGTTATTATTCAATCGGACCCGAACCGACCCGACCCGACCCGAGCTTCAACCCGACCCGACCCGAACCGAAGCTCGGGTCAGGTCGGGTCCAGATTTTTTAAATGTATTGTTTAGACCCGACAAAACCCAACCCGCCTAGAACCGAGACCTGTTGGGTCGGGTCTGGGTCCATCGGGTCGGTTCTAATTGCCACCTCTAATAAAGAGTTCGAGGTCGATCGAGAAGGTTGGCTTCGAAAGCAAGGGCGATTAGTTGTTCCGGATATTGACAGGTCGAGGGATGAGATTCTAAGAGGATGTCATCACTCGAAGCTGACGATTCATCCCGGTCGAAATAAGATGTATCAGGACATGAGGAGAGTCTACTACTGGGAAGGGATGAACATATCATCCCCAAACTGATAGTCAGACCGAGAGAGTCAATCGAGTTTTGGAAAATCTCCTGAGGGCTTGTGTGTTATACTTTAGAGGATCATGGGAAGACCATCTACATCTAGTTGAGTTTGCGTATAATAATAGCTATCTGGCACCAAACGAAGCGTTGTATGGAAGGCCGTGCAATTCTCTAGCATGTTGGCTAGAAACTGGAGATAAGTTGGTACTTGGGCCTGATATGATTAGAGAGACCTCAGATTGTATCGAGACAGTTCGACAACGAATGAAGGCAGCCCAGGACCGTCAGAAGAGTTACGCCGACAAGCATCATAAGGAATTGGAATTCGACGTGGGCGATATGGTTTCGTGAAAGCTTCGCCGTTGAAGCACATGGTTAGATTTGGTAAGAAAGGAAAGTTAGCTCCAAGCTTTGTTGGACCATTTTCTATAGTCGAGAGAATTGGGAAGCTCGCATATAGATTGGAGTTACCCGAGAAGATGTTGAGTGTGCATAATGTGTTTCATGTGTCATTTCTACGGAAATTCGTGCATGATTCGAATATAGTGGTATCTCTAGAGCAGTACGAAGACTTAGAGACCGTAGTTTCAAGACCTCATAAGCCACTTCGTGTTGTGGGGAATGACACGAAACAGCATAGGAGGAAGACGGTTAAGCTAGTCAAGGTGCAACGGAGTGAGGATGCAAACGATTGTACATGGGAGACGGAAGAGAGCATGAGAGTGACTCATCTAGAACTCTTCGTCGGTAGGACCCTTTTATATCGAATCTTCGTTATATTGTTGTAACTTGTTGTTGATTGTTAGAATTCCGCGTGCTAGGATAAGGCTATGGATGCATAGCTTGATGGATGCTAGTTTGGGTGATAGAATTGGCTTTTCATGGATGATAGGCATGCAGAATCATTGTGATTACTTGGCTTTGTTTGGAATTTCGGGGACGAAATTCTTAAGGGGGAGAATGTAACAGCCCGCATTTTACATATCGGAAGATCGTAAAATATTTTTATTTTATTCTCTAAGCATTGGATCATTCTCATCGTTTAATATGTTGCTTATGGGGATGTGAGACATGTCCATAATTTTTACCAATTTTGTTTGTGAGCATTTTGCCTCTGTTAGTCTTGTACATGGTATAACTTTTGACTTAGGTCGAATCATAGGATGAACACTGTGCCATTGGAAAGAAATTGATGGTTGCCTTTTCGTAGAGTGGTTACATTAAGGATTTGGCTCAGCGGTTTGGGAGAAATCGCTGTTTTAAGGTTTTTCAGTTGGTTGTTCAGGTTTGGAGAGGCTAATGGGCCGAACTGGGAAGACCCATTAGTGGGATGGTGGACTCTATAAATAGAGGGTGAGGGGTATGGAGAATAGGTTACTTCTCCCATTCTCTCATTTGGAGGCCTTGTACTCCTTCTTCCCCTAGAATACTTTTCCACCATTAGAAATCCAAATCCAAGGAGGGAAATCAAAGATCTACACCATTCGAGGCTAGATCTACATCGTTCCAAGGGAAAATTCATCGGATCAAGGAGCTTGGTTCGAAGTATTCGCTGTTCGGATTCATAATTCTATCATTTTAGATTGTTCCGGCAAATCAGTGAGTGATGTACATCTCTCACATGAATGCAAGTATATGAGTGTTTGTGCATGTTTCTCATCAAATTGGGATGTTTTACCATAGATTTACACCATTACATGTTCATTTTCATATGCAACATCCTATGATCTAATTTAACAAGTTTTACTCGTTAATTTCATGTCATTTTACATATTTATGTTAGTCAGATCTCTCATTTTGATCATATGCTCATTTTAATGGTTTTAGTGAGATTTACATCATTTTTTGTAGTAATCGTCATATTCATGTGATTAGTAATGTTATGATATGTTTATGATTATGTTTTATGATTTTGGTTGAGTTGGTTTCGTTGGATTCGTCTTTTGGCGAAGTTTTGGTCGAAATCAGAGTTGAATTGCAATAGGCAGGTTTGGATCGGACCATATTTGGATCGGACCATATTTGAATCGGACCATATTTGGATCGGACCAAAGGTGAATCGGACCAAAGGTGGATCAGACGAAGGTGGATCGGATGAAAGTGGATCGGACGAAGGTGAATCGAACGAAAGTGGATCGGACGAAAGTGAATCGGACGAAAATGGATTGGACCAAAATGGATCGGACCAAAGTGGATCGGACCAAAGTGGATCAGACAATTCTAGACAGCCATTTCTGGTCAGCCATTTTTGCCATTTCTGGTCGGACATTTCCGGTGATGATGTGACTTCAAAGTGAATTCAATTAGGAAGTTTGGAAGTGCTCAAAAGTGTCCTAATTAGGGTGATAATGTTATAAACTATATTGAACCTTATGTTGATGTTGTTTGGTTCGTTGGTGATGATGGCTTCGATGAGAGTCCAGAAGAGGATGTTCGAAGTGATGTGATATGTTTGTTGATCGGTGAAAAGCAACGAATAGGCAGACAACTCAAAGGTTGTGAGTTGGTGGATAATGGTTGCTCGAGAAGGTCGCTTGAGCAGTAAATAGCCGTCAAGGTTGGACGACTAGATATATTGAACGTCGAGAGATTATTGTTGTCGTAGGTTCTAGCAGGCTCAAAGCAGGGGTACGATGGGGGCACCCAAAAGACCGATTGTAGGTCGAGTACCTTGGGTATCGTTGAAAGGACTAGTTGTCAAGGTTGGACATATGGAGTTTATGCTAGAACTGGGGTTACCATTAGCCCTTGAAATATGGCAAGGTTGGTCGGCATATGATTAACGGTGGTTTCAAAGCAGGATTGGCGGTGATAGCCAGAGTCAGTCATGGATGATTGGTTGTTCTGTGTGAGACTTATATAATCTGGATGTTATGTGTGTTTTCCATGATTGAGTGGTTGTTCTGGTTTCCATGTATGAGTTGTTATTCCTTTGGTTGAATGGATTGTAAAGGCTATCACTGTCCGATATGGGGAAGATAAGCTTGAGTTCTTCTCTGGTCTCGTAGGTAGATTAGTATGTTTATCTATCCCCTCTCATACACTTTATTGTTGAAGTTTGTTAGTTGTTTTATCGCTCACTAAGACTGTTGTCTGAATCAAGGTTTTGTGCTTCCTCTTATTACCTTGGGCCGTTCATCCGATTGTTTGATGGGAAGACTAAGTAGCAAGTGACAGGTAGCTTAAGTGAGGACGGTGTAGCTGTTCGGAGGCGAGCAGGAGGCTGGTGTACTATCTTTACTACTGTTTAGTATTTGTTTCCGCTGTGTGCTATCCCTACGATTGTTGTAGTGAGGCAAATTGTATAAACACTACTATTGTTATCCACGTGTACGGGAATACTTTCTAGTTGTCATGAAAGTTTAGCGTTTCCTGCTTCACTATCACTACCCGTTGTATATGTTCTATTATATTTTATCCTTGCGCTGTGAGTTTACAACAGATTTCGTTTGTCTACCATACCTTGATGATCGTCCATAGCTGCCTGACACACCTTTCAGCGCATTATTTCTCTTGTATAGTGCGGGGGTTATGAGTGGTCGTCACAATGCTTGTCTCTATCCTTTTAAGTATATTTCCTCGGTCCTACCCTTAATCCTTAGGTAAAAATTAATGGATGTAAACATGTATTTGAAACATGTTATGGTTGATGGTTGCAAGTGATTGCTTGTGGATGCATATACACACACTAGGTACTTGATCGGCTCTGTCACTTTCATGTTGCATATGCATATATGTATTTATATATGTATAGAAACTTGATATGTTGTCACGTGGATGTTGCATTTGTATGAATGATTGTGCACTCATGTAGAAGTTACAAAATAAGATTAGGAAAAATTGCGTACATGATGAACTCATAGCACCAACGTGATTCGCATCAAGGAGGTCAACTGAATCAGTGGACCGCCTGATTTTGCATTAGATAAGGACATACACACACACTATGCATATGATCATGAAAGCATTAGAAATTTTCTTAAGGACAGTGGATGCCAGTGATTGATGGTTGAGTAGATGGATGTTGGATGTTAGGATACATTCTTCTTAACTTAGAGATTTCGAGGACAAAATCCTTTAAGGAGGGGAGAATGTAACACACCGTATTTTCTGTGAATATCAAAATTAATGAATCTAAGAACACTTAATTTTTAAAAGAGGAATTGGATGAAATGGGTTGCGTCATTCCGTTCGTCTTGGAATTCTGCTTGAGATAGAGTCCGAGTTTACGTGAACCGGACTCCGTATGGAGAAGTTATGGAGTTCAGAAGTTTTTAAGTTTAAACAGAAATTAAATATAATAATAAATTAAAAATCAGAAAACAGTTCAAAATTCAAAATCTGGCAAGAGCGGCCTGAGCAAGAAATTTCCCGCTCAGGGGTGTCGACCCCCCTAGGGAGTCAACATAGGTGTCGACCCCCCTATAGGGAGTCGACCCCTCCCAGATCCAGCTCCTGTGAAGAATTTTTACAGCCCTGTGCTGATGTGGCGTTCTCTGATTGGCCAATGACTGATTTCTGAGGTATTAGGGCATATGTGTCATGCTATTGTTGGCTGGACGACACATCTCTTTGATTTGATGGCTTTGTTTTCCCCTAGATTAATCTAAAGGCTAGAATTAATCCTAGACATCTATATATACGTAGCCAAACCTAGACTCTAACCTCATAACCCTAAGACTATGGTGCCGTCATGCGGTTCGTCTACAAGCTAGCCTAGCCTCTTTCATCTTCTCTAAACTAGAAAATAAAATCCAAATCAGTAATCAATTAAGAAGAACATCAATCAAACGTCTACATCAAAGGATAGCTTTTCAAATTCAGAAATCAGATCCCAGAACACAAGATCCGTCCTTTTTTCTGTAAGTTCAGTTATTGTTCCGATTTAAACACCTAATAGAAATCATGATGGTAATAATCGGACCTAGAACAATGCCTAATTTTGATTCGTGCCTATCATGCCTATTGGACTGTTGTGACTGACATAGAAAAACCTATCATGCCTATTGGACTGTTATAACTGACATAGAAAAACCGATCATGCCTATTGGATTGTTGTGATTTATATGATGAAACCGATCATGTTATACATCCTATGCCTATGAGACTGTTGGGACTGATAAAATTGAACCTATCATGTTGTATTAAATTTGTGGTTCTTTTATGTATGTAAGTTACATGCTAAGTTATGTTCATACATGTTATATGTTTAGATCCAAGCTAGTACCCATGTTTAAGATATATATAATTTCATGTTTATACAATTAGACTTATGCTAGTTTGCATGTTAATTGGATCTAATTTAAATGCAAGATCACGTTTATATGCTTAATTAAGTTTATGTCATTCTATGCCAAATTTATATTACACATGTTGATCTATATTATTTTATGCTTGTTGGAATGTTACATGTCCCTTCCTTTTCCCTTTTGTTTATGAGTTAGGCTAATTAGCGAGCCTAAACATTCTATGTGAATTATGCAAACGAATAACGGGGGAGACGTTGGAAAAATATTAAATTACATGTTATTGGCATAGATTGGTTCATAATCATGTAAATGATTAGTAGCATGAAATGGTATAATTTGTATACCTAAAATAATGGACGTAATTTAGAAGGTAAATGGGACATGACTTGATTTGACAACACTTGTGGATAATTTACATATAAACATGAATGGTAAATATGTAAATTAATTAAAAGATGAATATGCCTAACCCGAGGTTAGATTGAGTTGCGGTGTAAGACTGCCCGGAACTGCCCGACAAATCTAGCGACCGAAACAATATAGATCTAATGTGAGAGGTTAGCGCATCATGCCCAAGAAAAAACCCGAGGTTATAATGAGTTTGCGGTAGAAGTCTGCCCGGAACTACCTGGCACCTCCAGCAACCGCAAACCACAGTTCTAATGTGAGAGGTTGGTGCATTAATAAACCAATTAATGCTAATGAACTAGACATGCTAAGAATGGTAGGGTTAAGTTAATTAAGGCAACACTTAACCAATACAACATGTTAATCAAACAGATGGGTGGGGTTAGGTTAAATTGAGAACACTTAACTGTTATAACATGTTGATTAGGAAACCCTAGTAACGGGGACCCATTTCAGCAGTAACCTACATAGATGTATCACGGTACCCTAAACTAGACAGGGGGGGCACGATTACTGGGCTGATTATAAGCGGTCAAAATAAAGACGGGTGGTGTAGCAGTGTATGTTCCGCCGGAGTACGGGCATGCACGTACTCCGACATGGAAAAATCAAGCACTGGGCATCAGTAGTGTACACTGTGCATCTTGAATTTGTGTTGGGTTGCCACCATAGGAATTGATACACCCCATGGTGGGATCAGCGCAGGTATCTACAATCGAGCGGGGCCAAATGACACAAGTAATAAATGCATGCGAGTAGAAGCCAATCGAAAAAGGGATCACTTTGTTATGAACTCATGGTGGTAGTTGAACACTCGTTAGTAGGTGCAAAGAAATAGAAATGAGTGTGATAGTACATTCAGTTTATCATATCTTATGTTATATAATTTCTGTGGTACTATTCATGTCATGATCCTTTTACCTGTTTACATGCTGAATAATCACTGGACTTACCAGACTTATGTCTGACCCATTTTCTTTCGCCTTCTTTTCTTCCGTTTCCCCCAGGTCCACAGGGAGGGAATATTTCAGCTTAGTGCAGACCTTTTCAAGCTTGAAGAGAGTAGATGTGTTGTTTAGATTATCTTTTCTTGGGCTATGGCCATGGTTACACTTTTATTAGGGATTTATGCTACTTTACTTCTGTTTTATGCTCTTTATGTACTTGGAGATTTAAATCAAGACAGATGTTTTATTGCAATAATTTAGAAATTGGGTTTTGAGACAATGCTTGTAATGTTTTGATTGAACCACGTTATTTAATAAATGATTTCAGTTTTCTACTCTTTATATGTCTGTCTTGTAAATTGTCTGTGTCTTTTACCTAAAATGCTTCACCAAAGTTAATGCATTCCCTTTGTGAGTGACCTTAATGGAGGTGGGGTGTTTCACTCGGAGAAAACACCAATCATAATAGCAGAAACAACAAGTACTAGATAGTAGAAAACCGATATGCAAGCCTCCAGCTCGTCATCGCTCTACATCCTCGCCTCACTAAGTTTTGCTACCTATAACCTGCTACTCAGTTTGCCCATACAAAACCGGATGAACAACCCAAGGTAATAAGAAGGAAACATAAAACCTTGAGTCAGACAATAGTCTTAATGAGAGATAAAACAACTATCTAACATCATCAATAAAGTATATGAGAATAGTCAGATTAACCAACTAATCTACCAAAACTCCGGAGAAGAACCCAAACCTGTCTTTCCCACATTTGGCAGTGATAGCCTTTACAACAAGCATTTGAAAACAACGATGCATCTATGGTAATCAAAAGTAACCATACAATAGCAATCATAGCAACTAATTATATCTCACGTAAACCATTCTAATTGAGATCAACATCCCTCAAGAACAAGCCCTGAAGGCCTAAACCAACATCTGGCAAGCACCCAAGAAACATCTCCCTCGACATTAGACAACTCACATGAGACGGTACAAGCAAAACAACCAACATCAATGACCCTGGCTATCACTGCCTATCTTGCTTTGAAACCATCATTAATCATATGACGACCAACCTTTCCATACATAAAGGACTAATGGTAAACCCGATTCTAGCAAGAACTCCATACGCCTTTCATCGATACATATCTAGGCCTTTCAACAATACCCAGGGTACTCAACCATTCAACCGTCCTTTTAGACGTCCCTATTTTACCCTTGCTTTGAGTCTGCTGGAACCAATGACAATGACAATCTCTCATCCTTTCAATATCTTTAGTCGTCCTCCCTGACGGTTATTCATAGCTCAAGCAACCTTCTCAAGCAACCATTATCTACGAACTCAACACCCTTGATTCGTCTTCACATTCGTTGCATTACGACAATCAACTAACACTTCACGATGCTTCAGACATTCCTCCTTGAATTCGCGTTGAAGCTATAACCATCATTGACTCAAAAACAAGCTTTGTTTGGTCGACATTCTTTAGGTCTTGAACTCTTTAGGTCTGACTCCTTAGGTCTTCCTCCTTAGGTCTTGCTCCTTAGGTCTTACTCTTTGGGTCTTGCTCCTTGGGTCTTGCTACTTAGGTCTTGCTCCTTGGGTCTTGCTTCATAGGTCTCAAAACGACGTAAGATCTACCAACCTAAGACCTAACACACTAGGTCTTAAAAACGACCTGAGATCTACCGACCTAAGACCTAACACACTAGGTCTTAAAAACGACCGAAGATATAACGACCTAAGACCTAACGACCTAAGGCCTAACACACTAGGTCTTAAAAACGACCTAACACACAAGCAATCTAAAACCAACGAACCGACCTTCATCCCTTTATTAAGCAACAAGCCGCACTACCCAAACTCCATGTCATGTCATTGATGACCTAAGAAAAACGAACCAACTCCAGATCTGACCAAAATAGCTCTAATCTGGACCAAATCATCACCAAGCGACAACATCGATGCAAACAACTCATCCAAATCATCCAATTCCGCAATCATCTCTTTATGAAACCATCAAAATCATCAAAATGAAAATTATTCATCAATAGTCATATAAGATTAACTAAATCATGATAAATGAATGAATAAACTAAAATAATGGATCTAACTTACGTAAACATATGAATTAGCATAAGAATTACTAGTTTTAAGTTGCCAGATTAGATCCAATGGTGATTCAAATGAACACATACTTACCATGATGTAGATCTAGGTGAGAACAACTTAAAATGATGAAAATATGAATAAACAACCCATATACTATCGAATCCGTGCGAGAGATGCTTATCACTCACCAATTCTTCAAATTAACTCGAAATCGCTAAATTCTCAATCCGGGCAGTGAAGAGTATGCTTGAAACCTCTTGATTTGATGCGGTATATCTTCACTTGATGTAGATCTAGAATTTTAATGCTGGAAAGGTGTATTTGATTGAGCAAGGAGGATCACGAGCTCAACCGAATGAGAGAATAAAGAAAAGTAACCCTCTCTCCATGCCTTTAACCCCCTATTTATAACAGCCCACTAATGGGCCTCTTGAAATCAGCCCATCAATGGCTCTAAAAACCAGAACAGAAAATGGTGAAACACTAAAACAACGATTCCTCCAAAACCGCTGTTCCAAATCTTTAATGTGACCACTCTAGGGAATAAGCGACACCATTTCATTTTCAACGAAACATAACTCCGCACCTGATTCGATCCCAGTCAAAAGTTATGCCCGGTACAAGACTGATAGAGGAAAAATGGTCATAAATAAAATTGGTATAAATTATGGAGATGTCTCACATCCCCATAACTAACATATCAAATATAAGAATGATTCAACCCTTAGGGAAATAAATAAAAATATTTTACGATCCTCCAATACGTAAAATACGGGTTGTTACACACACCTCCTCCTAAACTACTAACTCCCCCTTAATCTAAGCTTAGTCTAATCTATTTTTAATCCTCTCCCTTTTTCATCAACAAAAACTAAGCCTAGACTAAAATGACTCTAATAATATTCCTTAAACTATGTTAATGAAGAATAACAAGATTAAATAGTCAATGAATCAAATAATATCAAGACTAAATAAGAGTAATGCTGTTAATCAAACAAACCATCATGCATAAAATCAGTTCATACCGTATCGTTATGTATTCACACACAATCAATTAAAATCATCACACACAATTATTTCAAATTTAAACATACCAAAATTATATTTAGTACACCAAATTCAAATATAAAATCAAATGTTACTTGGAACTTCTACTCATCCTTTTTCACCGAAGATAGGATCAACCTTTATAGCATCCCTGTCTTCATTTTCTTTGGTAAGAGTTCCTCTTGGGTTGTTGTTATTTTATTCTTTGTTAAGTGCCGAAATCACCCATTGAATAGCAATGAAAGGCCTCTCCTGTTCTTTAATCATCTGTATTTGACTCAATTCTAAGTGTCGTTGATTGCGGAGAATGAAAGTAAGGATATTTTTGAAGTGTCTCTTTAAGATTTTCACTCAAATTTTGTATTGGAGAAGCCATGATATGATCAAATTAGTAAATAATAAATGGAGATTAAAGAAAAATGTGAAAGTAACTTTTTCTGGAAGAAACAGGCATTTATCGGCTCAAGAATTTGTTAGAATTGAATAGAAAATAATTGATTAAGGCAATTTTAAATTCAAACAAAATTTGAAAAAAATGACAATTAGATGTCAACGTGTGGAGACATAAATGACATGGATCTTTCAAATTTTGGAATTTGCATTTTTGTTTTGAATTGTGTCTTGGCTTATATATATAAACATTCTTAATACAATAACAAACATTACCGGGATATTTTAGAGAAAAAGAACAGAAATAAAAGATATTCATTGATAATAGTAGTTAATGATACATTGAAACGATACATAACGTTAACTAAATAGTAATAGTGAGTACTACAACATTGAATTAAAACTATAATTCGACAGAAGATGATGAAGATGACGATAATCCAAAGTTGCAACTTACTTTACCAAAGAACTTATTTATTTTTGTGGAAATATTTTCATTTTTCTTACTAAATGACCTCTTTAGAATATTTTGATTATCCACAATGATCTTTTAATTGTTAAGAATGGTTTTATTAGATGGATTAGCGTGATTTGCAAGATATTCGACATTTTCTAAGGAAATTTCTTCTTCCTTCTCTTCCTCAATTTCCGTTCCTTCCTCTTTTCCATTCTCTTCTTCTTTCATTTCATGTGCTAACCTTTCCTCTTTTTCAGTGAGTGTTTCATATGGTTGAAACACTAGCGGAATCTTCATTAGTGGGATATTTCCATAATTAAATACCCTTTTGGAGATAAACTCTTCTTCTTTGAAATCAACACAAAAAAAAGTTGAAAATACATGTAAGGTAAATTCCACGATATAACTTTTTATCACCCAATGGAAGATTTTTGAGTTGAAACTCATCAAAAATAATTTGAGCCCAATTAATGTTGTATTTTTCATAAAAGGAAAAAAGAGCTTTGTAAACTTTCATAATCAGGTTACTAAAATTTCCCGATCTAGGTGTAATGGTGTGTTAAAGAAGTAGGTTTAAAATTCTTGCTTTTGGACGAAAATAACAATTTATAGAATTTCAAGTTATCATCTTCTTCAAAAATATGATGGAAAGTCTCCCAGTCATGTTCGTTGGTTTGGATTCTAAGAGATCCATTCCCGTGCTCTTACAATTCAGACTATTTCCCAAAATTTCACAATCCAAAATAATTCGAGTGCCTTTTGCGCTACTTCAAACTTCACCTTCATTTCCTTTGTAAAAAATACTATTCAAAATTGCGTAAAACATTTTCACAAGATTCGGATAACACACAAAATCATTTTCCTTTGAATCAATTAAACTAAGAATTCCATTTTGATCAAAGAGAGATTAAATATAATAATATGGAAAATTGTTGAAAATAGCGAATTTACCGTATGAACTTTACTAAAGGTTACTTAGTCAATTAATCTTTGATAGCTTCCGGATCATTAAAAATAAAGCTTTTATGGCTTTGGACAGCCTCTTGGTACTTGGAGTGCTTGAGAGGCGTGGTAAAGGTACCAAATTATTCACAAGATTGCCTACCTGCTAGCCTGGTTTGAAGTGACAGAACATTATACAAGAACGTAAAGGATAAAACATGAGCTTGGTAAAGGTACCAAGACTACTAAGTGCTCACAGGGATACTAATCCCTATATGCATCACTAATACTAATAACTTTCTTAAGATTAGAAAAAAGGAAGCGAGATCGAAGATATAATGTGCCGAAAACTTGGAGTAAGGATAACACCTATCCTACGAAGCATCATTTAACAGTTTCACATTGCTAATACCATCATCTCCTTTAGTTGCAAAAACCAGTTCCTCACCATCTTTGATACAATAAAAGTCTTACTTCACCTTCTCTTCCCACAAACATAAAATAATGGTCAAAATTCGACCTATATCTCATTTCTGACCTATCGTGAACCCATGTACCCTCAGCGTCATATTAACTAAAAGGGTACTCTAATACAGAGGCATCAGAGGACATAACCTCTAAAGTAGCTTCTACCTTGGGATTAGGCTCAACTGAAACGGGCAGATTCTTAGGCTTTGGGACCCATTTCAGATTTGGCTTATGAAGAGGTATGTTGATAGCAGGGACAATAGCCTAACAACTTGTATCAACTACATGACCAAAAGACTAACACTTAAAACAAAATTTCTAGACAACTGTATTGGACATCAACATCAAATCCTTCAACAAAAGTGACTTTGGGCTTATTCGATAAAGGCTTCAATGGAGTGATTTCTATTACAGCTCTAACATACTTTAGACTCTTTCTATCCATAGTATTTGAATCAAAGCATCGATGCTTGCCAATCAAGCCATCCAACCAGTTTAAACCAATCAAAGGTTGTAGAACAGATGGAATGTTAGTGAATGTGGCCTAAACCGGGATGGATAGAAATTGTTCTCTAGTCTTTCCAACTATGAAACTCTAAAGTTTAATTATGAATGGTTTCCCCTCAATTACTAAAGGATCCCTCCAAGGATGCCCAACTTGTCATTCAGATAGGTGAACTTGAGATAAAACATAGAATCAAAGAACTGGATGTGTTGTTTACCTCTCATTCTCCAATAACAATTACACTATTCGCGGACCACTTGATAGAGGAAAATGAGTCAAGGAAAAAGCCTACAAAGTGATCAGACTAGTAATCCTCCCTGACATAGTGTAGATCAGGCGATATAACCGTGGATGCCGGAAATAGGATCTTGCGAGGTCGTAGTGATTTCGTTAGCCAAAAAAGAAAAAGAATTGGCCAGTGGTTCGGGATGAGATCTGGAGATCGATGGGTCAGAGACGTAAGAACGACCAGATCTCATACACAATAGAGGGATGAGTGGCTTGGATTTTGGGGAAGCTCAGCGATGAGGGAATGGTCAAGATGGATGAGGTAAATCGCGTACCAAGCAGCCATTAACGAAGAACCAAGGCGACCATTATTTTTATTTCTTTGATTTAAAGTGTATATTTATAATATATAAAAATGATAGTAAAACTTAAATACATATTAAAATTTTGATTTTAAAACATGTTAAAACAACTCTTAGACTTGTAAAGTATTCTAATCATAATACAAGTGAATAATAACACTTGCTAAACATTCTAGAAAATGACTTGAAGAATAATAATAAAATACTTAACATATAAAACTACAAATAAAAATATAAGAAAGTTAAATTAAAAATATAATTTAAGATTAATCCTTAAACTTTGAAATTTAAAAATATTAATAAATTGCCAGTGTGAACACAAAAATTTACACTAGCCAAATATAAAAAAGCAGAAGAACAAGAAAAAGGGTTTCGGATAGTGAAGACGGAACCAAGCGGGAAAAGCTCAGGAAGAAAGCTCCGAAAGTTGTAGAACCAACATCAAGAGAAAGAAATTAGAAAGTTGATACTAGTAATGAAATGTTCAGGGAATCACAACCATACCGAAAGCTTGAGAGTATCGGTCCAACACCAACAACGGAATAAGAAGGCAAACCTATGAAAGTGACACCTAGAAAGCCAACATCGAAAGGGAGATAAGATCAAGACATAGTATTGTTACTACCAAATTTAGCACAAAACCAGATTCCGATGAAGGGGTATCAGACCGTAGCCAGCTCAAAAGAGTGAAACGAGACCCGAAACTAGGAAAGCATTCTATATTATCCGAAACACAACAAGAAGCATCAAGCCAGGAAAAAGGAGACGAAAGGGTTATCGACACTAATTATCTTATTGTTGAGAAAGAAGAAGGTAAAGAAGTTAGAGCCATAAAAAGCATGGACGCAAGGAAAACATTCCGAAAGGTAGTTGTTAGAGTCAAAGCTTGTCAACCCCTGAAAGACATCTTCGAAAGCCATAAAGGGAAGTACCGAGAGCATGCTTCCATAAGACCAAGACAAATTCCAAAGACTCACCAAAAATAAACCAAAGCTTATAATAAGAAGAGTTACCCACACTAATTTTCTTAGTGTCGATACTGACAGAGGTGAAGGTTCTGTAGTCCTAGGAAACTAAAGCATAAGAGCAAATATAATGAGAGATTGAAACCGGAAATCACTGCCGAAAGATGGAAGCACCTCCTAAAGCTATCCACACCAACTGAATTAGTGTCGGTACACTATGAAGAAACATTATTCAAGTTAAGCTCCAAAAGCCTAGACCGACACACCGAAAGAAAAGTTAGGTCTGATAGTAATGTTGCGTAGAAAGAAAAGCGACCGAAACCAAGACAACCAGAACCAAAAGATGCAAAAGCGGCCGAAGCCACGTTACTGCATTTGAAAGGCGCTTCTGCCGAGTTTACAACCAAGGGTCCCAGTATGCTTATAAATAAGACCCCAGGGGTCTCATTTTCGGGGTCTATTCCTTATTCTCAAATCTTGTACTCATTTTAGAGAGTTCAAACCCTAATTTGTAAATCAAATCGGGGATTTTCCTTATAACCGCCACCATGAATAAGATCACCAAAGCCCCTAAAGTGGACGTAGGTTCAATCCAAACCGAACCATTATAAATCGTTGTGTCCTCTACTATTTTGCATATTATATTTTATATTGTTGTGCTTATGCATATATACTCTTTTCAACCCAATTCTTACAACAATTACCTAACTACCCTTAATGTATATTTTAGTTCTGATGGTGCGATTGTTGTTGTCCCATCCGAAGGTAACACTTGGCTCTTGAGTTTCATAAGCATGATACTCACCTCTTGAAGGAAGAGTAATTAATCTTCGGACTAAAGGTCTTGATACCTAAGGAGCGGTGAGTTCAATCAAGCTCAAAAGTACTAGATTATTGAAACACCCTTCTGTAAACCGTTTAGCTTCCTAACTTGAGTTGCGCTTAGGGAGCCCTTATCCCAAGGTAACTATTTGTCTTTGAGTCTCACAAGCGTGATACTCACCTTTTGAAGGAAGAGTAACTATTCTTCGGGCTTAAGACCTTGATATCTAGGAAACGGTGAAATGAGTCAGGCTTGTAGGAACTAAATAATCCCTAAGTTCCTTTAGGTCCATATCCATACCCTTATTTCCAGCGTAATCGAAAAATATCATCAACATTTTGGCGTTAGAAGGAGGGCTTAAACCTCCGACCTTGTAGTTAACAGCCACATTCCTAATCATGTTATTTCGTCTCGTATTGGACTAAGCTTTGAAGAAGCAAGACTATATATAAAGAGTCTCAACAAGAAGCTTTTGAATATCGAATGGCTACTTCAAACATCATTGATCTAAGCTAGTTGAAAGATAGAATAACCTAGATCTCCGACCTTATTCCTTACAATTCCACCCTTGTGACTAACCCTAATATCTCCTACCTTCGTCATTACTTTCCTATTTCTATATAACGCCTTCACCCTTATTTCCCTTTCTATTATAAAAAGAGACTCCCAATACCCATTAAAGATGGTTAAACCAAGAAAGAACCACGAGCAAGATTTTAGCGCATCATCCACCCTAGAAGATGGTATACGTTCAGACTTCAGCTTAGCGAATTTGCCAACTGGGTAACCTTCAAACTTAAGGAAAAAGCAGATGTTGAATTGGAAGTACTGCATTAGATCCACAGATCGAAACTACAGGGAGGTTTATTGAAGAATATATGGTCGAAAGGACTTCTAAAGAAAACCTACGAAGTAGAATCAAGGACAAGAACTTCAGGACCTAAACACCCAAATTATAATCACAATAAGCCTATAGGACGGCCCCATTATGTAAGAAAGTAATCAAGCGTTAAGGGAAATGGTCAGTTTGGAAGAAAATGAAAGCCCGGTGTAGCTAGAAAATAGAGAGTTACAAGGAATATCCTTTTCTAATGAAATAATGATAGCTAAAGTTCCACCCAATATGAAAATACCACCACTCCTATATGATGGAATTACGGATCCTGAAGAACACCTTTCCATCTTCAAAAGTTACATGGATTTGCATAACACTCCCGAAGCGTTGCGATGCAAGATTTTATTGACAACCCTTCGTATATAAGCTAACAAATAGTATAGACACTATCATGGCCCGATCATCACAACTTGGAAACAATTATCCACTGCATTTAGCAAATAACCCCATGTGTGGAAGGACCCAACAATCAACATCTATGATCTAGCCACTATTATACAGTGATCAGAAGAATCACTTGACAACTATCTGAAGAGATTTCATACCAAGTTGCTCAAAATAAAAGGAGCAACAGACAGAGAGAAGCTGATATTTGTGCATTCAAGGTTGATTGCACCTACACCTTTCTGGAAGGAGCTTATCCAAAACAGATGTGAAAGCCTGAATGATTTTTATTCTAGGGCTGACAAATTCATCCATATAAAAGAAATTTCTTAACACAAAGAAAAGCTTGCAACAAGGTTAGGAGGCAAGTGAGTTTTGTTCCAATTATTTTGTAGAAGGTAATTCAAAGTCAGACAAAGGAAAAGATTACTATTATCATATGGCAAAAGGGCATTAAACCAGTCAATGTCGTGATTTGACAAAGAGGATCCAAACCAAAAAGTAAGAAGATCTTATTAAAAGAGTTTGGAAGATGAACGATGGGAGAAAATAGATGAAAGCAATCCAGTAGAGGATAAAAATTTAACAATAAGTTTTTCGTTTAAAATGCTTACATTCATTAGTCATTTCGCTTTGTATCTCGCTTGTAATCAAACATATATTAATACAAGTTTAAGTGTCATTACAGGTAAAAACCAAAACCTATTCAATCCTGCTGTTAACCCCATTAAATCGCGGTCCAAAAATTGATAGTCATCTGTCCAGTGAAGAGATCGCTCATACGCCATTCCTCTCGGTCATGCATTCGAACAGGTCGGTCAAAAAGAGTGTGACCGGTTGGTCAAAAAGAGTGTGAACCGATCGGTAAAAAAGAGTGTACCTAGTCGGTCAAAATGAGTGTGAACCGATCGGTAAAAAAAAGTGTAACTGGTCAGTCAAAAAGAGTGTGAACCGATCGGTATAAATAGAGTGTGAACCGATCGGTATAAAAACAGTGTGTGACCGATTGGTATAAAAGGAGTGTATGACCGACCGGTATAAAAAAGTGTATGACCGATCGATATAAAAGGAGTGTAACCGACCAATATAAAGAGAGTGTATGACTGATCGGTATAAAAAAGAGTGTATGACCGATCGGTATAAAAAGAGTGTATGACCGATCGGTACAAAAAAGTAGTGTAACCGACTGGTATAAAAATGAGTGTAACTGACCGGTACCACTTTACAACTGTCGCCAATTGTACTCAATGGCATTTCTGTAAATAAATTATAGACCGACCGGTACCCTGCACACCATAATTACA
The DNA here is from genome assembly GCA_030737875.1 of Allium sativum. NCBI lineage: Eukaryota > Viridiplantae > Streptophyta > Magnoliopsida > Asparagales > Amaryllidaceae > Allium > Allium sativum. The sequence continues at coordinate 392,055,814 of CM060924.1, read as the reverse complement.
AGACTGCCACTGCCCCCAAACTACACCTATAAATAGCCCATTCCTCCACACTTCAAGGGACCGATTTTCTCTACCCCGAACGGGCCGCCAAATCATTTCTTCAACCTCCAAGCTCCATTCTAATGGCTTCCATGGACTTAGCAAAACTTCTCCAACTTCATGAGAATCAAATCCATTCATATGATCATTATAGCTACATTCAATCGGATCAAAGCTTCATGGATCTCCTTCATATATCATGAAAAGTCTCTCCAACACATTCAAAGGATCTCCAATCTCTCTCTAGCCTAGATCTACCACTAAACCTTTAAGGAATTTATGAAGATCACTCAATCGCTCAAGTGAACGAAGATTTATACATCTATCACCACAAAGCAAAAGATCCTATCAATTCCTAGACGAATTCAAGTGGAATTAGATCCTAAAAGAGAGTGAAAAGAGGAGATAAAGGAAAATGAATGTAAAAGAGAGTTCATTCATATTGTAAAAAAAAAGATATCATAATGAGAATGGGTTCTAAAGTTGACGTAGATCCATATTGAATCGAACCACTATAAAAATCTCTTTGTGTTCTTACTTTTATGCTTTTATTTTTGTGATCGTGGTTCTACATTTTAATCTTACCGAATCGGTGAAGTGCACACTTGCACCATTTTGTGTTTGTGTCATTTTTGACGCAAACATTTGGCGCCCACCGTGGGGCCGCGATCGCATCTCCTACCTTCGCCTTAAAGTTCTAAGCCTACTTCTACCGTAGATTCTGCAAATCTAAGATCTAGGACAATCGACGAATTCTCATCAAAATTCAAGACCTTGTCCGAGATCATGGCCAAATGAAAGAAGACCACTAGCAATATCGTTGAGGAAAATGACAATGTTGCTAATCACGAAACTACTCCACTCACCAATCGATTTGAAGGTGGAGAAAATTCAATGTCCGGGGCTAGAGTGACTAAAGCCGAATTAGATGCCGTCGTCGCTAATTTGAGTCAACGTATGGAAGCCTCCAACAAAGCTTTAATCGATGCTAACAAAACTCTTGTTGATGCTAATCAAGCCTTGATGAATAAAGTGAGCGCTCTCCTAAACACTCAAGCAAATCCCGCTCCTCCTCTGGAAATCCATGTCAACCTTGAAGAGAATGCAAACTCGTCATCCTCCGATCCTCATAATGACAACTTAGAAGGATTTGTTGGCGAAGACGATGCTAATGTCGAAGACTCAAAGTTTAATGCTATGAACCACTCCTATCGAAATAACCGACGAGTTGCAAGGCTCGTCAAGGGGGCACCTTCCCATAGTGGAAGTAAAAGACCTAGATCCACCAAACGTGATCGCTCGCCACGATGAACATCCGGAAAAGAGATCGAGGTCCGCTCTCCGGAACAACACAACTCGAAGGAATACATCACGGATGTGGTAAAGCAAATCATGAAAGACAACATGCCTCGCAAGGATAGTGAAAGGGAATGGGACTTCTCTCTCGGCAAAACCCATTCACAAAGAGGATCTGCAAAGCTGAATTCCCCAAAAAGTTCACTCATCTTACTTTGCCTCCGTATAACGGAAATTCTGATCCGAATCACTTCCTATACAAGTACGAGTGGTATATGAATGGAGCTAAAGCAACAGACGAGATCAAATGCCTATACTTCCCTCTCTATCTAGAAGGTGTCGCATCACTATGGTTCACAAGGCTCCCTCCCAAATTCATCAACCAATTCGATGATTTGATTCTGAAATTCAAAGAGCAGTTCAGGCTACAAGCAATAAAGGCAAAGGATGTCATTCTCTTACTTCAATGAAACAAAGGCCAGAAGAATCTGTTAAAGCTTTCCTCAAAAGATTTGATGCAGTTGTATCCGAAGTAGGAAATCCCGAGCCTCGTATGATCTTAATGTCTCTAATCGGTGCTATAGATGAGAATAACAAATTTGGCAAATGGATCAAAATGAAAGAGCCAAGCACGCTTGACAATTTCTATAAAAAAGCCAAGGAGTACATGAGATTGGAAAATAAGGCTGCACCTCTTCAGATGTCTAATTCAAACCAACTTCCTAAAGCTTCTTAAAATTCTGTTGCTCGGTATAATCAGAATAATACTCAGGGACAGAAGCGCATCAATGATGGGAATGACAACAAGGCTAATAAAAAGTCTCGCCATTTCAACTCATCAGAACTGACACCTTTAAATGACACTCCTGAAAATATCTATCTTGCAACAAAGAATTCTGAAGAGAATGCGGAGCCAGATCCGATAAGGATAAGCGATAAAGCAGCAAACTCAGGAAAATTCTGCAGATTTCACAACAAGCCTGGTCATAACACTAATGAGTGCCGACACATAAAGAACCTCATTGAGGAGTTGATCAGAAAAAAATAGGCTACAGCAGTATGTAAAGAATCCGCAAGCCATGAATCCTTCTACAACTCCTCAGGGGCAAGGGGCATCAAATGATCAGTCTGGTCCAAGCAACGTATCTTCTGCTCAAATCATGCCATGGCTGATCATCAACTGATAACCATTGATTGCAAACCAATTCCAATGGCTCAGAATAAGCGATCAACATCGCCACTGCTTTACTTCCTTCTTTATTTCATGATTTAGTTCATGCTTTACTTCGCATTTTACTTTTTGTTATATTTAGAAACTTCTTGTAAACAGTCTGTAATAATCTGCAAGTGATGCACTGAACATTAGCTCTACAACTAAGAGCATATCTGTATGAATGAAATTCTTGCTTGCAAAATTATATGTCAAATCAAAATTTTCTTAAAAGACGATTTCATATTGTAGGCCTTATATCGAACACTTGTTCTTGTAGCATCATGACCCCAACAACGCTAGTTCAAGTGCCAAATGCTGTAAATATCAATATGTGAAAATGCAAAAATAGAGAAGCACCGCTTTGAAAAGTGTATGGGAAATTCGCAAAGATCTAAACAACGAGCAAGCGCCACGACAAACAAACACTAGAGCCGTAGCCTTTATCTAAGGGGCATTTCCCTAACTGAGAGGTTCACAACACCAGTTTCTAAACAGGAATATCCTGCCAAGTCGAAAATCCGACAAAAGAGCTGATAGTTGCCCCGTGAAACGATATAACGGTCGCTCAATTCATTTGCATAGCATCTGATACGGTCAGACGTGAAGAATGAAAACTCATTTGCATAGCGTCTGATACGATAAGATGTGAAGAATGAAATCCACTTGCGTAGCATCTGAAATCTCAGATGTAAAGAGTGTCAAACCCATTTGCGTAGCGTTTGATATGATCAAATGTGAAGAATGAAAAACTGCTTGCATAGCATCTGAAAAATTAGATGTGAAGAGCATCAACTCATTTGCGTAGCATCTGATATGATCAGATGTGAAGAATGAACAACTCATTTGCGTAGCGTCTGATATGATAAGATGTGAAGAATGAAATCCACTTGCGTTGCATCTGAAATCTCAGGTGTGAAGAATGTCAAATCCATTTGCGTAGCATCTGGAATCCCCAGATGTGAAGAATGAAATCCACTTGCGTAGCATCTAAAATCTCAGGTGTGAAGAGTGTCAAACTCATTTGCGTAGCGTTTGATACGATCAGATGTGAAGAATGAAAAACCGCTTGTGTAGCATCTGAAAAAAGCAGATGTGAAGAGCGTCAATCCATTTGCGTAGCATTTGAAATCCCCAGATGTGAAGAAGGAAATCCACTTGCGTATCATCTGAAATCTCAGATGTGAAGAGTGTCAAACCCATTTGCGTAGCGTTTGATATGATCAAACGTGAAGAATGAAAAACCGTTTGCGTAGCATTTGAAAAATCAGATTTGAAGAGCATCAACTCATTTGCATAGCATCTGATATGATCAGATGTGAAGAATGAACAACTCATTTGCATAGCGTTTGATATGATCAGACGTGAAGAATGAAAACCCATTTGCGTAACATCTGGAATCTCAGATGTGAAGGGTATCGAATCATTTGCATAGCATCTAGAACCCCCTATATGTGAAGAATAAAATCCATTCACGTGACATCTGATCATTTCAGGCACGGCAGATTATTGGGCACTAAACCCGAAGTCTACCCTTAACGGGGGCACCAATTGATCGTCAGAATCAGAAAGCACCTGATGCAATAACGACAAACATTGGGGTTCTAACCAAAGTCCTTTCTGAAGGCACTACTTTTGAACAAACCACCGCTTGGGTTAATCAATATAATTGAGCGGAAAAATTCCCCAATATTTGAATTAACCAAGCCGGATTCTGGATGGAGTTCGGGTTTAACCAATTAACTTGCGTCGTGTCTGGAAATCTCAGACACGACAGGTATTAGATTTTAGACCAAACGAGGGCCACAAATCCAAAGTACTTCCCTAGAGGAAGGTTGAGAACGATCTCCTAAACTAGGGGCAAGATTTCCTAGCCTTCTCCAAAGAGAAGCAGAGAATAAATTACCAATGCATATTCCCAAATATGAAATATCGACCATCATATGGGTCATTAAAACAATAGCGTTTGAAATCCATAGTCGGCTTTTGTCAATTAGTTGGTTTTAATCGTTAAATGCGAAATCGAATTAGAATATCGCATTTATGCAAACAGTTTTCAATGAGTTTTAAACCATTGAATAAAACAAGCTTGGCACGAACACTTTATTCAGTTCAAAATAAATTCGCTTTAGATCATTTTTTAATGATTAACTAATCCACTATCGATATGGACGGTCGATGGTGAAGTATAAGTCCAGAATTGTGCAATCGCTTGTTTTAATTACAGAACAAGTGGCGTAGAACATATGAATTCGAAGTATGGTTTTCCATAGCAGACAAAAAGCTATAACTGGATCTCAATGCAGAATACATCAAAAACAATGTTCATTTCGAAGCCCACATTTCTCGTAAGCAAAAAATAGAAGCTTCGAGGGGCAAATGATAACCTCGTTAAAACGCGGTCCAAAAATTGATAGTCAACTGTCCAGTGAAAAGATCGCTCATACGTCGTTCCTCTCAGTCATGCATTCGAACCGGTCGGTCAAAAAGAGTGTGACCGGTCGGTCAAAAAGAGTGTGAACCGATCGGTAAAAAAGAGTGTAATTGGTCGGCCAAAAAGAGTGTGAACTGATCGGTAAAAAAGAGTGTAACTGGTCAGTTGAAAAGAGTGTGAACCGATCAGTATAAAAAAAGAGTGAACCGATCGGTATAAAAAGAGTGTGTGACCGATCGATATAAAAGGAGTGTATGACCGACCGGTATAAAAAAGAGTGTATGACCGATCGGTATAAAAGGAGTATAACCGACCGGTATAAAAAGAGTGTATAACCGATCGGTATAAAAAAGAGTGTACGACCGATTGGTACAAAAAGAGTGTATGACCGATCGGTATAAAAAAGGAGTGTAACCGACTGGTATAAAAAGGAGTGTAACTGACCGGTACCACTTTACAGCTATCGCCAACTGTACTCAATGGCATTTCTGTAAATAAATTATAGACCGATCGGTACCCTACACACCGTAATTACAAGACTGCCACTACCCTCAAACTACACCTATAAATAGCCCATTCCTCCACACTTCGAATAGAAAATCAGGGTTCCACTCTCGACAAGCATAGTGTGTTAAAAAAGGTAATAATATTGTTTGACATTTTTTTATGAGTGCTAAACATCATTTTGACCAAACTTTAGAGTAATGAATGTTAGGGGTAAGTATCTCATGAGTTTGGAGAACTTCCATGTGTAAAGTGTCGAAGTATGACAAACCTTATCTGGAATACTTCGAATGAGAGACCTAAAGCAGCAACCTGGATGCTAACTTAAAAAACTTTACTTTGGAGTAGTAGTGGCATATCCGTATTCTATATGTGAATATGACATAAGGAATTTAAACATTCTTCTTTGGAAAGCAGCATAGAAAATACATAATTAGACTTTATTGCTAGAATAATGTGGATCTATAGGTTTATTTTCTAAAAGATTTTTTTTGTAAGTTGAAAAATATATACTTGGAATAATAAGGAAAAAAGGGTTCAGGGCTTAGACTTAAACTTGTGCCATAGAAATCCGGAAACTTAAATACAATAAAAAATCTGAGACTTAGACTTGAATAAATAGAAATCACATGGAAGCCCCAAGACTCGCACTCAAGTAAGTAGAAAATCAGCAATTCATATAGGAATTAATAGAAGTCCCGAGACTCACACTCAGGTAAGTAGAAATCACATGGAAATCCTAGGACTCACACTCAAGTAAGTAGAAAAACAACAATTCAAATAGGAATTAATAGAAGTCCTGAGACTCAAGTAAGTAGAAATCACATGGAAATCTCGAGACTCACACTCGGGTAAGTAGAAATCAGAAATCATATAGAAACCATGAGGCTCACACTCGGGTAAGTAGGAATCAGAAATCATATAGAAACCCCGGGACTCACACTCGGGTAAGTAGGAATCAGAAATCATATAGAAACCCCGGGACTCACACTCGGGTAAGTAGGAATCAGAAATCATATAGAAACCCCTAGACTCACATTCGGGTAAGCAAGAATCCGAAATCATATAGAAACCCCGAGATTCACCGTCGCATAAGTAGAAATCAGAAATCATGTAGAAACCCCGAGACTCACACTCGGGTAAATAGGAATCAGAAATCATATAGAAACCCCGAGACTCACATCGGGTAAGTAGAAATCAGAAATCATTTAGAAAGCCCGAGACTCACACTCGGGTAAGTAGAAATCAGAAATCATATAGAAAACCCGAGACTCACACTCGGTAGGTAGAAATCAGAAATCATAAGAAACCTCGAGACTCACACTTGGGTAAGTAAAAATCAGAAATCATATAGAAACCCCTACACTCACACTCGGGTAAGCAGGAATCAGAAATCATATAGAAACCCCGAGACTCACTTTCGGGTATAGAAATCAAAAACAATATGGTAACCCCGAGACTCACACTGAGGTAAGTAGAAATCAGAAATCATATAGAAACTTCGAGACTCACACTCGGGTAGATATAAATCAGAATTCAAATAGAAACCCCGAGACTCACACTTGGGTAAGTAGAAATCAGAAATCATATAGAAATACCAAGACTCACACTCGGGTAAGTAGGAATCAGAAATCATATACAAACCCCGAGACTCACACTCGGGTAAGTAGAAATCAGAAATTTATAAAAACCCCGAGACTCACACTCAGGTAAGTAGAAATCAGAAATTATTAGAAAATGCTATAAGTAAAATGCCTTAGCACAAGCATTAAAGAATTATCTAAAGTTCACTCAAAGATCATTCAATGATAACATCACAAATCATCCAAGGATTATTGATGCAAGCAATGTTAAACATCCTATATATCATTGAGAGTAACCAAACAACCGTAAATCATTTGGGTTCCTCAGAAGCTTACTCAGAGAAACCACACAAGCAAAAGAGCCATAAATATATTGAGGAATAGTTTCTCGGACGCATATGTAGAGGACTGATTTCGATATAAATTAATCTTATCCTGAACCAAATGATCATTCAGCAGTAGTTTTGTTCAATTTCCATTTGATACAAATTAATCCTATCCTGAACAAAATAATCGTTCAGCAGTAGTTTTGTTCAGTTTTCAAACCATTTGACCTTCAGCAGTAGTTTTGTTCAATCGTTTCATCATTTAACCACTCAGTAGGTAATTCCGTTCAATCGTCCAAATTTTCAATTGTTTGATCGTTCAGTAGGTAGTTTCGTTTGGTTATTTGAATCCGCAATCGTTCAGCGAGAAGTTTCGTTAGGTCATTTGGCTATCAACCATTCAACAAGAAGTTTTGTTTGATTATTCGGTCATTGGGTATCTAACGTCTAGTCTTAATCCAAACCCCCAGGATATGCAAATGAATGAATGCTCTCTAAGAGAGTGATATTGGTCTCTTTATGGGTAGATGCATAACTAGCCCCACTTAAGGGGCAACTCCACTAGTTGGAGATTCAAGTATTTAGATAAGATCGTTAGATTCCCCATTCAATGTTAGTTGGAGAATGTCAAATTTTAAACAATAGAAGTTTGCACATTATACACAATTAGGTTTATAAAATTCATAATTTAAAAAAGTTTGTGCTTCCCCTTACATCACTAATTTGGGATATATGTAACTAATACCAAAACTTGTTTAATGATTTTTAAGTTACAGATATACAAGGACCATAGGAATATGTCCTAAAAAACAAAAGCTTCTTTATACTAAGGGGAGGGCTAACTATTAACACCAAAATTTGCACTAGCCAAATATAAAGAAGAAGAAGGATAAGAAAAAGGGTTTCAGGTAGTAAAGATGAAACCAATTCGGAAAAGCTCTGGAAGCAAGCTCCAAAAGTTGCGAAACCGGCACTGAGAGCAATAAATTAGAAAGTTGATACTAGTAGCGAAAGATTCAGAGAATCAAGGTCGATACCGGAAGCTCGAGAGTATTAGTCCGACACCAAAAGCGGAATAAGAAGGCAAACTTATGAAAGTGACACCCAGAAAGCCAACATCGAAAGAAAGATAAAATCAAGACGTAGTATTGCTACTACCAAATTTAGCACAAAAACCAGATAACGGTAAAGGGGTATCGGACCGCAGCTAGCTCAAAAGAATGACCCAAGACCCGAAACCCGGAAAGCATTCTATATTATCCAAAACACAATAGGAAGCATCAAGCCAATCAAAAGGAGACAAAAGGGTTATTGGCACTAACTAACTCAGTGTCGAGACAGGAGAAGATAAAGACGTTAGAGCCATAAGAAGCAGGAACATGAGGAAAACATTCCGAAAGGTAGCTGTTGGAGTCAAAGCTTGTCGATCCCTGAAGGACAGCTCCGAAAGCCATCAAGGGATGTACCGAGAGCATGCTTTCGCAAGACTGAGACCAATTCCAAGAACTCACCGAAATTAAACCGAAGCTTATAATAAGAAGAGCTATCCACACTAATTTGCTTAGTGTTGATACCGAAAGAGGTGGAGGTTCTGAAGTCCTAGGAAATTAAAGCACAGGAGCAAATACAATGAGGGCTTGAAGCTGAAACTCATTACCAAAAGCCGGAAGTACCTCCTAAAGCTATCCATACCAATTGACTTGGTGTCAGTACATTATGAAGAAATAATATCCAAGTTAAGCACCTAAAGCCAAGACCGGCACACCAGAAGCAAAGTTAGGTCCGGTAGCAATGCTGAAAAGAAAGAAGGCAGCCGAAACCGAGACAACCAAAACCGAAAGATGCAAAAGCGGCCGAAGCCATGTTTTGCGTCATCCGAAATGGGACTCTACTGAGTTTACAACCAAATGGTCCCAATATGCCTATAAATAAGAACCCAAGGGTCTCATTTAAAGGGACTATTCCTCATTCTCAAACCTTGTACTCATTCTAGAGAGCTCAAACCCTAATTTGTCAATCAAATTTGGGATTTTCCTTGTAACTTCCTGAAACACCCCACCACCGTTAAGGTCACTCATAAAGGGAATGCATTAACTTCGGTGAAGCATTATAGGTAAAGGATACAGATAAATTACAAGACAGACATATAAACAACGGAAAACTGGAATTATTTCATAAGCAACGTGGTCTAGTCAAAACATTACAACCATTGTCTCAAAACCCAACTTCCAAGTTATTACAATAAAGCTTCTGTCTTGATTAAAAACTCAAAATACATAAAGAAGCATAAAGCAGTAGTAAAGCGACATAAATCCCCAATAAAAGTGTAACCATAGCCATAGCCCAAGAAAAGAGAATCCAAGCAATACATCTACTCTCTTCAAGCTGGAAAAAAGTCTGAACTAAGCTGAAGTATTCCTTCCCTGCGGACCGGGGGGGGGGGGGGGACGGAAGAAAAGAAGACGAAAGAAAATGGGTCAGACATAAGTCTGGTAAGTCTAGTGATATTTCAGCATGTAAACAATAAAAAAGATCATGACATGAATAAACTGAATATAGGACAATACCATAGTGACAAGATACCATAAGGCAAGATAAGTTGAATATGTTATCGCACTCATTTCCCTTTCTCTACACCTACTAACGAATGTTTCAACTTGCATCATGAGTTCATAATAAAATGATCCCTTTATCAATCGCCTCTTACTTGCATTCATCTATTACTTGTGTCATTCGACCCCGCTTGATTGTAGATACTTGTGCTGGTCCCACCATGGGGTGTATCAATCCCTATGGTGGCAACCCGACACAATTCAAGATGCACAGTGTATAACTACTGATGCCCAGTGCCTGATTTTTCCACTCCGGAGTACGTGCACGCCCGTACTCCATCAGAACCTACACTGACGCACCACCCGCCGCTATTTTGACCACTTATAATCAGCTCAGTAATCGTGCCCCACACTTCCTAGTTTAGGGTACCATGACACAACTATGTGCGTTACTGCTGAAATGGGTCCCCGTTACTAGGGTTTCCTAATCAACATGTTATAATGGTTAAGTGTTCTCCATGTAACCTAACCCCACCCATCTGTTTAATTAACATTTTGTATTGGTTAAGTGTTGCCTAAGTTAACTTAACCCTTCCATTCTTAGCATGTCCGTTCATTAGCATTAATTCATTCATTAATGCCTCAACCTTTCACATTAGAACTATTGTTTGCGGTTGCTGGATGTGCCGGGCGGTTACGGGCAGACTTCTACCACAAACTCATTCTAACGTCGGGTTTTGGGCTTAATGCGCTAACCTCTCATATTAGATCTGTTTTTGCGGTCACTGGATGTGCCGGGTGGTTCCGGGCAGTCTTACACCGCAACTCAATCTTACCTCGTGTTAGGCATGTTCATCTTTTAGCCAAATTACATATTTTCCATACATGTCCAATTCTAGATTTTTATATGCCAATTACCCACTATGGTAGTCAATTCAAGTTATGCCACATTTACTTGTTATGCCCAAAATTACTCAATTAAGTTATACCCAATTCCTCGTGTTTCAATTGTACGTTTGACGAGATTCAGTCTAGGCACCGAATAAACCTAGTATTCATAAAATAAAAGAAAAAGAAAAGGGAATTGACAAGGAACACAAGAATTGACATAAGAAACAAAATAGGCATGTAAACGTATTCCCAATCCAAGAATCATGTTTCCAATAGGCATGTGTACATTAATAATAAGTATGGCCAACTGAGCAAGTTACATCATCGACATAAAGATTCGATAGAATTGAACATAAGAGTATCACCAATTTGGTGTAAAACATGATAGGTTCTATTGTTTCAATCACAACAGCCTCATAAACATAGGTAATTCAGATTTGGCAAAAGGATAAACATGAATCAGAATTGATTATCTCACAATTAGGCATAGTGGTGTACAATATGATAGGTTCCATTTTTCCAATCACAATAGTCTCATAAACATAGGTAATTCAGATTTGGCAAAAGGATAAACATGAATCCGAATTAGGCATAGTTCTAGATCCGATTATCATAGTTATGATTTCTATTAGGTGTTTAAATCTGAATAATAATTGTACTTACAGTGAAAGGTTTATAAAAGTGAATTAGTTGACGTTGTAGTGATTCTAATCTTTCTTTGTCGATTGAAGAAGAAAACCTCTACTTTGATTTGATGCTCTTCTAATTTGATTTCTAGTTTGGAGAAGATGGAGGCTAGGCTAGCTTAGAGATGGACAGCATGACGGCTTCATAGAATAGGATTGTTAGGGTTAAGGTTTGATGTGTTTATATAGGAGTATACGATTATTATAAGCTTTTTGATCAACCTAGGAGTCATTAGAGCCATGGAGTCCAAGAAAATGCGTCATCAGGCCAATCAGAAGTCGCCACGTAGCCCTATGACTTAGAAAATCGTCACTGTCCAGAACAGTCAGCAGGGGTCGACCCCTACCGGGGGGGGGGGGGGGTTCGACACCCATGTCGACACCCCTATAGGGGGTCGACTCCTATGTCGACACCCCTGAGCTGGAGATTTTCCGCTCAGCCGATTTTCTGAATTTTTGAATTTCGAACTGAATTAATTATTTAATTATTATCTTAATTTAATTTCTGCTTACAATTGAAATCTTCTAACCTCCATAACTTCTTCATACGAAGTCCGATTCACGCAAACTCGGACTCTATCTCAAGCAGAATTCCGAAACGAACGCAATGGCATAACCCGTTTCACCTAATTATTCTTCTTAAAATTTAGTGTTCTTAAATTTGCTAATTTTAATATTCATAGAAAATACGGGGTGTTACATTCTACCCTCCTTAAAGGATTTCGTCCCTGAAATCTCTAAGTTAAGAAGAATGTATCCTAACATCCAACATCCATCTACTCAACCATCGATCACCGGCATCCATTGTCCTTAAAAATATTTCTAATGCTTTCATGATCATATGCATAGTGTGTGTATATGTCCTTATCTAATGCAAAATCAGGCGGTCTACTGATTCAGTTGACCTCCTTAATGCGAATCATGTCAGTGCTATGAGTCCATCATGTATGCAATTACTCCTAATCGTACTTTATAACTTCTACATGAGTGCCCAATCATTCATACAAATGCAACGTCCATATGATAACACATCAAGTTTCAATCCATATACAAATACATATATGCATATGCAATATGGAAGTGACTGAGCCGATCCAGTACCTAATGTGTGTGTATATGCATCCACGAGAAATCACTAGCAACTACTTGCATCCACTTGCAACCATCAATCATAACACTTTTACATACATTGGTTTCTACCTAAGGATTAAGAATATGACCGATGAGATATACTTAAAAGATAGATACAAGCATGCATAAACTTATGGAAAAAGAGATCAAGGATGTACCCTCAAAAAGATAAGGGTAGGCTGCGCGTATCTTATCTTCAGTCTCCCAAGTCGCGTCTTCTTCAGCGTCACTCCGTTGTACTTTTACTAGCTTGACCTCACGATTGCGTAGCTTTTTAACTTCGGTTCCCAAGATACGAGTTGGAACTCTTCTCACTGTTGCTTCTCGTTCCACTTCTACTTTCTCTGGTATGCTCGACACCACAACTTCTGCAGACTCATGTAAGCACTTTCGTATATGAGAAACATGAAAAACATTATAAACTCCAGCCAATCTTTCGGGCAAGTCTACTCTATAAGCCATCGTCCCAATCCTCTCAATGATAGGAAATGGCCCTACAAACCTTAGTGCCAATTTCCCTACGGATCCAAAGCGAATGACATTCGTCAAAGGAGATACTTTAAGGAAAACCCTGTCTCCAACCTCATACTCAAGGTCGGTCTTTCTTTTATCCGCGTAGGATTCTGTCTATCTTGTGCGTTCTTCATTTGTCTTCGTATCAAGTCCACCTTCTTTGAAGTTTCTCTGATCATGTCGGGCCCAAGTATGAGCTTGTCTGTAGATTCCCACCAACAAGTTGGTGATCGACATGGTCTCCCATATAAGGCCTCAAAGGGTGCCATCCCTATGGTGGCTTGGTAGCTATTGTTGTAGGCGAACTCCACCAAAGGAAGATGATCCTCACATGTTCCTCCAAAATCAAGAATGCGCAATCTTAAGAGATCTTCTAACACTCTGTTCACCTTTTCCATCTGACCATCGGTTTGAGGGTGATGGGCAGTGCTTAAGCATAGTTGTGTGCCTACAGCCTCTTGTAGACTCTTCCAAAACTCACTCGTAAAGATAGGATCTCGATCACTTACTATGCTAGAGGGTATCCTATGTAGGCGAACTACCTCTTTAAGATAAATGGATGCTAATGATAAGGCAGTCCTCCTACTCTTAACAGGTATAAAGTGAGCACTTTTAGTGAGCCTGTCAATTATTACCCAAATAATGGTATTTCCCCTTCTTGACCTAGGCAACTCATCTATAAAGTCCATCGAAATGCTATCCCATTTCCACTGTGGGACTTCTAGAGGATGAAGCCGACCACCAGGCTTCTTCTGCTCCGCCTTGACTTGCTGGCATATCAAGCATTTAGAGACAAATTCAGCTACATCCTTCTTCATGCCATTCCAAAAGAAAATCCTTTTTATGTCTTTATACATCTTGTCTCCACCTAGGTGTATGGTGAGCTTAGAATGATGCGCTTCTTCGAGAACTGTCTTCACCAAATCCCTTTCTTGTGGGATGCATAGTCTTCCATCCCGTGTCAACCAACCCTTGTCATCGATGGAGTATCTACTGAGGTGACTAGAAGTCTCACCTCTAATTAACTTGTCCATCATATCATCTATCTGTGGGTCTTCACGTTGCGCGGTTCCTATTGAGTCCCAAAGCGTAGGCCACACCTCTACGTTGCTAACAAACCAGGTAAAAACTCAAAAGAGGGTCTGAAGTCAAAGGTTGCTATGTACTCCAAGCTTTGTCTTTCCTCAAAGAGAGGACTTAAGGTCAGCTTTTTCCTACTCAAGGCGTCTGCTACCACATTTCCATTGCCAGGGGTATATGCAATCTCAAAATCGTATGAGGCAAGAAACTCCATCCACCCTTGTTGTCTTAAGTTAAGATATTTTATTGAGAAAAGGTACTTTAATGATTTATGGTCAGTAAACAATTCAAACCTTTCTCCTAGTATGTAATGGTGCCATGACTTTAGAGCGAAAACAATGGCAGCTAGTTCTAAATCATGAGTTGGGTAGTTCTTCTCATGTACCTTCAGCTGCCTTCCCCCATAACAAACTACCTTGCCTTCTTGCATCAGGACAGCGCCTAATCCTGTATCGCATGCGTCAGTGTATACTGTAAACTTACTCCCATCAGGCAATGTCAGGACTAGAGCTGTTGTCAGAGCCCTTTTTAACCGTTGGAAAGCAACATCGCAATCCAAATCCTAGGCAAAAGTTTGGTTCTTCTTCGTTAATCTAGTAAGTGGGGCTGATATCTTTGCAAAGTCCTTAATGAACTTTCTGTAATAGCCCGCTAGCCCGAGAAAACTTCATACCTCGGTTGCATTCCGTGGAGTTTTCCAATCTTGCACCGCGACTACTTTTGCGGGATCCACTGATATCCCCTCTTTGGACACCACATGTCCAAGAAACCTTACTTCAACTCTCCAAAAATGGCATTTGGAGAATTTTGCTTTCAGCCGATGCGCTCGAAGAGTATCCATAACTTCCCTTAAATGCAAATCATTTTCTTCCTCGCTTTTTGAGAAAATAAAAATGTCGTCCACGAAGACCACTAAAATTTATTAAGGAACTCCCTGAACACCCTACTCATCAAATCTACGAAATAGGAGGGTGCGTTTTTCAAGAAGAAAGGCATGACAAGCCATTCGAAGAAACCATCCGGGGTCCTGAACACGGTCTTACCTATGCTGTCTTCAGCCACTTTTAGCTGATGGAATCCGGTGGCCAGATCTAATTGGGAGAAAACTGATGCACCTACAAGCTGGTCGAACAAGTCGTCTATTCTTGGAAGTGGGTGCCTATTCTTCTTGGTCAGCTTGTTTAGCTCCCTATAATCCACGCATAGGCGAAGTGAACCATCCTCTTTGATTGCGAACACTACTGGAGAAACCCATTAAGAAATACTCCGCCTTATGAACCCCTTTTAGAGCAGCTCTTTAACTTGCTTGCTGAGCTCCTTCCTTTCCCTTGGAGCCATGTGTCGAACGGGTAAAGTAACGGGTTTTGCATTATCAACAGGGTATATGCGGAAGTCTATCTCTCGCTTTGGAGGTGAACCCTTCACCTCTTCAAAGACATCCGAGTATTCACAAACTACTCTAACAGATTGCAAGTTTTCAACAGATGCATCAAGAGATTCTAGGTAGCTAAGCATAACAGAATTCATGGGATTACAAGAGATTTCGTGAGTATTGCCGAGGCGAGTCATAAGTCTAACCACTCTCTTTTCACAATCGAGGATGGCACAATTACTAGATAACAAATCCATGTCTAGAATCAACCCATAGCCCATTAAACCCAAAACATAAGCATTACATCTAAACCCAACGCTTAGTATAGAAATTTCCAAATCCAAACAAATCATTGACAAATAAGCTGAACCCCCTATTGGATTTGAAACAAGCATGAGATCCTCTACTATACTGGTATCTAAGTGAAGAGATTCATCTAAAGCAGTAGATATAAAAGAGTGCGATGCGCCAGAATCAAAAAATAGTACGAACTGGATGATCAGAAAGATAAACTAAACTCTTAATAGAAATATTTCTACCTCTTTCTTTCGAAGGTGCTGTGACAGTGTGAATCTGCACTCCAGAAGTAGATCCAATCCTATGCCCTTGCCCCTACCTTTTTGGGCAATCCTTGGCCATATGTCCTGTCTCGCCGCATTGAAAACAACCACCCATCTTCCTTTTCTTCTTTCTGCAGTCCTTAATCAGATGTCCAGGTATGCCACAAAAATTACACTTCCTCTTGTCACACGGTTTGTTATTCTTCCCGCCCTTCTTGGAATCAGTCTTCTTATTCTGCGATCCCTCCATTTTCTTGTCTAGAGGTCCTTCCACCTTTGTCTCCTTCTTCCCATCCTTGTCTTCCTCCTGTAACGGTGCCATATCCACCAGTCTCTCATAAGTCGCAACCATAGGTATATGTGACATAGCTAGGCTGTGCAGTGGCTCATTCAACCCTTTAGCGAAATAGAAAGCCTTTTTATATGGAGTGTTTACCAACTCCAGTCCGAATCTAGCCAGTTGGTTGAATTGGTTGAATTGGTTGAAGTATTCCTTAACCGATAAGCTTCCCTGTTTGAGTGCTAAGAACTTCTCCATCTGTAGGCTTCGTTCAGCTTGCGAGAGGATCTTCATTTCAAACCTCATTCTGAAATCCTCCCATGTCTCAACTAGTCTTTCAGCATTAGTAACTTCCCACTAGAAAGTGTCTTCATCCTTAAGTAACCATACAACCAATTGTATCTTCTGACTATAGTCCACTTCGAAGATAACAAACAGATCTTCTGTTTCCTTGAGCCAATTTCTTGCTTCCATGAATGATTCAGTCCCGTTAAAGTTCTTTCCACCCATAGCTCAAAAGTCTCTACATATCTTCGGGAAAGCATTCACACATGAAGGAGGAGGAGGAACTGCTGCAGCTAGGGGAGGAGGAACGCCTGTTGGGCCTACGGCATCAGTCCTAGCCTCCAGATACCTTTTGAACCAGCCGGAAATCTGTATGCCCTCGGGAAGATTAAGATCCCGAGACATGCTGAAACGAAAAGTAAAGGTTCAAAACAAAGGATAGAAAGATAGTGCATATGGCTTTGGGGAACATGCCTTTGAAATAAAACAACACTTTTCTTGAAAATGCTTCTTTAAAACGTCTTTTTGAAAAATAGTTTTCAAAAACTTTTATTTGATCTGGTAGCCATCAGCTTTGATACCAAGTGAAACACCCCACCTCCGTTAAGGTCACTCACAAAGGCATATTACAACCATTGTCTCAAAATTTTACTACCATTGTCTCTAATATGGAAAAACTGGAAATATTTTATAAGCAATGTGGTCTAGTCAAAACATTACAACCATTGTCTCAAAACCCAACTTCCAAATTATTACAATAAAACTTCTATCTTGATTAAAAACTCAAAATACATAAAGAAGCATAAAGAAGTAGTAAAGCAGCATAAATCCCCAATAAAAGTGTAACCACAACCATAACCGAAGAACAGAGAATCCAAGCAATACATCTACTCTCTTCAAACTGGAAAAAAGTCTGAACTAGGCTAAAGTATTCCCTCCCTACGGACCGGGGGGGGGGGGGGGGGGAGGGAGGGGTGAGGGAGACGGAGGAAAAGAAGATGAAAGAAAACAGGTCAGACATAAGTCTGGTAAGTCCAGTGATTTTTCAGCATGTAAACAAGAAGAAGGATCATGACATGAATAAACTGAATATAGGACAATACCATAGTGACAAGATAACATAAGGCAAGATAAGTTGAATATGCTATCGCACTCATTTCCATTTCTCTGCACCTACTAACGAATGTTTCAACTAGCATCATGAGTTCATAATAAACTGATCCCTTTATCAATCGGCTCCCACTCGCATGCATTTATTACTTGTGTCATTCGACCCTGCTTGATTGTAGATACCTATGCTAGTCCCACCATGGGGTGTATTGGTAACCCGACACAGTTCAAGATGCACAGTGTATTACTACTGATGCCCAGTGCCTGATTTTTCCACTTCGGAATACGTGCACGCCCGTACTCCGTCGAAACCTACACTGACGCACCACCCGCCGCAATTTTGACCGCTTATAATCAGCCCAGTAATCATGCCCCACCCTGCCTAGTTCAGGATACCATGATACATCTATGTGGGTTACTGCTGAAATGGGTCCCCGTTACTAGGGTTTCCTAATCAACATGTTATAATGGTTAAGTGTTCTCCATGTAATCTAACCCCACCCACATGTTTAATTAACATGTTGTATTGGTTAAGTGTTGCCTAAGTTAACTTAACCCTACCATTCTTAGCATGTCCGTTCATTAGCATTAATTAATTCATTAATGCCTTAACCTCTCACATTAGAACTATTGTTTGCGGTTGCTGGATGTGCCGGGCGGTTCCGGGCAGACTTCTACCGCAAACTCATTCTAACCTCGGGTTTTAGGCTTAATGCGCTAACCTCTCATATTAGATCTGTTGTTGCGGTCACTGGATGTGCCGGGCGATTCCGGGCAATCTTACACTGCAACTCATACTATAAGAAAATATGGTATACATAACATTGTATTACAGCTTTATGTTAAAGTGCTATAATAAAATAATTAGAGGAAAGAAAATAATGCATAATTTGTGCTATATAAAGAAAGCAAATAAAATAACAAACAAAGTATGCTATAAGTGTGTATATTCCGCTATATTAACATTTCAGATAGGAAAAGCGGGAGCGAAAACAAAACGCAGGAGAAAAGAAAACGTAAGGCCGCGAAAGTAAAAAAAAAAAAATCCCTCCAACACGTTACTTATCCCTAAATCCCTAAAATTTTCGATTCACTGAAAGTTGGCCATCTCTAATTCAATTTCCCTCTCTTCTATCCATGTTATCACTCCATTAATTAATTCTCCTTTTCTCTCGATTTCCTTCAGATTTCGTTCGTTCTTCTGGTACTATGGTAGACTTAATCTCGCTGCCCTAATTTCTTGCTCAAACCTCAGGTATCTCTAATTCGCTTTTAAGATCTATTTAATTCATCGATTTTTAGGTGTGTTTCATTGGTTAATTTTGATTTGGATATAGCTTGCTTATTAGTTATTGGTAATGTTCACATACGATTGGTGATGTTCTAGGAATCGAGGAATTGATATTTTCCATTTATCTATATGAATACATATGTGTACATGGAATATGTTAAATTATAAGTAAATTACGTGTTTAACTGTTCTATCATGTGGCATCTACTTGAAGTAAATCTGTACAAAATTTGTTATACCATTCAAGTCATATGTGCTTCAATTTTCCCAAAATAAAAGGTTATACTTTATTTGTTTATTTGATTGACAAGTAAATAGAAGTGTTCACATTCAGACTTATATTTAAAAATATCATTTCTTTTATATGAATTCAATAAATTCATATGAGAATAAGATATACATGTGTACTAGAAACTTGAATTTGTAATGATACCTGCTTTTGAACTATTTTGCAGCCCAAAATATTTTTACAATTATTTACCACAAATAAACCTTACATCCGTTTTCGATTTTGCCTCCTTCCTTATGAAACTTTTTTGGTCTTCTTTTTTATTTTTATAAAACACATACCTTTTTATGCTATAAATTACAAGAAGGTTATTCTTTAATTGTTATTTTGGCGATAAAAACACTGGGTGTCGGGAAAATTTGGTTATTTTCTCTTACATTCTCTCAAAGCTGTAAGATCATGTGATTGTCTAAAAAGATTGAGTCTAAATGCTGATTATTTTAAAATTAGTTTGTTATTGCCTAAATGTATTGATTTTGCATATTGATTATTTGAATGAGTTTGTGTTTATCTAAAAGTATTGAATTATTTTTGTCTGTTGCATGGATTTGACTGTATATCTTATGAAATGACTTATATTATGGTTTTTAACTAAAATACTTCCTATAGCTCAAGTTTACAATTATACAAGAAAATTGGCATATAGGGGATAATGGCGTAAGACAAGACAGGCATGCATGGTATGTTAATTTGTAAAAATCTAAAATTCCTTTCGTTCAGAAATATTGATTACAATGTTTTAATTCTACTTCAGGTTGGCGCAGAATATCAGATCATTTACAAAAGAAAAGAAAAGGAGAGTCCAGCTGCTTAAAGCTAAGTTAAACTCCAAACTTCATTTTTTTTCTGTTGTGCTTTTTTGTTGGTTTTATAAATGACAACATAGACAAATAATTAGGAACTTCATGTATTTGGGAAGCAAATAGTAAATGTACATGTTCATGAATATAAATCTATAGATATCATCAAGTTTATTTCAAAGTGGATCTTCGTCCTTATTTTTATAAAGTTCTTATAGGATGGTCATAGTTAAATATATTTTTACTGTCTGTCAGCTTGGTAC
The DNA here is from genome assembly GCA_030737875.1 of Allium sativum. Lineage (NCBI taxonomy): Eukaryota > Viridiplantae > Streptophyta > Magnoliopsida > Asparagales > Amaryllidaceae > Allium > Allium sativum. The sequence continues at coordinate 392,035,319 of CM060924.1, read as the reverse complement.
AATTTCTTATATTGAATTTTGGGGAGGTTATACCTTATCTTCTTTAGAATTTGAACCATAGAATCCTTGATTTAGAGTTTATGGACTTTTTATATAATTAAGAGGGGAGTTATATCTTACCTTATTTAGTATTTGAGCAATAGAAGTCCTGATTTACGGGTTTATAGAGTTTCATATGACTAAGATATATAATATAGAAAGATATATAAGCCAAAAGGACAACACTTTTAATATAGAAGTCATGTTATTGTGTATTTCATCTCCATTTACACCTTTAATATAGAAAGATATATAAGCCGAAAGGACAACACTTCGGCCATGCCAAGATGTTATATCCATATAGTATTCCATGAGTACAAATTTATACGCCACAAATATATTAGCATAACCTTGATAATTCTTTCCATTTATGAAAAATAAAATCTTTGTCCACTTGCAGAATTTTATATGCTAAGTTTGTAGATAAGTTATGAATGACATAATCCTAATGCTTAAATTGTTCTACGCACATGTAATTTCTTTTTTCTTCCTATTTTTGTTGTTTTTCATCTATAGTTACCATATCTGCTTTGTACAAATTTTAATTCAAGTCATTTTAATGTTAGCTGGTAAATATTATAACCCTGTGGTTTCCAGTTGAGCACAGAATATGATTCACTGTATTTGAACATCTACCAATAACTAAATTTAGTTCAGTAATTAGTATTATCACTGCCTACTAACAGTAAAATTTTATTTTTCACAACCAGTTTTTGCTATGGTTTTTCGAACATCCTAACCTTTGCTAAAATATAATCATCCTACCCATGTTTTCAATCATTGCATCCTTTGACTTAAATTTTCAATTTTACAATGGTTTGTCATTCTACAACATAGCTGATGGTCTCTTACTTATTATATGTTAAATATCCTGTTCTTTTTTCTTTTTGTATTTAATTGCTTAAATATTTATTAAACTCTATTTATGATTTTCTTACTATTTTTTTACTGCAGCTGTTTTAATTTTTCAAAATTTAAACGAGTGTAACCCTTTACGGCTGCATGTTATGATCCATAATTTTTTACACTAACTTCATTTGTTTCTTTGACCAGTAGCAATCTGTTTCACACAAATATGCTTCCCAAACTGCAATTTAAATCTTTATTACACAGTCTTGCAACACATTATCCATAATTCCAACATAAATTGTTGTATATTGTTCATAACCAATATGTACTTCAATATGATTAACTACAAACATTGAATTAGATTTCCATAAGCTGGAAGAAATATTAATAGTAATACAGATTCCTTTTTTATTTTTTTTATGCAAAGTTCATATTGTTACAACCGATCGCAATGGTGTCTACAGATCAATTAAATCGGTCAGATTTGACTTTTTTACAAGCAGAACGAACTGAACAAAAGTAATAGTGCTTCATGAAAGCCATGCATTTATCTAAATACAAATATTGTAACACTATGTACTGCCCATAAAATTTTCAATTTGTCAAGACCCTAATGCATAAATTATTCTATGCATATGCAAATCTTTGTTTTTACCTATTTATGTTATTTGTGCTACTTTGTTGAAATTTTAGTATATCTCATGCTAATGTTAGTTGGTAACTATTAAAGCGCTAGGCTTTCCTGTTCACCACAATTGTTTTACTTAACCCGGCCTTAAGTGCAACTAAAATTCAAGAAATGGCTGTGAAACTAAGCTTAACGGAATGCTCTATTCCTTTTACTCATGCATTGAATATATTAAGCTTTTCCTAATCATTGTTTTAAAAAACCCACCTCGATACTCGCCTTAAGGCTCGTCTCAAAGAAATAAGAGATAAAACGCCTTGAGGCTTATTCCAAAAGGCTTTCTACCTCTAAAGCTTATGCCTCAAAATTTTGAGGCATACAAAGCGCATAAAGCTTACGATTCACACGCCTCAAACATTTGAAACATATGACTTAAAATCTGTTTATCTTTAGTAGTAGATATTAACACAGATAAATGTCATTAAACTTTAATTATTTAATGGAAATAAAATAGATTTTATAATATGTGCAGAAAAACATTTTGAATTAATGTAGGCTTACCCGAAAAGCCCTTGATTAGTTGTTTCCTAATTTTTATTATTGGCTAGGTTAAGTAAAAATGAACAAACAAAATTGTAACAACCCGAAAATCTGGGCCAGTTTAAAATTTTTATTTTGGCAATTTTAGCGAATTTTGATTATTTAAAATGAATTATTTTAAATAAAATCGACGAGAAATTTATTTTGAATATAATTCGAACGTATATATTATACGCGTCGTCGTTAGAATATAAATATTTATATATAATTATAAATAGAATTGAAAATGGCGCGGTAGTTCGATAATTCGATTTCAAACTTCAATTGAATGTACCGGGTGCAAAACAATCCGGATTTTAGTGAAACCAAAAACATTAGGATCTAATTGATAATATCTTTCCAACGAATCCGAAAAATCAAAAGTTCGTAGCGGGAATCAAAAGATATGCCCAGTTGAAATTTCTGAATAGTCGCTATGGAATTCAGGCCCTTAAAAATGGACATTTTGCAAATGACCTCGGAATTCGACGAAACCAGTTTTGTTGGGTCCGCAGTGTCAAGTTATTGCTAGATTCCAAATTTCATAATTTTCTGAATCAATATGTGAGCGTGGCAAAGGAAAACGTGTTTGACCAGTTTCAGTTGATTTTAATCGACTGGAAATTGGCCATTTTTCAAACGATCTCAGAATTCGACGAAACTAGTTTTGTTAGGACCGTATCGTCAATACGAAGCTAGAAAATATTTTTCGGGAATTTTTCTAGTTAGTATGTGACCCCGGTAATTTGAAATGTACGTTTAAAATTCAATATAGTGATTTAAATGTTAATTCAACGGAAACTGATTCAATCGATCGAATCAACATACGAAACATATCCCATTGTGTTCGGAATGGGGGTAAAACGCTATGGACCACAGGCGGTGGGCCTTGTTTCGAGGTCGTATGAAAAAGTCAACTTTAGGTTGAATTAAATAATTAAATAATAAAATAATAAAATAAAATAAAAATTTCCTTTCTCCCCCTTATTTCCCTCTGGCCCCCCCGTATCAGTTCAGATCCAAAATCAAAAAAAAAAACTCTCCTCAACAAATCGAAGCCGCCGCTTCCAGGCGGAGCACCGCCGAGCTCCCATCGCGCATCCAAGCCGAGCCACCTGCCGCCACCGCCCTCCACCCTGCCTCGCACCCTCTCTCCCCGCCTCCTTCTTCCTGCTCTCCTCCTTCCCCCAGGGCGCCGCGACGCAAACCCCCTCCCCTACCTTCGCATCGACGGCGAAACCCCCCCCAGCGCCATTGAGCACCGCGAAGCCCCCACCTCCGCCGACCTCCACTGCGATACCCTTTCCCCCCCCCCTTCGAAGTTCAACGGTGGAAAGCGCCCCCCCTGTAAGTTTTTAATTTATTTATTTTATTTTTATTTTTATTTAAAACAAAAGAAAACTGATTTTTAAATAATTTAAAACCGATTTTAAAATGATTTAAAAACTGTATTTTGGTTATAACTTTAAAAAGAAAGAATACTTTTTTTTTGGATTTAAAAACTGGTTTTTTTTTTTAAAAAAAAAGGTTTTAACTAAAAAAAAAGAAAAAGGTTTTAACTTTAAAAAAAGAAAAAGGTTTTAACTTTAAAAAAAGAAAAAGGTTTTAACTTTAAAAAGAAAAAGGTTTTAACTTTAAAAAGAAAAAGGTTTAAACTTTAAAAAGAAAAAGATTTGATCTTTAAAATAGAAAAGACGGAATTTTTATTAAGTAAAAGATGTAAGATATGATTTTTATATTTTTTAAAGCAATAAAAATATAATTTTTACATCATAGGAATATTAAAAATATAATCTTTATATTTAAAATATAATCTTTATATATTGAATAGCGAAGCCAAAATATGATTTTTATATCTTTAAAGTATTAAAAATATAATCTTTACTATATAGAAGTGGTAAAAATATGATTTTTGTTCATATAGAGAATTAAAAATATCACCTTTATATGTGTAGTGAAATAAAAATATGATTTTTATATATTGAACGTTGAAATAAAAATATGATTTTTATATATTGAACGTTGAAATAAAAAAGGTGATTTTTATATATTGAACGTTGAAATAAAAAAGGTGATTTTTATATATTGAACGTTGAAATAAAAAAGGTGATTTTTATATATTGAACGTTGAAATAAAAAAAGGTGATTTTTATATATTGAACGTTGAAATAAAAATATGATTTTTATATATTGAACGTTGAAATAAAAAAAGGTGATTTTTATATATTGAACGTTGAAATAAAAAAGGTGATTTTTATATATTGAACATTGAAGTAAAAATGCGATTTTTATATATTGAACATTGAAGTAAAAATTCGACTTTTACATATGTAGTGGCTACAGCAACGAAGATGACGGAGATGCGATAGCGATGAAGATTTCTATCAATGAAGTGCCGTGGAGCTAGGATAGCTATATGTGAGAACTTCTCACCTTTCAATTTAATTTTCTAGTTATATATATATACTAGGATGCAGACGGTGCTTAGTAGCACCCGACACAATCGTCCACAGACCATGGACTTGTTTGTTTGGTTGCATAAATTAGTTATATGATTTGATTTGAATTTGAATTGTTTGGTGAAATTGAATGGTTTGATTGATGTGTGAATGGCGTGGGCCTTCACTAGACCGGGGATAAGGCTAGGCCTTGTCCCGTTTCTAGTATCGTGCCGTTATGCCGCCGAAATTTTCTAAAATAAGTTAGAAAAATATAAATATCATTTTATTTAAAGAATGAACTGAATAGAAATTCATATGTTGGAATAAAATGTTTTTATCGTTAAAAATATAATTTTTAACGTGAAGTGAATAAAATAAATATTCATTTACAAACCAGACGGTTTGTTTATGTACACCTATTTGAAGGACATTGATTGGGACGATAAATTTTACACATCGCCCAACTGCACAAATAAAATCTGTGTTTGATTGTTTGAAACCCTACACGGGTGTTGGGATGATATTTGACGTACACTAATCCCGATTGTTTAGTTGTGTGTCGATCGATTGATTGACAGACTGTTATAAGCGTTGAATATTTATATTTGATGCTTATACAGTGTAGAATGCACTTTGGATGATGGTTGATTATTCATCGTTGTTGATATATACATGTGTTGTAGAAAATCCATATAATTGACATTATATGGTAATTGATTGGGCCTCATTCCAGTTTCGAAAAAGAAATATTTGAAATAGAAATATTTGAAAAAGAAATATTTGAAATAGAAATATTTGAAATAGAAATATTTGAAATAGAAATATTTGAAATAGAATATTTGAAAATAGAAATTTATGAAGCCGTGTTGATTAAATTGACGCCATTTTGACGTGAACGATATTTATATCGATTTTAAAACGATTTCGAAATGAATTGAATTGAAAACGATTTCGAAATGAAATGAATTGAAAACGATTTCGAAATGAAATGAATTGAAAACGATTTCGAAATGAATTGAATTGAAAACGATTTCGAAATGAATTGAATATAGAACGAATTCGAATTGAATTTAAGCGAATTGAAATTAATTCAAATTGAATTGAAATTTGAATTGAATAGAAATGAATTTTAAAACGAATTTATAAAGAAGAATTCAATTTTGATTTGAATTGAAACGGAAGTTGAAATTGCTTTTGAAACGAATTTAAAACTATTTATATAATTCGTTTTAAATAGAAATCGACGATATATATATTATATATATTATATATATAATATAATGGCCTGAATAAAACGCGCCGCGCCGCGGCAGTTCGTGAATTTCGACCATTTATTTCAAACGGACATTACGGGAGATCCGACCGTCGGATTCTCATAAAACTGGAACCGTTGGGTTCGTATCGAAAAGAGCTTTCTAAAGAATATTAGAAATTAGAAATCTAACGGTTGGATTTGGAATTATGTCCAAATCAAATTCGAAAAAGGTCGTTGTAAGTGCAGTTCGATGGCCATTGATGGAAATCGACTGTACGGGCCTTGATAAAATTATTAAAAATAGTAATAATTTGTGTAAAATCATAAGAAATGATTTAGAAAGAATTGGGATGAAAAACTCCATATTTGAAAAGATAAAAATAGATTTTTATCGAAATGAACTAGTTTTGAACTAGAATTATAATTCTATTTATTTTTAAATAAATAAATTGAATTTGAAATGGTTTTGAAAATAACCAAAATTTCCAATGATTGCATTGGAATGGACTTGAATCGAATTTGTCTTTGGAATATTTCGATGTTGGATTTCGTGATTATACAAATGTTGTTATGGAAATTTGAAAGATATAGATATATATATCGTTATTTCCCATACGATATTTGTTAGTCGTAGAATTTGATATTGAATATAAGCCGGTATATTTTCTATTCAGAGCCTTGTGTTTAATATCAAATGTGATTTGGGTTCGTCGTAAATGGTGTCTTCACTAACACTGTTCTTGAACCCAGTTGAGAAAAGATTAAATCTTTTTATTTAGATTTAATGAAGTGTACCAATTAAATAATATTTAATTGGAATTGAATTGATATTGATTTTTGGGTTTATCGTGGACAGTGTTTTAAATAACACTCGTTCTTTAACCCGATAATTAATGAAGGTGATTTTGGGTTTATTGTGAACTGTGTTTTTAAATGACACGGATTCTTTAACCCAGTCACAGATTAAAACTAAGTGGAGTTTTAATGAATCTTTAATTAGATTGAAATAATCGAAATGGAGTATCACCAGTTTTGCTCCAGGAGATAGTTAAATCTTTAATTAGATTTGAACGTGAAATGGTAATTGAATTTACCGATAACACGGTGGTGTTAGATATGAAGTATAACCAGTTTTACTTCATGGGATGAATAGGTTGGGATTGGGAAATTAAAACAAATGATTACTTCGGTAAGGTTCGTTAATCCCGACTAGTTTGAATTGAGATTCAAAAATAGAATAAAAAATAAATTCAAGGAATTTATCTTGGATAAAATTAATGGGAACCTTTCCCTATGAATGTGAAATCTAGAAACTAACTGTCGGTTAGCCAAGCAGAATGGTTTTCTGAATATTGATCTGATGTTGGTTTCGGCCTTCGGGGTTAATATTTGGGGAATTATTCTCTTGATTAATTTACGGTTAGTGACTAATGAATTGGAATGAGGCGTATGTTGTGTTTGTGTAACACTTATTTAAAATATACGCGAGTTATTCGGAAAGACCGGGTTTATCCCATTCTGAATAACTGATACGACGATAAGTCGAAGATGAAGACGATGGTCGAAGACCGGAAGTCTTCACGTCGTTTGGGTAATTACTGATGATCTTGATTGGGCTGTACACCCAAGAAGATGGAAACAGTTAGTGATCGTCCAGACGTACTTGGAGATCGATGGATATGCGGGGTACTAGGTGCCTTCGGTTTCGTTCAGACCCAGAACGGACTTGTAAATGGACTGTGTGTCTGACATTGGATTTCAGTCCGTGTGATTGATCTCTATTAAATATATATCTGTTTGGCGGCGGAGAATTTATTCTCTTGCTTAACGCCCTTCTCTGAGACGTACGAGCTCAGGGGTTATATATCGATGGATATCAAACGCATGGAGTGAATTGCCTGTGTGGCATGCCTAAGTGGCAATTGATCGAGGCTTCTGTTGAAAAACAAAGTCTTGTGGTGATGATCAAAGCACGGCCTTTGTGGCGTAGCTTTGTGTAACGTTTACTTCGCGAGTTTCACACCCGGTATGAACCAAAAACGGGAGACGGACCTCAGGGAGGGCCTGCGTTTCCTCCTAGCTAGAAGTGGCGTCAGTGGTTTTACACGCCCTGACGAGTTTGACTTATGTGGTTGTTGCTGTTGCGAGGCGCCTCGGTTAGATCGGACGATCCGAGTCCGATGGAGTCATTCGTTGGCTCGCTTACGCCCCAAAGGGCGGCGAAACGCAGTGTTCAGGATTTAAGTTTAATCCACATCGGTGGACCGGCCCTGTCGCTCCAAGGGTCGATGCGTTCTGATCCTGAGACTCGGGCTAGGCAGTCTCGAATCGGTTGAGGACTATCTTTTGCCTCGGTTCATAGATGGAAACCCAATTTCCAAATACGTGACTTTGCGGTTTTATTTGTAAACCTATATATGGCGACATAGTGGCATGGGACGCTCATGTCGCCTATGATTGATACTTATGATTTGAAGTTGTTTTATACACTATGCACTTATAATAATATCAAATGATTTGTTTTAAACGTATCAAGCATTCTTGGCTATTATAAGGTAAAAACCCTATCCCCCGGCTTGCGTTGCATTGTATGATAGGACCTGGGTCTTATAATAGCTTCATTTTTCCTTATTTAGCATTGCGCTGTTTGTTTCATGCACTGGTATTCTTGGGAGGAAACCCGTTCCGTGTTATACGGCGTGGTCCCTTGATTTACCTAACTTTGAAAATAAAGATTAATAACTGTTTTAGTTCTCACACCAGTCCCATGACTGACCTGGAGTTTATTGTTTTAACCTAAACTCTGGGTGCCCTTATTTTGACACGGGCAGCTAGTAGTTTTGGTTTTTGCAGATTTATATTCACAGGATCCTGGTTTACAGCTGGAACGATATCCGGAAAGCTTTGTATCCGTATATCCCTTCTAGTTGTGTATTGTATTATTTTCCGCTGCTATGTATTTAAATGTAATTTGAATCTCTGATATTTCTGTGTAATATTCACTTGTACTCTGTATATTCTTGTAATCTGATGCATTGTTGTAATATACAGTGAAATGTTCTTCTATATGAATTCTGATTTGTCGTGTTCTCAAACGATAGGGCGTTTCGAACGGTCTGTATCGGTTTAGCGACTGGTTCGGACCGAGCGAAATTCCTTGCCGTCACAGTTGGTATCAGAGCTTTGGTTTACAAAGCTTAGAGAACAAGGCACATTAGGACCATACGAAAGAATTCATCAGAAACTGGATTAGTAATATCCAACGGGAATGACTCGTTAGAGATGGGATCAGTAGTATCCTAGAACGAGTGTGAAGAGTATATTTTTCAAATGAAAACAAATTTTGTTTTGAAAATTTAAATCAATTATTCGTATTTGATTATTTATATTGATGTGGACAATCTAGTATATATAGATTTTGCGTATACGTCTGATCCGCGTGTATTCGAAGTTTTAATATATTGGATAGATATAGAATCACACTCTAGTCGCCCGGAGATGGTACTGATGATAGCACGTGCATCATCAGTATTTATGTTCGTGTTTCGAAGGTGTGTTTTCTATATATTTCCATTAGACTGGTGTGAGAACCAAAACTAAAATAGTTAGAACACATTGTTGTGATTTGGCATCAAGAACATGATTTTTGTATATGTATCAAAATTATGAATTTGAAACTCTAATTCACTAATTGATTGATGTTTGTGTTGTATGTTTATTTGTTTGATAATTTTTAGCCATTTAGCCTAATTAAATCAAATATTGAACTGTATTGAAGATTGGTCGCATTTGCTTGCATATACTTGCACTTACATTGAACAGGTCATAGCAAGGAGGCTAGAGCAGAGAATAAAATTTGTTTGCCCGACAAATAGGTACATGTTTACTACATAATTTACTGTTTTGTTTGGGTGATGATGATTTTGTGAGCCTATTGGCTAGCCGCTTGGCTTTTTCTTTTTGAGATCCAAAGGACCGGGGAAGCTATTTGAAATTCCCCGATGCTCCCATTGCAGGGGAGGTTATGGCGAAATTTTTCGAAAATTTAGGGTGTTAGCCAAATTTTTGAAATTTTGAAAATTCTCAGAAACTAAAGAGTTGGAGAATGGAAGTCGGATCGAACGTAGTGTTGATTAATCAAACCACTATCGACTTTGTTCCTTTTCGGGGACGAAAAGTTTTAAGTGGGGGAGATTGTAACAACCCGAAAATCTAGGCCAGTTTAAAATTTTTATTTTGGCAATTTTAGCGAATTTTGATTATTTAAAATGAATTATTTTAAATAAAATCGACGAGAAATTTATTTTGAATATAATTCGAACGTATATATTATACGCATCGTCGTTAGAATATAAATATTTATATATAATTATAAATAGAATTGAAAATGGCGCGGTAGTTCGATAATTCGATTTCAAACTTCAATTGAATGTACCGGGTGCAAAACAATCCGGATTTTAGTGAAACCAAAAACATTAGGATCTAATTGATAATATCTTTCCAACGAATCCGAAAAATCAAAAGTTCGTAGCGGGAATCAAAAGATATGCCCAGTTGAAATTTCTGAATAGTCGCTATGGAATTCAGGCCCTTAAAAATGGACATTTTGCAAATGACCTCGGAATTCGACGAAACCAGTTTTGTTGGGTCCGCAGTGTCAAGTTATTGCTAGATTCCAAATTTCATAATTTTCTGAATCAATATGTGAGCGTGGCAAAGGAAAACGTGTTTGACCAGTTTTAGTTGATTTTAATCGACTGGAAATTGGCCATTTTTCAAACGATCTCAGAATTCGACGAAACTAGTTTTGTTAGGACCGTATCGTCAATACGAAGCTAGAAAATATTTTTCGGGAATTTTTCTAGTTAGTATGTGACCCCGGTAATTTGAAATGTACGTTTAAAATTCAATATAGTGATTTAAATGTTAATTCAACGGAAACTGATTCAATCGATCGAATCAACATACGAAACATATCCCATTGTGTTCGGAATGGGGGTAAAACGCTATGGACCACAGGCGGTGGGCCTCGTTTCGAGGTCGTATGAAAAAGTCAACTTTAGGTTGAATTAAATAATTAAATAATAATAAAAAAAAAATTTCCTTTCTCCCCCTTATTTCCCTCTGGCCCCCCCCCCGTATCAGTTCAGATCCAAAATCAAAAGAAAAAAAAACTCTCCTCAACAAATCGAAGCCGCCGCTTCCAGGCGGAGCACCGCCGAGCTCCCATCGCGCATCCAAGCCGAGCCACCTGCCGCCACCGCCCTCCACCCTGCCTCGCACCCTCTCTCCCCGCCTCCTTCTTCCTGCTCTCCTCCTTCCCCCAAGGCGCCGCGACGCAAACCCCCTCCCCTCCCTTCGCATCGACGGCGAAACCCCCCCCCCCAGCGCCATTGAGCACCGCGAAGCCCCCACCTCCGCCGACCTCCACTGCGATACCCTTTCCCCCCCCCTTCGAAGTTCAACGGTGGAAAGCGCCCCCCCTGTAAGTTTTTAATTTATTTATTTTATTTTTATTTTTATTTAAAACAAAAGAAAACTGATTTTTAAATAATTTAAAACCGATTTTAAAATGATTTAAAAACTGTATTTTGGTTATAACTTTAAAAAGAAAGAATACTTTTTTTTTTTGGATTTAAAAACTGGTTTTTTTTTTAAAACAAAAAGGTTTTAACTAAAAAAAAAAGGTTTTAACTAAAAAAAAAGAAAAAGGTTTTAACTTTAAAAAAAGAAAAAGGTTTTAACTTTAAAAAAAGAAAAAGGTTTTAACTTTAAAAAAAGAAAAAGGTTTTAACTTTAAAAAGAAAAAGGTTTTAACTTTAAAAAGAAAAAGGTTTTAACTTTAAAAAGAAAAAGGTTTAAACTTTAAAAAGAAAAAGATTTGATCTTTAAAATAGAAAAGACGGAATTTTTATTAAGTAAAAGATGTAAGATATGATTTTTATATTTTTTAAAGCAATAAAAATATAATTTTTACATCATAGGAATATTAAAAATATAATCTTTATATTAAAAATATAATCTTTATATATTGAATAGCGAAGCCAAAATATGATTTTTATATCTTTAAAGTATTAAAAATATAATCTTTACTATATAGAAGTGGTAAAAATATGATTTTTGTTCATATAGAGAATTAAAAATATCACCTTTATATGTGTAGTGAAATAAAAATATGATTTTTATATATTGAACGTTGAAATAAAAATATGATTTTTATATATTGAACGTTGAAATAAAAAAGGTGATTTTTATATATTGAACGTTGAAATAAAAAAGGTGATTTTTATATATTGAACGTTGAAATAAAAAAAAGGTGATTTTTATATATTGAACGTTGAAATAAAAAAGGTGATTTTTATATATTGAACGTTGAAATAAAAAAAGGTGATTTTTATATATTGAACGTTGAAATAAAAAAAGGTGATTTTTATATATTGAACGTTGAAATAAAAAAAGGTGATTTTTATATATTGAACATTGAAGTAAAAATGCGATTTTTATATATTGAACATTGAAGTAAAAATTCGACTTTTACATATGTAGTGGCTACAGCAACGAAGATGACGGAGATGCGATAGCGATGAAGATTTCTATCAATGAAGTGCCGTGGAGCTAGGATAGCTATATGTGAGAACTTCTCACCTTTCAATTTAATTTTCTAGTTATATATATATACTAGGATGCATACGGTGCTTAGTAGCACCCGACACAATCGTCCACAGACCATGGACTTGTTTGTTTGGTTGCATAAATTAGTTATATGATTTGATTTGAATTTGAATTGTTTGGTGAAATTGAATGGTTTGATTGATGTGTGAATGGCGTGGGCCTTCACTAGACCGGGGATAAGGCTAGGCCTTGTCCCGTTTCTAGTATCGTGCCGTTATGCCGCCGAAATTTTCTAAAATAAGTTAGAAAAATATAAATATCATTTTATTTAAAGAATGAACTGAATAGAAATTCATATGTTGGAATAAAATGTTTTTATCGTTAAAAATATAATTTTTAACGTGAAGTGAATAAAATAAATATTCATTTACAAACCAGACGGTTTGTTTATGTACACCTATTTGAAGGACATTGATTGGGACGATAAATTTTACACATCGCCCAACTGCACAAATAAAATCTGTGTTTGATTGTTTGAAACCCTACACGGGTGTTGGGATGATATTTGACGTACACTAATCCCGATTGTTTAGTTGTGTGTCGATCGATTGATTGACAGACTGTTATAAGCGTTGAATATTTATATTTGATGCTTATACAGTGCAGAATGCACTTTGGATGATGGTTGATTATTCATCGTTGTTGATATATACATGTGTTGTAGAAAATCCATATAATTGACATTATATGGTAATTGATTGGGCCTCATTCAAGTTTCGAAAAAGAAATATATGAAATAGAAATATTTGAAAAAGAAATATTTGAAATAGAAATATTTGAAAAAGAAATATTTGAAATAGAAATATTTGAAATAGAAATATTTGAAATAGAAATATTTGAAATAGAAATATTTGAAATAGAATATTTGAAAATAGAAATTTATGAAGCCGTGTTGATTAGATTGACGCCATTTTGACGTGAACGATATTTATATCGATTTTAAAACGATTTCGAAATGAATTGAATTGAAAACGATTTCGAAATGAAATGAATTGAAAACGATTTCGAAATGAAATGAATTGAAAACGATTTCGAAATGAAATGAATTGAAAACGATTTCGAAATGAATTGAATTGAAAACGATTTCGAAATGAATTGAATATAGAACGAATTCAAATTGAATTTAAGCGAATTGAAATGAATTCAAATTGAATTGAATTTTGAATTGAATAGAAATGAATTTTAAAACGAATTTATAAAGAAGAATTCAATTTTGATTTGAATTGAAACGGAAGTTGAAATTGCTTTTGAAACGAATTTAAAACTATTTATATAATTCGTTTTAAATAGAAATCGACGATATATATATTATATATATTATATATATAATATAATGGCCTGAATAAAACGCGCCGCGCCGCGGCAGTTCGTGAATTTCGACCATTTATTTCAAACGGACATTAAGGGAGATCCGACCGTCGGATTCTCCTAAAACCGGAACCGTTGGGTTCGTATCGAAAAGAGCTTTCTAAAGAATATTAGAAATTAGAAATCTAACGGTTGGATTTGGAATTATGTCCAAATCAAATTCGAAAAAGGTCGCTGTAAGTGCAGTTCGATGGCCATTGATGGAAATCGACTGTACGGGCCTTGATAAAATTATTAAAAATAGTAATAATTTGTGTAAAATCATAAGAAATGATTTAGAAAGAATTGGGATGAAAAACTCCATATTTGAAAAGATAAAAATAGATTTTTATCGAAATGAACTAGTTTTGAACTAGAATTATAATTCTATTTATTTTTAAATAAATAAATTGAATTTGAAATGGTTTTGAAAATAACCAAAATTTCCAATGATTGCATTGGAATGGACTTGAATCGAAATTGTCTTCGGAATATTTCGATGTTGGATTTCGTGATTATACAAATGTTGTTATGGAAATTTGAAAGATATAGATATATATATCGTTATTTCCCATACGATATTTGTTAGTCGTAGAATTTGATATTGAATATAAGCCGGTATATTTTCTATTCAGAGCCTTGTGTTTAATATCAAATGTGATTTGGGTTCGTCGTAAATGGTGTCTTCACTAACACTGTTCTTGAACCCAGTTGAGAAAAGATTAAATCTTTTTATTTAGATTTAATGAAGTGTACCAATTAAATAATATTTAATTGGAATTGAATTGATATTGATTTTTGGGTTTATCGTGGACAGTGTTTTAAATAACACTCGTTCTTTAACCCGATAATTAATGAAGGTGATTTTGGGTTTATTGTGAACTGTGTTTTTAAATGACACGGATTCTTTAACCCAGTCACAGATTAAAACTAAGTGGAGTTTTAATGAATCTTTAATTAGATTGAAATAATCGAAATGGAGTATCACCAGTTTTGCTCCAGGCGATAGTTAAATCTTTAATTAGATTTGAACGTGAAATGGTAATTGAATTTACCGATAACACGGTGGTGTTAGATATGAAGTATAACCAGTTTTACTTCATGGGATGAATATGTTGGGATTGGGAAATTAAAACAAATGATTACTTCGGTAAGGTTCGTTAATCCCAACTAGTTTGAATTGAGATTCAAAAATAGAATAAAGAATAAATTCAAGGAATTTATCTTGGATAAAATTAATGGGAACCTTTCCCTATGAATGTGAAATCTAAAAACTAACTGTCGGTTAGCCAAGCAGAATGGTTTTCTGAATATTGATCTGATGTTGGTTTCGGCCTTCGGGGTTAATATTTGGGGAATTATTCTCTTGATTAATTTACGGTTAGTGACTAATGAATTGGAATGAGGCGTATGTTGTGTTTGTGTAACACTTATTTAAAATATACGCGAGTTATTCGGAAAGACCGGGTTTATCCCATTCTGAATAACTGATACGACGATAAGTCGAAGATGAAGACGATGGTCGAAGACCGGAAGTCTTCACGTCGTTTGGGTAATTACTGATGATCTTGATTGGGCTGTACACCCAAGAAGATGGAAACAGTTAGTGATCGTCCAGACGTACTTGGAGATCGATGGATATGCGGGGTACTAGGTGCCTTCGGTTTCGTTCAGACCCAGAACGGACTTGTAAATGGACTGTGTGTCTGACATTGGATTTCAGTCCGTGTGATTGATCTCTATTAAATATATATCTGTTTGGCGGCGGAGAATTTATTCTCTTGCTTAACGCCCTTCTCTGAGACGTACGAGCTCAGGGGTTATATATCGATGGATATCAAACGCATGGAGTGAATTGCCTGTGTGGCATGCCTAAGTGGCAATTGATCGAGGCTTCTGTTGAAAAACAAAGTCTTGTGGTGATGATCAAAGCACGGCCTTTGTGGCGTAGCTTTGTGTAACGTTTATTTCGCGAGTTTCACACCCGGTATGAACCAAAAACGGGAGACGGACCTCAGGGAGGGCCTGCGTTTCCTCCTAGCTAGAAGTGGCGTCAGTGGTTTTACACGCCCTGACGAGTTTGACTTATGTGGTTGTTGCTGTTGCGAGGCGCCTCGGTTAGATCGGACGATCCGGGTCCGATGGAGTCATTCGTTGGCTCGCTTACGCCCCAAAGGGCGGCGAAACGCAGTGTTCAGGATTTAAGTTTAATCCACATCGGTGGACCGGCCCTGTCGCTCCAAGGGTCGATGCGTTCTGATCCTGAGACTCGGGCTAGGCAGTCTCGAATCGGTTGAGGACTATCTTTTGCCTCGGTTCATAGATGGAAACCCAATTTCCAAATACGTGACTTTGCGGTTTTATTTGTAAACCTATATATGGCGACATAGTGGCATGGGACGCTCATGTCGCCTATGATTGATACTTATGATTTGAAGTTGTTTTATACACTATGCACTTATAATAGTATCAAATGATTTGTTTTAAACGTATCAAGCATTCTTGGCTATTATAAGGTAAAAACCCTATCCCCTGGCTTGCGTTGCATTGTATGATAGGACCTGGGTCTTATAATAGCTTCATTTTTCCTTATTTAGCATTGCGCTGTTTGTTTCATGCACTGGTATTCTTGGGAGGAAACCCGTTCCGTGTTATACGGCATGGTCCCTTGATTTACCTAACTTTGAAAATAAAGATTAATAACTGTTTTAGTTCTCACACCAGTCCCATGACTGACCTGGAGTTTATTGTTTTAACCTAAACTCTGGGTGCCCTTATTTTGACACGGGCAGCTAGTAGTTTTGGTTTTTGCAGATTTATATTCACAGGATCCTGGTTTACAGCTGGAACGATATCCGGAAAGCTTTGTATCCGTATATCCCTTCTAGTTGTGTATTGTATTATTTTCCGCTGCTATGTATTTAAATGTAATTTGAATCTCTGATATTTCTGTGTAATATTCACTTGTACTCTGTATATTCTTGTAATCTGATGCATTGTTGTAATATACAGTGAAATGTTCTTCTATATGAATTCTGATTTGTCGTGTTCTCAAACGATAGGGCGTTTCGAACGGTCTGTATCGGTTTAGCGACTGGTTCGGACCGAGCGAAATTCCTTGCCGTCACAAAAATATTGCCTGAAAGTGGTTAAAAATTAAGTATATGTATTGCGCTTTTTCTCTACCCGAAAGGCTTACGCCTCAACGTTTCGAGGCTTACGCCTCGCCTCACGGACCCGAAAACACATCTAGTACGCCTTTTGTGTTTTAAAACATTGTTCCTAATAACTCACGCCAAACCAACCTGGGTGATCAATATGTTATTTAGTAGTACTAATTTAATTTTCCATATTCAAATTTGTGCAATACAGTGATAAATTTTTAAGTCTGTTAATAGGTCAACTCCACATTGGAAGTATAAAATGAAAGACAGTGCATCTCAATTTCTAGATGAATTTACCTTTGTGAATCAAGGTTCAACCTAAATTTAGGCTATTCTTTTCAGCCAACATTTGCAGTCTAAGGTACGTTTTGATTTATGAGAATGAGCATTGAACTTGAAGTGTCCCTTGTGTAGTCACGGCTGACCCTTGCCTAAGGGAACCAAGATGACATTTATTATCCTCCAAATATCATCGTTTATAGTGGCAACTACATTTCTCCATCATACAGGTTATGGCCTCCCGTTTTGAACTAAATTTAATTCACTGATGGTCATAAATAACAGTTTTTTACTTAACAAATGTTTGTTTATGAATATGCGTGTAACTGGTTTTATGCAATACTTCATCCAAGCGTTGACAATTGTAGCAGACAGAGGTGTAGTCACATCAACTAGGTAAACTTTTTTTCTACTCTTTATAATTTCTTTTTACATAATTAATTTTCTTTCAATATAACCTTAAATCTGTATGCTTTTTGTTGCTTCCGGATGCTTTTTACACCTTTGTTCAACAGTGCTTCCTCTTTTTTGAGTTGTGAAATTAACATTATTTCTTTCTGTGCTTTTTTTTTTGATTTTTTGAAACCTAACCTCAACTATTTATTCCATGATACTTTGCCAGTTCATTTCTGATACTTTGACATATTATTATAGTGTCTTTCTTTAGTTCTCGGTATATGAATCCTTAATAGGTCTACTTAAATTTACGAAATCGTATTCAAGTAAAATAAACTAATAAATTAGGAGTTTCATTATTGTACCAACTTTACTATATTAGTACTTTGTAATACTATAATTTAAGTTCATGTTTCACAACTTCATCCCATTTCCATCAATGCATAAATTAAATATCTGATAATGCAGACAAAGGAATGGCTAACTCAGAAGCAAACATCACAAATAATTAGGAAAACAGAAGCAAGATGAAGACATTTAATTAATTAATCCTGTCATCGCAAATTCTTGCTACATACATGCTATGACTACCATCTATGTTTAACTGGTTTTCATTCTCACCGACTATCTTATTTCTATTATTAAAATGACGGTTTTAAATTAGGAAATGCAAACTGCAGGCTCGCTGCTTCATCAATCGCATCATAGCTGGAATAAGGAACTCTTCAGGAAAGAATTAGAAGCAGTAAGGAACTTCTGTTTTTATTTTTCTTCTTACGTTTCCATATAGAACTGGGTTCATTACGTTTTGTCATTTCACAGCGCATATTGCATTTTATCATTTTAGAACATATACACTTTTATTAGTAAATACATTTCTATAGGTGAAATATCGGCAAATTTTTCACTGAAATACACTTTACAGGAAGAGTCTTATACTGTGATATTCATCCAATATATAGATTCATTAGGTATGCCACTATACATTAATGATTTTTTTATGTTTAGCTAGAAAAAGTTCCAGATATTAAAGTATGCTTTTGTGGATTAGAACGAACTTAGGGATATGATCTGTAAAAAATAATCAGAATTTGAATACTCCACTATATATAATGAGCAAATGAGGGGGGACATTCTAAATTGACGTGCTGGATGAGAAAATTACAGCTGTAACATTCTTAATTGACGACAATAATAATCTAAGTCCAAATAGTTTTGGTTCAAGTTTTTTAATATATTATAATATACCTTTTTCAGAAGGTGGTACCTGACGCAACGGTAAAGTTACCCGGCTTGGTAATCTGGAGCGATCAGGTTCAAGCCCCGGCCTCTTCACAATGTGAGGGAAAGGCTGTGCGTGCTAATTGACCACCCCCAGAATTCACAATGTGAGGGAAAGGCTGTGCGTGCTAATTGACCACCCTCAGAACCCAGAAAGCCATGAGAATAGTACTAGAACGGGAGACTGATCTAGGAAGTCCTCGCGCTTGAGTACGGGAGCCTTCTACCTTTCCAAATTTAGTGGGATGACAAAAACCTTTAGGGTGCTTAAAAGTTAGAGATATTCCTCTTTAATGAAAACTGCAGTAACACTGAATGTTCATGATTTGTTCTCTATTTATATTGTGTAAATCCATGCATTGTACACGTCAATGATATAGAACATGTTAATATTTAAATGGTATATCTACAAAGATATATTTTGTTATGTGATTTTTACTATTTCATATGTGGAATCAAAACAAGTTGACTTCTTCTTTATAGGCATAACTGAACAATAACTTCAGGAAAACATTGTATGCAATCATCTTGACTGAGGCCCAGAGTAGCATGTTAACCTTGCATGGTGGACAAAAGTACGTGCAGACAAAAGTGTGCAGATGGTATTAAAAGCTAAAGCTTTTATATGTTGAAATTTATGCCTTTTTTAGTTGTTTACTTGCAATTAGATCAGCTGATGATATAATGTATAAGTTCAGCCTTCTATTTATGAATCCTTTCATATGACTCTGCCCAAATGCATGTTTTATTATGGTAATTGTTGCATTCAAAACTTAAAGACTGCAAAATCAAATGAACCTTAAGGACTGTAAAACCTATTAAGGGAATGATAAAAGAGTGCGACATGTTTGCAGAAGGAAATCGCTCCTTTTGTTGGATCATGTAACAATTTCATACCAATGTTTCAATCCATTTTCCTGCATGTTAATTAGTGCCTTCTTAAATGAATCTTTACTACTACAACATAGTAGAATCTGTCGAATCCAGATTACTTGGTGTTTATTACTGTTACATGTGTAGAATGTAACTCATAATTGCTCCAAGTGTAGCTTTTTGAGGATAATTTGCAAGGTCTCAGTGTTATCAACACATATTTAGTTCACATTGTATTTAACACAAATTTCGGTTATACATGTAAAAGGAAACGTCTCTGAATTGTGGAGTACCAGTTCTAACTGATTTTGCAATATTAAATTGATTGCTTTCTTCATTGGATTTGTGTTTGCCATTGCCTACAGCACCATAATAGTGATTGATAGAGCTGGACCGGTCTAAACTGCACTGACAGCACATGCCAATGAAACTACAATGTTATTGGCATATAGATTAGAATTCATGCAGGAAATTGACTGATATTTTTTTAATATTTTAACATTTGGGATATGCAGAAACTTACACTATGGGATTCTTCCTTATTTAGATTTTTGTTTATAAAATTTTAGGATGGTTTATCTGTATATAACATACATATTCTTACCATGTTATTTATGTTAGTAGTTTGAGGTTATAAAATGTTCAAGTAAAATTCTTATGATTGCTAAGAATTCTATTTACTATTTTGGACTAAATATGTGTTGAGGTAAAGAAAGAAATGGAAGCTGGTTGATTTGTAACTTAGTAAGATGTATTTCAGAAGGTTATCATAATAATGGTTTTTCTGAAATTGGAATGTTTTCGAGCACCCAACATATCTTCCTATAAGTAACGGGATTCCTTTTGGCTTTACTTTAATTTGGATGTATAAAATTTAGCTAATAGTTTGGAAAACTACAATGTTGGATTTCCACATACAATGAAACACTTGTTACAATCAAGTACATTCATAGAAATTTAGGTTCAGTCAAATATGGCTAACAAATAAGGATCGATATTGAACTTCGTGGAAATGAACCCATATGCCATCATGTTATCGACTCATACATACACAAAATTCAAGCTTTTATATAGTAAATATAGAAATTATGTTCATGTTCATCCCTTGTTTTTCGAAAAGAAGAAACAAATTTAATCATTTTGGAGAGACCGCTTATCCTATGCTTCAATTGTGTTGTGGATATCAAATAACCTTTTGGCTTAATGTTTTGTTATGTTGTATAATGAAATTTTCAGTTTTTTGGAAATGTAGGATCATGGATAGCACAGCTACTGCATGAAAAAAAGGGAATGTGATTGTTATAAGTGATGTATGCATTGATCGAGCACAAGAAGAAAGGTTGATTATTAAAGGAATTTGAAGGAGCACTGAAGATAGAAGCATTTAAGTTGCATGTGCAAGAATGTAATGTTCTCATACTGTCTTATGCGATGTCCTTGATAGGTATTTTTCCTATATTTTTTTCATTTCCACTTCTCGTTTGCATATGATGATAGACATGATAGGATCAACTGCTCTGGCTTAAATTAGAAAACATCCAAAAACCTATATTACTATATTAAAGATCTGATGGTGCACTTTATTAGTGATCAAAATAATGGTTGATTATGTTAGATGCTGAAGATAAATAATGATGCTTCACCTGAGTTTCATTTTATTGAGTAGTTTTAGTATTGTGCATCTTCAGCGGGGCTTTTATGGTGAGCAAGTATGTCCTTGTAAAACTTTGAATGTTCAAATCATGCTCAGCTGCAAAAACTGAAATCTCGATTGAAACTGTGCGTTACATTCACTTATTACCATTTAGCTGTCCAAGTTTTGTTACTTTCTTCCACTTACTGCCAAGTAGTTTGAAAAAAGGTATCAAAACTGAGAGCTCTGGCTTGGTTTTGAATCGAAACTGAGCCGATGCTCAGTTTTATTTCAAAACAAGTGATGATTTATTTTTCTTCTTCTTCTTTTTTTGCAATGCATGAGTCAATTATAAGCAAGGTTCTAAATTCCAGCTGGCACGTTGGAACTCCGGCCAACCGTTGCAGTTTCAACGGCCACCGGAACGAAATCACGTTAAATTTCCATTTTGGATTTCACAAAAAAAAAAAAAAAACTGAAAATTGAATAATCCTGTTTTTCTCTTCTTTGATTTCAGGATCATCGGTAGTGAAACAACCACTAGCAACTAACTGTAGTTTCAGAACAGGAACCTTCAACTTTTGTGCATTGTCAAGGAGTTTGTTATGTGCCATACTTGTGATTTCTTGGATTCCAGACACGCGGGTAAAAAATAAATTACTTTTACTTACCAAATTTAGAATTGTGTAAATGCCAATTTATGTGATGCAAGGCCGTGTTTCTAAGTTTATATGCACGTAAAAAGGCTAACTATATTACAACCTAAATGGAAACTGAATCCCAACCATATATTTTGTTGTAAAATGGGTCTTGTTAGTTAATTTTCCATTATATATAGCTTACTCATTTCTCATTTATTTAGGAACCAATCAAAATGTAAGATCTTTAATGAAAAATCATTTCGGTTTTCACAATTAAATCATAAATTATGCAGATGTTTTTAATGATTGACATTGCACATAAATACAAATTTATTTTGTATAAGTCGTATTTGTGGCACGATAAAACTGATATATAAAAAAGGAAGCTAAACTATCTTTTGCGCTTAAAATCTCTTTTCGGTCAGAAGGCAAATATAACTGATGATTTTATTGTCAGAAGTCAATGGAAGTATTAATATATGAGATAAAAACTGCTTATTTCTCAAAAGGGAAGCTAAACAGCTCCCTTTTCTTAAGTCTTATTGCTCAAAGAGAAAGTTGCTAAAACTAGCATTAGCAAGAACAGGAAAAAAAAATCTAACATTTATGGAGAATTATCTTCTTTGTCACCGACGTTTTTTTCAGTAGACACCGAAATTACCTTTTTATAGAAGGCTGTTTAATTATGTCAAAAATGTGGGTTAACCGCTAATAGGCCGCACAGTAGAGTTTCCTTACAAAAAAGTAATAG
Source organism: Allium sativum (assembly GCA_030737875.1). Lineage (NCBI taxonomy): Eukaryota > Viridiplantae > Streptophyta > Magnoliopsida > Asparagales > Amaryllidaceae > Allium > Allium sativum. Next base: position 392,012,491 of record CM060924.1, on the reverse strand, counting down.
ATATAAAGTACGATTTTCAGGAATTGCATGTCTACATTTGTATGATTTATTTTATTACTGACCCCAAGAAGTTCGTAATTTAATGGCAAAAATAGACTTTCAAGCCAACATTTTAATAATGAAAACATTGCATTTTAGAAAATCAAGTATTGAATGGATGTTGCAGGGTACTTAAAGAGTACGAAATAAAGATACCACTTTAATCACTAATTCTAATGATTATATACAGTTGTATATACGCTTTGTTACAAGTAAGTCGGATGATCTGATGGCAGCCTTTACCCTAATTCAACTGGTAATCCACTTTATTCTCTAATTCTAATTGAAATCCCTAATTATAATCCTAGTGGTTTGGTTGAAACTTATGTACTGTGATACTCTGTACCGATGCTTTTGATATTAATGTGACTGTGTGGTGTCTAATATGAAATCCCCCATTAAGTCTTACAGGTACTCAATTAATTTACTGTGCTGTTAGTGTTTCCTACAGATATCACTAAATATAGAAATATTACCAACTTACAAGTACTTGATTAATTTTATCATCAGTTGTTGATGGTGACTCTTCCAATGCTTATTGATGTTGTTTTCCTACTAAGATTAATCAAATTTATAGGTAATGCTCTTTAACACTACCTGCATTGTGTGGTGTATATCCGTATTTGTTGATTTGGTTAATGGAACCAATATTTACTTCGTCAGCTTTGTTATCCCCCATGTCATCACCAGTACTATCATCATTTTTTTAGTTATTATTGATTACAAAATGTACAACAATCTGTTTATGGAGGAATAAAATGATAAATCATATAATACAATGATGTACATGGCACTTATATATATATATACATACATACATACATACATACATATAATGAAGCGGTGTTTTTTGTTTCATAACAAGTTTCGCCCGCATATATAATATCTCTAACACTGGGGACTGTAGCTCTATTAATTTGATTTTGGCAGGAAATATTTTTTTGGAGTGTTTGCACAACTAGTGAACACTGAAGAGGGAAGGTTCTTTCAGAGAGCTTGCACAACCAATGAATACTGAAGAGGTAAATGGTTTTCAAGATTTCATTAAAATTTAATAGAAGATTAAAATGGTTCAGACTAAATTGTAGTTTTGCATTTAAATGAAATAACTGCAATCATAGAGTTCCTGTTAATTGTCTTTCAATATCTGCTATATTCTTGTTCATGTTATCGTTCTTTTCTTACATCTGCACATTTCTGTTGTTCCTTTGTTAAAGCTTGTAAAAGTTCCTGACTTCCTTGGTTGTTTGGTTGATTAAAATTGAGAACTACTACTAATAAAATTGAGATAACATCAAACATTGTTTCATTTTTGCATTTTAATTGTGTTTCTTGCATTTTGCGTTGTTATAAGACTATAACTTGTGCTTGTGAATTGCAGGTTCTAGAAATTGGACTAGCTTACAAGACGAAGACTAAGTGATTTTTCATGTAATCTTGTTTTGAAACAATGTTTGAACATGAATGTTGACTTATTTGTATATTTATTAGCATATTTATTGTCTATGACTTTGTAATTAAAATCAAATATGCTTTTGATATTAGTTTTTTTGCTATTGATAGTTTTGTCTTTTGAATTTACTGCTTAATTGTTTGAACTGTGCACAAATTAAATAAGATATTTGTTATATAAAGATCATGGCTGAAATATGTGCTATATGTTAAAAATATTAATAGCGGAAAGTTGCATTTATGGAAATAAAAGGTGAAATGCTATGTAAAAAATAAAATTGGATGAAAAACCTTTTTATATCATTGAATATGTGCTATGAAAACACTGAAAACGCGATATATACTACAAATATTCATAGTGGAAAACTCCTTTTATGGAACCAAAACGTGAAATGCTATATAAAATGTAATTCGTGTGGAAAACTTTTCATATCACTGAATATGAGCTATGAAAACAGTGATAATGCTATAAAAATCTGAACGATATGTAAAACATTTCGTGCTGTTGAACATGCGCTATCAAAAATATTATAATATAGCGTTTAAATTTGAGCTATAAGATATAACAGGGCTATTATTGCATGTCGTTATATAGCGTCGTCACTAATGCTATGGTAACCTATTATAGCGTTTTTCACGTGCTATTAAAAGCTAAATATGTTGTAGTGTCAATCTTACCTCGTGTTAGGCATGTTCATCTTTTAGCCAAATTACATATTTACCATACATGTCCAATTCTAGATTTTTATATGCCAATTACCCACTATGGTAGTCAATTCAAGTTATGCCACATTTACTTGTTATGCCCAAAATTACTCAATTAAACTATACCCAATTCCCCGCGTTTCAATCGTACGTTCGACGAGATTCAGTCTAGGTTCCGAATGAACCTAGTATTCATAAAATAAAACAAAAAGAAAAGGGAATTGACAAGGAACACAAGAATTGACATAAAAAACAAAATAGGCATGTAAACATATGCCCAATCCAAGAATCATGTTTCCAATAGGCATGTGTACATTAACAATAAATATGGCCAAACTGAGCAAGTTACATCATAGACATAAATATTCGATAGAATTGAACATAAGAGAATCATCAATTTGGTGTACAACATGATAAGTTCCATTGTTTCAATCACAACAGCCTCATAAACATAGGTAATTCAGATTTGGCAAAAGGATAAAAATGAATCAGAATTGATTATCTCACAATTAGGCATAGTGGTGTACAACATGATAGGTTCCATTGTTCCAATCACAATAGTCTCATAAACATAGGTAAATTAGATTTGGAAAAAGGATAAACATGAATCAGAATTAGGCATAGTTCTAGATCCGATTATCACAGCCATGATTTCTATTAGGTGTTTAAATCTGAATAATAACTGTACTTATAGTGAAAGGTTTAGAAAAGTGAATTAGTTGACGTTGTAGTGATTCTAATCTTTCTTTGTTGATTGAAGAAGAAAACCTCTACTTTGATTTGATGCTCTTCTAATTTGATTTCTAGTTTGGAGAAGATGGAGGCTAGGCTTGCTTAGAGATGGACATCATGACGGCTTCATAGAATGGGATTGTGAGGTTTAGGGTTAAGGTTTGATGTGTTTATATAGGAGTATAAGATTAATATGAGCTTTTTGATCAACCTAGGAGTCATCAGAGCCATCAAGTCCAAGAAAATGTGTCATCAGGCCAATCAAAAGTCGCCACATAGCCCTATGACTCAGAAAATCGTCACTGTCCAGAACAGTCAGCAAGGGTCGACCCCTACAGGGGGGTCGACACCATGTCGACACCCCTATAAGGGGGTCGACTCCTATGTCGACACCCCCTATGAGGGTCGACACCCCTGAGCTGGAGATTTCCCGCTCAACCGATTTTCTAAATTTTGGAATTTCGAACTGAATTGATTATTTAATTATTATCTTAATTTAATTTCTGCTTACACATGAAATCTTCTAACCTCCATAACTTCTTCATAGGAGTCTGATTCATGCAAACTCGGACTCTATCTCAAGAAGAATTCCGAGACGAACGTAATGGCGTAACCTGCTTCACCTAATTCTTCTTCTTAAAATTTAGTGTTCTTAAATTTGTTAATTTTAATATTCATAGAAAATATAGGGTGTTACATTCTCCCCTCCTTAAAGGATTTCGCCCTCGAAATCTCTAAGTTAAGAAGAATGTATCATAACATCCATCTACTCAACCATCAATCACGAGCATTTGTCCTTAAAAATATTTCTAATGCTTTCATGATCATATGCATAGTGTGTGTATATGTCCTTATCTAATGCAAAATCAGGCGGTCTACTGATTCAGTTGACCTCCTTAATGCAAATCATGTCAGCGATATGAGTCCATCATGTATGCAATTACTCCTAATCGTACTTTATAACTTCTACATGAGTGCTCAATCATTCATACAAATGCAACATCCATATGATAACACATCAAGTTTCAATCCATATACAAATACATATATGCATATGCAATATGAAAGTGATTGAGCCGATCTAGTACCTAATGTGTGTGTATATGCATCCACGAGCAATCACTAGCAACCACTTGCATCCACTTGCAACCATCAATCATAACATGTTTACATACAATGGTTTCTACCTAAGGATTAAGAATATGACCGATGAGATATACTTAAAAGATAGATACAAGCATGCATAAACTTATGGAAAAAGAGATCAAGGATGTACCCTCAAAAAGATAAGGGTAGCTGCGCGTATCTTGTCTTCAGTCTCCCATGTCGCGTCTTCTTCAGCGTCACTCCATTGAACTTTTACTAGCTTGACCTCACGATTGCGTAGCTTTTTAACTTCTGTTCCAAAAATATGAGTTGGAACTCTTCTCACCGTTGCTTTTCGTTCCACTTCTACTTCCTCTAGTATGCTCGGCACTACAACTTCCGCAGACTCATGTAAGCACTTTCGTAGATGAGAAACATGAAAAACATTATGAACTCCAGCCAATCATTCGGGCAGCTCTACTCTATAAGCCATCGTCCCAATCCTCTCAATGATAGGAAATGGCCCTACAAACCTTGGTGCCAATTTCCCTATGGATCCAAAGCGAATGACATTCGTCAAAGGAGATACTTTAAGGAAAACCCTGTCTCTAACCTCAAACTCAAGGTCGGTCCTTCTTTTATCCGCGTACGATTTCTGTCTATCTTGTGCGGTCTTCATTTGTCTTCGTATCAAGTCCACCTTCTTTGAAGTTTCTCTGATTATGTCGGGCCCAAGTATGAGCTTGTCTGTAGATTCCCACCAACAAGTTGGTGATCGACATGGTCGCCCATATAAGGCCTCAAAGGGTGTCATGCCTATGGTGGCTTGGTAGCTGTTGTTGTAGGCGAACTCCACCAAAGGAAGATGATCCTCCCATGTTCCTCCAAAATCAAGAATGCACAATCTCAAGAGATCTTCTAACACTCTGTTCGCCCTTTCCGTCTGACCATCGGTTTGAGGGTGATAGGCAGTGCTTAAGCATAGTTGTGTGCCTACAGGCTCTTGCAGAATCTTCCAAAACTCACTCGTAAAGATAGGATCTCGATCACTTACTATGCTAGAGGGTATCCCATGCAGTCGAACTACCTCTTTAAGATAGATGGATGTTAATGATGAGGCAGTCCTCCTACTCTTAACAGGTATAAAGTGAGCACTTTTAGTGAGCCTGTCAATTATTACCCAAATAATGGTATTGCCCCTACTTGACCTAGGCAACCCATCTATAAAGTCCATCGAAATGCTATCTCGTTTCCACTGTGGGACTTCTAGAGGATGAAGCAGACCACTAGGCTTCTTCTGCTCTGCCCTGACTTGCTGGCATATTAAGCATTTAGAGACAAATCAGCTACATCCTTATTCATGCCATTCCAAAAGAAAACCCTTTTTATGTCTTTATACATCTTGTCTCCACCTGGGTGTATGGCCAGCTTAGAATGGCGTGCTTCTTCGAGAACTGTCTTCACCAAATCCCTTTCTTATGGAATGCATAGTCTTCCATCCCGTCTCAACCAACCCTTGTCATCGATGGAGTATCTATTGAGGTGACTAGAAGTCTCACCTCTAATTAACTTGTCCATCATATCAACTATCTGTGGGTCTTCACGTTGCGCGGTTCCTATTGAGTCCAAAAACGTAGGCCGCACCTTTAGCGTTGCTAACAAACCAGGTAAAAACTCAAAAGAGCGTCTGAAGTCAAAGGTTGCTATGTACTCTAAGCTTTGTCTTTCCACAAAGAGAGGACTTAAGGTCACCTTTTTCCTACTCGAGGCGTCTGCTACCACATTTCCCTTGCCAGGGGTATATGCAATCTCAAAATCGTATGAGGCAAGAAACTCCATCTACCCTTGTTGTCTTAAGTTAAGATCTTTTGGTGAGAAAAGGTACCTTAATGATTTATGGTCAGTAAACAATTCAAACCTTTCTCCTAGTAGGTAATGGCGCCATGACTTAAGAGTGAAAACAATGGCATCTAGTTCTAAATCATGAGTTGGGTAGTTCTTCTCTTGTACCTTCAACTGCCTTCCCCCATAACAAACTACCTTGCCTTCTTACATTAAGACAGCGCCTAATCCTGTACTTCATGCGTCTGTGTATACTGTAAACTTGCTCCCATCAGGCAATGTCAGGACTGGAGCTGTTATCAGGGCCCTTTTTTACTGTTGGAAAGCAACATCGCAATCCAAATCCTAGGCAAAAGTTAGGTTCTTCTTCGTAAATCTAGCAAGTGGGGCTGATATATTTGCAAAGTCCTTAATGAACTTTCTATAATAGCCCGCTAGCCTGAGAAAACTTCGTACCTCGGTTGCATTCGTGGAGTCTTCCAATCTTGCACCGCGACTACTTTTGCGGGATCCACAGCTATCCCATTTTCGGATACCACATGTCCAAGAAACCTTACTTCATCTCTCCAAAAATGGCATTTAGAGAATTTTGCTTTCAGCTGATGTGCTAGAAGAGTATCCATAACTTCCCTTAAAAGCATGTTCTTCCTCACTTTTTGAGAAAATCAAAATGTCGTCCACGAAGACCACTACAAATTTATCAAGGAACTCCTTGATTACCCTACTCATCAAGTCTATGAAATAGGCAGGTGCGTTTGTCAAGCAGAAAGGCATGACAAGCCATTCGAAGAAACCATCTGGGGTCCTGAACACGGTCTTATCTATGATATCTTCAGCCACTCTTAGCTGATGGAATCCAGTGGCCATATCTAGTTGGGAGAAAACTGATGCACCTACAAGCTGGTCGAACAAGTCGTCTATTCTTGGAAGTGGGTGCCTATTCTTCTTGGTCATCTTGTTTAGCTCCCTATAACCCACGCATAGGCGAAGTGAACCATCCGCTTTGATTGCGAACACTACTGGAGTACCATATTCAGAAATACTCCGCCATATAAACCCCTTTTAGAGCAGCTCTTTAACTTGCTTGCTGAGCTCCTTCCTTTCCCTTGGAGCCATGTGTCGAACGGGTAAAGTAACAGGTTTTGCATTATCAACAAGGTATATGCGTAAGTCTGTTTCTCGCTTTGGAGGTGAACCCTTCACCTCTTCAAAGACATCCGAGTATTCACGGACTACTCTAACAAATTGCAAGTTTTCAATAGACGCATCAACATATTCTAGGTAGCTAAGCATAACAGAATTCATGAGATTACAAGAGATTTCGAGAGTATTACCGAGGCGAGTCATAAGTCTAACCACTCTTTTTTCACAATCGAGGATGACACAATTACTAGATAACCAATCCATGTCTAGAATCAACCCGTAGCCCATTAAACCCAAAACATAAGCATTTCATCTAAACTCAACGCTTAGTATAGAAATTTCCAAATCCAAACAAATCATTGACAAATAAGCTGAACCCCCAATTGGATTTGAAACAAGCATGAGATCCTCTACTATACTGGTATCTAGGTGAAGAGATTCATCAAAAGCAGTAGATATAAAAGAGTGTGATGCACCAGAATCAAAAAGAGTACGAACTGGATGATCAGAAAGATAAACTAAACTCTTAACAGAAATATTTCTACCTCTTTCTTTCGGAGGTGCTATGAGAGCATGAATCTGCCCTCCAGAAGTAGATCCAATCCTATGCCCTTGCCCCTACCTTTTTGGGCAATCCTTGGCCATATGTCCTGTCCCGCCGCATTGAAAACAACCACCCATTTTCCTCTTCTTCTTTCTGCAGTCCTTAATCAGATGTCCAGGTATGCCACAAACATTACACTTCCTCTTGTCACGCGGTTTGTTATTCTTCCCACCCTTCGTGGAAACTATCTTCTTATTCTCTGACCCTCCACTTTCTTGTCTAGAGGTCCTTCCACCTTTGTCTCCTTCTTCCCATCCTTGTCTTCCTCTTGTAACAGTGCCATATCCACCAGTCTCTCATAAGTCGCACCCATAGGTATATGGGACATAGCTAGGCTGTGCAGTGGCTCATTCAACCCTTTAATGAAACGGAAAGCCTTTTTATGTGGAGTGTTTACCAACTCCAGTCCGAATCTAGCAGCTGGTTGAATTGGTTGACGTATTCCTTAACCGATAGGCTTCCCTGTTTGAGTGCTAAGAACTTCTCCATCTGTAGGCTTCGTTCAGCTTGCGAGAGGAACTTCATTTCAAACCTCATTCTGAAACCACCCATGTCTCAACTGGTCTTTCAGCATTAGTAACTTCCCACTAGAAAGAGGCTTCATCCTTAAGTAACCATACAGCCAATTGTATCTTCTGCCTATCGTCCATTTCGAAGATAACAAACAAATCTTCTATTTCCTTGAGCCAATTTCTTGCTTCCACGAATGATTCAGTCCCATTAAAGTTCTTTCCTCCCATAGCTCGAAGAGACATATCTTCGAGAAAGCATTCACACGCGAAGGAGGAGGAACTACTGCGACTGGGGGAGGAGGAATGCCTGCTGGGCCTACGGCATCAGTCCTAGCCTCCAGATACCTTCTGAACCAGCCGGGTATCTGTACGCCCTCGGGAAGATTAAGATCCCCAGGCATGCTGAAACGAAAAGAAAAGGTTCAAAACACAGGATAAAAAGATAGTGCATATGGCTTTGGGGAATGTGCCTTTAAAATAAAACAACACTTTTCTTGAAAATGCTTCTTTAAAACTTCTTTTTGAAAAATAGTTTTCAAAAACTTTTATCTGATCTGGTAACCATTAGCTCTGATACCAAGTGAAACATCCCACCTTCGTTAAGGTCACTCACAAAGGCATATTACAACCATTGTCTCAAAATTTTACAACCATTGTCTCTGATCTGAAAAAACTGGAATTATTTTATAAGCAATGTGGTCTAGTCAAATCATTACAACCATTGTCTCAAAACCCAACTTCCAAACTATTACAATAAATTTTTTATCTTGATTAAAAACTCAAAATACATAAAGAAGCATAAAGAAGTAGTAAAGCAGCATAAATCCCCAATAAAAGTGTAACCACAACCATAGCCCAAGAACAGAGAATCCAAGCAATACATCTACTCTCTTTAAGCTGGAAAAAAGTCTGAACTAACCTGAAGTATTCCCTCCCTGCGGACCTGGGGGGGTGAGGGAAATGAAAGAAAAGAAGACGAAAGAAAACGGGTCAGACATAAGTCTGGTAAGTCCAGTGATTTTTCAGCATGTAAACAAGAAAAAGGATCATGACATGAATAAACTGAATATAGGACAATACCATAGTGACAATATAACATAAGGCAAAATAAGTTGAATATGCTATCACACTCATTTCCATTTCTATGCACCTACTAACGAATGTTTCAACTAGCATCATGAGTTCATAATAAAATGATCCCTTTATCAATCGGCTCTTGCTCGCATGCATTTATTACTTGTGTCATTCGACCCTTCTTGATTGTAGATACCTGTGCTGGTCCCACCATGGGGTGTATCAATCCCTATTGTGGCAACCCGACACAATTCAAGATGCACAGTGTATAACTACTGATGCCCAGTGCCTGATTTTTCCACTTTGGAATACGTGCACGCCCGTACTCCATCGGAACCTACACTGACGCACCACCCGCCGCTATTTTGACTGCTTATAATCAGCCCAGTAATCGTGCCCCACCCAGCCTAGTTCAGGATTCCATGATACATCTATGTGGGTTACTGCTGAAATGGGTCCCCGTTACTAGGGTTTCCTAATCAACATGTTATAATGGTTAAGTGTTCTCCATGTAACCTAACCCTACCCATCTGTTTAATTAACATGTTGTATTGGTTAAGTGTTGCCTAAGTTAACTTAACCCTACCATTCTTAGCATGTCCGTTCATTAGCATTAATTCATTCATTAATGCCTCAACCTCTCACATTAGAATTGTTGTTTGCGGTTGCTGGATGTGCCGTGCGGTTCCCGGAAGACTTCTACTGGAAACTCATTCTAACCTCGGGTTTTAGGCTTAATGCGCTAAACTCTCATATTAGATCTGTTGTTGCGGTCACTGGATGTGCCGGGCGGTTCCGGGCAGTCTTACACTGCAACTCAATCTAACCTCGTGTTAGGCATGTTCATCTTTTAGCCAAATTACATATTTACCATACATGTCCAATTCTAGATTTTTATATTCCAATTACCCACTATGGTAGCCAATTCAAGTTATGCCACATTTACTTGTTATGCCTAAAATTACTCAACTAAGTTATACCCAATTCCCCGCGTTTCAATTGTACGTTCGACGAGATTCAGTCTAGGTTCCGAATGAACCTAGTATTCATAAAATAAAACAAAAGAAAAGGGAATTGACAAGGAACACAAGAATTGACATAAGAAACAAAATAGGCATGTAAACGTTTGCCCAATCCAAGAATCATGTTTCCAATAGGCATGTGTACATTAACAATAAGTATGGCCAAACTGAGCAAGTTACATCATAGACATAAATATTCGATAGAATTGAACATAAGAGAATCACCAATTTGGTGTACAACATGATAGGTTCCATTGTTTCAATCACAACAGCCTTATAAACATAGGTAATTCAGATTTGGCAAAAGGATAAAAATGAATCAGAATTGATTATCTCACAGTTAGGCATAGTGGTGTACAACATGATAGGTTCCATTGTTCCAATCACAATAGTCTCATAAACATAGGTAATTCAGATTTGGAAAAACGATAAACATGAATCAGAATTAGGCATAGTTCTAGATCCGATTATCACAGTCATGATTTCTATTCGGTGTTTAAATCTGAATAATAACTGCACTTACAATGAAAGGTTTAGAAAAGTGAATTATTTGATGTTGTAGTGATTCTAATCTTTCTTTGTTGATTGAAGAAGAAAACCTCTACTTTGATTTGATGCTCTTCTAATTTGATTTCTAGTTTGGAGAAGATGGAGGCTAGGCTAGCTTAGAGACGGACAACATGAGGGCTTCATAGAATAAGATTATGAGGTTTAGGGTTAAGGTTTGATGTGTTTATATAGGGGTATAGGATTAATATGAGCTTTTAGATCAACCTAGGAGTCATCAGAGCCGTCCAGTCCAAAAAAATGTGTCATCAAGCCAATCAGAAGTCGCCACGTAGTCCTATGACTCAAAAACTCGTCACTGTCCAGAACAGTCAGCACAGGGGTCGACCCCTATAGGGGGGTCGACACTCATGTCGACACCTCCTTGGGGGGTCGACACCCCTAAGCAGGATATTTCCCGCTCAGCCGATTTTCTAAATTTTTGAATTCCGAACTGAATTGATTATTTAATTATTATCTTAATTTAATTTATGCTTACACTTGAAATCTTCTAACCTCCATAACTTCTTCATACGAAGTCCGATTCACGCAAACTCGGACTCTATCTCAAGCAGAATTCCGAGACGAACGCAATGGCGTAACCCGTTTCACCTAATTCTTCTTCTAAAAATTAAGTGTTCTTAAATTTGTTAATTTTAATATTCATAGAAAATACGGGGTGTTACATTGCCACCATGAATAAGATCACCAAAGTCCTTGAAGTGGATGTAAGTTCAATCTGAACTACCATAAATCGTTGTGTTCTGTAACATCCCGCATTTTACGTATCGGAAGATCGTAAAATGTTTTATTTTATTCCCTGAGGGTTGGATCATTCTCATATTTTAATACGTTGCTTATAGGAATGTGAGACATGTCCATAATTTATACCAATTTTGTTTGTGACCATTTTCCCTGGTCAGTCTTGTACAGGGAATAACTTTTAACTGAGATTGAATCAGGAGGTGAGACCTGTTCCATGGAAAGGAAATGACGATTGCCTTTCCATAGAGTGGTTATATTAAAGATTTAGCTCAGCAGTTTGGGAGGAATCGCTGTTTTAAGGTTTAATAGTTGGCTGTTCAGGTTTTGGAAGCCTTAATGGGCTGATTTGTAGAGGCCCAATAGTGGGTTGGTGGAAACTGATAAATAAGGGGTGGGAGGTATGGAGAATTGTTTACTTCCTCCATTCTCTCATTTGGTGGCCTATGTTCCTCTTTTCTCTAACACCTTTCCGCCATTAAAAATTGAGATCTAAGGAAGGAAATCGAAGATCTACACCATTTGAGGCTAGATCTACACCGTTGCAAAAGAGAATTCATCGTATCGAAGGATTTGGATCAATTCTTCGCTGTTCAGAATCTTATTTCACCGTTTTTGCTTTGATTTGGAAATTTGGTGAGTGATTTACATCTCTCACATGGATTCAATAAAGTATATGGATGTTTGATCATGTTTCTCATAGATCTACACTTTGGTATGTTCATTTTCATATGAATCATTACAGGATCTGATTTAGCAAGCTTAAACCAGTAATTCCCATGCTATTTCACATGTTTATGCAAGTTAAATCCATAATTTGGATCACATGTTCATTTATTATGATATTTGGTGAAATTTGTATAATTTTGGCGATAATCGACATGTTTATGTTGTTAGTGATTTCAAAGCATGTTTTTGATTATGTTGGTTGAATTAGACGAGTATATTTCGTCGATTGAATCAATTGGTGAAGTTTTGGTCAAAATCGGGCTTGAATTGGGGCTGTACAGGCTACCGTGCACATGTCTTAGGGAGCAAGTCAGAGGGACCGGTCTAGTGAGGAATCAGTCCAGTGAGGGATCGGTCGAGCGAGGGATTGATCCACTGAGGGATCGGTCCAGTAAGGGATCCGTCGAGCGAGGGATCGGTCCAATGGAGGATCGGTCCAGCGAGGTATTGATCGAGTGAGGGATTGATCGAGCGAGGGATCGGTCAGTGAGGGATCGATCGAGCGAGGGATCGGTCCAGTGAGGGATCGATCGGTCTTGTGAGGGATGGGTCCAGTGATGGGTTGGTCTAGCGAGGGATCGGTCTAGTGAGGGATCAGTCCAGTGGGGGATCAGTCGAGCGAGGGATCAGTCAAGTGAGGGATCGATCCAGTGAGCGATTGATCCAGTGAGGGATTGGTCGAGCGACAGATCGGTTAAGTGAGGGATCGGTCCAATGGGGGATTGGTCGAGCAAGGGATCTATCCAGGGAGGGATCAGTCCAGTGAGGGATCGGTCATGCGAGGGATCGGTCCTGTAAGGGATCGACGGAGCGATGGATCAACCGAGTGAGGGATCGGTCGAGTGAGGGATCGGTCAGTGAAGGATCAGTCAGTAAGGGATCGGTCAGTGAAGGATCGTTAGTGAGGGATCCGTCAGTAATGGGTTAGCCAATGATGTTGCTAGTTCATGAGCAATGTTGTGGCTTTGATGTATATTCAAGTAGGAAGGTTCGAAGTGTTGTTCGTTGATCGGTGTAGAACAACGAATGGTATGACAACTCAAAGGCATTCTGAGTGGGGTGATAATGGCTGGACAGTCGCCGTTGATGACGACTAGAGATACTGAAGGCCGAGGAATTATCATCGTCGTAGGTTCTAGCGGGCCCAAAGCAGGGGTATAATAGGGGCACCTAAAAGACCGGATGTAGGTCGAGTACTCTGGGTATCGTTGAAAGGCCTAGGTACGTATCGTTGAAAGGCATATGGGTTTTTTGCTAGAACCGGGGTTACCATTAGCCCTTGATGGATGACAGTATGACATGGCCAGTCATACGATTAATGATGGTTTCGAAGCAGGATTGGCGGTGATAGCCAGAGTCTTTCATGGATGATTGAATGCCTGGATGCTTTTTTATACCATCTCACGTGGACTATCCAACGTCGAGGGAGATGTTCCTTGAGTGCATGACTGATATTGGTTTAGGCCTCTAGGGATGGTGCTTGAAGATTGTTAATCTCTATTAGGATTGTCTATGTGAGATACATGTATTCTGGATGTTATAAATGTTATTGATGGCTGTTCTGATTCCCAGGGATGTATGGTTGTTCATTATTTGTTGGATTGTAAAGGCTATCACTGTTAGGTGTGGGGAAGGCGGGTGGAAGTTCTTCTCTGGAGTTGGGTAGGTTAGTTTGTTTATTTACCCATTCTCGTATACTTCATTGTTGATGTTTGTTAGCTGTTTATCGCTCACTAAGACTGTTGTCTGACTCAAGATTTTATGTTTTCCTCTTATTACCTTGCGCTGTTCATCCGGTTTTGGATGGGTAGATTAGGTGGCAGGTGATAGCTTAGTAAAAACGATGTAGCAGTTCGGAGACGAGCAGAAGGCTTGTGTACTATCTCACTTACTATATAGTATTTGTATTTCCACTGTTTGTTATTCTACTCTGAGTGCTGTAGTGAGGAAAATTTGTTCAGACATATGTTGCAATCCTTGTGTAAGGATATACTTTCTTGTTGTTTTCAAAATTCGAGATTTCAGCTCAAATATGCTTCACTAATATTATATGTTGTATATGTTCTATTATATTTTATCCTTGTACTATGAGATTAATGACTGGTTCCGATGATGTTTACGTACTTTGATGATCGTGCATTGCTACCATGTACAGTATAGTGCAGGGGTTATGGGCAATCGTCACATTTGGTATCAGAGCTCTGGTTAACGATTTTAGCCAATGTTCGAGGACGTAATCACGTATGAGAGACGTACTTATAGATTTCAACTGGATGTATATACTATATTATACTATATAGTATAGTAGCGTTGGTACTTCTTTAGCAGCTTATCTAGTGTGTGGACTAATCATTCCATTTTAGATTTAGAATGAGTCGTCAAACTTCTAGGGGTGAGCCTGAGACTAGAAAAGTAGGAGGTGGAAGCCAATTGAGACCTTTAGTCGTTGCCCTTGAATGTCTAGTTATGTTTGGGGCCATGATGGCCATTGTCCTGCTAAGAATACCTATTCCAGAAGCGACAATAAGGCGTGGATTCCTGTACATGTACCTAGGGGTGATTCCGCTAAGAGACAGAGGGACCATTCTCCAACAGATGAAGAAAATAAGTAAAGAAGAGATATATCTTTAGAGTAACTTCGAGTCGGGCCAACGAGCGAGGAGAGAGGATCAATGCTTCTTGGGATGAGGCTCATAGAAACAGACATGAACCTCACGAAGAAACTTTTTCTTGCCCCAGTAAAACAAGGAAGCTGAATAGGGAAAAGATGAAACCCAAGAAGAATGACATTTGCTGTAACAACCCGAATTTTAATAACATGCTATATCATAAATCAAGGCAGAAATAAAATTTAAAATCTGAATCAGGGGAAACGGGCTGTGCCATTGCGTTCGTCTCGGAAAAATACGCGAAATAGAGTCCGAAATTTTGTAAATCGGAGTCCGTATGACCCAATTATGGCCAGATAAAGTTTCAGAAAATTCAAATTTCGAAAACAGATTTGAATTTCAGCCCAATCAGAGTAGGCGGGAAAAGTTCCCGCCCAACCCACCAGGTCGACCTGGGGGTCGACCCTAGGGTCGACCTGCCAGGCCAGGTCGAACTCCCCGGTCGGGCCATTTTGGCCTGGTGCACCTGCTTGTGTTTTATGGCCTAGTCAGTGCTTAGCCGAATTCCTGAGCCTTGCCTTGTCACTAGGGCTAGGTGTCAGCTCCTGATTGGTCTCTCCTTCAAATGAATGTCTAATATTAATCCAAGCTCCATCGACGGTCCTAATCAATTCACAAACTCTATAAATAAGACCTAAGACTCCACCTAATTCATACAAATAAAAATGAGAATGAGACCGTCATGCTGCTAAGGAAGGACTAGAAATAGCCGTCAAAATTGAGAGACGATTAGGAGACAATTCAAAAGCTTAAAGCAACGACAACTAAATCAAAACAACGCCTACAACAAAGGATAGCATCTCCAAATTCAGAATTCAGATTCCTGAATTGAAGATTCGTCATACGTTGTAAGTAGAGTGCTATTCCGATGTGAATAAATAATTGTGTTTTGATTTGTGTAAAATGAGAAATAGAATTGTATTTGATTTGTGGTGATAATAATTCATATTTGTATGTTGCTTTGATTCTAGACGATTTGGGAAGTTGTGGTATAACGATTGGATATTTGCAAGTATGTGATTCATGTTGAAAATTAACAACTACATGTTTGTGGTAGTTTATTTGAGATTCATGCAAGTATATGATTCACTATTATGCCAACATAATATATATTATAATCACTTTTAGTGTAGTTGGATCCATTTGGGTATTAAGACTTATGTGAATTTATGTTGGAATTGGCATCATGATTCAAGTGTAAAACCATACTTTTGTATTAGAGACAAAAGTAAGCATCTTTGTGAACTCGTGTTGACTCTATGAACATGACTAGACTATGTTTGGTGTTATGCCTAATTGGAAAACATGTTTTAGGCCTATATTGTTATCAAAATCATATGATAATATATGTGACACATAGCTAAGTTAGATTTACATTCCAATTGCAAGTTTGCATGAATAGATTAAAAACCATGATTTCATGTTTAGGTATATTTATGCCATGATTATATGAATAGATCAAAAACCATGATTTCATGTTTAGGTATGTTTATGCCATGATTATATGAATAGATCAAAAACCATGATTTCATGTTTAGGTATGTTTATGCCATGATTATATGCTATTACAATGCAAGTTCACAAGTGCCAAATTTATGTTAATTAGTTCGCTATGTTGCAAGTTCATGCGTTCACACTCGCCTTTTTATGTTACTTAGAATATATAAACACCATGTTCTAAGCCTCCCCTTTTTCATGTGGCTAAGTTGGGTTTAAATGTTAAACCCAACATTTGTTATATTGTAGCGAACGTATAAAACGGGGGTAATGACGTTTGGGTTAAAATATAGAACACATGTGTTGGCATGTTTGACGCATGCCAACGACCTTGAAAAACAATTAAGTGGTGTAAATTTTAATTTACCCAATAAAGATGAATTTGAATAACGGGCCGCAAATATTTACATATAAAAAGAAAAGAGACAAAATATGTAAATTTAGAAAATACGATGTGTTTAACCCGAGGTTGGATTGAGTTGTGATGTAAACCTGCCCGGAACCGCCCGGCTGTCCAGTAGTCACAACAATACCTATCCAATGTGGGTGGTTAAACACGGAGCCCAATAAGGACCCGAGGTTAGACTGAGTTGTGGCGTAAGACTGCCCGGACCCAACCGGCAACAGGCAGCCACAACAATATCTGTCTAATGTGAGAGGTCGAGGCTTTAATAAGACAATTAAGGCTGAGTCAGGATTGGTAGGATTAAGTAAATTGAATTAATACTTAATCAAAATGGAACATGCTAAACTATACAGACTGATTGGGGGTTAGGTTTACAAAACACTTACCAACTTAGCATGTTGGCTAGAAATAGAAAACCTAGTAGCGGGGGACCCTTTTCAGCAGTAACCCTACAAGGTGTATCAGGATACCCTGAACTAGGCATGGTGGGGCACGATTACTGGGCTGACTGTAAGAGGTCAAATCGACGGCGGTGGTGTAGCAGTGTAGGTTCTAACGGGGTGCGGGCGTGCACACACTCCGGCGCAGAAAAATAAGGCACTGGTCACCAGTTGTATACCTGTGCATTCTAGAATTGTGTCGGGCCGCCACCATGGGACTTGATACACCCCATGGTGGGACCAACATAGGTAACTACAACATCGTGGGGGCCGTAAGACACATGTAACTATGCGAGTAGGAGCCAATCATTAGAAACAGACCACTTCACCCTGATTATGGGGTGCCTGTTGGGAACTAGTTTATATGGATGCAGATATTAATATGGGGTACGATAAGTATATTCGACTCTAGACAACTTAACTTAGTTTATGGTGCTTTCCCATTTCCAGTTTATACTTATCATGCCCAGTTCTTTATTCATAGACTGAATTGTCCTAGACTTACTCAGGCTTTATGTCTGACTCTACTTTTCTTTCGTCTTCTTTTCTTTCGTTCCCATCCCAGGTCCACAGGGAGGGAATACCGCAGCTTGACTAGTTTTCACATCCAGCTTGAAGAGAAAGAATGTATTGCTTGGATCTCTTTCGTTTTGGACTATGGCTTTGGATTGCAACTATGGGGACTTATGCAGTTTACTTTTGTTTTTATGCTTCTTTAAGTTATGAAATCAAGACAGTGATGAAAATGTAATGGTTTTTGGAAGTATTGTAAGACAATTATGACATGGTTTGTGTAACACGTATTTTGCTGTAATAAAAAAAATTGCTGTTGTTTTCTGCTATTCAAAAATATGTGTATTTATATCTGTCTTGTGTATCTGTGACTTATACTTATAAACCTCCACCAAAATTAGGGCATTCCCTTTGAGAGTGACCCTAACGGAGGTGGGGTGTTTCACTTGGTATCAGAGCATATGTTTACCAGATAAGATAAAAAGTTTTGAAAATTTATTTTCAAAAGAAAATTTAAAGAAGCATTTTAAAGATAAAATGTTATTTTATTTTAAAAAAGGCGAAGTCCCCCAAAGCCATAGGTACTATCTTTTACCCTTCGTTTTGAATCTATCCTTTTTGTTTCAGCATGTCCGAAGAACTTAACTTGCCAGAGGGTGTACCAATACCTGGTTGGTTTAGATGATTCTTAGAAGCAAGGGCCAATCAGCCAGGTCCCACTGTTCCTCCTCCCCCAGCTGCAGGAAATCATCCAGCTGCAGCAACACCTCTTCCTCCACCTCCTCCGCGTGGTAATACTTTTGCTAAGATATGTAAAGATTTCAAAGCTATGGGGGGGAAGGACTTTCATGGAACCGAGTCCTTCGTGGCAGCCAGGAATTGGCTGAAGGAAACCGAAGACTTGTTCGTCATCTTTGAGGTAGAAGATAGGCAGAAGGTACAACTGGCAGTATGGCTACTTAAAGGCGAGGCTTCCTACTGGTGGGAAGTCACCAATGCAGAAAGGCCAGTGGAAAAATGGGAGGACTTTAGGGCAAGGTTTGAAGCTAAATTTCTCTCAGAAGCTGAAAGGAGTCTTCAATTGGAAAAATTCTTATTTCTTAAGCAAGGGAACATGACAGTCAAAGAGTATCTTAATCAGTTCGATCAGCTGGCTAGGTTTGGACTGGACCTAGTCAACACTTCGCACAAGAAGGCTCTCCGCTTTGTCAAAGGATTGAATGAGCCATTACACAGTTTGGCCATGACCCATATACCCATGGGAGCTACGTATGAAAGGTTGGTGCAGATGGCATTGCTGAACGAAGAGGATAAGGGAAAGAAGGAGACAAAGGCAGAAAGCTCTCAAGGGAAGAAAGAGGGTTTACAACCTAAGAAGACATACTTTAAGAAGGGCGGGAAAGATAACAAAGAGAAGAGGAAGTGTAATTTCTGTTGCAAAGTGGGGCACGTGGTGAAAGATTGCCGGAAAAAGAAGGCCAAGATGAATGGTGGGTGCTTTTCTTGCGGTGAAACAGGCCATATGGGTAAGGATTGCCCAAAGAAACGAGGGTAGGGGCAGAGGGCTGGATCCACCTCAGGGGCACAGGTTCATGTGCTAGAAGCGCCACCTCTGCAACAACGAGGTATAAGTACTTCTGTAGAAAGTGTAGTTTATCTTTATGATCACCCAGTTCGCACTTTATTTGATTCTGGCGCATCACACTCCTTTATTTCATCTGCTTTAGTAGAATCTCTGCACCTAGAAACTAGTATGGTAGAGGACCCCTTAATTGTTTCAAATCCAATTGAGGGCCCAGCTCATCTGTCTATAATCTGTGTGGGATTGAAAATTTCTATTCTAAGCGTAGAATTTATATGTAGTGCCTTTGTTTTGGGCTTCTCAGGATATGGTTTGATTTTGGGCATGGATTGGCTATACAGTAATGGTGCCATCCTTAATTGTGAGAAAAAGGTGGTTAGGCTTCTGACCCAACTTGGTAACACTCTGGAAATTTCTTGTAATCCCTCGTATGCGGTTATGCCTAGTTATCTTGAATCGCTAGATGTT